>OX421894.1:72409871-73740272 GCA_949128065.1 Beris chalybata | reverse complement strand
ACAAAAGACCTCAAATCCTATATAGGAGCTCAAGAAGAAACGTGAGTGAGCTACTTCGATAGGACTTCACAGGGCGACCCGGAATTTTTAAATAACACATTGAAAATATTCACCTAATCTTACTCCTGGTCCGAATCTCTTCCATCCGACTCAACCCACTAAGAATTTCGTAAAATTCTTTTCCTCGTAAGGGGGGAGTATTACGAGTTTGACTCGTAATGTGTCTATTTCCTGTAAAGACAAGAGAGAACAATCGTTAATTTCGGGATTGATAGAAATCAAATCGTAAAAAGAATTACCTTTTATGCACAGTAAATTCCTCCGATGCACTGGCGACGCCTCTCAGCCGGCTACGCTTTCCTAAAAGTAAACGTAAAATAATGCATTAGTAAATATCACTGGATTGGAGGAAAAGCTGAAAATGCGATAATAGCATTGATTAGTATTGTTAGTATGTACTACGTTAGTTAGGTTTTGCTAGTTAATATGTAGGTTTAGTATTAGAATTAACGTATCATTTGAATTATAGAGGTTAGGTTATTATTAAGGTTAGGATTATTTGTATTGTTTGTATTGAAATACGAAGATTTGGTTGTCATCGGAAACTGTGGGTACTGTACCCGAAAACTTTGTCACGCCGAGGGAATAACGCGAGCAGATCGTACTTACCGGGAACAATGACCATACCCGCCTTTTATTCCGTCCTGCGGGCCGGGGTTACTCCATCCTGCGATCGTCCGAGGGATGCGGCAAGTTGATCTGTGAAAGCAAACACTTCACTCACAAGTCACTATGCTCCTGTACGTTTAGCACCACGAACCGTGTGGAAGACATAAACGGAGCAGATCGTCACGAGCGGAAATAACGCGGAACGCGCACACGATACGACACACGAAAAGTAAACACAAACCCAAAAGTAAACAAACCAAACTGTCATTGGGCAATCAGCCACTGAACGAGCGATTTCCATACGACGATGAACTGGAACGTGGAAAGTGGTGCGAATCTCGGCTAGATACCCGAATGGAATGCTGGAAGTCCGTACGAAAAATGTCATGCGAGTGCAAGTCCGTTGAACTTAAAATTAACTTTGAAAAGCTGGTCGAAGCTAACCGTGGATGAAAAGAACCGCTGGGAGTTTTCATCGAAGCAGCAAGAAAAATGAAACGGTCTCTTTTGGATTGGCAGCGACGGAAGTGAGTTCGAGGTCCCGAGTCTACGGGACGAATTTCTGAGGGACAAGAGGATAACACTGTATTGAAAAGACGGAATATAATTGCCGAGGCGGTCAAACGAATAGTAGGCGAGAAGAACGAGAGAAATCAAGCGATCGTCGTGGGAAGATTAAGATTGCACCAGAGGCGCCCTAATTGTTAAGTAAACTAGGTTACGTTAGAGACCAGTTAGTGTAAGTTTTTTTTGAATTGCGCATTACCTTCACTTATATTATATTATATTCAAATTCATATATTTCTTTTACTTGAGTGTAAACTTTTGTGCCGTGTTCTCAGCAGTTCCTCCAGTGTGTCGCGAGTTTTCGTATCGTAGTGTCGCGACGGACGTTATTTTTCGTAAGAAAACTTCTCTAGACCAGTGATCCGGTCTAGGGAAGGAGAGCAGACCTTTCAAAAAGGATCGCTGGCGCCCACGACCCGTCTCTGGGTTTTAGTCGGACAAAGGTCTGTTCGCCCCTGTGTTGCTACGGGGGTTTAATTGCGGTTGATTCTGTTTTACCGGGTAGTTGCGGTACTGAGACCGTCGACGCGAGCTAAAACCGTAATAATTGGCGCCCAACGTGAATTCGAAAAACAGTTGAAATTACTCGGAATAGACGAAACAATTAACTAGAGCATCGGAGCGAATCTAAAATCAGGATTTAGTTGGTGAGATTTTTTTTTGAGTTATTTTGTGATACGTTTGTTCTTTCTTCGTCGAATTATACTGAAATGTACACGGCATAGTGATACAGTGAGGGATTCGAGATTTGAGATTGGTTAATTTTCCTTTGGTGTGGATTTTCTTGGGATTAAGGGGACGGTGGGTCTAGAACGGATTAATAATGGCTAAAATTCTAGTGGACCGTTTAAGCCAAGATGAGCTGACTTACGAGTTAGCGATCAGGGGCAGTAAGTCCGATACGGTAGACGAAATGAGGAAGGCGCTTAGAGGAGCTATGCGCACAGAATCTGCAACGAAGTCGTCGAAGTTGTCAGTGCGTGTAGGTATTTATCCCTTCAAATTTTCGGAGGATCTAGCTGCTGTAACAGCGAAAATTGGTGAGATTAGCAAATTGTTGGAAGAATTTAAAGGGGATGAGGATAGTGGGGAGTATAAAAATTTTTTTACTAAAATTCATTACAGGGCAAATGTCGTCGGACGAGGAGGATTTGAATAGGTCCGTGTTCAACACAACTTCGGCCATGGCCACAGTCGTATCGGCTGACACCAATAAGGGTAGATGTAGCGAAGTGGAAGATCACCTTTGCAGGGGAACAGCACACACTTTGCGCTTTTCTGGAAAGAGTGGAAGAATTGCGGCAAGCACGAGGGGTGTCGAAATAAAACTGTTTAGATCCGCGGTAAATCTTTTCGAAGGGAAGGGGTTGGTATGGCTGCGATCGATTAAAGGCAGTTGTAAAACCTGGGACAACTTGGTAGCGGAACTTCGCGCCGAGTTTCTACCTCCCGACTACGACGACCGCTTGATGGAGGAGATCAAACAGCGCACCCAGGGGAAAAACGAATCTATTGGGGTATATGTTGCGATAATGGAAAATCTGTTTAAACGGCTCGCGACACCTGTCACGGAGGCGGAAAAATTAAAGATTTTGAAGCGGAATATCACCCCGTACTACCAAACACAACTGGGGTTGACAGAACTTAAATCAATCAAGCAATTGATTGAAT
Organism: Beris chalybata; assembly: GCA_949128065.1. Taxonomy (NCBI): domain Eukaryota; kingdom Metazoa; phylum Arthropoda; class Insecta; order Diptera; family Stratiomyidae; genus Beris; species Beris chalybata. The sequence continues at coordinate 73,737,365 of OX421894.1, read as the reverse complement.
TAGGTCGCACCCTGGAGGCCATCCGCTTATCAGTAGAGTCTTTTGTGCCACCACAGGGACGTCGGGGTAACCTTTTGGAGTCGGATTTGGCATATGTGGAGGCCGAAAAACCAGTTAAGGGGTCACAATACAAGAACCATGGACACACCAGTTCGGGACGAACCGAGAATGGTGCTTCCAACGGCCTTATTTGTTATAATTGTCGGAAACCAGGACATGTGTCGAGGAATTGTACGGAAGAAAGACGCTGTTTCGGTTGCGGAAGGATTGGGGTGTACCGTAGTAAATGCCCCGTGTGCGCAGAGGAGGGGGAAGGGAGTACCAACGAAACAATTAAGCGAGATGAGCCTACCCCGGGAACTTCGGGTACGGGAAACGGGGAGCGTGCTCACTAAGAGGCGGTGAAGTGAGTACGAAAGGTGATTCCGTAACAACGACTCAGGTGATCCGAGGCCGCACTTAAGAGTGTCCGCTTTCGACGCAGAGTTCACGGGGTTGTTGGACTCGGGGGCGTCACGGACAATCGTGGGAAGTGTGGGTTGGAAGCAACTACAGAAAATGGGGGTCAGTTTGTCGAAATCCAACACCGAAACTATCAGGGTAGCGAATGGAGATCAATGTCGCATTGAAGGGTCCGTTTGGCTACCTTTGAAAGTGGGGGAGAGGACGAGATGGCTAGAATGTTTGGTGGTGCCTTTGCTACCTCATACATTCATTTTTGGGGCAGATTTTTGGAAAACTTTTGGATTAATAGTCGACCTAAAGCAATACCAATGGGTATTTTCCGAGGAAGTAAACGTGTCTTGCGTCGAATTTCTGCACCCCAAGTCTAAGCTCAGTGAGGAACAGACACAGAGTCTAAATTCGGTTTTGAAGGAGGAATTTTCCAAGATGGGGGAAGGACTGGGGAAGACTTCAGAAGTCGAACACGTAATTGTTACCACCTCGGCCCCGATCAAACAGAGGTACTATCCGGTCTCACCAGTCAGACAGAAGGACATCGACAGTGAGTTAGACAAAATGTTGGAGGAAGAGATAGTGCAACCTTCAAAAAGCCCTTGGGCGTCGCCGATTCTTCTCATCAAAAAGAAAGATGGAACGTTTAGGTTTTGTGTGGATTATCGCAAGGTGAACAAGGTATCGGAGCGAGATGCCTATCCTTTGCCATACGTAACAGCCACCTTGGACAAATTACGTGATGCTAAATTTTTGTCGTCTTTGGACATTAAGTCAGCTTATTGGCAAGTTCCGATGGCGGAGTCTTCTAGACAATACACCGCATTCACCGTGCCTACTCGAGGGTTGTTCGAGTTTCTGCGTATGCCTTTTGGGCTTCAGAACGCACCCGCCACCTGGCAAAGGTTAATCGATAGGGTACTCGGAGGTGACATGGAGCCGTATGTTTTTGTTTACCTCGATGACATAATTATTGTCACTCAGACCTTCGAGAAACATTTACAGATTTTGAGAGAAGTGTTCCGTCGGTTGACAGATGCGGGTTTACGAGTTTCTAGAACCAAGTGTGAATTCTGTCGGTCTGAATTGCGATATTTGGGGTATGTGGTGGACGAAACCGGACTACATGTCGATCCAGACAAGGTTGAGTGCCTGCTAAGATTTCAAGCGCCCACAAATGTAAAGGGAGTTAGGCAATTCTTGGGTATAGTTTCCTGGTACAGGCGTTTCATTCCAGATTTCGCCACGCTAGTGGCCCCTTTAACGGCGCTACTAAAGAAAAATCAGAAGTTTATGTGGAGCGCTGAGTGTGAGCGAGCGTTTTCGGAATCGAAGGTGAAATTGTCAACGGCACCAATTCTGACATGTCCGAATTACGAATTACCATTCACTATTCAAACAGATGCCTCAGATTTTGGGTTGGGTGCAGTTTTAACGCAAGAACAACCCACGGGAGAAAAGGTGGTTTGTTATTTAAGTCGTTCTCTAACTAATTCAGAGCGCAAATTCTCCACTACCGAAAAAGAGTGTTTGGCTGTTTTATGGGCAGTTGAAAAATTGAGGCCTTATGTGGACGGAACGCACTTTACAGTGGTAACAGACCATCATTCCCTAGTATGGCTGCATAACCTGAAAGACCCAACTGGCAGACTTGCGAGATGGGCAGTGAGACTCCAACAATACGATTTCAACATTATCCATCGTAAAGGTAAGGAGCATCTAGTGCCGGATGCGTTGTCCAGATCTGTGCCAGTGGTGGAGTCGCTACTTGCAATTACACAGTCGGACCGGTGGTATACTAAGATGCTGGACAAAGTACAGAAACAATCTGCTAAATATCCGTCGTGGCGAGTAGAGGGGGGATTATTGTGGAAGCACGTCTCACCGAGATATCCGGCACTCGAAGACGAGACCGCATGGAAAAGGGTTCCAGCGAAAGGGGAACGGGGGGAACTATTGCGACAGTGTCATGACGATCCAAAGTCGGGTCATTGCGGCGTGAAAGGCACGGTGGACCGAGTTTCGCGAAATTTTTATTGGTCGAAAATGCAGGGGGACATAAAGAAGTATGTTCAAGCATATAAGACTTGCCAAGCAGTTAAACCTGAGCGCAGATTGCCCTCGGGGTTGATGGCTTCGAGGAGTGGAGAGGCAAAGCAACCGTGGGAGATGGTGTGTGTGGATCTGGTAGGACCTCTTCCACGCTCAACGCGAGGGTTTACGTTCATCCTTACGGTTGTGGACTATTCTTCGAAATTTCCGCTTTTGTTTCCGTTGAGGGCGGCTACAGCAAACGCAGTAACGCGGGCTTTAGAAAACGAAGTATTCCTACTTTTCGGTGTTCCAAAATGGGTTGTGTGCGACAATGGCGTTCAGTTTCGATCGAAGGAGTTCCAGGGTATGGTAGAGTCGTATGGGACGCAAATTAAATTCACGGCTTTCTACCACCCTCAAGCGAATCCAGCAGAGCGGATAAACCAATCTATCAAGACTATGCTGAGAGCATATGTTGCCGAAAATCACCGGAAGTGGGACGAACACCTCCCTAAGATAGCGTGCGCCCTGCGAACCGCCAAGCACGAAGTAATGCAGGTATCTCCGTACTTCGTGAATTTCGGAAGAAATATGTCCGTTGGGATAGAACCTCTAGAGAGACCGGGCGAAATATCGATAACCTGCCAGAACCCGTTGGAGCGAGCCAAAGCTCTAGAGGGCGTGCGAGAGGATATTAAGAAGCGTTTTGAACACGCAACAAAACAAACTAAGAATCGATATGACCTTCGACGACGAGACACGAGCTACTACCCGAACGATCGCGTTTGGAGAAAGAACTATGTCCTGTCAGATGCGGCCAAGTATTTCTCAGCGAATCTGGCAGCGAAGTATATTGGGCCGTTTGTAGTGCGGAAACGAGTGTCGCCATGGACCTACGAGTTGGAGGGAGAAGGGGGGAAGCGCGGTGGTGTGTGGCATACAAAAGACCTCAAACCCTATATAGGAGCTCAAGAAGAAACGTGAGTGAGCTACTTCGATAGGACTTCACAGGGCGACCCGGAATTTTTAAATAACACATTGAAAATATTCACCTAATCTTACTCCTGGTCCGAATCTCTTCCATCCGACTCAACCCACTAAGAATTTCGTAAAATTCTTTTCCTCGTAAGGGGGGAGTATTACGAGTTTGACTCGTAATGTGTCTATTTCCTGTAAAGACAAGAGAGAACAATCGTTAATTTCGGGATTGATAGAAATCAAATCGTAAAAAGAATTACCTTTTATGCACAGTAAATTCCTCCGATGCACTGGCGACGCCTCTCAGCCGGCTACGCTTTCCTAAAAGTAAACGTAAAATAATGCATTAGTAAATATCACTGGATTGGAGGAAAAGCTGAAAATGCGATAATAGCATTGATTAGTATTGTTAGTATGTACTACGTTAGTTAGGTTTTGCTAGTTAATATGTAGGTTTAGTATTAGAATTAACGTATCATTTGAATTATAGAGGTTAGGTTATTATTAAGGTTAGGATTATTTGTATTGTTTGTATTGAAATACGAAGATTTGGTTGTCATCGGAAACTGTGGGTACTGTACCCGAAAACTTTGTCACGCCGAGGGAATAACGCGAGCAGATCGTACTTACCGGGAACAATGACCATACCCGCCTTTTATTCCGTCCTGCGGGCCGGGGTTACTCCATCCTGCGATCGTCCGAGGGATGCGGCAAGTTGATCTGTGAAAGCAAACACTTCACTCACAAGTCACTATGCTCCTGTACGTTTAGCACCACGAACCGTGTGGAAGACATAAACGGAGCAGATCGTCACGAGCGGAAATAACGCGGAACGCGCACACGATACGACACACGAAAAGTAAACACAAACCCAAAAGTAAACAAACCAAACTGTCATTGGGCAATCAGCCACTGAACGAGCGATTTCCATACGACGATGAACTGGAACGTGGAAAGTGGTGCGAATCTCGGCTAGATACCCGAATGGAATGCTGGAAGTCCGTACGAAAAATGTCATGCGAGTGCAAGTCCGTTGAACTTAAAATTAACTTTGAAAAGCTGGTCGAAGCTAACCGTGGATGAAAAGAACCGCTGGGAGTTTTCATCGAAGCAGCAAGAAAAATGAAACGGTCTCTTTTGGATTGGCAGCGACGGAAGTGAGTTCGAGGTCCCGAGTCTACGGGACGAATTTCTGAGGGACAAGAGGATAACACTGTATTGAAAAGACGGAATATAATTGCCGAGGCGGTCAAACGAATAGTAGGCGAGAAGAACGAGAGAAATCAAGCGATCGTCGTGGGAAGATTAAGATTGCACCAGAGGCGCCCTAATTGTTAAGTAAACTAGGTTACGTTAGAGACCAGTTAGTGTAAGTTTTTTTTGAATTGCGCATTACCTTCACTTATATTATATTATATTCAAATTCATATATTTCTTTTACTTGAGTGTAAACTTTTGTGCCGTGTTCTCAGCAGTTCCTCCAGTGTGTCGCGAGTTTTCGTATCGTAGTGTCGCGACGGACGTTATTTTTCGTAAGAAAACTTCTCTAGACCAGTGATCCGGTCTAGGGAAGGAGAGCAGACCTTTCAAAAAGGATCGCTGGCGCCCACGACCCGTCTCTGGGTTTTAGTCGGACAAAGGTCTGTTCGCCCCTGTGTTGCTACGGGGGTTTAATTGCGGTTGATTCTGTTTTACCGGGTAGTTGCGGTACTGAGACCGTCGACGCGAGCTAAAACCGTAATAAGTAGTACAAAATTGAAAGGAGTAGTACAGTAGTACATGAAGTACAAAAGTAGTACAAATACTACTATCGTAGTACAAACGACAGCGCTGATATATGTAGAGCTCCGATAGAAGACCCATTTGAGTAAGAATTGCTAATATTGGTGAAGGGGTGTGGGAGTGGGGGGAAAATAGTTCGCCCGAAACGTAAAAATGCCGAGATCAACACATTCTAAAATCCATATCTCCTAAACCGTTGATGGCACGAAATTCAAACTTAACAAATATCTGTATCTATTCTAGGAGAAAAGATTGAAAAGAAATTTTTGAGTGTGGGAAGTGGAGTACGGGGGTGGGGGCTGAAAAACTTTAAATTACGATATCTCACAAACCAATTGCTCTAGAAAAATAAAATTCGGTTTGAGTAGAATGGTCGACAAATAAAGATTGCTCAAAGTAAAATTTTCTTAAGGGGGTGGTGGAACATGGAAGAGGGCGGGATAAGAAATTTTCAAAAAGAACACGTTTCTTATCTCAAGAACAGTATAAGATAGATGCTCAAATTTTTTACCAGACGTAGGCCCAATAGAACCCTAGCTGGGAAAAATTGGGAGATGTGTTTTTAGTGAGTGAGGGTGGGGGAGAGTGAGAAGGAAAAAGTGTCGATATTTATATCTTAAGAACCTATAATGATAAAAAGCTGAAACTTGGTATTTAGATAGATCTTTAGTAGTGGCATGTTGGAAAAATATAATATTTTTAGGGGTAGTATGGTACGGGGGTGGTGGGTGTTTTTCCTAACTATTGAACGGCTTATGCTAGAAAGTTGAAACTCGGTGTGTATATGAAAATTAACTAAACAAGTAATTTTGATAAAAAAAAGATTCGAATATCCATTTGCGTTTGGAAGTAAGGGGGGGGGGGCAAAAAAATGTTCAGTCAAAATAGAATGCATATATTTTCACAATTTTCGTGATATCTACTAGGTCTTCCAAAATATTGAATTCACTTTAATTCTACGGATTCTTCATATGAATACATAGAAAAAGTTTTCAAAATTTTTGAAAATTGACCCCTAAGGGGGTGTTAAGTGATTGTTTACTTTTTCATGAATTCTTCCATATCTCTCAGATCTGATTAGATATCGAATATTTTTTCACTTCCACGGGCTTGTTTAATAATCACCTATTTTTAATTTTTTTCCTTTTTCAACCCGTATACCGCATCCAGGAGTATGAACCAATCATGGTATTTATATATTACACAGTATTCTAACCGCTTCCGTACTGTTAGGTTTTCAGTCACATAGTAACCTACACCGCATCTTAGAATTGAACGCGTTCCGAGCTTCTGCCGGAAAAAATAGTAAATATGCGCCCAGAACATTGGCAAATTTTTTTTATATGTACTTTAGATTTAAGCAAGTATGAAAGAGATGTGTTGACTCTTACTCAGGGCCATTCGAATAATAAAGTTACGCGCAGCGATACGCTACCACAAAACCTAAAGTTGTTCATTTGGCTATTCAAACCATTTCGGCAATTAGGGCCTTCCCCATCTGCAATTCAACTTAGGTCCACTAGGAAACTGTTGAGTACTCGGCAATTACTCCCTAAGCCATCTGCGGGAACAGCTGCTCATAATACTTGGTAAGTACCTCGCCGCTCTCTTCAATCTCTGCGTACGGATACAGAACTTCTGCCGGAAAAATAATAAAGTTGCGCCCGGCAGATTTTTTCATATTTCAATACAAGTTAAATGTTTATAAAGCCAAATTAGCCTTAATAAGTCTCTCTGATGAAAGTTAGTTTTTTAAATTTACGAAAAACAATGAACAAAAAAACTTTATTTTAGACTTTAAGTTCAAGTTTTTCGGTTCACCGCCTACGCAAAATTGTTTTAAGGCTCATAGCACCCAAACCCTTTAAGCGATTAAGTTGAATTTATTTTGTGCGTAGAGTGAGTGTAACCCTTTAAAGAGACACCTTTTGAGTGGTGGGGGTATAAAGGGGTAGATAAGGGAAGAGTCTTAGCTTGAAAATTTCGGTTTATAGATCTCAGCAACTGCTTATGCTGGGAAGCTGAATTTTGGAACTTACATATAGCAAAAAAAAACTACTGATATGGGTTAAGGGGTGAAGGTGTGGGTGGGAAAATAATGCGTCCGAAACGCAAAAAAGACGACATTGGGGCATTCCAAAATCCATATCTTCTAAACGTCACAAAGTTAAAACTTAAGAAACATCTTCAGGTATACTAGTAGAATCGATTGATTTAGTTCAAAAAGGTCTCGGACACCTTTTTTGTGAAATCTTTAACATGCTATAACAGCAAACAAGAAATTGAAATTAAATTTATTTCCACTAATTCTTTGAGAACACATATATTCAAAAGAATGGTGAGGGCACAACTTTTGGCGATTCTTGATGGGATGACCCATTTTCTATAAAATAGCTAACAACTCCCAATGTTCTTCCATTTTTTTGATTCCAATTCCATTCAGATCCCAAACTACAAGGAAAATTTTTTTCGTATTTTTTTATATTACGACAATTTTTAGACAACAATCTTTAAAATAAGTCCTATTTTATTGTTCTGGTATAAAAATGACCAAATATGTGAATTTTCAAAGAGGACTCGGATACTATTCTTGCAAAAAGCCTTAACATTCTATAGATAACAAAAAAATGAGTTTGAAATAAATATTGAATTTCAATTATTTTTTCACTAGTTTTTCAAGTACAAAATTTTTCAAAAGAATCGAAGACGGTAATGTCTCAAATTTCGTAATTTTTAGCGGTTCTTGATGGAACGACCCTCTTCAAAAATAAGTACTTATATATAAATTTCTTGCATTATGAACAAACATTTATGTATTGTAGATAATGATATTAACTTCTTACTTACAGATGCGAATCTTCAAATTATGGAGCCAGAACCTGAATTTTCTGGAACGATAAATAATGTAACATATCCCGCAGGAAAAGAAGCTGTGCTCACGTGTTCGGTGCGAAATCTTGGAAAGTATAAGGTAATAAAAGTATATTTTACTTTATTATATTGTAGTAATAAAAAATTGTGATCGACCTGAAATTTCAAAAAAATTTGCTACCTTGAAATTTTGTATTTTTACGGTATTAGTAAACACCAAAAAAGCAAAACAAAATGTCCGTCTGTCCGCCGTAAATGCCGCACATAGGGGTATTTTGTCAATCTAGCTAGCCAAAAATGCAATTTAAAAAAAGTTAAGGCAGATAGAAAAAAGTATTTTATTATTTAAGAGAACTAAGCAGAGAACTAAGCAGAGAACTAAAATCAACCCGATCCCGCCTTTTTTGGGGTTCACTTCATGGCGTAAGATTAGTCTGAACTAATTAATCACTCCCAAAACATCCCAAGTCCCTAATAAATTTGACCATATTGTCACGCACTCTCCCCCTAAGATCTTCCAAATTGTCGAAGAAAATACTGTTCAGCCACTTTAAGCGCCTCCTTGCAACCGCCTGACATTCACACAACATATGGGTAACATCCTCTTTAGCATATAAGTCAAGATCGTACCTACACACGTCAGAGTTAGCTATCCCCATCTGCATAGCGTGCTTCCCTAGTAATCAGTGCCCCATCAGTATTCCGATGAATAACCGCAATATTTCCATGTCAATTTTTCCCTAGACGTTAGTCTGTCCAGCCTTGGCAAGAATGCCCTAGAGATCCTACAGCTCGTCAGCTGCTCCCACCTCGCCCTTCGCTGCGTCCGTGGCCAGCTTCCTGATATGCGCTTTGATGCCGCTTAGTGGTTGACTAACCCCCTCCTTCACTTGTTTGGCTGACGCCGATCCCAATCTCACCAGCTCATTGGCCAGCTCGTTTCCTGGTATGGCGCTATGCCCTGGTTCCCAGCATAGTTGTGCTCTATTCTGACAGTAAAGTGCTTTGAGCACTTCTCGATAGCGCTTTACTAGTTGGGCTTTAATAGTCTCCGATTTCAGTGCATTCAAAACCGCCTGGCTGTCAATGTAAAGTGTGATATAACCGCATGTTCCCCTTCCATCAACATAATGTTAGATACCTGGAGCACCACCAAAACTTCGGCATGGAATACACTACAGGCATATGGCAGCTTAAACGACTCCCTTGCACTCAGCTGCTCAGAGAAGACTCCAGCGCCAGTGCCGCATTCCATTTTTGACCCGTCCGTATAGTTCTCCCTCGCTCAATACCCTGCTGTTTTCCCAATCCTCTCTGCTTGGATATATGACCTCGAAGGGTAATTGAAAATCATTTATTGGGATTATGTAATCCGTAGAGATTTCGGCCGGTCTATGGAATCACCTAAGAATTGAGCTGTGCCCTATGGATTTAAAGCGGGTTCCTGACTATTTGCCGAGCCACTCTCAACAGCAGCGTTTAGCATATATTTTTTCACAAAAACCGAGTATCATAGAAAACAAGGTCATTCATAGGACCATCTGTGAAAAACACGAAGATAAGAGAGGAAGAAAGCGTACAGTACGGAGCTGGAATGGGAGACTAGCCATCAGTTAACGTTTTTTCCTATCAAAAACGTTAAACGCACTTTTATCGAAACCATGTTCTTAAGACATGGTCGGCACGATAACTCAGTCAGTTTTCAATAATTTTCAACTTTTTTTTTTAAATTTTGATAACTGTTTTCTCTATAGTCCATCGAAAGCTTTTTTTTTAATTTTTTCTTGCTTGGAACTTTTTTATATAAATTATTAAACGGAAATTTTTCATAAAAAAAAATCGGCCAACGTCCGAGGGGTTACTTTATTAATTTATGGGTGGAAGTCCGAAAAGTCATAATATTGAGATACGTTGAGTATTATGCGACTGACAACCTAAGGAATAACCAGGATGCTGTTTGGAACGTTATTTTTTAGGGTGTCAGTTGCATGGAATTCATGGAATCTCAAGAAATCTCTCACGGGGCTATCCCCACATTTCAATCAGATCTTCCAACAACTCGTATTAAACAAAAAATGAATCACTCTCTCGACTGATATGGAAACCACCCCCATACAACATGTCGAGGTTTTTGTGATATGCTGGGACATAATATGCTAAGTTCAGAGACATGACAAACAATACCAAGTTTAGTATCTGAGTGAGCGAAAAGCTGTGTTAGACCTGCTAGTGAAAGACAACATTGTTTTTTAAGCAACCCAGGCTTTGAAAACAAAACAAATATAAAACGTAGGTGTCAAGAGAGGCGCGACAGTTAACCAGGTCACATTTATTGCCAGAACTTTGTGAAATAGTGGAATTTTCTTAAAATTTGTTTTCCTAAATTTTGAACGTTGTTTTTTATTTCTTAAAAGTATAACACATGAAAATCTGTAAAAAAATATATCTTTAAAAAATTTCAGGAGTATGTGAGCCCTTAAGCGTTTCGGACACATTGTTTTACAGTATTATTTATAATACAGTATTGTTATCGATTTTCAAAAAAAAAAAATTTGCTGCCCTCAAAATTTTTATTTACACGTTTCATGACTAGTAAACACGAAAAAAGCAATAAAATTTTTCAATCCATCTGTCCGCCGTACGCCCCACGCAAAATCCTTCGAAGGCTCGTAGCTCTCAAACCAGGAAAGCTATTAAATTAAATTTTTTTCTATGAAAAGGCTGGGTGGACCCCTTAAATTGACATTATTTTCAGAGGAGGGAATTTGAGGGGGAAGGTGGGGGAAGCATTTTAGACAAAACATTTTGGTTTCTAGATCTCAGCAGCCGCTTATGGTAGGAGGCTGAAACTTAAAATTTCTATAGAGCTTTGATAGTGGACCCATTTGCAAAAAAATTGATGATATGGGTGAAGGGGTGTGGGAGTGGAGGGAGAAACTATGCGTCCGAAACGCGAAAAAGTCGAGATCGACACATTTTGAAATCCATATCTAATAAACCGTTAATGGCAAGCAATTAAAACTTAACAAATATCTGTAGTTAAACTAGGAGAGTAGATTGATACAAAATTGTTGGGTGGGGGTTGTGTTGCACGGGGGGGGGGGGGGGGGGTAAAAAACTTTAGAGTTCGATATCTCAAAAACCAATTGCACCAAAAAAACAAATTCGGTTTGAGTATAAAGCTTGATAAATAAAGATTGCTCAAAGTAAAATCTTTGAAGGGGATGGGGGAGCACTGAAGTGGAGGGGATAAGAATTTTTCAAATATAACAAGTTCTATATCTCAATAGCAGTGTAAAGTGGATGCTTCAAATTTTTACCAGAAGTAGGCCTAATAAAACCTAATATTTAGAAAAGTAATTCTGATAAAAAAAAATTTGAATATTCATTGGCGTTCAGAATGGGGGGCAAAAAAAAATATCAGTAAATATAAAATGCATATATTTTCACGATTTTCCTTATATCTACTAGGTCTTTCGAAATATTGAATTCATTTTTATTCTACGAATTCTTCATATAAATACCTAGAATGCGTTTTCAAGATTTTTTGAGATTCGACCCCTAAGGGGGTGTGAAGTGGTTGTATACTTTTTCATGAATTCCACCATATTTCTCAGGTCTGATCAGATATCGAATATATTTTCACTTCCCCAGACTTGTTTAGTAATCACCTATTTTTAAGTTTTGTCTTTTTCAACCTCTAGACCGCATCCTGGAATATTACTCAATTATATATTTCATATGTTACACCCTATTCTAATCGCTTCTCGAACTTTTTGTTAGTTTTTCAGTCACATAGAAACATACACCGCATTCCCGAATTGAACGCGTTCTGAACTTTTACCAGAAAAATAATACAGTTGCGCTCAGACTGTTGGCAGATTTTTTTGAAAATTCTCGAACTCCTTCAATCATATAAAGTTGTTTGTTGCAAATTGGCACAATATCCTGTATCAATGTAAGTTTCGAATTTCAGCTTTTCGTTTAAAACGCCACCACTTCTCCCGCCATTGCACGCTCTCCCCGACGAAAAGGTCATCACATGAAGGGGTCCACTTAGTCTACATTACAAATAAATTTACATTGATTAGCTGCAAAAGTTCGGTGGAAGCAAGTCTTCAATCAACTATAAGCACTGTAGAATTCAATCACCCGGAAGCACACACTCAGAACACTATAGGAATCCAACGGATCATGTTGAACATGTAACCTGTGCCATCACACGCATAATTTGTACTGCTCCCAGCTCGGCAACCATGATAAAATCGAGGGTAATAATTCAAATTTTTCTTGAAATAAAATTTAAGTTTGTCCAACAATAAAAAAATTACACATTCTGTAAAAAAAATCTACAAACAGTGTGGGTAGAAGTTTGGAACGCGTATAATTCTGAGAAGTGGTGTAGGTTATTATGTGACTGAAAACCTAACAAAAAGTTCGGGAAGCGATTTCAACAGGGTCGCGTTAAAATACTTACGCCATTATTTCAAAGAACATATGAATTACACAACTGGATTATATTCCCGTATGCGGTCTAGGGGTTGAAAACTCAAAAAACTTGAAAATAGGTGACCGTGGAAGTGTAAAGATACTCGATATCTGATCAGCAGCTCAGTTCTGTAACGCATGAAATGAAAAATTTCTCACCAAAACGTCATAGTGAGAACGAACTTATGCAGATTTGTTTCTGTATCCACATCTAATTAGAAATCACCGTAATTGACGTCATGTACTGGAATAATCGTGGAAACACGTGAGAACAATGTTTCTGTAAGCAAGTGCTTGCGAGTGGGTTCTCACATATAGTGAACCGATTTTCACGCAGTTTGTAGCTGGTGAAAATAACAATAGTTGAAAAATCTCCCAAAAGTCTGGACGCAATTTAATTATTTTTTGTTAAAAGCTCAGAACGCGTTTAATTCTGCGACGCAGTGTATGTTACTACGTGACTGAAAACCTAAAAAAAAAACGGAAAGAGGTTTGAATGGGGTCGCGCTAGAATACTTACGCCGCTGCTGCAAATAACATATGAATTACATAATTGGGTCATACTCCGGGACGAGGTCGAAGTCGTAATATAATATCAGTTGTTCATTTTTTCTGATTAAATTGGTTTGTGAGATCATAATGCAATGTCTTTTACCACTTACCAACGCCACTAGCAACTATTAAAAATTAATTTTCGAACTATTCACCTAGTTCCTAGTCTATAAGCAAGTATCAAGTTTCAATTTTGTGACATTAACCATTCAAGAGATATTGCGTTTAGAATGAGTCGACTTAAGTGTTTCGGACACATTGTCTTTCTCCAAACCCTTAAATCATATAAAACATTATATTGCAAATGGGTACAATATCATAAATCTATGTACGTTCCAAGTTTAAGCTTCCTAGTATAAAAGCGGTTCCTAAAACCAAAGCTTTTCGTCTAAAACGCCACCACACTACCACCCTCTTTTGCACCCTCTTCTCCATGAAAAAATTCACTTGAAAGGTTCCACTCAATTTAAACTACAAATAAATTTGAATTGAATAGCTGCAAGAGTTCGTGAGAGGCAAGCCTTCAATCGACAATCGACACTATAAAATCCAATCACCCGGACTATAAGAATCAAAACCCAAGTAACTTAGATCTCTGTATTCGGGTTCTTGCAACGTTGTTACAGAACTTTCAACAGCAATTTGGTTGCGAAGGAACAGTGAAACAACCACATGACAGCGTTGTTACAACGTTGTGAAGTTAAAAAATCTGCCAACAATCTGGGCGTAACTTTATTATTTTTCCGGTAGAAGTTAAGAACGCGTTCAATTCTGAAATGCGGTGGAGGCTACTATGGGACTGAAAACCTGTCAAAAAGAACAAGATCGTGGAAGTGAAAATTTGATTGGATCTGAGAGATATGGAATAATTTATGAAAAAGTACACAATCACTTTACACCCCCTGTTCAAATTCAAAGTATAATTCCAGACACAACAATTCTGTGTGTAATTGGATGCATGAATGCATCTAATTACACACAGAACTTTGAATTCTCACGATTTGCGCTTGCCTTCTGCATTCCGAGGTCATAAGACACCAAAGGAATGTGCATGAAGGCAGGTGCAAACGTGGGAATGATTTTGGTACTTTTTGCACAATTGCACTTTTTGCTATTTTGTCATTGTTAATTGTTAAATATTTTAGGGATTAAGTTTTTCTTTATTGGGAAAATAAATCAGTTGCATTTTTACATTGGAAGCAGGTGCATTTAAATCATCGAAGGTTGGAAGAGTTTATTTAGTGAATTAATTTCAAGATTGCTCTTGTTAGTTTAGTAGTGAATTAGTTTCAAGCTTAGAAGAGTTTTATTAGGCAAGATTGGAAGAAGAAGTGAAGTGAAGCAGATGAAGTGAAGAGAAGTGCAAGACAAAATAGTCTTGAACATTTTGGTGACCCCGACGTGATTCGTTCTCCTTATCGAACTCATCCCAAAAGCATTGGAACTACGTTCACTATAAGCCATGGAAGCTGTCATTACAAGACAGACAACGATCGGTAAGGAGATTCAACGAATCATCGAGAACTTCAAGAAGGACTCCCAAGACCGAAAAACAACTAAAAAGTATTATGAAGATCGATTACAACGACTCCAGGAGGCATAGACTGAGTTCGACAACGGCAACGACGCAGTAAGTGATCTTGAAGACGTTCCCGACGATCACGCTTACTTTAATTACTATGCGGAAATAAAACATCTTGTCGAACGATATCGTCAGGTGTTCACGAAGCCGATAAGAGAATTCAACGAGAGTGAGATCCTCGAACGCAACACAGATCCAGGAACCGCAAAACAATCCAAGCCCAGCTCCATTGTTGAAATCCAGACACAGCGCAATATTCGACGACAAGAAGCAGTCATAAAGTCAATTACTCGAGCACTTTCCGGAATTCCAGCTGACACTCAATCCACGCATTACTACAAGATAACCATATCAACAATAAATCAGCTATGGGCTCAGGTAGAACAATTTAATTCTCAAATCTGGGAGGCTTCTAACGATCTGATCGAAGAAGGATACGATTTCAACAAATATCTGGATCTTCAGGAAGAAGTGAGAAACAAGGTTATTCTACTGACGGCCAAATTCGAAGGAACACCAATCAACAATGAATCAACATCGTCAAAAACTTTACAATCATCAATGCAGCTTCCAAAAATTGCAATTCCGAAATTCGATGGAGATTACGCCATGTGGCGTCAATTTGCCGAACTCTTCAATCAGCTTGTCCACCAGCAAGACATAGCTGATTGCCAAAAGATGTGGTACCTCAAGGCGAATCTATCGGGCGAAACAGAAAAGCTCATAAGACATTTTTCGTTGTCAAACGAAAATTATCGCGCCGCATGGAGGATGCTACATGACAGATACGAGAATAAGCGGTTGTTGGTGGCCACGTTAGTCAACAGACTATTGGCACAACCATCAAACAATTCAGATGCGTCATCAAACACCATTAAGAGTCTACACGACACTACCCAAGAATGCTTGCTGGAGAGAATTTGGAAATATCTGTTACGGAATGGGATCCAATTCTTCTCCACCTTTTAACGAAGAAACTCGACAAGGCGACGCACATCTTGTATGAGCAATCGATAGAAGATCCCAGACAACTGCAGTCAGTGAAACACTTCCTGAGCTTTTTGGAAACCCGGTTCCAGTCACTGGAAGCCCTAGGCCTGAAAATAAAGATGGGTACTGAAAGACAATCAACCAGCCACTCCACGCGCGCACTTACATCTGTAGTGTCGACATCATCGTGCGTTAATTGCAAAGAAGTTCATCCGTTATTCGCATGCAAGATGTTTCTAAACCAAACTCCAAATAACCGGATGCAGGTTGTTCGAAACAACAATTTGTGTATCAACTGCTTGAAGCCAGGGCATCGTGCAAGTAGCTGTGAAGCAGGTAGCTGCCGGAAATGTGCACAAAAACATAACACGCTGCTGCATTTCGACAACACATCGAAGAAGAGCGCAACACCAAGTAAGGTTAACCAACCTAAATCAACTCAACCCATACAACTTAAACCCGTACAGCCTCAATCTCCGCAAGAAGTTTCGTCGGTACCACAAGCCATAACGTTAACAACCCAAGAACACCAACGCGAAGGACGATACATTCTATTAAGCACCGCCAGAATTCGACTGTCAGCCACAAATGGACGAACCATAGAATGCCGAGCGATACTGGACTCTGGATCGCAAGTCAACCTGATAACCGAAGCAACGGTCAAAAAACTCGGAGTGAAACCCAAACTCGACAACATGGTGATCCAAGGTATAGGAAGCGGAAAACAACACACTCAACGCCGAATTAATCTGCAATTGGAATCAAGAACGACAGGATTTTCGGAACATTTGGAAGCCTTTGTACTACAGCAGATAGTACCACCTCAACCTACCAATACACTAAATATATCGAATTAGCCAATTTCGAAGAACATCAATCTCGCAGACCCAGATTTCAACTTAAACAAAACGATTGATGTTCTAATAGGCGCCGAATTTTACTCACAACTACTAGCGGTGGGCCAGATAAGATTGGCTGCTGGATTGCCCACGTTACAAAATACGGTATTCGGCTGGATTATTTCTGGAAGGATAGATGACAGTACCCAACAGGGAGCAATTTATGGTGTCTGTAACACGGACGATCAACTCAACAAAACTATTGAAAGGTTCTGGAAGATAGAAGAAGTCAAGGGCGATGGGCCAAACCTATCAAGTGATGAGAAGGCATGTGAACAACACTTCAACGAGACAACGCATCGCCTTCCTGATGGTCGTTTCATGACCACTCTTCCGTTCGCAAGTGAACCTAACGTATTAGGTGAGTCCAAGGCAGTGGCTCTGCGCAGATTCTACTCAATGGAAAATAGACTCGCACGAGATCACAACATTCGTGGGCAATATATTCAGTTTATGGAAGAATACAGAAGAATGGGACACATGGAAGAAGTCGACGTAAAAAGCATTACGTCACCACATTACTTCTTGCCGCATCACTGTGTGTTTAAACCGGATAGTAGTACTACGAAGTTACGAGTAGTATTCGATGCTTCCGCCAAAACGTCTACGAATGTGTCTCTTAACGATATACTGCACGCAGGACCAACAATACAAAGTGAACTCTTCTCCATTTTGTTACGTTTTCGTCTATCGCGCTATGTGTTCACTGCAGACATACAACAAATGTATCGCCAAATAATGATCAGTCCAGAAGATCGTAAATTTCAGCTGATATTTTGAAGAAACGATCCCAATCGTCCAATAAAATGCTATCAACTTTGTACTATGACATACGGTACAACTTCAGCTCCATACCTCGCCACGAAGTGCCTACAGCGTCTGGCCTTTGACGAACGACACACCTATCCTGACGGTTCAGCAATATTAGCACGAGATTTTTATGTAGACGATGTCATGGCAGGATTCAACACCATTGCCGAAGCCATGGTGGCTCAAGATCAGCTTCAATCCATGCTGCAGGGAGCAGGTCTCAAATTGAGAAAGTGGTGTGCAAATCATCCATCACTACTACAGAAGATACCACCAGAAGATCAAGAAGTCCAATTAGATTTCGCCGAAGAAGTCGAAGAGTTCGTTAAAACACTAGGTATCACATGGTTACCGAAATCGGATCAATTTAGGATAAAAACTAAATCCAATGAACAACAGAAGGTCACGAAAAGAATTATTGCATCAGATATAGCACGTCTATTCGATCCGCTAGGATTGGTAGCCCTTGTTGTGGCAAGAGCAAAAATACTTCTCCAAAGACTATAGCAACTTAAGCTTGACTGGGATGCCGCAGTGCCGCAGGAGATCTATACACAACGGACAACCTTTCGAGCCGGAATGAAGGATCTGGACACCATTCAGGTTCCAAGACACGTGACACTTTCTGAAAATACCTCCAAGAAGCAACTGCACATATTTGCTGATGCATCCGAACAAGCCTACGGAGCTGTGGCATATTTACGTTCAAACGATAAAAACTGAAAAATCATCGTACGCCTTCTTTGTGCAAAATCACGTGTGGCACCAGTCAAAAAATTAACAACTCCACGACTGGAGTTGTGCGCAGCTAGATTAGCAGCCGAACTGGCCGAAAGGATCAAGGCTGACCTACAAATACCGGACCTAAAAACAACATTGTGGACCGATTCCGAAATAGTCCCATCATGGATAAACTCACCAGCAGTGCATTTTAAAACGTTAACAGAATAACAGCTATTCTGCGAGTTGGAGGACGACTGGAATATTCTACACTAACGTATGACGCCAAACACCAAATGTTACTTCCGTACGGTCACGCACTGACTAAATTGCTACTAACCGACTTTCACCAATCAAACTCACACGAAGGTGCAGAAGCCTTGCTAGCTAACATCAGACAGAGATTCTGGCCAATGAAGGGTAGAATTCTTGCCAGATCTGTAGTACAGCCGAAACCGAAAATGATGCAGCAGATTATGGGAAACTTGCCGTCCACAAGAGTGCAGCCAGCGTGACCGTTTGTTAATTCAGGAGTCGATTTCTGTGGTCCCTTGTGGATTCATTACAAACTTAGAGGAAAGAGGCCGCAAAAATGTTACTTAGCAGTGTTTTGCTGTTTCTCTACGAAGGCTGTACACTTAGAGCTAGTGTCGGACTTGACGACCGATGCCTTCATAGGAGCGCTCAAACGTTTTATGGCTAGAAGGGGACGGTGTTTACAACACCCTAGAACAAACATTTGACTCTTTACCATCTAACGACATAAAGATACTTCTAGGAGACTTCAATGCTAAAGTTGGACAAGAGGAGACACATAGAGGAACCACAGGAAGGCACAGTCTCCATAACACCACCAATGACAATGGACAACGTCTAATCGACTTCGCTACCAGCAAAAACTTAGTTGTAAGCTCAACATGCTTCCCCCATCGCAACATTCATAAAAGAACGTGGTCATCTCCGGATGGTCGCACTTTCAATCAAATTGACCACGTTCTGATCGAGAGAAGGGCTGCGACCAGCATTCTAAACGTAAGATCTTTTCGTGGAGCAAACTGCGACTCCGACTACTATCTCGTAAAAGTGAAATATCGATGTCGAGTGGCATTATGCGGGTACTCCAAAAAGGGCAGGACACCCAAATTTGACATCGATAAACTAAAGGACCAGACTGTCGCGTCAGCCTATAAGTCAGCGCTACAAAATCACTTTGAAGCATCACGAACTGACGAAGTGACAACCATCGATCAAGAGTGGACACAGTTGAGAGATGGAATCAGAACGACAGCAGAAAAGATCATTGGATTAAAACCCCAGCAGAAACATAATGACTGGTTCGATGATGAGTGTAGTGACGCAATAACGAAAAAGAATGAAGCTTACAAGGCGTACATTGAAAGACCGACGAGAGCCAAAAAGGAAGGATACGACGAGCTTAGGCGATTATCAAACAAAATCTGCAGACGAAAGAAACGAAAACACAACAATGACATAATTATAAACCTAAATACTGACATGAAGTCACATAATCTACGATCCGCATATACTGCCGTCAAAGAAATAAGACAAGGCTATAAGCCACGAACAAACCTCTGTAAAGACAAGGAAGGAAATATCCTTAGTGACGCAGAACAAATTAAACAAAGATGGGTTGAATACTTTAAAAAGCTGCTGAACCCTAACAGAGTGACGACCACCGACCCAATTATAGCATCAAGTGCACCATCGGATGAACAGACATCAACTACGGTACCCACTATCGGAGAAGTGGAAGCAGCCCTGCGCAACCAAAAAATACATAAATCACCCGGAGTCGATGCAATACCAGCAGAGCTCCTAAAGGGAGGTGGTCCGTACCTCGCCAATCTCCTACACAAAATCGTGACAAAAATTTGGATTGAAGAAAAAATACCCGACGACTGGCGCCAGAGCATTATATGTCCAATCTACAAGAAAGGAGATAAACTGCGATGTGAAAATTACAGAGGCATATCATTGTTGTGTACGTCCTACAAAATACTGACGAAAGTAATTCATAATCGATTAAAGCCTTATACAGAAAGTATTATCGGCGAATTCCAAGGTGGTTTCAGAACCGAACGATCTACTATTGACCAGATATTCTCAGTCAAACAAGTGCTAGAAAAATGCTGGGAGTATAACATTGACGTGCACCAGATCTTCGTGGACTTCAAACTGGCATACGATAGTATAGATCGTAATGTACTATATAAAATAATGGTCGACTTTGGAATCCCATCAAAACTCGTCCGATTAACAAAAATGACCATGACTGACACTGAATCCCAAGTAAGGATACAAAACGAGCTAACCCAAAGCTTCCGAACAGAATCCGGCCTGAAGCAGGGAGATGGACTCGCTCCCATGCTCTTCAACCTTGCCCTGGAATATGTCATCAGAAAGGTACCCGTTGATACCAGAAGTACCCTACTAATCAAGTCCACTCAACTAGTGGTGTACGCGGATGACGTAAACATCATGGCCAGATCTGTTCCAGGCGCAAAGGAAGTCTTCCACTGTCTAGACTCAGCAGCAAAGGAGGTCGGGCTAAGGGTCAATGAGAGTAAGACCAAGTTCATGACCCAAACAAGAAGAAACGCGCCAACTAGACAAAATATGACCTTGGGGGACTACAACCTGGAGAATGTGGATCATTTCTCATACTTGGGATCACACCTTGTAAGAGACGGCAACGAACGGGACGAAGTAAATCAACGGATCACACTAGCAAATAAGGCATATTTCACGGTTCTCCCGATCTTAAAATCGAAAAAAGTGCACAGGCTGAGCAAACTTCGCATATACAAGACCATAATAAGACCTGTGCTACTATATGCAAGTGAAACGTGGACTCTCACCCAAGCGTCTGAAAAATCAATAGACGCTTTTGAACGACGAATTCTTCGAAGAATTTTGGGACCAGTAAGAGAAGGCACTGAATGGCGTATTCGGTACAACAACGAGTTGTATAACATTTATGACGACCCAGCCGCATCGACTCTTATAAAATTCCGTAAGCTGCAATGGGCAGGTCATGTGGAGCGAATGGAGGACGGAACAATTCCCAAGCGCACATTGAAAGGTACAGCCCATGGCAAGCGACCGGTGGGAAAACCGCGAAAATAATACGAGGATTCAGTTGACGCAGATTGCAAATCGCTTCTTAGATGCACAAACTGGAGGACGCGGGCGCTGAACCGAGATGACTTTAGACAATGTATCCTGCAGGCCCTGGCCCGATTTGGGCTGTCGCGCCATTGATGATGATGAAGGGGACGGTGTAAGGAGTTATATTGTGACAATGCGACCAATTTCGTTGGAGCTAAGAACAAATTACAAGAGCTTCTTCCGATCATCCATGCAGAAAAATCTCATCAAATCATAAATTCCGTCTGCAGTTCTAAGGGAGTTAACTTCAATTTCATACCACTACGAGCTCCTCACTTTGGAGGACTTTGGGAAGCAGCAGTGAAGTCAGCAAAGCAGTTAATAGTTAAGACCATTAGTGCCGCTTCTTTAACAGAAGAATTGGAAACAGTCATCGTTGAAATTGAATCCATTCTGAACTCACGCCCTATAACTGCTATGTCGGCCAACCCGAATGACTTGACAGCATTAACGCCGGGGCACTTTCTCATTGGAGAACCTCTAACATCGTCGATTGATGCGCACGCAGAAGAAAGGAAGACAAGTCTACTTCGCAGGTGGGAGCTTGTAGCGTACATAAAGCACGAGTTTTGGCGCAGATGAACTCGTGAGTACTTAAACGAACTTCAGTATCGCTGAAAATGGAAGACCCAATCAGAAAATGCAAAACCGGGTACAATGGTCATAATTCAAGAAGACAACACACCGGCATTAAAATGGCCGTTGGGAAGAATCGTCGAGGTGCACAAAGGAAGGGATGGCTTCAAACGAGTGGCAGAACTTCGGACTTCATCCGGAGTTCTACGTCGCCCAATTCACAAACTCTCACCCCTACCGCTCGAAGAAGAACCCATCCCAATGGACACAACGTCTTCATCGACAACTGACGCTGCTGCTAAGCACAGCTCGAGCGACACCTCAGATGACCAAGCAAATCGTCTGACTCCAGAAGGCAAGCGACACCATTCCAACAAGGCTAATGAAATTCCAAAAAAACGAGTCGCTCGCGGTTCTACGCTATTATCACTTTTGATGATCTTTCTGGCAATACCTGTAATCAACTCTACGCCTATTAAGATTACACATTTTGATGGTCAACTGGGATTCCATTTCGATAACCTAGGAACGGTTAATTTGGCAACTGCTGAGTGGAAACTCATAGTGTATTACAACCTCCAACAGTATTGGCAGGAAAATATAGTCTTAGCCTCTGGAGTCAACATGATGAAGCAACTGTGCAGTCAAATCACTCAAGCTGATCTATGTCAGCCTATTATATCACAACACCAGCACATCATGACGGAACTCAACAATGACAACGACTTGTTGTAGCCACATCCACCAAAAAAAAGACAAAAACGCGGCGCATTCAACGTGGTGGGAAACATAGAAAACTCATTGTTTGGTGTGCTAGACTCCAGTTATGCTGAGGAAATGACGAAAACCCTGGAATCAGTTTAGGGAAATGAAAACCATTTACTCGCATTATTACGAAACCAGACGTCAATAATCGATTCCACGATCAACATCATCAGACGAGATGAAGCTGCATCAGTAGACAAATTTCGATCCATGGACAATGAAATAACTAAATTGGTCAAGTACATTAACCATAGCGGTGATGAGATTCACCAAATCAGACTACTTCAAGCGTTTATGTCAATGTCCATGCAATTAATGCTCATATCTTCAAGCCTACAACAAATTCAGTCTGCGATCATTGATACCGTAACAGAGACTCATCAAGGAATGATTCCGCCATTACTACTCTCACCACACCAACTACATCAAGAAGTAATAAACATAAGGAATCACCTGCCGGTGGGTCTTCAACTACCAGCGGACTAAGATGACATCCAACATCTTTACAATCTAATGGAAGTCAGAGGATCCGTGATGAAGAACTATATTGCATTCCAGCTCAATATTCCACTAGTTAAGGCTGAAACTTTCGAATTACTGAGGGTGCTATCAATTCCAGCAATAATCAATGGCACCCGTGTGGCCATAGAAACGTCAACCCCGTTTCTCGCCATCAGTCTTCATCGGGACCATTACTACACTTTAACCGAGCATGAATTATTGGCCTGCAAGATCATAACCAATTCAGTCTTCATTTGCAGAGCCTCTCATCCCATCTGTGTAAGGGGGGCAAATGTCAGTACTTGCGAGATCAACTTCATGAACAACATACCAATGACGTCCAGCTGTAAGCTGAAAAGGCTAAACAACTATCCCATCTGGATGCCACTAAGCCGAACAAATGATTGGATGTTTTCTGTCAACAACAACAGCACCGTCAACATAGTCTGCAACAACCAAGCGTCATCCATCAGGCTATTCGAGTCCGGCATAGTACGACTGAACCCCAGTTGTACACTAAAACAGGACCTGTTCATCATCAATAGACACCAAAGCCATACTAGCAGCACCAACTCATCGTACACGCGATTAAGCCACCCGGTTAACTCAACGATGCTAGATGAAGCGCTACTGCCAGACAACTATAAGGCACTGGATTATAAGACGCACGCTACTCAAATCCAGGCCATCCAGGACCAACTAAAATCGCAAGACCTACTGAATCTTCCACACACAGTACGGATGAACGACATACATCAGTTTGCGATAGGTTACCTGTGCATGTCACTAGTTACCATACTCATCGGTGTGACCTTATGGAGAACTAAGGATCAACTTTGTAAATGCTGCCAACGGAAATCAAACCCACTACCAAGATCAGACGCAGCACCGGACTTCAACATCAACGTATCGTAGGTGCTCAGTCATCTAGAGGTAGAAATTAAGCTAGCATTACCTTTCCAAAATTTCGTTTTATTGTCAAAATTTCATGTTTCTTCAACTTCTCCTTTTGAATTTAAGTAAAATGCACACCCGATGTTGAGCAAGATGTTCAACGGGGGGGGGGGGGGGGGGGGGAATGTTCAAATTTAAAGTATAATTCCAGACACAACAATTCTGTGTGTAATTGGATGCATGAATGCATCTAATTACACACAGAACTTTGAATTCTCACGATTTGCGCTTGCCTTCTGCATTCCGAGGTCATAAGACACCAAAGGAATGTGCATGAAGGCAGGTGCAAACGTGGGAATGATTTTGGTACTTTTTGCACAATTGCACTTTTTGCTATTTTGTCATTGTTAATTGTTAAATATTTTAGGGATTAAGTTTTTCTTTATTGGGAAAATAAATCAGTTGCATTTTTACATTGGAAGCAGGCGCATTTAAATCATCGAAGGTTGGAAGAGTTTATTTAGTGAATTAATTTCAAGATTGCTCTTGTTAGCTTATTAGTGAATTAGTTTCAAGCTTACAAGAGTTTTATTAGGCAAGATTGGAAGAAGAAGTGAAGTGAAGAAGAAGAAGTGAAGTTAAGCAGAAGAAGTGAAGAGAAGTGCAAGACAAAACAGTCTTGAACACCCCCTTAGGGGTCAATTATGGAGAATACATAGAATAAAATTAAATTCAATATTTGGGACGAGGTAGTAGATATGTCGAAAATCTTAGGAAAATATGCATTCTATTTTCACATATATTTTTTTGGCCCCCCTTCTGAACGCCAATAGATATTCCTTTTTTTTTATTCAAAACTATTTTTCTAGTTGATTTAGATATACACACCGAGTTTCAACATTGTAGCTTAAGCCGTTCTATATATAGGAAAAACACCCCCCACTTGTACCACACTACCCTTAGGGGTCGAATTTCAAAAAACCTTGAAAACACTTTCTAGGTATTCATACGAAGAATCCGAAGAATAAAATTTAATTCAATATTTGGAACGAGCTAGTATATATGACGAAAATCGTGAAAAAATATGCATTCTATTTTCACAGATAATTTTTTTTGCCCCCCTTCTGAACGCCAATACATATTTGAATTTTTTCTTAATCAAAATTGTTTTTCTAGTTGATTTACATATACACACCGAGTTTCAACATTGTAGCTTAAGCCGTTCTATGTATAGGTAAAACACCCCCACTTGTACCACACTACCTTTAGGGGTCGAATTTAAAAAACCTTGAAAACACTTTCTAGGTATTCATACGAAGAATCCGTAGAATAAAAATGAATTCAACATTTGGAAAGACCTAGTAGATATGACGAAAATCGTGAAAATATATGCATTTTATATTTATTATATTTACAAATAATTTTTTTTGCCCCCCTTTCTGAACGCCAATGAATATTCAAATTTTTTTTTATCACAATTACTTTTCTTGTTGATTTACATATACACACCGAGTTTCAACTTTCTAGCATGAACCGTTTAATAGTCAAGAAAAACACCCCCCACCCCCGTAGCATACTACCCCTAAGAAAAATTATATTTTTCCAACATTCCGCTACTATAGCTCTATCTTAATACCAAGCTTAAGGCTTATATCATTACTCTATAGAAAAAACCAATGACACCAGAAAAACAAAATTCAGTTTGGATATAAAACTTGATAAATTAAGATTGCTCAAAGTAAAATCTTTGAAGGGGGCGGGGGAGTACGTAAGTGGAGAGGATAACAATTTTTCAAAAATAACACGTTTCATATCTCAATAAGAGTGTAAGATGGATGCTTCAAATTCTTACCAGAAGTAGGCCTTATAGAACCCAAGTAGGGAACAAAAGTTTGGGGGTGTGGGTGTAGAGGGTGAAGGTGGGGAAGGGTGAGAAAGAAAAAGTTCCGATGCTTATATTTTAAAAATCTATAATGATAGGAAGCTGAAACTTGGTATTTAGATAGAGCTGTAGTAGTATCATTGTAAATAAAAAAAATTTTATTTAGGGGTAGTATGGTACGGTGGTGGGGGGTGTTTTTCCTAACTTTAGAACGGCTTATGCTAGGAAGTTGAAACTCGGTACGTATATGTAAATTAACCAGAAAAGTAATTCTGATAAAAAAAAATTTCAATATTCATTGGGGCTTAGAAGGGGGAGGGCGAAAAAAAATATCAGGTAATATAAAATGCATATATTTTCACGATTTTCGTCATATCTACTAGGTCTTTTCAAATATTGAATTCATTTTTTTTCTACGGATTCTTCATTCGAATACCTAGAGTGCGTTTTCAAGATTTTTTGAAATTCGACCCCTAAGAGGGTGTAAACTGGTTGTATACTTTTTCATGAATTCCACCATGTTTCTCAGGTCTGATCAAATATCGAATATCTTTTTACTTCCCTAGGCTTGTTTAATAATCACCTTTTTTTATACTCTAGATGAAATCAAATAGAGTATTTTATGTTTGATCCAGCCGAAAAATATGTCACGCATAGAACCAAGCCTCGGACAAAAAAAAGTTGTATATTTTTTTGTTTATTTGTGGCTAAAAACCGGATATGAATCCGCTTGACGTCCGTCCGTCCGTCCATCTGTCCGTCCGTCTGTCTGTCAGTGAACACGATAACTCAAGAACGCCTTGACCTAGGATCTTGAAATTTTGAATCTGAGTGTTTGGTTGAATTTGTAAGGCTAAGTTCGTTAACGGACAAAATCGTCCCACTCCTACGGGTAGCTGCCATACGAAATGTCCTTAAAACACGTGTTCAAAAATATTGGCCGATAACTTCATAAGGGCTTAAGCTACGACTTGGAAAATTTGTATATGTTAATTTTCCAATATTTGGAGCTAAATGTATGATTATGAAGAAAATCCTAATAGTCCGTCGAGTGGCAGCCATACAAAAATCCTATTAAAATATCTTCATTCAATTCACGAAACTCACTATAACTCAAGTAATCATTAAGCTTTGAATTCAGAATTTTGTACAAATTAGTTTTGAGTGAATACAAAGTTCGAGTTTACTAATCTGCTAAATCATTTTACTCCTTCTGGTACCTTTCATATAAAACGTCCTCAAAACATGTGTTTAAGAATATTGATCAATAACTTCGGAATGCCTAAAGCACGACTTTGAAATCTTGTATACGTTGGTTTTTCAATAGTTGGAGCTAAGTCTATGATTATGAAAAAAGTCCTTTTAGCCTTTCATGTAGCCGCCATACAAATATCCTACCGAAATGTCTTCACATAATTTACGAAACTCACTATAACTCTAGTTATCTTTTAGATACGAATTCGAAATTGTGCACAAATTAGTTTTGAGTAAAAACAAAGTTTGAGGGTACTAGGCAGATAAATCCTTTTGCTCCTTCTGGTACCTGCCATATAAAATGTCTTTAAAACATGTGTTCAAGAATATTTGCCGATAGCTTCAGACAGGCTTAAGCTATGGTTTTAAAATTTTGTATGTGCTAAATTTGTAAAAGTTGGAGCTAAATGTATGATTATGAAGAAAATCCTTTTAGTCCTTCGAGTGGCTGCCATGCAAATATTATGTAAAAATATCTTCATTCAATTCACGAAACTCACTTTAACTCAAGAAATCGTATAGCCACGCAGTTTAAATTTTGTACAAATAAGATTTAAGCAAAAAGGAAGTTAGACTGCGTTTGTCAGTGAAATTTCTTGACTCCTTCGAGTAGCTTCTATACAAAAAAAAACTTGAAAGGGCAGTGTTCTAGAAAATTAGTCGATGGCTTCACAACCATTTTAGCTGTTTGTTTAAAATTTTGTATACGTTTGTTTTCCAATAGTTGAAGTTAAATGTATATCTTAAAAAAAATCCTATTAGTCCTTCGCGTAACAGCCATACAAATATCCTTTCAAAATGTCTTCACTTAATTTTTTGGAACTCACTATAACTCAAGTAATCGTTTAGCTGTAAATTTAGAATTTTGTACAAATTAGTTTTGAGTGAAAACGAATTTCGAGTTTACTAGTCAGCGAAACCCTTTCACTCCTTCTGGTACCATCCATACAAAAAATCCTTAAGATACGTATTCCACAATACTTTCCCATAACTTTTGAACGCGTCAAACTATGAAATTGAAATTTCGTACTCATTAGTTTGTGGATGGTTCCAAGGAAAGGGATAAATATATAAGAAATCGAGTCTCATAAGGACGGTGACTCCCTCTGGGTCGTATTTTTTTAATCACCCACTCCGTTTTTAGGAAATTTTTAGCATACTATAAGTAACAAAAAAAATGAGAAAAAAACAAAAAATTGAAATCATATTTTTTTTCACTAGTTCTTCGAACGCGATATACACAATACACAATACACAATTTTAAAAAAAATCGGCGATGATACGGTCACACTTTTGGCGATTCTTGACTAATTTACAATTTTTCTATAAAACTAATTGAGAAACACTATAATGCTCTTCGATTTTTTTGACCATTGAGATATCAAGTTTATTTTTTGGTATGTTTTGAAAAACAGTATAACCTACAAAATATAATAAAAAAATTATTTTGAGGTATTTAAGGATAAATGATAAAATCATTATCAAAAAGAAAAACATACTGCAGTCACGATCGGCTGCAAGCCAATCGTGTGATACTCTATATGGAATACTGAACTCTGATTTATATTTTAGTTGGAAATATATCAAAAGAATGACCTTTTACTTACAGGTAGAAATTATTGTATAGTGGCTATTCGATTTTTTGATTTATAGTGAGTTCCATAAAGTAAGTTAGGATATTTTAAAAAACTTTTGTATGGGAACTACATAAAAGACTTATGGGATATTTTTCATATTAATAGTTTCAGCTGCGACTATTATAAAATTAATGTGTATAAAATTTCAAAGTCGAAACTTAAAGCGTTCTAAGGCTATCGTTCAATATTGGTGAACATGTTTATTAAGGACTTTTGTATGACAGCTACCCGAAGGAGTCAACAGATGGCGCTTATTAATGAACTCCTTTTTTGTTTTGGTATAAAACTAATCCCTGTAAAATTTTAAATTCCTGCTTTAATTCGTTCTGGAGTTATAGTGGATTCAGTAACAAGCATACATTTTTGAAGGACTTTTCTAGGCTGCTACACGAAGGACTCATTCGATTAACATCATATTCAGAACTTTCGATTCAAACATTGTAAACCTTAAGTGTGCAAAATTTCAAGTTCCTTACTTGAAGCATTCGAGCAATAATTGTAAAAACGTGTTTTAAGGACTCTTGTATGGGAGGTACCCGAAGGAGTGGCAGGAAATCGCCCATTAACGAACTTAGCCTTACTTTATCCATTTTAAAAGTTGTGACAAAATGCAATTTAATAGGTCAACGCGTTCTTGAGTTATCGTGCTAACGGACGGACGAACAGCAAACGGATTTGGGGGTTTTGGCCAAAAATAAACACAAAATACAATATAACTTTTTTTCGTCCGAGGCTCGGTTCTATGGGCTACAAGCTTTTCGGGCTGGATTAAACTTATAATACTCTATATGTTCATCTAGAGTATAGAAATTCAAGGATTTTTTTGCGACAACCTCACCCTTTAAAATAAGCCCTTTTTTTATTATTGCAAGATAAAAACTACCAATGATATGATTTTTCAAAGAGAACTCGGACTCCACTTTCGCGAAACTAATAAAAAAAAAAAAAAATTTAATTTCAAATTCTTTTTTTCATGAGTTTTTAAAGGACAAAAACGTTACAAAAAAATCTGCAAACAGTCTGGGCGCAACTTTATTATTTTCCGGCAGAAGTTCGGAACGTGTTTAATTCGGGGATGCGGTGTATGTTACTATGTGACTGAAAACCTAACAAAAAGTTCGGGAAACGGTTAGAATAGAGTGTAATATATGAATTATATAATTGGGTCATATTCCGGGATGCGGTCTAGAGGTTGAAAAAAAAATATTTAAAAATAGGTGATTATTAAACAAACCTGGGGAAGTGAAAAGATATTCGATATCTGATCAGACCTTAGAAATATGGTGGAATTTATGAAAAAGTATACAACCACTTTACACCCCCTTAGGGGTCGAATTTCAAAAAATCTTGAAAACTCATTCTAGGTATTCATATAAAGAATCCGTAGAATAAAAATGAATTCAATATTTCAAAAGACCTAGTAGATATGACGAAAATCGTGAAAATATATGCATTTTATATTTACTGAAATTTTTTTCTGCCCCCCCCCTCCCTTCTGAACCCCCATGAATATTGAAATTTTTTTTTATCGGAATTACTTTTCTAGTTGATTTACATATATGTACTGAGTTTCAATTTTCTAGCATAAGCCGTTCAAAAGTTAGGAAAAACCCCCCCACCCTCGCACCATACTACCCCATAAAAAGATTTTATTATTCCACTATGCCACTAATATAGTTCTTTCTAAATACGAAGTTTAAGGTTTATATCATTACAAGTTCTTAAGATATAAGCATCGGAACTTTTTCCTTCTCCCCTTCCCCACCCTCACCCTCTGCATCCCCACCTTTAAATTTATTTTTCCCTACTAGGGTTCTATTGGGCCTAGTTCTAGTTCAAATTTGAACCCTCTATCTTACACTGTTATTAAGATATGAAAAGTGATATTTTTGAAAAATTCCTATCCCTCCCACTTCTATGCTCCCCCGCCTTCTTTAAAGATTTTTCTTTGAGCAATCTTTATTTATCAAGCTTTATACCCAAACTTAATTTTGTTTTTCTGGTGCAATTGGTTTGTGAGATATCGTAAACTTAACTATTTCAACCTTCACCGATATCATCAATTTCTTGCAAATGGGTCCACTATCAAAGTTCTATAGAAATTCTAAGTTTCAGCCTCCTACCATAAGCGGTTGCTGAGATCTAGAAACCAAAATTTTTCGTCTAAAACGCTTCCCCTACCTTCCCGCTCGCACCCCACCCCTGAAAAAATTCTCACTTCAAGAGGTCTACCATGTCTATTCAGAAAAAAAAAATCAATTTAATAGCTCATAGGGTTTGGGAACTATAGTTCCTCAAACGAGTTTGCGTACGGCGTACGGCGTACGGAGCACTGACGGACTGAAAATTTTTATTGCTTTTTTGGCGTTTAATAAAATAAAACGTATAAAAAAAATTTGTCAGGGTAACAATTTTTTTTTTCTAAAAGTCGATAGCAATACTTTATTATTAAAATTATAAGGTAAAAGTAAAAGGATTTCGCTGACTAGTAAACTCGAAATTTGTAATAACTCAAAACTAATTTGTACAAAATTCTGAATACATAGCTAAGCGATTACTTGAGTTATACGTAGTGAGTTTAGTAAATTATGTAAAGTCATTTTTACAGGATATTTGTATGGCAGACCCTCAAAGGGCTGTTATTATTTTCGTCATAATCATACAGTTAGCTCCAGCTTTTGAAAAAATAACACATACAACATTTCAAAGTCGTAGCTGTAATACTTATGAAGGTATCGGCCAATATTCTTGAACTAGGATTTTTTGTATGGAAGGTACCAGAAGGATTTAAGGGATTTCGCTGACTAGTAAGCTTGAACTTTGTCTTCACTCGAAACTAATTTGTACAAGATTCTGAATTCGTAGCTAAAAGATTACTTGATTTATAGTGAGTTTCGTAAATTAAGTGAAGTCATTTTTACAGGATATTTGTATGGCAGCCCCTCCAAGGACTATTGGGACTTTCTTCATACTCATACAGTTAGCTCCAACTCTTGGAAAAATAGCACGTGCGAAATTTCAAAGACCTAGGTTAATCCCTTCTGAAGTTATCGACCAATATTCTTGCACAGCTTTTTTCGTGTCTACAAGTCATGAAACGTGGAGAAAGATTTTTATGAAGGGGTTATTCCTTGATATATTATATTAGTGGTTATTCCTTGATATGTTTGGAGAAAAAATTGTTCTACAGGGTTGGATTGACGAAGCAAAAATTTGTCTTTTCGAGTAAATGTCTGCAGATTCGGTACAGTTACAACTCATACTGATACATCAAATGATAGGTAATTCGATTGCCTAAGAAACGAACTATAGCGCTTTGGTTTATGATTATTCGTTTTCAAGATATAACGTTTTAAGTGGATGAGGGTACCGGTCAAAAACACTTTTCTTAACCACCCTCTACTTCCACTAGTATTAAAAATTGACCCACCCTGAAAAACAATTTTTTTCTCCAAATATACCAAGGAATAACCCCTTACAAGGTGGCACACGGAGTGCCAAACAGTCTGTTTAACACTAAAAATTAAATATAAAAAAATATATACATAAGTAGGTCAGTACGTTCGGTCGAATGTGCGTCGGGTTCAACCCCCAGCACCGACTACGTACTTTACTGTACGGATCTCACACGGACAGGGGGTCCTTATCTGTATTTTGTGTAAATGAGAGCTTTCTATAAGCTCGCCATACATTTCATTAAAATACATGGAAAGAACTTGGAAAGAATTTGGAAAAGCTAAATGATTTTTATGAAAATTAGTTCTTCCGATTCTTCCACCAATTAAGCTTTCCTCAAAATCTCAGTAGCCGAGACTCATGCAGAACATACGTCAACGTCAATTCAAAAGCTATTCATAAAATATTTAAAAAAGTCCACAATTTTTAAAGCAACAATATTATTGTTAAGTGTCATTCGAAATCTCAAAGGATATTAATTTCTTTTAATTCGGAAAGAATTAAGCAATCTTTGCTTAAATAATACATGCGAGGATGGTGGTCTACATTTGATTTGTTACTATGTAAGTTGAAATGTCTGTTTCTCTTAGCAGCATTTGATGTAATTTGGTTTTGAAAAGCTATTTTCTCGATAGCTAAATCCAGGGAATGAATAATCGAAGAAAACGATGCTGATCAATGGTCACAACGGAATTCGAAACAAGTTTGCTGTTCGTTACAAGATTGCAAATATGTTATTCTTAGTATTTGTGGAATAGTATTTTGAAAATAATTCCTGTTTTTGGTTTTTCTTCAAATTCAGCACTGGGATAGGGATTTAGAGCATATGGCACGAGGGTATCTAAGACATTGTTCGATTGCCAAGGACAAATGTCATTTTATATGTAAATTACTTTAAATTTGGTTTAAGTTAATTCATTTCAAAGCGGTTTCTTTTCGATGCAGACAATGAAACAATTACAGTCGCAATTACTTATTCCTTAAGTAAAAGGTTTCCATTGAATCGGTTTGTTATGTCGATTATGAGATTATGGTTTTTAGAAATTAACGAAATCAGCACATTTGGGAAATTCCAAAAGGTTAAGCAATTTTTTTTGATTTCGAAATTTTCTAAATTTCATATATGTTAAGTTTTCATTAAAATTTGTATATTTAGACCGGCAAATATCCCGCTGCGCAATTCGTAGAATGTGCTTCTGCCAAGTAAATATGTATATTCGAACTTTTTAATCGCAGTAGTTAAGAGGGTAACGAAAAGAAATGAAATCAAAAAAAAGAAAACATTTTAAAAAATGTAAAAATAATTGTCGGGTCCAACAAAAAGTGATGATATTCACAGAGTTGGCTTTCTTTCTTTTAAATATTTCTACTTACGTTTGTATTCCAATTTGTGATATTCATTTTCTCAAGAAACCCGACAATCGCTCGGAGAAATATCACCCTCCAAATTTTCCAGATTAAAAGCAACCAAAAAGTAAACTTTGCACATCATTATTTTGCCATACGACGGGCGATTGTCGAGTTTCTTGAGAAAATGAATATCACAAATTTGAATACAAATGTAATTAGAAATATTAATTAGAAAGAAAGCCGACTCTGTGAATATCATCACTTTTTGTTGGACCCGACACCTTTTTTACATATTATAAAATTTTTTTTTTTTATATGTTTATTTACGTGATAGTAAAAGTCTTGATGATGATTGACTGTCTTTATTTTCATTATTTTTTAAAATATATACCAAAAAAATGCTTATTCTACATAAAATTATTCTCACGAAAATTGTAAAAGTTATAGGAATTTATTCACACGGAATGTGCTTATGCTACAGAAAAGTTAAATGCGTAATATAACGCCAATCATGTTCGGTCGCGTAACATAATGCCAAGCATGTTCGGTTGCGTTTATGTTTTGTCTAGCCCGTAAACAATTTCTACTTTTAAGGTAAATTGAGTATTTACTGGATAGATCAAACATTCTCGGCCCCAAATTTAATTCTACTTCGAATTTATTGTTTTTGCTGCTCTGTACCTTAGTAGCTTCAGTTACGAATGTCTTGTTGTTAATGAGACATGCGACGATGACAATTATGATGATCGTCGTTGAATAACCGAGGACGTATTGGTGAACATCATGCTGAGACATTGTGGCTCAAGGAAGACTGAGAGATTTTTTGTGATTGTTGATCGCTTCCTTGATGTCCTCGAGGTCTTGCCTTGTTGATGGTTCAAGATTGATGCTAACCGACGAGATGTTACGGTCTGATGCCTTGAAGATTTCAGTGCTTAAGTTAAGCGTGGGCGAAAATGTATTGTGGATTCGGTTGACGTGCGTTCGATATGCCGTGATGATGGTTGCCTCTTGTTTCATACTGCATTCTGACTGCAACCTTAATATGCCTTCTTCCTTGATTGTTTGGCTATATATTCTTTCGCCGCATACGATGTCCAATTGTTCTCCTCATGTAGCTGTATCCAGTATTTCCCGGGGTTTCTTGTACAGACGTTGCAGTCTGGTGATGCTTTATCCTGGTGAGTGAGCATATTCATTTCGCAGCTACTTATGTTAGAATATATGGTATAGATGGGATGGTGCTGCCGACAGATTTGATACCTTTCCAGTAGAGCCTTACAAGCATTTAACTCAATCTTCGTAATAGGGTAATAATGATCCCTGTGTAAGTGAACGATTATGTACTCGTTTGATGGTTGGATATAGATGAAAGCTCCCTTGTGCCTTGTGGGCAGAGGAACCATTCTAAACAGCTAAAGTTTTCTGTTGCTATCAATGGGATCCTTATTTTAAATATAACTGCTGATTCAACTGTCCTTGTCGTTACTTCCATCAATCTGTATAGGTGCATGGTGGAGTCGGTGCTTCCTTCTTCTGGTATACCTAAGTTGTGGGGTATTCTTTCTCTAATTACTGTATTATTAATAATTATTAATAAAACAGTATTGTTATCGATTTTTAAAAAAAAAAAATTTGCTGCCCTCAAAATTTTTTTTTCCACGTTTCATGACTAGTAGACGCGAAAAAAGCAATAAAAATTTTCACTCCGTCTGTACGCCGTACGCCGTACGCCGTACGTCGACCGCCCCAAAATCTTTGAAGGCTCGTAGCTCTCAAACCAGTGGAGCTATTAAATTAAATTTTTTTCTAAGAATAGACTTGGTGGACCCCTTGAATTGACATTATTTTCAGGGGAGGAGGTGTAAGGGGGAAGGCGGGGTAAGCGTTTTAGACGAAAAATTTAGGTTTCTAGATCTCAGGAACCGCTTGTGTTAGGAGGCTGAAACTTAGAATTTCAATAGAGCTTTGATAATGAACCCATTTGCAAAAAAAAAACAGATATGGGTGTGGGAGTGGAGGGGGAAATAATGCGTCCGAAACGCAAAAATGCCGAGATCGACAAATTCTAAAATCCATATCTCCTAAACCATTAATAGCAAGCAATTAAAACTTAACAAATATCTGTAGTTATACTAGGAGAGTGGATTGAAACAAAATTTTTCTGTGGGGGTAGTGGCGTACGGGGGTGGGGGTGAAAAAATTAACATTACGATATCTCACAAACTAATTGGAAAAGAAAAACAAAATTCGGTTTTATTATAAAAATTGATAAATAAAGATTGCTTAAAGTAAAATATTTGAAGGGGGTGGAGGAGCGGGGAAGTGGGAGGGATTAGAATTTTTCAAAAATAACACGATTCATATCTCAATAACAGTGTAAGATGGATGTTTCAAATTTTTACCAGAAGTAGGCCTAATAGAACCCTAGTAGGGATAAAAAGTTTGGGGGTGTGGGTATAGGGGGTGAGGGTGGGGAAGGGTGAGAAAGAAAAAGTTCCGATGCTTATATCTTAAGAATCTATAATGATAGGAAGCTGAAACTTGGTATTTAGATAAAGCTATAGTAGTGGCATGGTGGAAAAATAAATTTTTTTTTAGGGGTAGTATGGTACGGTGGTGGGGGGTGTTTTCCCTAACTTCAGAACGGCTTATGCTAGGAAGTTGAAACTCGGTACGCATATGTAAATTAACTAGAAAAGTAATTCTAATAAAAAAAATTCAAACATTCACTGGCGTTCAGAAGGGGGGGGGGGGCAAAAAAAAATATCGGTTAATATAAAATGCATATATTTTCACGATTTTCGTCATATCTACTAGGTCTTTCGAAATATTGAATTCATTTTTATTCTACGGATTCTTCGTGTGAATACCTAGAATGCGTTTTCAAAATTTTTTGAAATTCGACCCCTAAGAGGGTGTAAACTGGTTGTATACTTTTTCATGAATTCCACCATGTTTCTCAGGTCTGATCAGATATCGAATATCTTTTCACTTCCCCAGGTTTGTTTAATAATCACCTATTTTTAAGTTTTGTTTTTTTCAACCTCTAGACCGCATCCCGGAATATGACCCAATTATTTAATTCATATGTTACACCCTTTTCTAACCGCTTCCCGATTTTTTTGTTAGGTTTTCAGTCACATGGTAACATACACCGCATCCCCGAATTGAACGCGTTCTGAACTTCTGCCGGAAAAATAATACAGTTGCGCCCAGACTGTTGGCAGATTTTTTTTCTTAATAGCGATCTTAGTTGTGCCGGAGTTATGATGAGAGAATTGAACCGAGCGTGTTGGACGCCCATAATCGATTTAATGATTGCCTTCTGCGTTTCTTGAAACTCTTTCATGATAAGCAGTGCTTGGAAGGACATCGACAAAAATGAGTTCAGGAAGTTCTGCATTACGGTTAAATTCAGGGAAATAGCGGAGAGACTGGACAGTTGATCGCTGATTGCTGCGAACTGATCATTTATTTCCTCTTGAGTTTTTTTAATTACGTTTATAGTTGAATCCGCTATTGATGTTTGGTTCTTCAATAGTTCGATCAGATAATTTTCATTCGTTTTTACTGTTTGAATATCTTGTTTATATTGCCGAGCAAAATCTTCGTCCAGTATTCCAAACAGAGATCGTCCTAGGCTTCCAACTATGTCGAACGGGGATCTTCGAACTCTTCTACTGTCACTATTTAGTAGTTTATTGTTCTGATCTATTGTTGCAAGTCTGTTATTGATCTGTTGTAATGTGGTTCTGCAAGTTGTTTCCAGTCTCCTCTTTACTGCAAGATCACATATGTCGTGAAGGTTGTCGATGATTTTAACTATGTTCTCATTACGTTTCCAATAGTTTTCCAAGTCGAAATAGCTAATGATGTCCCATTCGCTGTTACTCATCCTAACTTGGTCAATTTCTTCAAAGTATATGCCAAGGTGATCAGACAATGGGGCTATCTTAACGATTTCCTCGCAGAGTATTAGTGGAATGAAGAGAATTGCGAACATAAGGTTGCTGGTCTAATTCTCATTTTCCCTTTCTTTTCCTTCTTCGTGGAGTCGTCCTTCTCTGTTGATGATGCTACGATTCTATGTTTGCTACTTTTGGTCGGGATCTTTGTAAGGCCACTAACACTTATTGGTGCCTTCTGAAGTTCCTCCTTCAATTTCTCTAAATCCTCGTTAACGGGAAGAGGGCAAATTTTAGTTATTGGTTGCTTTAATGTTGTATTCTTTGTCTTCAACGTGATCACACGGATAAGACCATCCTTACGTGGATGTGTTCGATTATTTTCCCCAACGCCCACTTCAGAGGTGGCAGCTGTTCGTCTTTTATTAAGACTATATCATTCACGTTGACATTTTTGATTAGGCTCTTCCATTTGGGCAGTTGTTGTACCTGCGGCCGATACTGGTGACTCCATTTACTTCAGAGGTCCTGTTTTAGTCTTTGGATGTAGTGCCATCTATCGAGGTGTGCTATGTTTTGGTTGAGAAGTGACGATTCCGGCGGTGCTAATATCGCTTCTCCAATTAAAAAGTGTCCCTGTGTCAGGATTTCTAATTCGTCAGTATTGGATTGTAACGGGCACAGTGGTCGTGAGTTTAAACATGCTTCTATTTGGCTAAGCAATGTCGTCAATTTCTCAAACGTAAGTAGTGCATCAGAAGTTACTCGCTTCAAGTGGAACTTAACGGACTTAACCCCAGCCTCACATAGTCCTCCGAAATGTGGTGACCCTGGAGGGATGAAATGCCATTGAGTGCCCTGACTCGCTAGTTCGTCGCCCAATTCTTTGTTCCATTTCTTTAGACTCAACTTGGCCTCTGTCGAGAGCAGTTTGTTTGCTGCTATAAAGTTGGTGCCGCAATCGCTGTATAGGTTTCTGCATAGTCCTTTTCTGGATGTAAATCGTTTATAAGACGCAATGAAGGCCTTGGCCTTCAGATCAGACACCAGCTGTAAGTGTATCGCCTTGCTTGCCGTACAAACGAATACGGCGATATAACCCTAAAATGTTTTACTGCCTTTCCATGTTCACTGGCCCGGCATTATCTACTCCAGAATTTAAAAAGGCTCGGCTGGGTTGAATCCTAACAGCAGGTAGGTCTCCCATTAGTTGTTGTCCAGGTTTTGCTGTGTAGCGATAAAATTTCACACAATTGTGGATGTGGCGTGAAACTACCGTTCTTGCTTTTATTATCCAATATTCTTGCCTTATATGTGCTAAAGTCAACAATACTCCTCCGTGCAGTGTTGTTTTATGAGCTGCATTTACGATCAGGCCTGCCAGTGGGTTGTTGTGTGGTAGAATAATTGGGTGTTTTTCCTCAAATCTCAAGGACGAATTCTCTAGTTTTTTACCGACCCGTACGATTCTATCTTCATCGATAAAGGGGTTTAAGGAGAGAAGTGAGCTTTCCCGAGAAAGGGGTTTCTATTGATGTAACGCACGTATTTCTTCAGAGAATGTCACATTTTGAACAATTTTAATTAATGCATTCTTAGCGTAACACATCCGCCCAGCAAGCCCCTCCACTTCATCCAAACTAAATGAAAAAATTATGGAATTATGCGCTATTTATGCGCTCTCCAAAACAACTAGAAAAAATGTTTGAGCTCCTTTCGTTTAGTAAGGATAAATCATTTAAAGGTGAGGGGCTGAGTAGACGGCAAGCTAGCAAGCCCCCACCCCTTAAATATGAAATAATTAAAAAAAAAAAACATAAGAATTATGCGCTATTTACGCGCTCTCAGAATTCATTACATTTGATTTTTACGCTTGTCCTTTCTAGGATCTCCCATACAACTCGCAGATTCCTACTCGACTCGACTAAGTTATCATGCACGATCGATACATAGTTCATGCGCTCCCGGAATTTGGTACATTTGATTTTTGCACTATGTCC
Organism: Beris chalybata; assembly: GCA_949128065.1. Lineage (NCBI taxonomy): Eukaryota > Metazoa > Arthropoda > Insecta > Diptera > Stratiomyidae > Beris > Beris chalybata. The sequence continues at coordinate 73,697,791 of OX421894.1, read as the reverse complement.
TTTCTAAGACCTCCCATACAACTCGCAGATCGAGATTCTCCAAATGCAAGAATTAAACCAAATAACTATACCAGCTAAATCTATGATTTATGCGCTCTCAAAATCCGTTATTCGCGATTTTCGCACTGCGTCCAGTCAAGGGTCTCCCATACAAATCGTCAATTCCGAAACAGTAAAACAGAAGCGCCTTCTCGACCAATGCGAAATCGTACTTAATATTCATGCACGATCGATATGTGATTTATGCGCTCCCGGGATTTGGTACATATGATTTTTGTGCTATGTCCTTTCAAGGACCTCCTATACAACTCGCAGGTAGAGATTCTCCATATGCAAAAGTTACACCAAATAACTATACCAACTGAATCTATGATTTATGCGCTCTTAGAATCTGCAATTCACGATTTTCGCACTGCATCCTGTCAAGGACCTCCCATAAAAATCATCGATTCCGAAACAGAAAAACAGAAATGCCTACTCGACCAATGCGAAATCATACGAAATAATCATGCACGATCGATACGAGATTTATGCGCTTCTGGAATTTGGTACATTTGGTTTTTGGCCTATGGCCTTTCTAGGACCTCTCATACAACTCGCAGGTCGAGATTCTCCAAATGCAAGAATTACACCAAATAACTATACCAGCTGAATCTATGATTTATGCGCTCTCAAAATCCGCCATTCGCGATTTTTGCACTGCGTCCTGTCAAGGATCTCCCATACAAATCGACGATTCCGAAACAGTAAAACAGAAATGCCTTCTCGACCAATGCGAGATCGTACTAGATATTCATGCACGACTGATACGTGATTTATGCGCTCCCGGAATTTGGTACATTTGATTTTTGCGCCATGTCCTTTCTAGGACCTCCCATACAACTTGCAGGTCGAGATTCTCCAAATGCAAAAATTACACCAAATAACTATACCAGCTGAATCTATGATTTATGCGCTCTTAAAATCCGCTATTCGCGATTTTCGCACTGCGTCCTGTCAAGGATCTTCCATACAAATCGTCGATTCCGAAACAGTAAAACAGAAATGCCTTCTCGACCAATGCGAAATCGTACTAAATATTCATGCACGATCGATACGTGATTTATTCGCTCCCGGAATTTGGTACATTTGATTTTTGCGCTATGTCCTTTCTAGGACCTCCTATACAACTCGCAGGTCGAGATTCTCCAAATGCAAAAATTACACCAAATAACTATACCAGCTGAATCTATGATTTATGCGCACTTTGAATCTGCAACTCGCGATTTTCGCACTGCATTCTGTCAAATCATCGATTCCGAAACAGTAAAACAGAAATGCCTACTCGACCAATGCGAAATCGTACGAAATAATCATGTACGATCGATACGAGATTTATGCGCGTCCGGAATTTGGTACATTTGTTTTTTGGCCTATGGCCTTTCTAGGACCTCCCATACAACTCGCAGGTCGAGATTCTCCATATGCAAGAATTACACCAAATAACTATACCAGATGAATCTATGATTAATGCGCTCTCAAAATCCACTATTCGCGATTTTCGCACTGCGTCCTGTCAAGGACCCCCCCATACAAATTGTCTATTCCGAAACAGTAAAAGAGAAATGCCTTCTCGGCCAATGCGAAATCGTACTAAATATTCATGCACGAGCGATACGTGATTTATGCGCTCCCAGAATTTGGTACATTTGATTTTTGCGCTATGTCCTTTCTAGGACCTGCCATACATTTCGCATGTCGAGATTCTTCAAAAACAAAAATTTCACCAAATAACTTTACCAGCTGAATCTATGATTTGTGCGCTCTTAGAATCTGCAACTCGCGATTTTCGCACTGCATCCTGTCAAGGACCTCCCATACAAATCGTCCGTTCCGAAACAGTAAAACAGAAATGCCTACTCGACCAATGCGAAATCGCACCTAATAATGATGCACGAAAATAATAATTTTGATATTTGAAAAAAGTATAAAAGTTTTGAATGAAACAGTTGTACTTTATTATTTATAATACAGTATTGTTATTGATTTTCAAAAAAAAAAAATTGGCTGCCCTCAAATTTTTTTTTTGTTCATTTAATGACTAGTAGACACGAAAAAAGCAATAAAAATTTTCACTTCGTCTGTCCGCCGTACGCCGTACGTCGACCACCCCAAAATTCTTTGAAGGCTCGTAGCTCTCAAAAAAGTAGAGCTATAAAATTAAATTTTTTTCTAGGAATGGCTGGGTAGACCCCTTGAATTGACAATATTTTCAGGGGTGGGGGTGTGAGGGGGAAGGTGGGGGAAGCGTTTTAGACGAAAAATTTTGGTTTCTGGATCTCAGCAAGCGCTTATGTTAGGAGACTGAAACTTGGAATTTCTATAAAGCTTTGATAGTGGACCCATTTGCAAGAAAATTGATGATATTGGTGAAGGGGTGTGGGAGTGGAGGGGGAAGCAATGCGTCCGAAACGCAAAAAGTCGAGATCGACACATTTTAAAATCCATATCTCCTAAACCGTTAATAGCAAGCCAATAAAACTTAACAAATATCTGTAGTTATACTATGAGAGTAGATTGAAAAAAAATTTTTGGGTGGGGGTAGTGGCGTACGGGGGTAGGGGTTGAAATACTTAACATTACGATATCTCCCAAACCAGTGGCACCAGAAATACAAAATTCGGTTTGGATATAAACCAGTGGCACCAGAAATACAAAATTCGGTTTGGATATAAAGCTTGATAAATAAAGATTGCTCAAAGTAAAGTCTTTGAAGGGGGCGGGTGAGTACGTAAGTAGAGGGGATAAGAATTTTTTAATAGTAACACGTTTCATATCTCAATAACAGTGTAAGATGAATGCTTCAAAGTTTTACCAGAAGTAGGCCTAATAGAACCCTAGTAGGGAAAAAAAGTTTGGGGGTGTGGGTGTAGAGGGTGAGGGTGGGAAAGGGTGAGATAGAAAAAGTTCCGATGCTTATATCTTAAGAATCTATAGTGATAGGAAGCTGAAACTTTTTATTTAGATAGAGCTATAGTAGTGGTATGGTGGAAAAATAAATTTTTTTTAGTGGTAGTATGGTACGGTGGTGGGGGGTATTTTTCCTAACTTAAGAACAGGTTATGGTAGGAAGTTGAAACTCGGTACGTATATGTAAATTAACTAGAAAAGTAATTTTGATAAAAAAAACTTGAATATTCATTGACGTTCAGAAGGGGGGGGGGGGGGGGGCAACAAAAATATGAGTTAATATAAAATGCATTTATTTTCACCATTTTCGTCATATCGACTAGGTCTTTCCAAATATTGAATTCATTTTTATTCTACGGATTCTTCATATGAATACCTAGAATGAGTTTTCAAGATTTTTTGAAATTCGATGATTTGATTTTTGCGCCATGTCCTTTCTAGGACCTCCCATACAACTTGCAGGTCGAGATTCTCCAAATGCAAAAATTACACCAAATAACTATACCAGCTGAATCTATGATTTATGCGCTCTCAAAATCCGCCATTCGCGATTTTTGCACTGCGTCCTGTCAAGGATCTCCCATACAAATCGACGATTCCGAAACAGTAAAACAGAAATGCCTTCTCGACCAATGCGAGATCGTACTAGATATTCATGCACGACCGATACGCGATTTATGCGCTCCCGGAATTTGGTACATTTGATTTTTGCGCCATGTCCTTTCTTGGACCTCCCATACAACTTGCAGGTCGAGATTCTCCAAATGCAAAAATTACACCAAATAACTATACCAGCTGAATCTATGATTTATGCGCTCTTAAAATCCGCTATTCGCGATTTTCGCACTGCGTCCTGTCAAGGATCTCCCATACAAATCGTCGATTCCGAAACAGTAAAACAGAAATGCCTTCTCGACCAATGCGAAATCGTACTAAATATTCATGCACGATCGATACGTGATTTATTCGCTCCCGGAATTTGGTACATTTGATGTTTGCGCTATGTCCTTTCTAGGACCTCCTATACAACTCGCAGGTCGAGATTCTCCAAATGCAAAAATTACACCAAATAACTATACCAGCTGAATCTATGATTTATGCGCACTTTGAATCTGCAACTCGCGATTTTCGCACTGCATTCTGTCAAATCATCGATTCCGAAACAGTAAAACAGAAATGCCTACTCGACCAATGTGAAATCCTACGAAATAATCATGCCCGATCGATACGAGATTTATGCGCGTCCGGAATTTGGTACATTTGTTTTTTGGCCTATGGCCTTTCTAGGACCTCCCATACAACTTGCAGGTCGAGATTCTCCATATGCAAGAATTACACCAAATAACTATACCTGCTGAATCTATGATTTATGCGCTCTTAAAATCCGCTATTCGCGATTTTCGCACTGCGTCCTGTCAAGGACCTTCCATACAAATCTTCGATTCCGAAACAGTAAAAGAGAAATGCCTTCTCGGCCAATGCGAAATCGTACTAAATATTCATGCACGAGCGATACGTGATTTATGCGCTCCCAGAATTTGGTACATTTGATTTTTGCGCAATGTCCTTTCTAGGACCTGCCATACAACTCGCAGGTCGAGATTCTTCAAAAACAAAAATTTCACCAAATAACTTTACCAGCTGAATCTATGATTTGTGCGCTCTTAGAATCTGCAACTCGCGATTTTCGCACTGCATCCTGTCAAGGACCTCCCATACAAATCGTCCGTTCTGAAACAGTAAAACAGAAATGCCTACTCGACCAATGCGAAATCGCACCTAATAATGATGCACGAAAATAATAATTTTGATATTTGAAAAAAGTATAAAAGTTTTGAATGAAACAGTTGTACTTTATTATTTATAATACAGTATTGTTATTGATTAACAAAAAAAAAAAAATTGGCTGCCCTCAAATTTTTTTTTTGTACATTTAATGACTAGTAGACACGAAAAAAGCAATAAAAATTTTCACTCCGTCTGTCCGCCGTACGCCGTACGTCGACCGCCCCAAAATTCTTTGAAGGCTCGTAGCTCTCAAAAAAGTAGAGCTATTAAATTAAATTTTTTTCTAGGAATGGCTGGGTAGACCCCTTGAATTGACAATATTTTCAGGGGTGGGGGTGTGAGGGGGAAGGTGGGGGAAGCGTTTTAGACGAAAAATTTTGGTTTCTAGATCTCAGCAAGCGCTTATGTTAGGAGACTGAAACTTGGAATTTCTATAAAGCTTTGATAGTGGACCCATTTGCAAGAAAATTGATGATATTGGTGAAGGGGTGTGGGAGTGGAGGGAGAAGCAATGCGTCCGAAACGCAAAAAGTCGAGATCGACACATTCTAAAATCCATATCTCCTAAACCGTTAATAGCAAGCCATTAAAACTTAACAAATATCTGTAGTTATACTAGGAGAGTAGATTGAAACAAAATTTTTGGGTGGGGTAGTGGCGTACGGGGGTAGGGGTTGAAATACTTAACATTACGATATCTCCCAAACCAGTGGCACCAGAAATACAAAATTCGGTTTGGATATAAAGCTTGATAAATAAAGATTGCTCAAAGTAAAGTCTTTGAAGAGGGCGGGTGAGTACGTAAGTAGAGGGGATAAGAATTTTTCAATAGTAACACGTTTCATATCTTAATAACAGTGTAAGATGAATGCTTCAAATTTTTACCAGAAGTAGGCCTAATAGAACCCTAGTAGGGAAAAAAAGTTTGGGGGTGTGGGTGTAGAGGGTGAGGGTGGGAAAGGGTGAGATAGAAAAAGTTCCGATGCTTATATCTTAAGAATCTATAATGATAGGAAGCTGAAACTTTTTATTTAGATAGAGCTATAGTAGTGGTATGGTGGAAAAATAAATTTTTTTTAGTGGTTGTATTTTATGGTGGTTGGTACGGTGGTGGGGGATGTTTTTCCTAACTTAAGAACAGCTTTTGGTAGGAAGTTGAAACTCGGTACGTATATGTAAATTAACTAGAAAAGTAATTTTGATAAAAAAAATTTGAATATTCATTGACGTTCAGAAGGGGGGGCAACAAAAAATATGAGTTAATATAAAATGCATTTATTTTCACCATTTTCGTCATATCGACTAGGTCTTTCCAAATATTGAATTCATTTTTATTCTACGGATTCTTCATATGAATACCTAGAATGAGTTTTCAAGATTTTTTGAAATTCGACCCCTAAGAGGGTGTAAACTGGTTGTATACTTTTTCATGAATTCCACCATGTTTCTCAGGTCTGATCAGATATCGAATATCTGTTCACTTCCCCAGGCTTGTTTAATAATCACCTATTTTAAATTTTTGTTTTTTTCAACCTCTAGACCGCATCCCGGAATATGACTCAATTATTTAATTTATATGTTACACCCTTTTCTAACCGCTTCCCGAACTTTTTGTTAGGTTTTTAGTCACATGGTAACATACACCGCATTCCCGAACTGAACTTCTGCCGGAAAAATAATAAAGTTGCGCCCAGACTGTTGGCATATTTTTTTTTCCGTTTTTGGTCTTATTTAGCAACCAAAAATAACTACCCAGACAGTTTAAACAACTACAGTAGACTCGCGAAAACTTGAACTAATAAAAACCAGGCAAGTTCAATTTATCGAGAGGTTCAAGTTATTGGATAAATGTTTTTTTCAATTTATTTAGTGTTTATTTACTTATATTTAAAGTGATGTCGATGTTCGATGCTCTGTTTTTAAGATTGTTTGTGTTTCTACCAGTGTGACCGTTTTAATATTCAATTAGCGCTACATCTGTTAAAAATTCTAAGCATCTATCTAACACTGTTCTTGAGATATGAAAAGTGATATTTTCGAAAAATTCTTATCCTCTTCACTTTCATGCTTCACCACCAACTTGAAAAATTTTACTTTGAGCAATATTCATTTGTTGATTTAAACCGAAACCGAATTTTATTTTTCAAGAGCAATTGGTTCAGGAGATATCGTAATCTGAAGTTTTTCACCCCCCACATCCGTACGTCACTGCGCCTACTCAAAAATTTGTTTTAAATCTTTTCTCCTAGTATAACTTCATAAATTTCTTTAGTTTAAATATTGTGCCATTAACGGTTTAGGAGATATTGATTTGAGAATGTGTCTATTTCGGTTTTTTTTGCGTTTCGGACGCATTATTTCCTCCCCCCCCCCACCCATACCCTTTGATTAATATTGACAATTATAATGCAAATAGGTCTACTATTAGAGCTTTATAGAAATTCCAAGCTTCATCTTCTTATCATATGCGGTTGCTGAGATCTAGAAACCGAAATTTTCCGTCAAAAACTCTTCTTCCTCCTTCCCTTCACACCCCCGTTCCTAAAAATTTGGTCACTTCAAGGAGCCTACCCCGTCTATTCGTAAAAAAATTTCAACTTAATATCTCTAAGTTTCTGGGAGCTACGAGCCTTCAAACGATTTTGAGTACGGCATGTCTACTAGTTATGAAACGTAAAAAAAAAAATTTTTCAGGGTTGCAAATTTTTTTTTTTTTTAAATCGATCACAATATTGCATTATTAAAATAATAAAGTAAAACGTTCTAAGATCGCCAGTTTAATTTTCAAATGTTGAGCTCGTCAAACAATGAAGAAATATATTATTAATTCGTTGTTCTTCTTTGTATTTTAAAATGGCGTCAATGAAAAATTGAACCAGATAAGATCAGATAAATATAACCATCATATTCAGCTTCGTCTCACCGATCCCTTATACAATCGATCGACCCGATGATGTCCCATCCAGCCACGCACTACTCTACATATAAACATACTGCAGTCTCCATCGGCTGCAAGACAATCGTATAATACTATAGATGATTCAGAACTCCGATTTATATTGCAGCTGGGGATGAAGTAAATAGTATTACGTGTGTGCATGTTGTATGTCCTTCATTAAGGAGTCCCATTAGATTGCTACTCAAAACTAAAAGACAATATTCAGTGTTCAAGTTCAAATCTTGAACTGGAAAAAAAATATCCTTTTTGAAAGACTTCCATATGGAAGGTGGACCAGGGACTCACTCAGTTACTTACATATTCATCCTTTTCTATGAAACCATTAAAAAATTAATGTGTACAAAATTTTAAATTCGTAGCTTGAAGCGTTCAAAAGTTATCGAAAAATATTGTTGAACACGTGTCTTAAGGATTTTTTGTATGGAAGGTACCAGAAAGAGTAAAAGGATTTCGCTGACTAGTAAATACGAACTTTGTTTTCCCTCAAAACTAATTTGTACAAAACTCTGAACTCGTAGCTAAACGATTACTTGAGTTACAGTGAGTTTCGTGAATTGAATGAAGATGTTTTAACAGGATATTTGTATGGGAGCTACTCGAAGGGCTTATAGGATTTTCTTCATAATCATACATTTAGCTCCAACTATTAGAAAATTAACACACACAAAATTTCAAGGTCGTAGCTTAAATCCTTATTAAGTTACCGGCCAATATTCTTGAACTAGTGTTTTAAGAATATTTTGTGTGGCCGCTACCAGAAGGAGTTAAAGGATTTCGCAGACTAGTAAACACGAACTTTGTCTTCACTTAAAACTAATTTGTACAAAATTCTGAATTCGTAGCTAGAAGATTGTTTGAGTTATAGTGAGTTCCGTAAATTAAGTGAAGTCATTTTACAGGATATTTGTATGGCAGGTACACGAAGGACTAATTGGATTTTCTTCATAAACATACATTTAGCTCCAACTATAAGAAAATTGACACACACAAAATTTCAAAGTCGTAGCTTAAATCCTTATTAAGTTACCGGCCAATATTCTTGAACTAGTGTTTTAAGAATATTTTGTGTGGCCGCTACCAGAAAGAGTTAAAGGATTTCGCTGACTAGTAAACCTGAACTTTGTCTTCACTTAAAACTAATTTGTACAAAATTCTGAATTCGTATCTAGAAGATTGTTTGAGTTATAGTGAGTTCCGTAAATCAAGTGAAGTCATTTTTACAGGATATTTGTATGGCAGGTACACGAAGGACTAATTGAATTTTCTTCATAATCATACGTTTAGCTCCAACTATAAGAAAATTAACACAAACAAAATTTCAAAGTCGTAGCTTAAATCCTTATTAATTGCTTAAATTCTTATTAAGTTACCGGCCAATATTCTTGAACTAGTGTTTTAAGGATATATTGTGTGGCAGCTACCAGAACGAGTTAAAGGATTTCGCTGACTAGTAAACTCGAACTTCATTTTCACTCAAAACTAATTTGTACAAAATTCTGAATTCGTAGCTAGAAGATTATTTGAGTTATAGTTAGTTTCGTAAATTAAGTGAAGTCATTTTTACAGGATAATTGTATGGCAGTTACACGAAGGACTAATCGGATTTTATTCATAATCATACATTTAGCTCCAACTGTTCAAAAAGTAATACATACAAAATTTCAAAAACGTAGGCAAAGCCCTTCTGAAGCTATCGACCAATATTCTTGAACGCGTATTTTAAGGACACTTTGTATGAAAGCTACCCGAAGGAGTAGGACGATTTTGCGCGTTAACGAACTTAGCCTTACAAATTCAACCAAACACTCAGATTCAAAATTTTGAGATCCCAGGTCAAGGCGTTCTTGAGTTATCGTGTTCACGGACAGACAGATGGACGGACGGACGTCAAGCGGATTTGAGGTTTTTGGCCACAAATAAACAAATTATAATATACAACTTTTTTCATCCGAGGCTTGGTTCTATGCGCTACATAATTTTCGGCTGGATCAAACTTATAATACTCTATTTGATTTCATCTAGAGTATAAAAAACCTGCAAACAGTCTGGGCGCAACTGTATTATTTTTCCGGCAGAATTCAGAACGCGTTCAATTCGGGGATGCGGTGTATGTTACTATGTGACTGAAAACCTAACAAAAAGTTCGGGAAGCGGTTAGAAAAGGGTGTAACATATGAATTAAATAATTGGGTTATATTCCGGTATGCGGTCTAGAGGTTGAAAAAACAAAACTTAAAAATAGGTGATTATTAAACAAAACTGTGGAAGTGAAAAGATATTCGATATCTGATCAGACCTGAGAAACATGGTGGAATTCATGAAAAAGTATACACCCTCTTAGGGGTCGAATTTCAAAAATCTTGAAAACACTTTCTAGGTATTCACATGAAGAATCCGTAGAATAAAAATGAATTCAATATTTCGAAAGACTTAGTAGATATGACGAAAATCGTGAAAACATATGCATTTTATATTAACCGATATTTTTTTTTGCCCCCCCCCCCTCTGAACGCCAATGAATATTTGAATTTTTTTTTATTACAATTACTTTTCTAGTTAATTTACATATACGTACCGAGTTTCAACTTCTTAGCATAAGCCGTTCTAAAGTTAGGAAAAATACCCCCCACCACGGTACCATACACCCCTAAAAAAAAATTATTTTTCCACCATGCCACTACTATAGTTCTATCTAAATACCAAGTTTCAGCTTCCTTTCATTATAGATTCTTAAGATATAAGCATCGGAACTTTTTCTTTCTCACCCTTTGTTACGAATGCAGCCTCGGGTAAAAAGAAAAAAAAAATTGCTTTCTTATAAACTTTAGTTCCTGTCTTATGCGAATGGTCTCAAACCCACAATGTGTTGTGCTGTGGTCTTACAGTGATCGTTTCGATAGGATATTGCCTCCAGCCTCCGTGACGCGACCACTCCACAAGGCATGCTACCTTTGTATTTCAGTACTTTACTGGCGGCATCTGGATGTACGAGGAGAAAACGAAGAGTGCGTCGCTTCCCGCGCAAATGCTACATCGCATTCGTCATAAAAGACCGTTTTTTTCACGGCGATGTTGGAAAAACAATTGAAGAATTTTCCTTGTGGGACGAAGTGTGTAGTGTGAGAGCTCGAGCACGAAGGTCATTTTTCAAGGGACAAAAGTCCGCCTTCAGATAATTTTTTTATAATAACATTTTAATTTTTAAAAGTGGAAAGACTCTTTCCCCCCTCAAAAGCGAAGTTTTAAGCGCTAACGCACTGCAGTGAAATAATAGACAATTTAGTTTGACCTAAGTGGCACAAAATCTCGATGAATAAACTATTGAGTGTTGTGAAAGTTGAAAAATTGGCTGAACTCAGTGATCAGGTCAAGCAGAATTCTGAACTCAAAAAGACAGACAATCTAGTTGTGCGGCAGGTAAATTTTTCTTTATATACGTACATATGTACCAGACGTCTCGGTATACGGAAAGGGCCCCAACGACTCAGCGCTCGCCAAGTAATTCACTCCGGAATCATAATAATAAACGCATTAATAAAATTAATTAATAATAAAATATTCACGAACCTACCAATAAGAAGAATTGAATTACACATTTTACAAACTATCATTTGAAAAATTTTCTTTCATTTGCATGCATTTGCCCAATATTTTTTTTCCCAATTATTCATCGTGTACAGGTATCCTGTCGAGTGGAGAACTAAAGACGACATCGAGGTGCAAAATTCCTAATTTTTCTTCCGCACGGTTTACTAGTGGCATAATGGAGTAGATCTCCACAGAAAGGGGCCCTGGGGCTCCGTCGGACTGGGATGGCCTTAGGTTTTCCCGATCTTGCCTCTCTTTCTCTCTCTCGCGTCGTGATTTTCGCGGTTGTTAAGTGATTCAAGACGGTAGTGGTGCGGCTAGATTCCTGTCTTTCCCTGAATCTTTCTCCCTTTGTTCTCATCGAGTTTTTGGTTTTTGACAGCATTTACTAGGATGGTGCCCTTTTGAACAGTTTTTTTCAACCCCCCCCCCCCCCCCCCCCCCCCCATCCGGCTCCTGAGCAGTCGGCAGATTATGCTGTCTAGGTTCAAGGGGGCCCATCAAAATCTGGATGCGAATTGGAGGCGCTTATGGTGCCAAAAACAATCCGTAACAGTGGCGCCCAAACACGTGTGTATACGCATATATTTTTTGTTGTAAATTCAATATTTCCAATTTCCCTATTTATACGATTAAAATCAATTTTATTGTTTACCTGTTAGATATTCTTCCTAATCCCGTTCAAATTGTACGGTTCCCGTTCCGTTCTAGCTGAGAGGCGAATGACTTTACGCTTAACTTTATTAATTTTCGCTAATGAAATTCTATGGTGTTGTTGCAATCGGGTTTGCATTCTATTTTTGATGCCTTATTTTATAGCGCCTGTATATCCAACGATGTCATTGCATATTTTGGGAATTTTTTTTAAATAAAAATTATTTGGTTCACTTGAGTATTCGTTCCGGGTTCACCCGCGTTATGGTCACAGTGAGATGACTTGGAGCTACTATGTAGTTAACTAAAAACGTTGCTGAACAATCAATATAAAATTGGAATTCCCTAGAAATATGCAATTTAACACCTTCAACCTTCGCACAGCTGATTGTTTTTACTGTGACTGGATATTTATCATACAATGTGCAATGCTTCGTTTGCTTATATTGCAACAACACTTTTGGAGTTTAATTAGGAAATTTTGCGATTCTTAATGAGGAACTTTTTTGTTAAATTTTTTTTGCTGGAGATTCTTTCTTTTTCGTTTCTATTCCTTGTAAAAAGTTCTTGGTAATCGTCTGGAGTTATGGTTGGGTATTCTAAATTGTTATCGCGCGGTTTTTTTTTCAATTAGGGGATACAAGTGCACCTTAAGTGCCGAGCTATTTTGAAACCGACTATACTTGTTTTTATTTACTCCTGTTAAAATCACACTGTTTAGTGGTGAGCGCATAAGTTATCCGCATTCGCGTCGGTTCCAATTAACTTATCGAATACTTATGTAGGAATTAAACCATTATTCAATGACGCGAATTAAGACTCGATTTGGTTTCTCGCGGAATTTAATCCGGGTCGGTCCCGTCGGCTGTAGCAATTGTTGTGCAGCTTAACGAATAATTTCGTATGTTGAAACAGAAATCACATCGATGAGCTTTCCGGATTTTTTTTTTTTTTTATTATCCTAAAACAATTTAGTATATTCACCTATAGCACCTCACACCCTTTAATCTCTGTTTAGAGTTATGGTTGGGCATTCTCAATTATTGCCGCGCGGATTTTCTTTTCTTCTATCAGGGATACAAGTGCACCTTAAGTGCCGAGCTATTTTGAGCGAATATACTTGTTTTTATTTAACCCTTGTTAAAATCACATTGTTTAGTGGTGTTCGCACAAGTTATCCGCATTTGCGTCGGTTTCGAATGACCTATCGAATACTTGTGTAAGTACGAAATCATTACTCAGTGTCGCGAATTAAGACTCGATTTGGTTTCTCGCGGAATTTAATCCGGGACGGTCCCGTCGGTTGCAGCAATTATTGTGCAGTTCAACGAATAATTTCGTTTGCTTATAAAGAAATCACATCGATGAACTTCCCGAAAATTTCTATCATTCTAAAATAATTTAGTATGGACAACTATAGCTCGTCGTACCCTCTACCATCCGCGTCGTTTTGGAGCGATTTGTTATTTGGGTTTCTTCCCTAATTTCTTTTATGCAAAGAGAGAGAGAGAGAGTAGGCTACATTCCGAAGTCTGATGGATCTCCGGACCCCTTTGATTGTTTTTTCGGCTACACAACACACTTGGTTTATCGATTATTCGCATGTACACAATTTAGGGATATACGGTTTAGGATTTTGTATTTTATTTTTTTTGTTCATCTTTATTGCGCATATTATTTTTCATTTTTTTTTGTTACCGATTTTTTTTGGTTATTATTATATATTTTTACTCGGTGCAATGGATCTTACCGTTGATCATTTGCAACCCGATGAGTTCCAGATGGAATGTATCATTCGTGGCATCAGTGGGACGGGCCTGGCCCAGTTGGAAAGTCTTGAGTCGCAACTCAAGTTGGAAAAGGAAAGACCGGTTTTAAGACCAAACTCCGATTTACCGGAAATCATTCTTCAAGACTTACCAAGGGAACTCGAAAATTGTCAAGAGGGTTTAGACGACATTTCGAGTATTTTAAGGGAATGTAAGTCGGGAAGATTGGATGATGTGGATAGGTGTCGCTCTCGCCTCAATCACTATACTGGTCGGTTAACGCGGCTAGTCAAATGTTCTTCGTGGACAATTCAAGCTACGAGTCGGGAACATTTAGCAAAAATCAAAGAGCTAAATTCGGTGACTGATGGTCTTTTAGTTAAGCCTGCTGATGAGGTAGCCCTGGAAACTTTTTATCAAAAGCTCTCGGAGATAAACTTCAGTACCACCTCTTCTCTGGATGTTAGAGCTACGTTCCTTAAGGTTCAAGAAGTGGGTCCTGGAGTAGAAGCCCCAATCAGTATCGGCGGGTGTGACAGTCCGGAAAGAGGAAAGGACATTCCCCCAGCACAAGTGCAGGAACGCGAACAGGCACCGCTAAATTGTCAAGCACCTGCTTGGCCTTTTTCAAGCACTCGCCAGGATTTTACTCCTGGTTCGCATAATACGAACATTGGAACACATGGGCAGAAGCGCTTTATTCCGATGTCAAAGTGGGGAGTTACCTTTGATGGATCTAGCACGAGCATGAACGTCAACAGGTTTCTTTTCAGGGTTGAGACATTGGGCCGATCAAATGGGATTTCCGAATTAGAATTATTTTCGGAGATTTTCATCTTATTGAGAGATTCTGCTGCTGAGTGGTATTGGACTTTGAGGGAAACAATGCCTGATATTGTATGGCCTGAATTTTGTCATTCTCTACGAGAGCGCTTTGACACACAAAACACCGATCTAGATGTCCGTAGGTTAATAGACAGTCGTTATCAAAAAGCTAAGGAACCATTTCGAGATTTCGCGGAAGCAATTGATAACCTTGCTCTTCAGCTGCGTTCACCTTTGTCAGATCAGCAGTTGCAACAAATTCTGTGGCGCAATATGCGTCCCGGTTTGCAGGCACATTTAGCTGGGATTGATTTCGAAACCGTAATGCAGTTGAAGAGAAGATGCGTCACTATTGAGGATACTTGGAAGAGGATTGGGTATGATGGTGATTCAAATTGTTCTGGTCGAAAACAGGTTAACGAAATCCAAGTTGATGCTCACGTAGGCACGGCACCATACTCTAAAGGTGCAGCACAACAGAAACCCAGTTCGGGGAGAGGGATGGCAATCTGTTGGAATTGTAAGGACATTGGGCACGTATTTTCTGATTGTGCAAAGGAGATCACACACACGTTTTGCTTCGGTTGCGGTACACCAAACGTGGTGAAACCAAACTGCACGGTATGCAAACGTAGGTCGGGAAACGGTCAGAGGAGTGCGAATCAACCTGGGACGAGTCACATCCAACCTACAGAGAGTCCCAATCAGAACCAGGCTACCAATACGGATCTGCCACCCAAACCCACAATATAGACCAGCTTTCAATTTCAACTAAATTTAAACCTCAGATATGTCAGACTAGTCCACCAATTCGTAAACGCTCCCGCTTATCACGTTCCATCCGTTACTGGCAAATTCGGCGACATCTAAAACAAGCCGATGTGTCATCAATTTTTCAAATAAATGGCGACAACCGTCCGTATGCTGAAATATTTATAAAAGGGCATCGTTTTCAGGGGTTACTTGACAGTGGTGCCAGTTCAAGCGTACTCGGGGCTGAGGGGTCTAAACTCATCACAGATCTCTCACTACCAGTTCATTCTATGCATTCACATCTCTCTACGGCATGTGGTCAAAAGTGTGAAGTGTTGGGCTATGTTCGCGTTTTGGTTTCATTCGCAGGAAAGAGTCGAATGATGCGATTTCTAGTCGCCCCAGCACTAAAAAACCCTCTATACCTAGGCATGGATTTCTGGGATCTTTTTGGACTGGCTCCAACGCAGGTTGAAGAAAAAGTGTGTCAACCACCCCCTACAAGTTCCTTACAACACAATTTGAGTGAAGAAGACAGACTAAAATTAAGAGAGGTTGCAGATTCGTTTCCATCATTTAACCGTATGGGCTTGGGAAAAAACTTCTTTACTTTCTCATGTAATTGATGTGGGTTCCGCAGCACCAGTTAAGCAGCGTCACTATTCCGTATCCCCGGTCGTTCAAAAGCAATTTTACGATGAACTGGACCGGATGCTAGAGCTGGGCGTAATTGAAGAGAGCTCAAGCTCTTGGTGTTCTCCAGTGACGTTGAAGAGTAAGGCAAATGGGAAGGTTAGACTATGTTTGGACGCACGGCGGATAAATGAAGTTACGTGTAAGGATGCGTACCCTCTTCCGTTAATTGACGGTCTTCTCTCTCGGTTGCAAGCCACTAAATTCACCTCGAGTCTGGATTTAAAGGATGCTTTTTGGCAAATACCGTTGGATCCATCTTCGCGCGATAAAACAGCGTTTACCGTTCCTGGGCGACCGCTCTATCAATTCACGGTCATGCCTTTTGGGTTGTGCAACGCGCCACAAACAATGTGTCGGCTGATGCACAAAGTCATTCCCTATCAACTACACGATAAGGTATTCGTATATTTGGATGATTTGCTTATCACCTCCAGTACTTTGGAGGAACACTTTGATCTTCTTCGTCATGTTTCTGAGCTCTTGCGAACTGCCAATCTTACAATAAATGTTGAGAAAAGCAAATTCCTTATGAAGGAAATCAAATACTTGGGATATGTCGTTAGTGATGGCATACTTAAGACTGACCCAGAAAAGATCTCTGGTATTACAGCATACCCGATTCCCAAAAGCACACGTGAAGTGCGTAGATTTATGGGCATGGCGGGCTAGTATAGAAGATTCATACCAAACTTTGCCTCAGTGACTTCTCCGCTAACTGACCTACTCAAGGGAAAGAAAGCATTTGTGTGGAACGATTTTGCAAATCGGGCTTTCGAAGAAACCAAGAAACTCCTTACAACAGCGCCGGTTTTTAAAAAATTCCTGATTTTTCGAGACCATTCTTCATACAGTGCGATGCGAGTGCCAAAGGCATCGGAAGTGTCTTATTCCAAAAGACGGATTTAGGTGAAGAACATCCGATAGCTTTCATGTCTGCGAAACTCAATGCTGCACAACGGAATTACAGTGTGACGGAGTTGGAATGCTTGGCTGCAGTCCAGAGTGTGAAGAGGTTTCGGGCTTACGTCGAAGGACTTGAGTTCACAATAATTACGGACCATACAAGTTTAAAGTGGCTCATGCAGCAACAGGACCTGTCTGGGCGTTTAGCTCGATGGAGTCTGAAACTGCAGGGGTTCAAGTTTCAAATTGAGCATAGGAAAGGCACGCTGAATGTCGTTCCTGATGCACTATCGCGAGTGTTCTGTGGTGAATTAGAGTTGGAGGAAGATTTCCCGCTCTATGTCGACGAAGCCATGCCAATGACAGTTTTTGAGGATGCGTCGTACTTGGAATTGATCTCTCAGATATCAGAATCTCCAGACCGATACTCGAATCTTAGCGTTCTTGATGGTAAAATCTATATCTGCACTAATACCAAAATTGAGACAAACACTGACATCCCAAAGCATAAACTGTGGGTCCCGTATCCAGCAATTCAAGAACTGATCTCCAAGGCGCATGATGATCCAATTTCGTCTCATTGCGGGGTACAAAAGACGGTAGAGCTTCTACAGAGGTATTATTATTGGCCGAAGCTACGACAGGACGTTGCTAAGTATGTTGCAGCTTGTGTAGTTTGTAAACAAAGCAAAACCACAACCACACTATGCGTCCCCCAATGGGTGAACGAATTGAAGTCTTTCGTCCCATGCAACGCTTATACATTGATTTTTTAGGTCCTTACCCTCGGTCAATTGCCGGAAATAAATACATTTTCGTTGTTCTGGATAAGTTCACAAAATTTGTGTGGTTGAATTCAATGCCAAGTGATACGTCAGACCGTATCATTAAATTCTTGGGTAATGAAGTCTTCTTAACCTACGGTGTTCCGGAATGCATCCACTCAGATAATGGCGGACAGTTCACTGCCAGGGCATTCCAAATATTCTTGGAGAACTTTGGTGTAAAGCACATTCTTTCCCCCTTCTACGCACCACAGGCTAATTCTTCTGAACGGGACATCCGATCTATCTTAGCGGCTATACGCTCATATGTTGGTACTGATCACCGGAATTGGGACGATCATCTCAGCGAGACATCGTCAGCACTTCGAAATGTGGTACACACTTCGACTGGCTATTCACCGCACTTCCTGATGTTTGGCTATCATACAATACGTCATGGATCAGACTATGAGCTCCTCCAGGCCTTAAACTCACTAGGAGAAGGAGATATATCTATAACGCCCCATATCGAACGTATCCGAATGTTACAGGATAAAATATGTCAAAACCTGGAATTAGCTTCCAAGAAGAGTGCGCATACATACAACCTGCGTAGCACATCCAAATCCTTTGTGCCAGGGCAAACCGTATATGTGCGAAACTATGTACAAAGCAGTGCCGTTAACCGTTTTGCTGCCAAGTTTGCTCCGAAATTTATCGAGGCCAAGGTAAGAGAAAAGATAGGAAATGTCTCCTATCAACTTGAGGATAAAGCCGGGAACATCATTGGCATATACCACAGTAAGGATATTAAGTCCTAATAATGAAATAGTTATTCTTTTGAGTTGGTTTTATGTAGGAAGCCCGGCTAATTTATGAGACGGTTCTCCTGGGTCTGGGTCGTCCCCACGATTGTTACGAATGCAGCCTCGGGTAAAAAGGAAAAAAAAATTGCTTTCTTATAAACTTTAGTTCCTGTCTTATGCGAATGGTCTCAAACCCACAATGTGTTGTGCTGTGGTCTTACAGTGATCGTTTCGATAGGATATTGCCTCCAGCCTTCGTGACGCGACCACTCCACAAGGCATGCTACCTTTGTATTTCAGTACTTATGTAACGAAAAAAAATATTTTTTAACCATAATAATAATAATTATAATAACAATAAAAGAAAAATAAAATCGTCAATTCTAAAAATCATCGAGTGAAAATTTGGATTTGAATCTTGGATACTCTACTGGCGGCATCTGGATGTACGAGGAGAAAACGAAGAGTGCGTCGCTTCCCGCGCAAATGCTACATCGCATTCGTCATAAAAAAACCGTTTTTTTCACGGCGATGTTGGAAAAAAAAATCTGCCAACAGTCTGGGCGCAACTGTATTATTTTTCCGGCAGAAGTTCAGAACGCGTTCAATTCGGGGATGTGGTGTATGTAACTATGTGATTGAAAACCTAACAAAAAGTTCGGGAAGCGGTTAGAAAAGGGTGTAACATATGAATTAAATAATTGGGTCATATTCCGGGATGCGGTCTAGTGGTTGGAAAAAACAAAACTTAAAAATAGGTGATTATTAAACAAACCTGGGGAAGTGAAAAGATATTCGATATCAGATCAGACCTGAGAAACATGGTGGAATTCATAAAAAAGTAAACAACCAGTTTACACCCTCTTAGGGGTCGAATTTCAAAAAATCTTGAAAACGCATTCTAGGTATTCACATGAAGAATTCGTAGAATAAAAATGAATTCAATATTTCGAAAGACCTAGTAGATATGACGAAAATCGTGAAAATATATGCATTTTATATTAACCGATATTTTTTTTTGCCCCCCCTTCTGAACGCCAATGAATATTTGAATTTTTTTTTTATCAGAATTACTTTTCTAGTTAATTTACACGTACCGAGTTTCAACTTCCTAGCATAAGCCGTTCTGAAGTTGGGGAAAACACCCCCACCACCGTACCATACTACCCCTAAGAAAAAATTTATTTTTCCACCATATAGCTTTATCTAAATACCAAGTTTCTGCTTCCTATCATTATAGATTCTTAAGATATTAGCATCGGAACTTTTTCTTTCTCACCCTTCCCCACCCTCATCCTCTACACCCACACCCCCAAACTTTTTTTCCCTACTAGGGTTCTATTAGGCCTACTTCTGGTAAAAATTTGAAACATCCATCTTACACTGTTATTGAGATATGAATCATGTTATTTTTGAAAAATTCTAATCCCTCCCACTTCTGTGCTTCTCCACCCCCTTCAAATATTTTACTTTGAGCAATCTTTATTTATCAATCTTTATAATAAAACCCAATTTTGTTTTTCTGGTCTCCCACCCCCGTACGCCACTACCCCCAACCAAAAATTTTGTTTCAATCTACTCTCCTAGTATAACTACAGATATTTGTTAAGTTTTAATTGCTTGCTATTAACGGTTTAGGAGATATGGATTTTAGAATGTGTCGATCTCGACTTTTTTGCGTTTCAGACGCATTGCTTCCCCCTCCACTCCCAAACCCCTTCACCCATATCTGTTTTTTTTCGCAAATGGGTCCATTATCAAAGCTCTATAGAAATTCTCAGTTTCAGTCTCCTAACACAAGCGGTTCCTGAGATCTAGAAACCTAAATTTTTCGTCTAAAACGCTTACCCCGCCTTCCCCCTTACACCTCCTCCCCTGAAAATAATGTCAATTCATGGGGTCCACCAAGTCTATTCTTAGAAAAAATTTTAATTTAATAGCTCCACTGGTTTGAGAGCTACGAGCGTTCAAAGATTTTGGGGCGGTCGACGTACGGCGTACGGCGTACGGGGTACGGCGTACAGACGGAGTGAAAATTTTTATTGCTTTTTTCGCGTCTACTAGTCATGAAACGTGGACAAAAAAATTTTGAGGGCAGCAAATTTTTTTTTTTAAAAAATCGATAACAATACTGTATTATAAATAATACAGTAAAAGTTCGGGAAGCGGTTAGAAAAGGGTGTAACATATGAATTAAATAATTGAGTCATATTCCGGGATGCGGTCTAAAGGTGGAAAAAAACAAAAATTAAAAATAGGTGATTCTTAAACAAGACTGGGGAAGTGAAAAGATATTCGATATCTGATCAGACCTGAGAAACATGGTGAAATTTATGAAAAAGTATACAACCAGTTTACACCCTCTTAGGGTCGAATTTCAAAAAATCTTGAAAACTCATTCTAGGTATTCATATGAAGAATCCGTAGAATAAAAATTAATTCAATATTTCGAAAGACCTAGTAGATATGACGAAAATGGTGAAAATATATGCATTTTATATTAACTGATATTTTTTTTCGCCCTTCCCCCCTTCTGAACGTCAATGAATATTCAAATTTTTTTTTATCAGATTTACTTTCCTAGTTAATTTACATATACGTACCGAGTTTCAACTTCCTAGCATAAGCCGTTCTAAAGTTAGGAAAAACACCCCCACCACCGTACCATACTACCCCTAAGAAAATTTATTTTTCCACCATACCACTACTATAGCTCTATCTAAATACTAAGTTTGTAACGACTCATTTTCTAGGATATACTCGTCGGAGCCAGGGTTCGTTACAAACATTTATATTTTTAATTGACTTCACTTTATTTACTTTTTAATTATTTTAATATCACTTAATTCCAATAATAATTCATATTTAATTTATCTGTTGTTCCTTCTCTGACTTCGTTTTGCGTGTTGCTGCTTGCTACACTGATCCTGTACGTTGTTGTGCACCTTGCTGCTCACATCTTGTACGCTGTTGGTCGCATACACCGCTCACCTCTTGGCTATACTCGCGTTTGAGCTTCGATTCTATCGTCTTGCTCGCACTCGTCTCCACTTGTATTTGTCACCGCTCGCCTTTGTTTCGACTCGGCCTGCTTTCGCCTCCGCGCTTTGATTTTCTCGTCGTAACTTTCTCCTGTCCGCCGCCTCAGCTCAACGTGGTTCGACCTGTGCTTCTGTGGGTATGACTCCGCTCGTCTCTCCTTGACCCTCTTTGCTCTGACCTTGGCTTTCGCTGTCTTCGTCCTTCCCTGTCTTCGTCTCTCTGGATGTCCATGGCTTTCCCTGTCTCGTCTCTCTGCATGGTCTCTGCTCCCTGTCTTCGTCTCTCTGCATGTCCATGGCTTTCCCTGTCTCGTCTCTCTGCATGGTCTCTGCTCCCTGTCTTCGTCTCTCTGCAGGTCCATGGCTTTCCCTGTCTCGTCTCTCTGCATGGTCTCTGCTCCCTGTCTTCGTCTCTCTGCATGTCCATGGCTTTCCCTGTCTCGTCTCTCTGCATGGTCTCTGCTCCCTGTCTTCGTCTCTCTGCATGTCCATGGCTTTCCCTGTCTCGTCTCTCTGCATGGTCTCTGCTCCCTGTCTTCGTCTCTCTGCATGTCCATGGTCTCTGCTCCCTGTCTTCGTCTCTCTGCATGTCCATGGCTTTCCCTGTCTCGTCTCTCTGCATGGTCTGCATACGACGAGCAGAGGCGAGAGGCAACGAGTAGCTGTACGACGCGCAGAATCGAGAGGCAACGAGTAGCAGCACGACGAGCAGAGGCGAGAAGCAACGAGTAGCTGCACGACGAACAGAGGCGAGAGGCAACGAGTAAGCTGCACAACGGGCAGAGGCGAGAGGCAACGAGTAGCAGCACGACGAGGAAAGACGGGTAGAGACGAGAGGCGACACGAGAGGCAACGAGCAGCCGTTTCATAAGCAGAACAACGAGCCGAGTTACGACGACGGCGAAGAACGACAAACGTTACGAAGCAGCGAGAAATACCAAACCGAAGTTAAGAATGTATTAAATGAATTTGGAATTAGTGAACATTAAATTAAGTGAAATTAAAATGATTAAACAGTAAATAAAGTCAAGTCTAACAGAAAATAAATGTTTGTAACGAACCCTGGCTCCGACGAGTATACCCTGGAAAATGAGTCGTTACAAGTTTCAGCTTCCTATCACTATAGATTCTTAAGATATAAGCATCGGAACTTTTTCTTTCTCACCCTTCCCCACCCTCACCCTCTACACCCACACCCCCAAACTTTTTTTCCCTACTAGGGTTCTATTAGGCCTACTTCTGGTAAAAATTTGAAACATCCATCTTACACTGTTATTGAGATATGAAACGTGTTATTATTGAAAAATTCTTATCCCCTCTACTAACGTACTCCTCCGCCCTCTTCAAATATTTTACTTTGAGCAATCTTTATTTATCAAGCTTTATATCTCAACCGAATGTTGTTTTTCTGGTGCCACTGGTTTGGGAGATATCGTAATGGTTAGTATTTTAAACCCCACCCCCGTACATCACTACCCCCACCCAAAAGTTTTATTTCAATCTACTCTCCTAGTATAACTACAGATATTTGTTAAGTTTTAATTGCTTGCTATTAACGGTTTAGGAGATATGGATTTTAGAAAGTGTCAATCTCGACTTTTTTGCGTTTCGGACGCATTGCTTCCCCCTCCACTCCCACTCCCACTCCCCTTCACCAATATCCTCAATTTTTTTTGCAAATGGGTACACTATCAAAGCTTTATAGAAGTTCCAAGTTTCAGCCTCCTTACACAAGCGACTGCTGAGATCTAGAAACCAAAATTTTTCGTCTAAAACGCTTCCCCACCTTCCCCCTCACACCCCCACCCCTGAAAATATTGTCAATTCAAGGTTTCTACCCAGTCTATTCCTAGAAAAAACTTTATGTTAATTGCTCCTCTGGTTTGAGAGCTACGAGCCATCAAAGGATTTTGGCGGTCGACATATGGCGTACGGCGGCAGACGGAGTGAAATTTTTTATTGCTTTTTTCGTGTCTACTAGTCATGAAACGTGGACAAAAAAATTTTGAGGGCAGCAAATTTTTTTTTTTGAAAATCAATAACAATACTGTATTATTGCTAATAAAGTAAAATGATTACACGAACGTATAAACGCGCGAAAATTTACGCATAAGTAAAATCGATAATAAACCTCTCAGATACACACTTGTATCATCTCGAACTTGACCCAGTGCTAATCTTAATAGTAAAGCAAAAAAAATCATTATTTTATTAAATTGTTGGCGAAAATTTTGATATGGCATATGGCTACCTTAAGGGCCCTGTATACGGACATTCTTGCATATCATTCATGCGTACCATGCATGAATCCTGATTTCCCATACACTCTTATTCATGCCAATCCTTTTTGATTTAAAAAAAGTGAAATGGTCGACATCGTGGCTTGTGCTCCCCAAATCGACAGTGTTTTGGACGATGATTTTCAGGATAACAAGGGGAGAAAAAGGAAGAGTAATAAAAATATAAATAAAAATAATTAAATAAACAATAAACAATAGTAAATGACTACGACAAGAATTGTCAGGGCTTGTCCTAAGCACAAAACAAAACTATCTTTATATCTTTGTAGCATTCCGATAAAGAGTTTTTTTCTAGATCATGTTAAAGTTTAATTATTATGTATAATATTTTATTTGGATAACACAAGGATATGGGTAATAAGCAGTAGGAACCAGTGTGACCACAAGTGCTACGATGGTAGCAAAATGCTACTATTGACATGCCTAAATTTGCTACCATGGTGAAATTAGCCGTTATAAAACTTGTGGCAAAATGGAAAAAACTGATTATGCAGCTTCTAGGCTTTTTTTTTTAAAAAAAATCACAAATGAAAGAGAAAAGCTTTGACATTATGCTTATTAAATAAATAAATATTATAGTTTTAAATCTAGATTGGCTGGTTCTGCACCCGAAATGCAAACAATGTTTCTCTTCCATTCTTTCGGTTGAAGTTTTCTTTCCCTGGAGCTTGTAGTTTCTGGAATCCCTTGTAGTTTCTCGATCTGATGATCTATTCCTTATTGTTCCTCGACCTTATGTTCTATTTCTTGTTGTTCCTTGACATGATTATCATTAAAAACTGTTCATATGTCTCTAAAATAACAAATTTAACATTTTTCACCTCCTCATAGCCTTAAAACACAAACGAAACACGGGAAAAAACTCAAATCAAAGATTGTGCAAGGTTTTATCAACAATCAGCTGTTCGATTTTATAAGATTCATGGATACTATAATACCATTACAAGACTATAGCAATAAAGTTTCTTAAAATAGTTGAAAATAGTCTAAAACAGTGTTGCTCTCGTATAAAGAGAAATAAGAAAATATATGTCTGGTTTTGCACCCAAACAAGTGTCATTGTGTCAAGTGAAAATATGGCTGGTTTTGCAAACTGATAATATTGGTCAGTTTTGAAATCAAACTCAAAGAAATATGAAAATTTGGTATTTCAAACTTAATTTTAAAGGCTTAGGACTGCTTTTTAGTAGGTATGTATGTATGTAAGCTCAATTTAGTCTTAAAATTGTTAGGATCCAGGGATAGCGAAATCAAAAAACTGTCGAAGGGCAAAACATGCATTTTGTGTGAGTTTTTACTTTCTTAAATATATGTACAAACTTTAAAATACTATTTTTTCTTAAAACATTTTAAATTTGTAGTGGATACAGTGTTATAAGTAACAGATAAGCATGTTATGACGTAACTAGTTCCATTTAATTAAAAGCAGTATTCGGAAATATTTTTGCTAATTGCTACCCAAATTTGCTACCGTGAGAAATTTCAAAACGGTCACACTGGTAGGAACAATAACTTGAACTTGCCTGCTTTTTATTAGTTCAAGTTTTCGCAAGTCTACTGTAGTAAACAACTACTGTCTGGGTAGTTATTTTTGGTTGCTAAATAAAACCAAGAACGGAAAAAATATCTGCCAACAGTCTGGGCGCAACTTTATTATTTTTCAGGCAGAAGTTCAGAACGCGTTCAATTCGGGGATGCGGTGTATGATACTATGTGCCTAAAAACCTAACAAAAAGTTCGGGAAGCGGTTAGAAAAGGGTGTAACATATGAATTAAATAATTGAGTCATATTCCGGGATACGGTCTAGAGGTTGAAAAAACCAAAACTTAAGACACGGTGATTATTAAACAAGCCTGGAGAAGTAAAAAGATATTCGATATCTGATCAGACCTGAGAAACATGGTGAAATTCATGAAAAAGTATACAACCAGTTTACACCCTCTAAGGGGTCGAATTTCAAAAAATCTTGAAAATACTTTCTAGGTATTCATATAAAGAATCCGTAGAATAAAAATGAATTCAATATTTCGAAAGACCTTATAGATATGACGAAAATCGTGAAAATATATGCATTTTATATTAACTGATTTTTTTTTCCCCCTCTTCTGAACGCCAATGAAAATTCAAATTTTTTTTTATCACAATTACTTTTCTAGTTAATTGACATATACGTACCGAGTTTCAACTTCCTAGCATAAGCCGTTCTTAAGTTAGGAAAAACACCCCCCACCACCGTACCATACTTCCCCTAAAAAAAATTATTTTTCCACCATGCCACTACTATAGCTCTATCTAAATACCAAGTTTCAGCTTAATATCATTATAGATTCTTAAAATATAAGCATCGGAACTTTTTCTTTCTCACCCTTCCCCACCCTCACCCTCTACACCCACACCCACAAACTTTCGCTGCTAGGGTTCTATTAGGCCTACTTCTGGTAAAAATTTGAAGCATCCATCTTACACTGTTATTGAGATATGAAACGTGTTATTATTGAAAAATTCTTATCCCCTTCATTTACGTACTCCTCCGCCCCCTTCAAAGATTTTACTTTGAGCAATCTTTATGTTGTCAACGCTGTCTGTCAACCAAATGATCAAAAAGAAAAAAACCGGAACCAACTTCACGGGGAACCAGGAAGAAACTGCAACGTCATATTGAAACCAATTGAAGTAACTATTAACAAGTGAATTAACCGAAATTTGAAATTAAATTAATGAAATTAATGTAAGTAAAACTAGAATTGAATATGAATATTGATGTTATGTATTTAAATTTAAAAGGAAGTTCGAGTCGTAAAACGATTTCTAAAACGTAATCGAAAACCCCGAAAATAGAACAAGCCAATAAAAAGAAAAACTTTAGATGGTGGTTTCTTTTATTGTTAAACGAATCAACAGATTCGAGCTTCAGACGACGAAGCGGCTGACAAAATAGTCAATATTTTAGAAATCGTTCATTAACCTGAACCCGCATCGTCTGACTATTTAACATAAATTTATCGTGAAGTTCGAGAAGGAGTTCTTTACCTAAAAAAAAACACCGTGATCACCAATCGGAACGGAGCCTCCGAAAACGTCTTCAATTAGAAGAAAACATATATCTTCCTGTCAATTCTGTGAGAAGCCCGACAATAATCTGATGGTCCAGTGTGACGAATCCGATTTTTGGTTTCACTTCGAGTGCGTTGGTGTCAGCGAGAACGTTAAGAGCCACGACTGGAGCTGCAATCGCTGTGTAAAAACCAAAATTGACCAGCAAAGCTCGTCGAAAAAGTCAGGTTCGTCAGGCAGGAAACGAATACAGCTGGAGCTTCAGAAAATAGAAGAAGAGCGCGCCCTTCAATAAAAATTAAATAAGGAGTTTCTTGATAAGAAGTACGAGCTACTTGAGAAGTTGACGGAAACTTATTATTATTATTATTATTATTATTATTATGAAATAATTAGGCAGGCAGCATGCTGATATGCCTAATATCCAATGTGGTATACAAATTCACATTTTAGACTTATATATCTAGATATAATGATATGAATTATATGAAAAAAGAAAAGAAGAAAAATGTATAACGAAAATAAACAAGAAAAAATTAAATAAAATTCAAATGTAAAATTCAATTTCAAAAGAATGTTTTGACCAAAAAATAGAAGAAAAGTAAAAACAAAAAAAAAACAAAAGAAACTATGTTACATTAAAGAGAGAGTTGAAGTTATCCAAACGATTTTTAAAGCTGATAGTAGTAGATGCGCCAATTACTTCACTTGGTAGGTCGTTCCACATGTCCACTACCCGATTGGGCAGAAAATTGCGAAGAGGAATTGTACTCGAACTTTGGATTGACTTTTTAATTTTATCTTTATGTCCTCTTAGCTGACAATTTGTGTTTTTAGTATACAACCTCGTAATATCTTCACAATTGTAGTGTCCGTTTAAAATTTTAAAAGTTTCGATGATATCGCCGCGTTGACGTCTATTTTCCAGCGTCGGAAGACGAAGATACTGCAACCTTTCTTCGTAGTTTAAGTTTTTTACTTCCCGAGGGATTTTTGTCGCACGTCGTTGCACTTGTTCTAGTAGGTATATGTCCTTCTTAAAATATGGATTCCATATTTGGAACGCAAATTCCAGAATTGGTCTAACGTAAGCTTTGTAGATTTTAAGAAACAAGTCCGCATTAATATTCTTAAATGTTTTTCTAACCAAATATAGCACTGAGTTCGCCTTTTTCGTTATGTTCACTATATGGTCTTCCCATTTTAAGTCACTTCGAATAGTTACGCCAAGATCATTTACACTGTCCACTGACGCGAGTATAGCTCCATTTAACAAGTACTGTATTTGGGGATTTGTTACACCAATATGGAGCACTGAACACTTTGAAGAGTTTAAACTTATACACCATTTGTTTGACCATTCTATTATTTTGTTTAAGTCCGATTGTAACACAACACTGGCTGCCAGCGGATTTCCGAAAACTTTCGTATCATCTGCGAAAGTGGTCAACTGCGATTGGCAGCAATACTGCAGGTCAGCTGTGTACAGTATGTACAGCAAAGGACCTAACACTGAGCCTTGTGGTACGCCACTTAGTACTTCATGCGTAGTTGAAAATGTTCCTCCGATTCTCACTGAAAATTGCCTCTCGGTGACAAATGCCTTAATCCATTTTAAGAGGGATCCTCGAAATCCTAGGTGTTCTAATTTCGCCAGCAGTCTGTTGAATGGAACACGATCAAACGCCTTTTCAAAATCCAGATAAAAAACATCAGTAGGCTGCCTTTCATCAAAATTTCGAACCCAGTTGTCTAGTGAACAAAGCAGGTTAGAAATTACTGATCGTCCGGGTGTGAAACCATGCTGGTTTTTAGGAAGTATGTCTTGTTCGTTCATGAATTGCCGCATTTTCGAAACTATAATTTTTTCCATGGTTTTACATACCGCTGAAGTTAATGATATAGGTCTGTAATTTGATGTCAACATCTTATCGCCCTTTTTAAATATAGGAGTGATATTAGCAACCTTCCAATCATATGGTAAGATACCTGATAAGAAAGACGTTTCCATTAGGTTTGTGATGGTTGGAGCAAGTGCAGCCGCACATTGCTTCAGTACAATCGTTGGTATCTCGTCTGGCCCAGCCGCTGATCCTTCTCCCAAACCAAGAAGTGTTTGGTATACAATATGTTCCGGAAATTCTATGGTCTCTAATGATGCCTGGATTCTCTCAGTCTCTGTTATTTCGGGTAAGTTTCCATCTGGTTCCAACGTAAAGGTTGTTTCAAAGTATTGTGCAAACTTATCTGCAATAGCATTTGGCTCCGTAAGTAATTCTCCTGATTGAACGTCACGAATTGTTGGGGGAACGGAAATTCTGCTGGAAACATTCTTCCGTATATAACCGTAAAACGCCTTATTACCCATTCTGACTATATTTGCTTCGAATTCCATTCTGGCCAGTCTTCTACCGATATTAACAACATTATTTTGGTGCATGTAACTTTTGTAATCCTCTATTGATCCAGTTTGCCTATATTTTTTCCATAATTTAGCTTTCGTGGATATTTCGGTAATTAATGTCTTACTCATCCATGGTTTATTATTAATTCTCCTTTCTTTGGTAATCGGGGTATACTGCTTTGTTTCATCCAAGACGATTTGCCTGAAAAGCCTCCATTGCTCCTCGATTGGTTTATTATAATTAGTAGCTGGTAAGTTAGTGACGAGTGCGTTTGATAAAGCTTCAAAATTTGCTTTAAAATAGTTAAGACGAGGTTCGAAACTACTGGTTCTTTTCTGCATTAATTGAAATTGTAATGTGCATATTATTACGATGTGATCGCTTTTTCCTAATGGTGGGCGGTATTCTACTTCAGACACTAAATCAGCATCATTAGATAAAACTAAATCAAGCAGTGATGGTCTATTACCCTGACGGAATCGTGTTGGCTCCTGAACAAATTGCGTTAAGTTGCTTTCTAAAAACATTTGTTCAAACTCTTTTCCTGAACTAATACCGGGATTGAAGTTAGTAATAGGCCATGTAATTTCTGGATAGTTAAAATCACCGATTAAAATTATTGGCTTCATGCTGATAGAAATTGTCTTAATAGCTTCGTGTAGTAGTAAATTGTCTTCTTTCTGCAAGGTATTAGGTCTATAAACACAACCACAAATGAATTCAAATGAGCCTATGCGAATATCATACCAGAGAGAGTCCACCTTTAGTGGTAAACAGTAATCGCTAATTTTCGTGAATGAAATTGGGTGTTCTAGTATTTTGTTCGCAAAGTAGATAGCCACTCCACCACCCAGCTGACCCTCGCGATCTTTTCTGCATAAGGTATAACCAGGAACATTGACTATTGAATCGGTAATTTTCTCGCTCAGCCAGGTCTCTGTAATTGCTATTATAGCTGGTTTCGTTTTTTGTATTTCGAGTAGTAGTAAATCAAATTTGGCGGTAATTGATGCAACATTGGTGTATAGTATTGGTAAATTTATTAATGCGGGATTATTGCTTAGTTTTTTGTAACGATCTTCGGCAGCCCTCTAACATAGCGGATAGTTAGGTTATTCTCGCCCGATTGCATTCGATCTGATAATTCGGTTCGCAACTTGTTCAGAGACTCGCGTTGTATTGGAGTGAGATCAGCTTTCATTGATATTGTACCATCAACATTCTTTTTGTTCCTTAGAAGTTGACGAGCATGGTATGATGAAGACAAAATCAGTTTAATGGGACGAGGCTTATTTGTGTTGTTTATAATTTTTCCTAGCCGTATTACTTTAAAGTTTACCTGTGCGTTTTCTGTAGCTGGTGTACATTTGTTTACGATCTTTTGACACTCGGCTGTGTCATGCAGTATCCGATCAGCTGTAGTAGATGAATTACTCTCCGCAATACCATAAATAATAATATTATTTTCGCGCTGCCTTCTTTCATGAACTTCCAAGAGGAGCTCTTCTGTTTCATTCATGGTTTGGCGATTTTTCATTTTGACGATTTCCTCTTGCAGTTCCTTAATTAATTTTAAAATTGTTGGTATTTGCTGCAGTCCAGTCTCGCATTGGGCGCATAAGAATTTTAAAACTCGTCGTGTTTTAAGTTCAACACATCTGAGTTCTGTTGCTGACAACTCAGAACATTCCACACACACTATGGAATTGCAGCTATCGCAAGTAACACTACTGCCGGGTTTCGACGTGTCTGTATTGCACTTCGAACACTTGCTCATTTTTAGCGGTTTTCCCAAAATGTTTGCTTTAGGTGTTTAAAAAAAAAAAAAAATAAATAGTCCAAAATGATCTTTCTTTTCGATCGAAATCTTTTATATTACTTTTTTCACACTGATTTTTATTCAACTAGAACTCCTCAACTAAATGATCACTTTCTTGAATAATTTCGAGATAATAACAACTTCCAACTTCTTATAATTCAATTTTAACTTCGATATGAAAATTTGCACAACTCACACGAACCGTTGACGTTGACGTTGACGTTGATGGTCCACTTCGGAAGACCAAATTTCTGAGTCAGATGTGCTGGAAGCAAACTCGCGTTCAGAAGATGTTCGTATACAGTCTTGGTTAAAAGAACAGTCAACAGTTACTCAACCCATGAACACCTATTCGTCGCATGGAAACTGGAATGCTAAGAGTCAAGTCGATCCATCTGAAAACCTAGTAATCGGCTCGACCCTCCAAACCATCGAATTGCCTTCTCAGCCTATAATTCATGCCGAAAGTTTTGTTTCTGCAACAATCGATTCGATTCCGAATCCCAGCGTCCAACAATCGCTACCAATCGTAAATAGCAGCCATAACTACAACGTTGGGAGTTCATGGAATCACAATTTGCCGCAGCCAAATATGAATCGGATAGCGATCATGAATTCATGTATCCGTGACCAAGCTCCAGTGCAGCCTGCAGTTATTGAGTCCGTCGTTAATTCGGGGAATGCAGGTTATGTTGGCTTGTCACAAAATTTTTCGTCAACTAATTTTACTTCAGTGGCGACTTCTGCGAATTCAGGTTATGTTAATCTGTCAACTAGCACTTTTCCAATTCGATTCCAAGTTCCAGCGTCCAACAATTGCTACCAATCGTAAATAGCAGCCGTAATTACAACGTTGGGGGTTCATGGAATCACAATTTGCCGCAGCCAACTTATATGATTTGGAAACCGATCATGAATTCATGTAACCGCGACCAAGCTCCAGTGCAGCCTGCAGTTGTTGAATCCGTCGTTAATTCGGGGAATGCAGGTTTTATTTTCCTGTCACAAAATCTAACATCAACTAATTCAACGACAGTGGTAACTCCTGGTAATTTAGGTGAGGTTAATCTGCCAAATAGCACCTTTTCAACTAGTCTCGCTTCAAATTATTCTTTGCTGCCACCAAGATCATTTGTAAATATGCCAGAAATTAATACAAGTAAATCTAATAATCAAATTTTTTGGCCACTAAGTTCGGGTGCTCAACAAAATTCAGTCTTTCAACAGGGCAGCTGTCTCGCAGCTCCGTACAGCTACGACAATCAAAATTCTTCTTCATTTGTTGGGAATGGAATTGCTAAACTACCAGTGCTGAACCAGCAGACAATTGCAGCTCGACACGTCATGCCGAAAGAGCTTCCAGTATTTAATGGAAATCCGGAAGAATGACCATTATTCATAAGCAATTTCGAGGAAACTACGCGTACCTGTGGGCTTACGAATAATGAAAATCTCATTCGGCTACAACGCAGCCTAAGAGGAAGAGCATTAGAAGCCGTACGGTTTCGCCTCCTGTTACCAACCAATGTTCCTGGGATCATTGCAACATTACGGACCCTTTTCGGGAGACCAGAGCTGATCATAAACACACTGCTGCAACGAATAAGAGCTGAACCAGCCCCAAAGGCGGATAAATTTGAGACAATTATGCACTTCGCCTTGTCTGTGCAAAACTTGTGCGCAACGATGGAGGCGGCAGGATTGATGGCACACCTGTGCAATCCAATGTTGCTCCAGGAATTTACGGAGAAACTTCCACCAAATATACGCCTTCAATGGGCTATGTACAAGCAGACGATGCCAGTCATTACGTTAACCACGTTCGGTTCATGGCTCTATCAAATCGGAACGGCATTGAACGACGTTTGCTGGTCAATTGATACGGGACGACCAAAAGAATTCAGTGACGACAGACACGTTAAGGGCAAAGGATTTCTTAACACTCACGCAAATGACAATGGAAATAAGACATCATATGAGGATCAGGAATCGTCACCAAAAACTCTACGGGAATGTTGTATTTGCAACGGTAATTGCACTTCAGTAGTAAACTGCAAGAAATTCTCTGATCTTAGTCAATCCGACAGATGGAAATTTGTGCGAGAACAACAATTATGTCGCAGGTGTCTGATTCGACCCAAAAACTTAAGATGTAATAGTAGTAAAGTCTGTGGGCAGAATGGCTGCAGCCATGGACATCATCCTTTGCTTCATAACAACATCAAGAAAGATGCAACAGAGACAACGCCGGCAGTATCAACAACGTACCACTGTTCGGACACCATTGAAAACAGGTACTAGCCGCGAAACGGTTTTTGCTATCACTTCGTATGATGCCATTTCTGCACTATTGTGAACGTTTAAAATCGGATGTATTGTAAGGTTATTGGCGTTAGTGCCGCTGAACTGAGCCCTCTGCCCGTTCAACTTTATCTTTAACAGGTCTAATGAAAGCTCTTTTTCTATCAGCTGATCGCGGAGGTTGGTAATCTTATTGATTAAACGCTTTTGCGTGGTTTTCCTTTCGATGCTTAACTCGTGCAAATTCCTTTCGTAAGCCTCAAGCGAATCCCTCTACTCCAAGTTCTTCCAGTAACGTCTGTTGTCTGGTCAGCGCGTGTTCCAGTTGTTTCGTCAGGTCCTCTATCTTCTGATCTGACACTCTGTCTAACTCTTCTGTCTAACTCTTCTGCTCTTGAATCTCTGTATCAAGCGCCCGAAGTGATTGCTTGAGTACAATTAGGAGTTTGCTAAGGATCGTATCAGTAGTTTCGAGTCATGTTTACTGTCCCCATTCGGAATAAATCTGAGTACAGATCAATTCATATAATTCCCTGCTAGCGTGTTTCTTTAGCTCCGCAAGAAGAGAATTGTTAACCGTTTTGTTTCCTCTTCCTGTTTCTTTCTTCCCTTCTTTAACTGGCTTATTTTTGCTTTTAATAACGGCACAATATCCATAGAATTTTACCTTGTTTTGATTTTGAAAATAAAAAATATGTTGTTTGATTTTTATTTTATTGTTTTTTTTTTTGTTATTGATTAACTGTAATATGGCATTCTTCTTTGTTGGTTTCTTGCTTGTCTTGTCTTTGATTTGAGATTGTTTGTTGGGTTTGGCGTTTGCAGGTTTTCGTCCGCAGGGTAGCTGGTTCAGCTTGGAAATCAGCTTCCTTTTTAAATTCAAATCCGTTGTGATGGCAATTACCCGGTAAAGCTCGGCCTTTTCCTTCCTGAGCTTAACCTTTCAACCTCCTCTAGATTTTTTTCGTTGGATCGGCTTTTCCGTAACTGGTTCTGTTTTATCCTTTTGTCGACTTCTGTATTCTTCAATAGAAAGTGGCTTAGGACTGTAACCCGGATTTCTTCTTAGTTCCTCGGTTAACGCGCTATTCATTGCTGGAGAGGTAACATATTATCTTTTCTTTTTTTTTGAAAAACTAAAGAAAATTCGAATTCCGACCAAGTATACGATTAACATATACCTGGAGGAATGCTACCGGCTGCGCCAAATGTAATGGTCAGCGCATGCTCGTGGTCCTGCCCTACGAGCAGCGCCTATCTGATAAATTCGAAGAGTAGTTCTGTTTACTCATGGCACATTAGTGCCAATGTGTACAAAGTTCCTGGCTAGTCTATGGATACCAATGTGGATCGACTAGCCAGGTTCGTATCAAATATTCCTGAAAAAATAATAATGTTAACTTCTTCTTCTCACCTGTAGAAAGTAAAAAGACTCGTCGGTTAAAGTTTAAAATATATTATGAAGTTTATTATTTCGTTTGTTTAAAAATACTGAACATTGTTTTCCTCTTACGATAACTTAAATACTATTTTTATGATAACTTAACTAATTGGTATTTGGGCCAGTCGTTCAACTCATAAATACACTTATGATCAATCAGCATTTTTTGGCGACCCACAATAGTGCAATTCGTAAAGGTGCAATACACTCACTTGTGGGTCGAAACGATTGCGCAAAACAAATAGCAATCCGACCGTTCCCAGTACCTTGGACCGTAGCACATTGTATGGCATGATAATATAAGGCACAGCGGACGGAATCCCCCGTCCTGCTTTACTAGCAATTTGGCATCATGACGTCGAAATTACCATGGGCCAGGTAGAGTATCGGATTTCCTGGTACGATCGGCTCGCTACTTTGTTTGTGTCGCGGAAAAATGCCGGTTGAGACGACTGGCATGACTTAATATTAGTTGTGACGTACAACAAAGTTGCTTTGGGTTGAATAAAACTTCGTTACAATGTCACAACAATTTTTTTTTTATAAAAATCGACTTTTTCTACTTTGAAAATCAACGGCTCACATTATGAACCCGCGATCTTTGAAATTAAGTACGCCTTTTGCAAAGCACAAGTAATCATGGCCGATGCTTGTCAACTTGGGCTTTATTTGTTACCGCAGTAGAGTTTCGGTTATTTTTCACCTTTTTTTTGAATAAAACATGTTACGGTCCGCCTGAAGGGAAGAGAAGAGGAAGGTTAATAATTTATTTTGGAAGCATTTTAATGAAGTAACTCACCGAATAATCATGCAAGGGAAGACCTCTTGCAAATTTAGCTTCCTGGGGTCCTACCCCCAACTCGTGGCACAGCCTAAAAGAAAAAGAAAATGAGTAAATTAAAATTTCAGCCGTGAAGGAACTATAACTCTGGAGCGTGGAAGGACTGGTAGACGGGTAAGGTTAGGACCTTGTCAAATAAGTAAAAAAAAGAAAAGAACATAGGATTATTAGGAGCTAGGTAATGGAGTAAGGAAAACTATCGACGAGCCGATCGAGCGGGAAGTACGGCGCGCAAGTGCAGGGAATAGAGTAAATAAATAAATAAATAATAATAACACTCGCGGGTGACACATAAGCAATAACGACTGTGAATAAAGACTGTGAAGTTGGCTCCGAATAGTGTGACGTACACGATAAGAGATATTACAGTGGGTGATCCCCACAAGTAACTAATTGTGAAGTTTCGTCGGTGTGTGTCTCGGGTTAAGGCTGTTCGCGTGTAAATTCAATTCGAGTATGCGCGGAAGACATGCGCGAAACGAACGTTGAACCCGCCTACGAGAACAGAAAACGAGCCGGTAAATTTTCCCGGTAGGAGTTTTCGCGGAGAGTGGACAAAGGATTGGGGGGTGTCTTGGAATTGGCAGTGAGATAAGCAAGTGGGCTTTTTCGTTTTGGGACCGTGAACCGGATCGTGAAAAAGTGTTTGAATTTTAAAACGAGAAACGTAAACGCAGCGCGGTCACAAGTCGGTGATAGAAACGTCCGGGAAACATAACCTTTAAATCGACGGGAACGCGCAACCAGCAAGCGAAGGTGGAATTTGGTGCTTCCTTTTTGTAAACGTCGTGGACGGAAAGAGTTCCTGAGCTCAGCTATCCGAGGACGGCGGCGGAGGAGCGGAGAACACCAGAGGCGCCCTAGGATAAGTAGCAAGAGTAGCTAGGGACTTTTAGTTGAATAAATTGGTTAATTTTCTACATTGAATTCCGTATCTGTTTCTTGGAAATTTTGTAACGATTATTGTGACGTATTTCGGCCCTCGTCCCTCCAGGGTGTATGCATTGAATTTCCGAGCGATCAGTGGTTCGATCGTTTCGGAAGTAGAACGAGGTCTTCCAGAAAGGACCACTGACGCCCCACGACACATCTCTGGGTTCGAGCCGGACAAGACCCGTTCGCCCCCTGTTGTTGTGGAGGTTTCGAGCCGGTTTTCCATCGTCGGGGGAAAATCGTAACAAACAATCATTGCATTTGCCAGGACTACTCTACCTTATTATATTACACTTACCGGAAAAAAGAAACTCCCGATTTCAGTTTTACTTGAGTTTGTGGGCCGCTCACAGTGCACTTCACTTCAATCGTTTTCGTCCGTATTTCTGAAAAAAACCAACGGAAACTTGCTGTTTTTCTAAAATATATGCATATATGTGGTACACACACGTTACTTTCCGAATCTTTTTAAGCACTTTTTCATTCACTTTTTCACAAATTATTTCGCTCGACATGAATTTCTTTTCTTCGGCGATCTTCGGAAATGGGGTTCAGTGAGTTATGTACAGAGTTATATACAAGACGCTTGACATTCTGGGCTGTACATAGTGAAATCAATTTGTGCGCATTTTTTCGGTAGTTACTACGGCAAAGCAGGAGCTAAGAAGACAGGGGAAACCGGTTAGACGGCTTCTGCTCTCTTGATAAATTTGGTTTCTTCTGTGTGGAATACGTGTAAAAATAATTCATCAATTTTATGTGTACATATACGGTATAACATCCGCCTGGCTGCTATCGATTAGAAACCTGACGTAGACTACCACAAACATCCCAAGGTTACAATTAGCGAAATGGACGTTATTTGCCGTTTTTGTTATGCGCGTAAAATCAAAGGGGAAAC
Organism: Beris chalybata; assembly: GCA_949128065.1. Taxonomy (NCBI): domain Eukaryota; kingdom Metazoa; phylum Arthropoda; class Insecta; order Diptera; family Stratiomyidae; genus Beris; species Beris chalybata. The sequence continues at coordinate 73,660,300 of OX421894.1, read as the reverse complement.
TTCAGAAATGTGTTACTCGATTGGAAAAGTCCGCCTACCACCTCCTAATGATAAGCCAGAACCACTGTTATCTCTTATCTCGTAATTCTTCCTTATCGAAATATTTTAAACAAAACATCAGACAGTACAACAAATCCTTTTAAATGACTTCTTTCGGAGCGAAGGAAATTCAAGAAGGTGATTTTATACCCATATTAAAAATTCCGGGTCAGTTTCGCAGGTTCGCTTTTATCTCTCCAGGAAGATGACGCGCAATTTCTCCAAATATATTTCACGGGTGACGCTCATACCGAAAGGGACCGACGATGAGCTGTGATTCCGGGACGTAATGTCTCAGTTAACAGTGTGTGGGTAACATTGGGATGGAACAACGTGAGCGTAGCGAGAGTAGCCGCGGACTCTCGCTACGCTCACGTTGTTCAACATATAAAAATATTCAATATTATTCTTAAACACACTATTAGTCACTAGACTAAGACCATAGTTTAGACATAATACCCTAAATTTGAAACACTATCAACAATTCGATTGAAAATTAAAATAATTTAGATTTTGTTTCTTAATTTACAAGCTTCTTAATTTACTTTCTTACAACAAAAGTCTTAAAATAACAAAAAAAAAATATTAATAACTCCCAGGTTGGATGGCTCCGCGCTTCAGACCAGACTGTACTAGCACTCCAAGGACGAGTTGTAACTCATAACGTTCGAATAAGCGTGGTTCTCGAAGACATGCACACTTGGAAATTAAGAATACGCCAATTAAGAGAATCCGATAGAGGATGCTACATGTGCCAAATAAATACTAGTCCAATGAAGAAAGAAGTTGGCTGTATTGATGTTCAAGGTATGTTTTTTATATAATATGTTAAATTTAAGCGGGTACTGCCCACGACAGCGCGTCCGGTACAAGGTGCTTCTTTTCCTTTCTGTGGACTATATCGAAGTCAAATTTCTGTAACCCGATGGCCCACCATACCAACCGACTGTTTGGCTCCCTCAGATTAGCCAACCATACTAAATGATAAAGGTCAGTCACGAAAATTGCTCTCGGCTGCGGTACGATGCGGTTGAGAGCCCCAAGCCCTTAACCGAAATATCGTCCATTTTTATGACAGAAGGGAGTTCGAAATCTGGACAGGAAAGGATAGGTGCTGATACAGTTTTTTCTTAGTTTCGGCCGCAGCTTGTGCGCTGTCTTGGCTCTAAACGAACTTAAGATTTTTCCGAAGGAAGTCTGTCATGGGGGCTATCAGTGTCGAAAAGGTAGGAATCTACCGTAGGTACAAGAAAACCATCGCGAAAATCCGTATCAGTTCTAACACATTCTCTGTGCTAAAATGTTCCGGATTGCTTCCGCTTTTCCGAAGTCTACCTGAAACCGACAACATAGACAAGATATCGCAGTTCTGGTCTGCAAACATTTTTTTTTTAGTGAGTAAAATTCCTGTGGCGTTTAATAGTTGAAATACTTCCTGCCAAGACTCCAAGAGATTATATCGTCGAGATTGAAGAATACGTGAGGCTCTAATTCAGGTCCCAAAACCATGTCAATAAGATTTTGCCATGTCGCTACCGCTGGCAACTGCCAATACACTAAATTAATGACTGGAGACGAAAGAAATCGGAAGTATCGCAGCTTGTCCAATGTAGCCGACACGTAGGGCGGGTAGACACCTCTCTCTGTCGCTTTATTCACCTGGCGAAAATGGATGCAAAAACGATAACTATTGTCCTTCTTTTGTTAAAGTAAAATCGGTGACGATCACGGACTGGACGACCTTTCTACCACTCGTTTTTATGTCATTTAATTTGGCGTCGATGTGGCGCTGTTAAGGCGGTGGTACAGGATAATATCGCTGTTCCACGGCTCATCCTAAGCGCAGATGATATGTTAAGCAAGGGTCGCACATATAAACTTATCGCCCATTGTTCTAAAGAGTCTTGCAATAACGCGTCAAGTTCCATTACTTGCTGATGATCTAGTCTAGACCTAGCATGAATCGTAACCACAGAGTTCACTTTACTCGTACTGAAAATGAATATCTTATTCACTTATTCACTCGTAGTCCAATTGAGTACGACTTCCATATCCTTCTAAAAATCCACTCTAAGTATTAGGTCGACCATCACAGTAGAAACTACCAGCACTTGGAGAATTCGTACGCGCCCTTCTCGCGCGATGAGCAATATTTTGCTTCAGAATGAGTGGCGTAGATATACTAGAAATTCCACCTGCCTGCGATTTGTTTTGAGGACTTGCAACTTTTGAGGCTCCCTTCCAAATCAGTTTCTTCCTGGCTTTGTGTGCCTGATTCTCTCACCCTACAGCTTAGGGACAATGCTATAAGTACTTAGGTATAGTCCTGGATCGAAAGCTAACCAGGAGCAGTGTGATATTTCTCAGGGTAGCAAATTTGGGTAACAATTCTTAGCTTAGGTAGCAGAAATATTCTTAATACTACTTTTAATTAAATGGAACTAGTTGCGTCATAACATGCTTGTCTGCTACTTATAATACTGTATATCCACTACAAATTTAAAATGTTTAAAAAAAAAAAATTTAATGCGTGTACATATAAATGGTACTAAATGGTACATTTAAATGGTACATGGTTATCTGCTACTTATAACACTGTATATCCACTCCAAATTTAAAATGTTTAAAGAAAAAATATTTATTACTATAAGTTATTATTGTTTATAATCAAAATTCACACAAAGTTCATATTTTGCACTTCGACTTTTTTTTTGATTTTAGGGTTTCGGTATCCCTGGACTCGTGTCGTTGTAGGCTACAATTTCAAAACCAAATTGAGCTTACAAACCCATTTTTTCAACAAAAAAAAATAGGTTCGAGAAACCCAGTTAGGGGCTAAACCAATCATATTTCTTTGAGTTAAGTTTCAAAAGCTGACCTATGTATATAGAAAAGAGGCATTGCAAAGTAACACCGCTAGAGTTGCAAAATCAGTCATAATTGTATTTCGTGTGCCATATTTAAATTTAAAACTTTAATATCTTATTCACTTAATAAGCATAATATCAAAGCTTTTCCATTCCAACAGAGAATATTTTTTTTTTTAAAGGATATCTTGCCTAGAAGCTGCACAATCAGTTTTTGCTATTTTGCCACAAGTTTGGTGAAACAAATATTTATTTATTTATTTTTATTTATTTATTAACAAGAACAATTCAATCAATGAGACGGTAAGTCTCTACAACTTGTTTGAAAAAAACAAAATAACAGACAATTTGTCAGAAAAACTTATATATGTACATATATGTGAACTGAAATACTATTTGAATTTACAAATGTGAACAAGAATTAACGTCCGCCCAGCTGGCTTCCTCCAAACTTAATGAAAAAATTGCAGAATTATGCGCTCTCCAAAACACCAAGAAAAAAATTTTGCGCTCCTTTCGTTTAGTAAGGATAAATCATTTTAAGGTGTGGGCAAAAATTTCACCAAATAACTATACCAGCTGAATCTATGATCTATGCGCTCTTAGAATCTGCGATTCGCGATTTTCGCACTGCATCCTTTCAAGGACCTCTCATACAAATCGTCAATTCCGAAACAGTAAAACAGAAATGCCTACTCGACCAATGCGAAATCGTACGAAATAATCATGCACGATCGGTACGCGATTTATGCGCTTCCGGAATTTGGTACATTTGATTTTTGGCCTATGTCCTTTCTAGGACCTCCCATACAACTCGCAGGTCGAGATTCTCCAAATGCAAAAATTACACCAAATAACTGTACCAGCTGAATATATGATTTCTGTGCTTTTAATATCCCCCATTCGCGATTTTCGCCCTGCGTCCTGTCAAGGACCTCCCATACAAATCGTCCGTTCCAAAACAGTAAGACAGAAATGCCTACCCAACCAATGCGAAATCCTACTAAGTAATGAAGCACGATCGATACATGATTTATGCGCTCCCGGAATATGGTAAATTTGATTTTTGCGCTATGTCCTTTCCAGGACCTCCTATACAACTCGCAGGTCGAGATTCTCCAAATGCAAGAATTACACCAAATAACTATACCAGCTCAATCTATGATTTATGCGCTCTCAAAATCCGCTATTCGCGATATTCGCACTGCGTTCTGTCAAGGACCTCCCATACAAATCATCAATTCCGAAACAGTAAAACAGAAATGCCTACTCGACCAATGCGAAATCGTACATAAGCTAGTATTACACTGTATGACAACGCTGTCAAATTTCAGTAGCAAGCAATGCAAAAAACGAATGCAACGAATGAATACTGTGAGATTTATTTGTATTCGCCTACTTCGCATTGCATATTACTGCAATTTGACAGCGTGGTCATACAGTGTAATACTAGCTTAAGGTATGATGCACGATCGATACATGATTTATGCGCTCTCGGAATGTGGTAAATTTGATTTTTGAACTATCTTCTTTTCAGGACCTCCCATACAACTCGCAGGCCGAGATTCCCCAAATACAAAAATTACATCAAATAACTATACCAGCTGAATCTATGATTAATGCGCTCTCAAAATCCACTATTCGCGATTTTCGCACTGCGTCCTGTCAAGGACCCCCCCCATACAAATTGTCAATTCCGAAACAGTAAAACAGAAATGCCTAGTCGACCAATGCGAAATCGTTCTAAGTATTGATGCACGATCGATACATGACTTATGCACTAGTGGAATTGGGTACATTTGATTTTTGCGCTATGTCCTTTCTAGGTCCTCCCATACAACTCGCAGGTCGAAATTCTCAAAAAGCAAAAATTACGCTAATTAACTATACCAGCTAAATGAGTAAATCTGAATCTGAATCTAAATCTGAATCAAAAACTTGTAAACAAGCCCGTGGAAGTTAAAAGATATTAGATATCAGATCAGGCCTGAGAGATACAAAAGAATTCATGAAAATGTATATAATAAACCTATTTACACCCCCTTAAAGGTCGAATTTCAAAAAACTTGAAAACCCTTCTGGGTAGTCATATAGAGAATCAGAATAAAATATTTTGGAAGACCCTGTAGATATGACGAAAATCATGGAAAAATATGCTTTCTATTTTCTCTGATTATAATTTTGGCCCCCCTTGTGAACATGTACACACCACGTTTCAACTTTCTAGCATAAGCCGTTCAATAGTTAAGAAAAACACCCCCCACCCCCGTACCATACTACCTTAAAAAAAAATTATATTTTTCACACATGCCGCTATCTAAACACAAAGTTTAAGGTTTATATCATTACAGGTTCTTAAGATATAAGCATCGAAACTTTTTCCTTTTCACCCTCTCCCACCCTTACCCTTTACACTCACATCTTCAAAACTTCCTCATTAGGGTTCAATTAGCGCTACTTCTGGTAAAAAATGTGTGCATCTATCTTACACTATTCTTGAGATATGAAATGTGCTTTTTTTGAAAAATTCTTATCCCCTCCACTTCTATGCTCCACCGTCCACTTAAAACATTTTACTTTGATCATTATTCATTTGTCGACCTTTACACCGATACCGAATTTTATTTTTCTAGAGCAGTTGGTACAGGAGATATCGTAATCTAAAGCTTTAGACCCCCCACCCCCATACGTCACTGCGCCTACTCAAAAATTTTTCAATCTTTTCTCCTAGTATAACTACAAATATTTCTTAAGTTTGAATAGTGTGCCATTAACGGTTTAGGAGATATGTATTTTAGAGTGTGTCTATATCGGCTTTTTTGCGTTTCGGAAGCAATATTTTTCCCCTCACACCCACACCCCTTGATCAATATTGACAATTTTTATGCAAATGGGTCTATTATCAGAACTCTATACAAATTCTAAGTTTGAGCTTCCTATCAAAAGTGGTTGCTGAGATCTAGAAACCAGAATTTTCCGTCTAAAACGCTTCCCCCTCCTTCCCCTCACACCCCTCCCCTAAAAATTTGGTCACTTCAAGGAGCCTACCCCGTCTATTTGTAAAAAAAATTTCTATCTAATATCTCTAAGCGCTTGAGAGCTACGAGCCTTCAAACGATTTTGCGTACCGGACAGATGGACTGAAAATTTCTATTTTTTCGTGTCTACTAGCTATGAAACGTCTAAAAAAAATTTTTCGTCTCACCGATCCCTTATACAATCGATCGACCCAAAGATGTCCCATCGAGCCACGCACTACTCTACATATGTACATATAAAAATGACTATACGAACACGTGTGTGAAGTTAGCCCCACCTTTTGCAAAATTTGAAAAAAATTTTAGAATTCTGTTTGCCCCCCCCCCACATAGTTCTATAGTTCTAGAGCATTCTCGGAAATAGTTCCGTTGATTAAAGCAGTTAAATATCGTACAAAAGTTGGGGAGGCTAACTTCACGAAAGTGTAATTTCAATGCGCTATACCTTCTTTCCCTTTAGGTTTAGAGCAAATGTTCATAAGCTGTTATCGATAGAACTCTTTGGGGGGCAAACAGAACTCTAATCAGAACTACCCCAACCCTTACAGGAAAAAAGTTTTTTTTTTTTCACTGATTGAAAAATTTGAAAATTCAATGCACCATAACTTCTTTTCCTTAAAAGTTAGCGTAAATGTTCTTAAGGTGTAATCGATAGAACTCTTTAGCGGGCAAACGGAACTCTAATCAGAACTACCCCAACCCTTACAGGAAAAAAGTTTTATTTTCACTGACTGAAAAATTTGAAAATTTGAAAAGGAACTCTATCTTCAAACACCCCAACCCTAACTAGTAATTTTTTTTTCTCTCAGACTCAAAAATTTTCTAAGTACTGCACGTGATCTCTTTTTCTTAGAAATCCGGTCGATATTTTCAGAGTTCTGGGTAGTCAGTTCCTCACAAGTTCTCAAAATTCCTTTATACAGGGTGTTCGGTACCCCGTGTACCACACAGGTCAATTTTCAATATCAGTGGAGATATAGGGTGATCAAGAAAAGTGTTTTTGACCGGTACCCTCACTCAGCTGAAACGTTTGATCTTGAAAACAAATAATCACAAGGCAACGTGTGGCTCGTTTTTTAGGGAATCGCATTACCTTTCTTTTGACAGTCTAAATTGTAACAGCACCCAATCTTCAGATATTTACTCGAAAACACAGATTTTTGTTACGTCAACTCCAAAAATTCATTGATCAACGTAGTTTTTCTCAGAAAACCACATTATAAAGTTGTCATTTTTAATTTTTTTTTATTTATCAAGAAATCATACTATTACCTACAAAAGCTGCATACGTATTACGAACAACATTTTGGAAGTAATAGGTAAAAATTCATATCCCATAAAAATTAAATATATAAAAAGTCAGTGCCATAAAGTGAACCTCGTTTAAGAACCTGTTTAAATTATCGGTAGTACCTACTGAAGTATTTTTATTGCCCATTTGTTACTATTTGCAGTATGGAGGAAATCAATGAAATGTAAATGAGTTTCAACATTTTTAATGGGGTACCTTACAAAATGGAAGGCCTATAAAAGCAAAACTACCTTCATATTTTTATCAGTTTTAGTTACGTTGCTAAAAGTAGGTGTCAGTAGAATTTAAAAGACTATTTCAAAATGCCGGAGTGCTCGAATGAAGAATATGGGGACATTATGTGCATTTGTGGAGAGTGTTACGGAGATGCATGATCCGCGCGAGCGTTTTACCATCAGGGACATCCTCACCGACAGACAAGTAGCAGGAGAAAGTTAGGGAAACTGGCAACGTTATAACAAGCAGAGTAAATGCAAATCCTGCACTGATAATCGCTGTTCAGATCGATGAAAGAATACTGCAAGCAGTTAAAAATGATCCATCAATCAGTATTCGACGCTTGGCACTGCAGTTTAACATCGCTACTTGAAAAGTTTGGAGTATTTTAAAAGTAGAATGCTTCATGCTTCCATGCGTACCATCGCACACCAGTTCAGGAGCTGCTACCCATTGATTTCCCCCAAAGCATGGAGTTGTGCAATAAGATCCTTGAACAACAAATAGATGACGAAAATTTTTTCTACAACATTTTGTGGACGGATTAGTTCCAATTTACCAGTGAAGGTATCACAAACTTCCATAAACTACATACGTGGGCTGAGATCAATCCACAAACAAGAAGAGCGGAATCATTTCAGCACAGATTCAGCGTCAATTTATGGACAGGGGTGATTGGTGACGATTTCCTTGGACTTGGACTTAGGCTTCCGTCTACTCTAAATAGCTATAATTACTTACATTTTCTAACAAATGATCTTCAGGACTTGTTGGATCATATTCCACTGGTACCATTGACTTCCAACACGATGGTGCTCCAGCTCATTATGGGCGACAAATCACAGATTGGATAAATTCCAATTATAACAATCGCTGGATCGGTAGAAATGGACCGATACATTGGCCTGCTAGATCTCCTGATCTTACTGTTATGGATTTCTTTGTAAGGGGATGGATGAAGGACCATGTCTACGCAACAGCAGTAGAACACTGGAAGATCTAAATGGCAGGATCGATGCGGCACCAATAGAAGAAAGGCAGCAGTTGAGGAATATGAATACCAAGAGAACACTCGCAAAACGAGCTTTAGCGTACATTCAAAATGAAGGTGGCCATTTTGAACATTTATTATAACAAAAAAATTGAAATAAAACATAAAAACCATTATTAAATTGTTTCAATTCAAGCAAGGAGTGTAATTCAACATGTCCTTCTTTTTGTATAAAAGTATGTATTGTTGCATTGTATTTTTACTTGTTACTTCCAAAATGTTGTTGTATTGCATTTTTACTTATAACTTCCAAAATACTAATCGTAACTCATGCATATGTGTGTATGTATGCAGCTTTTCTAGGTATAATACGGTTCATAAAAAATCAGCCAACAGTCTGGGCGCAACTTTTTTATTTTTCCGGCAGAAGTTCGGAACGTGTTTAATTCGGGGACGTGGTGTATGTTACTATGTGACTGAAAACCTAACAAAAAGTTCGGGAAACGGTTAGAATAGAGTGTAATATATGAATTATATAATTGGGTCATATTCCGGGATGTGGTCTAGAGGTTGGAAAAGAAAAAAACTTAAAAATAGGTGATTATTAAACAAGCCCATGGAAGTGAAAAGATATTCGATATCTGATCAGACCTGAGAGATATGGTGGAATTTATGAAAAAGTATACAACCACTTTACACCACCTTAGGGGTCGAATTTCAAAAAAACTTGAAAACACACTCAATATATTGATATGAAGAATCCGTAGAATAAAAATTAATTCAATATTTCAAAAGACCTAGTAGATATGACGAAAATCGTGAAAATATATGCATTTTATATCTACTGAAATTTTTTTCTGCCCCCCCCCCCCTTCTGAACCCCAATGAATATTGAAATTTTTTTTTATCGGAATTACTTTTCTGGTTGATTTACATATATGTACCGAGTTTCAACTTTTTAACATAAGCCGTTCAAAAGTAAGGAAAAACACCCCCCACCCTTGCACCATGCTACCCCTAAAAAAAAAATTTATTTTTTCCACTATGCCACTAATATAGTTCTATCTAAATACGAAGTTTAAGGTTAATATCATTACAAGTTCTTAAGATATAAGCATCGGAACTTTTTCCTTCTCACCCTTCCCCACCCTCACCCTCTACACCCCTACCTTTAAATTTATTTTTCCCTACTAGGATTCTATTGGGCCTAAATCTAGTTCAAATTTAAACCATCTATCTTACACTGTTATTGAGATATGAAAAGTGATATTTTTTAAAAATTCTTATCCCCCCCCCACTTCTATGCTATCGCGCCCACTTCAAAGATTTTACTTTAAGCAATCTTTATTTATCAAGCTTTATACCCAAACCGAGTTTTGTTTTTCTGGTGCAATTGGTTTGTGAGATATCGTAATCTTTACTATTTCAACCCCCACCCCCGCACGCCACCACCCCACCCCCGCACGCCACCACCCCCACCAAAAATTTTTATTTTAATCTACCCTCCTAGTATAACTACCGATATTTGTTAAGTTTTAACTGCTTGCCGTTAACGGTTTAAGAGATATGGAGTTTAGAATGTGTCGATATCGGCATTTTTGCGTTTCGATCGCATTATTTCCCCTCCACTCCCACACCCCTTCACCCATATCATCATTTTTTTGCAAATGGGTCCACTATCAAAGCTCTACAGAAATTCTAAGTTTCAGCCTCCTACCATTAGTGGTTGCTGAGATCTAGAAACCAAAATTTTTCGTCTAAAAGGCTTCCCCACCTTCCTCGATTTTACTTTATTATTTTAATAATTACTTTATTATTTTAATAATAAAGTATTGTTATCGACTTTTAAAAAAAAAAAATTTGCTACCCTGAAAATTTTTTTTTATACGTTTCATGACTAATAAACGCCAAAAAAGCATTAAAAATTTTCAGTCCGTCTGTGCTCCGTACGCCGTACGCCGTACGCCGTACGCAAAGTCGTTTGAGGAATTATAGGTCCCAAACCCTATGAGCTATTAAATTGACTTTTTTTTTCTGAATACACATGGTAGACCTCTTGAAGTGAGAATTATTTCAGTGCGAGGGGGAAGGTGGGGGAAGCGTTTTAGACGAAAATTTTTGGTTTCTAGATCTCAGCAACCGCTGATGGTAGGAGGCTGAAACTTAGAATTTCTATAGAGCTTTGATAGTGGACCCATTTGCAAAAAAATTGTTGATATGGGGGAAGGGGTGTGGGAGTGGAGGGGGAAATAATGCGTCCGAAACGCAAAAATGCCGATATGGACACATTCTAAAATCCATATCTCTTAAACCGTTAACGGCATGCAATTAAAACTTAACAAATATCTGTAGTTATACTAGGAGAGTAGATTGAAACAAAGTTTTTTGGTGGGGGTGGTGGTGTGCGGGGGTGGGGGTTGAAATAGTAAAGATTACGATATCTCCCAAACCAGAGGCACCAGAAAAACAAAATTCGTTTTGGGTATAAAGATTGATAAATAAAGATTGCTCAAAGTAAAATTTTTAAGGGGGTGGGGGAGCATAGAAGTGGGGGGGATAAGAATTTTTCATAAATATCACTTTTCATATCTCAATAACAGTGTAAGATAGATGATTCAAATTTTAACTAGAACTAGGCCCAATAGAACCCTCGTAGGGAAAAATTAATTTAAAGGTATGGGTGTAGAGGGTGAGGGTGGGGAAGGGTGAGAATGAAAAAGTTCCTATGCTTATATCTTAAGAACTTGTAATGGTATAAACCTTAAACTTCGTATTTAGATAGAACTATATTAGTGGCATAGTGGAAAAACAATTTTTTTTTTAGGGGGAGCATGGTGCGAGGGTGGGGGGTGTTTTTCTTAACTTTTGAACGGCTTATGCTAGAAAGTTGAAACTCGGTACGTATATGCAAATGAATTAGAAAAGTAATTCTGATAAAAAAAAATTTCAATATTCATTGGGGTTCAGAAGAGGGGGCAGGAAAAAATTTCACTATATATAAAATGCATATATTTTCACGATTTTCGTCATATCTACTAGGTCTTTCGAAATATTGAATTCATTTTTATACTACGAATTCTTTATATGAATACCAAGAATGTGTTTTCAAGATTTTTTGAAATTCGACCCCTTAGGAGGCTGTATACTTTTTCATAAATTCCACCATATCTCTCAGGTCTAATAAGATATCGAATATCTTTTCACTTCCCCGGGCTTGTTTAATAATCACCTATTTTTAAGTTTTTTATTTGTCAACTTCTAGACCGCATCCCGGAATATGACCCAATTATATAATTCATATGTTACACTCCGCTTTCCGAACTTTTTGTTAGGTTTTCAGTCACATGATAACGTACACCGCATCCCCGAATTGAACGCGTTCCGAACTTCTGCCGGCAAAATAATAAAGTTGAGCCCAGACTGTTGGACGATTTTTAAGTATTGTGATTGATTTTTTAAAAAAAAAAATTTGCTACCCTCAAAATTTTTATTTTCACGTTTCATAACTAGTAGACGCGAAAAAAGCAATAAAAATTTTCAGTCCGTCTGTCCGCCGTACGCAAGATCGTTTGGAGGCTCGTAGCTGCCAAACGCTTTGAGATATTAAATTGAAATTTTTTTAACGAATAGACGGGGTAGGCGCCTTGAAGTGACCAAATTTTTAGGGGTGGGGGTGTGAGGGGGAAGGAGGGGGAAGTGTTTTAGAGCGAAAATTTTGGTTTCCAGATCTCAGTAACCCCTAATGTTAGGAAGCTGAAACTTGGAATTTCTATAGAGCTCTGATAGTAGACCCATTTGCAGAAAAATTGTCAATATTGATAAAGGGGTGTGGGAGTGGGGGGGGGGAATGTAATGCGCCCGAAACCCAAAAAAGGCGAGATAGACACATTCTAAAATCCATATCTCCTAAACCGTTAATGGCACACTATTCAAACTTAAAATATATTTGTAGTTATACTAGGAAAACAGAATCAAGAAAAATTTTGTGTTTGGGGAAGTTGTGTATGGGGATGGGGGGTGAAAAACTTTAGATTACGATATCTCATGAACCAATTGCTCTAGAAAAATAAAGTTCGGTTTGGGTATAAAAATTGACAAATAAAGATTAATCAAAGTAAAATTTTTTAGCCAACCATACTAAATGATAAAGGTCAGTCACGAAAATTGCTCTCGGCTGCGGTACGATGGGGTTGAGAGCCCCAAGCCCTTAACCGAAATATCGTCCATTTTACTTTATTATTTTAATAATTAAGTATTGTGATTGATTTTTAAAAAAAAAAAATTTGCTACCCTCAAAATTTTTATTTTCACGTTTCATAACTAGTATACGCGAAAAAAGCAATAAAAATTTTCAGTCCGTCTGTCCGCCGTACGCCGTACGCCGTACGCTGTACGCCGTACGCCGTACGCTGTACGCCGTACGCCGTACGCCGTACGCCGTACGCAAGATCGTTTGGAGGCTCGTAGCTGCCAAACGCTTTGAGATATTAAATTGAAATTTTTTTAACGAATAGACGGGGTAGGTGTCTTGAAGTGACCAAATTTTTAGGGGTGGGGGTGTGAGGGGGAAGGAGGGGGAAGTGTTTTAGACCGAAAATTTTGGTTTCCAGATCTCAGTAACCCCTTAGGTTAGGAAGCTGAAACTTGGAATTTCTATAAAGCTCTGATAGTAGACCCATTTGCAGAAAAATTGTCAATATTGATCAAGGGGTGTGGGAGTGGGGGGAAATGTAATGCGTCCGAAACCCAAAAAAGGCGAGATAGACACATTCTAAAATCCATATCTCCTGAACCGTTAATGGCACACTATTCAAACTTACAACATATTTGTAGTTATACTAGGAGAACAGAATGAAGAAAAATTTTGGGTGGGGGAAGTTGTGTATGGGGGTGGGGGGTGAAAAACTTAAGATTACGATATCTCATGAACCAATTGCTCTAGAAAAATAAAATTTGGTTTGGGTGTAAAAGTTGACAAAAAAAGATTGATCAAAGTAAAATTTTTTAAGTGGGAGGTGGAGCATAGAAGTGGAGGGGATGAGAATTTTTCAAATCAAACACATTTCATATCTCAAGAACAGTTTAAGATAGATGCTTAGAATTTTCACCAAAAGTAGCGCTAATTAAACCCTAGTAGGGAAAAAAGTTTTGGGGTTGAGAGTGAAGAGGGGGAGGGTGGGGGAGGGTGAAAAGGAAAAAATTCCGATGCTTATATCTTGAGAACCTGTAATGATATAAGCCTTAAACTTGGTATTTAGATAGAGCTATAGTAGCGGAATGTTGGAAAAATAAAATTTTTTTTAGGGGTAGTATGCTACGGGGGTAGGGGGTGTTTTTCCTAACTATTAAACGGTTCATGCTAGAAAGTTGAAACTCGGTGTGTATATGCAAATCAACTAGAAAAGTAATTCTGATAAAAAAAAATTTGAATATTCATTGGCGTTCATAAAGCGGGGCAAAAAAAATTATTTGTAAATATAATAAATATAAAATGCAAATATTTTTACGATTTTCGTCATATCTACTAGGTCTTTCCAAATATTGAATTCATTTTTATTCTACGGATTCTTCGTATGAATACCTAAAAAGTGTTTTCAAGGTTTTTTGAAATTCGACCCCTAAGGGTAGTGTGGTACAACTGGGGGTATTTTTCCTATACATGGAACGGCTTAGGCTACAATGTTGAAACTCGGTGTGTATATGTAAATCAACTAGAAAAGTAATAGTGATAAAAAAAAATTTTAATATTGATTGGCGTTCAGAAGGGCGGGGGGGGGGGGGGCAAAAAAAAATATTTGGAAATATTATATATAAAAAATGCATATATTTTCACGATTTTCGTCATATCTACTAGGTCTTTCTAAATATTGAATTCATTTTTTTTCTACGGATTCTTCGTATGAATACCTAGAAAGTCTTTTCAAGGTTTTTTTGAAATTCGACCCCCCAGGGTAGTGTGGTACAAGTGGTAGGTGTTTTTCCTATATATAGAACGGCTTAATACAATGTTGAAACTCGGTGTGTATATCTAAATCAACTAAAAAAATAATTTTGAATAAAAAAAACGAATATCTATTGGCGTTCAGAAGGGGGGCAAAAAAAGTTATCTGTGAAAATAGAATGCATATTTTCCCACGATTTTCGACATATCTACTACCTCGTCCCATATAATAAATTTAATTTTATTTTATGTATTCTCCATATGAATACCAAGACAGTGTTTTCAAGATTTTCTAAAAAATTGACCCCTAAGGGGGTGTAAAGTGATTGTGTACTTTTTCATAAACTATTCCATATCTTTCAGATCCAATCAGATTTTCACTTCCATGATCTTGTTCTTTTTGATAGGTTTTCAGTCACATAGTAGCCTACACCGCATTTCAGAATTGAACGCGTTCCTTACTTCTGCCGGAAAAATAATAAAGTTACGCCCAGATTGTTGGCAGATTTTTATGACAGAAGGGAGTTCGAAATCTGGACAGGAAAGGATAGGTGCTGATACAGTTTTTTCTTAGTTTCGGCCGCAGCTTGTGCGCTGTCTTGGCTCTAAACGAACTTAAGATTTTTCCGAAGGAAGTCTGTCATGGGGGCTATCAGTGTCGAAAAGGTAGGAATCTACCGTAGGTACAAGAAAACCATCGCGAAAATCCGTATCAGTTCTAACACATTCTCTGTGCTAAAATGTTCCGGATTGCTTCCGCTTTTCCGAAGTCTACCTGAAACCGACAACATAGACAAGATATCGCAGTTCTGGTCTGCAAACATTTTTTTTTAGTGAGTAAAATTCCTGTGGCGTTTAATAGTTGAAATAATTCCTGCCAAGACTCCAAGAGATTATATCGTCGAGATTGAAGAATACGTGAGGCTCTAATTCAGGTCCCAAAACCATGTCAATAAGATTTTGCCATGTCGCTACCGCTGGCAACTGCCAATACACTAAATTAATGACTGGAGACGAAAGAAATCGGAAGTATCGCAGCTTGTCCAATGTAGCCGACACGTAGGGCGGGTAGACACCTCTCTCTGTCGCTTTATTCACCTGGCGAAAATGGATGCAAAAACGATAACTATTGTCCTTCTTTTGTTAAAGTAAAATCGGTGACGATCACGGACTGGACGACCTTTCTACCACTCGTTTTTATGTCGTTTAATTTGGCGTCGATGTGGCGCTGTTAAGGCGGTGGTACAGGATAATATCGCTGTTCCACGGCTCATCCTAAGCGCAGATGATATGTTAAGCAAGGGTCGCACATATAAACTTATCGCCCATTGTTCTAAAGAGTCTTGCAATAACGCGTCAAGTTCCATTACTTGCTGATGATCTAGTCTAGACCTAGCATGAATCGTAACCACAGAGTTCACTTTACTCGTACTGGCTGTATGAAAATGAATATCTTATTCACTTATTCACTCGTAGTCCAATTGAGTACGACTTCCATATCCTTCTAAAAATCCACTCTAAGTATTAGGTCGACCATCACAGTAGAAACTACCAGCACTTGGAGAATTCGTACGCGCCCTTCTCGCGCGATGAGCAATATTTTGCTTCAGAATGAGTGGCGTAGATATACTAGAAATTCCACCTGCCTGCGATTTGTTTTGAGGACTTGCAACTTTTGAGGCTCCCTTCCAAATCAGTTTCTTCCTGGCTTTGTGTGCCTGATTCTCTCACCCTACAGCTTAGGGACAATGCTATAAGTACTTAGGTATAGTCCTGGATCGAAAGCTAACCAGGAGCAGTGTGATATTTCTCAGGGTAGCAAATTTGGGTAACAATTCTTAGCTTAGGTAGCAGAAATATTCTTAATACTACTTTTAATTAAATGGAACTAGTTGCGTCATAACATGCTTGTCTGCTACTTATAATACTGTATATCCACTACAAATTTAAAATGTTTAAAAAAAAAAAATTTAATGCGTGTACATATAAATGGTACTAAATGGTACATTTAAATGGTACATGGTTATCTGCTACTTATAACACTGTATATCCACTCCAAATTTAAAATGTTTAAAGAAAAAATATTTATTACTATAAGTTATTATTGTTTATAATCAAAATTCACACAAAATTCATATTTTGCACTTCGACTTTTTTTTTGATTTTAGGGTTTCGGTATCCCTGGACTCGTGTCGTTGTAGGCTACAATTTCAAAACCAAATTGAGCTTACAAACCCATTTTTTCAACAAAAAAAATAGGTTCGAGAAACCCAGTTAGGGGCTAAACCAATCATATTTCTTTGAGTTAAGTTTCAAAAGCTGACCTATGTATATAGAAAAGAGGCATTGCAAAGTAACACCGCTAGAGTTGCAAAATCAGTCATAATTGTATTTCGTGTGCCATATTTAAATTTAAAACTTTAATATCTTATTCACTTAATAAGCATAATATCAAAGCTTTTCCATTCCAACAGAGAATATTTTTTTTTTTAAAGGATATCTTGCCTAGAAGCTGCACAATCAGTTTTTGCTATTTTGCCACAAGTTTGGTGAAACAAATATTTATTTATTTATTTTTATTTATTTATTAACAAGAACAATTCAATCAATGAGACGGTAAGTCTCTACAACTTGTTTGAAAAAAACAAAATAACAGACAATTTGTCAGAAAAACTTATATATGTACATATATGTGAACTGAAATACTATTTGAATTTACAAATGTGAACAAGAATTAACGTCCGCCCAGCTGGCTTCCTCCAAACTTAATGAAAAAATTGCAGAATTATGCGCTCTCCAAAACACCAAGAAAAAAATTTTGCGCTCCTTTCGTTTAGTAAGGATAAATCATTTTAAGGTGTGGGCAAAAATTTCACCAAATAACTATACCAGCTGAATCTATGATCTATGCGCTCTTAGAATCTGCGATTCGCGATTTTCGCACTGCATCCTTTCAAGGACCTCTCATACAAATCGTCAATTCCGAAACAGTAAAACAGAAATGCCTACTCGACCAATGCGAAATCGTACGAAATAATCATGCACGATCGGTACGCGATTTATGCGCTTCCGGAATTTGGTACATTTGATTTTTGGCCTATGTCCTTTCTAGGACCTCCCATACAACTCGCAGGTCGAGATTCTCCAAATGCAAAAATTACACCAAATAACTGTACCAGCTGAATATATGATTTCTGTGCTTTTAATATCCCCCATTCGCGATTTTCGCCCTGCGTCCTGTCAAGGACCTCCCATACAAATCGTCCGTTCCAAAACAGTAAGACAGAAATGCCTACCCAACCAATGCGAAATCCTACTAAGTAATGAAGCACGATCGATACATGATTTATGCGCTCCCGGAATATGGTAAATTTGATTTTTGCGCTGTCCTTTCCAGGACCTCCTATACAACTCGCAGGTCGAGATTCTCCAAATGCAAGAATTACACCAAATAACTATACCAGCTCAATCTATGATTTATGCGCTCTCAAAATCCGCTATTCGCGATATTCGCACTGCGTCCTGTCAAGGACCTCCCATACAAATCATCAATTCCGAAACAGTAAAACAGAAATGCCTACTCGACCAATGCGAAATCGTACATAAGCTAGTATTACACTGTATGACAACGCTGTCAAATTTCAGTAGCAAGCAATGCAAAAAAGTGAATTTCAACGAATGAATACTGTGAGATTTATTTGTATTCGCCTACTTCGCATTGCATATTACTGCAATTTGACAGCGTGGTCATACAGTGTAATACTAGCTTAAGGTATGATGCACGATCGATACATGATTTATGCGCTCTCGGAATGTGGTAAATTTGATTTTTGAACTATCTTCTTTTCAGGACCTCCCATACAACTCGCAGGCCGAGATTCCCCAAATACAAAAATTACATCAAATAACTATTCCAGCTGAATCTATGATTAATGCGCTCTCAAAATCCACTATTCGCGATTTTCGCACTGCGTCCTGTCAAGGACCCCCCCATACAAATTGTCTATTCCGAAACAGTAAAACAGAAATGCCTAGTCGACCAATGCGAAATCGTTCTAAGTATTGATGCACGATCGATACATGATTTATGCACTAGTGGAATTGGGTACATTTGATTTTTGCGCTATGTCCTTTCTAGGTCCTCCCATACAACTCGCAGGTCGAAATTCTCAAAAAGCAAAAATTACGCTAATTAACTATACCAGCTAAATGAGTAAATCTGAATCTGAATCTAAATCTGAATCAAAAACTTGTAAACAAGCCCGTGGAAGTTAAAAGATATTAGATATCAGATCAGGCCTGAGAGATACAAAAGAATTCATGAAAATGTATATAATATACCTATTTACACCCCCTTAAAGGTCGAATTTCAAAAAACTTGAAAACCCTTCTGGGTAGTCATATAGAGAATCAGAATAAAATATTTTGGAAGACCCTGTAGATATGACGAAAATCATGGAAAAATATGCTTTCTATTTTCTCTGATTATAATTTTGGCCCCCCTTGTGAACATGTACACACCACGTTTCAACTTTCTAGCATAAGCCGTTCAATAGTTAAGAAAAACACCCCCCACCCCCGTACCATACTACCTTAAAAAAAAATTATATTTTTCACACATGCCGCTGCTATAGCTCTATCTAAACACAAAGTTTAAGGTTTATATCATTACAGGTTCTTAAGATATAAGCATCGAAACATTTTCCTTTTCACCCTCTCCCACCCTTACCCTTTACACTCACATCTTCAAAACTTCCTCATTAGGGTTCAATTAGCGCTACTTCTGGTAAAAAATGTGTGCATCTATCTTACACTATTCTTGAGATATGAAATGTGCTTTTTTTGAAAAATTCTTATCCCCTCCACTTCTATGCTCCACCGTCCACTTAAAACATTTTACTTTGATCATTATTCATTTGTCGACCTTTACACCGATACCGAATTTTATTTTTCTAGAGCAGTTGGTACAGGAGATATCGTAATCTAAAGCTTTAGACCCCCCACCCCCATACGTCACTGCGCCTACTCAAAAATTTTTCAATCTTTTCTCCTAGTATAACTACAAATATTTCTTAAGTTTGAATAGTGTGCCATTAACAGTTTAGGAGATATGTATTTTAGAGTGTGTCTATCTCGGCTTTTTTGCGTTTCGGAAGCAATATTTTTCCCCTCACACCCACACCCCTTGATCAATATTGACAATTTTTATGCAAATGGGTCTACTATCAGAACTCTATACAAATTCTAAGTTTTAGCTTCCTATCAAAAGTGGTTGCTGAGATCAAGAAATCAAAATTTTCCGTCTAAAACGCTTCCCCCTCCTTCCCCTCACACCCCTCCCCTAAAAATTTGGTCACTTCAAGGAGACTACCCCGTCTATTTGTAAAAAAAATTTCTATCTAATATCTCTAAGCGCTTGAGAGCTATGAGCCTTCAAACGATTTTGCGTACCGCGGACAGATGGACTGAAAATTTCTATTGCTTTTTTCGTGTCTACTAGCTATGAAACGTCCAAAAAAAATTTTTCGTCTCACCGATCCCTTATACAATCGATCGACCCAAAGATGTCCCATCGAGCCACGCACTACTCTACATATGTACATATAAAAATGACTATACGAACACGTGTGTGAAGTTAGCCCCACCTTTTGCAAAATTTGAAAAAAATTTTAGAATTCTGTTTGCCCCCCCCCCCACATAGTTCTATAGTTCTAGAGCATTCTCGGAAATAGTTCCGTTGATTAAAGCAGTTAAATATCGTACAAAAGTTGGGGAGGCTAACTTCACGAAAGTGTAATTTCAATGCGCTATACCTTCTTTCCCTTTAGGTTTAGAGCAAATGTTCATAAGCTGTTATCGATAGAACTCTTTGGGGGGCAAACAGAACTCTAATCAGAACTACCCCAACCCTTACAGGAAAAAAGTTTTTTTTTTTCACTGATTGAAAAATTTGAAAATTCAATGCACCATAACTTCTTTTCCTTAAAAGTTAGCGTAAATGTTCTTAAGGTGTAATCGATAGAACTCTTTAGCGGGCAAACAGAACTCTAATCAGAACTACCCCAACCCTTACAGAAAAAAAGTTTTGTTTTTTCACTGATTGAAAAATTTGAAAATTCAATGCACCATAACTTCTTTTCCTTAAAAGTTAGCGTAAATGTTCTTAAGGTGTAATCGATAGAACTCTTTAGCGGGCAAACGGAACTCTAATCAGAACTACCCCAACCCTTACAGGAAAAAAGTTTTATTTTCACTGACTGAAAAATTTGAAAATTTGAAAAGGAACTCTATCTTCAAACACCCCAACCCTAACTAGTAATTTTTTTTTCTCTCAGACTCAAAAATTTTCTAAGTACTGCACGTGATCTCTTTTTCTTAGAAATCCGGTCGATATTTTCAGAGTTCTGGGTAGTCAGTTCCTCACAAGTTCTCAAAATTCCTTTATACAGGGTGTTCGGTACCCCGTGTACCACACAGGTCAATTTTCAATATCAGTGGAGATATAGGGTGATCAAGAATAGTGTTTTTGACCGGTACCCTCACTCAGCTGAAACGTTTGATCTTGAAAACAAATAATCACAAGGCAACGTGTGGCTCGTTTTTTTGGGAATCGCATTACCTTTCTTTTGACAGTCTAAATTGTAACAGCACCCAATCTTCAGATATTTACTCGAAAACACAGATTTTTGTTACGTCAACTCCAAAAATTCATTGATCAACGTAGTTTTTCTCAGAAAACCACATTATAAAGTTGTCATTTTTAATTTTTTTTTATTTATCAAGAAATCATACTATTACCTACAAAAGCTGCATACGTATTACGAACAACATTTTGGAAGTAATAGGTAAAAATTCATATCCCATAAAAATTAAATATATAAAAAGTCAGTGCCATAAAGTGAACCTCGTTTAAGAACCTGTTTAAATTATCGGTAGTACCTACTGAAGTATTTTTATTGCCCATTTGTTACTATTTGCAGTATGGAGGAAATCAATGAAATGTAAATGAGTTTCAACATTTTTAATGGGGTACCTTACAAAATGGAAGGCCTATAAAAGCAAAACTACCTTCATATTTTTATCAGTTTTAGTTACGTTGCTAAAAGTAGGTGTCAGTAGAATTTAAAAGACTATTTCAAAATGCCGGAGTGCTCGAATGAAGAATATGGGGACATTATGTGCATTTGTGGAGAGTGTTACGGAGATGCATGATCCGCGCGAGCGTTTTACCATCAGGGACATCCTCACCGACAGACAAGTAGCAGGAGAAAGTTAGGGAAACTGGCAACGTTATAACAAGCAGAGTAAATGCAAATCCTGCACTGATAATCGCTGTTCAGATCGATGAAAGAATACTGCAAGCAGTTAAAAATGATCCATCAATCAGTATTCGACGCTTGGCACTGCAGTTTAACATCGCTACTTGAAAAGTTTGGAGTATTTTAAAAGTAGAATGCTTCATGCTTCCATGCGTACCATCGCACACCAGTTCAGGAGCTGCTACCCATTGATTTCCCCCAAAGCATCGAGTTGTGCAATAAGATCCTTGAACAACAAATAGATGACGAAAATTTTTTCTACAACATTTTGTGGACGGATTAGTTCCAATTTACCAGTGAAGGTATCACAAACTTCCATAAACTACATACGTGGGCTGAGATCAATCCACAAACAAGAAGAGCGGAATCATTTCAGCACAGATTCAGCGTCAATTTATGGACAGGGGTGATTGGTGACGATTTCCTTGGACTTGGACTTAGGCTTCCGTCTACTCTAAATAGCTATAATTACTTACATTTTCTAACAAATGATCTTCAGGACTTGTTGGATCATATTCCACTGGTACCATTGGCTTCCAACACGATGGTGCTCCAGCTCATTATGGGCGACAAATCACAGATTGGATAAATTCCAATTATAACAATCGCTGGATCGGTAGAAATGGACCGATACATTGGCCTGCTAGATCTCCTGATCTTACTGTTATGGATTTCTTTGTAAGGGGATGGATGAAGGACCATGTCTACGCAACAGCAGTAGAACACTGGAAGATCTAAATGGCAGGATCGATGCGGCACCAATAGAAGAAAGGCAGCAGTTGAGGAATATGAATACCAAGAGAACACTCGCAAAACGAGCTTTAGCGTACATTCAAAATGAAGGTGGCCATTTTGATCATTTATTATAACAAAAAAATTGAAATAAAACATAAAAACCATTATTAAATTGTTTCAATTCAAGCAAGGAGTATAATTCAACATGTCCTTCTTTTTGTATAAAAGTATGTATTGTTGCATTGTATTTTTACTTGTTACTTCCAAAATGTTGTTGTATTGCATTTTTACTTATAACTTCCAAAATACTAATCGTAACTCATGCATATGTGTGTATGTATGCAGCTTTTGTAGGTATAATACGGTTCATAAAAAATCAGCCAACAGTCTGGGCGCAACTTTTTTATTTTTCCGGCAGAAGTTCGGAACGTGTTTAATTCGGGGACGTGGTGTATGTTACTATGTGACTGAAAACCTAACAAAAAGTTCGGGAAACGGTTAGAATAGAGTGTAATATATGAATTATATAATTGGGTCATATTCCGGGATGTGGTCTAGAGGTTGGAAAAGAAAAAAACTTAAAAATAGGTGATTATTAAACAAGCCCATGGAAGTGAAAAGATATTCGATATCTGATCAGACCTGAGAGATATGGTGGAATTTATGAAAAAGTATACAACCACTTTACACCACCTTAGGGGTCGAATTTCAAAAAAAATTGAAAACGCACTCAATATATTGATATGAAGAATCCCTAGAATAAAAATGAATTCAATATTTCAAAAGACCTAGTAGATATGACGAAAATAGTGAAAATATATGCATTTTATATCTACTGAAATTTTTTTCTGCCCCCCCCCCTTCTGAACCCCAATGAATATTGAAATTTTTTTTTATAGGAATTACTTTTCTGGTTGATTTACATATATGTACCGAGTTTAAACTTTTTAACATAAGCCGTTCAAAAGTAAGGAAAAACACCCCCCACCCTTGCACCATGCTACCCCTAAAAAAAAAATTTATTTTTTCCACTATGCCACTAATATAGTTCTATCTAAATACGAAGTTTAAGGTTTATATCATTACAAGTTCTTAAGATATAAATTTAATTTAAATTTATTTTTCCCTACTAGGGTTCTATTGGGCCTAAATCTAGTTCAAATTTAAACCATCTATCTTACACTGTTATTGAGATATGAAAAGTGATATTTTTTAAAAACTCTTGTCCTCCCCCCCCACTTCTATGCTATCGCGCCCACTTCAAAGATTTTACTTTAAGCAATCTTTATTTATCAAGCTTTATACCCAAACCGAGTTTTGTTTTTCTGGTGCAATTGGTTTGTGAGATATCGTAATCTTTACTATTTCAACCCCCACCCCCGCACGCCACCACCCCACCCCCACACGCCACCACCCCCACCAAAAATTTTTATTTTAATCTACCCTCCTAGTATAACTACCGATATTTGTTAAGTTTTAACTGCTTGCCGTTAACGGTTTAAGAGATATGGAGTTTAGAATGTGTCGATATCGGCATTTTTGCGTTTCGATCGCATTATTTCCCCTCCACTCCCACACCCCTTCACCCATATCATCATTTTTTTGCAAATGGGTCCACTATCAAAGCTCTATAGAAATTCTAAGTTTCAGCCTCCTACCATTAGTGGTTGCTGAGATCTAGAAACCAAAATTTTTCGTCTAAAAGGCTTCCCCACCTTCCTCGATTTTACTTTATTATTTTAATAATTACTTTATTATTTTAATAATAAAGTATTGTTATCGACTTTTAAAAAAAAAAAATTTGCTACCCTGAAAATTTTTTTTTAAACGTTTCATGACTAATAAACGCCAAAAAAGCATTAAAAATTTTCAGTCCGTCTGTGCTCCGTACGCCGTACGCCGTACGCCGTACGCAAAGTCGTTTGAGGAATTATAGGTCCCAAACCCTATGAGCTATTAAATTGACTTTTTTTTTCTGAATACACATGGTAGACCTCTTGAAGTGAGAATTATTTCAGTGCGAGGGGGAAGGTGGGGGAAGCGTTTTAGACGAAAATTTTTGGTTTCTAGATCTCAGCAACCGCTGAAACTTAGAATTTCTATAGAGCTTTGATAGTGGACCCATTTGCAAAAAAATTGTTGATATGGGGGAAGGGGTGTGGGAGTCGAGGGGGAAATAATGCGTCCGAATCGCAAAAATGCCGATATGGACACATTCTAAAATCCATATCTCTTAAACCGTTAACGGCATGCAATTAAAACTTAACAAATATCTGTAGTTATACTAGGAGAGTAGATTGAAACAAAGTTTTTTGGTGGGGGTGGTGGTGTGCGGGGGTGGGGGTTGAAATAGTAAAGATTACGATATCTCCCAAACCAGAGGCACCAGAAAAACAAAATTCGTTTTGGGTATAAAGATTGATAAATAAAGATGCTTAAAGTAAAATTTTTTAAGGGGGTGGGGGAGCATAGAAGTGGGGGGGATAAGAATTTTTCATAAATATCACTTTTCATATCTCAATAACAGTGTAAGATAGATGATTCAAATTTTAACTAGAACTAGGCCCAATAGAACCCTCGTAGGGAAAAATTAATTTAAAGGTATGGGTGTAGAGGGTGAGGGTGGGGAAGGGTGAGAAGGAAAAAGTTCCTATGCTTATATCTTAAGAACTTGTAATGGTATAAACCTTAAACTTCGTATTTAGATAGAACTATATTAGTGGCATAGTGGAAAAATAATTTTTTTTTTAGGGGGAGCATGGTGCGAGGGTGGGGGGTGTTTTTCTTAACTTTTGAACGGCTTATGCTAGAAAGTTGAAACTCGGTACGTATATGCAAATGAATTAGAAAAGTAATTCTGATAAAAAAAAAATTCAATATTCATTGGGGTTCAGAAGAGGGGGCAGGAAAAAATTTCACTATATTTAAAATGCATATATTTTCACGATTTTCGTCATATCTACTAGGTCTTTCGAAATATTGAATTCATTTTTATACTACGAATTCTTTATATGAATACCAAGAATGTGTTTTCAAGATTTTGCGAAATTCGACCCCTTAGGGGGTGTAAAGAGGCTGTATACTTTTTCATAAATTCCACCATATCTCTCAGGTCTAATAAGATATCGAATATCTTTTCACTTCCCCGGGCTTGTTTAATAATCACCTATTTTTAAGTTTTTTATTTGTCAACTTCTAGACCGCATCCCGGAATATGACCCAATTATATAATTCATATGTTACACTCCGCTTTCCGAACTTTTTGTTAGGTTTTCAGTCACATGATAACGTACACCGCATCCCCGAATTGAACGCGTTCCGAACTTCTGCCGGCAAAATAATAAAGTTGCGCCCAGACTGTTGGACGATTTTTAAGTATTGTGATTGATTTTTTAAAAAAAAAAATTTGCTACCCTCAAAATTTTTATTTTCACGTTTCATAACTAGTAGACGCGAAAAAAGCAATAAAAATTTTCAGTCCGTCTGTCCGCCGTACGCCGTACGCAAGATCGTTTGGAGGCTCGTAGCGGCCAAACGCTTTGAGATATTAAATTGAAATTTTTTTAACGAATAGACGGGGTAGGCGCCTTGAAGTGACCAAATTTTTAGGGGTGGGGATGTGAGGGGGAAGGAGGGGGAAGTGTTTTAGAGCGAAAATTTTGGTTTCCAGATCTCAGTAACCCCTAATGTTAGGAAGCTGAAACTTGAAATTTCTATAGAGCTCTGATAGTAGACCCATTTGCAGAAAAATTGTCAATATTTATCAAGGGGTGTGGGAGTGGGGGGAAATGTAATGCGTCCGAAACCCAAAAAAGGCGAGATAGACACATTCTAAAATCCATATCTCCTAAACCGTTAATGGCACACTATTCAAACTTAAAAAATATTTGTAGTTATACTAGGAAAACAGAATCAAGAAAAATTTTGTGTTTGGGGAAGTTGTGTATGGGGATGGGGGGTGAAAAACTTTAGATTACGATATCTCATGAACCAATTGCTCTAGAAAAATAAAGTTCGGTTTGGGTACAAAAATTGACAAATAAAGATTAATCAAAGCAAAATTTTTTAAGTGGGAGGTGGAACATAGAAGTGGAGGTGATGAGAATTTTTCAAATCAAACACATTTCATATCTCAAGAACACTTTAAGATAGATGCTTAGAGTTTTTTCCAAAAGTAGCGCTAATTAAACCCTAGTAGGGAAAAAAGTTTTGGGGTTGTTGGTGTAGAGGGGGAGGGTGGGGGAGGGTGAAAAGGAAACAGTTCCGATGCTTATATCTTGAGAACCTGTAATGATATAAGCCTTAAACTTGGTATTTAGATAGAGCTATAGTAGCGAAATGTTGGAAAAATATATTTTTTTTTAGGGGTAGTATGCTACGGTGGTAGGGGGTGTTTTTCTTAACTATTAAACGGTTCATGCTAGAAAGTTGAAACTCGGTGTGTATATGTAAATCAACTAGAAAAGTAATTGTGATAAAAAAAAATTTGAATATTCATTGGCGTTTAGAAAGAGGGGCAAAAAAAAATATTTGTAAATATAATATATAAAATGCATATATTTTCACGGTTTTCGTCATATCTACTAGGTCTTTCCAAATAATGAATTCATTCATTACCTAGAAAGGGTTTTCAAGGTTTTTTGAAATTCGACCCCTAAGGGTAGTGTGGTACAAGTGGGGGTGTTTTTCCTATATATGGAACGGCTTAAGCTACAATGTTTAAACTCGGTGTATATGCAAATCAACTAGAAAAGTAATTGTGATAAAAAAAATTTTAATATTCATTGGCGTTCAGAAGGGGGGGGGGGGCAAAAAAAAATATTTGTAAATATAATATATATAAAATGCATATATTTCTACGATTTTCGCCATATCTACTTGGTCTTTCCAAAAATTGAATTCATTTTTATTCTACGGATTCTTCGTATGAATACCTAGAAAGTGTTTTCAAGGTTTTTTTGAAATTCAACCCCCCAGGGTAGTGTGGTACAATTGGGGGTGTTTTTCCTATATATAGAACGGCTTAAGCTACAATGTTGAAACTCGGTGTGTATATCTAAATAAACTACAAAAATAATTTTGAATAAAAAAAACGAATATCTATTGGCGTTCAGAAGGGGGGCAAACAAAATTATCTGTGAAAATAGAATGCATATTTTCCCACGATTTTCGACAAATCTACTACCTCGTCCCAAATAATGAATTTAATTTTATTATATGTATTCTCCATATGAATACCAAGAAAGTGTTTTCAAGATTTTCTGAAAATTGACCCCTAAGGGGGTGTAAAGTGATTGTGTACTTTATCATAAACTATTCCATATCTCCCAGATCCAATCAGATTTTCACTTCCATGATTTTCTTCTTTTTGACAGGTTTTCAGTCACATAGTAGCCTACACCGCATTTCAGAATTGAACGCGTTCCTTACTTCTGCCGGAAAAATAATAAAGTTACGCCCAGATTGTTGGCAGATTTTTTACTTTATTATTTTAATAATTAAGTATTGTGATTGATTTAGTTATACTATGAGAACAGAATGAAATAAAATTTTGGGTGGGGGAAGTTGTGTATGGGAGTGGGGGGTGAAAGACTTAAGATTACGATATCTCATGAACCAATTGCTCTAGAAAAATAAAATTTGGTTTGGGTATAAAGGTTGACAAATAAAGATTGATCAAAGTAACATTTTTTAAGTGGGAGGTGAAGCATAGAAGTGGAGGGGATGAGAATTTTTCAAATCAAACGCATTTCATATCTCAAGAACAGTGTAAGATAGATGATTAGAATTTTTATTAGAAGTAGCGCTAATTGAGCTCTAGTAGGGAAAAAAGTTTTGGGGTTGTAGGTGTAGAGGGGGAGGGTGGGGGAGGGTGAAAAGGAAAAAGTTCCGATGCTTATATCTTGAGAACCTGTAATGCTATAAGCCTTAGACTTGGTATTTAGATAGAACTATAGTAGCGGAATGTTGGAAAAATATAATTTTTTTTAGGGGTAGTATGCTACGGGGGTGGGGGGTGTTTTTCCTAACTATTAAACGGTTCATGCCAGAAAGTTGAAACTCGGTGTGTATATGTAAATAAACTAGAAAAGTAATTGTGATAAAAAAAATTTGAATATTCATTGGCGTTTAGAAAGGGGGGCAAAAAAAATTATTTGTTAATATAGTATATATAAAATGCATATATGTTCACGATTTTCGTCATATCTACTAGGTCTTTCTAAACATTGAATTCATTTTTATTCTACGAATTCTTCGTATGAATACCTAGAAAGTGTTTTCAAGGTTTCTTGAAATTCGACCCCTAAGGGTAGTGTGGTACAAGTGGGGGGTGTTTTTCCTATATATAGAACGGCTTAAGCTACAATGTTGAAACTCGGTGCGTATATGTAAATCAACTAGAAAAATAATTTTGAATAAAAAAAAAACGAATATCTATTGGCGTTCAGAAGGGGGCCAAAAAAAAAATCTGTGAAAATAGAATGCATATTTTCCCATGATTTTCGACATATCTACTACCTCGTCCCATATATTGAATTTAATTTTATTCTATGTATTCTCCATAATTGACCCCTAAGGGGTTGTAAAGTGATTGTGTACTTTTTCATAAATTATTCCATATCTTTCAGATCCAATCAGATTTTCACTTCCACGATCTTGTTCTTTTGATTGGTTTTCAGTCACATAGTAGCCTCCACCGCATTTCAGAATTGAACGCGTTCTTAACTTCTACCGGAAAAAATAATAAAGTTACGCCCAGATTGTTGGCAGATTTTTTATTTTAGATAATCAAAATGTCATTTTGTAAAAGTAAATTCCTTTACCAGATACGAACAAATGATACTGCCGTGTGCTCTGTTAATAACGAAGTTTTTTTTTATTTTTTTTAGGTTAAAATTTTTATACAATCTCTTTTATGTTTTCAGGTTCCTACCTGTTAATTACGAAGAAACGACATTTACGTTTGCATTTCCTTCGTATCAATTCCTTTATTCCTTTATTACTTAATTTACTATTTTAATTTAATAATTTTATTTTGTTCCATTCACTTGGAACTTTAGGCTTTTTGCAAAAAAATTACTGATATGGATGAAGGGGTGTGGGAATGGAGGGGGAAACAATGCGTCCGGCACGCAAAAAAGTGGAAATCGCCACATTCTAAAATCCATATCTCTTAAACCATTAATGGCAAGTAATTGAAACTTAACAAATATCTGTAGTTTTACTAGGAGAGTAGATTGAAACAAACTTTTTTGGTGGTGGTAAAGACGTACGGGGGTGGGGGGGGTGAAAAACTTTAGATTACGATATCTCACAAACCAATTGCACCACAAAAACAAAATTTGGTTTGAGTATAAACCTTAATAAAAAATCTGCCAACAATCTGGGCGTAACTTTATTATTTTTCCGGTAGAAGTTAGGAACGCGTTCAATTCTGAAATGTGGTGGAGGCTACTATGTGACTGGAAACCTATTAAAAAGAACAAGATCGTGTAAGTGAAAATCTGATTGGATCTGAGAGATATGGAATAATTTATGAAAAAGTACACAATCACTTTACTCCCCCTTAGGGGTCATAGACATAGAATAAAATTAAATTCAATATTTGGGACGAGGTAGTAGATATGTCGAAAATCGTGGGAAAATATGCATTCTATTTTCACAGATATTTTTTTTGCCCCCCTTCTGAACGCCAATAGATATTCGTTTTTTTTTTATTTAAAATTGTTTTTCTAGTTGATTTACATATACACACCGAGTTTTTAACTTTCAAGCATGAAACGTTTAATAGTTAGGAAAAACACCCCCTACCCCCGTAGCATACTACCCCTTAAGAAAAATTATATTTTTCCAACATTCCGCTACTATAGCTCTGTCCAAGTACCAAGTTTAAGGCTTATATCATTACAGGTTCTCAAGATATAATCATCGGAACTTTTTCTTTTTCACCCTCCCCCACCCTCCTCCTCTACACCCTTAACTCCAAAACATTTTTCCCTACTAGGATTTAATTAGCGCTACTTCTGGTAAAAATTCTAAGCATCTATCTTACACTGTTCTTGAGATATGAAATGTGTTTGATTTGAAAAATTCTCATCTCCTCCACTTCTATGCTCCACCTCCCACTTAAAAAATTTTATCTTTATTTGTCGACCTTTATACCTAAACCGAATTACGTACGCTTATGGTAGGAGGCTGAAACTTCAAATTTCTATAGAGCTTTGATAGTGGATCCATTTGCAAAAAAAATGCGGATATGGGTGAAGGGGCGTGGGAGTAAAGTGGGAAATAATGCGTCCGAAACGCAAAAAAGTGGAAATCGCCACATTCTAAAATCCATATCTCCTAAACCGTTAATGGCAAGTAATTGAAACTTAACAAATGTCTGTAGTTATACTAGGAGAGTAGCTTGAAACAAAATTTTTTGGTGGGGGTAATTTAGATTACGACATCTCACAAACCTATTGCACCAAAAAACAAAATTTGGTTTGAGTATAAACCTTAATAACGAAAGGTTATCCAAAGTTAAACTTTTGAGGGGGTAGGGGAGCATAGAAGTGGGGGGGATAAGAATTTTTCAAAAATTACACGTTTCATATCTCAATAACAGTGTAAGATAGATGCTTCAAATTCTTACCAGAAGTAGGCCTAATAGAATCCTAGTAGGGGAAAAAAATTTGAAGTTGGGGCGAAGAGGTTGAGGGTGGGGAAGGGTGACAAGGAAAAAGTTCCAATGGTTATTTCTTAAGAACCTATAATGAAAGAAAGCTGAAACTAGGTTTTTAGATAGAACTATTGTAGTGGCTTGGTGAAAAAATATTTTTTTTAGGGGTATTATGGTACGGTGGTTAGGTTTTTTTTTCCTAGCTTTTGAACGGCTTATGCTAGAAAATTGAAACTCGGTACGTATATGTAAATCAACTAGAAAAGTTAATCTAATAAAAAAACATACTGCAGTCTTGATCGGCTGAGGCCAATCGTATAATACTCTAGATGATTCAGAACTCCAATTTATATTCTAGCTGGGGATGAAGTAAATAGTATTACGTATGTGCATGTTGTATGTCCTTCATTAAGGAGTCCCATTAGATTGCTACTCAAAACTAAAAGACAATATTCAGTGTTCAAGTTCAAATCTTGAACTGGAAAAAAAACATAACGCAGTCACGATCGGCTGCAAGCCAATCGTATGATACTCTAGATGAAATACTGAACTTCGATTTATATTTTAGTTGGAAATATATCAAAAGAATGAGGAGAGCACAAGCAATTATTACATGACCTTTTACTTACAGGTAGAAATTATTTTATATAGTGGCTACTCGATTTTTTGATTTATAGTGAGTTCCATAAAGTAAGTTAGGACATTTTACAGAATTTTTGTATGGCAACTACATGAAAGACTTATGGGATATTTTTCATTTTAATAGTTTCAGCTGCGACTATTATAAAATTAATGTGTATAAAATTTTAAAGTCTTAAAGTGTTCTAAAGTTATCGTTCAATATTGGTGAACATGTTTATTAAGGACTTTTGTATGACCTTATGCTTCCCGAAGGAGTCAACAGATGGCGCTAATTAATGAACTTCGTTTTGGTTTTGACACAAAACTAATTCCTGTAAAATTTTAAATTCCTGCTTTAATTCGTTCTGGAGTTATAGTGGATTCAGTAACATGCAAACATTTTTGAAGACTTTTCTAGGCTGCTACACGAAGGACTCGTTCGATTTGCATCATATTCGGAACTTTTGATTCAAACATTGTAAACCTTAAGTATGCTAAATTTCAAGTTCCGAACTTGAAGCAATCGAGCAATAATTGTGAAAACGTGTTTTAATGGCTCTTGTATGGGAGGTACCCGAAGGAGTGGAAGGCTTTCGCCCATTAACGAACTTAGCCTTACTTTTTCCATTTTACAAGTTGTGACAAAATTTCAACTTCCTAGGTCAACGCGTTCTTGAGTTATCGTGCTAACGGACGGACGGACTAACGGACGGACGGACAGCAAACGGATTTGGGGGTTTTTTTGCCAAAAATAAACACAAAATACGATATAACTTTTTTTCGTCCGAGGCTCGGTTCAATGCGTTACAAACTTTTCGGGCTGGATTAAACTTGTAATACTCTATATGTTCATCTAGAGTATAAGTAGTATGGATATGGCGTTTCTAAGCCAATGGTGGAGATGGTGGAAGCTTTTGTATGGATGACGTCATAGTCTAGTATGAAGCTGATAAGAAATTCCCTCCCCGAGCTTTTTTTGACGGTGGAGCTTTTTTTCGTTTTCGGTTGCATAAAATTGGGCGTTTTTTTTTGGGGGCTTTTTTTTCTGTCGGTTGTTGAGAGGTTTGGTTTTTTTTTTCGTTTTCCGTTGCATAAAATTGGGCGTTTTTTTTCGGGGCTTTGAGCTTTTTTACATTTATCGGTTGGAGTGATCTGATTGGTCGGATAGATCCTGGAGTGGGGATAAAGCTTATTTGATTGGTAGGATAAATCCTGGAGTGGGGATGGACTTGGTTGGATAAGTCGTGGAGGGGGGGATAGACTTGATTTGACTGTTAGAGAGGGGATGAGTCATGCTCTTAGCGGTTGGAGTGGGGATAAATCTTAGGCTAGCGGGGAGCGGGCGGGGCTTAGATCGACAAGTTGAAACATGTTTTAGCATATTTCTTACATAATGTTGTGAAATTAAGCTAAGTCGAGGAGTGGGGATGAGTCATGCTCTGATCTGATTGGTTGGATAAATTCTGGAGTGGGGATAGACTTGGTTGGATAAGTCGTGGAGTGGGGGGTTCGCAATCGTCTATAAATATTCAAACATTTCTCAAAAAATTATTAGTTGCCGAGTAAAATTTAAACGAAAAACAAGTTAAGAAAGTGAAGTGAAAAAAGTGAAAGTGAAAAAAAAGTGAAAGTGTAGTGAAAGTGAAAATAATTAAAGAAAAAAAAAATAGTGAAAGTGAAAATAATTAAAAAAAAAAATATATTGAAAGTAAAGTGAACTTAAAAGATAGTGAAAGTAAAATAATAAGTGGTAAATAATTAAGTGCATTGAAAAATAGTAATGTGAACTTATAAAAAATAGTGAAAGTGAAAATAATTAAAAAAAAAAAATATTGAAAGTAAAGTGAACTTAAAAAACATTGAAAGTAAAATAATAATAAAGTGAACTGAAAAATAGTGAAGTAAAGTGAACTTGTACAAAAATAGTGAAAGGGAAATAATTAAAAAAAAATAGTGAACTTAAAAAATAGTGAAAGTAAAAGAATAAGTGATAAATAACTAAACGAAGTGAGCTTATAAGAAAATAAATATTGAAAATAACTAAAAAAATTGTGAAAGTAAAAATAATCAAGTAAACTTTAAAAAAAGTGAAGTGACAATGAAATCCTTTATATGCGAATACTGCGGCCTAAGCTGTTCACGTGGTGATAGTTTGAATAGGCACATTAGAAGTGTGCATCTAAGGGATGATAGTAATAAGTGCCAATTTTGTTCTAAAATATACACGCGGAAAGATGTATTATTGAAACATCTAAAAAAGTGTAATAATAATCAAGTGCAACCATCAACATCATCAACTATAGCGCAACCAGCAATACCAACTACATCACCATCAAAGAAATGTAACTCATGTAAGTTAGAAGTGATGAATAAAGACTGGAACTATCACGTTCGAACAAATTTACATAAAAGAAACACTGCCGTCCCGATTAATGAAAATTTTAAAGTTTTAAAGAGTTCTTTTGAAGAAAGAATCGAAACATTAATTTTGGAAAATAAGAATCTCGAAATAATAGTGCCGAAACAGTTTTTAGTCACATGTGAAAATCTAGTAATTGAAATATTGAAAGAACCTTTAGTGAAGCATACAGCCTTCAAGTTCAATCTAGAATTATTTGCTGTATATATAAAATATACTAAAAACAATAATGGCGATAATATTGACGTAGTGTACGATGTAAAATCGTTTCAAACGAAAATGCGTAATGTGCAGAGTGAAGAAGAAATAGTCCCTATCTATAGATCAATGATGGACGAAATTTCTGTTAAAAGTGAAGAGTTTCAAGAGCGTGATAGTGGGTGGACAATAGTGGAAATAACCCACCTTGAAACTAATGTAAACCAATATAAACCGTTAAAAGGTTCACAATATATTGAACTTCCAAAATTTTTAAAAGAAAAACATGCTTGTGTCAATGTGAAGAACTATGACGAGTATTGCTTTAAATGGTGCATAATATCAGCCTTGAGCCCGGTAGATTATAGAGAACATAATTATAGAACCGCAAGCTATCAAATTGACAATATTGAAAAAAGTGATATAATTTTGAAAAACGGAAAAACTGTTAAATTCGGCCAATTACAATTTCCACTAAAAATTGATGCAGTTAAAATATTCGAAGAAATCAATCCAGATATAAGTGTTAACGTGTTCGGATTTGAGAAGGAGGGAAATGCTATAGTTGGACCATACTATACAAGGAAAGAGGAAAGACTTACACATATAAACATTTTACTACTGCAAGACGAAGAAAAGACACATTACGTCTGGATCAAAAACATTTCAAGGTAACTTATTATATAGATATATTCCTGTGAAAAAAAATTATATTTAAATTTCATATATTTCTTCTACAGATTGATCAAAAGTCAACTTACACTACATGAACATCAAATTTATATGTGTAACACATGTCTGCAGCATTTCTATCAACAAGAAACTCTCGATCTACATAAGCCGGAATGTAGCAGACTTGTAACGAAAATGCCCACAGCGGAAAAGTCGTTATTATCATTCACCGAGCATCAACGGAAATTAGATGTCCCATTCGTTATATATGCAGATTTCGAGTGTATCCAGAAAAGTATAGATACGTGTTCACCAGATCCTTCGACTTCATCAACGACATCAATTCAGGAACATGTACCGTGCGCATTTAGCTATTATATAAAGTGTTCCTACAAAAATGCACTTAACCAACACCGCATATATAAAGGAATTGATTCAGCTTGTAAGTTTGTAGAATATTTAGTTAAGGATATCAAAAATCTTTACTATAATTATGTATCAAAAGTTGTCCCTATGGGTTCTCTCACATTAGCCGAACGAAAATTTCAAAACGAGAGTAGTATTTGCCATATTTGTAAAAAAGAATTAGATAATAATCGTGTCGCGGATCACTGTCATTTAACGGGAAAATATAGAGGTCCAGCACATTCAGATTGTAATTTAAAGTTCCGAGTTCCTAAATTCTTCCCAATATTTTTCCATAACTTTTCCAGATATGATAGCCATTTGTTTGTAAAAGAACTTTCATCTATTCCCGGCGATATTAACGTAATTCCTCTTAATAAAGAACTTTATGTATCGCTATCAAAAAGAATTTTTGTAACTGAGACTGATTCAATTGAATTGAGATTTTTAGATTCGTTCCGGTTTATGTCGTCTAGCTTAGAATCATTAGCTAAGAACTTATCTACAGGCGATTTTAAAATTGTAAGCTCAATATTTACAAATGATGAAGAGTTCAAGCTAATTACTAGGAAGGGCGTATTTCCTTATGAGTATTTAAATTCGTTTGAACGATTGAATGAGTCTCAGCTTCCATCTCGAGATAAGTTTTATAGCCGATTAACCGATACACACTGTTCCGAAGAGGATTACAATCACGCCCTAAACGTTTGGGAAAAGTTCAATTGTAAGACTCTTGAAGATTATCTTGAACTATATTTAAAAACAGATGTGTTGTTGTTAGCTGATATTTTTGAGAATTTTAGAAAAGTATGTAAAACTATTTATGAACTAGATCCGTGCCAATATTATACAGCACCTGGATTATCATGGGATGCTATGCTAAAAACGACTAAAATAACTCTTGAACTTTTAACGGATATAATATGCATACTTTCATTCAACGAGGTATCAGAGGGGGTATAGTTCAATGCTCAAATAGAAATTCCGTAGCTAACAACAAATACATGTCTGACTATGATGAAAGTAAACCATCAGAATATCTTATGTATCTTGACGCCAATAATTTATATGGATGGGCTATGTCGCAACCCCTTCCTTATGGTGAATTCACATGGTTAGAATCAGTTTCCGATTTTGAGGTCTTCAATATTCCTTTAAATTCTGAATATGGCTATATATTAGAAGTAGATTTAGAGTATCCAGAAGACATGCACGATCTCCATAACGATTTACCATTTTGCGCAGAGAATAAAAAAAGTCCCGGATCCAATTTTCCAAAATTAATTCCAGATTTGACAAATAAATCAAAATATATTATTCACTACAAAAATCTTCAACAATGTATTCAAAACGGTATGAAATTGACTCAAATACATCGAATTTTAAAATTTAAACAGTCCTGTTGGTTGAAAGAATATATTGATTTGAATACCCATCACCGTACATTGGCGAAAAATGAATTTGAAAAGAACTTCTTTAAATTATTAAATAATGCGGTTTCTGGTAAAACAATGGAGAACGTGGATAAACGGAAAGATGTAAAAATTGTTCAAGGTTGGGAAAGTTCTGGAAGACGTTTAGGAGCTCGGGCCTTAATCGCGAAACCAAATTTTCATAGCGTAACACAATTTAAAGAAAATATGTTGGCCATACAAATGCAACGAGTACTTACGACATACAATAAACCAACATATGTAGGCTTCACGGTACTCGAATTATCAAAATGGAAAATGTATGACTTCCACTATGATTACATGAAGCCTAAATTTTGCGAAAATATCACTTTAAATTATATGGATACCGATTCCTTTATTTATACGATTAAAACAGACGATTTTTATAATGATATTTTAAATGACATTGATTCCCGATTCGATACATCTGATTATTCTGCTAATAATAGATTTAATCTTCCGCTTGTTAATAAAAAAGTATTAGGAATGATGAAAGATGAATGCAATGGTAGTATTATGAGAGAGTTTATAGGGCTTCGTTCTAAAATGTATTGTATAAATGTTGAAAATTGTAATACTATTAAGAAAGCTAAAGGTGTAAAAAGAAGTGCATTGAATAATTTAAGTTTAGTAGATTATAAAACATGTTTATATAGTAAGAAAATATTTTATGGAAATATGTTTATGTTTAGATCTAAGATTCATTGTATTTATACCCAATTAGTTAATAAGATAACATTAAGTTATAAGGATGATAAGCGCTATATAAGGGGTAATGGGGTAGAAACTTATGCTTGGGGTCACTATAAGATAGAAAATAATTAAGTATTGTAATTAAATTAATGAATAAAAAAAAAATAAAAAAAAATGATTGGTTGTTGTTGTTATTTAAAAAAAAGAATGAGATTTAGGTGGCGCAAGTTGTGAGCAGATTCGACAAGTTTAGACATGATGGTGGTCCGAAGTTGTGATGAGTCATCATATTTCCGGAAAAAGTCCGACCTGAATAAAAACTTGGTTCGACATGTTTCAGTTTGCGTTATTACATAATGTTGTGAAATTCTCTTTCTTTCTGTATATGTATGTATGTATCTATCTCTGTCTCTCTCTTCCTCTCTCTGTATATATATATATATGTCTCTCTCTCTCCCTCTCTCTGTATGTCTCTCTCTTCCTCTCTCTGTGTATGTATGTCTCTCTCTCTATCTTTGTATGTATGTCCCTATCTGTATATATATGTTTCTATCTGTGTATGTGTGTATGTATACATGTATGTATGTATGTCTCTATCTATGCATGCATATATGTATGTTTCTATCTGTGTATGTCTCTATCTATCTGTATATGTATGTTTCTATCTGTGTATGTCTCTCCCTCTCTATATATATGTATGTCTCTCTCTATCTCTCTATCTGTGTATGTGTGTTTCTATCTATGTATCTTCTTGTGTATGAATGTCTCTCTCACTATAAATACGCAAACATTTTTCTAAAAATTATTAGTGGACGAGTAAAACTTAAACCGAAAAGATGAGTTCAATTCAAGAATTAGAAACTTTAGCGATCCCCGAGTATATTAAGGTAAGAACTTTTTTTTTTATGAATAAATCTAGTATATATAATTAAAAATTTTTTTTTTTATGGTTTCCGACTTGGAGGTTGATAAGCTGTATCAAATCACTGGAGGAAGAAGGGTTGAGACCATTTACGGACAATCGATCGTGGCTGTGCTTGACCATACGAAGCAAGTGTTCCTCCCCAGCCGATACAAAAACCTGTCGGACACAATAATCGCCGAATTCAACGAGGGAAAATTAGCTTTATTGTATAAAGGGAGAATTGGGCAATCTTTTAATATTCAATTTTCTAATATGTTGAACTAATAAAAAAAAGTAATAATGTCACATATGTTGAACTAAATAAAAAAAGTAATATTATCACATAAGTTCTTTTTATTTATTTTTCAGAAAAAATCCTCTAAATGTATTATAATATCTCTTTCAAGTGATTTCATTGCAAACTGAATTTTTTTTCTATTTCCCTTATTCTATTGTCAACTTCGAAATTCATTAGCTTCAGCATTTCTGTATATTAAGATAAGAACAGTTCGAACAGTTAATATTAGAACAGGTCAGGTCAAAAAGCTGTTAATATCAGAACAGGTCAGGTCTAAAAGAAAACAGGTCAGGTCAAAAAGCAGTTAATATTAGAACAGGTCAGGTCAAAAAGCTGTTAATATCAGAACAGGTCAGGTCTAAAAGAGAACAGGTCAGGTCGAAAAGCAGTTAATACCTGTTCAGAGCTGTTCAAAAAGCTGTTAATATCAGAACAGGTCAGGTCTAAAAGAGAACAGGTCAGGTCGAAAAGCAGTTAATACCTGTTCAGAGCTATTCAAAAAGCTGTTAATACCTTATCAGAGCTGTTCAAGAAGCTGTTAATACCTGTTCAGAGCTGTTCAAAAAGCTGTTAATACCTGATCAGAGCTGTTCAAAAAGCTGTTAATACCTGTTCAGAGCTGTTCAAAAAGCTGTTAATACCTGTTCAGAGCTGTTCAAAAAGCTGTTAATACCTGATCAGAGCTGTTCAAAAAGCTGTTAATACCTGTTCAGAGCTGTTCAAAAAGCTGTTAATACCTGTTCAGAGCTGTTCAAAAAGCTGTTAATACCTGATCAGAGCTGTTCAAAAAGCTGTTAATACCTGTTCAAGAAGCTGTTAATACCTGTTCAGAGCTGTTCAAAAAGCTGTTAATACCAGATCAGAGCTGTTCAAAAAGCTGTTAGTACCTGTTCAAAAAGCTGTTAATACCTGTTCAAAAAGCTGTTAATACCTGTTAAGAGCTGTTCAAAAAGCTGTTAATATCAGAACAGGTCAGGTCAAAAAGCTGTTAATACCTGTTCAGAGCTGTTCAAAAAGCTGTTAATATCAGATCAGGTCAGGTCGAAAAGCATTTAATATCAGAACAGGTCAGGTCAAAAGCTGTTAATATCAGAACAAGTCAGGTCAATAAGCATTTAATATCAGAACAGGTCAGGTTAAAAAGCTGTTAATATCAGAACAGGTCAGGTCAAAAAGCTGTTAATATCAGAAAAGATCAGTTCAAAAAGTAGTTAATATCAGAACAGGTCAGGTCAAAAGCTGTTAATATCAGAAAAGGTCAGGACAATAAGCATTTAATATCAGAACAGGTCAGGTCAAAAAGCTGTTAATATCAGAACAGGTCAGGTCAAAAAGCTGTTAATATCAGAAAAGATCAGGTCAAAAAGCAGTTAATGCTAGAACAGGATAGGTATAAGGCGCTAATATCGGTGTGCAGTTCTAACAACTATGATGTAGTGGGGAGCTATATAAGACAGAAAGTTTTTCGTTGCACTCTCAGTTCGTTTAAAAGTTTTGTGGAGTAAGTGTCAAAGATGAAATCAATTATTTGTGAATATTGCGGTCTAAGCTGTTCACGCAACGATAGTTTAAATAGACATATAAGAAATATGCATCCAAAGGAGTGTTCTAAATGTGAATTTTGTGCAAAAATATATCCACGAAAAGATAAACATCATGAAAAGTGTAGTAATCAAGTGCAACCGTCAACTGTGCAACCGACTACGCAACCGTCAACCGTGCTACCGACTACGCAACCGTCAACCGTGCTACCGACTACGCAACCTTCAACCGTGCCACCAACTACGCAACCGTCGAAGGAATGTAAATTAGAAATTATTTTTATTATTAATAAATGTTAAACAAAAATTCTGTGCTTGAGATTAATAAAAAACGAATAAATGTTAAAATTGATTTAGCGAAACTGATGTTTTACTTTGGTATATCCTTTCAATCCACTTCAGAAGAATTTCCTAACTAAGAATATCACTTTCTTAGACCTGCTTTGAATCTCATTACTTAACGTTACAATTTTTTATGAAGCTGAAGCTAAAAACCCATCGTTGTATCTAGTGGAAAAAATGGAGACAAGGTTTGTTAAGTGGTTAGGATTTTCATCAAAACACAATTCCTGGATAAATATAAATGAAATACAAATTTAATTATTTAATAATCTTATGTAAAAAGTTACAAGTTTTTTTATTTCACATAATATCCACTGCTCATCACAGCATTCACAAGTATCTGGTCCACATGTTGCATCATCATAAGCCCAAGGACAGTTAATGTAATGCTTTCCGAATCGGGTTATTTTCTGCTCCATTTGATTGTACTTTTCCACAAATTTAAAATATTTTGTTAATATCTCTAAGTGCTCCTCCAAAATAAAATCTTTGTGCTCGTCAACGAAGCGCTTGTATTCCATGTTTACTGGTGTACGGTTTAAACAATACTCACGTTCTTTCAGTTTTGTTGGGAAGGGGAAAGGTTTGGTGAAAAAGGAAAGGGTAGGGGAGAAGAGAGGAGAGGAAATTCTAGTGATTTTAGTTTGTTCAGCTGAATTGTATGTTAGTTATTTCGTGAATTTCAAGTAGAACAGTCAGAATGTTTTGGATTGAGCAGATATCACACAAGTGTAAATATTGTATTTGTGAAGCAATTTGGTTAAATTTCAAGATAGTGAATGCGAGAATTTACGCAAATCTACTGGAAGTGTTTTTAACCCCGGAAGATGGAACGAGATGTCTTGTACTACGATTAAGAAATGGCGAAGATTGCAGAAATTTGGACTTTGCATTTTCATTCCAAACTTGGCAGCATGTTAAAATCGAAGTATTCGGTATGCAAACATTTTTTTAGTAAAATTAATTGTTGCTAATAGTTTCTTTTACTTTAGGTGGTGAAATTACTATAGCTGGAAATGTTTTACCTGGCTTTAGTGGTTACAGAGCACACAAAATTTTTCCGAGAGGTTGCCCGTTTGGTGATGATAGTGATTGGAAAACGTCGGCAGATGAGGAGGAACACTTGAAGGAAGTTTTTCGTAGGAATGGAGCTCTTCATCCTTATATAAAAATAGACAACGAAATCAAACGAGTGGAACGAGAGCTTGCAGATTTAAAAGAAAAAAGAAAAATAACTAAATCTTTGTCTAAGCAGAAAAGAAAAATAACGAAGGAAGAAGAAAATTTTAAAGGTATTGGAGAAATAGATGCTAAAATCCAACGAATAGAAGAAGAGCTTAAAAGCTTTGATAAGTCATGCAAAAACGAGTAAGGTTTAACGATACGCCTGTCATCAAACACCTTGTTGTATGGAGTTTCGCATATCGCAGTAGTCGAAAAGGAATATGGGAAATGTATGCCCGAGACAGAGCCAGATTTCAAAAAAGAATTTTAGATTCATCGAAAATATTAGATTTAATATTATGTAATGAGCATAGAGAAAGAATTTTTAATAAAAGATTTGAAGTTTAAAAAAGAATGTGTTCTCAATTTCACAACCACCTGTAAGAAATATGCTGACTCATCAATAAAACAATAGCCTACTACTCAATTTCACAACATTGGGCCACCTGTAAGAAATATGCTGACTCATCACTATGCTTTTTCATAAACATTGTTAGCCTACTGCTCAACTTTGGACCACCTGCAAGAAATAGGCTGACTCATCCATAAACATGTTTCAACCTGATGAAATTTGATATGCTTTTTCCGGTGATTGAAAATATGCTGACTCATACATAAACAAAGAAATATGACGACCACCCACTATGCTTTTTCATAAACAAAAGAAATATGCTGACTCATCACTATGCTTTTTCATAAACATTGTTAGCCTACTGCTCAACTTTGGACCACCTGCAAGAAATAGGCTGACTCATCCATAAACATGTTTCAACCTGATGAAATTTGATATGCTTTTTCCGGTGATTGAAAATATGCTGACTCATACATAAACAAAGAAATATGACGACCACCCACTATGCTTTTTCATAAACAAAAGAAATATGCTGACTCACCACCCACTATGCTTTTTCATAAACATTAGCCTAAGCCCCCCCGCTAGCCTAAGCCCCCCCCCCCCCGCTAGCATAAGTTTCGGATAGCCTAAGTCCCTAGCTCCCCGCTAGCCTAAGTTTTCGTTCAGCCTAAGGCCCCGCTAGCTTTTTTTTTTTTTTTTTTCAAATAACAACAATCATTAGTTTTTTTAAAATATATTTGATAAGTTTTTATTCTTAATCTATCAACATTTTTTTTTTTTTTTTACAATTTTACAAAAGATTTTTTATAATTTCACAAAAGATAGGAATTTCATAAAAAATAAAGCAATACTCGTCATAGTTCTTCACATTGACACAAGCATGTTTTTCTTTTAAAAATTTTGGAAGTTCAATATATTGTGAACCTTTTAACGGTTTATATTGGTTTACATTAGTTTCAAGGTGGGTTATTTCCACTATTGTCCACCCACTATCACGCTCTTGAAACTCTTCACTTTTAACAGAAATTTCGTCCATCATTGATCTATAGATAGGGACTATTTCTTCTTCACTCTGCACATTACGCATTTTCGTTTGAAACGATTTTACATCGTACACTACGTCAATATTATCGCCATTATTGTTTTTAGTATATTTTATATATACAGCAAATAATTCTAGATTGAACTTGAAGGCTGTATGCTTCACTAAATGTTCTTTCAAGATTTCAATTACTAGATTTTCACATGTGACTAAAAACTGTTTCGGCACTATTATTTCGAGATTCTTATTTTCCAAAATTAATGTTTCGATTCTTTCTTCAAAAGAACTCTTTAAAACTTTAAAATTTTCATTAATCGGGACGGCAGTGTTTCTTTTATGTAAATTTGTTCGAACGTGATAGTTCCAGTCTTTATTCATCACTTCTAACTTACATGAGTTACATTTCTTTGATGGTGATGTAGTTGGTATTGCTGGTTGCGCTATAGTTGATGATGTTGATGGTTGCACTTGATTATTATTACACTTTTTTAGATGTTTCAATAATACATCTTTCCGCGTGTATATTTTAGAACAAAATTGGCACTTATTACTATCATCCCTTAGATGCACACTTCTAATGTGCCTATTCAAACTATCACCACGTGAACAGCTTAGGCCGCAGTATTCGCATATAAAGGATTTCATTGTCACTTCACTTTTTTTTAAAGTTTACTTGATTATTTTTACTTTCACAATTTTTTTAATTATTTTCAATATTTATTTTCTTATAAGCTCACTTCGTTTAATTATTTATCACTTATTCTTTTACTTTCACTATTTTTTAAGTTCA
Source organism: Beris chalybata (assembly GCA_949128065.1). NCBI lineage: Eukaryota > Metazoa > Arthropoda > Insecta > Diptera > Stratiomyidae > Beris > Beris chalybata. The sequence continues at coordinate 73,616,219 of OX421894.1, read as the reverse complement.
CTATTTTTTTTTTAATTATTTCCCTTTCACTATTTTTGTACAAGTTCACTTTACTTCACTATTTTTCAGTTCACTTTATTATTATTTTACTTTCAATGTTTTTTAAGTTCACTTTACTTTCAATATTTTTTTTTTTTAATTATTTTCACTTTCACTATTTTTTATAAGTTCACATTACTATTTTTCAATGCACTTAATTATTTACCACTTATTATTTTACTTTCACTATCTTTTAAGTTCACTTTACTTTCAATATATTTTTTTTTTTAATTATTTTCACTTTCACTATTTTTTTTTCTTTAATTATTTTCACTTTCACTACACTTTCACTTTTTTTCACTTTCACTTTTTTCACTTCACTTTCTTAACTTGTTTTTCGTTTAAATTTTACTCGGCAACTAATAATTTTTTGAGAAATGTTTGAATATTGTAGACGCTTGCGAACCCCCCACTCCACGACTTATCCAACCAAGTCTATCCCCACTCCAGAATTTATCCAACCAATCAGATCAGAGCATGACTCATCCCCACTCCTCGACTTAGCTTAATTTCACAACATTATGTAAGAAATATGCTAAAACATGTTTCAACTTGTCGATCTAAGCCCCCCCCCCCGCTCCCCGCTAGCCTAAGATTTATCCCCACTCCAACCGCTAAGAGCATGACTCATCCCCTCTCTAACAGTCAAATCAAGTCTATCCCCCCCTCCACGACTTATCCAACCAAGTCCATCCCCACTCCAGGATTTATCCTACCAATCAAATAAGCTTTATCCCCACTCCAGGATCTATCCGACCAATCAGATCACTCCAACCGATATATGTAAAAAAGCTCAAAGCCCCGAAAAAAAACGCCCAATTTTATGCAACGGAAAACGAAAAAAAAGCAAAGCTCTCAACAACCGACAGAAAAAAAAGCCCCAAAAAAAAAACGCCCAATTTTATGCAACCGAAAACGAAAAAAAGCTCCACCGTCAAAAAAAGCTCGGGGAGGGAATTTCTTATCAGCTTCATACTAGACTATGACGTCATCCATACAAAAGCTTCCACCATCTCCACCATTGGCTTAGAAACGCCATATCCATACTACTAGTATAAATATCCTTTTCTATGGAACCATTAAAAAATTAATGTGTACAAAATTTTAAATTCGTAGCTTGAAGCGTTCAAAAGTTATCGAAAAATATTGTTGAACACGTGTCTTCAGGCTTTTTTGTATGGAAGTAACCAGAAAGAGAAAAGGATTTCGCTGACTAGTAAACACGAACTTTGTTTTCACTCAAAACTAGCTTGTACAAAATTCTGAACTCGTAGCTAAACGATTACTTGAGTTACAGTGAGTTTCGTGAATTGAATGAAGATGTTTTAACAGGATATTTGTATGGGAGCTACTCGAAGGGCTTATAGGATTTTCTTCATAATCATACATTTAGCTCCAACTATTAGAAAATTAACACACACAAAATTTCAAAGTCGTAGCTTAAATCCTTATTAAGTTACCGGCCAATATTCTTGAACTAGTGTTTTAAGGATATTTTGTGTAGCAGCTACCAGAACGAGTTTAAGGATTTCGCTGACTAGTAAACCTGATTTTACTTTATTATATTAATAATTAAGTATTGTGATTGATTTAAAAAAAAAAAATTTGATACCCTCAAAATTTTTATTTTCACGTTTCATAGCTAGTAGACGCGAAAAAAGCAATAAAAATTTTCAGTCCGTCTGTCCGCCGTACGCCGTCCGCCGTACGCAAGATCGTTTTGAGGCTCGTAGCTGCCAAACGATTTGAGATATTAAATTGAAATTTTTTTAACGAATAGATGGGGTAGGCTCCTTAAAGTGACCAAATTTTTAGGGGTGGGGGTGTGAGGGGGAAGGAGGGGGAAGCGTTTTAGACCGAAAATTTTGGTTTCTTGATCTCAGTAATCCCTAATGATAGGAAGCTGAAACTTGGAATTTCTATAGAGCTCTGATAGTAGACCCATTTGCAGAAAAATTGTCAATATAATCAAGGGGTGTGGGAGTGGGGGGAAATGTAATGCGTCCAAAACCCAAGAAAGGCGAGATAGCCACATTCTAAAATCCATATCTCCTAAACCGTTAATGGCACACTAATCAAACTTGAAAAATTATTGTAGTAATACTAGGAGAACAGAATCAAGAAAAATTTTGGGTGCGGGAAGTTGTGTATGTGGGTGGGGGGTGAAAAACTTTAGATTACGATTTCTCATGAACCAATTGCTCTAGAAAAATAAAATTCGGTTTTGGTATAAAGGTCGACAAATAAAGATTGATCAAAGTAACATTTTTTAAGTGGGAGGTGAAGCATAGAAGTGGAGGTGATGAGAATTTTTCAAATCAAACACATTTCATATCTCAAGAACAGTGTAAGATAGATGCTTAGAATTTTTACCAGAAGTAGCGCTAATTAAACTCTAGTAGGGAAAAAAGTTTTGTGGTTGTGGGTGTAGAGGGGGAGGGTGGGGGAGGGTGAAAAGGAAAAAGTTCCGATGCTTATATCTTGAGAACCTGTAATGATATAAGCCTTAAACTTTGTATTAAGATAGAGCTATAGTAGCGGAATGTTGGAAAAATATAATTTTTTTTAGGGGTAGTATGCTACGGGGGTGGGGGGTGTTTTTCCTAACTATTAAACGGTTCATGCTAGAAAGTTGAATCTCGGTGTGTATATGTAAATCAACTAGAAAAGTAATTGTGATAAAAAGTTTTAATATTCATTGGCGATCAGAAAGGGGGGGGGGGGGCAAAAAAAATTATTTGTATATATAATATATATAAAATGCATATATTTTCACGATTTTCGTCATATCTACTAGGTCTTTCCAAATATTGAATTCATTTTTATTCTACGGATTCTTCGTATGAATACCTAGAAAGCGTTTTCACGGTTTTTTGAAATTCGACCCCTAAAGGTAGTGTGGTACAAGTGGGAGGTGTTTTTCCTATACATAGAACGGCTTTAGCTACAATGTTGAAACTCGGTGTGTATATGTAAATCAACTAGAAAAACAATTTTGATTAAGAAAAAATTCAAATATGTATTGGCGTTCAGAAGGGGGGCAAAAAAAATTATCTGTGAAAATAGAATGCTTATTTTTTCACGATTTTCGTCATATATACTAGCTCGTCCCAAATATTGAGTTTAACTTTATTCTACGGATTCTTCGTATGAATACCTAGAAAGCGTTTTCAAGGTTTTTTGAAATTCGACCCCTAAGGGTAGTGTGGTACAAGTGGGGGGTGTTTTTTCTATATATAGAACGGCTTAAGCTACAATGTTGAAACTCGGTGTGTATATCTAAATCAACTAGAAAAATAATTTTGAAAAAAAAGGAATATCTATTGGCGTTCCGAAGGGGATCCAAAAAAATATATGTGAAAATAAAATGCATATTTTCCTAAGATTTTCGACATATCAACTACCTCGTCCCAAATATTGAATTTAATTTTATTTTATGTATTTTCCATAATTGACCCCTAAGGGGGTGTAAAGTGATTGTGTACTTTTTCATAAATTATTCCATATCTCTCAGATCCAATCAGATTTTCACTTCCACGATCTTGTTCTATTTGATAGGTTTTCAGTCACATAGTAGCCTCCACCGCATTTCAGAATTGAATGCGTTCTTAACTTCTACCGGAAAAATAATAAAGTTACGCCCAGATTGTTGGCAGTTTTTTTGTCTTCACTTAAAACTTATTTGTACAAAATTCTGAATTCGTAGCTAGAAGATTGTTTGAGTTATAGTGAGTTCCGTAAATTAAGTGAAGTCATTTTTACAGGATATTTGTATGGCAGGTACACGAAGGACTAATTGGATTTTCTTCATAATCATACATTTAGCTCCAACTATTAGAAAATTAACACACACAAAATTTCAAAGTCGTAGCTTAAATCCTTATTAAGTTACCGGATAATATTCTTGAACTAGTGTTTTATGGATATATTGTGTGGCAGCTACCAGAACGAATTAAAGGATTTCGCTGACTAGTAAACCTGAACTTTGTCTTCACTTAAAACTAATTTGTACAAAATTCTGAATTCGTAGCTAGAAGATTATTTGAGTTATAGTAAGTTCCGTAAATTGAGTGAAATAATTTTTACGGGATATTTGTATGGCAGGTACACGAAGGACTTATTGGATTTTCTTCATAATCATACATTTAGCTCCAACTATTAGAAAATTAACACACACAAAACTTCAAAGTCGTAGCTTAAATCCTTATTAAGTTACCGGATAATATTCTTGAACTAGTGTTTTAAGGATATACTGTGAGGCAGCTACCAGAACGTGTTAAAGGATTTCGCTGACTAGTAAACTCGAACTTCATTTTCACTCAAAACTAATTTGTACAAAATTCTGAATTCGTAGCTAGAAGATTATTTGAGTTATAGTGAGATTCGTAAATTAAGTGAATTCATTTTACAGGATATTTGTATGGCAGGTATACGAAGGACTAATTGGATTTTCTTCATAATCATACGTTTAGCTCCAACTGTTTGAAATATAGCACATACAAAATTTCAAAAACGTAGGTAAAGCCCTTTTGAAGCTATCGACCAATATTCTTGAACACGTGTTTTAAGGACACTTTGTATGGCAGCTACCCGAAGGAGTAGGACGATTTTGCTTGCTAACGAACTTAGCCTTACAAATTCAACCAAACACCCAGATTCAAAATTTCAAGATCCTAGGTCAAGGCGTTCTTGAGTTATCATGTTCATTATTAAAATAATAAAGTAAAATAAAAATATAAATAAAAATTAAATATTTAAAAAGTCAGTGACATAAAATGAACTTCGTTTAAAAACCTGTTTAAATTATTGGTAGTACTGAAGTATTTTTGTTGCCCATTTGTTGCTATTTGCAGTATGGAGGAAATCAATGAAATGTAAATGAGTTTCAACATTTTTAATGGGGTACCTTACAAAATGAAAAGCCTATAAAAGCAAAACTACTTTCATATTTTCATCAGATTTAGTTTCGTTGCTTAAAGTAGGTATCAGTAGAATTTAAAAAATTATTTCAAAATGCCTGAGTGCTCGAATGAAGAATATGGGGACATTATGTGCATTTGTGGAGAGTGTTACGGAGATGCATGATCCGCGCGAGCGTTTTACCATCAGGGACATCCTCACCGATAGTAGCAGGAGAAAGTAAAGGAAACTGGCAATGTTATAACAAGCAGAGTAAATGCAAATCCTGCACCGATAATCGCTATTCAAAACGATGAAAGAATACTGCAACCAGTTAAAAAATCTGCCAACAATCTGGGCGTAACTTTATTATTTTTCCGGCAGAAGTTTGGAACGCGTTCAGTTCTGAAATGCGGTGTAGGCTACTATGTGACTGAAAACCTATCAAAAAGAACAAGATCATGGAAGTGAAAATCTGATTGGATCTGAGAGATATGGAATCGTTTATGAAAAAGTACACAATCACTTTACACCCCCTTAGGGGTCAATTTTCAGAAAATCTTGAAAAAACTTTCTTGGAATTCATATGGGAGAATACATAGAATAAAATTAAATTCATTATTTGAGACGAGGTAGTAGATATGTCGAAAATCGTGGGAAAATATGCATTCTATTTTCACAGATAATTTTTTTTGCCCCCCTTCTGAACGCCAATAGATATTCGTTTTTTTTATTCAAAATTATTTTTCTAGTTGATTTAGATATACACACCGAGTTTCAACATTGTAGCTTAAGCCGTTCTATATATAGAAAAAACACCCCCCACTTTCACCACACTACCCTTAGGGGTCGAATTTAAAAAAAACCTTGAAAACGCTTTCTAGGTATTCATACGAAGAATCCGTAGAATAAAAATGAATTCAATATTTGGAAAGACCTAGTAGATATGACGAAAATCGTGAAAATATATGCATTTAATATTTATTATATATACAAATATTTTTTTTTGCTCCCCTCCTTCTGAACGCCAATGAATATTCAAATTTTTTTTTTATCACAATTACTTTTCTTGTTGATTTACATATGCACACCGAGTTTCAACAATGTAGCTTAAGCCGTTCCATATATAGGAAAAACACCTCCAATTGTACCACACTACCCTTAGGGGTCGAATTTCAAAAAACCTTGAAAACGCTTTCTAGGTATTCATACGAAGAATCCGTAAAATAAAAATGAATTCAATATTTGGAAAGATCTAATAGATATGACGAAAATCGTGAAAATATATGCATTTTATATATATTATATATACAAATAATTTTTTTTGCCCCCCCCCCCCCCCCCCTTTTCTGAACGCCAATGAATATTCAAACTTTTCTATCACAATTACTTTTCTAGTTGATTTACATATACACACCGAGTTTCAACTTTCTAGCAAGAACCGTTTAATAGTTAGGAAAAACACCCCCCACCCCCGTAGCATACTACCCCTAAAAAAAATTATATTTTTCCAACATTCCGCTACTATAGCTCTATCTTAATACCAAGTTTAAGGCTTATATCATTACAGGTTCTCAAGATATAAGCATCGGAACTTTTTCCTTTTCACCCTCCCCCACCCTCCCTCTCTACACGAACAACCCTTAAATTTTTTTCCCTACTAGGGTTTAATAAGCGCTACTTCTGGTAAAAATTCTAAGCATCTATCTTAAACTGTTCTTGAGATATGAAATGTGTTTGATTTGAAAAATTCTCATCCCCTCCACTTCTGTGCTCCACCTAACACTTAAAAAATTTTACTTTGATTAATCTTTGTTTTCAACCTTTATACCCAAACCAAATTTTATTTTTCTAGAGCAATTGGTTCATGAGATATCGTAATCTTAAGTTTTTCACCCCCCACCCCCATACACAACTTCCCCCACTCAAAATTTTTCTTCATTCTGTTCTCCTAGTATAACTACAATAATTTTTCAAGTTTGAATAGTGTGCCATTAACGGTTTAGGAGATATGGATTTTAGAATGTGTCTATCTCGCCTTTTTTGGGTTTCGGACGCATTACATTTCCCCCCACTCCCACACCCCTTGATAAATATTGACAATTTTTCTGCAAATGGGTCTACTATCAGAGCTCTATAGAAATTCCAAGTTTCAGCTTCCTAACATTAGGGGTTACTGAGATCTGGAAACCAAAATTTTCGCTCTAAAACACTTCCCCCTCACACCCCCACCCCTAAAAATTTGGTCACTTCAAGGCGCCTACCCCGTCTATTCGTTAAAAAAATTTCAATTTAATATCTCAAGTCGTTTGGCAGCTACGAGCCTCCAAACGATCTTGCGTACGGCGTACGGCGGACAGACGGACTGAAAATTTTTATTGCTTTTTTCGCGTCTACTAGTTATGAAACGTGAAAATAAAAATTTTGAGGGTAGCAAATTTTTTTTTTAAAAAATCAATCACAATACTTAATTATTAAAATAATAAAGTAAAATGTTCTGTCGTAGCCAAATATCCCTGGCCTAGTCTTCTTTTAAGAAATCCCTAAAAACACTACATTATAACTCGAAACAGTTTGTCTTTCTTAGTTCATTCTGTTTATTAACATTTTCATAACATTAATACACTTTACTACTAAACATTATTTTCCTCAAATTCACAATATCACTATTCAACTGCTACTTTTGTTAATTCACTTAACTTCTAAAGCTATTCTTAAATCGCGATTTAATCGTGGCAACCATTCGACCTATACATTTGGAAACGCGATCACAACTCGATGTTTTCCGGACTTGGGAATCTCGATCAGCAACTATCGCTTAGTCAGTTAATGTTCACCGAGCCGATAATTGCTGATCTGCATCGGTCATCGATCAACTCTCGGAATCGACGCAAATTGGATTTTAGCTGATCGATAGCCGATGTCGCAATTTTCTTCTTGACCGTTGGGCACAGGTGTCCGACCCTTGTGCTAAATAAAGTGCATCACCTCGTATCGGAAATTATAACGTAGATAGAATATTTAAAACAAGTGCCGATACGAGGCATGCCTGAATGGGAAAGGTCGGGGTCAGACCGGCCCACGACAGATCCATCAATCAGTATTCGACGCTTGGCACTGCAGTTTAACATCTCTACTTGAAAAGTTTGGAGTATTTTAAAAGTAGAATGCTTCCATGCCTACCATCGCACACCAGTACAGGAGCTGCTACCCATTGATTTTCCCAAAAGGATGGAGCTGTGCAATTAGCTCCTTGAACAACAATGACGAAAAATTTTCAATAACATTCTGTAGACGGATGAGTTCCAACTTAAGCCTAGTACTGTGTTTAGCGAAACGAACACGAACACGAACGAAAAAGTCACCTTTGAAGTGGAGTAAAATTTTCTACACAGTTCGCTACTAGATGTCATTAATAAAAAAGCGCGCGAAATTTGAAAATATTAAAATATTGTCAAGTAATTACTATTCCGGCACATAACACAACAAAATTTCCCGAGCACAAACTAACTGAATTGACAGCGAACTATTGAAAATTTTGAGTTGTCAACTATTTCGCTTGTCAAAAAGCCTTACGTACCATTAAAAACGAAACGAAATTGCCACGAGCGCCATCTATTAGTGACTACGGCAAATGTCCATTCCGTCCACGAACACAGTACTGCAAAACGAACGAAATATTTCGTCGGTGAAATGTCAATGAAAATTCCATTTTTTTGTATGAACTTTGACAGTTCATTTCGTTTCGCTCGGAACACAGTACTAGGCTTTACCAGTGACGGTATCACAAACTACCATAAACTACTTACGTGGGCTGAGATCAATCCACAAACAAGAAGTGCGGAATCATTTCAGCACAGATTGAGCGTCAATTTATGGACAGGGGTGATTGGTGACGATTTCCTTGGACCTATTAGGCTTCCGTCTACTCTAAATAGCTATAATTACTTACGTTTTTTAACAAATGATCTTCAGGACTTGTTGGATCATATTCCACTGGTACCATTGGCTTCCAACTATTGAGTGTCGGCGGAATATTGTTTCCGGTGCTTACAAGTGCGTTTGCTGAGTAACGAAATAACGAACGCAATTGTGAGCACTGGAAGCGAACGAGAAAACCGGCTTGAAAAACGAGTAAAAGCGACGATCAATATGGCGTTGTGGTGTGAAGGTTGTGCGTGCCTAGAGTTCTCGTGGGGCGGTGTTTAGTGCTGGAAATTGTTCGGTCACGGCTTAAAAACAGTGAAAATCCAATCCTGAAATCGTCGATAAATAAAATTACGGGATTTCCGCTAAGTTGCGGTCTCTGCAACGACGGAATTTTCGCAAGTTCTACACAAGGCAAAACGTCAAAATTGTTTTTTTCGGCTACGTTTTGTGGTGTATCGCTTCTTCGGGCGAGTTTCGTTTTCGTGTTGGTCATTCGCATAATCGACAAAGTGCAATAGTTTGTTGTGTTAAAACAAAACAAAAAAAATCCAAAAAGTCGACTATCCGCGGCGGAATGGCGCACACAAAATTCGGACTACAATGTCCGCAGATGAGATGTGCGACAGCGATATCGTGTTCACCTTTTTGCACGCCAGTATAGGACAAGTGCCGATTATTTCCTATGTTCTTTTGTGTGAAGAAAACTCAAAGAAAAGCCAAATTCAGTCGAGTTTCCGATTTGTTTTCCCTTGAATTTGTCCAAAATCGATCCCGATAGCGAGTGCAGTTTATCCGAAATTTCGGCCGAATTATCCTGGTTTCCTTTCGGTGTGCAGCAGTGTCTGAGTTCCATCATTTCCGGCGATAACGATCACAAATTCAGATGTACATCGGCTGAACAAACTAAAATCGATCACAGCGTTCACAAAGATCGTTATACACAGTTTTGAAGTTAATTTTCCGAACTTTTTTTCGACTTTTTTAAACCACTGTTAGACTTATTTCTGTCGGTCGGCGATTTCTACCAACACATAGTACGAAAGTATGCACGTCATTGTCATATGTTTCGAGTGGCCTACGGTATTTGCTGCAAGTGCAAGTGTGTGCAGTGCTCACTGCTCGGGTACACACGACAAACTCCACACGCGCAAATATCAGTCAATAAATCCTAACCATATTAAATATGCGTGCAATGGCACTGTAATGGAGCATCCTGAATGCAGAGAATTTATAAAAGAAAAAAACAAAAAAAACAAAATTAAACGAGTGAACGAACGTCGGTAGAAGAATAAATTAAAATGAATTAGATTAAATTTACAAAAAAAAAAAAACATAATTGATGAATTAGTAAACCATAATAACAAGAATGGAAAATATATATTAGATAAGAATAAACGCACCCATAATTTAATAAATTAAAGTGAATTAAATTAAAAAAAAAAAAATGACAGACGACAGGACCGACGACGACGAAACAGTTTAAAAAAAAAAAATTTATTAGTAAAATTAAAACTACTAAATTAACTAAAATGAAATCCGAATAAAACAAAGAATTAAAAATATAAAAAAATTTTTACTCGATGAAAATGAGGTGAGTAATTTTCCTTTTTATTTATTTTATTAGATATTTTGCTTTTCACCCTGTTGTTTTGATTTAGGTTCTAGGCATTTGTTTTGGGTTTTTTTTTTTTTCTCTTTTCGATTTTCAGCATGGTTTCTTTCCGGTAAAAATTTGGTACTCCATTGAAATGATTAAAGGCTAAAGGCCGAATTTAAAATGAACCCGAGCGTATAAGCTCCTTCGCCCCGAACCTCAAAAAGAGGCCACGACGAAAAATGTTTGAAGGACAGGCGTGGCTGAGGTAGAGTGGGTAGAACAGGGCGCCAACAACACCAGAGCGCCCTGACAAATCGCGAAGCCGCGCCAATCCAACCGCTTCTTGGTCTTTCACGACCTGTTGGGAAAATAATCCCAATTTTTACGATTCCCTTGGATAAGTCGGCGCTGATAATATTTTGTTGTACAGGCCAAGGGTTTATGGTCTGAGTTTGAGCAAGTACTCCCCCCCCCCACACTGCCGTAGCTAGTCCCGGCCGCCAGCAAGAGCGTCGCACCAGCTAAAACTCAGCCATCAATTCGGACGTTGGTGGAATTGGCCCTTCTGTCCCGAACCTTTACCCATCCTTCGACTATTTTGACTTTCTCAAGTCAAAATAGTTTTTCCAAGGCCTAAAACACAACAAATGGCGCCCAACGTGGAGCTAGCCTGAGCTACGCTACGTGCACAGAGCGTAGCCCATCAACACGCGCGAGCTCTGAAAAAATTCCGTGCAAAAAGTTGATGGGCAAAAAAGTCTTAAATTTCGTCGTTCTGCGACAGTATTTTCGCCTGAACGGCTACAAAAAGCCTAAGTGTACAAGCTTTTCTGAGTTTTAACAGCAAACCATCTTATTGATCTTGAATGGAGGCAATGTGGAACGATCCTATTGACAACCTTTAGGCGCCAACTCGGTTCCATAGGAAAGGGAAACATTGTCTGTATGCAAGACTGATTCGATGTTAGTTGGGTCAGACTTTATTTTTTTGAACCATTCCACTTTTGGTTCGTGAGTACCCAACTGAGAGCTGGGCATGCCCTGACTTAGCGGGCGTGTCGTCAGACAGTTGGGAACCATACTTGCGAAAAATTGGTGAGTTTGGTGATAGAAGGTATCGTCGAAAATTTGTTTAGTACCTTATTTCCTTATCCTTCCTTTTAGAGTACCCTTTTAACGTAGAATTTTTTTTTTAAATAACGTAGTTTTTTGTTGTACTTTAAAATTTTTTTTTGATAAGTCTTTTGACCAAATGATAACGTAGATTTTTTTGTTGCTGATTTTTTGATTTTGTTTGCTAAGTTTTCCCATTTTTTTTTCTTTTGCAATTTTATCGCGATCCAGATTTTCCTAATGAGTCGGGAAAGGTCAAGATCGGCTTCGCGATTTGATCTGCATACGAGGGGAGGGGAAAGGTTGCAACGACGTGAGGGCTCAATTTTTTTTTTGTCGATATTAAAATAATAATGTAATTACTCATTTATTCAATCGTTTTTCAGAATTTTTTTTTCATCATTCATTCGTCCTTTTATTTTGATATATCAGTACACAGCATTCGATCATTCATTCGTTTTTTTTTTGTTCAAACATTCACTCATCTATACAGTCAAGCATTCTTACGATTATTTATGCAGTCGTTTGTATTGCTTCAAGTGTTCAATAAGATATTTTTTTTAATCATTTAGCACTCGTTTTTTTGCACTCGTACATCTTAATCTACTCTTAACTCATTCGTACATTAGTTCCTTCATTCAATCACTCAATCAACCACATTCAATCACTCTATTATTCAGTCATGTAAAATTTAAAATTCAAACACTCGTTAAATTTTTTTTTCGCTCAATCATATGGTCATTGCAGCATTCATGTGTTCATTACTCTCTCGTTCATTACCGCATACGTTCACAACACTCTCGTTCATTACTCTCTCGTTCATAACTCACTCGTTCATTACTCTCTCGTTCATAACTCACTCGTTCATTACTCTCTCGTTCATTACCGCATACGTTCACAACACTCTCGTTCATTACTCTCTCGTTCATAACTCACTCGTTCATTACTCTCTCGTTCAAAACTCACTCGTTCATAACTCACTCGTTCACTCACTCGATCGTTTGTTATGAATTACGAAGGAATACCAGCGCCAGTGCGCACAAATCTACCTGTGGTACGAGCCGAACTTGGAGTGGACCAATTAGTGGAATTGGTCAGGACGGTTTCGAGGGAGGAGCATACGTTACAAAAACCAGTGGGGGCCCATTATTCGGCAGCGCATAGAAGCTCGCGTGCCGGGAGGGTAGTTCAGCGGATCGAAGCAGCCGCTGGGGCCAGCGATCGTGATTGGCAAAGCCCTATCTATCGACAAAGAAATTCCTGTAGCCCATTAAGGCATTGGCGTCTTCGTTTTAATGGAGATAGTCAATTCCTACGCGCAGAAGAAATGGTTTTTAGGGCCGAGGCTCTCGCGATGAGCGACTTGGGCGGCGACTTAGATCTGCTGACGCAAGGCTTTCATCTGCTGCTGGATGGTCGGCCCAACGAATGGTACTAGTTGTGGCGTCGATTCACCACCAATGCGACATGGGGTACCCTGAAGGATGCATTCGTGCAGGTCTGGGGTGAGCGAAGAACGGATTGGGAGGTGCGCAAGCAGATGCTTGACAGACGGATATCTCCAAATGAACCCTTTTTGTCTTTTGAACAAGACATGACGGAGCTTCGCACATTGCTGCGCACTCCCATGATGGAGTCCGATTTCGTGGATCTGGTGCGTGGAAATCTAGTAGCCAGCACACAGCAACAAATGTGCATCCACTCAGTCCTAACAATGGACCAATTACTTCGGCTTGTCCTTCAAGTGGAAGACACGCGCAACGCTACCAGACCATCCCCTTGGAACCAGGCCAGAATTCCCGAGGAGCCAATCGAAGAATAACATACGGTTACGACTTCTTCAGCCGACTTGGCCGGACTAACGAACCCTTGGACTTGCTGGAATTGTAGGCGGGAAGGCACGGATATCGTGACTGTTCGGAGGCCATAAGGAGTATCTTCTGCTTTGGATGTGGGCGGGCTGGCGCTCTAAAGCCCAACTGCATCCATTGCAAGGCGGGAAACGGTCGAAGGGACGGAAGAACAACAGGTTCCTCTCGTTCGAGTACTGCAACACGAACTATAGTTCGACACCACGATTCCAATTCCCAATTTAATTTAGAAATTCCTATTAAAGTAACTTTAACCAATTTTTCAACCCCTACAAATACCCCTCCAAATTTTAATACCCTACCTATCACCTTTTCCGAACCTTTTAACGTAAAATCATCCCAACCCAACTCCTCGACACTGAATACTCCGCACGTCAAAATACTAATAAGACCAAGCGATAAGACGGAGCCGGCTGTTTCCCGGCTTGAAGATGAACTTATCGCAGATCAAAATCCAAGACGACATTCCCACCATCCTCTCAAGCCATACCATCTTCGGCTAAAGGAGTATATGGAGGCGTGGGAGCGAATTTTCAGACCTACTCCAGTCGCAAGTGGTGATCAGGTATCAGCATTAACGAGTGGCTCCGGTCGCAGGAAATCAATCGCGCGCCTTCGTATATTCTGGAGAGTGGTGCGTGAAAAAAAGAAAGCGATTCTCTCTACCATCGTTACTTATCCGTTGGACATACGTCCGTACGCCGTGGTATCCCTGTATGGAGTGGACGTTGAAGGACTACTCGATAGTGGGGCGAGCATCAGTTGTCTGGGGGCAAACTCCCTACAACGCCTCCAAGATGCGCAGGTGAAGTATCGACCGGTCTGTCAAGAGGTGAAGACCGCTGATGGTGCTGCACAGAAGATATTGGGCACGGTAGGTACCGATATTACATTTCGCGGTAATACCAAGCCAATTACACTCTACATTGTGCCGAGCCTATCGCAGGAATTGTACCTAGGGGTTGATTTCTGGCGAACCTTCCAGCTAGCTCCTAGCATCATCAGCGCGGTCGATACTCCCGATACTGTATCGCAACTGATAGCTCCCGATGCCCACCATTTAACGCCCACAGATGTAAAGAGGTTTGGAAATGGTAAAGTCCAAATTTCCATCATACGAAGTATACGGACTCGGTGTGACCAACGTCGAACAACATAGTATAGACGTTGGTGATGCAAGTCCCATCAAACAGTGACATTATCCTGTGTCTCCTGCGATCCAAAAACTCTTGAATGACGAGATCGATCGCATGAGAGCACTTGGCGTTATAGAGACCAGCCAGAGTGCATGGAGCTCGCCTGTGGTTCTCGTGAGGAAGCCAGGCAAGGTCAGGCTGTGTTTGGACTCGCGCAAAGTCAATAGTGTGACGAAGAAGGATGCATATCTATTACCACACATTGATGGTATCTTAAGTCGTTTGCCGCAAGCCAATTTTATTACTAGCCTGGACCTCAAAGACGCCTTTTGGCAGATTCCTCTCGAGAACAAATCCAGGGAGTACACTGCGTTCACTATACCTGGCAGGCCTCTGTACCACTACATGCGAGCCTTTTGGGTTATGCAACGCGCCGCAAAGGATGTATCGTTTGATGGAAAAAGTCATCCTACCCGAGCTGAAGAAGCAGGTATTCGTATATTTGGACGATCTGCTGTTAATTTCTGAAGATTTCGATTCACATCTGGTTTTATTGGCTGAAGTCGCAGAATGTTTGCGAAAGGCTTACTTGACTATTAACGTCAACAAGAGTAAGTTTTGTCTGAGAGAGGTGAAATATCTTGGATACATTGTTGGAGAAGGAGGCTTGAAAACTGATCCCAACAAAGTTTCAGCCATCGTCGATTACCCTTCGCCTAAGTCCGCACGTCAAGTACGACGCTTTCTTGGTATGGCAGGCTGGTATCGACGATTCGTTCCCAACTTTGCTGCTACTGTTTCACCAATTTCAGACACTCTAAAGAAGTCCAACCCGTTTGCTTGGACTACAGAGGCACAAACTTCCTTCCTGTTAGTGAAAGACTTGTTGACGAAAGCCCCCTTATTAATCAATCCTGATTTTAAGAGGCCTTTCATAATTCAATGCGACGCCAGTAAATCAGGGGTGGGTAGCGTTCTCTTCCAGGAAAACGACGACGGATCGGAATCTCCAGTGGCATATATGTCACAGAAGCTCACTTCCGCTCAACGCAACTACAACGTAACCGAACTCGAGTGTTATGCAGCTGTGTTGAGCCTGAAAAAATTTTGAGCCTATGTAGAAGGGACTGCGTTCAAAATCATTACGGATCACGCAAGTCTCAAATGGCTCATGTCGCAGAAAGACCTACAAGGACGGTTGGCAAGATAAAGTTTAAAACTCCAAGGTTACGACTTCACAATCGAGCACCGACGAGGGAGCCTGAAAGTTGTACCCGACGCTCTCTCTCGTGTATACGAAGAGGGATTAAATGCGCTGATCGACGTGGCACCGATGGTGGACATGGATTCTCCAGAATTCTCTGGCAAAGAATATAAAGAGTAAGTGTCCACTGTTGATGCGAACGCCGATCGGCTTCCTGACGTATGCGTTAGGGATGGTTTCGTGTACAAGCGCACAGAGCCTCACAATGGTGACCCGATTGCTGAAGACAGGGCCTGGAAATCATGAATTCCATCGAGTCTTACGTCAGCTGCGATTGCTCAGGCGCACGAGGCAGACACCACGGTCCTTGGTGGTTATGCCAAAACGCTAGAGCGAGTGAGGCGATTTTTGTACTGGCCCGAAATGGCTACACAAGTACGCACCTACGTTCTGGCGTGCGACACTTGTAAAGAAACAAAGTCCCCGAACAGACCTCTACGAGCGCCAATGGGAGAACCTTTCCAGACTGATCAGCCATTCCAACATCTGTACATCGACGTACTTGGACCATATCCGCGTACCAAACGGGGTAAGATCGCAATCTTGATCGTCTTGGATCATTTCACGAAATTTCTCCTGTTACATCCTTTGGGGCGGATCACTGCTGAAGAGATCTCCAACTTTTTTGAGGGGCAGGTTTTCCATACGTTTGGAACACCCGAGACGATCCTCTCCGATAACGGCTCTCAATTTAGGTCGAATGTGTTTAACACCATGCTGAACAAATACGGAGTTAAACACCTGTACACCCCGAGCTACTCATCGCAAGCGAATGCTTCGGAGCGTGTCAATCAGTCCATTCTGGCCGGAATTCGAGCATTCATCACTGATGACCAAACACGATGGGATGAGAGTCTAAGCAAAATTGGATGTTCTCTTCGTAGCTCACTATACCAAGCCACTGGATTTTCTCCTTATCAGGTTTTGTTTGGAAATCATATGATGTTGCACGGGAAGGACTACGAACTGTTGAAGCATTCGCGAGCGTTGGGAGAGTCAAATGTACAGCTTCGACCTCGCGAGGGAATTCCTATCGTGAGGCAACTGGCGCAGACGAAAATAAGGGTTGCACATGAGGACAGTAGCAGGCGTTATAATCTGCGTGCTGCTAAAACACAATTTTGTGTAGGTCAAGAAGTATTCCGAAGAAATTTTTCCTTGTCCGCAGCCGCGCAGAACTATATCGCCAAGCTGGCGAAGAAGTTCCTCAAGTGCAGGATTCGTCGTGTGCTAGGCAACTCACGATACGAATTGGAGGATCTAGGCGGCAAACGTCTGGGGACTTACCACTCCAAGGATCTGAGGCAGTGATCTGAGGGGTACAACACCGATTGCCCGGCACTCAGTCGTGCGCACGAGACTCTTCTACGCTGCCACTTTTCGTAGTCGTTTCGGCGATGGAAATCATCGGCGAATCGCCTATGTTGTTGAGTGTCGGCGGAATATTGTTTCCGGTGCTTACAAGTGCGTTTGCTGAGTAACGAAATAACGAACGCAATTGTGAGCACTGGAAGCGAACGAGAAAACCGGCTTGAAAAACGAGTAAAAGCGACGATCAATTTGGCGTTGTGGTGTGAAGGTTGTGCGTGCCTAGAGTTCTAGTGGGGTGGTGTTTAGTGCTGGAAATTGTTCGGTCACGGCTTAAAAACAGTGAAAATCCAATCCTGAAATCGTCGATAAATAAAATTACGGGATTTCCGCTAAGTTGCGGTCTCTGCAACGACGGAATTTTTGCAAGTTCTACACAAGGCAAAACGTCAAAATTGTTTTTTTCGGCTATGTTTTGTGGTGTATCGCTTCTTCGGGCGAGTTTCGTTTTCGTGTTGGTCATTCGCATAATCAACAAAGTGCAATAGTTTGTTGTGTTAAAACAAAACAAAAAAAATCCAAAAAGTCGACTATCCGCGGCGGAATGGCGCACACAAAATTCGGACTACAATGTCCGCAGATGAGATTTGCGACAGCGATATCGTGTTCACCTTTTTGCACGCCAGTATAGGACAAGTGCCGATTATTTCCTATGTTCTTTTGTGTGAAGAAAACTCAAAGAAAAGCCAAATTCAGTCGAGTTTCCGATTTGTTTTCCCTTGAATTTGTCCAAAATCGATCCCGATAGCGAGTGCAGTTTATCCGAAATTTCGGCCGAATTATCCTGGTTTCCTTTCGGTGTGCAGCAGTGTCTGAGTTCCATCATTTCCGGCGATAACGATCACAAATTCAGATGTACATCGGCTGAACAAACTAAAATCGATCACAGCGTTCACAAAGATCGTTATACACAGTTTTGAAGTTAATTTTCCGAACTTTTTTTCGACTTTTTTAAACCACTGTTAGACTTATTTCTGTCGGTCGGCGATTTCTACCAACACATAGTACGAAAGTATGCACGTCATTGTCATATGTTTCGAGTGGCCTACGGTATTTGCTGCAATGGCAGTGCTCACTGCTAAGGTACACACGACAAACTCCACACGCGCAAATATCAGTCAATAAATCCTAACCATATTAAATATGCGTGCAATGGCACTGTAATGGAGCATCCTGAATGCAGAGAATTTATAAAAGAAAAAAAAAACAAAAAAAAAAAAAAAATTAAACGAGTGAACGAACGTCGAAAGAAGAATAAATTAAAATGAATTAGATTAAATTTACAAAAAAAAAAAAACATAATTGATGAATTAGTAAACCATAATAACAAGAAAAGAAAATATAAATTAGATAAGAATAAACGCACCTATAATTTAGTAAATTAAAATGAATTAGATTAATTTTACAAAAAAAAACATAATTGATGGATTAGTAAACCATAATAACAAGAAAGGAAAATATAAATTAGATAAGAATAAACGCACCCATAATTTAATAAATTAAAGTGAATTAAATTAAAAAAAAAAAAAAAATGACAGACGACAGGACCGACGACGACGAAACAATTTAAAAAAAAATAATTTATTAGTAAAATTAAAACTACTAAATTAACTAAAATGAAATCCGAATAAAACAAAGAATTAAAAATATAAAAAAAATTTTGCAGAATTAAAATGGGATGAGTAATTTTCCTTTTTATTTATTTCATTAGATATTTTGCTTTTCACCCTGTTGTTTTGATTTTGGTTCTAGGCATTTGTTTTGGGTTTTTTTTTTTTCTCTTTTCGATTTTCAGCATGGTTTCTTTCCGGTAAAAATTTGGTACTCCATTGAAATAATTAAAGGCTAAAGGCCGAATTTAAAATGAACCCGAGCGTATAAACTCCTTCGCCCCGAACCTCAAAAAGGGGCCACGACGAAAAATGTTTGAAGGACAGTCGTGGCTGAGGTAGGGTGGGCAGAACAGGGCGATCCAACCGCTTCTTGGTCTTTCACGACCAGTTGGGAAAATAATCCCAATTTTTACGATTCCCTTGGATAAGTCGGCGCTGATAATATTTTGTTGTACAGGCCAAGGGTTTATGGTCTGAGTTTGAGCAAGTACCCCCCCCCCACACTGCCGTAGCTAGTCCCGGCCGCCAGCAAGATCGTCGCACCAGCTAAAACTCAGCCACCAATTCGGACGTAGGTGGAATTGGCCCTTCTGTCCCGAACCTTTACCCATCCTTCGACTATTTTGACTTTCTCAAGTCAAAATAGTTTTTCCAAGTCCTAAAACACAACAAAACACGATGGTGCTCCAGCTCATTATGGGCGACAAATCACAAATTGGTTAAATTCCAATTATAACAATCGCTGGATCGGTAGAAATTGACCGATACCTTGGCCGGCTAGATCGCCTGATCTAACTGTTATTGATTTCTTTCTATGGAGACGGATGAAGGGCCTTATCTATGCAACAACAGTAGAACACTGGAAGATCTAAATGGCAGGATCGAAACGGCAGCAAGTAATAGAAGTAAGGCAGCAGTTGTGGAATATGAATACCAAGAGAACACTCGCAAAACGAGCTTTAGCGTACATTAAAAGTGAAGATAGCCATTTTAAACATTTATTATAGTAAGAAAAATCTGCAAACAATCTGGGGGTAACTGAATTATTTTTCCGGCATAAGTTCCAGGTATTTATACGAAGAATCCGTAGAATAAAATTTAATTCAATATTTGGGACGAGCTAGTAGATATGTCGAAAATAGTGGAAAAATATGCATTCTATTTTCACAGATAATATTTTTTTGCCACCCTTCTGAACGCCAATACATATTTGAATATTTTTTAATCAAAATTGCTTTTCTAGTTGATTTACTTTTACACACCGAGTTTCAACATTATAGCTTAAGCCGTTCTATAGATAGGAAAAACACCACCCACTTGTACCACATTACCCATAGGGGTGGAATTTTAAAAAACCTTGAAAACGCTTTCTAGGTATTTATACGAAGAATCTGTAGAATAAAAATGAATTCAATATTTGGAAAGACCTAGTAGATATGACAAAAATCGTGAAAATATATGCATTTTATGTTTGCTGATAATATTTTTTGCCCCCCTTTCTGAACGCCAATGAATATTCAAATTTTTTTTATCAGAATTACTTTTCTAGTTGATTTACATATACACACCGAGTTTCAACTTTCTAGCATGAACCGTTTAATAGTTAGGAAAAACACCTCCAACCCCCGTACCATACTACCCTTAAGAAAAATTGTATTTGTCCAACATTCCGCTACTATAGCTCTATCTAAAAACCAAGTTTAAGGTTTATATCATTACAGGTTCTTAAGATAAAAGCATCAGAACTTTTTCCATTTCAACCTCCCCCACCCTCCCCCTCTGAACCCACAACAACAATTTTTTTTCCCTTACTAGGGTTTAATTAGCGCTACTTTTGGTAAAAGTTCTAAGCATCTATCGTTTTTCACCCCCCACCTTCCACCCCCATACGCAACTGCCCCCACCCAAAAATTTTTTTTAATCTGTTCTCCTAGTATAACTACATATATTTCTTTAGTTTGAATGGTGTTCCATAAACAGTTTAGGAGTTATGGATTTTAGAATGTGTCTTTATCGGCTTTTTTGGGTTTCGGACTCATTATATTTCCCCCCAATCCCACACCCCTTGATAAATATTGACAATTTTTATGCAAATGGGCTTACTATCAGAGCTCTGTAGAAATTCCAAGTTTCATCTTCCTATCATAAGCGGTTACTGAGAGATAGAAACCAAAATTTTACGTCTAAAACGCTTTCCCCTCCTTCCCCCTCACACCCATACCCTTAAAAATTTGGTCACTTCAAGGAGCCTACCCCGTCTATTCGTAAATAAAATTTCAATTTAATAGCTCAAAGCGTTTGGGAGCTACGAGTCTCCAAACGATTTTGCGTACGGCGTACGGCGTACGGCGTACGGCGTACGGCGGACAGACGGACTGATAATTTTTGTTGCTTTTTTTGCGTCTACTAGCTATGAAACGTGAAAATAAAAATTTTGAGGGTAGGAAATTTTTTTTTTAAAAACCAATCACTGTTCTTAAAAATCTGCCAACAGTCTGGCCGCAACTGTTTTATTTTTCCGGCAGAAGTTCAGAACGCGTTCAATTCGGGGATGCGGTGTATGTTACTATGTGACTGAAAACCTAACAAAAAGTTCGGGAAGCGGTTAGAAAAGGGTGTAACATATGAATTAAATAATTGGGTCATATTCCGGGATGCGGTCTAGAGGTTGAAAAAAACAAAACTTAAAAATAGGTGATTATTAAACAAACCTGGGGAAGTGAAAAGATATTCGATATCTGATCAGACCTGAGAAACATGGTGGAATTCATGAAAAAGTATACAACCAGTTTACACCCTCTTAAGGGTCGAATTTCAAAAAATCTTGAAAACACTTTCTAGGTATTCACATGAAGAATCCGTAGAAAAAAAAGAACTCAATATTTCGAAAGACCTAGTGGATATGACGAAAATCGTGAAAATATATGCATTTTGTACTAACCGATATTTTTTTTTGCCCCCCCTTCTGAACGCCAATGAATATTCAAATTTTTTTTTTATCAGAATTATTTTTCTAGTTAATTTACATATACGTACCGAGTTTCAACTTAACAGTATAAGCCGTTCTAAAGTTACGAAAAACACCTCCCACCACCGTACCATACTACCCCTAAAAAAAAATTTATCTTTCCACCATGCCACTACTATAGTTCTATCTAAATACCAAGTTTCAGCTTCCTATCACTATAGATTCTTAAGATATAAACATCGGAACTTTTTCTTTCTCACCCTTCCCCACCCTCACCCTCTTCACCCACACCCCCAAACTTTTTTTCCCTACTAGGGTTCTATTAGGCCTACTTCTGGTAAAAATTTGAAGCAACCATCTTACACTGTTATTGAGATATGAAACGTGTTATTTTTGAAAAATTCTTATCCCCTCCACCTACGTACTCCCCCGCCCCCTTCAAAGATTTTACTTTAAGCAATCTTTATTTATCAAGCTTTGTATCCAAACCGAGTTTTGTTTTTCTGGTGCCACTGGTTTGGGAGATTTTGTAATTTTAAGTATTTCAACCCCCACCCCCATACGTCACTACCCCCACCCAAAAATTTTGTTTCAATCTACTCTCCTAGTATAACTACAGATATTTGTTAAGTTTTAATTGCTTGCTATTAACGGTTTAGGAGATATGGATTTTAGAATGTGTCGATCTCGACTTTTTTGCGTTTCGGATGCATTGCTTCCCCCTCCACTCCCACACCCCTTCGCCCTTATCTGTTTTTTTTTATGCAAATGGGTCCATTATCAAAGCTCTTTAGAAATTCTAAGCTTCAGCCTCCTAACACAAGCGGTTCCTGAGATCTAGAAACCTAAATTTTTCGTCTAAAACGCTTACCCCGCCTTCCCCCTTACACTTCCTCCCCTGAAAATATTGTCAATTGAAGGGGTCCACCAAGTCTATTCTTAGAAAAAGTTTTAATTTAATAGCTCCACTGGTTTGAGAGCTACGAGCCTTCAAAGATTTTGGGGCCGTACGCCGTACGCCGTACGGCGTACGGCGTACAGACGGGAGAGAAAATTGCTTTTTTCGCGTCTACTAGTCATGAAACGTGGAAAAAAAAATTTTGAGGGCAGCAAAATTTTTTTTTTTAAGAATCGATAACAATACTGTATTATTAATAATACAGTAATTATTCATATAATAAAGAAAAATTGAAATAAAACATAAAAATCTGCCAACAATCTAGGCGTAACTTAATTATTGTTCCGGTCAATCAAGTCACAATCAATTTACACCCTCTTAGGGGTCAATTATGGAGAATACATAGAATAAAATTAAATTCAATATTTGGGACGAGGTAGTAGATATGTCGAAAATCGTGGGAAAATATGCACTCTATTTTCACAGATATTTTTTTTGCCCCCCTTCTGAACGCCAATAGATATTCGTTTTTTTCTTTATCAAAATTATTTTTCTAGTTGATTTAGATATACACACAGAGTTTCAACTTTGTAGCTTAAGCCGTTCTTTATATAGGAAAAACACCCCCCCCCCCCACTTGTACCACACTACCCTTAGGGGTTGAATTTCAAAAAACCTTGAAAACACTTTCTAGGTATTCATACGAAGAATCCGTAGAATAAAATTAAATTCAATATTTGGGACGAGCTAGTATATATAACGAAAATCGTGAAAAAATATTCATTTTATATATATTATATTCGAATCTGCTTGGCGACAAGTAATTTTCGAAAATGGTATTGGGTGCCGGACTACCAGTTCACTCAGCTGTGAATGAGTACCTGAAATCAAATCGGGGTAATAATCACGGACGAGCGTGTAGCTGACCACTTCACCTCCTAGTGTTCCGTTGGTCTCGCAATGAAGTAACTCTAGCATTACTTCAAGGCCTAGGCCCGATTTGGGCTGTTGCGCCATTGATTATTATTATTTATTATATTTACAAATAATTTTTTTTGCCCCTTTTTCTGAACGCCTATGAGTATTCAAATTTTTTTTTTATCATAACTACTTTTCTAGTTGATTGACATATACACACCGAGTTTCAATATTGTAGCTTAAGCCGTTCCATATACTGGAAAAACACACCCACTTGTACCACACTACCCTTAGGGGTCGAATTTTAAAAAACCTTGAAAACACTTTCTAGGTATTCATACCAAGAATCCGTAGAGTAAAAATGAATTCAATATTTGGAAAGACCTAGTAGATATGACGAAAATCGTGAAAATATATGCATTCTATATTTATTATACTTACAAATAATTTTTTTTGCCCCCCTTTCTGAACGCCAATGAATGTTCAAAATCTTTTTTATCACAATTACTTCTCTAGTTGATTTACATATACACACCGAGTTTCAACTTTCTAGCATGAACCGTTTAATAGTTAGGAAAAACACCCCCTACCCCCGTAGCATGTAACCCCTAAAAAAAAAATTTATTTTCCAACATTCCGCTACTATAGCTCTATCTAAATACCAAGTTTAAAGCTTATATCCTTACAGGTTCTCAAGATATAAGCATCGGAACTTTTTCCTTTTCACCCTCCCCCTCTACACACACAACTCCAAAACTTTTTTCCCTACTAGAGTTTAATTAGCGCTACTTCTGGTAAAAATTCTAAGCATCTATGCTACACTGATCTTGAGATATGAAATGTGTTTGATTTGAAAAATTCTCATCCCCTTCACTTCTATGCTCCACCTCCCACTTAAAAAATTTTACTTTGATCAATCTTTATTTGTCGACCTTTATACCCAAACCGAATTTTATTTTTCTAGAGCAATTAGTTCATGAGACATCGTAATCCAAAGTTTTTCACCCCCACCCCCCCATACCCAACTTCCCGCACCAAAAATTTTTCTTGATTCTGTTCTCCTAGTATAACTGCAAATATTTTTTAAGTTTGAATAGTATGCCATTAACAGCTTAGGAGATATGGATTTCAGAATGTGTCTATCTCGCCTTTTTTGGGTTTCGGACGCATTACAATTCCCCCAACTCCCACACCCATGATCAATATTGACAGTTTTTCTGCAAATGGGTCTACTATCAGAGTTCTATAGAAATTCCAAGTTTCATTTTCCTATCATTGGAGGTTACTGAGATCTAAAAATCAAAATTTTCGGTCTAAAACACTTCCCCCTCACACCCCCACTCCTAAGAATTTGGTCACTTCAAGGAGCCTACCCCGTCTATTCGTTAAAAAAATTTCAATTTAATATCTCAAATCGTTTGGCAGCTACGAGCCTCCAAACGATCTTGCGTACGGCGGACGGCGTACGGCGGACAAACGGACTGAAAATTTTTATTGCTTTTTTGCGTCTACCAGTTATGAAACGTGAAAATAAAAATTTTGAGGGTAGCAAATTTTTTTTTCTTTAAAATCACTCACAATACTTAATTATTAAAATAATAAAGTAAAACCATTATTAAATTGTTTCAATTCAAGCAAGGAGTGTAATTCAACATGTCCTTCTTTTTGTATAAAAGTATGTATTGTTGTATTGTATTTTTACTTATTATTTACTTCGTAAATGTTGTTGTATTGCATTTTACTTTATTATTTATATTACAGTATTGTTATTGATTTTGAAAAAAAAAAAATTTGCTGCCCTCAAAATTTTTTTGCGTACATTTCATGACTAGTAGACACGAAAAAAACAATAAAAAATTTTCACTCCGTCTGTCCGGCGTATGCCGTACGCCGTACGCTGTACGCCGTACGTCGATCACCCAAAATCCTTTGAAGACTCGTAGCTCTCAAACCAGTGGAGCTATTAAATTCAAATTTTTTCTAGAAATAGACTTGGTAGACTTCTTGAATTGACAATATTTTGACGGGTGGGGGTGTGAGGGGGAAGGTGGGGGAAGCGTTTTAAACGAAAAATTTTGGTTTCTAGATCTCAGAAACCGCTTATGTTAGGAGACTGAAATTTGGAATGTCTATAAAGCATTGATAGTGGACCCATTTGCAAGAAAATTTATGATATGGGTGAAGGGGTGTGGTAGTGGAGGGGGAAGCAATGCGTCCGAAACGTAAAAAAGTCGAGATCGACACATTCTAAAATCCATTTCTCCTAAACCGTTAATAGCAAGCAATTTAAAACTTAACAAATATCTGTAGTGATACTAGGAGAGTAGATTGAAACATAGTTTTTGGGTGGGGGTAGTGGCGTACGGGGGTGGGGGTTGAAATACTTAACATTACGATATCTCCCAAACCAATGGCACCAGAGAAAGAAAATTCGGTTTGGATATAAAGCTTGATAAATAAAGATTGCTTAAAGTAAAATCTTTGAAGGGGGCGGGGGAGTACGTAGGTGGAGGGGATAAGAATTTTTCAAAAATAACACGTTTCATATCTCAATAACAGTGTAAGATGGATGCTTCAAAACTTTACCAGAAGTAGACCTAATAGAACCCTAGTAGGAAAAAAAGTTTGGGGGTGTGTGTGTAGAGGGTAAGGGTGGGGAAGGGTGAGAAGGAAAAAGTTCCGATGCTTATATCTTAAGAACCTGTAATGATATAAGCTTCAAACTTCGTATTTAGATAGAACTATAGTAGTGGCATGGTGGACAAATTTTTTTTTTTAGCGGTAGTATGGTACGGTGGTGGGGGGTGTTTTCCCAAACTTTTGAACGACTTTTGCTAGAAAGTTGAAACTCAGTACGTACATGTAAATACACCAGAAAAGTAATTCTGATAAAAAAAAAATTTGAATATTCATTGACGTTCAGAAGGGGGGCAAAAAAAATTATCAGTAAATATACAATGCATATATTTTCACGGTTTTCGTCATATCTACTAGGTCTTTCCAA
Source organism: Beris chalybata (assembly GCA_949128065.1). NCBI lineage: Eukaryota > Metazoa > Arthropoda > Insecta > Diptera > Stratiomyidae > Beris > Beris chalybata. The sequence goes on along the minus strand of OX421894.1, from coordinate 73,589,601 downwards.
ATATTGAATTCAATTTTATTCTACGTATTCTTCATATGAATACCTAGAAAGTGTTTTCAAGATTTTTTGAAATTCGACCCCTAAGAGGGTGTAATGTGGTTGTATACTTTTACATGAATTCCACCATATCTCTCAGGTCTGATCAGATATCGAATATCTTTTCACTTCCCCAGGCTTGTTTAATAATTTTTGCACATATTTTTAAGTTTTATCTTTTTCAACCTTCCGACCGCATCCCGGAATATGACCCAATTATATAATTCATATGTTACACCATATTCTAACCGCTTCCCGAAGTTTTATTAGGTTTTCAGTCACATAGAAACATACACCGCATCCCCGAATTGAACACGTTCCAAACTTCTGCCGGAAAAATAATAAAGTTGCGCCCAGACTGTTGGCAGATTTTTTCCTATTACTTTCAAAATGTTAATGAATGCTTTTGTAGGTTAAAATACGATTCGTAAAAAAATAAAATTAAGGTGACATCTTTATAATGGGGTTTTCTGGGAAAAAAACTATACTGATCACTGAATTTCTAGGGTTGACGTTTGGTTGACGTTTGTGATATCGAGTAAATACCTCAAGATTGGGTGCTGTTACAATTTAGACTGTCAAATGAAAGGTAATTCGATTCCCTTAAAAACGAGCTGGAACACTTTGCATTGTGATTATTTGTTTTCAAGATCAAACGTTTCAGCTGAGTGAGGGTACCGGTCAAAAACACTTTTCTTAACCCTTGACTACACGTGCAGCGTAATGTTACGCCAGTACACGCGCGAGTTACGTAACGCAACCAGTCACCAGTCACCAGTCATCAGTCAGCATATTTTATTTCATTATCTCACAACATACCACGACATGTAACATTAAACCCTCAACCCAATTTCCCATAGACATTTTTCCAAGAAAGCTACCAACGAACTTTTCCCACAATCACCTCATACTCGTTCCTATCAAATCAGCAGAAATAGTTAATAAAACACCTTCCCAACTATAAACCCCATCAGTATTTTGTCAAAATTTAAAGTAAAACAATAAACATTCATAATTAAATTTCAATTCGTTTTTTTTAATCAATAGTAAAATCAAATACATAACTGGCGCAGTCGGTAGGATTTAGTTCGTCTAAATTTTTTTAAGAAAGTAACTAATCGACGGTTTATCGGTAACGTGAAATTTTAAAGAATCTGTGTCGTGCAAGTGCATCAACAAGTGAACATTGTTGAAATTAAGATACAGTGGACGAACAGAATCTACTAGAAATCATCATTAGAAATGTGGAGGCTAATTATCTTCACCACATGCATGTAAGTCGTTGATAAAGAACATTTCCATGTAAGTTTTCCCAATTCAATCCCATTTATGCCTCCTCCTAAAATCAAAGCAAAAAAACCATATCCCATAATCAAAAATAGAAATAGATTTATAAGCTTTCTTTCGAATACAAATAATAATTCTGAGATAAGTGTTCAATCGTGTTCAAGTGCTAGCGATAATTTAAGTGAAACGGTCGTAGGTTCAAACGACAGCATTAATAAAAACAAAATAACAAATCTTTCAAGCAGTTTGTCGAATCTAATACAAAAACTTAGAAATCAAAAAACCGATAATATAATAAGTGAAACTAATATGACAACCCAAACTAATGCGCAAGTAAAAACGTCAACGTCAACGGTTCGTGTGAGTTGTGCAAATTTTCATATCGAAGTTAAAATTGAATTATAAGAAGTTGGAAGTTGTTATTATCTCGAAATTATTCAAGAAAGTGATCATTTAGTTGAGGAGTTCTAGTTGAATAAAAATCAGTGTGAAAAAACTAATATAAAAGATTTCGATCGAAAAGAAAGATCATTTTGGACTATTTATTTTTTTTTTTTTTTTTAAACACCTAAAGCAAACATTTTGGGAAAACCGCTAAAAATGAGCAAGTGTTCGAAGTGCAATACAGACACGTCGAAACCCGGCAGTAGTGTTACTTGCGATAGCTGCAATTCCATAGTGTGTGTGAAATGTTCTGAGTTGTCAGCAACAGAAATCAGATGTGTTGAACTTAAAACACGACGAGTTTTAAAATTCTTATGCGCCCAATGCGAGACTGGAAGCAGCAAATACCAACAATTTTAAAATTAATTAAGGAACTGCAAGAGGAAATCGTCAAAATGAAAAATCGCCAAACCATGAATGAAACAGAAGAGCTCCTCTTGGAAGTTCATGAAAGAAGGCAGCGCGAAAATAATATTATTATTTATGGTATTGCGGAGAGTAATTCATCTACTACAGCTGATCGGATACTGCATGACACAGCCGAGTGTCAAAAGATCGTAAACAAATGTACACCAGCTACAGAAAACGCACAGGTAAACTTTAAAGTAATACGGCTAGGAAAAATTATAAACAACACAAATAAGCCTCGTCCCATTAAACTGATTTTGTCTTCATCATACCATGCTCGTCAACTTCTAAGGAACAAAAAGAATGTTGATGGTACAATATCAATGAAAGCTGATCTCACTCCAATACAACGCGAGTCTCTGAACAAGTTGCGAACCGAATTATCAGATCGAATGCAATCGGGCGAGAATAACCTAACTATCCGCTATGTTAGAGGGCTGCCGAAGATCGTTACAAAAAACTAAGCAATAATACCGCATTAATAAATTTTTCCAATACTATACACCAATGTTGCATCAATTACCGCCAAATTTGATTTACTACTACTCGAAATACAAAAAACGAAACCAGCTATAATAGCAATTACAGAGACCTGGCTGAGCGAGAAAATTACCGATTCAATAGTCAATGTTCCTGGTTATACCTTATGCAGAAAAGATCGCGAGGGTCAGCTGGGTGGTGGAGTGGCTATCTACTTTGCGAACAAAATACTAGAACACCCAATTTCATTCACGAAAATTAGCGATTACTGTTTACCACTAAAGGTGGACTCTCTCTGGTATGATATTCGCATAGGCTCATTTGAATTCATTTGTGGTTGTGTTTATAGACCTAATACCTTGCAGAAAGAAGACAATTTACTACTACACGAAGCTATTAAGACAATTTCTATCAGCATGAAGCCAATAATTTTAATCGGTGATTTTAACTATCCAGAAATTACATGGCCTATTACTAACTTCAATCCCGGTATTAGTTCAGGAAAAGAGTTTGAACAAATGTTTTTAGAAAGCAACTTAACGCAATTTGTTCAGGAGCCAACACGATTCCGTCAGGGTAATAGACCATCACTGCTTGATTTAGTTTTATCTAATGATGCTGATTTAGTGTCTGAAGTAGAATACCGCCCACCATTAGGAAAAAGCGATCACATCGTAATAATATGCACATTACAATTTCAATTAATGCAGAAAAGAACCAGTAGTTTCGAACCTCGTCTTAACTATTTTAAAGCAAATTTTGAAGCTTTATCAAACGCACTCGTCACTAACTTACCAGCTACTAATTATAATAAACCAATCGAGGAGCAATGGAGGCTTTTCAGGCAAATCGTCTTGGATGAAACAAAGCAGAATACCCCGATTACCAAAGAAAGGAGAATTAATAATAAACCATGGATGAGTAAGACATTAATTACCGAAATATCCACGAAAGCTAAATTATGGAAAAAATATAGGCAAACTGGATCAATAGAGGATTACAAAAGTTACATGCACCAAAATAATGTTGTTAATATCGGTAGAAGACTGGCCAGAATGGAATTCGAAGCAAATATAGTCAGAATGGGTAATAAGGCGTTTTACGGTTACATACGGAAGAATGTTTCCAGCAGAATTTCCGTTCCCCCAACAACTCGTGACGTTCAATCAGGAGAATTACTTACGGAGCCAAATGCTATTGCAGATAAGTTTGCACAATACTTTGAAACAACCTTTACGTTGGAACCAGATGGAAACTTACCCGAAATAACAGAGACTGAGAGAATCCAGGCATCATTAGAGACCATAGAATTTCCGGAACATATTGTATACCAAACACTTCTTGGTTTGGGAGAAGGATCAGCGGCTGGGCCAGACGAGATACCAACGATTGTACTAAAGCAATGTGCAGCTGCACTTGCTCCAACCATCACAAACCTAATGGAAACGTCTTTCTTATCAGGTATCTTACCATATGATTGGAAGGTTGCTAATATCACTCCTATATTTAAAAAGGGCGATAAGATGTTGACATCAAATTACAGACCTATATCATTAACTTCAGCGGTATGTAAAACCATGGAAAAAATTATAGTTTCGAAAATGCGGCAATTCATGAACGAACAAGACATACTTCCTAAAAACCAGCATGGTTTCACACCCGGACGATCAGTAATTTCTAACCTGCTTTGTTCACTAGACAACTGGGTTCGAAATTTTGATGAAAGGCAGCCTACTGATGTTTTTTATCTGGATTTTGAAAAGGCGTTTGATCGTGTTCCATTCAACAGACTGCTGGCGAAATTAGAACACCTAGGATTTCGAGGATCCCTCTTAAAATGGATTAAGGCATTTGTCACCGAGAGGCAATTTTCAGTGAGAATCGGAGGAACATTTTCAACTACGCATGAAGTACTAAGTGGCGTACCACAAGGCTCAGTGCTAGGTCCTTTGCTGTACATACTGTACACAGCTGACCTGCAGTATTGCTGCCAATCGCAGTTGACCACTTTCGCAGATGATACGAAAGTTTTCGGAAATCCGCTGGCAGCCAGTGTTGTGTTACAATCGGACTTAAACAAAATAATAGAATGGTCAAACAAATGGTGTATAAGTTTAAACTCTTCAAAGTGTTCAGTGCTCCATATTGGTGTAACAAATCCCCAAATACAGTACTTGTTAAATGGAGCTATACTCGCGTCAGTGGACAGTGTAAATGATCTTGGCGTAACTATTCGAAGTGACTTAAAATGGGAAGACCATATAGTGAACATAACGAAAAAGGCGAACTCAGTGCTATATTCGGTTAGAAAAACATTTAAGAATATTAATGCGGACTTGTTTCTTAAAATCTACAAAGCTTACGTTAGACCAATTCTGGAATTTGCGTTCCAAATATGGAATCCATATTTTAAGAAGGACATATACCTACTAGAACAAGTGCAACGACGTGCGACAAAAATCCCTCGGGAAGTAAAAAACTTAAACTACGAAGAAAGGTTGCAGTATCTTCGTCTTCCGACGCTGGAAAATAGACGTCAACGCGGCGATATCATCGAAACTTTTAAAATTTTAAACGGACACTACAATTGTGAAGATATTACGAGGTTGTATACTAAAAACACAAATTGTCAGCTAAGAGGACATAAAGATAAAATTAAAAAGTCAATCCAAAGTTCGAGTACAATTCCTCTTCGCAATTTTCTGCCCAATCGGGTAGTGGACATGTGGAACGACCTACCAAGTGAAGTAATTGGCGCATCTACTACTATCAGCTTTAAAAATCGTTTGGATAACTTCAACTCTCTCTTTAATGCAACATAGTTTTTTTTTGTTTTTTTTTTTTGTTTTTACTTTTCTTCTATTTTTTGGTCAAAACATTCTTTTGAAATTGAATTTTACATTTGAATTTTATTTAACTTTTTCTTGTTTATTTTCGTTATACATTTTTCTTCTTTTCTTTTTTCATATAATTCATATCATTATATCTAGATATATAAGTCTAAAATGTGAATTTGTATACCACATTGGATATTAGGCATATCAGCATGCTGCCTGCCTAATTATTTCATAATAATAATAATAATAATAATAAGCTCAAACAGCCGGAGAGCAGGGAACTACGGAAGTCGTAACAATTTCCGATATCTTTAACACCTTAAGAGTTCCTGATGCGATTAAGGACCTCCCCAAATTTGAAGGCATCCCACGTCTTCTTTATGACTTTCTTGACAACGTCGAAGAAATCCTTTCTGTGATCTTATTATAACTTTTATGTTATATTCTAACTTGTATGTTTTCTGAACCGCACATTGATCTAAAACTCACAGTTCCGTTTTGGAATAGAATCAAACACGCGTCTTATGCTTTTGACATTTTAGACCAGAGCTTGTCAAACGTATTTATTTCTTAGGGTTACCACAGTCTTCCCCACTTATTTTGACAATTTAATTTTTGAACACAATCATTTTTAAATTCGATTTGAAAATACTAATTTTAATTCATTTTATATTCGATTTTGAAAATACTAATTTTAATTCATTTTATATTCGATTTTGAAAATACTAATTTTAATACATTGTATATTCGATTTTGAAAATACTAATTTTAATACATTGTATATTCGTTAAATTTCCTCGGTGGACGTCTTTCTCTGTATGGTCGTCCCTGTGGAGCTTCTGGTGTTGTTTCAATAACTGGCTGGTGTTCTTGATAGTTTTGAGCTTCTGGATTTAACTCCGGTGATACTGGAATTTCTGGAATCGTTGGTATGTTGAATGATTGGTTCGGTTCAAACTTCACATGCCTGTTACATTTGGGAACCAATGTTGCTCTTAATTGATTTGTGTGTCTTTTAATTTGTCTTCCCGTATCTAGGATGACCTGGTAATGACGATTTCCATATTTCTTCTGGATCTTCCCAAATTGCCAAACATTTTTGTTGTTAATGAAGAGACGAACTTGGATCCTCTCCCCCTCTTGAAAAGCTCGTGCTGGTTTGACAACAATCTGGGATGCTTGAGGTTTGTTCGGAAAAATGGCGTTTAATCGAATCCGTAATTTCCTATATAAATATAACTCGGCTGGAGATTGACCACATGCAAGTGGCGTTGCCCGATAACGGAATAAAATGTTTTGTAGTTTCTCGTGTATTGGTGTAGTTTCATTTGCTGAAGCTTTTAACTTATGTTTTAGAGTTTGTACGTTGCGTTCTGCGAGACCATTTGTAGCTGGATGTCCCGGTGCAATAAATTTTTGAAAAACTCCATTTGTTGTACAGTAAGTGCGAAATTCCTCGCTCTGGAAAATTGATGCGTTGTCTGATACAATGACTTGTGGATATCCGTGTACTGCAAATATTCTTTCCAATAGAGAAATTGTTGCTGAGCTGGTTGGTGCTTCTTTGATAATTTTAATTTCAGCCCATTTAGATTTTGCATCTATACACACCAAGAAGTATAAGTTTTCGAACGGTCCGGCATAGTCTATGTGAATCCTTTCCCAATTATTTTCAGGAGGATCCCACGGGTGAACAGGAACTTTGGCTGGATTTGATTGACTTAGAGCACAGCTTTCGCATCCCTTAACTAATCTCTCGATATCACGGTCGATGCTCGGCCAGTATACGTAGCGGCGTGCAAGCTGCTTCATTTTTGTAATACCCAGGTGTGTCTCATGAAGTTCATCAAGTATTCTGGAGCGTAGACAACCTGGAATTAGAACCCTGTCTTTCCTGAATAGTATGCCGTCCAGTAATGTAAATTCAGAATTTTCTGGTTGATTTATAAGATTATTGACGATTTTGCTAAGTTCTGGATCTTTTTTAGTTTCGTCCTTTATAGTCATGGATGTAATTTTTCCGTTTGAAATTTGAAAAATAACTTGTGAATATATCTGGTTCACTTCTTCACCTATTGCTTCGTCTACTGAAGTTCTGGATTTCGGTAAAGGTGCTCGTGATAAACAATCCACGTTCTGATTCTCTTTTCCTTTTTTGAATTGTACAGAGTAATTAAAACCTGATAGAAAAGAAGCGTATCGAAGTAGGCGTGCTGATGTCATTTGTGGCAGTGCTTTGTTCGGATGTAATATACGTGATAATGGCTCATTATCGGTGATTAGTAGAAAATGTTTCCCAAACAAATAATTATAGAAATGAGTTACGCTGAATATAATGGCAAGTGCCTCTCTATCTATCTGACTGTAATTTCTTTCTGAAACAGTGAGTGATCGTGATGCAAATGATATTGGCCTTTCAATTCCGTTCATGTTATGACTCAATATCGCTGCTGTTGGACTGTTGGACTTGCATCGGTTGTTAATACAAGTGGTAAGCTGGGATCGAATGGTATAAGTACTCTTTCACTGCAAATCTCAGCTTTTAATTTCTGGAATGCTGATTCGCAGCTCGATGTCCATACCCAACGTTCACCTTTCCTTAATAAACAACGAAGAGGATATGACATTGTTGAAAAATTTGGAACAAATCGAGAGTAGTATGTTATTAGTCCCAAAAATCTTCTAACCTCGTCACAATTTGATGGACGTGGCATGTCTTGAATAGCTCGAACTTTCAATGTTGACTTGCTGATCTTGTTGTATTCTACTATATGACCCAAGTACTCGATTCTTTGTTTCAAGAATGAGCATTTATGTTTATTGATATGAAGGTCATAACTGTATAGTTTTTGTAAACACATTTGTAAATTTTTAATGCATTCCATTTCTGTAGTTCCGTGAACTATAATGTCATCGAAATATGCTTCGGTTTTTGGAATGTCTCTTAGAATCTGAGTAAGAAATTTATTGAATTCGAATGGAGCTGTTTTAATACCAAAACTCAGTCGGTTCATACGATATGTGCCCCGGTGTGTTGAAATTGTCTGGATCATGCTACTATCGTTATCTACTCTGAGATGTAAGTAAGCCTTGTATAGATCAAGCTTACAGAAATATTTTGAATTTCGAAGGCTGTTGAGTATCTCGTCGATACGCCGTTTTGGATGATATGCCTGGACCAATCTTTCGTTTACCCCGGATTTGTAGTCGACGCATAATCGAACGCCACCATCGGGTTTCGGAATTACAACTAATGGGGAGCCCCAATCGGTATTTGAAACTGGAGAAATGATTCCCTGCTCTTCTAGAGAATCTACTTCCTTTTCCACTCGTTCTCGTAGTGCAAATGGTACGTCTCGTTCCCTCGTAAAACTAGGTTTTGCGCCTTCTCGCAGTTGAAATTTGACTTCGAATTCTGGAACACAACCAATACGTTCTTCGAAGATTGATGCGTAGTTTTTGAAAATCTCTTCAATTGAATCGATAGCATGTGTTTTAGACATCTGACATACTTGAGATGAATTTAGCATTTCGGCGTCCACGTGTTGAAGTTCTATACCTAGGCCTCGTATCCATTGTCGACCTAGAAGCGCATGATATCCGGCTGGAACAATGTGTAATTCGCCCATGATTTCCTTTCCGTGATATGCAACTTTAACAGAAATTTTTCCTTTCTGCTCAATAATATTTCCTGAATAGGATCTGAATGTAATATTTGACTTTTCGACAGGTATATTCAAATTCATACGATTGAAAACATCTTCTGGTAATAAGGAAAATTTTGCACCTGAATCGACTTCAAACTTCTGATATTTTCCGTTAATTTTTACAGAAATGATATACTTGTCTGAATCAGGAGTCATTTCGAATAAATCTACAATTTCTATTTTGTTAATTCCATGAATGGAATTCGAATTACTGGAGTATGAGTCAGATATATTGTTAACTGTTGATGTATCATTTGAATTTCCTGGTCTATTGTGTAATCCTTTTATAAGACTCGAAATACATACTTTTGAAACATGACCGGCTTTTTTACAAGAGTTGCATTTGAGTTTATTTTTATCAGTACGACATTGCTTAATTTTATGATTTGCTTTTCCGCATCTTATACAAAGATTTTCGATTCCAAGCGTCTTGTAATTCGGTTTATGCCTGAAGTTTACTTGTGAGTTTCTGGAGTCTGGACTGAATGATTTGAAACTGGATTGAACTTTTGAACGATGTCTTGAAAAGTTTGAAATTTTATTTGTATCTGAGACATTGGAATTTGTACGGTTCAAATAGGAATGTTGTCCTAGTTCTTTACTTTCGATTTTTGATGCTTCTAGGGCCGTTGCTTTAGTTAAAATGTCTTGAAAATCAATAGTGCCTGATTGTAAAATTTGTTCTCGTAACCAGTCGTCACGCAGGCCACGAACAAACTGTGCTCGAATGAAACATTCCGTAGTTGGAACTGTTTTTCCACATTGACATTTTACTGTGAATTCGCATTCTGCGATATCGCGTTGCAATTCGGCAACGTATTCTGAGATTGACTGTGATTCCTTCTGATAATTGTTAAGGAAATAATGTTGAGAAACAATTGCACTCTTTTTCGGAATAAGCATTTCTTTCAATGCCTTTATGAGCTCATCATACTTTAGGTTTTTTATCAACTTTTCGGGACCAAGAAATGCTGCTAATGTGTTATAATGGCTTTGACCTATCGATACACATAGCAGTTGTGCGATTTTCCCTTTATCGCTTAACCCTTTCATGTCGCAGTAGTTTCCAAATCGTTCTAAATAGCATGAAAACTTTTCACGGCGAGCTTCGAAATTTTCGAAAGGAGTTATGTTGAAAAATTTCTCGGAACTTCCCGGTTGTTGTTCCTGAGAAAACGTTTCTGCAATTTGCGCTATTAATGCGCGCTGTTGCTCATGTAACGTCTCGATAATCTCCCTTAACTGGCTTGCTTCCATTTTTAAGTATTTTCCCGGAAATTTAGGTAAAAGATAATGTAAAAATTTTTACCTTATACAATTTTGGCTATGATCTTAACCTTGAAAAACCATCCACATTCGGGTCGATCAATTTGCAATGTTTTTCTTGATTTTCTTTGAATTTTTCTTTTTCCTCGTCGCCAACTATTATAACTTTTATGTTATATTCTAACTTGTATGTTTTCTGAACCGCACATTGATCTAAAACTCACAGTTCCGTTTTGGAATAGAATCAAACACGCGTCTTATGCTTTTGACATTTTAGACCAGAGCTTGTCAAACGTATTTATTTCTTAGGGTTACCACAGATCTCTATCACTAACGGCACTCCCTACGGTCAGTTGCTATTAAGAGCCATTAGAAACAAAATAATAGGCCCTGCTAACGAAGTCCTTAATATGTACGGGACCGCATTAGAATGGAGTAAAATAAGGGAAAATTTAATTCTACATTACTCAGATAAGAGGAACGAGACCTCTCTTATTAAAGACCTTCACAATGCAAAGCAAACAAAATTCTTATTACTAATAATTCCACAATTCCCTTACGTTTTAAACCCAACCTTATGTCGAATAAATTTATCATTCCTCCAAAATCAAAAAACATAATTAAACTACCAGTTGACGTTCGAAATGGCGATATTCTTATTAAAAATACCGAAATTAAACCTGAGGTCCACATCTCGGAAGGCCTCTACCTTGCTAAGGATTGGTATAGTCTCATAGAGGTCGTTAATTCTTCAGACAATGAACAAACCCTTTCTCTGGAACAACCATTACAAGTTACAGAATTCTCCCCCATAGAATTTTCAGAAATTAACACCTTTAATATCGGGTATGAAAACCAACAAGACGAAATACTTTCAGATGACATCGCTGATCTTCTCCGAGTTTCGCACCTAAATAGCGAAGAAAGAAAAATCCTTTTCAAAATTTGTAGAGAATTTAATGATATATTTTTTAGGGAAGGACAAAAACTGTCATTCTCAAATCAAGTAAAGCACAGAATTTCAACAGTTGACGACCTACCTATATACACAAAGTCATATAGATATCCGTACGTACACAAAGAAGAAGTTCAAAGGCAGATCTCCGACATGTTGGAGCAAGAGCTCATTCAACCAAGCTATTCTCCTTGGAGCTCTCCTGTCTGGATTGTGCCCAAGAAGAAAGACGCCAGTGATAAGAAAAAATGGCGGCTTGTGATTGACTATCGTAAGCTCAACGAAAAATCTATTAGCGATAGATATCCTCTTCCAAACATTACCGAAATCCTCGATAAATTGGGCAAGAGTATGTACTTTACAACAATAGATCTAGCCAGTGGGTTTCATCAGATCGAGATGGATCCACGTGATATCCAGAAAACTGCTTTCACTGTAGAAGGTGGACATTACGAATTTATAAGGATGCCATTTGGCTTGAAAAACGCTCCTTCAACGTTTCAGCGCGTTATGGATAATGTCCTAAAAGAACTACAAGGCAAAACTTGTTTAGTTTATTTAGATGACATAATAGTCTTCTCGACTTCACTACAGGAGCATGCGGAAAATTTGAGAAAGGTTTTCTTAAGGTTACGAGACGCTAATCTTAAAGTTCAACTCGATAAATCTGAATTCCTTCATAAGGAAATTGCATTTCTTGGCCATGTCGTTACCACAAACGGCGTGAAGCCAAATCCAGAAAAAATTAAGGCAGTAAAAGAGTTTCCTATTCCACGGACGCAAAAAGACATAAAATCATTCTTAGGACTAATAGGGTACTATAGGAAATTTATCAAGGACCTGGCAAAACTCACCAAACCCCTTACGGAATGCCTGAAAAAAGGAAAAAGGGTTGAGCTCAGTGATAGATATGTAAAATCATTCAATATCTGCAAAGATATTTTGACTAATGATCCGATTCTCCAGTACCCAGACTTCAGCAAACCCTTCGTATTAACCACAGATGCCAGTAGCTTCGCACTCGGTGCCGTCTTATCCCAAGGACCAATTGGAAGCGATAAGCCAATCAGCTATGCAAGTCGAACACTTACAAGTTCAGAAATTAATTACTCTACGATAGAGAAAGAACTTCTGGCCATAGTGTGGGCTACAAAATACTTTCGACCCTACTTGTTCGGTCGCCACTTCAAAATTGTTTCCGACCACAAACCCCTAATGTGGCTCATGAATCTGAAAGACGCTAATTCAAAACTTGTCCGTTGGAGGCTAAAACTAGCTGAATTTGACTACGAAATTATTTACAAAAAGGGAACCCTGAACTCAAATGCAGACGCCTTGAGCAGAATAATACCAGACACAATAAGCAATGATAGAATAGAGATTAACGTTAGGGAATCAAATGCAAATACATCAACCCAAAGTACTCACGGGTCAACAATTCACTCCGCCGAAGAGAACATGAACGATGGGATCCCAATATCTGAAAGACCGTTAAATGAATTTAACATGCAATTAGTGTTAGATCGATCAGCCAAAAGACCACCAATATCTCTCGAAATCCCATTTAGGAATAAACAAAGACGTACTATTCGAATGCCTACCTTCACTGAAGAAAATATAACCAGTATATTCAAAAAATACCTCCCTCCAAATAAATTAACCGCTGTATTCTCCGATGACGAAAGTTTCAAACTTGTCCAGAATGTACCTATACAGTAAATATTTCTCACAATCGAAAACATTTAAGCTAATTCGCTGCACTGAAATCCTAGCAGACATCATCAACGATGATGACCAAGATAAAGTGATTAGTGATTATCATAATAAAAATAATCATCGAGGAATCAATGAAACTCTTCTTCATCTCAAGCGTCAAAACTATTTCCCATTCATGAAAACAAAGATTGCAAAAGTTATCAATAACTGTCAAATTTGCCAAACCCTTAAATATGATCGGAATCCACCCCAATTGAAATTCGAAATACCAGAAACCCCGAACAAACCGCTCGATATCCTCCATATAGACATTTACAGCATCAATAAGGAACAAATATTAACCATAATAGATAAATTTTCCAAATTTGCTGCAGCATATATACTACCCGGCAGAAACAGTCTTTCTATTATTAAATCCTTAAAACACTTCATGGGCCTTCACGGGATCCCTAGGAAAATAGTCACAGACCAAGGTAGCGAATTTACAGCGACAATATTTGGTGATTATTGTAAACAGTATAACATCTCGCATCATATAACTTCCTTTCAACAATCTAGCAGTAATGCACCTGTCGAGAGATTACATTCCACCTTAACCGAAATCTTCCGAATAGTTAACGAAAAACATACCGTTAAAAATCACGAAGATATCTTAAACGAGACAATCCTTACTTACAATAATGCCATACATTCCGCAACCAAACTTACCCCGTTTGAAGTCTTTTACGGAAGAACGTACAAATTCGAAAAAAATTTAGAACACAATAATATTCATGAATACTTAGAGAAATTAAATAAGTTCCAAGCAGAACTTTACCCTACCATTCAGGCTCAGTTGCAACAAAAAGTTACTAGTAATATAAATAAATTAAACGAAAACCGACAGGACCCTGACCAATTTAATGAAGGAACAGTTATATATCGAAAAGAATGTCGAAGAAACAAAATAACCCGAAGATTTTCCAAACTAAGAGTTAATAAAAATAATAAAGTTACGCTAATAACAAACAATAATAAAAAACTCCATAAAGCAAAAATTAAAAGGAAACGTAAATTTCAGGTCAATCCAATGGACACACGGGCAGAAAATCGAAATACATGATTTAGCAAACAACAAGGGACTCCTGACCATGCAACTCGGAACTGCAAGGATTATACGAACATACAATAATTTCCTACATATAGTCAGACTTGACCAGTACAGACGTAATATTGACAAAATAACCGACTCACTTAAGACATTAGACAACACCAATGAAATGAGTAACTCCTTAGAAATTACTAAAACTAAACTAAAGGAACTAGACTATAAACTACAGACATTAACACCAAGCCTCAGAAATAAGCGCGGACTAATAGACGGTCTAGGAAGTGTGATCAAAGGAACCACAGGAAACATGGATGCTAATGACGCTGCTAAACTTAACAAAGAAATCGAAGGTATAATGCTTAATGAAAATAACATAAAAACACAAGCTAACCAACAGACCAGACTGAACCACAAAATGATTGAAAGATTTGAAAATATCACGGAACACATTAACTATCAGCAAAAAACATTAGAGAACTACCTTAAACATACCCAAATCGAATACAGAAATAAAATCAGAACCGAAGACTTTACACTTAGATATATTCAATTTTTAAATCAAATCAATTATAATATAGATTTACTGAACATTCATCTAACAAACATAGCAGAAGCCATAACACTTGCTCGATGAACATCATATCCAAGCAAATTCTAAGTCCTACTGAGCTTTCCGAATTACGCGATATTTTCGAAAAACAATCTATAAAAATCAAAACAACCGAAAGCATATATGAATTTCTTGGCCTTCAAGCGTATTATAACGATACTAATATAATATTTAGTAGTCTGGGTGGCTTAGTGGCTAGAGCACTTGCCTTCGGTGCACCTGGTACCAGGTTCGAATCTGCTTGGCGGCAAGTAATTTTCAAAAATGGTATTGGGTGCCGGACTATCAGTTCACTCAGCTGTAAATGAGTACCTGAGTTAAAATTGGGGTAATAATCACGGACGAGCGTGTAGCTGACCACTTCACCTCCTAGTGTTCCGTTGGTCTCGAAATGAAGTAACTCTAGCATTACTTCAAGGCCTAGGCCCGATTTGGGCTGTTGCGCCATTGATTATTATTATTATTAATATAATATTTAACATCCTAACACCAGGAATTTCCAACGAAACCTATACCCTTTTCCATGTTATTCCATTACCTATTAACCACACCCAAACAATAAAAACAAAACCATACGTAATCCTGAACCCCAAAAATGTTCAATATCACGACAATAAGTGCGATAACGTCCAAGGAGTGTACTATTGCAAAGATACCATCTACCAAGAAAACACTAAAATGTCAAAATGTATCGGGAATCTTATCAGCAATGTACCAGCTACCTGCGAATTGCACGAGACAAACATCGAATCGCAAATACTACAACCGGAACAAAACTACCTACTTTTGATCAACATACCAGAATCTACAATGAACACCTCCTGCGGAATCAGTAATCAAAAAATTAAAGGATCAGCTCTAATACATTTCGAAGACTGCCAGATCACAATCAACGACATAATATATGAAGCAAAACAAAACATATTTTGGGACGAAATTAATATATACCCTTCTATATTCAACAAGATTAATGCTACCATTTCGAACCAAAGCTTTCACCTAGAAACATTCAAATCATATCAGTTCAACCAGGAAAAATTATCCGCACTGCAGCTTCCATATACTCACCGGAGAGTCTTCTATACGACTATTACAACGTTTTCAATCATTCAACTCGCTATTGTCATCACCATCATCGCTATCTATATGATACTTCATCAAAGAACCAATAAATATACCATCCGCAATGATGTTCTACAAATTGATCCAACACCTGGTCCAGCCGACGGGACAACAAGGACGCAATTCCTCTGGCCGCCGTCCATCTCTAAGGGGATACGAGTTACGTAACGCAACCAGTCACCAGTCATCAGTCAGCATATTTTATTTCATTATTTCACAACATACCACGACATGTAACATTAAACCCTCAACCCAATTTCCCATAGACATTTTTCCAAGAAAGCTACCAACGAACTTTTCCCACAATCACCTCATACTCGTTCCTATCAAATCAGCAGAAATAGTTAATAAAACACCTTCCCAACTGGAAACCCTATCAGTATTTTGTCAAAATTTAAAGTAAAACAATAAACATACATAATTAAATTTCAATTGGTTTTTTTTTAATCAATAGTAAAAAATACATAACTCGCGCGGCACTCAGTACCGCAACTATATTTCTACTATAAATCGACTGATTTCCGGGTCCTGGACCTTCAGTTGATTATTATACTGATTATTTATATGTTAATTAATTAATTCATTAATTAATTACTGACATTCTTGTTGGATAATTTAATTATCCAACAAGAATTTCAACACTTTTAAGGAAAACATATAAGACCAGTTCAGTTTGACTCCCTGATGTAGACTGATAAGATGTTAGATAAATCTGAAATCTTTTGTGCTCTAGTATCTTGAAAGATACTAGAGCGCTCAATCATTGATTATTAATAACAGATAAGAAAATTCGTGTTTAGTAAATTTGCGGTACGAAGTGCCACTGCGCGTGCCAAACACCCTGTATAAAGGAATTTTCAGAACTTGTGAGGAACTGACTACCCAGAACTCTGAAAATATCGACTGGATTTCTGAAAAAAAAAGATCACGTGCACTACTTAGAAAATTTTTCAGTCTGTGAGAAAAAAATTACTAGTTAGGGTTGGGGTGTTTTAAGATAGGGTTCCATTTGCCCCCAAAGAGTTCTGTCGATAATACGTTATCAACATTTACGCTAACTGTTAATAAAAAGAAGTTATAACGCATTGAAATTAAAATTTTTCGAGTGATTGAAATAAAACTTTTTCCCTGTAAAGGTTGGTGTAGTTCTGGTTAGAGTTCCGTCTGCCCCCCAAAGAGTTCTATCGATTACACCTTATGAACATTTACGCTAACTGTTAAGAAAAAGCAGTTATAGCGAAGAAGAAGTAAGAAGTTATTATCGATTTTACTTATACGTAAATTTTCGCGCGTTTATACGTTCGTATAGTCATTTTTATATGTATGTAGTAGACTAGTGCGTGGCTCGATGGGACATCATCGGGTCGATCGATTGTACAAGGGATCGGTGAGACGAAGCTGAATATGATGGTAATATTTAATAATAATAATCAATGGCGCAACAGCCCAAATCGGGCCTAGGCCTTGAAGTAATGCTAGAGTTACTTCATTGCGAGACCAACGGAACACTAGGAGGTGAAGTGGTCAGCCACACGCTCGTCCGTGATTATTACCCCGATTTGAACTCAGGTACTCATTTACAGCTGAGTGAACTGGTAGTCCGGCACTCAATCCCATTTTCGAAAATTACTTGTCACCAAGCAGATTCGAACCTGGTACCAGGTGCACCGAAGGCAAGTGCTCTAGCCACTAAGCCACCCAGACTACCTATGGTAATATTTATCTGATCTTATCTGTTTCAATTTTTCAGTGACGCCATTTCAAAATACAATAAAGAACACGAATAAATAATATATTTGTTCATTGTTTGACGAGCTCAACATTTGTAAATTAAACTGAGGATATTAGAACGTTTTACTTTATTATATAAATAATACAGTATTGTGGTAGATTTTTTAAAAAAAAAAAATTTCAACCCTGAAAAATTTTTTTTAGACGTTTCATAGCTAGTAGACACGAAAAAAGCAATACAAATGTTCAGTCCATCTGTCCGCGGTACGCAAAATCGATTGAAGGCTCGTAGCTCCCAAACGCTTAAAGATATTAAGTTGAAATTTATTTTACAAATAGACGGGGTAGGCTCCTTGAAGTGACCAAATTTTTAAGGGTGGGGTATGAGGGGAAGGAGGGGGAAGCGTTTTAGACGGAAAATTCTGGTTTCTAGATCTCAGTAACCACTTTTGATAGGAAGCTGAAACTTAGGATGTGTATAGAGTTCTGATAGTAGACCCATTTACATAAAAATTGTCAATATTGATCAGGGAGTGTGGGTGTGAGGGGAAAAATATTGCGTCCGAAACGCAAAAAAGGCGAGATAGACACATTCTAAAATACATATCTCCTAAACTGTTAATGGCACACTATTCAAACTTAAGAAATATTTGTAGTTATACTAGGAGAAAAGATTGAAAACAAATTTTTGAGTAGGCGCAGTGACGTATGGGGGTGTGGGGTCTAAAACTTTAGATTACGATATCTCTAGAAAAATAGAATTCGGTATCGGTGTAAAGGTCGACAAATGAATAATGATCAAAGTAAAATGTTTTAAGTGGACGGTGGAGCATAAAAGTGGAGGGGATAAGAATTTTTTAAAAAAAGCACATTTCATATCTCAAGAATAGTGTCAGATAGATGCTCAAATTTTTTACCAGAAGTAGCGCTAATTGAACCCTAATGAGGAAATTTTGAAGATGTGAGTGTAAAGGGTAAGGGTGGGAGAGGGTGAAAAGGAAAAAGTTTCGATGCTTATATCTTAAGAACCTGTAATGATATAAACCTTAAACTTGGTGTTTAGATAGACCCAGAAGGGTTTTCAAGTTTTTTGAAAGTCGACCTTTAAGAGGGTGTAAATATATTATAAACATTTTCATGAATTTCGACCTGCGAGTTGTATGGGAGGTCCTAGAAAGGACATAGCGCAAAAATCAAATGTACCCAATTCCATGAGTGCATAAATTATGTATCGATCGTGCATCAATACTTAGAACGATTTCACATTGGTCGAGTAGGCATTTCTGTTTTACTGTTTCGGAATTGACAATTTGTATGGGGGGGTCCTTGACAGGACGCAGTGTAGAAGTCTTGAATTGCAAATTCTAAGAGCGCATAAATCATAGATTCAGCTGGTATAATTATTTGGTGTAATTTTTGCATTTGGAGAATCTCGACCTGCGAGTTGTATGCGAGGTCTTGGAAAGGACATAGCGCAAAAATCAGTTGTAATTAATTCTGAGAGCGCATAAATAGCGCATAACTCCTGTGTATTAATTTTTTAAATTTTTTCATATTTTAGGGGTGGGGGGGCTAGCTTGCCGCCCACTTAGCCCTCCCACCTTTAAATGACTTATCTTTACTAAACGAAAGGAGCGCAAAATTTTTTTTTGGTGTTTTGGAGAGCGCATTAATAGTGCATAATTCTGTAATTTTTTCATTAAGTTTGAAGGAAGGGGGAGGGCCAGCTGGGCGGACGTAAATAACTGACAGGATCTGAAGAATTAAATAAACTATTTTGTTGGCCGTGTCTAATTTTTCACGGCAATAATAATGATAAGGAAAAAGTGTGAGTTTCACAGGCTATTCTGATTTTAATCATATCTATGAAAAGTTTCCGAAGCATGAGCTGTCATTTTCACATATTACGAATGCTCTTGCATTAAATACTTTTGGTAGGAGTAGAATTGAATATTTCTTAGATCACCAAAAAAAGGTAAGTGTTCAAAATTTTAATGAAAACATGTTGGAAAATAGAAACGCCTTTGAAGTGCTAGTAGATTGATTTTTTTAGCTGTTCATGAGTTACCATTTCGGGGCCATGATGAAACTAGTGAATCTTTCAATGAAGGCAACTTTAAGGACTTATGTGCAAGGGCGCCCATAGAACTTCTTCCAGGGGGGGGGGCAAGGCAAAAATTTTATAAAATAACCACCCACTCCATTTAGGATCTGAACTTATGGTTGAAATTTGAACGAAAGTTCGTTAACGGACACAATCGTTCTACTCTTTCGGGTCCATACAAAGGCCTAAAAACATGCGTTCAAGAATACTAGCCGATAACTTCGGAACGCTTAAATCGCTTAAATCCCAGTCGTAGAGGTGCTTGTACATAAGCAATTTTTCAAACAATTAATTGTCCGACAACTATTGCCAAAATTAGTTCCAGAGCGATTAATGAATGGCGGCAATATTTCGACAATGTGGATATGTTTTCATAGATTGCTGATATTTCTCGCCCTATACTCGTAGTTTTTGTATTTGCAAGAAAAATTTATCTCTTCCACTTCCATGCTTCATCACCTCCTTAAAAAAATTTACTTTATTAGTCAAACTTTATACAGAAACCGAATTTTATTTTTATACTGCAATTGGTTCGTGATATTGTAATCAAAAGTTGTTCATTCCCTCTGGAGGTGTTTTACTTTATTATTTATAATACAGTATTGTTATTGATTTTCAAAACAAAAAAATTTGCTGCACTCCAAATTTTTTTGTCTACGTTTCATGACTAGTAGACGCGAAAAAAGCAATAAAAATTTTCACTCCGTCTGTACGCCGTACCCCGTACGAAGGGGTGTGGGAGTGGAGGGGGAAATAATGCGTCCGAAACGCAAAACAAAATTCTAAAATCCATATCTCCTAAACCATTTATAGCAAGCAATTAAAACTTAACAAATATCTGTAGTTATACTAGGAGAGTAGATTGAAACAAAATTTTTGGGAGGGGGTAGTGGCGTACGGGGGTGGGTTGAAATACTTAAGATTACGATATCTTACAAACCAATTGCACCAGAAAAACAAAATTCGGTTTGGGTATAAAGCTTGATAAATAAAGATTGCTCAAAGTAAAATCTTTGAAGGGGGTGGGTGAGCACGGAAGTGGAGGGGATAAGAATTTTTCAAATATAACACGTTTCATATCTCAATAACAGTATAAGGTAGATGCTTAAAATTTTTACCAGAAGTAGACCTAATAGAACCCTAGTAGGGAAATCAATTTCGGGGGTGTGAGTGCAGCGGATGAGGGTGGCTAAGGGTGAGAAGGAAAAAGTTCCGACGTTCATAACTTAAGAACCTATAATGATAGAAAACTGGAACTTGGTAATTAGATAGAGCTATAGTAGTGGCATGTTGAAAAAATTAATTTTTTTTTTTGGGTAGTACGGTACGGGGGTGGGGGGTGTTTTTCTTAACTTTAGAACGGCTTATGCTAGGAAGTTAAAACTCGGTACGTATATGTAAATCAACTAGAAAAGTAATTCTAATAAAAAAAAAATTTGTTTTCATTGCCGTTAGGAAAAGGGGGTAAAAAAAAATAGTCAGTGAAAATAAAATGCATATATTTTCACTATTTTCGTCATATTTCCTAGGTCTTTCCAAATATTGAATTCATTTTTATACTCTAGATGAACATATATAGTATTATAAATTTAATCCAGCCCGAAAAGTTTCTAACGCATAGAACCGAGCCTAGAACGAAAAAAAATTTTATATATTATTTTGTGTTTATTTTTTGCCAAAACCCCCAAATCCGTTTGCTGTCCGTCCATCCGTCCGTCCGTTAGCACGATAACTCAAGAACGCGTTGACCTAGGAAGTTGAAATTTTGTCACAACTTGTAAAATGGAAAAAGTAAGGATAAATTCGTTAATGGGCGATATCCTTCCACTCCTTCGGGTACCTCCCATACAAGAGTCCTTGAAACACGTTTTCATAATTATTGCTCGAATGCTTCAAGTATCGAACTTGAAATTTTGCATACTTAAGGTTTACAATGTTTGAATCGAATGTTCCGAATATGATGCAAATCGAATGAGTCCTTCGTGTAGCAGCCTAGAAAAGTCCTTCAAAAATGTATGCATGTTACTGAATCCACTATAACTCCAGAACGAATGAAAGCAGGAATTTAAAATTTTACAGGAATTAGTGTTATACCAAAACCAAAACGAAGTTTATTAATTAGCGCCATCTGTTGACTCCTTCGGGTAGCTGTCATACAAAAGTCCTTAATAAACATGTTCACCAATATTGAACGATAACTTTAGAACACTTTAAGTTACGACTTTGAAATTTTATACACATTAATTTTATAATAGTCGCAGCTGAAACTATTAATATGAAAAATATCCCATAAGTCTTTCATGTAGTTGCCATACAAAAATTCTGTAAAATATCCTAACTTACTTTATGGAACTCACTATAAATCGAAAAACCGAGTAGCCACTATACAATAATTCTACCTGTAAGTAAAAGGTCATGTAATAATTGCTTGTGCTCTCCTCATTCTTTTGATATATTTCCAACTAAAAAATAAATCGGAGTTCAGTATTTCATCTAGAGTATCATACGATTGGCTTGCAGCCGATCGTGACTGCGTTATGTTTATTCTACGGATTCTTCATATAAGTACCTAGAATTTGTTTTCGAGAATTTTTGAAATTCGATCCCTAAGGGGGTGTTAAGTGGTTGTATACTTTTTTATGAATTCCGGAATATCTCTCAGGTCTGGTCAGATATCACATCCACGGGCTTGTTTAACAATCACCAATTTTTTTTGTTTATGGATTCTTCATATGAATACCAAGAAAGTGTTTTCAAGATTTTTTGAAATTCGACCTCGAAGTGGGTTAAAAGTGGTTTTATACTATTTCGTGAATTCTGCATTATCGCTCAGGTCTGATCAGATATCGAATATCTTTTCGCTTCCACAGTCTTGTTTAACAATCACCAATTTTTAAATTTTGTCTTCTTCAACCTCTAGACCGCATCCCGGAATATGACCCAATTATATAATTCATATGTTACACCATATTCTAACCGCTTCCCGAAGTTTTTGTTAGGTTTTCAGTCACATAGTAACATACACCGGATCTTCGAATTGAACACGTTCCAAACTTCTGCCGGAAAAATAATAAAGTTGCGCCCAGACTGTTGGCAGATTTTTTTCTAACTATGTAGAACGCCTTCCACTACAAAGTTGAAACTCGGTATGTATGTACCTATATGTAAATCAACCAGAAAAGTAGAAAAGAAAAATCTTAAATATCCATTAGTGTTTGGAAGGAGGTCGAAAAATATTATCAGGGAAAATGATATGCACATATTTTCAGGATTTTCGTCAAATCTATTAGGTCTTCCCAAATATTGAATTAATTTTATTCTACGGCTTTTTCATATACATACTCGTAAATATTTAGAAAGTGTTTTCATGATTTTCTTAAATTACTTTTTCATGAATTCTGCCATATACCCCTCCCCCCCCCCAACCTTGATATGATATCGACTATATCTCCACTTTCATGGGGTTGCGTAATAATCGCTTAACCCTCTAACCGGCAAGCGTTCCTGTAGGAACGCATCACAAAAGTCAAATTGTCTTGCTGTCTAGAAACATTTACCTACAAACCTGAATTAAAGTCTTATGGTAGTACTTCAGTGAGCACATTGTCAAAGTACGAACGCGATCTGATGTTTCGTTAGATATTTATGAATAGCTTTGTGTTAGATTTCGAGAAAAGAGCACGCAAAACTTTTTTTTCCGGTACACAATTTTTAAATTCAATAAAAACAGGATTATAACAGTTTAAATTCATTCAGAATTTTTTTCAGCGTTATTTAAACCTTTTTGAAGTAAAAAAAGTTATTATCTAGTGATTTGGTAGATCTCGACGCAGTGTAGGTGAGTAATTGTGATGCGGTCCTACAGGAACGCTTGCCTTTTCACGCTACATTTTTTCCTTCTTTGTTTTTTTTTTTCAATTGCTCTATTATTCCTCACCTTATGCATAGAAATGAGTAATAGAAGACAAAAATCATTCAAATTGAGTGAATTAACCTCTTGAATTCGGTTGAAACTGATGACAGACTTTTTGTCGTACATGAATCACATGCAGGACATTCAATATACATTACCAAGTACTCAAATCATCTTACCAAAAACATCAGTTTATGGAAAGAATCAACGTGTCATGAACCAATATAAAGGAATACCAGGAAGCCTGTCCCTATCAGGCATTGCTGGGTTTTTGATCCAGAGATCATTTCACCTACGGAACCATCTCGTTATATAAAAAATATCTTGAAGCATGGTAAACTCAAAATTCACGCGAGTAATATTCAATCCAGCACTGAGCGTACTGAAATCCTATTACTGAAACGATACATGTTCAGTCCTCATATGCAAAGGACTGTTCTCTCCACTGAGGGATAGTAAGTTCAAAAATTGGATAAAGGCTGGAGAGATGTTAAATCTTCGTATTCAACATCCACCATAAAAACACTGTCTATCTTTCACCTCCTCAGCGGTACATTCCCTCTTCAATTCTTTCAAAGTGATCACTTGTGGGTTGTTGTGGTTGTTTTGCGGCCAAACACTCAGCCTGAAAACACTCCTCAAAAATTGGAGCACTGATCTAAGGACGCTGGTTGTCATTTCGATAAGGACGAGAAATCGAAGTGGCAGTTAGTCGTTCGCCAACCGACGGGCGACCCACAACACACTGCAAAGTGATGACTCCGATAGTCGTCACTGCAGTAACACACACGCAGCTGCGCTAAAACAGCGGTAGCAACCGGCCGTACACGGCGGTTGCACCTTCCGCTGCAGTTGGCACCATAGGTGCGAAGGACGTCAATCTTGGCGACGGCAGCGACTAATGCCGTCGCCGCAAAGACGATGGCTGCGACTTCAGCCATCGCAACACAGACGTCGGCAGCGACATTGCCGACGCCGCGACCTCTACACCCCCAGACACGCACCGGCACTGAATTCTGCCGTCGCTTCAGCGACCTTATTTATGTTGGACTCGCGGCATAGCCGGAAGAACTCTAACACATGAGGTCGTGACGCAAGTCCCTAACACACTCATTCCCAAATAAATTCCGTTTCTACTAAACAAACCAAACATCTTTTACTCGAGAACTTTAAACCATGTTCTTATTCCTTGGTCCGTTCATAAAAAACTGGAAAACAACTAGAAAAATAATTCATCATTTTCAGGAAAATCCTGAGAAATGAATCCAGACAATGACGTTAACAAGGAAAAACACAAATTGGGTAAAATTTACTACATTTTTTTTGGCTGTTTACTAGTTTCGACCCCAGCCCCGGGGTCAACTTCAGTACTCTTTGAAATCACTAGTTGGGTGAGGAATCTGTGCATATGCATATAAAGAATGCATATGTGAAGGCAAATTTATAAAAATTGACATAGTTATTATCAGGCTATTAAGACATTGATTTTAAATTGAAAAGAATGAAAAATTGAAAATTTATGTCTATCACGTCAATCTAACTGATTTCTACTACTAAATTCCGAATACTGCATGCATTTGAAACATTAAATTAACGCGAAGAAAAATTAATTGAACAGACTTTTTGTCGTACATGAATCACATGCAGGACATCTACTAGTTCTTAGAATAATCTTTTTTCACTTTCTTTCATTTTTATGTATCTTTTTTCTTTATAAGTCCTGTTATTCAGGTCGTTTCTCAATTCCTTGCTAAGTCTACGTCTACGTCTATGTTGACGTCACAGCATAGCATTGCTATTATAACAGTTTAGAAAAAGCTTGGATAAACCGTCAAAATGGATCAGCTGATGCTTAATTGACACTTCAAAAATCAAAAATTAATTAAATTCCATAGAAAAATTTGAATTTTTTTACGTTTGCTTAGATTGACTGATAGCCAAGACAAAAAGCAATAAGGAATCAAGACACTACTTTGCTAGGTCTGACGTCAAAACTGTTATAACTAGACGTAGACGTAGACTTAAGCAAGGAATTGAGAAACGACCTCAGTATAAAATATCATGTTCATACCTCTTTGTTTTTTTACACTTAACCCGGCAAGCGTTCCTGTAGGAACGCATTCGTTTTTTCTACCTGACGACTGACTGCGCAGGTATTTTTGTTTGAAAATTGAAAGGTATGTTTTTTAGACTCAGATTTATGATTAAAAAAATTACCAATGAAAAATATTCGCCTGTTCAATTCCGCCGGTTAGAGGGTTAAAACTATCATAGTTGTTAAGTTCTTGCCTGTTTTAACCCTAAGAGGGTGTAAAAGGGTTGAACACGTTTTCACGAATTCCGAAATTTCTTTTAGAAGTGGTAAAAAATTGGATTGGTTTTTACTTTCACGTGCTGTCTTTATATTTATCTATCAACTATTTTGAGGATTTTTGGATATTCCACCCCCAAGTAGGTGTAAGTAGGTTGCATATATTTTCACAGATTCTTACAGATTGCTTAAATCTGATGATATATGGAATTCCTATTTAATTTCTATGGTTTCCTATACCATGTAAGCACCAAAAAGTCAATTTCATGTATGCTTTTTAAAGCTTTGACTTCGACTTCTTAGGATTGATGAGATATTTGATCACTTTTCACTTCCACAGACTTTTTATATAATCGCCTACAAACTCATTTCACAATTTTTCGATATTCAACTTCCTAGGTTTTCACAATTTTTGCCATCCTTTAGTTCTGATGAAATATGAAATTGGTTGTTTCTATTATAACTACTTTTATTTTTAGATCAAAATTAATTTTCCAAGAAAAGTCATAATCTCGAAACAACTGATGATATACTCCGATTTTGATCGCTTCCGAACTTTGACCCGAAAAATAATAAAGTTTCGCCCAGACTACTGGCAGATTCTTAAATCGATAACATTACTTTATTGTTAAAATAATAAAGTAAAATATACTTGAAAACAGTGGCAGATCCAGACCTTACTATTGGGGGTGTCAGATTTTTTTTTAATTTGGCTATTTCGTTTGATAAAGTTCTGTGTGAATTTAGCTACATCGACAGCACTTAGCAAAAAAAGGGTCATCTGAAGAAGGGATCATATTGTTTTCATCTTATTTTGGGTCATTAAATCAAGAATCGCCAAATTTGTGAGCTTATCATTTCTGATTCTTTTGAAAAAATTTGTAATTGAAGAACAAGTGCTACGTCTATTTTTACGCAAGCCGGCCAGCTGCTGTCGGAGTGGGCGCGGGCGGACGGAAGGGCGATTACCGGAACGAGATCCTTCTTGATACAAATACCAAATACCAAACCACTAGCTCTTCCTGAGTTACACTCATGGAGTGGATGCAGATCTGGGGATAGTCGGGGAAAGAAAAATCAGAATGAAAGAAAAATAAAACCAGCCAAAAACGCACGATTAAAAAAAGAAAAGAATTTACCACGATTATATTTTTCAATTTTTTAAACTTGATACACGATAGCCTGTCGTTAGGCGACTTTAGTCAGTTACTCTACGTTAAACAAATTCGACTTGATGCGAGCAAAAATAAGAAAACGGCGCTGCGGTCGATGTTGCTTCGTCGGTGGGCCAGAATCGAGAGAGCGATCGTCCTCTGCCCATTTCTTTAGTTGTTCCCGGGGTCAGCCCAATCTTTCCAATGGCTTGCGGCCCCGTTGATCCTGGGTGAATGTCCGCTTTAAAAGCCAGCAAGCTCGTGCGTGCCGCGCTCTTGGATCCACGCATTTTGTTGCTGCTATCCACCGCTACTGGGTGAGATGTCGCGTAGATCGCATTGGTGGGTTCTGATCTTGCAAGTTATACTGTCTTCCATAAAGGGCAGAGCGTTCCGCGTCATGTAGCGTCGTCGGATGCATTTGCTATTCGGTGTCGGCTCTTGCAAGAGAATAGCTCATTCGGTTCCGGATGATCGTGGTTCCGATGTGATGAACTTAGCAATATTCGATGTCGGCTCTAGCAGGAAAATTGGTAATTTGGTTTCGGACGGTCGTGGTTCCAATGCGTTCCCTTTCGGCCGCAGCCGATTCAACCGATCATCTACCTTAGTCGTCGTTCTTCCTTTTACTTTGTCAAGTGCGCCGTTCAATATGAAAAGAAAACCATTAATACAAAAATACATGAAAGCCGTAGGATTCAAAAGGCTTCGAGGTACCGCAGTTGTTAGCCGGTTCATGGTTTTCTTCCATCTCCCCTCCACCCCAAGAGCACACGCCTGTGGAGGCCTTTTCTTGCTAGCCCAACCCCGGAATAACCCCGGACCGGACGCTCCTCCGCTCAGAGTTTCCTTGCCGGCAGCAGCCGTCGCGCAGTACATGCGTGAAGGAACCCAGGTTAACGCTCAATGCATCTCCGAAACACCTTCGTTCTCTTTCCGTAGGTAACTCAAGTAAAAAAATAATTGAAATTCAAGGATTTGTTTCTATCTCATTTTTTAACTAACAAAAACAATAACAATCTTTAAAATAAGCCCTACTTTATTTTTCGTGGATAAAAATTACCAGAGATATGGATTTTCAAAGAGGATTCGGATATCGTTTTGGGGAAATTTTTTACATACTGTAACTAACAAAAAATATCTGCCAACAGTCTGGGCGCAACTGTATTATTTTTCCGGCAGAAGTTCAGAACGCGTTCAATTCGGGGATGCGGTGTATGTTACTATGAGACTGAAAACCTAGCAAAAAGATCAGGAAGCGGTTAGAAAAGGGTGTAACATATGAATTAAATAATTGGGTCATATTCCGGGATGCGGTCTAGAGGTTGATAAAAAAACAAAAATTAAAAATAGGTGATTATTAAACAAACCTGGGGGAGTGAAAAGATATTCGATATCTGATCAGACCTGAGAAACATGGTGGAATTCATGAAAAAGTATACAACCAGTTTACACCCTCTTAGGGGTCGAATTTCAAAAAATCTTGAAAACACATTCTAGGTATTCATATGAAGAATCCGTTGAATAAAAATGAATTCAATATTTCGAAAGACCTAGTAGATATGACGAAAATCGTGAAAATATATGCATTTTATACTAACTGATAATTTTTTTTGCCCCCCCTTCTGAACGCCAATGAATGTTCGAATTTTTTTTTAGCAAAATTACTTTTCTAGTTAATTTACATATACGTACCGAGTTTCAACTTCTTAGCATAAGCCGTTCTAAAGTTAGGAAAAACACCCCCCACCACCGTACCATACTACACCTAAAAAAAATTCAATTTTTCCACCATGACACTACTAAAGCTCTATCTAAATACCAAGTTTCAGTTTCCTATCACTAAAGATTCTTAAGATATAAGCATCGGAACTTTTTCTTTCTCACCCTTCCCCACCCTCACCCTCTACACCCACACCCCCAAACTTTTTTCCCTACTAGGGTTCTATTATGCCTACTTCTGGTAAAAATTTGAAGCATCCATCTTACACTGTTATTGAGATATGAAACGTGTTATTTTTGAAAAATTCTTCTCTCCTCCACTTACGTACTCCCCCGCCCCCTTCAGTGATTTTTCTTTGAGCATTCTTAATTTATCAAGCTTTATATCCAAACTGAATTTTGTTTTTCTGGTGCCACCGGTTTGGAAGATATCGTAATGTTAAGTATTTTAACCCCCACCCCCATACGTCACTACCCCCACCCAAAAATTTTGTTTCAATCTATTCTCCTAGTATAACTACAGATATTTGTTAAGTTTTAATTGCTTGCTATTAACGGTTTAGGAGATATAGATTTTTGAATGTGCCGATCTCGACTTTTTTGCGTTTCGGACGCATTGCTTCCCCTTCACTCCCACACCCCTTCACCCATATCATCAATTTTTTTGCAAATGGGTCCACTTTCAGAAATTCCAAGTTTCAGTCTCCTTTCATGAGTGGTTGCAGAGATCAAGAAACCAAAATTTTTCGTCTTAAACGCTTAACCCACCTTCCCTCTCATACCCTGTTACGAATTGTTTTCGGCACAATAAGCGCCTCCAATTCGCATCCAGATTTTGATGGGCCCCCTTGAACCTAGACAGCATAATCTGCCGACTGCTCAGGAGCCGGATGGGGGGGGGGGGGGTTGAAAAAAACTGTTCAAAAGGGCACCATCCTCGTAAATGCTGTCAAAAACCAAAAACTCGATGAGAACAAAGGGAGAAAGATTCAGGGAAAGACAGGAATCTAGCCGCACCACTACCGTCTTGAATCACTTAACAACCGCGAAAATCACGACGCGAGAGAGAGAAAGAGAGGCAAGATCGGGAAAACCTAAGGCCATCCCAGTCCGACGGAGCCCCAGGGCCCCTTTTCTGTGGAGATCTACTCCATTATGCCACTAGTAAACCGTGCGGAAGAAAAATTTGGAATTTTTCACCTCGATGTCGTCTTTAGTTCTCCACTCGACAGGATACCTGTACACGATGAGTAATTGGGAAAAAAATATTGGGCAAATGCATGCAAATGAAAGAAAATTTTTCAAATGATAATTTGTAAAATGTATAATTCAATTCTTCTAATTGGTAGGTTCGTGAATATTTTATTATTAATTAATTTTATTGATGCGTTTATTATTATGGTTCCGGAGTGAATTACTTGGCGAGCGCTGAGTCGTTGGGGCCCTTTCCGTATACCGAGACGTCTGGTGCATATATATGTATATAAAGAAGAATTTACCTGCCGCACAACTAGATTGTCTGTCTTTTTGAGTTCAGAATTCTGATTTGACCTGATCACTGAGTTCAGCAAATTGTTCAACTTTCACAGCACTCAATAGTTTATTCACCGAGATTTTGTGCCACTTAGGTCAAACTAAATTGTCTATTATTTCACTGCCGTGCATTAACGCTTAAAACTTCACTTTTGAGGGGGGAAAAAGTCTTTCCACTTTTCAAAATAAAAATGTTATTATACAAAAAAAACTTTCTGAAGGTGGACTTTTGTCCCTTGAAAAATGACCTTCGTGCTCGAGCTCCCACACTACACACCTCGTCCCACAAGGAAAATTCTTCAATCTTTTCCAACATCGCCGTGAAAAAAACGGTCTTTTATGACGAATGCGATGTAGCATTTGCGCGGGAAGCGACGCACTCTTCGTTTTCTCCTCGTACATCCAGATGCCGCCAGTAGAGTATCCAAGATTCAAATCCAAATTTTCACTCGATGATTTTTAGAATTGACGATTTTATTTTTCTTTTATTGTTATTATAATTATTATTATTATGGTTAAAAAATATTTTTTTTCGTTACATAAGTACTGAAATACAAAGGTAGCATGCCTTGTGGAGTGGTCGCGTCACGAAGGATGGAGGCAATATCCTATCGAAACGATCACTGTAAGACCACAGCACAACACATTGTGGGTTTGAGACCATTCGCATAAGACAGGAACTAAAGTTTATAAGAAAGCAATTTTTTTTTCCTTTTTACCCGAGGCTGCATTCGTAACAATCGTGGGGACGACCCAGACCCAGGAGAACCGTCTCATAAATTAGCCGGGCTTCCTACATAAAACCAACTCAAAAGAATAACTATTTCATTATTAGGACTTAATATCCTTACTGTGGTATATGCCAATGATGTTCCCGGCTTTATCCTCAAGTTGATAGGAGACATTTCCTATCTTTTCTCTCACCTTGGCCTCGATAAATTTCGGAGCAAACTTGGCAGCAAAACGGTTAACGGCACTGCTTTGTACATAGTTTCGCACATATACGGTTTGCCCTGGCACAAAGGATTTGGATGTGCTATGCAGGTTGTATGTATGCGCACTCTTCTTGGAAGCTAATTCCAGGTTTTGACATATTTTATCCTGTAACATTCGGATACGTTCGATGTGGGGCGTTATAGATATATCTCCTTCTCCTAGTGAGTTTAAGGCCTGGAGGAGCTCATAGTCTGATCCATGACGTATTGCATGATAGCCAAACATCAGGAAGTGCGGTGAATAGCCAGTCGAAGCGTGTACCACATTTCGAAGTGCTGACGATGTCTCGCTGAGATGATCGTCCCAGTTCCGGTGATCAGTACCAACATATGAGCGTCTAGCCGCTAAGATAGATCGGTTGACCCGTTCAGAAGCATTAGCCTGTGGTGCGTAGAAGGGGGAAAGAATGTGCTTTACACCAAAGTTCTCCAAGAATATTTGGAATGCCCTGGCAGTGAACTGTCCGCCATTATCTGAGTGGATGCATTCCGGAACACCGTAGGTTAAGAAGACTTCGTTACCCAAGAATTTAATGATACGGTCTGATGTGGCACTTGGCATTGATTTCAACCACACAAATTTTGTGAACTTATCCAGAACAACGAAAATGTATTTATTTCCGGCAATTGACCGAGGGTAAGGACCTAAAAAATCAATGTATAAACGTTGCATGGGACGAAAGACTTCAATTCGTTCACCCATTGGGGGACGCATAGTGTGGTTCGCGGGCTTGCTTTGTTTACAAACTACACAAGCTGCAACATACTTAGCAACGTCCTGTCGTAGCTTCGGCCAATAATAATACCTCTGTAGAAGCTCTACCGTCTTTTGTACCCCGCAATGAGACGAAATTGGATCATCATGCGCCTTGGAGATCAGTTCTTGAATTGTTGGATACGGGACCCACAGTTTATGCTTTGGGATGTCAGTGGTTGTCTCAATTTTGGTATTAGTGCAGATATAGATTTTACCATCAAGAACGCTAAGATTCGAGTATCGGTCTGGAGATTCTGATATCTGAGAGATCAATTCCAAGTGCGACGCATCCTCAAAACCTGTCATTGGCATGGCTTCGTCGACATAGAGCGGGAAATCTTCCTCCAACTCTAATTCACTACAGAACACTCGCGATAGTGCATCAGGAACGACATTCAGCGTGCCTTTCCTATGCTCAATTTGAAACTTGAACCCCTGCAGTTTCAGACTCCATCGAGCTAAACGCCCAGACAGGTCCTGTTGCTGCATGAGCCACTTTAAACTTGCGTGGTCCGTAATTATTGTGAACTCAAGTCCTCCGACGTAAGCCCGAAACCTCTTCACACTCTGGACTGCAGCCAAGCATTCCAACTCCGTCACACTATAATTCCGTTGTGCAGCATTGAGTTTCGCAGACATGAAAGCTATCGGATGTTCTTCACCTAAATCCGTCTTTTGGAATAAGACACTTCCGATGCCTGTGCCACTCGCATCGCACTGTATGAAGAATGGTCTCGAAAAATCAGGATTTATCAAAACCGGCGCTGTTGTAAGGAGTTTCTTGGTTTCTTCGAAAGCCCGATTTGCAAAATCGTTCCACACAAATGCTTTCTTTCCCTTGAGTAGGTCAGTTAGCGGAGAAGTCACTGAGGCAAAGTTTGGTATGAATCTTCTATACCAGCCCGCCATGCCCGTAAATCTACGCACTTCACGTGTGCTTTTGGGAATCGGGTATGCTGTAATACCAGAGATCTTTTCTGGGTCAGTCTTAAGTATGCCATCACTAACGACATATCCCAAGTATTTGATTTCCTTCATAAGGAATTTGCTTTTCTCAACATTTATTGTAAGATTGGCAGTTCGCAAGAGTTCGGCAACATGACGGAGAAGATGAAAATGTTCTTCCAAAGTACTGGAGGTGATAAGCAAGTCATCCAAATATACGAATACCTTATCGTGTAGTTGATAGGGAATGACTTTGTGCATCAGCCGACACATTGTTTGTGGCGCGTTGCACAACCCAAAAGGCATGACCGTGAATTGATAGAGCGGTCGCCCAGGAACGGTAAACGCTGTTTTATCGCGCGAAGATGGATCCAACGGTATTTGCCAAAAAGCATCCTTTAAATCCAGACTCGAGATGAATTTAGTGGCTTGCAACCGAGAGAGAAGACCGTCATCTAACGGAAGAGGGTACGCATCCTTACACGTAACTTCATTTATCCGCCGTGCGTCCAAACATAGTCTAACCTTCCCATTTGCCTTACTCTTCAACGTCACTGGAGAACACCAAGAGCTTGAGCTCTCTTCAATTACGCCCAGCTCTAGCATCCGGTCCAGTTCATCGTAAAATTGTTTTTGAACGACCGGGGATACGGAATAGTGACGCTGCTTAACTGGTGCTGCGGAACCCACATCAATTACATGAGAAAGTAAAGAAGTTTTCCCCAAGCCCATGCGGTTAAATGATGGAAACGAATCTGCAACCTCTCTTAATTTTAGTCTGTCTTCTTCACTCAAATTGTGTTTTAAGGAATTTGTAGGGGTTGGTTGACACACTATTTCTTCAACCTGCGTTGGAGCCAGTCCAAAAAGATCCCAGAAATCCATGCCTAGGTATAAAGGGTTTTTTAGTGCTGGGGCGACTAGAAATCGCATCATTCGACTCTTTCCTGCGAATGAAACCAAAACGCGAACATAGCCCAACACTTCACACTTTTGACCACATGCCGTAGAGAGATGTGAATGCATAGAATGAACTGGTAGTGAGAGATCTGTGATGAGTTTAGACCCCTCAGCCCCGAGTACGCTTGAACTGGCACCACTGTCAAGTAACCCCTGAAAACGATGCCCTTTTATAAATATTTCAGCATACGGACGGTTGTCGCCATTTATTTGAAAAATTGATGACACATCGGCTTGTTTTAGATGTCGCCGAATTTGCCAGTAACGGATGGAACGTGATAAGCGGGAGCGTTTACGAATTGGTGGACTAGTCTGACATATCTGAGGTTTAAATTTGGTTGAAATTGAAAGCTGGTCTATATTGTGGGTTTGGGTGGCAGATCCGTATTGGTAGCCTGGTTCTGATTGGGACTCTCTGTAGGTTGGATGCGACTCGTCCCAGGTTGATTCGCACTCCTCTGACCGTTTCCCGACCTACGTTTGCATACCGTGCAGTTTGGTTTCACCACGTTTGGTGTACCGCAACCAAAGCAGAACGTGTGTGTGATCTCTTTTGCACAATCAGAAAATACGTGCCCAATGTCCTTACAGTTCCAACAGATTGCCATCCCTCTCCCCGAACTGGGTTTCTGTTGTGCTGCACCTTTAGAGTATTGTGCCGTGCCTACGTGAGCATCAACTTGGATTTCGTTAACCTGTTTTCGACCAGAACAATTTGAATCACCATCATACCCAATCCTCTTCCAAGTATCCTCAATAGTGACGCATCTTCTCTTCAACTGCATTACGGTTTCGAAATCATCCCAGCTAAATGTGCCTGCAAACCGGGACGTATATTGCGCCACAGAATTTGTTGCAACTGCTGATCTGACAAAGGTGAACGCAGCTGAAGAGCAAGGTTATCAATTGCATCCGCGAAATCTCGAAATGGTTCCTTAGCTTTTTGATAACGACTGTCTATTAACCTACGGACATCTAGATCGGTGTTTTGTGTGTCAAAGCGCTCTCGTAGAGAATGACAAAATTCAGGCCATACAATATCAGGCATTGTTTCCCTCAAAGTCCAATACCACTCAGCAGCAGAACCTCTCAATAAGATGAAAATCTCCGAAAATAATTCTAATTCGGAAATCCCATTTGATCGGCCCAATGTCTCAACCCTGAAAAGAAACCTGTTGACGTTCATGCTCGTGCTAGATCCATCAAAGGTAACTCCCCACTTTGACATCGGAATAAAGCGCTTCTGCCCATGTGTTCCAATGTTCGTATTATGCGAACCAGGAGTACAATCCTGGCGAGTGCTTGAAAAAGGCCAAGCAGGTGCTTGACAATTTAGCGGTGCCTGTTCGCGTTCCTGCACTTGTGCTGGGGGAATGTCCTTTCCTCTTTCCGGACTGTCACACCCGCCGATACTGATTGGGGCTTCTACTCCAGGACCCACTTCGTGAACCTTAAGTAACGTAGCTCTAACATCCAGAGAAGAAGTGGTACTGAAGTTTATCTCCGAGAGCTTTTGATAAAAAGTTTCCAGGGCTACCTCATCAGCAGGCTTAACTAAAAGACCATCAGTCACCGAATTTAGCTCTTTGATTTTTGCTAAATGTTCCCGACTCGTAGCTTGAATTGTCCCCGAAGAACATTTGACTAGCCGCGTTAACCGACCAGTATAGTGATTGAGGCGAGAGCGACACCTATCCACATCATCCAATCTTCCCGACTTACATTCCCTTAAAATACTCGATATGTCGTCTAAACCCTCTTGACAATTTTCGAGTTCCCTTGGTAAGTCTTGAAGAATGATTTCCGGTAAATCGGAGTTTGGTCTTAAAACCGGTCTTTCCTTTTCCAACTTGAGTTGCGACTCAAGACTTTCCAACTGGGCCAGGCCCGTCCCACTGATGCCACGAATGATACATTCCATCTGGAACTCATCGGGTTCCAAATGATCAACGGTAAGATCCATTGTACCGTATAAAAATATATAATAATAACCAAAAAAAATCGGTAACAGAAAAAAATAAAAAAAATAATATGCGCAATAAAGATGAACAAAAAAAATAAAATACAAAATCCTAAACCGTATATCCCTAAATTGTGTACATGCGAATAATCGATAACCAAGTGTGTTGTGTAGCCGAAAAAAAAATCAAAGGGGTCCTGAGATCCATCAGACTTCGGAATGTAGCCTACTCTCTCTCTCTCTCTTTGCATAAAAGAAATTAGGGAAGAAACCCAAATAACAAATCGCTCCAAAACGACGCGGACGGTAGAGGGTACGACGAGCTATAGTTGTCCATACTAAATTATTTTAGAATGATAGAAATTTTCGGGAAGTTCATCGATGTGATTTCTTTATAAGCAAACGAAATTATTCGTTAAGCTGCACAATAATTGCTGCAACCGACGGGACCGTCCCGGATTAAATTCCGCGAGAAACCAAATCGAGTCTTAATTCGCGACACTGAGTAATGATTTCGTACTTACACAAGTATTCGATAGGTCATTCGAAACCGACGCAAATGCGGATAACTTGTGCGAACACCACTAAACAATGTGATTTTAACAAGGGTTAAATAAAAACAAGTATATTCGCTCAAAATAGCTCGGCACTTAAGGTGCACTTGTATCCCTGATAGAAGAAAAGAAAATCCGCGCGGCAATAATTGAGAATGCCCAACCATAACTCTAAACAGAGGTTAAAGGGTGTGAGGTGCTATAGGTGAATATACTAAATTGTTTTAGGATAATAAAAAAAAATCCGAAAAGCTCATCGATGTGATTTCTGTTTCAACATACGAAATTATTCGTTAAGCTGCACAACAATTGCTGCAGCCGACGGGACCGACCCGGATTAAATTCCGCGAGAAACCAAATCGAGTCTTAATTCGCGACACTGAATAATGGTTTAATTCCTACATAAGTATTCGATAAGTTAATTGGAACCGACGCGAATGCGGATAACTTATGCGCTCACCACTAAACAGTGTGATTTTAACAGGAGTAAATAAAAACAAGTATAGTCGCCTTCAAAATAGCTCGGCACTTAAGGTGCACTTGTATCCCCTTATTGAAAAAAAACCGCGCGATAACAATTTAGAGTACCCAACCATAACTCCAGACGATTACCAAGAACTTTTTACAAGGAATAGAAACGAAAAAGAAAGAATCTCCAGCAAAAAAAAAAATCTGCCAACAGTCTGGGCGCAACTGTATTATTTTTCCGGCAGAAGTTCAGAACGCGTTCAATTCGGGGATGCGGTGTATGTTACTATGTGACTGAAAACCTAACAAAAAAATCGGGAAGCGGTTAGAAAAGGGTGTAACATATGAATTAAATAATTGGGTCATATTCCGGGATGCGGTCTAGAGGTTGAAAAAAACAAAACTTAAAAATAGGTGATTATTAAACAAACCTGGGGAAGTGAAAAGATATTCGATATCAGATCAGACCTGAGGAACATGGTGGAATTCATGAAAAAGTATACAACCAGTATACACCCTCTTAGGGGTCGAATTTCAAAAAATTTTGAAAACACATTCTAGGTATTCACATGAAGAATCCGTAGAAAAAATATGAATTCAATATTTCGAAAGACCTAGTAGATATGACGAAAATCGTGAAAATATATGGATTTTATATTAACCGATATTTTTTTTGCCCCCTCTTCTGAACGCCAGTGAATGTTTGAATTTTTTATTATCAGAACTACTTTTCTAGTTAATTTACATATACGTACCGAGTTTCAACTTCCTAGCATAAGCCGTTCTGAAGTTAGGGAAAACACCCCCCACCACCGTACCATACTACCCCTAAAAAAAAAATTATTTTTCCACCATGCCACTACTATAGCTTTATCTAAATACCAAGTTTCAGCTTCCTATCATTATAGATTCTTAAGATATAAGCATCGGAACTTTTTCTTTCTCACCCTTCCCCACCCTCACCCTCTACACCCACACCCCCAAACTTTTTTTCCCTACTAGGGTTCTATTAGGCCTACTTCTGGTAAAAATTTGAAACATCCATCTTACACTGTTATTGAGATATGAATCGTGTTATTTTTGAAAAATTCTAGTCCCTCCCACTTCCGTACTCCTCCACCCCCTTCAAATATTTTACTTTGAGCAATCTTTATTTATCAATCTTTATAATAAAACCGAATTTTGTTTTTCTGGTCCAATTAGTTTGTGAGATATCGTAATCTAAAGTTTTTCACCCCCCACTCCCGTACGCCACTACCCCCACCCAAAAATTTTGTTTCAATCTACTCTCCTAGTATAACTGCAGATATTTGTTAAGTTTTAATTGCTTGCTGATAATGGTTTAGGAGATATGGATTTTAGAATTTGTCGATCTCGGCATTTTTGCGTTTCGGACGCATTATTTCCCCCTCCACTCCCACACCCCTTCACCCATATCTGTTTTTTTTTTTGCAAATGGGTCCATTATCAAAGCTCTATAGAAATTCTAAGTTTCAGCCTCCTAACACAAGCGGTTCCTGAGATCTAGAAACCTAAATTTTTCGTCTAAAACGCTTACCCCGCCTTCCCCCTTACACCTCCTCCCCTGAAAATAATGTCAATTCAAGGAGTCCACCAAGTCTATTCTTAGAAAAAATTTTAATTTAATAGCTCCACTGGTTTGAGAGCTGCGAGCCTTCAAAGATTTTGGGGCGGTCGACGTACGGCGTACGGGGTACGGCGTACGGGGTACGGGGTACGGCGTACAGACGGAGTGAAAATTTTTATTGCTTTTTTCGCGTCTACTAGTCATGAAACGTGGAAAAAAAATTTTGAGGGCAGCAAATTTTTTTTTTTTAAAAATCGATAACAATACTGTATTATTAATAATACAGTAATTGAACAAAAAGTTCCTCATTAAGAATCGCAAAATTTCCTAATTAAACTCCAAAAGTGTTGTTGCAATATAAGCAAACGAAGCATTGCACATTGTATGATAAATATCCAGTCACAATAAAAACAATCAGCTGTGCGAAGGTTGAAGGTGTTAAATTGCCTTTTCTAGGGTATTCCAATTTTATATTGATTGTTCAGCAACGTACTTAGTTAACTACATAGTAGCTCCAAGTCATCTCACTGTGACCATAACGCGGGTGAACCCGGAACGAATCCTCAAGTGGACCAAATAATTTTTATTTAAAAAAAATTCCCAAAATATGCAATGACATCGTTGGATATACATGCGCTATAAAACAAGGCATCAAAAATAGAATGCAAGCCCGATTGCAACAACAACATAGAATTTTATTAGCGAAAATTAATAAAGTTAAGCGTAAAGTCATTCGCCTCTCAGCTAGAACGGAACTGGAACCGTACAATTTGAACGGGATTAGGAAGAATATCTAACAGGAAAACTATAAAATTGATTTTAATCGCATAAGTAGGGAAATTGGAAATATTGAATTTACAAAAAAAAATGTATACATATACAGACGGATTGGGCGCCACTGTTACGAATTGTTTTCGGCACCATAAGCGCCTCCAATTCGCATCCAGATTTTGATGGGCCCCCTTGAACCTAGACAGCATAATCTGCCGACTGCTCAGGAGCCGGATGGGGGGGTTGAAAAAAAACTGTTCAAAAGGGCACCATCCTAGTAAATGCTGTCAAAAACCAAAAACTCGATAAGAACAAAGGGAGAAAGATTCAGGGAAAGACAGGAATCTAGCCGCACCACTACCGTCTTGAATCACTTAACAACCGCGAAAATCACGACGCGAGAGAGAGAAAGAGAGGCAAGATCGGGAAAACCTAAGGCCATCCCAGTCCGACGGAGCCCCAGGGCCCCTTTTCTGTGAAGATCTACTCGATTATGCCACTAGTAAACCGTGCGGAAGAAAAATTTGGAATTTTTCACCTCGATGTCGTCTTTAGTTCTCCACTCGACAGGATACCTGTACACGATGAGTAATTGGGAAAAAAATATTGGGCAAATGCATGCAAATGAAAGAAAATTTTTCAAATGATAATTTGTAAAATGTATAATTCAATTCTTCTAATTGGTAGGTTTGTGAATATTTTATTATTAATTAATTTTATTGATGCGTTTATTATTATGGTTCCGGAGTGAATTACTTGGCGAGCGCTGAGTCGTTGGGGCCCTTTCCGTATACCGAGACGTCTGGTGCATATATATGTATATAAAGAAGAATTTACCTGCCGCACAACTAGATTGTCTGTCTTTTTGAGTTCAGAATTCTGATTTGACCTGATCACTGAGTTCAGCAAATTGTTCAACTTTCACAGCACTCAATAGTTTATTCACCGAGATTTTGTGCCACTTAGGTCAAACTAAATTGTCTATAGTTTCACTGCCGTGCATTAACGCTTAAAACTTCACTTTTGAGGGGGGAAAAAGTGTTTCCACTTTTCAAAATAAAAATGTTATTATACAAAAAAAACTTTCTGAAGGTGGACTTTTGTCCCTTGAAAAATGACCTTCGTGCTCGAGCTCCCACACTACACACCTCGTCCCACAAGGAAAATTCTTCAATCTTTTCCAACATCGCCGTGAAAAAAACGGTCTTTTATGACGAATGCGATGTAGCATTTGCGCGGGAAGCGACGCACTCTTCGTTTTCTCCTCGTACATCCAGATGCCGCCAGTAGAGTATCCAAGATTCAAATCCAAATTTTCACTCGATGATTTTTAGAATTGACGATTTTATTTTTCTTTTATTGTTATTATAATTATTATTATTATGGTTAAAAAATATTTTTTTTCGTTACATAAGTACTGAAATACAAAGGTAGCATGCCTTGTGGAGTGGTCGCGTCACGAAGGCTGGAGGCAATATCCTATCGAAACGATCACTGTAAGACCACAGCACAACACATTGTGGGTTTGAGACCATTCGCATAAGACAGGAACTAAAGTTTATAAGAAAGCAATTTTTTTTTCCTTTTTACCCGAGGCTGCATTCGTAACAACCCTTACCCCTGATGGTAATGTCAATTCAAGGGGTCTACCCAGTCTATTAGTAGAAAAATTTGTAATTTAATAGCTCCAGTGGCTTGAGAGCTACGAGCCTTCAAAGGATTTTGGGGCGGTCGACGTACGGCGTACGGCGGACAGACGGAGTGAAAATTTTTATTGCTTTTTTCGTGTCTACTAGTCATTAAACGTGGACAAAAAAATTTTGAGGGCAGCAAATTTTTTTTTTTTAAAATTAATAACAATACTGTATTATTACTAATAAAGTAATAATGAGATAGAAACAAAAAATTGAAATCATATTTTTTTTTCACTAATTCTTCGAGTACACAAAATTTCAAAAGAATCGGCGATGATAAGGGTACCCTTTTGGCGATTCTCTATTTAATTACCTTTTACTTTATTATTTTAATAACTTTATTATTTTAATAATAAAGTATTGTTATCGACTTTTAAAAAAAAGAAAATCTCCTCCCCTGAATATTTTTTTTATACGTTTTATGACTAATAAACGCCAAAAAAGCAATAAAAATTTTCAGTCCGTCTGTGCTGCGTACGCCGTACGCCGTACGCAAACTCGTTTGAGGAATTATAGTTCCCAAACCCTATGAGCTATTAAATTGGTTTTTTTTTCTGAATAGACATGGTAGAACTCTTGAAGTGAGAATTTTTTCAGGAGTGTGGGTGTGAGGGGGAAGGTGCGGGAAGCGTCTTAGACGAAATATTTTGGTTAGTT
This sequence comes from Beris chalybata, assembly GCA_949128065.1. Lineage (NCBI taxonomy): Eukaryota > Metazoa > Arthropoda > Insecta > Diptera > Stratiomyidae > Beris > Beris chalybata. The sequence continues at coordinate 73,547,826 of OX421894.1, read as the reverse complement.
GGAGGCTGAAACTTAGAATTTCTATAGAGCTTTGATAGTGGACCCATTTGCAAAAAAAAATTGCTGATATGGGTGAAGGGGGTGGGAGTGGAGGGGAAATAATGCGTCCGAAACGCGAAAATGCCGATATCGACACATTTTAAAATCCATATCTCTTAAACCGTTAACGGCAAGCAATTAAAACTTAACAAATATCTGTAGTTATACTAGGAGAGTAGATTGAAACAAAATGTTTTGGTGGAGGAGGTGGCGTGCGGGGGTGGGGGTTGAGATAGTAAAGATTACGATATCTCACAAACCAATTGCACCAGAAAAACAAAATTCGGTTTGGGTATAAAGCTTGATAAATACAGATTGCTTAAAGTAAAATCTTTGAAGGGGGCGGGGGAGCATAGAAGTGGAGGGGGGATAAGAAATTAAAAAAAAAATATCACTTTTCATATCTCAATAACAGTGTAAGATAGATGGTTCAAATTTGAACTAGAACTAGGTCCAATAAAACCCTAGTAGGGAAAAATAAATTTAAAGGTGGGGGTGTAGATGGTGAGGATGGGGAAAAAGTTCCGATGCTTATATCTAAAGATTTTGTAATGATATAAAACTTAAACTTCGAATTTAGATAGAACTATATTAGTGGCATAGTGAAAAAATAAAATTTTTTTTAGGGGTAGCATGGTGCGAGGGTGGGGGGTGTTTTTCCTAACTTTTGAACGGCTTATGCTAGAAAGTTGAAACTCGGTACATAGATGTAAATCAACTAGAAAAGTAATTCCGATAAAAAAAGATTTCAATATTCATTGGGGTTCAGAAGGGGGGGGGGCAGAAAGAAATTTCAGCATATATAAAATGAATATATTTTCACGATTTTCGTCATATCTACTAGGTATTTTGAAATATTGTATTCATTTTTATTCTACGGATTCTTCATATGAATAACTAGAATGCATTTTCAAGATTTTTTGAAATTCGACCCCTAAGGGGGTGTAAAGTGGTTGTATACTTTTTCATAAATTCCACCATATCTCTCAGGTCTGATCAGATATCGAATATGTTTTCACTTCCACGGGCTTGTTTAATAATCACCTATTTTAAAGTTTTTTTCTTTTCCAACCTCTAGACCGCATCCCGGAATATGACCCAATTATATAATTCATATATTACATTCTATTCTAACCGTTTCCCGAACTTTTTGTTAGGTTTTCAGTCACATAGCAACATACACCGCATCCCCGAATTAAACACGTTCCGAACTTCTGCCTGAAAAATAATAAAGTTGCGCCCAGACTGTTGGTAGATTTTTTTCTATAAAATTAATTGAGAACTCTCTTCGATTTTTTTAATCTTTTAGATTCCAAGTTAATTTTTTGATATGTTTTGAAAAACAGTATATCCCATGAAATATAAATAAATTAAGAAAAAACGTATTGTGAGATAGGTATTTAAGAATAAATGACAAAATCGTTATCATTAAAAAAAATTGTCAAGGATAGTTTTGCGACAACCTCACCCTCTAAAATAAGTCTTCTACTGTATTATTTATAATACAGTATTGTTATCGATTTTTAAAAAAAAAAAATTTACTGCCGGGTGTAGTCCAGTGGTAGCGTACTAGGCTTGTAAACGCGATGTCGTGGGTTCAATTCCCACTCTATGCATAAATTATTTATAAGAATTTTTTCAGTTGCTATTGTCTTTGAAATTATTAATATAAATAGTGAGCAACAGAGTGAACAGTGCGGAATGTTTAATAGGATCACTACTAAAGGATTTAACACTGAGCAGATGAGTTCTATTTACATTCTTATCAGATTCACTAACACCATCAGAGATACCAGACAGTAGTTGATTTGTTATAGGCAACATTGCTGTTCTGGTAGATCACATCTCAAAGCCAAACAGCACTCAAAATTATTAACACCAACTAGTACACTGCCATACCCGGCCCAATTTCTGACCTCCCATCCCTAAGCTGACTGGATTGTACACTACAGTGTATTAAAGGCTAACCACCTAAGTCCAGATCAGTATCCTTAAAAAAAAAAAAAAAAAAAAAAAATGCTGTCAAAAACCAAAAACTCGATAAGAACAAAGGGAGAAAGATTCATGGAAAGACAGGAATCTAGCCGCACCACTACCGTCTTGAATCACTTAACAACCGCGAAAATCACGACGCGAGAGAGAGAAAGAGAGGCAAGATCGGGGAAAACCTAAGGCCATCCCAGTCCGACGGAGCCCCAGGGCCCCTTTTCTGTGGAGATCTACTCCATTATGCCACTAGTAAACCGTGCAGAAGAAAAATTTGGAATTTTTCACCTCGATGTCGTCTTTAGTTCTCCACTCGACAGGATACCTGTACACGATGAGTAATTGGAAAAAAAATATTGGGCAAATGCATGCAAATGAAAGAAAATTTTTCAAATGATAATTTGTAAAATGTATAATTCAATTCTTCTAATTGGTAAGTTCGTGAATATTTTATTATTAATTAATTTTATTGATGCGTTTATTATTATGGTTCCGGAGTGAATTACTTGGCGAGCGCTGAGTCGTTGGGGCCCTTTCCGTATACCGAGACGTCTGGTGCATATATATGTATATAAAGAAGAATTTACCTGCCGCACAACTAGATTGTCTGTCTTTTTGAGTTCAGAATTCTGATTTGACCTGATCACTGAGTTCAGCAAATTGTTCAACTTTCACAGCACTCAATAGTTTATTCACCGAGATTTTGTGCCACTTAGGTCAAACTAAATTGTCTATAGTTTCACTGCCGTGCATTAACGCTTAAAACTTCACTTTTGAGGGGGGAAAAAGTGTTTCCACTTTTCAAAATAAAAATGTTATTATACAAAAAAAAACTTTCTGAAGGTGGACTTTTGTCCCTTGAAAAATGACCTTCGTGCTCGAGCTCCCACACTACACACCTCGTCCCACAAGGAAAACTCTTCAATTTTTTTCAACATCGCCGTGAAAAAAACGGTCTTTTATGACGAATGCGATGTAGCATTTGCGCGGGAAGCGACGCACTCTTCGTTTTCTCCTCGTACATCCAAATGCCGCCAGTAGAGTATCCAAGATTCAAATCCATTTATTCACTCGATGATTTTTAGAATTGACGATTTTATTTTTCTTTTATTGTTATTATAATTATTATTATTATGGTAAAAAAAATATTTTTTTTTCGTTACATAAGTACTGAAATACAAAGGTAGCATGCCTTGTGGAGTGGTCGCGTCACGAAGGCTGGAGGCAATATCCTATCGAAACGATCACTGTAAGACCACAGCACAACACATGGTGGGTTTGAGACCATTCGCATAAGACAGGAACTAAAGTTTATAAGAAAGCAATTTTTTTTCCTTTTTACCCGAGGCTGCATTCGTAACAATCGTGGGGACGACCCAGACCCAGGAGAACCGTCTCATAAATTAGCCGGGCTTCCTACATAAAACCAACTCAAAAGAATAACTATTTCATTATTAGGACTTAATATCCTTACTGTGGTATATGCCAATGATGTTCCCGGCTTTATCCTCAAGTTGATAGGAGACATTTCCTATCTTTTCTCTTACCTTGGCCTCGATAAATTTCGGAGCAAACTTGGCAGCAAAACGGTTAACGGCACTGCTTTGTACATAGTTTCGCACATATACGGTTTGCCCTGGCACAAAGGATTTGGATGTGCTACGCAGGTTGTATGTATGCGCACTCTTCTTGGAAGCTAATTCCAGGTTTTGACATATTTTATCCTGTAACATTCGGATACGTTCGATGTGGGGCGTTATAGATATATCTCCTTCTCCTAGTGAGTTTAAGGCCTGGAGGAGCTCATAGTCTGATCCATGACGTATTGCATGATAGCCAAACATCAGGAAGTGCGGTGAATAGCCAGTCGAAGCGTGTACCACATTTCGAAGTGCTGACGATGTTTTGCAGAGATGATCGTCCCAATTCCGGTGATCAGTACCAACATATGAGCGTGTAGCCGCTAAGATAGATCGGTTGACCCGTTCAGAAGCATTAGCCTGTGGTGCGTAGAAGGGGGAAAGAATGTTCTTTACACCAAAGTTCTCCAAGAATATTTGGAATGCCCTGGCAGTGAACTGTCCGCCATTATCTGAGTGGATGCATTCCGGAACACCGTAGGTTAAGAAGACTTCGTTACCCAAGAATTTAATGATACGGTCTGATGTGGCACTTGGCATTGATTTCAACCACACAAATTTTGTGAACTTATCCAGAACAACGAAAATGTATTTATTTCCGGCAATTGACCGAGGGTAAGGACCTAAAAAATCAATGTATAAGCGTTGCATGGGACGAAAGACTTCAATTCGTTCACCCATTGGGGGACGCATAGTGTGGTTCGCGGGCTTGCTTTGTTTACAAACGACACAAGCTGCAACATACTTAGCAACGTCCTGTCGTAGCTTCGGCCAATAATAATACCTCTGTAGAAGCTCTACCGTCTTTTGTACCCCGCAATGAGACGAAATTGGATCATCATGCGCCTTGGAGATCAGTTCTTGAATTGCTGGATACGGGACCCACAGTTTATGCTTTGGGATGTCAGTGTTTGTCTCAATTTTGGTATTAGTGCAGATATAGATTTTACCATCAAGAACGCTAAGATTCGAGTATCGGTCTGGAGATTCTGATATCTGAGAGATCAATTCCAAGTACGACGCATCCTCAAAAACTGTCATTGGCATGGCTTCGTCGACATAGAGCGGGAAATCTTCCTCCAACTCTAATTCACTACAGAACACTCGCGATAGTGCATCAGGAACGACATTCAGCGTGCCTTTCCTATGCTCAATTTGAAACTTGAACCCCTGCAGTTTCAGACTCCATCGAGCTAAACGCCCAGACAGGTCCTGTTACTGCATGAGCCACTTTAAACTTGCATGGTCCGTAATTATTGTGAACTCAAGTCCTTCGACGTAAGCCCGAAACCTCTTCACACTCTGGACTGCAGCCAAGCATTCCAACTCCGTCACACTGTAATTCCGTTGTGCAGCATTGAGTTTCGCAGACATGAAAGCTATCGGATGTTCTTCACCTAAATCCGTCTTTTGGAATAAGACACTTCCGATGCCTGTGGCACTCGCATCGCACTGTATGAAGAATGGTCTCGAAAAATCAGGATTTATCAAAACCGGCGCTGTTGTAAGGAGTTTCTTGGTTTCTTCGAAAGCCCGATTTGCAAAATCGTTCCACACAAATGCTTTCTTTCCCTTGAGTAGGTCAGTTAGCGGAGAAGTCACTGAGGCAAAGTTTGGTATGAATCTTCTATACCAGCCCGCCATGCCCATAAATCTACGCACTTCACGTGTGCTTTTGGGAATCGGTTATGCTGTAATACCAGAGATCTTTTCTGGGTCAGTCTTAAGTATGCCATCACTAACGACATATCCCAAGTATTTGATTTCCTTCATAAGGAATTTGCTTTTCTCAACATTTATTGTAAGATTGGCAGTTCGCAAGAGCTCGGAAACATGACGGAGAAGATCAAAGTGTTCTTCCAAAGTACTGGAGGTGATAAGCAAATCATCCAAATATACGAATACCTTATCGTGTAGTTGATAAGGAATGACTTTGTGCATCAGCCGACACATTGTTTGTGGCGCGTTGCACAACCCAAAAGGCATGACCGTGAATTGATAGAGCGGTCGCCCAGGAACAGTAAACGCTGTTTTATCGCGCGAAGTTGGATCCAACGGTATTTGCCAAAAAGCATCCTTTAAATCCAGACTCGAGATGAATTTAGTGGCTTGCAACCGAGAGAGAAGACCGTCAATTAACGGAAGAGGGTACGCATCCTTACACGTAACTTCATTTATCCGCCGTGCGTCCAAACATAGTCTAACCTTCCCATTTGCCTTACTCTTCAACGTCACTGGAGAACACCAAGAGCTTGAGCTCTCTTCAATTACGCCCAGCTCTAGCATCCGGTCCAGTTCATCGTAAAATTGTTTTTGAACGACCGGGGATACGGAATAGTGACGCTGCTTAACTGGTGCTGCGGAACCCACATCAATTACATGAGAAAGTAAAGAAGTTTTTCCCAAGCCCATGCGGTTAAATGATGGAAACAAATCTGCGACCTCTCTTAATTTTATTCTGTCTTCTTCACTCAAATTGTGTTGTAAGGAATTTGTAGGGGTTGGTTGACACACTATTTCTTCAACCTGCGTTGGGGCCAATCCAAAAAGATCCCAGAAATCTATGCCTAGGTATAGAGGGTTTTTCAGTGCTGGAGCGACTAGAAATCGCATCATTCGACTCTTTCCTGCGAATGACACCAAAACGCGAACATAGCCCAACACTTCACACTTTTGACCACATGCCGTAGATAGATGTGAATGCAGAGAATGAACTGGTAGTGAGAGATCTGTGATGAGTTTAGACCCCTCAGCCCCGAGTACGCTTGAACTGGCACCACTGTCAAGTAACCCCTGAAAACGATGCCCTTTTATAAATATTTCAGCATACGGACGGTTGTCGCCATTTATTTGAAAAATTGATGACACATCGGCTTGTTTTAGATGTCGCCGAATTTGCCAGTAACGGATGGAACGTGATAAGCGGGAGCGTTTACGAATTGGTGGACTAGTCTGACATATCTGAGGTTTAAATTTAGTTGAAATTGAAAGCTGGTCTATATTGTGGGTTTGGGTGGCAGATCCGTATTGGTAGCCTGGTTCTGATTGGGACTCTCTGTAGGTTGGATGCGACTCGTCCCAGGTTGATTCGCACTCCTCTGACCGTTTCCCGACCTACGTTTGCATACCGTGCAGTTTGGTTTCACCACGTTTGGTGTACCGCAACCGAAGCAGAACGTGTGTGTGATCTCTTTTGCACAATCAGAAAATACGTGCCCAATGTCCTTACAGTTCCAACAGATTGCCATCCCTCTCCCCGAACTGGGTTTCTGTTGTGCTGCACCTTTAGAGTATTGTGCCGTGCCTACGTGAGCATCAACTTGGATTTTATTAACCTGTTTTCGACCAGAACAATTTGAATCACCATCATACCCAATCCTCTTCCAAGTATCCTCAATAGTGACGCATCTTCTCTTCAACTGCATTACAGTTTCGAAATCAATCCCAGCTAAATGTGCCTGCAAACCGGGACGCATATTGCGCCACAGAATTTGTTGCAACTGCTGATCTGACAAAGGTGAACGCAGCTGAAGAGCAAGGTTATCAATTGCATCCGCGAAATCTCGAAATGGTTCCTTAGCTTTTTGATAACGACTGTCTATTAACCTACGGACATCTAGATCGGTGTTTTGTGTGTCAAAGCGCTCTCGTAGAGAATGACAAAATTCAGGCCATACAATATCAGGCATTGTTTCCCTCAAAGTCCAATACCACTCAGCAGCAGAACCTCTCAATAAGATGAAAATCTCCGAAAATAATTCTAATTCGGAAATCCCATTTGATCGGCCCAATGTCTCAACCCTGAAAAGAAACCTGTTGACGTTCATGCTCGTGCTAGATCCATCAAAGGTAACTCCCCACTTTGACATCGGAATAAAGCGCTTCTGCCCATGTGTTCCAATGTTCGTATTATGCGAACCAGGAGTACAATCCTGGCGAGTGCTTGAAAAAGGCCAAGCAGGTGCTTGACAATTTAGCGGTGCCTGTTCGCGTTCCTGCACTTGTGCTGGGGGAATGTCCTTTCCTCTTTCCGGACTGTCACACCCGCCGATACTGATTGGGGCTTCTACTCCAGGACCCACTTCTTGAACCTTAAGGAACGTAGCTCTAACATCCAGAGAAGAGGTGGTACTGAAGTTTATCTCCGAGAGCTTTTGATAAAAAGTTTCCAGGGCTACCTCATCAGCAGGCTTAACTAAAATACCATCAATCACCGAATTTAGCTCTTTGATTTTTGCTAAATGTTCCCGACTCGTAGCTTGAATTGTCCCCGAAGAACATTTGACTAGCCGCGTTAACCGACCAGTATAGTGATTGAGGCGAGAGCGACACCTATCCACATCATCCAATCTTCCCGTCTTACATTCCCTTAAAATACTCGAAATGTCGTCTAAACCCTCTTGACAATTTTCGAGTTCCCTTGGTAAGTCTTGAAGAATGATTTCTGGTAAATCGGAGTTTGGTCTCAAAACCGGTCTTTCCTTTTCCAACTTGAGTTGCGACTCAAGACTTTCCAACTGGGCCAGGCCCGTCCCACTGATGCCACGAATGATACATTCCATCTGGAACTCATCGGGTTCCAAATGATCAACGGTAAGATCCATTGTACCGTATAAAAATATATAATAATAACCAAAAAAAATCGGTAACAGAAAAAAATAAAAAAAATAATATGCGCAATAAAGATGAACAAAAAAAATAAAATACAAAATCCTAAACCGTATATCCCTAAATTGTGTACATGCGAATAATCGATAACCAAGTGTGTTGTGTAGCCGAAAAAAAAAATCAAAGGGGTCCTGAGATCCATCAGACTTCGGAATGTAGCCTACTCTCTCTCTCTTTGCATAAAAGAAATTAGGGAAGAAACCCAAATAACAAATCGCTCCAAAACGACGCGGATGGTAGAGGGTACGACGAGCTATAGTCGTCCATACTAAACTATTTTAGAATGATAGAAATTTTCGGGAAGTTCATCGATGTGATTTCTTTATAAGCAAACGAAATTATTCGTTAAGCTGCACAATAATTGCTGCAACCGACGGGACCGTCCCGGATTAAATTCCGCGAGAAACCAAATCGAGTCTTAATTCGCGACACTGAGTAATGATTTCGTACTTACACAAGTATTCGATAGGTCATTCGAAACCGACGCAAATGCGGATAACTTGTGCGAACACCACTAAACAATGTGATTTTAACAAGGGTTAAATAAAAACAAGTATATTCGCTCAAAATAGCTCGGCACTTAAGGTGCACTTGTATCCCTGATAGAAGAAAAGAAAATCCGCGCGGCAATAATTGAGAATGCCCAACCATAACTCTAAACAGAGGTTAAAGGGTGTGAGGTGCTATAGGTGAATATACTAAATTGTTTTAGGATAATAAAAAAAACCGAAAAGCTCATCGATGTGATTTCCGTTTCAACATACGAAATTATTCGTTAAGCTGCACAACAATTGCTACAGCCGACGGGACCGACCCGGATTAAATTCCGCGAGAAACCAAATCGAGTCTTAATTCGCGACACTGAGTAATGATTTCGTACTTACACAAGTACAAGATAGGTCATTCGATAGGTCATTCGAAACCGACGCAAATGCGGATAACTTGTGCGAACACCACTAAGCAATGTGATTTTAACAAGGGTTAAATAAAAACAAGTATATTCGCTCAAAATAGCTCGGCACTTAAGGTGCACTTGTATCCCTGATAGAAGAAAAGAAAATCCGCGCGGCAATAATTGAGAATGCCCAACCATAACTCTAAACAGAGGTTAAAGGGTGTGAGGTGCTATAGGTGAATATACTAAATTGTTTTGGGATAATAAAAAAAACCGAAAAGCTCATCGATGTGATTTCCGTTTCAACATACGAAATTATTCGTTAAGCTGCACAACAATTGCTACAGCCGACGGGACCGACCCGGATTAAATTCCGCGAGAAACCAAATCGAGTCTTAATTCGCGTCACTGAATAATGGTTTAATTCCTACATAAGTATTCGATAAGTTAATTGGAACCGACGCGAATGCGGATAACTTATGCGCTCACCACTAAACAGTGTGATTTTAACAGGAGTAAATAAAAACAAGTATAGTCGGCTTCAAAATAGCACGGCACTTAAGGTGCACTTGTATCCCCTAATTGGAAAAAAACCGCGCGATAACAATTTAGAATACCCAACCATAACTCCAGACGATTACCAAGAACTTTTTACAAGGAATAGAAACGAAAAAGAAAGAATCTCCAGAAAAAAAATTTAACAAAAAGTTCCTCATTAAGAATCGCAAAATTTTCTAATTAAACTCCAAAAGGGTTGTTGCAATATAAGCAAACGAAGCATTGCACATTGTATGATAAATATCCAGTCACAATAAAAACAATCAGCTGTGCGAAGGTTGAAGGTGTTAAATTGCCTATTTCTAGGGTATTCCAATTTTATATTGATTGTTCAGCAACGTACTTAGTTAACTACATAGTAGCTCCAAGTCATCTCACTGTGACCATAACGCGGGTGAACCCGGAACGAATCCTCAAGTGGACCAAATAATTTTTATTTAAAAAAAATTCCCAAAATATGCAATGACATCGTTGGATATACAGGCGCCATAAAATAAGGCATCAAATATAGAATGCAAACCCGATTGCAACAACAACATAGAATTTTATTAGCGAAAATTAATAAAGTTAAGCGTAAAGTCATTCGCCTCTCAGCTAGAACGGAACTGGAACCGTACAATTTGAACGGGATTAGGAAGAATATCTAACAGGAAAACCTATAAAATTGATTGATTTTAATCGCATAAGTAGGGAAATTGGAAATATTGAATTTACAAAAAAAAATATATACATATACAGACGGATTGGGCGCCACTGTTACGAATTGTTTTCGGCACCATAAGCGCCTCCAATTCGCATCCAGATTTTGATGGGCCCCCTTGAACCTAGACAGCATAATCTGCCGACTGCTCAGGAGCCGGATGGGGGGGGGGGGAGGGTTGAAAAAAACTGTTCAAAAGGGCACCATCCTAGTAAATGCTGTCAAAAACCAAAAACTCGATGAGAACAAAGGGAGAAAGATTCAGGGAAAGACAGGAATCTAGCCGCACCACTACCGTCTTGAATCACTTAACAACCGCGAAAATCACGACGCGAGAGAGAGAAAGAGAGGCAAGATCGGGGAAAACCTAAGGCCATCCCAGTCCGACGGAGCCCCAGGGCCCCTTTTCTGTGGAGATCTACTCCATTATGCCACTAGTAAACCGTGCGGAAGAAAAATTTGGAATTTTTCACCTCGATGTCGTCTTTAGTTCTCCACTCGACAGGATACCTGTACACGATGAGTAATTGGAAAAAAAATATTGGGCAAATGCATGCAAATGAAAGAAAATTTTTCAAATGATAATTTGTAAAATGTATAATTCAATTCTTCTAATTGGTAAGTTCGTGAATATTTTATTATTAATTAATTTTATTGATGCGTTTATTATTATGGTTCCGGAGTGAATTACTTGGCGAGCGCTGAGTCGTTGGGGCCCTTTCCGTATACCGAGACGTCTGGTGCATATATATGTATATAAAGAAGAATTTACCTGCCGCACAACTAGATTGTCTGTCTTTTTGAGTTCAGAATTCTGATTTGACCTGATCACTGAGTTCAGCAAATTGTTCAACTTTCACAGCACTCAATAGTTTATTCACCGAGATTTTGTGCCACTTAGGTCAAACTAAATTGTCTATAATTTCACTGCCGTGCATTAACGCTTAAAACTTCACTTTTGAGGGGGGAAAAAGTCTTTCCACTTTTCAAAATAAAAATGTTATTATACAAAAAAAAACTTTCTGAAGGTGGACTTTTGTCCCTTGAAAAATGACCTTCGTGCTCGAGCTCCCACACTACACACCTCGTCCCACAAGGAAAACTCTTCAATTTTTTTCAACATCGCCGTGAAAAAAACGGTCTTTTATGACGAATGCGATGTAGCATTTGCGCGGGAAGCGACGCACTCTTCGTTTTCTCCTCGTACATCCAGATGCCGCCAGTAGAGTATCCAAGATTCAAATCCATTTATTCACTCGATGATTTTTAGAATTGACGATTTTATTTTTCTTTTATTGTTATTATAATTATTATTATTATGGTAAAAAAAATAATTTTTTTTCGTTACATAAGTACTGAAATACAAAGGTAGCATGCCTTGTGGAGTGGTCGCGTCACGAAGGCTGGAGGCAATATCCTATCGAAACGATCACTGTAAGACCACAGCACAACACATTGTGGGTTTGAGACCATTCGCATAAGACAGGAACTAAAGTTTATAAGAAAGCAATTTTTTTTTCCTTTTTACCCGAGGCTGCATTCGTAACATGGCATGGTGGAAAAATAATTTTTTTATTAGGGGTAGTATGGTACGGTGGTGATGGGTGTTTTCCTGAACTTCAGAACGGCTTATGCTATGAAGTATGGATGAAGGGGTGTGGGAGTGGAGGGGGAAATGAGGGTGAGGGTGGGGAAGGGTGAGAAAGAAAAAGTTCCGATGCTTATATCTCAAGAATCTATGATGATAGGAAGCTGAAACTTGGTATTTAGATAAAACTATAGTAGTGGCATGGAGGAAAAATAATTATTTTTTTAGGGTTAGTATGGTACGGTGGTGGGGGGTGTTTTCCTGAACTTCAGAACGGCTTATGCTATGAAGTTGAAACTCGGTACGTATATGTAAATTAACTAGAAAAGTAATTCTGATCAAAAAAAATTCAAATATTCATTGGCGTTCAGAAGGGGGGCAAAAAAAAAACACGGTTAATATAAAATCCATATATTTTCACGATTTTCGTCATATCTACTAGGTCTTTCGAAATATTGAATTCATTTTTATTCTACGGATTCTTCATGTGAATACCTAGAATATTTTTTCAAGATTTTTTGAAATTCGACCCCTAAAAGGGTGTGTATGTTACTATGTGACTGAAAACCTAAGAAAAAGTTCGGGAAGCGGTTAAAAGAGGGTGTAACATATGAACTAAATAATTGGGTCATATTCCGGGATGCGGTCTAGAGGTTGAAAAAAACAAAACTCAAAAATAGGTGATTATTAAACAAGCCTGGAGAAGTGAAAAGATATTCGATATCTGATGAGACCTGAGAAACATGGTGGAATTCATGAAAAAGTATACAACCAGTTTACACCCTCTTAGGGGTCGAATTTCAAAAAATCTTGAAAACACATTCTAGGTATTCATATGAAGAATCCGTTGAATAAAAATGAATTCAATATTTCGAAAGACCTAGTAGATATGACGAAAATCGTGAAAATATATGCATTTTATATTAACAGATAATATTTTTTGCCCCCCCCCCCTTCTGAACGCCAAAAAATATTCGAATTTTTTTTTATCAGAATTACTTTTCTAGTTAATTTACATATACGTACCGAGTTTCAACTTCTTAGCATAAGCCGTTCAAAAGTTTGGAAAAACACCCCCCACCACCGTACCATACTACACCTAAAAAAATTCAATTTTTGCACCATGACACTACTAAAGCTCTATCTAAATACCAAGTTTCAGTTTCCTATCACTAAAGATTCTTAAGATATAAGCATCGGAACTTTTACTTTCTCACCCTTCCCCACCCTCACCCTCTACACCCACACCACCAAACTTTTTTTTCCCAACTAGGGTTTTATTAGGCCTACTTCTGGTAAAAATTTGAAGTGTTATTTTTGAAAAATTCTTATCCCATCCACCTGCGTACTCCCCCGCCCCCTTCAAAGATTTTTCTTTAAGCAATCTTTATTTATCAATTTTACTTTATTATTTTAATAATTACTTTATTATTTTAATAATTAAGTATTGTGATTGATTTTTTAAAAAAAAAAATTTGCTTCCCTCAAAATTTTTACTTTCACGTTTCATAACTAGTAGACGCGAAAAAAGCAATAAAAATTTTCAGTCCGTCCGTAGGCCGTCCGCCGTACGCAAGATCGTTTTGAGGCTCGTAGCTGCCAAACGACTTGAGATATTAAATTGAATTTTTTTTAACGAAGAGTCGGGGTAGGCGCCTTGAAGTGACCAAATTTTTAGGGTGGGGGTGTGAGGGGGAAGGAGGGGGAAGGAGGGGGAAGTGTTTTAGACCGAAAATTTTGGTTTCCTGATCTCAGTAAGCCCTAATGTTAGGAAGCTGATATTTGGAATTTCTATAGAGCTCTGATAGTAGACCCATTTGCAGAAAAATTGTCAATATTGATCAAGGGGTGTTGGAGTGGGGGGAAATGTAATGCGTCCGAAACCCAAAAAAGGCGAGATAGACACATTCTAAGATCCATATATCCTAAACCGTTAATGGCACACTATTCAAACTTAAGAAATATTTGTAGTTATACTAGGAGAACAGAATGAAGAAAAATTTTGGGTGGGGAAAGTTGTGTATGGTGGTGGGGGGTGAAAAACTTAAGATTACGATATCTCATGAACCAATTGCTGTTGAAAAATAAAATTTAGTTTGGGTATAAAGGTTGACAAATAAAGATTGATCAAAGAAAAATTTTTTAAGTGGGAGGTGGAGCATAGAAGTGGAGGGGATGAGAATTTTTCAAATCAAACACATTTCATATCTCAAGAACAGTTTAAGATAGATGCTTAGAATTTTTACCAGAAGTAGCGCTAATTAAACCCTAGTAGGGAAAAAAGTTTTGGGGTTGAGGGTGTAGAGGGTGTAGAGGGGGATGGTGGGAAAGGGTGAAAAGGAAAAAGTTCCGATGCTTATATCTTGAGAACCTGTAATGATATAAGCCTTAAACTTGGTATTTAGATAGAGCTATAGTAGCGGAATGTTGAACAAATATAATTTTTTTTGGGGTAGTATGCTACGGGGGTAGGGGGTGTTTTTCCTAACTATTAAACGGTTCACGCTAGAAAAATGAAACTCGGTGTGTATATGTAAATCAACTAGAGAAGTAATTGTGATAAAAAAGATTTTGAATATTCATTGGCGTTCAGAAAGGGGGGCAAAAAAAATTATTTGTAAATATAATAAATATAAAATGCATATATTTTCACGATTTTCGTCATATCTACTAGGTCTTTCCAAATATTGAATTCATTTTTATTCTACTAATTCTTCGTATGAATACTTAGAAGTTTGTTTTCAAGATTTTTTGAAATTCGACCCCTAAAGGTAGTTTGGTACAAGTGGGGGTGTTTTTCCTATATATGGAACGGCTTAAGCTACAATGTTGAAACTCGGTGTGTATATGTAAATCAACAAGAAAAGTAATTGTGATAAAAAATATTTGTATATATAATAAATATAAATTGCATATATTTTCACGATTTTCGTCATATCTACTAGGAATTCATTTTTATTCTACGGATTCTTCGTATGAATACCTAGAAAGTGTTTTCAAGGTTTTTTGAAATTCGACCCTTAAGGGTAGTGTGGTACAAGTGGGAGGTGTTTTTCCTATCTATATCTATTGGCGTTCAGAAAGGGGGCAAAAAAAATTATCTGTGAAAATAGAATGCATATTTTACCACGATTTTCGACATATCTACTACCTCGTCTCGTTAGTAGTCTGGGTGGCTTAGTGGCTAGAGCACTTGCCTTCGGTGCACCTGGTACCATGTTCGAATCTGCTTGGTGACAAGTAATTTTCGAAAATGATTTTGGGTGCCGGACTACCAGTTCACTCAGCTGTAAATGAGGACCTGAGTTGAAATCGGGGTAATAATCACGGACGAGCGTGTAGCTGACCACTTCACCTCCTAGTGTTCCGTTGGTCTCGAAATGAAGTAACTCTAGCATTACTTCAAGGCCTAGGCCCGATTTGGGCTGTTGCGCCATTGATTATTTATTACTACCTCTTCCCAAATAATGAATTTAATTTTATTCTATGTATTCTCCATATGAATACCAAGAAAGTGTTTTCAAGATTTTCTGAAAATTGACCCCTAAGGGGGTGTAAAGTGATTGTGTACTTTTTCATAAACTATTCCATATCTCTTAGATCCAATCAGATTTTAACTTCCATGATCTTGTTCTTTTTGATAGGTTTTCAGTCACATAGTAGCCTACACCGCATTTCAGAATTGAACGCGTTCCTAACTACTGCAGGAAAAATAATAAAGTTACGCCCAGATTGTTGGCAGATTTTTTATATCCAAACCGAATTTTGTTTTTCTGGTGCCACTGGTTTTGGAGATATCGTAATGTTAAGTATTTCAACCCCCACCCCCGTACGTCACTACCCCCACCCAAAAATTTTGTTTCAATCTGCTCTCCTATTATAACTACAGATATTTGTTAAGTTTTAATTGCTTGCTATTAACGGTTTAGGAGATATGGATTTTAGAATGTGTCGATCTCGACTATCTTGCGTTTCGGACGCATTGCTTCCCCCTCCATTCCCACACCCCTTCACCCATATCATCGATTTTTTTGCAAATATGTCCACTATCAAAGCTTTATAGAAATTCCAAGTTTCAGTCTCCTTACATGAGTGGTTGCTGAGATCTAGAAACCAAAATTTTTCGTCTAAAACGCTTCCCCCTTCCGGACAGACGAAGTGAAAATTTTTATTGCTTTTTTCGTGTCTAGTAGTTAGTCATGAAACATGGACAAAAAAATTTTGGGGCAGCAAATTTTTTTTTTTTTGAAAATCAATAACAATACTGTATTATAACTAATAAAGTAAAAGTAACGAAAAATCTTGTAAAACACATGCTTGGTCGTTCGATTTGGAAATAAACTGCAGTCTGCTGTGTTGTAGGCTTGCGCATTGTAGTTCACCGTAGTGACCGCGAACGAACTAGTTCCTTAGTCTTCGCGAACTGGTTCGTTGTTGTAGTTCAGCGTTCACTAAAAAAAAAGGAACTAGTTCGTTTGAAGTTGGGATTGAATGTGAGGACCTAAAAAAAAAAAAAAGGTCGGCAGGCTGGAAGGAACTAGTTCGTTGCAAGTTGGGATTGAATGTGAGGACCTAAAAAAAAAAGAAGGTCCCCAGCTCGGAAGGAACTACAGTATAACTTCTCTATAGCGGACACCTTTGGGGAATTCAAAAGTGTCCGCTATAAAGAGGTGTCCGCTTTTCGGGGGTATTGAGTTTGGAAAACGACATGGTTCTAACGGAAGCATACGATAAATACAAAGTAAACAACCACCAAATAGACTGAGAGCAAAAATCCCTGGAACAAAAATTCGTGACGATGGAAAAAGCCGAAACAAATGAATATTCGTGCAAGGCAAAATCATTTCAAAGTACATACGGACTACATAAGAAAAAATCTGCCAACAGTCTGGGCGCAACTGTATTATTTTTCCGGCAGAAGTTCAGAACGCGTTCAATTCGGGGATGCGGTGTATGTTACTATGTGACTGAAAACCTAACAAAAAGTTCGTGAAGCGGGCAGAAAAGGGTGTAACATATGTATTAAATAATTGGGTCATATTCCGATATGCGGTCTAGAGGTTGAAAAAACAAAACTTAAAAATATGTGATTATTAAACAAAGCTGGGGAAGTAAAAACATTTTCGATATCTGATCAGACCTGAGAAACATGGTGGAATTCATGAAAAAGTATACAACCTGTTTACAGCCTCTTAGGGGTCGAATTTCAAAAAATTTTGAAAACGCATTCTAGGTATTCATATCAAGAATCCGTAGAATAAAAACGAATTCAATATTTTGAAAGACCTAGTAGATATGACGAAAATCGTGAATATATATGCATTTTATATTAACCGATATTTTTTTTTGCCCCCCCTTCTGAACGCCAATGAATATTTGAATTTTTTTTTATTGGAATTACTTTTCTAGTTTATTTACATATACGTACCGAGTTTCAACTTCCTAGCATAAGCCGTTCTGAAGTTAGGGAAAACACCCTCCACCACCGTACCATACTACCCCTAAAAAAAATTTATTTTTCCACCATGCCACTACTCTAGGTTTATCTAAATACCAAGTTTAAGCTTCCTTTCGTTATAGATTCTTAAGATATAAGCATCGAAACTTTTTCTTTCTCACCCTTCCCCACCCTCACCCTCGACACCCACACCCCCAAACTTTTTTTCCCTACTAGGGTTTTATTAGGTCTACTTCTGGTAAAAATTTAAAACATCCATCTTACACTGTTATTGAGATATGAATCGTGTTATTTTTGAAAAATTCTAGTCCCTCCCACTTCCGTGCTCCTCCACCCCCTTCAAATATTTTACTTTGAGCTATCTTTATTTATCAAGCTTTATACTCAAACCAAATTTTGTTTTTCTGGTACAATTGGTTTGTGAGATATCGTAATCTAAAGTTTTTCACCCCCCCCCCCCCACCCCCGTACGCCACTACCCCCACCCAAAAATTTTGCTTCAATCTACTCTCCTAGTATTTATAACTACAGATATTTGTTAAGTTTTAATTGCTTGCTATTAATGGTTTAGGAGATATGGATTTTAGAATTTGTCGATCTCGGCATTTTTGCGTTTCGGACGCATTATTTCCCCCTCCACTCCCACACCCCTTCACCCATATCTGTTTTTTTTTTGCAAATGGGTCCATTATCAAAGCTCTATAGAAATTCTAAGTTTCAGCCTCCTAACACAAGCGGCTCCTGAGATCTAGAAACCTAAATTTTTCGTCTAAAACGCTTACCCCGCCTTCCCCCTTACTGCTCCTCCCCTGAAAATAATGTCAATTCAAGGGGTCTACCAAGTCTATTCTTAGAAAAAATTTAAATATAATAGCTCCACTGGTTTGAGAGCTACGAGCCTTCAAAGATTTTGGGGCGGTCGACGTACGGCGTACGGGGTACGGCGTACGGCGTACGGGGTACGGGGTACGGCGTACAGACGGAGTGAAAATTTTTATTGTTTTTTCCGCATCTTCTAGTCATGAAACGTGGAAAAAAAAATTTTGAGGGCAGCAAATTTTTTTTTTTTAAAAATCGATATTATAAATAATACAGTAAAAAATCTGTCCTCTATTTAGAGGTATAATAATATGAAAATATTCTTAATATTGGTTTTCTTGTGTCCGCGTCCGTTTTAGAGAGGGTCCGCTATTGAGAGGTGCTAACCAATAGAAAAGCATACCTTATTCATTGGGGAATAAAGAACTGTCCTCTATAGGGAGGTGTCCGGTTTTCAGAGGTGTCCGGTAATAGAAGTTTTACTGTACTTCCTTTCAATGTTAGGTCCGTCCCTAACCCTACTAGTTCCTTTCAAGTTCGGATCACCTACAAAAACCAACTACTTTCAAACAAACGAACTAGGACCGGAAGTCACTGCGAACTAGTTCGTTCATTTCACTTCTGGGAGCGAACTACACAAGCCTACTGTGTTGTGGTGCCTGATCTGATCCTCTTTCTGTACGCGGCCGTGGTCAATTCCGAAAAAAGGCTAATTATCTAAGTCTACAGCTTGATTTGATATTCATTTTAGTGTCATTACTTAGAACTAAAGTCGAGGCATGAAAGATGTGTACAATAGTTGTACAGTGAATGAATGGTAAAAGTAGATGCTACCATTGTATTTATATCTTATAGTAGTATCACGAATAACTTCACCTCAGCTCAAAAGATGGCGCAGCATATATCGTTTTTTGAGGTTTTGTGCTCTCGCGCTTTCACACTCGTTCTTTCTTGAAGAATTCAAAATCAATCAAAGCAGGCATATTTCATTCATTCATAAAGTTCAATCAACACGACTTCCCATTGGTCGACAGCGAACTCCGCACTCGAGTGTTAAAAAAATGAATAAGTGTGAAGAGCGCGAGAGCACAAAACCCCAACCAATGGGAAGTCGTGTTGATTGAACTTTATGAATGAATGAGATAATGCTTGCTTTGATTGATTTTGAATTTTTCTTCGTAGGTACAATACGCATTGACATTTCTCACAGTTCTCACTACGTTCATTTCCTTTCCTCGCACACGGTGCATTAGAAAGGACGGGCGGTATGGAGAAGCAGATCGCTTTTCTGTTTCTTCATGCAAAAGAAGAATTCCATTATGCAGAAGGTCATACACTCTTTTTTATTTTTGCGGTACAAAAAAGTACATGCAAAATTTTTGGAAACTATTTGGGAGTGAGGATTGTGGAAACGCCGTACGTCTGCCGGTGTACGCAAAATTGTTTGAAAGCTCGTAGCACCCAAACCATTTGAGCTATTTATTTGAATTTTTTTCGTTAGTATATTTGGTATACCCCTTTAAGTGAACACCTTTTGAGGGATGCGGGTGTGAAGGGGGAGGTGGAGGAGGAGTTTTAGACCGCAAGTTTTGGTTTCTAGATATCAGCAACCGCTTATGCTAGAAATCTGAAACTTGGAATTTTTATAGAGCTTCAATAGTAGACCCATTTGCAAAAAATATTCTGATATGAGTGAAGGAGTGGGGGTGGGGAAATATTGCGTCCGAAGCGCAAAAAAGCTGAGATCGATACATTCTAAAATACTTATCTCCTAAACTGTTTATGGCACGAAATTCAAACTTAACAAATATCTGTACCTTTACTAGGAGAAAAGATAAAAAAGAAATTTTTGAGTGGGGTTAAAGGAGTACGGTGGTGGGGGGTGAAAAACTTTAGATTACCATATCTCAGGAACCAATTGCTCTAGAAAAATTAAATTCGTTTTGAAGAGAAAGGTCGACAAATAAAGATTGCTCAAAGAACAATTTTTTAAGGGGATGGCGGAACATGGAAGGGGGGGGGGGATAAGAAATTTTAAAAAAAATCACTTTTCATATCTCAAGAATAGTGTGAGATAGATGCTAAATTTTTTTACCAGACGTAGGCCCAATAGAACCTTAGCAGAAAAAGAAAATTGGGGGATGTGGGTGTAGAGGGTAAGGGTGGGGAGGGTGAAAAGTAAAAAGTTCCGATGTTTATATCTTATGAACCTATAATGATAAAAAGCTGAAACCTGGTATTTAGATAGAGCTATAGTATTGGCATGTTGGAAAAATATAATTTTTTTAGTGGTAGTGTGGTACGTAGGTGGGGGGTTTTTTCCCTAACTATGGAACGGCTGATGCTAGAAAGTTGAAACTCGGTGTATATGTAAATCAACTAGGAAAGTAATTTTGTTAAAAAAAGATTCGAATATCCATTGGCGTTCAGAAGGGGGGGGGCTAAAAAAAAGTTATCAGTAAAAATAAAATGCATTTATTTTCACGATTTTCGTCATATCTACTAGGTCTTTCCAAATGTTGAATTCATTTTTATTCTACGGATTTTTCATTTGAATACCTAGAAAACGTTTTTAAGATTTTTTGAAATTCGACCCCTAAGAGGGTGTAAAGTGGTTGTATACTTTTTCATGAATTTCACTATATCTCTCAGGTCTGATCAGATATCGAATATCTTTTCACTTCCACAGTTTTGTTTAATAATCACATATTTTTAAGTTTTGTCTCTTTCAACCTCGAGACCGCATCCCGGAATATGACCCAATTATATAATTCATATGTTACACCATATTCTAACCGCTTCCCGAACTTTTTGAAAGGTTTGCAGTCACATAGTAACCTTCACCGCATCTTAGAATTGAACGCGCTCCCTACTTCTGCTGGAAAAATTATAAAGTTGCGCCCAGACCATTGGCAGATTTTTAAGTATGGCGAAGGAGGTGGAGAAATTCAATAATTCACCTCTTAGCGTCGGAACGGATAGAAGTTTCAAAATACCGCTTTTAAAAAAAAAAACTTTTTCCAACATTCTATTTTGAAAATATTAATTTCTTTTTGAAATTTTATATCTCTGTTTTTATAAGACTCAAGAGGTGCAACGCAGTTGAGATGATGTGTTTATTGTTTGATTTTCACCAAAACTTTATTTGTTCATTCGTAGTTTGTTTGTACGCGATCTGACCAATTTTCACACTTGGGGTGTCATTTTTCTCGCCTCAGCTATGCATGTGTGTGAATAAAAAAAACTGCCAACAGTCTGGGCGCAACTTTATTATTTTTCCGGCAGAAGTTCGGAACGTGTTTAATTCGGGGATGTGGCATATGTTACTATGTGACTGAAAACCTAATAAACAGTTAGGGAAGCGGTTAGAATAGAGTGTAACATATGAATTATATAGTTGGGCCATATTCCGGGATGCGGTCTAGAGGTTGAGAAAGTTAATACTTGAAAATAGGTGATTATTAAACAAGCCCGTGGAAGATCAGACCTGAGAGATATGGTGGAATTTATGAAAAAGTATACAACCGCCTTACACCCCCTTAGGGGTTGAATTTCGAAAAATCTTGAAAACTTTATCTAGGAATTCATATGAAGAATCCGTAGAATAAAAATGAATTCAATATTTGGAAAGACCTAGTAAATATGACGAAAATCGTGAAAATATATGCATATTATTTTTACTTACAATTTTTTTTTTATGAATAGACATGATAGACCCCTTGAAGTCAGATTTTTTGAGGGGTGAGGGTGTGAGGGGGAAGGAGGGGGAAGGAGGGGGAAGTGTTATAAACCGAAAATTTTGGTTTCTAGATCTCAGTAACCCCTAATGATAGGAAGCTGAAACTTGAAATTTCGATAGAGTTCTGATAGTAGACCCATTTGCAGAAAAATTGTCAATATTGATCAATTGGTGTGGGAGTAGGGAGAAATGGTATGCGTCCGAAACCCAAAAAAGGCGAGATAGACACATTCTAAAATCCATATCTCCTAAACCGATAATGGCACACTATTCAAACTTAAAAAATATTTGTAGTTATACTAGGAGAACAGAATGAAGAAAAATTTTGGGTGGGGGAAGTTGTGTATGGGGGTAAGGGTTAAAACTTTAGATTACGATATCTCATAAACCAATTGCTCTAGAAAAATAAAATTCGGTTTGGGTATAAAAGTCGACAAATAAAGATTGATCAAAGTAAAATTTTTTAAGTTGGAGGTGGAGCATAGAAGTGGAGTGGATGAGAATTTTTCAAATCAAACACATTTCATATCTCAAGAACAGTGTAAGATAGATGCTTAGAATTTTTACCAGAAGTAGCGCTAATTAAACTCTAGGAGGGAAAAAAGTTTTGGGGTTGAGAGTGTAGAGGAGGAGGGTGAGGGAGGGTGAAAAGAAAAAAGTTCCGATGCTTATAAAGGGTTTTCCAATAAGGACTCGACAACTTTTTTTCAAAATAATATAATTTAATTTGCAGACATTGTTCCTTCGTGTACTTTACCACGATTAGAATGTTAAGTTTACTGAAAAAATTGACAGTGACAGTTCGATGATTAGTGAAAGGGTGCGTTCACAAATTGAATTCAAAGTTGTCAAGTCCCTATTGGAAAGGGTTTTCCAATAAGGACTTGACAACTTTTTTTCAAAATAATATCATATATAATTTAATATTCATTGGCGTTCAGAAAGGGGGGCAAAACAAATTTTTTTTTTAAATATAATAAATATAAAATGCATAAATTTTCACAATTTTCGTCATATCTACTAGGTCCTTCCAAATATTGAATTCATTTCTATTCTACGGATTCTTCGTATGAATACCTAGAAAGTGTTTTAGAGGTTTTTTGAAATTCGACCCCTAAGGGTAGTGTGGCACAAATGGGGGGTGTTTTTCCTATATATAGAACGGCTTAGGCTACATTGTTGAAACTCGGTGTGTATATTTAAATCAACTAGAAAAATAATTTTGAATAAAACAAAAACGAATATCTATTGGCGTTCAGAAGGGGGCAAAAAAAATATCTGTGAAAATAGAATGCATATTTTCCCACGATTTTCGACATATCTACTACCTCGTCCCAAATATTGAACTTAATTTTATTCGATGTATTCTCCATAAATGACCCCTAAGGGGGTGTAAAGTGATTGTGTACTTTTTCATACATTATTCCATATCTCTCAGATCCAATCAGATTTTCACTTCCACGATCTTGTTCTTTTTGATAGGTTTTCAGTCACATAGTAGCCTCCACCGCATTTCAGAATTGAACGCATTCCTAACTTCTACCGGTAAAATAATAAAGTTACGCCCAGATTGTTGGCAGATTTTTTCTATTAAGGCTTATACTCAAACCAAATTTTGTTTTTGTGGTGCAATTGGTTTGTGAGATATTGTAATTTAAAGTTTTTCACCCCCCCCCCACCCCCGTACGCCTTTACCCATACCAAAAAGTTTTGTTTCAATCTACTCTCCTAGTATAACTACAGATATCCGTTAAGTTTTAATTACTTGCCATTAGCGGTTTAGGAGATATGAATTTAAGAATGTGTCGATTTCCACTTTTGTGCGTTTCGGACGCATTATTTCCCCCTCCACTCCCACACCCCTTCACCCATATCATCAATTTTTTTGCAAATAGGTCCACTAGCAAAGCACTATAGAAATCCTAAGTTTCAGCCTCCTACCATAAGCGGTTGCTGAGATCTAGAAACCAAAGTTTTTCCTCTAAAATGCTTCCCCCACCTTCCCCCTCACACCCTCAACCCTCAAAAAAATCTGACTTCAAGTGGTCTATTATGTCAATCAATTTAATAGCTCATAGGGTTTGGGAACTATTATTCCTCAAATGAGTTTGCGTACGGCGTACGGCGCACAGACGGATTGAAAATTTTTATTGCTTTTTTGGTGTTTATTAGTAATAAAACGTGTAAAAAAAAAATTTCAGGTTAGCAAATTTTTTTTTAAAAAAAAGTCGATAACAATACTTTATTATTAAAATCATCAAGTAAAACATATATTTGAAAAATTCAAAATAGTACTAAAAATAAAATGTCCGCCAATGATCTTGGCCAAACTTTTATTATTTATCGGGTCAAAGTTCGGGAGCGGTAAAATTCGGAGTATATCATGAGTTGTTTCTAGATTATTAGATTTCTTGGAAAATTAATTTTGTTCTTAAAATAAAAATATTTTAAATAGATATATTTAATCGATTAAATATTGAATAAGCCCATGTATGGGAAACTATTTGAATTTCGGAATATGTATTATGTACACTAAAAACCTCACACAAACCCATTCGATTTCATTTCCACTTGGCATTTGAATTTCGAAGGAATTGTGAAACAGGTTTTTTAACGATTTAATAAATAAATATGAAGACAACACGAGAAAGTAAAAACCAATTCAATTTCTTATCATTTTTAAAAGATGTGACGAAATTCATGAAAATGTGTTCAACCGATCTTATATGTATGTTTTTAGAGGCTTAAAAAGTATTATTACGCAAGCCCATGAAAGTGAAAATTTTTTCGATATCGATCAGATCTAGGAATAAGGCAGACGAAATCCTGAAAATATAATGTATTTAATTTTCACTGATAATTTTTTTTGCCCCTCCCCCCTTTTCATCAGAATTCCTTCTCTAGTTGATTTGCACCAAGTTTCAACTCTCTAGCATAAGCCGTTCTATAGACAGAAAAAATACCCGTATTTAAAATTATATTTTTCCAACACGCCACTACCATAGCTCTAAAATAGATACCAAGTTTCAGCTTTGTATCCTTATAGGTTCTCGAGATATTAAAATCAGAACCTTTACCGTTTCACCCTCCCCAACTCCCACCCTCTACACCCACACCCACCAAATTTTTATTTTAAGAATTTTACACTTACACTGTTCTTGAGATATGAGATGTGAACTTTTAGAAAAATTGTTATCACTTCCACTTTCATGCTCCACCACCCTCTTAAAAATGTTTACTTTCAACAGAATCCATTTATCAATCTTTACTCACAAACCAAATTTTATTTTTCTAAAGCAATTGCTTCGTTAGATACCGAATCCTAAAAATTTTCACCCCAACCCCGAACGTCACTACCCACTCAAAAATTTGATTCCGATCTATTCTCTTATTGTACCTACAGATATTCAATTTCAATTTTGAGTCATTAACTGTTTAGGTGATATGAATTGAAGACTGTGTCGATCTCGGCTTTTTTACGTTTTGGACGGATTTGCATTATTTCACCCCCCCCCCCCCCAACCCCTTCACCCATATCGGCAATTTTTCGCAAATGAGTCCACTATCAAAGTTATAACCAAATTCCAAATTTCAGCTTCCTAGCATCAGCGGTTGCTGAGATCTAGAAACCAAAATTTTCGGTCTAAATCGCTTCTCGCACTTCGCCCCTAATACCTACAACCTTCAAAATATGGACACTTCTGGGGCCTACCCAATCTATTCATAAAAATTTTTTTAAACGTTAAGCCGCTCGAAAGATATAGGAAAGAGATACGACTTTACTGAATGAAATGATAGTAACGAAAAAGTACAAACAGGGAATCGGCAAAATACTAAACACATGCGCCCCACAGCGACAGCAGAAAGAGAGACATGACTTTACTGAATGAAATGAGTAATGATAAAAGTATGAAGAGAGAAAACGCATGCAGCGCTTCTGGTGTAAGCTGGTGAAAACAGAAAAGTACGTCTGGTGATACTACTATAAGATATAAATACAATGATGCTACATAGTTTGGTATATAAAGTATGATTTTTCTCAACAAGCGATGGTCAAATACAGGGGGGCAAGTGCACCTTCTTGCCCTCCCTGTGAATACATGTGGGTGCCCATGCTTATGTGAGTACACGGCAAAATATGACCATGCATTTAAATTTTTTTTAGAGTTTTTAAGGGCACATCGGCGATGATTCAAAATGATATAATTGAATCGGTATGCACCGTTATAATAAATGAGATTAAGAGTGAACTCCAAAAACAAATTTTGTGGCTGTGCAATTTGATGAAACAACCGATATATCACGAGAAGCGCAGCTTTCGTCCATTGTCGATCTACTACCAACAGTGGGGAATCTATAGAACGCTTTTATAAATTTTGTGATGGAAGCAGCGATCAAAGTGCCGATGGGGTCACCAAAATGGTTTTGAGTGTTATTGATGAATTAAATAAAGGCTCAAAATAAGTTGCTCAGACATATGACGGTGCACCTGTAATGTTCGGCCCAGTGACGCAAGTTAAAAACGACGCAAGTTAAAAAAATGTATAACCATGCTCTCTATATTCATTGCATTAAACCTTGTTCTGTCGAAATCCGTTCAAACAATTAAGGAAACAAAACAATTCTTTGCAACGCTAAGCAGCCTAGCTTCATTTCAGCAAAAAGAGATAAGTTATTGCAGCAAATACTTCACAAAAAAAATTCCATCAGTATATCAGGTGAAATGGACGTATAGTTTTCGACTTTTAAATTTAGTGGAAAAGGAAAGATTAAATTTCATTGAAGTATTTGAAACAATTATTGATAGCTCGGATAATTGGGTAGAAAATACAATCATATTTGCCCCTGGATATTTGCAGTTTTTATGCGAATTCAAACCGATTTATTTTTTAAATTTTTTCTCACAAATATTTGCACTCACTGACATCTTATAAAATAGTTTACAACAAAAATCCTTAGATATTTCGAAATGCATAAAAGAAATTGACTCTTGTACATAACACATTAAAAAGCTTGGCTCTGACGATAAATTTGAAAAAAAAAATCTGCCAACAGTCTGGGCGCAACTTTATTACTTTTCCGGCAGAAGTTCAGAACGCGTTCAATTCGGGGATACGGTGTATGTTACTATGTGACTGAAAACCTAACAAAAAGTTCGGGAAGTGGTTAGAAAAAAGTGTAACATATGAATTATATAATTGGGTCTTATTCCGGGATGCGGTTTAGAGGTTGAAAAAAACAAAACTTAAAAATAGGTGATTATTAAACAAGCCTGGGGAAGTGAAAAGATATTCGATACCTGTTCAGACCTGAGAAACATGGTGGAATTCATAAAAAAGTATACAACCAGTTTACACCCTCTTAGGGGTCGAATTTCAAAAAATCTTGAAAACGCAATCTTTGAAGAATCCGTAGAATAAAAATGAGTTCAATATTGCAAAAGACCTAGTAGATATGACGAAAATCGTGAAAATATAAGCACTTTATATTAATTGATTTTTTTTTTTGCCCCCCTTCTGAACGCCAATGAATATTCGAATTTTTTTTATCAGAATTATTTTTCTAGTTAATTTACATATACGTACCGAGTTTCAACTTCCTAGCGTAAGCCGTTCTAAAGATAGGAAAAACACCCCCCACCACCGTACCATACTACCCCTAAAAAAATGTATTTTTCCACCATGCCACTACTAAAGCTCTATCTAAATACCAAGTTTCAGCTTCCTATCACTATAGATTCTTAAGATATAAGCATCGGAACTTTTTCTTTCTCACCCTTTTCCACCCTCACCCTCTACACCCACACCCCCAAACTTTTTCCCAACTAGAGTTCTATTAGGCCTACTTCTGGTAAAAATTTGAAGCATCCATTTAGATATGAAACGTGTTATTTTTGAAAAATTCTTATCCCCTCCACTTACGTACTCCCCCGCCCCCTTCAAAGATTTTACTTTAAGCAATCTTTATTTATCAAGTTTTATATCCAAACCGAATTTTGTTTTTCTGGTCCCACTGGTTTGGGAGATATCGTAATGTTAAGTATTTCAACCCCCACCCCCGTACGTCACTACCCCCACCCAAACATTTTTTTTCAATCTACTCTCCTAGTATAACTACAGATATTTGTTAAGTTTTAATTGCTTGCTATTAACGGTTTAGGAGATATAGATTTTAGAATGTGTCGATCTCGACTTTTTTGCGTTTCGGACGCATTGCTTCCCCTCTACTCCCCCACCCCTTCACCCATATCATCATTTTTGTTGCAAATGGGTCCACTGTCAAAGCTTGATAGGAATGCCAAGTTTCAGTCTCCTAACATAAGCGGTTGCTGCGATCTAAAAACCAAAATTTTCCATCAAAAACGCTTCCCCCACCTTCCCCCTCACACCCACACTCCTGAAAATAATGTCAATTCCAGGGGTCTACCCAGTCCATTCCTAGAAAATTTTTTAATTTAAAAACTCCACCGGTTTGAGAGCTACGAGCCTTCAAAGGATTTTGGCGGTCGACGTACGACGTACGGCGTACGGCGTACGGCGGACAGACGAAGTGAAAATTTTTATTGCTTTTTTCGTGTCTTCTAGTCATGAAACGTGGACAAAAAAATTTTGAGGGCAGCAAATTTTTTTTTTTTTATATCAATAACAATACTGTATTATTACTAATAAAGTAAAGTTGTCAGTCCGTCTGTTCGCCGCACGCCGTACGCCGTCCGCCGTCCACCGTATGCAAAATCGTTTGGATTCTCGTAGCTCCCAAACGCTTTGAGATATTACATTGAAATTTTATTTACGAATAGACGGGGTAGGCTCCTTAAAGTGACCAAATTGTGTGTGAGGGGGAGGGAGGGGAAAGCGTTTTAGACGGAAAATTTAAGTTTCTATATCTCAGCAACCGCTTATGATAGGAAGCTGAAACTTTCAATTTCTATAGAGCTTTGATAGTAAGCCCATTTGCATAAAAACTGTCAATAGTTATCAAGGGGTGTGGGAGTGGGGGGAAATATAATGCGTCCGAAACCCCAAAAAGCCGAGATAGACACATTCTAAAACCCATATCTCCTAAACCGTTTATGGAACACCATTCAAACTAAAGAAATATTTGTAGTTATACTAGGAGAACAAATTGAAAAAAAAAAAATTTTGGGTTAGGGCAGTTGCGTATGGGGGTGGAGTGGTGAAAAACTTCAGATTAAGATATCTTATGAACCAATTGCTCTAGAAAAATAAAATTCGGTTTAAAGGTTGACAAGTAAAAATTGATCAAAGTGAAATTTTTTAAGTGGGTGGTGGAGCATAGAAGTGGAGGGGATAAGAGTTTTTCAAATAGAACACATTTCATATCTCAAGAACAGTGTAAGATAGATGCTTAGAATTTTTTCAAAAGTAGCGCTAATTAAACCCAAGTAAGGGAAAAAAGTTTTGGGGTTGAAGGTGCCGAGGGGGAGGGTGTGGGAGGGTGAAAAGGAAAAAGTTCCGATGCTTATATCTTAAGAACCTGTAATGATATAAATTTTAAACTTGGTTTTTAGATAGAGCTATAGTAGCGGCACGTTGGAAATATATATATTTTTTCTTAGGGGTAGTATGGTACGGGGGTTGTTACGAATGCAGCATCGGTCACAATATTTCTTTTATAAACTCAATTCCTTTTCTGGTATTCGGCATGCAAATGGTCGCGAACCCAATTTGTGTTGTACCGCGATCACTTCTTTAGT
This sequence comes from Beris chalybata, assembly GCA_949128065.1. Taxonomy (NCBI): domain Eukaryota; kingdom Metazoa; phylum Arthropoda; class Insecta; order Diptera; family Stratiomyidae; genus Beris; species Beris chalybata. The sequence goes on along the minus strand of OX421894.1, from coordinate 73,518,019 downwards.
GATATTTCCTTCACCTGTTTTTTTTTTTGACGCGACCGCTAGCTCCACTAGGCATGGTACCCTATTTTACTGTATTATTTATAATACAGTATTGTTATCGATTTTTAAAAAAAAAAAAATTTGCTGCCCTCAAAAATTTTTTTTACACGTTTCATGACTAGTAGACGCGAAAAAAGCAATAATAATTTTCACTCCGTCTGTACGCCGTACGTCGACCGCCCCAAAATCTTTGAAGGCTCGTAGCTCTCAAACCAGTGGAGCTTTTAAATTAAGTTTTTTTCTAAGAATAGACTTGGTGGACCCCTTGAATTGACATTATTTTCAGGGGTGGAGGTGTAAGGGGGAAGGCGGGGTAAGCGTTTTAGACGAAAAATTTAGGTTTCTAGATCTCTCGAACCGCTTGTGTTAGGAGGCTGAAACTTAGAATTTCTAATATAATATATAATAATATTATAATGGACCCATTTGCAACAAACAAAAAAAAGATATGGGTGAAGGGGTGTGGGAGTGGAGGGGGAAATAATGCGTCCGAAACGCAAAAATGCCGAGATCGACAAATTCTAAAACCCATATCTCCTAAACCATTAATAGCAAGCAATTAAAACTTAACAAATATCTGTAGTAATACTAGGAGAGTAGATTGAAACAAAATTTTTGGGTGGTGGTAGTGGTGTACGGGGGTGGGGGGTGAAAACTTTAGATTACGATATCTCACAAACTAATTGGACCAGAAAAACAAAATTTGGTTTTATTATAAAGATTAATAAATAAAGTTTGCTCAAAGTAAAATATTTGAAGGGGGTGGAGGAGCACGGAAGTGGGAGGGATAAGAATTTTTCAAAAATAACACGATTCATATCTCAATAACAGTGTAAGATGGATGTTTAAAATTTTTACCAGAAGTAGGCCTAATAGAACCCTAGTGGGGAAAAAAAATTTGGTGGTGTGGTTGTAGAGGGTGAGGGTGGGGAAGGGTGAGAAAGAAAAAGCTCCGATGCTTACAACTTAAGAATCTAAAATGATAGAAAGCTGAAACTTGATATTTAGATAGAGCTATAGTAGTGGAATGGTGGAAAAATACATATTTTTTTTAGGGGTAGTATGGTACGGTGGTGGGGGGTGTTTTCCCTAACTTCAGAACGGCTTATGCTAGGAAGTTGAAACTCGGTACGTATATGTAAATTAACTAGAAAAGTATTTCTGATAAAAAAAAATTAAATTATTCATTGGCGTTCAGAAGGGGGGGGGGGGCAAAAAAAAATTATCAGTATATATAAACTACATATATTTTCACGATTTTCGTCATATCTACTAGGTCTTTTGCAATATTGAATTCATTTTTATTCTACGGATTCTTCATATGAATACCTAGAATGTGTCTTTAAGATTTTTTAAAATTCGACCCCTAAGAGGGTGTAAACTGGTTGTATACTTTTTCATGAATTCCACCATGTTTCTCAGGTCTGATCAGATATCGAATATCTTTTCACCCCCCCAGGTTTTTTTAATAATCACCTATTTTTAGGTTTTGTTTTTTTTAACCCCAAGACCGCATTTTGGAATATGACCCAATTATTTAATTCATATGTTACACTCTTTTCTAACCGCTTCCCGAACCAGTCACATAGTAACATACACCGCATCCCCAAATTGAACGCATTCTGAACTTCTGCCGGAAAAATAATACAGTTGACTGTTGGCAGATTTTTTTATATATATGTACATGTATCAATTATAACAATAATAACAACAACAATAATTATAACAATAATAAAAATCGTCATCATTTAAATCCATTCGAGCGAAAATGGATTCGGATCCGGACTAAACCACTGGTGGCATCTGTATGTACGAGAGAAAAACTATACGAACATAGCTTCCCGCGTAAACCCAACACAAAATTCGTCACAGGAACCGTTTTTTTCACGGCGATCGAAGAAAACAACGATTTGGTTCGGAGTATTTTGGTGGAGAAGAAAAGTTTAGCTCAAGCGAGGAGGTCGTAAAAGGGACTAAAGGTCCACTTCCTAATTTAATTTTTTTTAAAAAAGAACGAGTACTCTGAAATTGTGACTAAAACTCAAAACGAAAAGTGAACCGTATGTGAAAAACCTTCTAAAGCCAAGATATTAAAGTGACTATAGTACGAAAACTATTGAGTGGTGCTAACATAGCACAGAATCGTGGTGAATCTGTTAACAGGCCGTTTAAGGAAAAAAGTAAACTGAATAGACTAGTTATTAGATTTTTTCGTGGTAAGCTACCAAAGAAGCTATTATGATTAAGAGTTAGTTATTCTTTCCGGTGTCAGTGGAGTGAAACTCCAACACGGAGTCCCCGACTGTGGACTAACCGCCATCCCTGAGGATATGACAAATTTGGAAAGAAACTTCACTGGAGAAGCCAGTTCATCATAAGATTGTGTTGGACTAGGTCCGAAGGAGCTGTTTCGTCATCGGAGGGCATAGACTCTTCAGAAGGTGTATTCTTGCCTACTAACCGAAACACCTTGACAGCTGGTGGGATTGCTGAGGTAAATTCTATATAGCCACATCCCATTCCAAATTTATTACCGAGAAGAATTTAATGGTCAAGAAAGGCGTCCTCTACCTTAGACTAAAGGCGTGTACTTTGAGAAGCTTTACTCTTGATTTCGGCTATTCTCTGGTTGTAACCCTGGATATGGTCAGCGTTTTTATGGCTGTGAAATTTACAAATGGTTGTAACCTTGGATCTGATCTACGAAGAACAAATCCGGTCCGTCGCAACTTATTTTTTTAACCAATATTTGTTGTTATTAGATTTTTTCGTGGTAAGCTACCAAAGAAGCTATTATGATTAAGAGTTAGTTATTCTTTCCGGTGTCAGTGGAGTGAAACTCCAACACGGAGTCCCCGACTGTCATATCCTCAGGGATGGCGGTTAGTCCACAGTCGGGGACTCCGTGTTGGAGTTTCACTCCACTGACACCGGAAAGAATAACTAACTCTTAATCATAATAGCTTCTTTGGTAGCTTACCACGAAAAAATCTAATAACAACAAATATTGGTTAAAAAAATAAGTTGCGACGGACCGGATTTGTTCTTCGTAGATCAGATCCAAGGTTACAACCATTTGTAAATTTCACAGCCATAAAAACGCTGACCATATCCAGGGTTACAACCAGAGAATAGCCGAAATCAAGAGTAAAGCTTCTCAAAGTACACGCCTTTAGTCTAAGGTAGAGGACGCCTTTCTTGACCATTAAATTCTTCTCGGTAATAAATTTGGAATGGGATGTGGCTATATAGAATTTACCTCAGCAATCCCACCAGCTGTCAAGGTGTTTCGGTTAGTAGGCAAGAATACACCTTCTGAAGAGTCTATGCCCTCCGATGACGAAACAGCTCCTTCGGACCTAGTCCAACACAATCTTATGATGAACTGGCTTCTCCAGTGAAGTTTCTTTCCAAATTTGTCATATCCTCAGGGATGGCGGTTAGTCCACAGTCGGGGACTCCGTGTTGGAGTTTCACTCCACTGACACCGGAAAGAATAACTAACTCTTAATCTGAATAGACTAATTAGTGAATTTTGAAAAAAAAACCCTGCAGGTAAATTTTTCTCGCATACGAGTGTGCACTTAACCATGATCACAAGGAGGACCCAATGGATCAGCGCTCGCCATCTCTTCTAATTTGAAATTATAATACAAAATTCTAAAAATCTCTCTTAAACAAATGGCAATTTAGATTTTTCATTATTTTTTTTATATTTTAATTGAATTATATACAAACTCACTATCACATGAAAACAAATTTCTTTTTATTTTCTTGCATGCATACTTTCTTCTAATAGTTTTTTTAGGTTCATATTCTGGTTTGTGGACGAAGCGAATACGACGACAAGGCGAAAGGTTCTTTTGGGTTTTTTTATGTCCGCTGGCCTTAGTCGAGGCATAATGGAGTAGATCTCCACGAAAAGGGGCCCTGGGGCTCCATCGGATTAGGACGGCTTTGCGTTTTTCGAACTCATCTCTCTTTCTCTTTCTCGCGTCGCGGTTCCGAAAGTATGATTAAGTCGAAACGGTAATGGGGTGGCAAAATTCCTCTCCTTTCCCTTGTTCTTCCTTTTTCCTTCTCTTTTCCCATTAGCCTTCTGGTTTTTTTCTTGACAGCATCACCAAGGATGGCGCCGATTTTTTTTGAACCCTCCCTCGGCTTCTGAGCAGGCGGCGAAATGTGCTTTCCAGGTCCAAAGGGGCCATTATTCTGGAAGCGATTTGGAGGCTGCCTATGTAGCTGATAACACATTCGTAACAGTGGCGCCCAAACATGTGTGTGTACGTATATATTTTGTTGTTGTAAATTCAATATTTCCCTATTTATACGATTAAAATCAATTTTTTAGTTTTTCCTGTTAAATATTTTTTCTAATCCCGTTCAAATTGTACGGTTCCAGTTCTGTTCTAGCTGAGAGGCGCTTAACTTTATTAATTCTCGCTAATAAAATTCTATGTTGTTGTTGCAATCGGGCTGCATTCTATTTTTGGATGCCTTATTTTATAGCGCCTGTAAATCCAACGATGTCATTGCATATTTTGGGAATTTCTTTCAAATAAAAATTATTTGGTCCACTTGAGGATTCGATCCGGGTTCACCCGCGTTATGGTTACAGTGAGATGACTTGGAGCTACTATGTAGTTAACTAAGTACTTTGCTGAACAATCGATATAAAATTGGAATACCCTAGAAATAGGCAATTTAACACCTTCAACCTTCTCACAGCTGATTGTTTTTATTGTGACTGGGTATTTATCATACAATGTGCAATGCATTATTTGCTTATATTGCAACAGCACTTTTGGAGTTTAATTAGGAAATTTTGTGATTCTTAATGAGGAACTTTTTGTTCAATTTTTTTCTGGAGATTTTTTTTTCTTTTTTTTCGCTTCTATTCCTTGTAAAAAGTTCTTGGTAATTGTCTGGAGTTATGGTTGGGTATTCTAAATTGTTATCGCGCGTTTTTTTTCAATCAGGGGATACAAGTGCACCTTAAGTGTCGAGCTATTTTGAAGCCGACTATACTTGTTTTATTTACCCCTGTTAAAATCACACTGTTTAGTGGTGAGCGCATAAGTTATCCGCATTCGCGTCGGTTCCAATTAACCTATCGAATATTTATGTAGGAATTAAACCATTATTCAGTGACGCGAATTAAGACTCGATTTGGTTTCTCGCGGAATTTAATCCGGGTCGGTCCCGTCGGCTGTAGCAATTGTTGTGCAGCTTAACGAATAATTTCGTATGTTGAAACAGAAATCACATCGATGAGCTTTCCGGAATTTTTTATTATCCTAAAACAATTTAGTATAGTCACCTATAGCACCTCATACCCTTTAACCTCTGTTTAGAGTTATGGTTGGGCATTCTCAATTATTGTCGCGCGGATTTTCTTTTCTTCTATCAGGGATACAAGTGCCGAGCTATTTTGAGCGAATATACTTGTTTTTATTTAACCCTTGTTAAAATCACATTGTTTAGTGGTGGGCGCACAAGTTATCCGCATTTTTGCGTCGGTTTCGAATGACCTATCGAATACTTGTGTAAGTACTAAATCAATATTCAGTGTCGCGAATTAAGACTCGATTTGGTTTCTCGCGGAATTTAATCCGGGACGGTCCCGTCGGTTGCAGCAATTATTGTGCAGCTCAACGAATAATTTCGTTTGCTTATAAAGAAATCACATCGATGAACTTCCCGAAAATTTCTATCATTCTAAAATAATTTAGTATGGACAACTATAGCTCGTCGTACCCTCTACCGTCCGCGTCCTTTTGGAGCGAATTGTTATTTGGGTATTTTCCCTAATTTCTTGTATACAAAAAGAGAGAGAGAGAGAGAGAGAGAGAGAGAGAGAGAGAGTAGGTTACATTCCGAAGTCTGATGCATCTCAGGACCCCTTTGATTTTTTTTCAAGCACACAACATACTTGGGTATCGATTATTCGCATGTACATAATTTAGGAAATATACGGTTTAGGATTTTGTATCTTATTTTTTTTGGGTGCATCTTTATTGCGCATATTATTATTTTTTTGATTTCTTTTGGTCATTGTTACATATCTTTATTTGGTACAATGAATTTTACCATTGATCATTTGGAACCCGATGAGTTCCAGATGGAATGCATCATTCGTGGCATCAGTGGGACGGGTCTGGCCCAGTTGGAGAGTCTTGAATCCCAGCTCAAGTTAGAAAAGGAGAGACCGGTCTTGAGACCGAGCTCAAGCCTACCGGAAATTGTTCTTCAAGACTTACCGAGGGAACTCGAAAATTGTCAAGAGGGCTTAGACGACATTTCGAGTATTTTAAAGAAATGTTAGTCGGGAAGATTGGATGATGTGGATAGGTGTCTCTCTCGCCTCAACCACTATACTGGTCGGTTAACGTGGCTAGTGAAATGCTCTGCGGGGACAATACAAGCTACGGGTCGAGAACACTTAGTAAAAATCAGAGAACTGAATTCCGTGATTGACGATCTTTTAGCTAAACCTGATGAGGCAGCCCTGTAAACTTTTTATCAAAAGCTTTCGGAGATAAACTTCAGTACCACCTCCTCTAGGGATGTTGGGGTTACGGTTCTTAAGCCTCAAGGAGAGGCTCCTGAAGTAGAAGCATCAAACTGTACTGGCGAGTATGAGAGTCTGGAAAGAGGGAAGGCTTGTGAGGACATTCTTCCAGCTCAAGTACAGGGACGCGAACAGGCACCGCTAAATAGCCAAGCACCTGTTTGGCCTTTTTCAAGCACTCGTCAGAAATGTATTCCCGTTTTGCACAATAGGAACGCGGTAATTCACAATCAAAAGCGCTTTATTCCGATGTCAAAGTGGGGTGGCACCTTTGACGGATCTAGCACAAGCATGAATGTCAACAGGTTTCTTTTTAGGGTTGAGACTTTGGGCAGGTCGAATGGGATTTCTGAGTTGGAATTAGTTTCGGAGATTTTTGTCTTATTGAGAGGTTCAGCCGCTGAATGGTATTGGACTCTGCGAGAAACGACACCTGATATTATATGGCCTGAATTTTGCCATTCCTTACGAGAGCGTTTTGACACACAAAACACTGATTTAGATGTCCGTAGGTTGATAGATAGTCGCTTTCAAAAAGCTAAGGAACCATTTCGGGATTTCGCGGATGCAATTGTTAGCCTTGCTCTTCAGTTGTGTTCACCATTATCAGATCAGCAGCTGCAACAAATTCTGTGGCGCAATATGCGTCCGGGATTACAGGCACATTTAGCTGGGATCGATTTTGAAACAGTAATGCAGTTGAAGAGAAGATGCGTTACTGTTGAGGATACTTGGAAGAGGATTGGGTATGATGGTGAATCAAATTGCTCTGGTCGGAAACATGTTAGCGAAATCCAAGTTGATGCTCACGTAGGCACGGCACAATATTCTAAAGGTGCAGCACAACAGAAACCCAGTTCGGGGAGAGGGATGGCAATCTGTTGGAATTGTAAGGACTTTGGGCACGTCTTTTCTGATTGTGAAAAGGAAATCACACATACGTTTTGCTTCGGTTGCGGTACACCAAAAGTGGTAAAACCAAACTGCACGATGTGCAAACGTAAGCCGGGAAACGGTCCGAGGAGTGCGAATCAACCTGGGACGAGTCGCATTCAACCTACAGGGAGTCCCAATCAGAACCAGGCTACCAATACGGATCTGCCACCCAAACCTACAATATAGACCAGCTTTCAATTTCAACCAAATTTAAACCTCAGATATGTCAGACTAGTCCATTAATTCGTAAACGCTCCCGCTTATCACGTTCAACCAACCCCTACAAATTCCTTACAACACAATTTGAGTGAAGAAGACAAACGTAAATTAAGAGAGGTCGCAGATTCGTTTCCTTCATTTAACCGTATGGGCTTGGTAAAAACTTCTTTACTTTCTCATGTAATCGATGTGGGTTCCGCAGTACCAGTTAAGCAGCGTCACCATTCCGTATCCCCGGTCGTTCAAAAGCAATTTTACGATGAACTGGACTGAATGCTAGAGCTGGGCGTATTTGAAGAGAGCTCAAGCTCTTGGTGTTCTCCAGTGACGTTGAAGAGTAAGGCAAATGGGAAGTTTTAAGTTTTAAAAGGTGCTTTATTTGCCGTAAGTTCTTAATGCTAACAGGTTTTCTATCTTAATCCTAAAGCTAAGATTAGTCTATATCTAAGCTGCTACCGTTCTTAATGGCCTCAATGGGCACTCTAAGATATCGGCAAATGGGAAGGTTAGACTATGTTTGGACGCACGGCGGATAAATGAAGTTACGTGTAAGGATGCGTACCCTCTTCCGTTAATTGACGGTCTTCTCTCTCGGTTGCAAGCCACTAAATTCATCTCGAGTCTGGATTTAAAGGATGCTTTTTGGCAAATACCGTTGGATCCATCTTCGCGCGATAAAACAGCGTTTACCGTTCCTGGGCGACCGCTCTATCAATTCACGGTCATGCCTTTTGGGTTGTGCAACGCGCCACAAACAATGTGTCGGCTGATGCACAAAGTCATTCCCTATCAATTACACGATAAGGTATTTGTATATCTGGATGATTTGCTTATCACCTCCAGTACCTTGGAAGAACACTTTGATCTTCTTCATCATGTTTCTCAGCTCCTTCGAACTGCTAATCTCACGATAAATGTGGAAAAGAGCAAATTTCTCATGAAGGAAATCAAATACTTAGGGTATGTCGTTAGTGACGGCATACTTAAGACGGACCCGGAAAAGATCTCTGGTATTACAGCATACCCGATTCCCAAAAGCACACGTGAAGTGCGTAGATTTATAGGCATGGCAGGCTGGTATAGAAGATTCATACCAAACTTTGCCTCAGTGACTTCTCCGCTAACTGACCTACTCAAGAAAAAGAAAGCATTCATGTGGAACGATTTTGCAAATCAGCCCTTTGAAGAAACTAAGAAACTCCTTACAACAGCGCCGGTTTTGATAAATCCGGATTTTGCGAGACCATTCTTCATACAATGCGATGCGAGTGCCACAGGCATGGGAAGCGTCTTATTCCAAAAAACGGATCTAGGTGAAGAACATCCAATAGCCTTCATGTCTGCGAAACTCAACGCTGCACAACGGAATTACAGTGTGACGGAATTAGAATGCTTGGCTGCAGTCCAGAGTGTGAAGAGGTTTCAGGCTTACGTCGAAGGACTTGAGTTCACAATAATTACAGACCATGCCAGTTTAAAGTGGCTCATGCAGCAACAGGATTTGTCTGGGCGTTTAGCGCGATGGAGCCTGAAACTACAGGGGTTCAAGTTTCAAATTGAGCATAGGAAAGGCACGTTGAATGTCGTTCCTGATGCACTATCGCGAGTGTTCTGTAGCGAATTAGAGTTGGAGGAAGATTTTCCGCTCTATGTCGACGAAGCCATACCAATGACAGTTTTTGATGATGCGCCGTATTTGGAATTGATCTCTCAGATATCAGAATCTCTAGACCGATACTCGAACCTTAGCGTTCTTGACGGTAAAATCTATATCTGCACTAATACCAAAATTGAGGCAAACACTGACATCCCAAAGCATAAACTGTGGGTTCCGTATCCGGCAACTGAAGAACTGATTTCAAAGGCACATGATGACCCAATTTCATCTCATTGCGGGGCACAAAAGACGGTAGAACTTCTACAGAGGCATTACTATTGGCCGAAGCTACGACAGGACGTTGCTAAGTATGTTGCATCCTGTGTAGTCTGTAAGCAAAGCAAACCCGCGAACCATACCATGCGTCCCCCAATGGGTGAAAGAGTTGAATTCGTTCGTCCCATGCAACGCTTGTACATTGATTTTTTAGGTCCCTATCCCCGGTCAATTGCTGGAAATAAGTACATCTTTGTTGTTCTGGACAAGTTCACGAAATTTGTGTGGTTGAAATCAATGCCAAGTGCCGCTTCAGATCGTATTATTAAGTTTTTGGGGAATGAAGTCTTCTTAACTTACGGTGTTCCTGAATGTATTTACTCCGATAATGGCGGACAGTTCATTTCAAATATTCTTGGAGAACTTTGGTGTAAAGCACATATTTTCCCCCCTCTATGCACCACAGGCTAATGCTTCTGAAGGGTCAACCGATCTATCTTATCGGCTATACGCTCTTCCTGATGTTTGGTTATCACGCAATTCGTCATGGATCAGACTATGAGCTTCTCCAGGCCTTAAACTCATTAGGAGAAGGAGATATATCTTTGACGCCCCATATCGACCGTATCCGAGTGTTACAGGATAAAATATGTCAAAACCTGGAATAAGCTTCCAAAAAGAGTGCGCATACATACAACTTGCGTAGCACACCCAAATCCTTTGTGCCAGGGCAAACAGTATATGTGCGGAATTTTGTACAAAGTAGTGCCGTCAACCGCTTTGCTGCTAAGTTTGCTCCGAAATTTATTGAGGCTAAGGTAAGAGAAAAGATAGGAAATGTCTCCTATCAACTTGAGGATAAAGTCGGAAACATCATTGGCATATTCCACAGTAAGGATATTAAGTCCTAATTACTAAATACATATTTATCCTTTTGAGTGGGTTTTTGTACGAAGCCCGGCTTGAATTATGAGACGGTTCTCCTGGGTCTGGGTTGTCCCCACGATTGTTACGAATGCAGCATCGGTCACAATATTTCTTTTATAAACTCAATTCCTTTTCTGGTATTCGGCATGCAAATGGTCGCGAACCCAAAGTGTGTTGTACCGCGATCACTTCTTTAGTGATATTTCCTTCACCATTTTTTTTTTTTTTGACGCGACCGCTAGCTCCACAAGGCATGGTACCTTTTTTTATATATATGTACATGTAACAACTATAATAATAATAACAGCAACAATAATTATAACAATAATACAAATCGTCATCATTTAAATCCATTCGAGCGAAAATGGATTCGGATCCGGACTAAACCACTGGTGGCATCTGTATGTACGAGGGAAAAACTATACGAACATCGCTTCCCGCGTAAACCCAACACAAAATTCGTCACAGGAACCGTTTTTTTCACGGCGATCGAAGAAAACAACGATTTGGTTCGGAGTATTTTGGGGGAGAAGAAAAGTTTAGCTCGAGCGAGGAGGTCGTAAAAGGGACTAAAGGTCCACTTCCTAATTTAATTTTTTTTAAAAAAGAACGAGTACTCTGAAATTGTGACTAAAACTCAAAACGAAAAGTGAACCGTATGTGAAAAACCTTCTAAAGCCAAGATATTAAAGTGACTATAGTACGAAAACTATTGAGTGGTGCTAACATAGCACAGAATCGTGGTGAATCTGTTAACAGGCCGTTTAAGGAAAAAAGTAAACTGAATAGACTAATTAGGGAATTTTAAAAAAAAAACCCTGCAGGTAAATTTTTCTCGCATACGAGTGTGCACTTAACCATGATCATAAGGAGGACCCAGTGGATCAGCGCTCGCCATCTCTTCTAATTTGAAATTATAATACAAAATTCAAAAAATCTCTCTTAAACAAATGGCAATTTAGATTTTTCATTATTTTTTTTATATTTTAATTGAATTATATACAAACTCACTATCACATGAAAACAAATTTCTTTTTATTTTCTTGCATGCATACTTTCTTCTAATAGTTTTGTTAGGTACATATTCTGGTTTGTGGACGAAGCGAATACGACGACAAGGCGAAAGGTTCTTTTGGGTTTTTTCATGTCCGCTGGCCTTAGTCGAGGCATAATGGAGTAGATCTCCACGAAAAGGGGCCCTGGGGCTCCATTGGATTAGGACGGCTTTGCGTTTTTCGAACTCATCTCTCTTTCTCTTTCTCGCGTCGCGGTTCCGAAAGTATGATTAAGTCGAAACGGTAATGGGGTGGCTAAATTCCTCTCCTTTCCCTTGTTCTTCCTTTTTCCTTCTCTTTTCCCATTAGCCTTCTGGTTTTTTTCTTGACAGCATCACCAAGGATGGCGCCCTTTGGACACGATTTTTTTTGAACCCCCCTCGGCTCCTGAGCAGTCGGCAAAATATGCTGTCCAGGTCCAAAGGGGCCATTATTCTGGAAGCGAATTGGAGGCTGTCTATGTAGCTGATAACACATTCGTAACAGGGTAGGAGGTGTTTTTCCTAACTATTAAACGGTTCATGCTAGAAAGTTGAAACTCGGTGTGTATATGTAAATTAACTGGAAAAGTAATTCTGATAAAAAAAAAATTGTAATATTTCTTGGCGTTCAGAAAGGGGGGCAAAAAAAATTGCCAGTAAATATAACATGCATATATTTTCACGATTTTCGTCATATCTACTAGGTCTTTACAAATATTGAATTCATTTTTATTCTACGGATTTTTCGTATGAATACCTAGAAAGGGTTTTAAAGGACTCCTAAGGGTAGTGTGGTACAAGTGGGTGGTCTTTTTCCGATCTAGAGAACGGCTTAAGCTATAATGTTGAAACTCGGCGTGTAAATGTAAATCAACTAGAAAGGCAGTTTTGATTAAAAAATATTCAAATATGTATTGGCGTTCAGAAGGGGGGCAAAAAAACATTATCTGTGAAAATAGAATGCATATTTTTCCACAATTTTCGACATATCTACTAGCTCGTTCCAAATATTGAATTTAATTTTATTCCACGGATTCTTCGTATGAATACCTAGAAAGTGTTTTAAAGGTTTTTTTGAAATTTGACCCCTAAGGGTAGTGTGGTACGGGTGTGGGGGGTGTTTTTCCTATATATGGAACTGCTTAAGCTACAATGTTGAAACTCGGTGTGTATATGTTAATCAACTAGAAAAGCAATTTTGATTAAAAAAAAAATTCAAATATATATTTGCGTTCAGAAGGGGGGGGGGGCAAAAAAAATTATCTGTGAAAATAGAATGCATATTTTTCCTCGATTTTCGACATGTCTACTAGCTCGTCCCAAATATTGAATTTAAGTTTATTCTACGGATTCTTCGTATGAATACCTGGAACTTGTGCCGGAAAAATAATAAAGTTACGCCCAGATTGTTGGCAGATTTTTTTTAAGTATACCGACTTTGTCTTTCCCTTGAATATCTCAATCTCAACTAGGGTATCGTGGTAAAAAAAATTTAAGAAAATCTGTGATTCTCAATTAAGGTTAGTGTAGTTCTTAATAATAATATATAATTTTTTTTGATCCCGATCCCCTTGAGATCCTAAATCCTGGTCTCCTGAATTCTTCATCTCAAACCGTTTCGATTTAAGGACCTCGTCCTCCAGTAGCTAAGTTTTAAGATAGCTTTGCTATCTTCCTCAACCGAGTATAATACGTTTTATTTGCTATCGATGAATCATCGTCGATTGATTTTGTCCGTTTCGTAGCCATTTTTTTCTAGATTAGTCTCAAGATATATAAAATTATCTATACTCTCCAAATTATACTCCAAAATTGGTATACTTTATGGAAGAGTCAAGATTGACAAATACCTCTTCAGCACTAGGGAAAGATTTTGCTAGGATGTTTACATACATATCGTTAGCCTATGCTATTGGATGGTAAGGTTTAGGTTTAGGTTTCAGTGGCGGCCAAAGGCCTCACATAGACCCACGAGAGTCCATAGTGATACCACATAAAAAATAGGAGACCCAGTGTACTTATGCGCTTGCGTTTCGATCTGTGTTGAGAGTTCCTCGTTTAATTCAAAGGTCCCTGTAACCATAGCAAAGTTGATTAGACCCTGCATGCTGTTAAAAGAGACTTCTTTAAGGTTTGCGAAAGTCGAAGCACCCAGAGCTTTCAGCCGTCTTCTTCCTCTTTTTTTTTTGTAAAGCTCCTTCCCTACATTATTAATAAATCTTCAATAATGTCCCTATAAGGTTACATTTTACAGCGTTACCGTTTTACTAGATATGTAGCAAATTTACTACCTTTTTTTAATTTTACAATTTACTGCACTTCTATTTCAAGTCATGAAACAATACGTTTTTCCGATAATTTTCGAAAGTTAAATTGAACACAGTACATTATTATTTTACACTACATGTTTAATGTTAAGCTTATTTGTTCTATTATTATTAAAATTCGGTTTCTACTACCCCTTTTTTGAAAAAAGGTAGCAGATTCTGCTACCCCGAAAATCGCATCGCAGTAACACTGTCCGCGAGCCATAAAACTAGGCGGCCACCGGCCACGAAGAAATAATAACGTTTTTTTCATATGCAGTTCAGAGTAAATTTTTCCTCACAGCAACCAAACATTTTGCAAGGGCACCGTGCCGATCGGTGCGAACTCTCGACTTCGCACTTGACGGACGATTGGTGCTGGTGCGTCGTCCATCTGCGAGCGGGCGATTGTTCATAAAGATTTCTTTTTTGCGGTCGCTACTCCCGACCCGACTATTAGCTAGGTGATTTTTTGTGGGTATGAAATCTTTGCGTGCATATTGAAGTTTTGCACGGAAATAGTATTTTTCATATACCTTTCGAAAAAATAGACCTAGCAAGAAGCGAAATATATTTGTCCCTTTTTGTGAATTGCTTACAATGCATAATAAAAACTGCACATATGTATTTTACTTTTATGATAGATTGTAATTTAATATTGTGCAATGCACACCTTGCACACCCTGACAAGACGCCACTGACAGATAGATATATACATACACAGCTAGAGAGAGACGGAGATAGATAGAGATATACATATACAGAAAGAGAGAGACAGATATAAAATATGACTCATCCAATCAGACCAAGATATGACTCATCTCTGAATTTCATAACATGTCTCAACCTGTCGGACCAAGACTCATAAAACATGTCTCAACCTGTGGGAGCAAGATCAGACCACTTCGAAGACTTATCAATAAAACATGGTCACTCCGTAAAGCCTCACTATCGGAGTAAATTCCTTAGAAATCAATGAAGTCACTATGCAAAAGCTCGGGGAAGTAAATTCCTTATCAGATTCATACAAGCCTAAGACGTAATAACCTTGTTTTTATCACACTGTACATTTATGAGGAACCTGAGTCAAATAGCTGAACCTAGTTAACTTAGCATTTCTTAGTATTATACCTTAAGAAACTGAGTCAATAATATCTAACTGAGAAGTCTTTATTATTACCTATATTACTCTGTTAAAGGCAATTAGCTGAAGCTGTCTTGTTATTATCACACCGAACATTTATTAGGAGCCTGCATCAAATAGCTGAACCTAATTAATTTTGCATTTCTTAGAATTATACCTTAAGAAACTGAGTCAATAATATCTAACTGAGTAGACTTTATAATTACCTATTTTACTTTGTTAAAGACAATTAGCTGAGCCTGTCTTGTTATTATCACACCAAACATTTATTAGGAACCTGAGTCAAATAACTAAAGTTAGTCTTTACAAGTATTATACGGATAGCCTAAGTCTCCCAAAGCCTTCGCTCCCCGCTAGCCTAAGACCCAGATAGGCCCCGGATAGTCTAAGCCGTGACAACAACCGAAAAAAAACTGCCAACAGTCTGGGCGCAACTTTATTATTTTCCCGGCAGAAGTTCAGAACGCGTTCAATTTGGGGATGCGGTGTATGTTACTATGTGACTGAAAACCTAACAAAAAATCTGCCAACAGTCTGGGCGCAACTTTATTATTTTTCCGGCAGAAGTTCAGAACGCGTTCAATTGGGGGATGCGGTGTATGTTACTATGTGACTAAAAACCTAACAAAAAGTTCGGGAAGCGGTTAGAAAAGGGTGTAACAAATGAATTAAATAATTGAGTCATATTCCGGGATGTGGTCTAGAGGTTGAAAAAAAACAAAAATTAAAAATAGGTGATTATTAAACAAGCCTGGAGAAGTGAAAAGATATTAGATATCTGATCAGACCTGAGAAACATGGTGGAATTCATGAAAAAGTATACAACCAGTTTACACCCTCTTAGGGGTCGAATTTAAAAAAATCTTGAAAATTTTTTCTAGGTATTCATATGAAGAATCCGTTGAATAAAAATGAATTCTCTATTTCGAAAGACCTAGTAGATATGACGAAAATCGTGAAAATATATGCATTTTATACTAACTGATATTTTTTTTTGCCCCCCCCCCCCTTCTGAACGCCAATGAATATTCAAATTTTTTTTTCCCGGAATCACTATTCTAGTTAATTTACATATACGTACGGAGTTTCAGCTTCCTAGCAAAAGCCGTTCTTAAGTTAGGAAAAACACCCCCCAACCCCATACCATACTGCCCCGAAAAAAAATTTTATTTTTCCACCATGCCACTATTATAGCTCTATCTAAATACCAAGTTTCAGCTTCCTGTCACTGTAGATTCTTAAGATATAAGCATCGGAACTTTTTCCTTCTCACCCTTCCCCACCCTCACCCTCTACACCCACACCCCCAAACTTTTTTTTCCTACTAGGGTTCTATTAGGCCTACTTCTGTAAAAATTTGAAGAATCCATCCTTCACTGTTATTGAGATATGAAACGTGTTATTTTTGAAAAATTCTTATCCCCTCCACTTCCGTGCTCCTCCACCCCCTTCAAAGATTTTTCTTTGAGCAATCTTTATTTATCAAGCTTTATATCCAAACCGAATTTTGTTTTTCTGGTGCCACTGGTTTGGAAGATATCGTAATGTTAAGTATTTCAACCCCCACCCCCGTACGTCACTACCCCCACCCAAAAATTTTGTTTCAATCTACTCTCCTAGTATAACTACAGATATTTGTTAAGTTTTAATTGCTTGCTTTTAACGGTTTAGGAGATATAGATTTTAGAATGTGTCGATGTCGACTTTTTTGCGTTTCGGACGCATTGCTTCCCCCTCCACTCCCACACCCCTTCACCCATATTATCAATTTTTTTGCAAATGGGTCCACTATCAAAGCTTTATAGAAATTCCAAGTTTCAGTCTCCTAACATAAGCGGTTGCTGAGATCTAGAAACCAAAATTTTTCGTCTAAAACACTTCCCCCACCTTCCTCCTCACTCAGCCACCCCTTAAAATGATGTCAATTCAAGGGTTTACCCAGTCTATTCCTAGAAAAAATTTTAATTTAATAGCTCTACTGGTTTGAGAGCTACGAGCCTTCAAAGGATTTTGGCGGTCGACGTACGGCGTACGGTGGACAGACGGAGTGAAAATTATTATTGCTTTTTTCGTGTCTACTAGTCATGAAATGTACACAAAAAAATTTTGAGGGCAGCAAATTTTTTTACTGTATTATTTATAATACAGTATTGTTATTGATTTTTAAAAAAAAAAAATTTGCTGCCCTCAAAATTTTTTTTTCCACGTTTCATGACTAGTAGACGCGAAAAAAGCAATAAAAATTTTCACTCCGTCTGTACGCCGTACGCCGTACGTCGACCGCCCCAAAATCTTTGAAGGCTCGTAGCTCTCAAACCAGTGGAGCTTTTAAATTTAAATTATTTCTAAGAATAGACTTGGTGGACCCCTTGAATTGACATTATTTTCAGGGAAGGAGGTGTAAATAGGAAGGCGGGGTTAGCGTTTTAGACGAAAAATTTTGGTTTCTAGATCTCAGGAACCGCTTGTGTTAGGAGGCTGAAACTTAGAATTTTTATAGAGCTTTGATAATGGGCCCATTTGCAAAAAAAAAACAGATATGGGTGAAGGGGTGTGGGAGTGGAGGGGGAAATAATGCGTCCGAAACGCACCAGAAAAACAATATTCGGTTTTATTATAAAGATTGATAAATAAAGATTGCTCAAAGTAAAATATTTGAAGGGGGTGGAGGAGCACGGAAGTGGGAGGGATTAGAATTTTTCAAAAATAACACGATTCATATTTCAATAACAGTGTAAGATGGATGTTTCAAATTTTTACCAGAAGTAGGCCTAATAGAACCCTAGCAGGAAAAAAAAGTTTGGGGGTGTGGGTGTAGAGGGTGAGGGTGGGGAAGGGTGAAAAAGAAAAAGTTTCGATGCTTAAATCTTAAGAATCTATAATGATAGGATGCTGAAACTTGGTATTTAGATAAAGCTATAGTAGTGGCATGGTGGAAAAATACATTTTTTTTAGGGGTAGTATGGTACGGTGGTGTGGGGTGTTTTTCCTAACTTCAGAACGGCTTATGCTAAGAAGTTGAAACTCGGTACGTATATGTAAATTAACTAGAAAAGTAATTCTGATAAAAAAAAATTCAAATATTCATTGGCGTTCAGAAGGGGGGCAAAAAAAAATATCGGTTAATATAAAATGCATATATTTTCACGATTTTCGTCATATCTACTAGGTCTTTCGAAATATTGAATTCGTTTTTATTCTACGAATTTTTCATGTGAATACCTAAAATGTGTTTTCAAGATTTTTTGAAATTCGACCCCTAAGAGGGTGTAAACTGGTTGTATACTTTTTCATGAATTCCACCATGTTTCTCAGGTCTGATCAGATATCGATATCTTTTCACTTCCCCAGGTTTGTTTAATAATCACCTTTTTTTAAGTTTTGTTTTTTTCAACCACTAGACCGCATCCCGGAATATGACCCAATTATTTAATTCATATGTTACACCCTTTTCTAACCGCTTCCCGAACTTTTTGTTAGGTTTTCAGTCACATAGTAACATACACCGCATCCCCGAATTGAACGCGTTCTGAACTTCTGCCGGAAAAATAATACAGTTGCGCCCAGACTGTTGGCAGATTTTTTTTTTTTAATCAATAACAATACTGTATTATAAATAATAAAGTAAAACCGAATCATTTCAAAAATTTCAAGGCCTCGACAACAACCACTAATTTTCTACAGCGAAAAAAAAACGCCCAATCTTATATAAAAAAAAACATTTCGATAAGCTCTGATGGTGTAAGTTCCATATCAGTTTCATACAAGTCTATGACGTCACCATACAAAAGCTCCTCAGCCAAAAAAGCTTCCACCCTATCCACCCTGGCTTGGAGTCCCCACAATCATACTGCTTAAGGAGAACCGAATCAATCCATCGGAGCAATTCTTTGGAAGACTTTCTGGTCATGGCGTCTTGTTTAAGATTTGCTGGTTCGCGCATTAGCAAGCCCCGTTTGCAATTCATGACTGGGCTATTGACTTAGGGCAACCCCTTCTAAGTAAACCTTCTTTTCCACTTGTGTGACAACTTATCGGAACCGTGCATGTGTTGTGGACAACAATCTCTGGCCGTATCTCCATCCCAGGGACTCCTGTTGAACACTACACTATTTCATAAATACTTTTGTATAACACAATGCAACAAATGATTTCTAAGAAGATAATAGTTAAAACTCTTACAATCTTGTAGTTAACTTTAACTTATTCTCTAGATAGTAGTCGGGTTAGAAGGCGTGATTCAAACTCGACATTTTTCGGACTTGGGAATCACTATCAGCAACTATCGCTTAGTCGGTAAATGTTCACCGAGCCGATAATTGCTGATTTGCATCTGCTTGTACTCTGGAATCATTAAACACAGGTTGAAATTTGCTTGCATAATGGTTACTTGTTCTTTCAGTAAACTGATCGGGCTATTTTGTCGATGATCCAAGCTCTCTAGTTTTCGGGAGATCTTTCGGTCGCCGGTATTGTCCATAGTTCCAAACACGGTTTTTCCCAGAGCTCCAACACCATCGAATAACAATCTCTTGTGTCAAAAACGTAGTGCTCTAGCTCTAACCGCCTCCCTTCCAAATACTTGACGCTGGACCTAAATCCAGCAATGACGTTATCACATCGTGTATCGTGAGTGTGTAATTTCAAACACAGTTTCCATATCTCCTCAAAGGCGGCTCCTTTTGGCTTTAATTCTCGAAGATATACGCCCTCCGGTTTTACCACTGCTGCTGCTGTCGCTGTTAGTAGGGTTAGGCTCGGTTCACACTGCACGGTTTGCGCCGTACGGCGAGAAACCGTACGGCCAAACTCAAATTGAGCAGTCGTTCATACTATACGGTTTATGCACGGTTTTTGCACGAATTTGTTCCTATCACATGCTAAAGTTATTATAAAATAATAATTTAAACTGGAGCAAAAAATCTATCCCAATTGACCGATTGAATTGTATGCAGTGCAATGCAATTTTCTCAATATGCACATAAGAAACCGTCACGGCACTCCGTCCAGTGTGAAAGCATCCATACGATCACATGGGCCACTAGGTCCTCGGTTGCCGTACGGTCGCCGTGTGTGCAGTGGCGTGGACGGCTGCTACACGGCGGCCGTACAGCGACCGTGCCGTGGCCGCGCAATGTGAAAGGGACCATACACTTCTTCGCGCCACTAAAAAATTTCTACCGTACGGCGTGAAACCGTACGGCGCAAACCATGCAGTGTGAAACTAGCCTTAGTCTAACCATGTAATTCATTGTACAATTTTCAGAACAGTAATTAGTTATTAAATATTGATTTTTCTAAGTTAGTAGCTTAAAGTTGATTCTTCTGTTCCCTTGTTAGTGGTTAATAGAGATCGACTACAGTGGTCGTTAATCGTTATCCTCGCTTCTCTTCGGACATTTGTTATTTCAGAGCGTATGTGTCTAACGGCTCTCTCTTGACCTAATCGTTATCTGTGAATGATAAGCCAAAGAGGTATTTAATTAGTATATTGCTGAATAATCCCGATAGCACCATAAGCACATTAGCGATTGTCACCATTTTTATGGGCTAGTCCGATTAGACTAGCTAATTATAACAGTGCTATCATCGTTCGATTCGTTCCTCGTAACATATAAGTGACGTCGATGTCTATCTATTTCCACATCCCCTAACCTTTAACTAGTCATAATTGGTAACGAAGTTGCGTGTTTTTCCGTATTATAAATGGGTTCTACCTTCCTCTGGAGGTTATTCGGTATATCGGCTGCGAACCCGAGGAGGGCGTGATTTGGTGTCAGAGTTTGCGTATTATTGTTTGCTTGTGCAGCTGGTCGAAGATACATATCCCACCCACTGAGGTTGTCATCGACGAAGTTTCTCAGGTAATTCCTGAACCATGAATATGTCGTTACACTGCATTGGATTGGGGATGGTAGGCAGTGGTCTGAATATGCTAAGCTTCTAGGAGTTGGCACAAAACCTTAAAGGTTTCACTCGTGAAATTGGAACTTTGATCGGTAGCGGCGTAATTTGGTATCAGAGTTTGCGCATTATTGTATGCGTGTGCTGCTGGTCGAAGATACATGTCCCACCCGGTGAGGTTGTCATCAACGAAGCTTCTCAGGTAATTCCCGAGCCATGAATGTGTCATTCCACTGCATTGGATTGGGGATAATAGGCAGTGGTCTAAATATACTAAACGTTTAGGAGTCGGCACAAAGCCTTAAAGGTGTCACTCGTAAAATATGAACTTTGATCGGTAACTATTTGTTGAGGTAATGAGTACCGACTGATTATCTGTTCGTATGACATTAGAGCCACGGTATTCGCTTTTTGATTCGGCATTGCCGCGAAGTCCACGAATCTAGTATGATCATCCATCATGCTCCGGATATATTTATTTCTAAACTGAGTTATGTGGTCCAACTATATCCACATAATAGTACAGTAAATCTAGGAATTCTTAAAGAAAAAAATCTGCCAACAGTCTCGGCGCAACTTTATTATTTTTCCGGCAGAAGTTTGGAACGTGTTCAATTCGGGGATGCGGTGTATGTTACTATGTGACTGAAAACCTAACAAAAAGTTCGGGAAGCGGTTAGAAAAGGGTGTAACATATGAATTAAATAAATGAGTCATATTCCGGGATGCGGTCTAGAGGTTGAAAAAGATAAAACTTAAAAATATGTGATTATTAAACAAGCCTGGGGAAGTGAAAAGATATTCGATATCTGATCAGTCCTGAGAGATATGGTGGAATTTATGAAAAAGTATACATCCACTTTACACCCTCTTAGGGGTCGAATTTCAAAAAAAAACTTTGAAAACGCTTTCTAGGTATTCATATGAAGAATCCGTAGAATAAAAATGAATTCAATATATGGAAAGACCTAGTAGATATGACGAAAATCGTGAAAATATATGCATTTTATATTTACTGATAATTTTTTTTGCCCCCCCTTCTGAAAGTCAATGCAAATTCGATTTTTTTATCAGAATTACTTTTCTGGTTGATTTACATATACGTACCGAGTTTCAACTTTCTAGCATGTACGCCGTACGTCGACCGCCAAAATCCTTTGATGGCTCGTAGCTCTCAAACCAGTGGAGCTATTAAACTAAAATTCTTTCTAGGAATAGACTGGGTAGACCCCTGAAATTGACATTATTTTCAGGGGCGGGGTGTGAGGGGGAAGGTGGGGGAAGCGTTTTAGACGAAAAATTTTGGTTTCTAGATCTCAGCAACCACTCATGTTAGGAGACTGAAACTTGAAATTTCTATAAAGCTTTGATAGTGGACCCATTTGCAAAAAAATTTATGATATGGGTGTAAAGGGTGTGGGAGTGGAGGGGAAGCAATGCGTCTGAAACGCAAAAAAGTCGAGATCGACACTTTCTAAAATCCATTTCTCCTAAACCGTTAATAGCAAGCAATTAAGACTTGACAAATATCTGTAGTTATACTAGGAGAGTAGATTGAAATAAAATGTTTGGATGGGGGTAGTGACGAACGGGGGTGGGGGTTGAAACACTTAACATTACAATATCTCCCAAACCAGTGGCACCAGCAAAACAAAATTCGGTTTGGATATAAAGCTTGATAAATAAAGATTGTTAAAAGTAAAATCTTTGAAAGGGACGGGGGAATACGTAAGTGGAGGGGATAAGAATTTTTCAATAATAACACGTTTCATATCTCAATAACACTGTAAGATGGATGCTTCAAATTTTTACCAGAAGTAGGCCTAATAGAACCCTAGTAGGGAAAAAAGTTTGGGGGTGTGGGTGTAGAGGGTGAGGGTGGGGAAGGTAGAGAAAAAAAAGTTCCTATGCTTATATCTTAAGAATCTATAATGAAAGGAAACTGAAACTTGGTATTTAGATAGAGCTATAGTAGTGGCGTGGTGGAAAAATAAAATTTTTTTTAGGGGTAGTATGGTACGGTGGTGGGGGTGTTTCTCCTAACTTTAGAACGGCCTATACTAAGATGTTGAAACTCGGTACGTATATGTAAATTAACTAGAAAAGTAATTCTCATAAAAAAAATTTGAATATTCATTGGCGTTCAGAAGGGGGGGGGGGCAAAAAAAAATATCAGTTAATATAAAATGCATATATTTTCACGATTTTCGTCAAGGTCTTTCCAAATATAGAATTCATTTTTGTTCTACGGATTCTTCATATTAATACCTAAAATGCGTTTTCAAGATTTTTTGAAATTCGACCCCTTAGAAGGTGTAAAGTGGTTGCATACTTTTTCATGAATTCCACCATGTTTCTCAGGTCTGATCAGATATCGAATATCTTTTCACTTCCCCAGGCTTGTTTAATAATCACCTATTTTTAATTTTTGTTTTTTTCAACCTCTAGACCGCATCCCGGAATATGACCCAATTATTTTCTTACCGCTTCCCGAACTTTTTGTTAGGTTTTCAGTCATATAGTAACATACACCGCATCCCCAAATTGAACGCGTTCTGAACTTCTGCCGGAAAAATAATAAAGTTACGCCCAGACTGTTGGCAGATTTTTTTATTTGTCGACCTCTATACCAAAACCGAATTTTATTTTTCTAGAGCAATTGGTTCATGAGATATCGTAATCTAAATTTTTTCACCCGCCACTCCCATACGCAACTGCTCCCACCCAAAAATATTCTGTTCTGTTCTCCTAGTATAACTACAAATATTTCTTTAGTTTGAATGGGTTCCATTAACGGTTTATGAGAAATGGATTTTAGAAGGTGTCTATCTCGGCTTTTTTGGGTTTCGGACGCATTATATTTCCCCCCACTCCTACACCCCTTAATGAATATTGACAATTTTTATGTAAATGGGCTTACTATCAGAGCTCTATAGAAATTCCAAGTTTCAGCTTCCTATCGTAAGCGGTTACTGAGATATAGAAACAAAAATTTTCCGTCTAAAACGCTTCCTCCTCCTTCCCCCACACACCCAATCCCCTAAAAATTTGGTCACTTCAAGGAGCCTACCCCGTCTATTCGTCAATTAAATTTCAATTTAATGTCTCGAAGCGTTTGGGAGCTACGAGCCTCCAAACGATTTTGCGTACGGCGGACAGACGGGCTGAAAATTTTTATTGCTTTTTTCGCGTCTACTAGTTATGAAACGTGAAAATAAAAATTTTGAGGGTGGCAAAGTTTTTTTTTTTTTAAATCGATCACAATACTTAATTATTAAAATAATAAAGTAAAATGGAGCACGAAATGTTTTGATGTAGTTAGGTTCCAATGATGGAGTAGAATATTTGTGTGTTTCCATGCTCCCGCTCGTCATCCGTTTGTCTTACGAAAAACTGGTGTAAACAAAACTTGTAGGGAATTTAGTCCTCTTTACCTTTGCCATGTAAGTATATCACCTATTTTTAATAAAAATGGTCCAAAAAATTTAAAAAACTGGGACAATCTTCTAATTTTTTACACGTTACTCTTATTATTAGCAATAAATACGGATTTTACAAAAAAGTTGTGCAGATAAAAAGATAGAGAATTTAATTGCAAATGCAAGAAATGCAAAATATGGCTAAAAATCGACCTAACAGAATATTCAATATTCACGCCATATCAAATTTTGGTCTAAAACTGTGATTCCCTATTCTACTCCATCATTGGAACCTTACTACGTAAAAACATTTCGTGTTCCATTTTTCCCGATATTTACTGAAATTTGGTCTCTGATTACTGGACTATAAATTTTCTCAAACGACTTATCAGTAGAGATGGGTTAATACTAATATTTGGTGATATCACCTAATACTAATATATTCATTACACGGTATTATAATATCTTAACTAATATTTGAATATTACTAGTATCTACTGGAACATGATGAGCTGGTGCTTGTTAAAAAAGAATCTTGATGAAATGGTTATCGAATAGACATTTATAACTATTTTGGTTGAAGTTAACCTAAGGAAAAGATTACGATATTGGAATTTCGAGTGTCATTATAATTGTAGATCTTCTTTAGGGTAATATTTCTTCTGTAAGGATCTTGTTAACTTACCTTGTTATTATCCTCATAAAGTTTTCTTAATTTGTTCAGTATTTCATATAATTCTAATATATGTACATACCGAATTATTACTATTCCACAAAACATTTAAAAAAAGACAATATAAATTAATTTTTTTTATTGACATTAAGAAACATGAGTTTCATTACTTTATCTGGCTTTAGCTGAGTGCGGCGGTCAGATATTAGTTGTCCGGACTTGGAAAATATTCTCTCACAAGGTACAGAACTGCCGATAACACAGCATTGTTGCTGAAAAACTTTGCTTAGGTACGGATATACATAGCGATGATTCCGCCACCATTTATTTGGGCATTCTTGCCTTGGTAAAATTTTATCATTAATATATCTTTGTACCTCTGCAATTGCTGTTGCTGTTGGCGATTGTATTGGCGATTGTATTGGCTGAATATCCGCAATTGCCTCATCAACGTCATCCCAAATGAAGATTAGGCTTGTAACATTAACAGTTGGTGCTGGTGCTGCTTCAGAAATTTCTGGTGACTCTGCTGTTCCTGCCAATATTGGTACTGCTGATGTTGTATCTCTATTTATTTCGATGACAGTATAATCAAAGACCATTCTTTTGGCAGCATCAGCTGCTGACTTTTCTTTAAAAAGATGTGTTTTTAATCGCGGATCAAGAAATGTGCAGACACCAAATATTTCATTGTATTCAATATTTTGCAGTCTCTTCTGGATTCCACTTTTGATTTCATTACCAACTGCTTTTGCGGAGGCATGTAACGTCACAATATTAGGAATCTTATTCTCATAAATATTTGTTAATGTTCTATTAAATATAAGAATTAAGCTTCCCGTTAAATAACGATCTCCGCTTATTTGTTCCGTAACTTCTTCCAACGGTCTTAAAACTGTGCATAGATCCATGCACGATGTCCATTCATCAGAACTGATGCTCGGCAGAGAAACACCTCTAGAACTATCTAAGATAGCTAATGTGCTCGTTAGCGCCTCCTTTAATAATAACTGTTCTAATTTCTCGAAACTTTATTAATAACAGCTTGTAGCTACATATGTAACTAGGGATGTAAAGTTTGCTAACTGACCACCTAATCAACCAATTTACCAGCTATGTCTAGTTTTAAGTACATATATTGTGGAAATAAATTTAAATTGAATTGAATTGAATAATAATAATGCTCTTTCGAGCATATAGAACGTTGAATTCCACCTTGTAGGTACGTCCGTTATCAATTTTTTAGGTTGAGGTATGCCTACCTGAATCTGATACCTCAAAAGTTTTTTTGTTGCTGTCGTGCTTCGCTTGAAGTGATTTACAATAGTTTTTAATTTTGTAATGAATGGTTCAACTTCATGTAATGCAATAGCATTTTTTGCAATTAAATTTAGGGGATGGGCGAAACAACCAAAGCCTTTCAAGTTCAGATCCTGGATTGAATTTTGGACGTTTCTGGCATTATCAGCCACTACTAAACGAACTTTTTTATCCAAGCCCCAATCGTTTATTACTGTCTTTAAATCTTGGCTTATATTTAAGGATGTATGTGGTCCCGCTAAGACGCGACATTGTAAAAGAACGCATTGCAAGCCGTAACTATCATTTATATAATGAGCGGTCACTGCGAAGTATCCTTCTTGAGCCCGAGACGTCCAGGTATCCACAGTAAGACATACGGCTTTAACTTCTGAAAATCTTTCTCTTACCTCAGTTTCACATTTTTGGTATTCAGCATTCACATTACAGCATTCACATTACACCGAAAATATGTTTTCTGCTTGGGAGCTTATAGGCAGGATTCAATGTGGCTACAAATTTTTTAAAGCCTGTGTCTTCTACTATTGAAAATGGCTGAAAGTTTTTTATGAACATCAGCATAAGCGCGTCATCAATTTCCTTCCGTTGAGCAGTAGTAATTTTATTAGTACAAGCATACTTTACCAACGTCGGCTGAAATTAGCTCCTCGAAGTTGAAGTAGATGGTCCAGCTTCTCGGACGGATGGTGCACGTGTCGGCAGTTCACTTGGCGGATGAACTTGTGGATCACTATCTATCACTATTGACTACTACACTACGTCCTGATGAACTTGGTCCAATGTCTGATAAGGGCCTTGGCTTAATATGCACTAAATGTTTAGTTTTCAAATGTTTATTTAAATTGGAAAGAGTGGCGTAAAACTTAATTCCATGTGACAAATAGTACACTTTGCAAGTTTTTGTTCAGCGGAGTAAATTTTAAAATTGTTCCACACTTCACTTCTATTGGAACGCTTCATGTCTATATATGTATTATATGATCACCTTATATTGTCTAAATACACATAAGAATTTATTTACTGAATAGGGACAGACAGAAAAGTACTTGTCGATGATCAGCTGCTCCTATAGTGTATCATAGAACATATGAAAAGGTTTAAGGAAAAAATTTATATAGCGATAAACAAAGAATAAACGAAAGAATTTCCATTTCAAGAAAATTTTAAATTCAAATTTCAATTATATTTTCTTAAAACTTATGGCAATACCTTATTTATTTATATTTAATAGTTTTGGAAAAAAAAGTTGGATACGAAAACAAGTATAAGCAGCCGATCATCGTTATGTACAATTCATCCTTTTTTCAAATACTATAACAACAAAGGAATTACCGTGAGAATGCACTATTTATTGCAGAATATTTAATTGCTGATAAAATTGTAACACTTAGGCCGCGGCCCAAATTACACTTTCTGCGCTTATGGTACGCTACAACCGGTCAGAATTGCGTTCACTATGAAAACAATACGCATGGAGGAGAAATTTTTGGGGCTTACACTGTTCACGGTTTCGAGGAAAGGCACTGTGAGTAGCGTGAGTGCACTATGTGCACACGATCGGTCCGAATTATATGCGCCGTATGCGTAAATACTAAATAGAATTCGGACCGACTGAGCTCTGTTGGTAAAGGCCAACATACACTATCATTCTTGCATGTCATTCTGGCATGAATATTTTAACTTTTCTCGAAAATCTCTCGTGTATGGAACTGGATGATGGCATTATGGCATGAAAAATTCATATATTCATGCAAGAATGACATGCAAGAATGATAGTGTATGTTAAACCATGGATACATTGCTGGTATACGTACCATGGTATCGTGAATACCTTAAATGTATCGCACAATATCACGCTTTTACTAGATAAATAACCTAGTTTAATCGTGGTTTTGACGTCACTTCCTAGTATACAGATGCGGTAATTTTATCTGGTATACCACGTAAGCAGTGCCACTTTCCAGCCTGTGGATGTTTTGCTAAATAAAACTTCCCACAAATGAAATGACATTTGATGAACATAGCCGCCAAAATGACACATAAACAGCTGATGTCAATGCATACTACCTATTGTTGATGTATCACCGTATCTAGTTTCCTATATTATGATCATACTACACTGGAAAGTATACCACCAGTGTATCAATGGTATTAGCCTTCATGTAAGCACCGTGAGCGTTATTTGGACCGCGGCCTTATGGCCCAAACAGAACACGGACTTCGACTTCGAAGCTCCTGTCTTTTATGGTGCGCTTACACTCACCCTTGAGGCCCGCCTCGAGGCGAGAAGCTACCCCCATCAGGCCATTGCAAACCAGTTTTCGTCGACCGTATTCTTTGCTGTGTTAAAAACAATTGACACTGAACATGCCTCTGCGGTGCAACTTGCCTATAAGTGCGAAAGGTGCGAAAGGTGCGAAAGATGCGAAAGGTGCGAAACGACAGAAATACGATGGGCTACGAATTGTGTGGTCGCTGCATAATCTTCGACTGTGATTCCACGGTGACCACTCGAACTAGTCCGTCCTTGCCACGTCGAATTTCGAGGATTCGTCCTAAGTGCCACTTTGACGGCGGCATGTTGTCCTCTAGAACGATCACAACATCGTTTACTTCAACGTTGTTGGTGGAGACCCTCCATTTCTGTCTTTGTTGTAGTTCATGGAGGTACTCTCGGGACCATTGGCGCCAAAACGTTTGGTGCAGCCTTTGGCCATATTTCCATCTTCTGATGGGACAATCTGAAACGATACTAGAAGTTGGTTCTGGAACCGTTATTAATGGAGTCCCTATCAAGAAATGACCAGGAGTTAGGCACAGGTTTTCAGGATCCGAGCTGAGGGAGCAGATTGGTCTTGAGTTCAGACAAGCTTCAATCTGCACTAATACGGTCGTCAATTCTTCGAATGTCAACGCCGCATCACCAATTGTACGCCTTAGATGGTGTTTGATCGACTTAACTCCGGCTTCCCACAAGCCTCCAAAATGAGGAGCTGCAGGAGGGTTGAAATGCCAGTTGATTGCTTCTTCGGATGTAGTTCTGGCAGCATTTTCCTTTACCGCCTTGGCTAATTGTTCCTTGAGCATTCGGTTTGCTCCGACGAAATTGGTACCGCAGTCGGCATAAATATTTGTACACAAGCCGCGTCGTCCGACGAATCGTCGGAATGCTGCTACAAATGCTTCAGACGATAAACCTGATACTGCTTCGATGTGTATGGCCTTTGTTGCGAAACATACAAAAATGCAGAAGTATCCTTTCATATGACGTGCCTTTCGGAGGTTTGATTCTTTGAGCACTAGAGGCCCTGAAAAATCGATGCCGACGTTTTGAAAGGGCCTTGCCATGCGAACTCTGGTTTCCGGTAAATCACCCATTTGCTGCACAGCTGCCTTAGCTCGAAATCGATGGCATTTAACACATTTTCGGACTGTGTGTTGGACTATGTGTCTGATATTTACTATCCAATATTCGCTTCGTATGGCGCTAATCATTAGAGTTGTACCTCCGTGTAGTGTTCGTTGATGGTAGTGATTTATGACTAAATTAGTATAGTCGTGCTTTTTGGGTAACAGTATGGGATGCTTTCTGTTGTATGACAGCATTGATTGATGCAGCCTTCCTCCAACTCGGATGATACCTTGATCATCGATGAATGGGTTGAGACTGCTTATATGGCTGGTGACAGGTACTTGTTCGTTATTTTTCAATAGTTTTAGTTCCTTTGCAAATTCATCTCTTTGCGTCAGTCTAACGAGAACTAATTTTGCGTCTTGGTATTCTTCTCTGCTCAAACTTCCGGTGTGTTTTGTTTGCTCTTTCCTTACGTCGATCTTGCGATAAAATCTAAAGCAATATGCCGTATTTCGGATTAATGTAAGTAGATTTGAAAATCTTTTCATTATACTCAGATCGGTTGCAATCGTGTGCAGTGCCTTGGCAACCTTTACTTCCAGCGTTGTCGTTGGGATAGAATCGCCTTCCGATCTGGGCCAGCATTCTTCTGATTCTTTGAGCCACTGTGGCCCATTCCACCATTTACAATGATGTTGTAGTTCGCTGGGTGCTATGCCTCTGGATGCAATATCAGCAGGATTGTCGTTAGAAGGAACCTATTTCCATTGATTACTTTGTGCGTTGTTTTGAATGGTTGCTACCCTGTTGGCTACGAAGGTTGCCCATTTTGCTGGATGCCCTGTGATCCATGCTAATGTGATCCTTGAATCGGACCATGAATATCCTTTGACGTCTTTTAGATCGAGGTCTTCTCTCACTGTTTTTGTTAAGTTCGTCAGAAGATCTGCAGCACACAACTCTAGTCGTGGCAGCGTAACTGGTTTAATGGGAGCTACCTTATGTGGTCATTGGACATTGGATGTGGACATTGTTTTCTTTATCTGTGATTCTTAGATATACTACGGCTGCGTAAGCTAACATTGATGCGTCACAAAAGCCGTGGAGCTGAATATCGCTGGTGTCATTGGCACTTGTCTTCATCCATCTAGGAATTTTTATGCTTAACAGATGGTGAATTTCTGCATCATAAGACACCCACTCTGACAGAAGGTCGTGAGGCGGAGGATCGTCCCAATTGCAGCCATATATCCATAGTTTCTGTATCATGATCTTGGCGCGAATGATGGCTGGAGCGACCCACTCCAGGGGATCGAAGAGTTTAGCTATTTGAGATAGGATGGATCTTTTAGTTCATTTCGTTGTCTTATCCGATGTGCTCATTGACAATGTAAAATGATCGTGTTCTGGATTCCACAAGATTCCTAAGGCATTTATATAGTCCTTTCCTCCGAAACGTACTGGAATACTTAACTCACGATCTTCTATTGGAATGTTTTCTAGTAACTTAGGCTCGTCCATTTTCTTAAATGGAATCCCCCTTCTTTGAGGAGATCTATGATTTCTGCTTGCAACTTCATCGCTTCTGTGATGTCGTCGCTACCTGATAACATGTCGTCAACATAAAAATTCCGCAATGCTGTCTTAGCACTTAGTGGGAATCTTAGTTGTTCATCCGTTGCCAGTTGTTGTAAAGTCTTGATAGCCATGTACGGAGCTGCTGCTGTTCCGAAGGTTACCGTAGTAATACAAAATTCTTTGATGGGTTCATCTGTATGATTTCGCCATAATATCCGTTGATATTGTTGACTTTTTTGATCGACCTTTACCATACGATACATTTTCTCAATGTCGGCTGTCATTGCGTATCGATGGAGCCTCCATTTCATCAAGATTGAGAATAGTTTTGGTTGTAAGTTCGGACCGGTGAGCATTTGCTCGTTTAATCTCTTGCTGTTCGTCGTCTTTGCGGAAGCGTCGAATACGACGCGCAACTTAGTTGTTGTACTTTCCTTAATGACTGCGTGATGCGGCAGGTAATAATGATTTGTGTTTGCTATATCGGTGGTAAAATCTACCACATCTTGAGCAGGTCTCATATGGTTGAGTTCTATGTACTCATTGATACATTTTGAATAAAGTTCTTTCACTTCTGAGTTTTTCGCTAATCTGCGTTCGAGACATAGCAGTCTTTTCTTTGAAATGTATTTTGATTTCCCTAGTACTGGAGGATCTGGCTTGAATGGTATACTCACTTGGTATGAACCATCTGAAAGTCGTTTGTGTGATTGGTCGTATTGGCTTTCACACAGCTTCTCATCGGAAGTAAGTTGACGAGGTGATACTATGTCTTCGATTTCCCAGAATTTTCTTAATTCTTCGTTTAGAAATTTGGTAGACGCAGTTATGCAACCCGTAAATTGGTTAGATTTTTCATGTGGGCTGGTCAGAACTTGGCCGAATAATATCCATCCCAATGATGTGTTTTGTGCTACAGGAACTCCCTGTGGGCCTTGTCTAAACCCTGGACGCAAAATTTGGGCATACACCTTCACTCCGAGAAGCAAATCAATCGACCCTGGCTCCATGAACTTCGGATCTGCCAGGGTGATTCCTTTCAGGTGTGGCCATTCGCTTGCTGATATTGAAAACGCGGAGCAGACCTTAGTAATATTTTTTATTACGTATGCTTGCGTTCGCAACTCCTTCTTTTTGCCGAATTTTGTGGACATTTTTATGTCTAAAATTTTGCTAGCGGTGCCCACATTCGTTGAATTGAGACCGGTGATGTTTAATGATGTGGGACGAGCCTTCATTCGCATTAATTGAAACGCCGCTTGCGAAATAAAACAGCTTTCTGAACCAGAATCGATTAGGGCTCGAAGAGGAATCATATTCCCATCTGCAGTTTGTATGTCTACGATGGCTGTGGCTAAAAGGGCTTGCTGATTTAGTTGATGAAAGTTGCAACTAGTTTTCGTAGAATTGGCTTCTTCTTCGTTGGTGCTTATCGTCTTGTTCGAATCCATCTTTGGCGCACCACTTGGTTGATGTGGCGTTTTATTTTCGTTGTGCAAAATTGTATTGTGTCTGCCGTTGCATTTAAAACACCGACGCGTATTAGTGCAAGTGTTAGCCAAATGCGCGCCTAAACAATTTGAACAAAGAGTTCGAGACCGTATGAACTTCCATTTTGAGGGTAAGTCCATACCTTGGAATTTTTTGCATTTAAATAAGGGATGCTCGGATTGACAGCATGGACATGCTGACAGTTTCGGGTTTGGGGATTCTGCCAGAACTTCTAAGGTTCTGTGGCGAGCTTCTATAAAGACTTGAAATTCTTTATATGTGGGTAAGTCTTCTAAAGTAGACACTTGTTGCTCCCAAAGACTGTGCGTCTGATACGGGAGTTTCTTAGTTAGAATGTGCAACACTATCGGATCCCAATCTGCAGTTTTTACTCCTACTGTGCGCAACTCGTGTAGAGTTTCAGTGACTGTGTCGATGAGATTTTTCAACCCACGGTCAGATTCGGAACGAACTTCGGGTGTGTCCATTAGTTTAGAGATAAGTGCATTCACTTGAACTCGTTTGTTTCCGAATCGTTTTACCAACATATCCCAGGCAGCCTGGTAATTCTTTTCCGTAATGTCGAATTGGGTGAGAGTTTTATTTGCATCACCTGAAATGCTGCCCTTGAGATAAAATAATTTTTGCACTGGAGGGATTTGGTCGTTATCGTGAATCAGAGATTTGAATAAATCATGAAACGGGCGCCATTTTGCATAATCTCCGTCGAATTTAGGAATGTCGAACCTTGGGAGATTTATCATGGTTTGAGTCTTGGGGTTTGGAGTTTGATTTTCGATCGGGACTGTACCTTTGAATTTTAAAGAGTAATCTCTCAGCTCGCCTATGTATTGGAAGACAGCCTCTTCGGCTATTGCATAGAGTTCCATGTAAGTTGCATCCTTTGGCTCGCTCTCGCTTATGTCGATTATAATGGTTTCGTGTTTTGACTTGCAACGCGACCATGTTTGCTCGATATCCTCGAGACTAGAGTCACTGTATAAGAACTAACACAAACATCCACTATCTTGAGTACTGACAATGACCGCTTTTGGTACCTTTTTAGTACTCTTAAACCCTGCGAACTCCAAAGTTCGCAGGTTTCTTAAATGGCATAGTTTTAGTGTGTATACGTGTAGCAGATGGATTTTGATTAACGTTTCACGGAATCGAGATACATATGTCTCATGAAATGTCAACTAAATACAGCGTTTATCCACTTTAGTGGAGATAAAAATGAAAATCGGACAACTGCAAAAAAATTTCAAATAAACTGGTTTCAAATGAAACACACATTGTCCGTACTCAAGATAATGGATGTTTGTGTTAGTTCTTATACACTGACTCTACTCGAGACGACCAGATATGTAGCCAGCAGTTCGCCTTGTTTCACCAGTCTTTTTGAAATTTGAGATCGACTGTTTTATCATTTTGAACATGGCGTCCTGCTCCTTCATGGCCTTTTCCATTGTGGTATTGTGATTTCGCTCGGACTAACTTTGGTTGTGATTGTTCTTGTGAATATCAAATATTGCGTGAGCTATGGGCTGGAGTGAGACGAACTAATGTCGTTGAATGCAACCACGATCGGCTGATTGTTCAGTAACAAGTAGTTTTCTGAACGAAGTGACGCCGCCGGTTAAAAATTAGATTTTTGATTCTCGAGTTTTTTAAGTGAGCGTTGTGATTTTTTATTCAAATTATAACTAATTTCTTCCTGATTTCGGAATTTCGGTTACTGCGATTATTCCGGGGATATTGGGTCAATTATCGCTTTAAATTAAAAGCGTTTTGGTTTGATATCGCCGAGGTAGTCAATGTTCTCGTCACGAAATATCCGTGTATTGGTGTGCTTCGAATTGTGTTGCGAAGTGATTTTCACGGGTAATTGGTTACTTTTTGGTGCAAATTGCATCGGTTACGTGTGATTTGATTGTGAAGAGTTAATTTCTATAGACGTTCGAGTAATATGTTTTCGTAACATAAATTTCTGTGGATTCGGGTGTGAAATGTTAGTGTCATACACACATCCTTTGGATGCAATTTGTAAATGTGTTGGTGGCCAACAATGACGAGCAATTTTGATCAAGCCCTTGGACTTGACCGTGAATTTGCGCTTTTGCGATGTTATGAGCCAACACGGAATTGTTGTTGCCGCGATTGCAGCGTTTGTGTAGAGCTAGTGAGCCAACACAGAGTTGTTGTTGGACCGGTTGTTATACACTGTAATACGATGCGTATATCGTTTGTGTTAGTGATTTTTCGGTCAACAGCAGGAAATGGTGCAATTTTTTTCTTGGATTGCAATTTTTTGCAATTTGCCTTTGCCGATTTTTACTTAGAAAAAATAGAAAAACCAACTAAAAAATTCGCTTTTGCAGATCCGGCTCGACGGACCAATGTTAGATCTCTTATGATCTACTGTCTTCCTTATGGTTTTGCTTACCTTTAATGTCTTATGGAAGAGAAAAGAGGTGCCGGATTTTCTTTTGCAAACTTGCTTTATTTAATTACTTTTTCTATTTTTTCGTCTTTGGTTTTTTGAAAGATCTGGTTTTGAAGGATCCTGTCTTCAAATTACCCAGTTGAATACCGAAACGACAATTCAAACAGGGTGCTCTGAAGTAGGACTAGTTTTATATTTTTTTTTTTTTGTGTTCTTATAGTTACCTTGATTCTTGTGTTAGTCTAATCGACTAAGGTGCACCCAAACGGCAGCAGTTTTCTTTAATTAGTGATTTAGTCGAATCGACTGATGTGGCGCCAAACTGACAGCACTTCTAGTTAAAAAGGAGAGAGAGCGAGGCCGTCGGTTGTCGCGACCTTTATAGTAGGTGCGAGCTTTTTATTTGCCCCTTATCCGAGCGATTACGTTCTGAGTAATCAAAAATTGGACAGGTGCCGGCACAGTACTCGCTCGCAAAGGTGAACATTGTAAATGTTATGTTCGAACCTCAACTATTTATGTGCTTGAGATTCGAACATTTCACATTCACTAAAACTTCATATTCCCTAATATTTCATATTCCCTAATATATCATATTCACTAATACTTCATTTTCCCTAATATTTCATATTCACTAATATTTTAAATTCCCTAATATTTCATATTCCCTAATATTTCATATTCATTAATATTTTATTTTCCCTAATATTTTATATTCCCTAATATTTTATATTCCCTAATATTTCATATTCCCTAATATCTCATATTCCCTAATATTTCATATTCACTAATACTTCATATTCCCTATTATTTCATATTCACTAATATTTGAAATTCCCTAATAATTCATATTCCCTAATATTTCATATTCACTAATATTTCATATTCACTAATATATCATATTCACTGATATTTGATATTCCCTAATATTTTATATTCCCTAATATTTCATATTCACTAATATTTCATATTCACTAATATTTCATTTTCACTAATATTTGATATTCCCTAGTATTTCATATTCCCTCGTCCATCGTCCATTCTCCATTCTTCATTTTCCACCGTCCATCGTACATTCTCCATTCTCCATTTTCCATTTTCCATTTTCCATCCTCCATCCTCCATCCACCATCGTCCGTTGTCCATCGTCCATCGTCCATTCTCCATTCTCTATTCTCCATTCTCCATGATATTAATAAATATTAGTGAATATCAAATATTAGCGAATATAATATCTTAGCGAATATAATAACCTAACTTATATAATATCTTAGTGAATATAATATCTTTACTAATCTAATACCTTAACGAATATAATATCTTAACGAATATAATATCTTAGTGAATATAATATCTTAACTAATATAATATCTTAACTAATATAATATCTTAACGAATATAATAACATAACGAATAATATCTTAACTAATATAATATCTTAACTAATATAATATCATAACTTATATAATATCTTAACTAATATAATATCTTAACGAATATAATATCTTAACGAATATAATATCTTAACTAATATAATATCTTAACTACTAAAGTATTTTAACTTTTATAATATCTTAACTAATATAATATCTTAACTTATATAATATCTTAACTAATATAATATCTTAACGAATATAATATCTTAACTACTATAATATCTTAACTAATATAATATCTTAACTAAGATAAAATATTAACTAATATAATATCTTAACGAATATAATATCTTAACTAATATAATATCTTAACTAATAAAATATCTTAACTAATATAATATCTTAACGAATATAATATCTTAACGAATATAATATCTTAGTGAATATACAGACGTGTTCATAGTCGCAGAATGTCAATTTTTTGGTCAAGTGAGTTCCGTAATAGGCCCGATTATTAACCCCCCCCCCCCCCCCTCCCCGTAGCCACGTAGGTCGTGAAACTCCTTTCACTTCCAATTTTCCTCTCCCTCACCTTCCATCCCCATAACAACAACAGATTGAATGGAAGACAGAAGAATCGAATCATCAAGAGTGCTCAATAAAAGCAGAGCGAGTGGTAACAGGCCACTAGGTAAACAATGGTAAGACTCGGTTAATAGCAAAGCTATCTTAAGAAATCTGCCAACAGTATGGGCACAACTTTATTATTTTTCCGGCAGAAGTTCAGAACTCGATCAATTCTGAGATGCGGTGTAGGTTACTATGTAGCTGAAAACCTAATAAAAAGTTCGGCAAGCGGTTAGATTATAGCGTAATATATGAGTAACATAATTGGATCATAATGCGGGATGCGATCTTGGGGTTGAAAAAAAAAAACTTAAAAGTAAGTGATTGAAAAACAAGGTTGTTAAATTTATTTTGTGTGACGTTTTAGACTCGACTGAGTCCTTTATTAAACTGATCGACAATATCTTTACAACTGTTATTTATACATATAAAAGCAGGTAAAAAAATCTGCCAACAGTCTGGGCGCAACTTTACTATTTTTCCGGCAGAACTGAACGTGTTCAATTCGGGGATGCGGTGTATGTTACTATGTCACTGAAAACCTAACTAAAAGTTCGGGAAGCGGTTAGAAATGGGTGGAACATGTGAACTATATAATTGAGTCATATTCCGGGATGCGGTCTAGAGGTTGAAAAATTTCTATAGTGTTTTGTGCTTATTTTTGGCCAAAACCCCCAAATCCGTTTGCTATCCATCCGTCCGTCCGTCCGTCCGTCCGTCTGTCCG
The DNA here is from genome assembly GCA_949128065.1 of Beris chalybata. Taxonomy (NCBI): domain Eukaryota; kingdom Metazoa; phylum Arthropoda; class Insecta; order Diptera; family Stratiomyidae; genus Beris; species Beris chalybata. The sequence goes on along the minus strand of OX421894.1, from coordinate 73,480,053 downwards.
TTTGCACGATAACTCAAGAACGCGTTGAACTAGGAAGTTGAAATTTTGTCACAACTTGTAAAATGGAAAAAGTAAGGCTAAGTTCGTTAATGGGCGATATCCTTTCACTCCTTCGGGTACCTCCCATACAAGAGTCCTTAAAACACGTTTTCACAAATATTGCTCGAATGCTTCAAGTAAGGAACTTGAAATTTTGCATACTTAAGGTTTACAATGTTTGAATCGAAAGTTCCGAATATGATGCAAATCAAATGAGTCCTTCGTGTAGCAGCCTAGAAAAGTCCTTCAAAATTGTATGCTTGTTACTGAATCTACTATAGCTCCAGAACGAGTTAAAGCAGGAATAAATAATAGTCGCACCTGAAAAAGTTAACTAATATAATATCTTAACTAATATAATATCTTAACGAAAAAAATATCTTAACGAATATAATATCTTAACTAATATGATATCTTAACTAATATAATATCTTAACTTATATAATATCTTAACTAATATAATATCTTAACGAATATAATATCCTAACTAATATAATATCTTAACTAATATAATATCTTAACGAATATAATATCTTAGTGAATATACAGACGTGTTCATAGTCGCAGAATGTCAATTTTTTGGTCAAGTGAGTTCCGTAATAGGCCCGATTATTAACCCCCCCGTAGCCACGTAGGTCGTGAAACTCCTTTCATTTCCAATTTTCTTCTCCCTCACCTTCCATCCCCATCACAACAACAGATCTCCACCACCCCTCTCCCAGACCTTTCTTTCCCTCATACACCCCTTCCTCTCAACCCCTCCTCTCATCCCCTCACTACTTACCCTGTCTCTACGCACCCTCTCCGCTTCACCTTTCACCCTACATAATCACCTCCTTCATCTACCCGCAGCGCAGTACTTGGATGGGGGACGGGATTCGAATGTTTTTTTTCATCCGTCGACGGAATGTTTTCATACAAAACGTTGCTCAATGTGATAACCGGCTGATTATCAAAGAGCAGTTAAGATAGCAGCGCAGTACTTGGATACGTGACGGGATTCGGTTCGCGTTGTTTTGATATGTGCAACGGCGGGTATATTTTGTATGGACCAGACGTCAAAAAATTAGTCGGATTTTTCACGTTTGCATGGAACGGAATTTCGAATCTGGAGAAGGAAAAATGTAATTTATGCAGCCGGCAGAAGCCACACATATGTATGTACATCCCACGAGTCCATAGAAAAAGAGACGATTGGAAAAAGTCTGCTTTGAAGATATGAATAACAATGTATTCAATTTATTGAAAAAGGAAAGAAGTGAGAAAGGGTCGATGGGAAATGAATATCATGATATTCGAATATCTGATATCGGCATATTACTAATACCTAATATATCCAAATATTAGTAATACCATAGCGAATACTAATATATTCGTCTCATCGAGTAATTACTAATAAGATTTTCGTAGTTCTGGATGATTTGTTTTCTGGCATTTAAGGCAATGTTCTTCGTAATCCCATTTTCATCCATTTCGAGCGAATTATTTGTGGCTGTTTTCTGCTTAATTTTGTTAAAAATCTAATTTTTTGCTCAATTAATAGAAATACTAATACGACTACCTTAATATTTGCTCCTTCATTGAGTTCTCCACGAACTTCTTACGGGGAACTATCATTTCACTATGTCTCCATTTCCATGACAAGATAGTTTTCATGGAATTATGAGTTGAGTTGAAATTCGTATGAAAACTACAATTTAACTCAGCTCAAGAAATTAACATGTTAAAAAATATACGTGTTGTGTATTAGATACATTAAGTTGTGATTTTTAATTACATCATTGATTGGGATTAATCCCTCCCCACTGCGTTCACGCCTGCTCACAACACAACACTCCACTTGACAAACATCCCAGCCCAGGAACTCACGCAATAAATAATTCACTATAACTCAAGAACACGCTAAAGCAGGGACTACATTTTTTTCAGGACTAGAACTAGACTATACTAGCTAGAAAGACTCAGATCATTAATAAGTTACATCCGTCAAGCACCAATTGAGTTCAGTATTTTATCTGGAGTATTGGTTTGCAGCTGATCGTGACAGAAATTTTTTTTTTGTGCTTTTGAAGTGTAGTAGTCCTAAAAAGTAAAAAAAAATTCTTGTGTAGAAACTAAGAGTATTTTATCAACTATTATAAAATAGTAATGTAAAATTCATACTTTATTTGTAGTACCTCCTGATATCATAAATGAAGAGTCATCAGCAGATCTTGCAGTCCAAGAAAGCGAAGATGCAACTTTATCATGTCACGCGACAGGAAATCCCATTCCGCGTGTTACGTGGAGACGTGAAGACGGAGATGTAATTTTGCTCAAGAAACCAGGAATCCGGGAGCTCACGCGAGGTTAGTGTAAATACCTTCCTAATTTATTGTTATATACACATATGTACATATATTCCTGTGACATAATAATTTTTTCAATCATTGCCAAAAATGAAATTTGCTGAGTTGAGCGATCGTTCGACGGTAAAATTTTAAAAATAAATACTTGATTTTGGTTCATCCCATAGTTCGCTGAAAACTCTCACTCTTTTTCTACCGGGGTTTAATAAATAAGTAAGACTGGCCCTCCAATTTAGGGGTTGGGCGAGGCGCTGACAACGCATAATCGGAAAAAAGACCACTATTCATATACATACCTGAAGAACAGCCTCGGAAAGGATTGCCTAAACGGCAGCGAATTCGCAAACAAAATATTAACTAGTCTCTTTGATCTTGGAATGTTCGATTGCTATATAGGACAGGAGCTCTGAACGAATTTCTCAAAGAAGTTGCAAAACAATATATCAAAATAACTGTCCTCCAAGAACCAAAATGGCTCGATAACGAAATCATGGACATGAGATCGCTTACAATATTTACTGTGGAAAACTGTCGGGAACCAGAGAGTTTGGAGCCGCTTTTGTCGTTGATAAAAAATTTAAGCAGCAAGTCGCGAGTTTCATACCAGTAAGCGAAAAATTGTGTGCAATCTGAATAAGAACTAAATCTTTCAACGTTTGACTAATCAACGTCCACGCACCAACAGAAGACAAGGATGAGATAGCTAAAAACTTCTTTTATATTTACAACCTATGATTCACCGCCTTCGAATGACCCAAAAATTGTCTCAGCTGATTTTAATGTAAAAGTCGGATAGGAGATAACTCATAGAGGAAGAACAGGAGGGCACAGTTTGGATGACATAGCCAATGACAACGACCTACGTCTTACTGATTTCGCAACCCGCAAAAATATCATAGTAAGCTCTACATGCTTCCCTCATCGCGATATTCACAAACGAACGACGATCGATATATGATGTATGCGCTCCCGGAATTTAGTAAACTTGATTTTTGCGCTATGTCCTCTCCAGGCCCTCCCATACAACTCTCAGGTCGAGATTATCCAAGAGCAAAAATTTCACCAAATAACTATACCAGCTGAATCTATGATTTATGCGCTCTTAGAATCTGCAATTCGCGATTTCCGCACTGAATCCTTTCAAGGACCTCCCATACAAATCGTCAATTCCGAAACAGTAAAACAGAAATGCCTACTCGACCAATGCGAAATCGTGCTAAATAATCATGCACGATCGATACATGACTTATGCGCGCCCGGAATTTGGTAAATTTGATTTTTGCGCTATGTCCTTTCCAGGACCTTCCATGCAACTCGCAGGTCGAGATTCTCCAAAAGCAAAAATTGCACCAAATAATTATACCAGCTGAATCTATGATTTATGCGCTCTTAGAATTTGCAATTCGCGATTTCAATAGTTAAGAAAAAGACCCCCCACCCCGTACCATACTACCATTAAAAAAAATTATGTTTTTCCAACATGCCGCTACTATAGTTCTATCTAAACACCAAGTTTAAGGTTTATATCATTACAGACTCTTAAGATATAAGCATCGAAACTTTTTCCTTTTCACCCTCTCCCACCCTTACCCTTTACACTCGCATCTTCAAAATTTCCTCATTAGGGTTCAATTAGCGCTACTTCTGTTAAAAAGTTCGAGCATCTATCTTACACTATTCTTGAGATATGATATATGCTTTTTTTGAAAAATTCTTATCCCCTCCACTTCTATGCTCCACCGTCCACTTAAAACATTTTACTTTGATCATTATTCATTTGTCGACCTTTACACCGATACCGAATTTTATTTTTCTAGAGTAGTTGGTACAGGAGATATCGTTTTTAACCCCCCACCCCCATACGTCACTGCGCCTACTCAAAAATTTGTTTTCAATCTTTTCTCCTAGTATAACTACAAATATTTCTTAAGTTAACTACTTAAAATTATAAAACGTATTGTCTGTTTATTAACAATATCCCGACATCAAATCCTAGTGTTCACTTTTTTCATATATTGCATTTTAGTGTCTTAAAATGACGAATTTAGCTCGGACTCCCGGGTGACCAAATAATTTTGTGAGCAACTGTATGTAAAGTAGTGCGTGGCTCGATGGGACATCATCGGGTCGATCGATTGTATAAGGGATCGGTGAGACGAAGCTGAATATGATGGTAATATTTATCTGATCTTATCTGTTTCAATTTTTCAGTGACGCCATTTCAAAATACAATAAAGAACAACGAAGAAATAATATATTTGTTCATTGTTTGACGAGCTCATCATTTGTAAATTAAACTGACGATTTAAGAACGTTTTACTTTATTATTTTAATAATACAGTATTGTGATAGATTTTTTTTAAAAAAAAAACTTTCTACCCTGAAAAATGGTTTTTAGACGTTTCATAACTAGTAGACACGAAAAAAGCAATAAAAATTTTCAGTCCATCTGTCCGCGGTACGCAAAATCGTTTGAAGGCTCGTAGCTCCCAAGCGCTTAGAGATATTAAGCTGAAACTTTTTTTACAAATAGACGGGGTAGGCTCCTTGAAGTGACCAAATTTTTAGGGGTGGGGTGTGAGTGGAAGGAGGGGGAAGCGTTTAAGACGGAAAATTTTGGTTTCTAGATCTCAGCAACCACTTTTGATAGGAAGCTGAAACTTAGAATTTGTATAGAGTTCTGATAGTAGACCCATTTGCATAAAAATTGTCAATATTGATCATTGATATTGATGTGGGTGTGAGGGGAAAAATATTGCGTCCGAAACGAAAAAAAAACCGAGATAGACACATTCTAAAATACATATCTCCTAAACCGTTAATGGCACACTATTCAAACTTAAGAAATAATTGTAGTTATACTAGGAGAAAAGATTGAAAACAAATTTTTGAGTAGGCGCAGTGACGTATGGGGGTGGGGGGTTAAAAACGATGTCTCCTGTACCAACTGCTCTAGAAAAATAAAGTTCGGTATCGGTGTAAAGGTCGACAAATGAATAATGATCAAAGTAAAATGTTTTAAGTGGACGGTGGAGCATAGAAGTGGAGGGGATAAGAATTTTTCAAAAAAAGCATATATCATATCTCAAGAATAGTGTAAGATAGATGCTCGAACTTTTTAACAGAAGTAGCGCTAATTGAACCCTAATGAGGAAATTTTGAAGATGCGAGTGTAAAGGGTAAGGGTGAAAAGGAAAAAGTTTCGATGCTTATATCTTAAGAACCTGTAATGATATAAACCTTAAACTTGGTGTTTAGATAGAACTATAGTAGCGGCATGTTGGAAAAACATAATTTTTTTTAATGGTAGTATGGTACGGGGTGGGGGGTCTTTTTCTTAACTATTGAAATCGCGAATTGCAAATTCTAAGAGCGCATAAGTCATAGATTCAGCTGGTATAATTATTTGGTGTAATTTTTGCGTAATTTTTCCTGCGAGTTGCATGGGAGGTCTTGGAAAGAACATGGCGCAAAAATCAAATTTACGAAATTCCAGGCGCGCATAAATCATGTATCGATCGTCCATCATTACTTAGTACGATTTCGCATTGGTCGAGTAGGCATTTCTGTTTTATTGTTTCGGAATTGACGATTTGTATGGGAAGTCCTTGACTGGACGCAGTGCGAAAATCGCGAATAGCGGATTTTGAGAGCGCATAAATCATAGATTTAGCTGGTATAGTTATTTGGTGAAATTTTTGCTCTTGGAGAATCTCGACCTGCGAGTTGTATGGGAGGTCCTAGAAAGGACATAGTGCAAAAATCAAATGTACCAAATTCCGGGAGCGCATAAATCACGTATCGATCGCGCATGATTACTTAGTACGATTTCGCATTGGTCGAGTAGGCATTTCTGTTTTACTGTTTCGGAATTGACGATTTGTATGGGAGGTCCTTGACAGGACGCATTGCAAAAATCGCGAGTTGCAGATCTTAAGAGCGCATAAATCATAGATTCAGTTGGTATAGTTATTTAGTGTAATTTTTGCTTTTTGAGAATCTCGACCTGCGATTTGTGTGGGAGGTCCTTGAAAGGACATAGTGCAAAAATCAGTTGTAATGAATTCTGAAGGTGCATAAATAGTGCATAGTTCCTGTGTATATATTTTTTAATTTTTTTCAAATTTTAGGGGGGGGCTTAGCTTGCTGCTCACTCAGCCCCTCCACCTTTAAATGATGCCAGTGTCATAACTGCATTAAGCTTGTTGAGCACACACTATAACGACACGACACGGCACGACACGGAACGACAAAATTCGGTGAGAATCAAATTCATGCATTTCTTATGAAGTCCGCACATTTATACAGCACGGCACAACACGACACGACATGAGAAATGCATGTACAGTGGTACCTTCCGTACGAGTTTAATTCGTTCCGTAACCTTGCTCGTATGTCAAATTGCTCGTATCATAAAACAATTAATAAATTAATCCGTTCCAGCTCCCAAAACACCACCTCATTTGTTTTTGTTAAGTATTTTTGAATAAGAAAATGTATTTACAAGAAGAAACGTTTATTTATAAATAACAAATACATACGTACATATTGTAGAGGTCTTCGCTATAATCTCCTCTTCTTAATAATGTAGATGATTTCCTCTTCTTTGAATCCAAATATCAAATAATCCTGACTCATTTAGATTGAAATAAATTTAATAATGTAGCTCGTTTCATTAACAATATTTATTTCAAAATAATGATAAACTATTAATTGATATTTTTTTAATACAATTAATATTCTTAAACCAGAATATAAATCGATAAAACTTTTTTAATTGATAGAGTTAATAAAAATTATTTTAGTAATTTATGTTATCAATTGAATTGATTGAATGCCAAAAAAGTAATGAGAAAAATCGAATTTTTTAATTTTTTTTATAAAATTACAGTCGACTCTGATTTACGATAAAAAATATGTCGACAAAAATAACAACAAAATTGACAGTTTACAAAAAAATATCACCCTCCAAATTTTCCAGATTAAAAGCAACCAAAAAGTGAAAACTTTGCACATCATCATTTTGCCATACGATGAGCGATTGTCGAGTTGCCAGAGAAAATGAATATCACAAATTTGTATACAAACGTAAGTGGAAATATTTAGTAGAAAGAAAGCCGATTCTGTGAATATCATCACTTTTTGTTTGACCCGACACCTTTTTTACATTTTTCAAAATGTTTTTATAGACTTATCGTTTCATTGTGTACATTCAAGGTGGGGCCAACTTTTTTTTTAATAAATGCAATAAAATGAACAAAATTAATTTTACTACTATGGCTTTATGATTAAGAGTAGACGATCCGAATGTCTACTGTTAATCATAAAGCATAAAGCTTAATGATGGAACACAACTTCGTTCAAGTGGCTGCCTCGGCTGAATTCGCAGTAGCGCATTCTGTCACTACAATTATCCAAGACCTTGTTGACGGTTTCGGGCTGTAGCTCACGGATTGCTTGGATGATAAGTGCTTGAATCATTTCTGGATTGTTGGCATAATATTGGTCCTTTACGGTTCTCCACAAAGAAAAGTCCAAAGGGGTCAAATCGCAGCTCCGAGGCGGCCAATTGACATCGCCAAGACAGCTGAAAACATGATTTGGGAATTAGGTGCCTAAAACATCGATTGTTGCATCGGCTGTGTGGCATGGTGCGCCATCCTGCATGAACCAGAGGACGTCCAAATCCATGTCTTCAATTTCAGTAAAAAAAAGTCGGAAAACATGGCTCTGTAACGTTCACCGTTGACCGAAACGTTGTTCCCAGCCTCATTTTCGAAGAAATAATGCCACCACTCCACAATCCGCAGCAAACTGTCACTCTCTGTGGATGCATTAGCTTCTTGACAATAATTTACGGGGTTTCCCGAGCCCCAGATGTGGCAATTTTGTTTGTTAACGTAGCCGCGAGATGAAAATGTGCCTCGACAGAAAAGATGATTTTTCGCCCAAGATCCTTGTCCAATTCAAGCTGCTCTAAGGCCCAAATTGCGAAGCGATAACGAAGCGGATGGTCGTGCATCTTCAATTGCTGAGTTAATTGGACCTTGTAAGCGAATAATCCGAGATCTTTGTGCAGAATTCTCCTCAGGCTAGTGCGTGAAATGTTGAGCTGTTGAGATCGACGGTGAGTTGATGTTCGTGGAGCGAGTCTCACACTCTCGGCTACAGCAGCCACTTTCTCGTCTGTGGGTACCGTACGACGGTGAGGCAATGAGTGTTGTCTACTAGCATGCCAGTCCCACGAACTTTTTGAACAAACTACACACAGCAGGCGCGGTGGGTGCTTCATTTCAGCCAAAACTTCTTTTCAAAAAACGCACTGTTTGGGCTACACAGCACTCCCTTTGAAAAAAAGTTTTCATTAGTTCCCAACGTTGTTCAAGCGTTAAGTGACTCATTTCGTTCCGCGGAGGTATGATGCTGACTTTCTGTCAAGATTTCGAGCGGAAAACAGCTTTCAGCTTTCAAAATAACCTTTGATTTAAAAAGAAACCACTATGTGGCCCACCCTTTACTTTCATAAGCAATAATTAATTAACAATTAACGCTAACTTCCGAAAAGGCAGTTAACTCATTGGAAAGAAAGGTCCTCCGAAGAATATTGGGACCTGTAAGGGAAGGAACGAACTGGCCAATTAGATAGCTATATTAACTCTTCAATCAACCAGAAGCATCACCGCTCATCAAAGTACGTAAGCTACAGTGGGCTGACCATGTAGATTGAATGGAAGACAGAAGAATCGAATCATCAAGAGTGCTCAATAAAGGCAGAGCGAGTGGTAACAGGCCAGTAGGTAAACAATGGTAAGACTCGGTTAATAGCAAAGCTATCTTAAGAAATCTGCCAATAGTATAGGCACAACTTTATTATTTTTCCGGCAGAAGTTCAGAACTCGATCAATTCTGAGATGCGGTGTAGGTTACTATGTAGCTGAAAACCTAATAAAAAGTTCGGGAAGCGGTTAGATTAGAGCGTAATATATGAGTAACATAATTGGATCATAATGCGAGATCTAGATTGGAAAAAAAAAAAAAAATTAAAAAGAGGTGATTGAGAAAAACAAGGTTTCCCGGTGAATACTGTTAAATTTATTTTGTGTGACGTTTCGGACTCGACTGAGTCCTTTATTAAACTGATCGAAAATATCTCTACAACTGTTATTTATACATATCAAAGCAGGAAAAAACATAACGCAGTCACGATCGGCTGCAAGCCAATCGTATGATACTCTAGATGAAATACTGAACTCCGACTTAAATTTTCGTTGGAAATATATCAAAAGAATGAGATGAGCACAAGCAATTATTACATGGCCTTTTACTTGCAGGTAGAAATTATTATATAGTGGCTACTCGATTTTTTGATTTATACTGAGTTCCATAAAGTAAGTTAGAACATTTTACAGAATTTTTGTATGGCAAGTACATGAAAGACTTATGGGATATTTTTCATATTTACTGTTTCAGCTGCGACTATTATAAAATTAATGTGTATGAAATTTCAAAGTCGTAACTTAAAGTGTTCTAAAGTTATCGTTCAATATTGGTGTACATGTTCATTAAGGACATTTGTATGACAGCTACCCGAAGGAATTAACGGATGGCGCTAATTAATGAACCCCGTCTTGGTTTTGGTATAAAACTAATTCCTGTAAAATTTTAAATTCCTGCTTTAATTTGTTCTGGAGTTATAGTGGATTCAGTAACACGCATATATTTTTGAAGGACTTTTCTAGGCTGCTACACGAAGGACTCATTCGATTTGCATCATATTCAGAACTTTCAATTCAAATATTGTAAACCTTAAGTATGCAAATTTTTAAGTTCCTTACTTGAAGCATTCGAGCAATAATTATGAAAACCTGTTTTAAGGACTCTTGTATGGGAGGTACCCGAAGGAGTAGAAGGATATCGCCCATTAACGAACTTAGCCTTACTTTTTCCATTTTACAAGTTGTGACAAAATTTTAACTTCCTAGCTCAACGTGTTCTTGAGTTATCGTGCTAACGGACGGACGGACGGACGGACGGACGGACGGACGGACGGACGGACGGACGGACAGCAAATGGATTTGGGGGTATTGGCCAAAAATAACCACAAAATAATATATAAATATTTTTCGTCCAAGGCTTGGATCTATGCGTTACAATCTTTTCGGGCTGGATTAAACTTATAATACTCTATATGTTCATCTAGAGTATAACTGGATTAAACGTATAATACTCTATATGTTCATCTAGAGTATAAAAATCTGCCAACAGTCTGGGCGCAACATTACTATTTTTCCAGCAGAACTGAACGTGTTCAATTCGGGGATGCGGTGTAAGTTACTATGTCACTAAAAACCTAACCAAAAGTTCGGGAAGCGGTAAGAAAAGGGTGTAACATATGTTTTATATAATTGAGTCATATTCCGGGATGCGGTCTAGAGGTTGAAAAAGATAAAACTTAAATATATGTGATTATTAAACAAGCCTGAGGAACTGAAAAGATATTCGATATCTGATCAGACCTGAGAGATATGGTGGAATTTATGAAAAAGTATACATACACTTTACACCCTCTTAGGGGTCGAAGTTCAAAAAATCTTGAAAACACTGTCTAGGTATTCATATGAAGAATCCGTAGAATAAACATGAATTCAATATAAAAAATACCTAGAAGATATGACGAAAATCGTGAAAATATATGCATTTTATATTTACTGATAAGTTTTTTTGCCCCCCCCCCTTCTGAACGCCAATGAATATTCGAATTATTATAGAGTATTATAAGTTTAATCCAGCCTGAAAAGTTTGTAACGCATAGAACCGAGACTTGGACGAGAAAAATTTCTATAGTATCTTGTGCTTATTTTTGGCCAAAAACCCCCAAATCCGTTCACTATCCGTCCGTCCGTCCGTCCATCCGTCCGTCCGTCTGTCCGTTTGCACGATAACTCAAGAACGCGTTGAACTAGGAAGTTGAAATTTTATTATTATTATTATTATTATTATTATTATCAAATAATTAGGCAGGCAGCAAGCTGATTATGCCTAATATCACTTACAGTGTACAGTGTATAAATAATTTATAAATTGTAAAATGAAATCAAAAGTATTAAGAGTAGGAAAAAAAAAGAAAAAAAAAAAGAGTATACTAACTTACAGAATAAATGAAAATAGTGCAAAATTTAAAGTAGTTATGTGAGAAAGTGATTGTCTAGTCTATTTTTGAAGTTGTTGATTGACGTTGAGCTGATGACCTCACTGGGTAAAGAGTTCCATGTGCCCACAACTCGGTTTGGCAAAAAGTTGCGAAGTGGATCCTTACTCGATCTTGTCAAGGTTTTGTTGATTTTATCCTTGTGACCTCTCAACTGATGATTGATATTCCTCGTATATAAGTTAGGTAAATCTCCACAATCATAGTGACCATTAAGAATTTTAAATGTCTCAATGAGATCACCTCTTAGTCTCCTTTGCGCTAAAGTTGGAAGACCGAGATACTGCAGTCTATCTTCGTAACTTAAACTACGTATTTCTCGAGGAATCTTAGTAGCTCGCCTTTGGACCTTTTCTAACAATTGGATGTCTTTCTTAAAATGTGGATTCCAAATTTGGAAACCGAATTCAAGTATTGGTCGCACGTATGTTTTAAAAATTTTAACGAACAGTTCCGCGGTTATAAATTTGAAAGTTTTTTGCACTAAGTATAGCAAGGAATTGGCCTTTTTTGTTATGTTAATAATATGTGCTTCCCATTTTAAATCACTGCTAACTGTTATTCCCAGATCATTTGCACTACTGACCGATGTCAGTTCAGCATCGTTTAGTTTATACTTTAATTGCGGATTATTTGGGCCGATATGAAGGACTGAACACTTCGAAACGTTCAACTTAATACACCATTTAGAAGACCATTCAATTATTTTATTTAAGTCCGATTGTAAGCTCAAACTAGACAAAGAGGGGACACCAAAAATCTTTGTATCATCAGCAAATGTAGTTAAACGCGATTCACAGCACAAGTCCAAATCTGCAGTATAAAGGATATACAAGAGGGGGCCCAACACCGATCCTTGTGGCACTCCGCTTAATACTTCATGTGACTTAGAAAAAGTATCACCAATTCGAACACTAAATTGTCTACCGGTAATAAATTACTTGATCCAAGTGAGTAATGCTCCTCGAAACCCCAAATGCTCTAATTTCGCGAAGAGCCGATTAAATGGAACACGATCAAAAGCCTTTTCAAAGTCAAGATATATAACATCTGTAGGCAGGTTTTCATCGGAATTCCGGATCCAACTGTTTAATGAAACTAGCAGGTTGGAAACTACAGATCGCCTCGGTGTGAAACCATGTTGATTCGCTGGAATAATCTGATGCTCTGCTATGAATTCTCTCATTTTCGTAGTGATTATTCTTTCCATAGTTTTGCATATGACAGAAGTTATTGATATGGGTCTATAATTTGAAGTTAACATTTTGTCACCTTTCTTGAAAATGGGTGTTACACCAGCGGTCTTCCAGTCTTGCGGTAGTTGTCCCGATAGAAATGATCTTTTTTTTTTTTTTTTAAGGATACTGATCTGGACTTAGGTGGTTAGCCTTTAATACACTGTAGTGTACAATCCAGTCAGCTTAGGGATGGGAGGTCAGATTTGGGCCGGGTAAGGCAGTGTACTAGTTGGTGTTAATAATTTTTTTTGAATGCTGTTTGGCTTTGAGATGTGATCTACCAGAACAGCAATGTTGCCTATAACAAATCAACTACTGTCTGGTATCTCTGATGGTGTTAGTGAATCTGATAAGAATGTAAACAAAACTCATCTGCTCAGTGTTAAATCCTTTAGTAGTGATCCTATTAAACATTCCGCACTGTTCACTATTTATATTAATAATTTCAAAGCCAATTGCAACTGAAAAAATTCTTATAAATAATTCATGCATAGAGTGGGAATTGAACCCACGACATCGCGTTTACAAGCCTAGTACGCTACCACTGGACTACACCCGGCATCAGATTTGTGATAATAGGGGTAATTACGGCGGCACATCGTTTCAATACAACTGTTGGTATCCCATCTAGTCCAGCGGCGGATTCCTCTTTTAGGTTCAGTAGGGTCAGGTACACAGTTTCTTCTTCAAATGTAATAGCTTCAAGTGAAGCTATGATTCTTCGATTATCTGCTATATCGGGAATAACTCCATCCGGTTCTGCTACATAAGTGGTGAAAAAGTATTCAGAGAATTTATCTGCAATGGCGTCTGGTTCCGTTATTAAATTTCCTGATTGTAGATCGCGAAGTGTTGAAGGAGTAGAAACTTTAGTAGACATGTTGTTTCGAATATATCCATAAAAGGCTTTACTTCCACTGCTTGCTATGTTTGATTCAAATAGTATTCTGGCGCGTCTTCTAGCTATATTAACTAAGTTATTGAGATTTTTATAGTTCTTGTAATCATTTGTGTTTCGTGTTTGTCTATATTTCCGCCATAATTTAGCTTTAGCTAGTATGTCATCCCTCAATGCTTTAGTAATCCATGGCTTGTTATTCCTTTTCTTTTCCCTTTTGACTGGTGTGGAAGCTGTAGTTGTTTCTAGGAGCATATATTTGAATTGATTCCATTGTTCTTCAATTGAGCTGTCCGTTTCAAGCTGTAATAAGTTGGTCGCAAGTGCATTATTAATGGCTTTGAAATCTGAATTGTAGTAATCTAATCGCGCTTCACTATTTCTTTTTGGTTTGCGGGCTATTTGAAATTGTAACGAACATATAAGTACAGCATGATCACTTTTTCCTATCGGTGGGTAGTAATCTACCTTTGTTATTAAGTCGGAATCATTCGACAGTATTAAGTCACAACTTGTAAAATGGAAAAAGTAAGGCTAAGTTCGTTAATGGGCGATATCCTTCTACTCCTTCGGGTACCTCCCATATAAGAGTCCTTAAAACACGTTTTCACAAATATTGCTCGAATGCTTCAAGTAAGGAACTTGAAATTTTGCATACTTAAGGTTTACAATGATTGAATTGAAAGTTCCGAATATGATGCAAATCGAATGAGTCCTTCGTGTAGAAGCCTAGAAAAGTCCTTCAAAAATGTATGCTTGTAACTGAATCCACTATAACTCCAGAACGAGTTAAGGCCGGAATTTAAAATTTTACAGGAATTAGTTTTATACCAAAAACAAGACGGGGTTTATTAATTAGCGCCATCCGTCGACTCCTTCGGGTAGCTGTCATACAAAAGTCCTTAAAACACGTTGTTCACCAATATTGAACGATAACATTAGAACGCTTTAAGTTACGACTTTGAAGTTTTGTATGCGTCGATTTTATAATAGTCGCACCTGAAACAGTAAATATGAAAAATATCCCATAAGTCCGTCGTGTAGTTGCTATACAAAAATTCCGTAAAATGTCCAAACTTACTTAATAGAACTCACTATAAATCAAAAAATCGAATAGCCACTATACAATAGTTTGTACTTGTAAGTAAAAGGTCATGTAATATTTGCTTGTGCACTCCGCATTGTTTTGATATATTTCCAACTAAAATATAAATCGGAGTTCAGTATTTCATCTAGAGTATCATACGATTGCGTGCGTTATGTTTTTTTTATCAAAATTACTTTTCTAGTTAATTTACATGTATGTACCGAGTTTCATTTTTCTAGCATAAGCCGTTCTAAGGTTAGGGAAAAAACCCCCCAACCTCGTACCATGCTACCCCTAAAAAAAAATTTATTTTTCCACCATGCCACTATTATAGTTCTATCTAGATACGAAGTTTAAGGTTTATATCTTTACAGGTTCGTAAGATATAAGCATCGGAACTTTTTCCTTCTCACCCCTCTCCACCCCTCCCCACCCTCACCCTCTACACTTCCACCCTCACCCTCTACACTCCCACCTAAAAATTTATTTTCCCTACTAGAGCTATATCGGACCTATTTCTGGTAAAAATTTGAAGCATCTATCTTACACTGTTATTAAGATATGAAAAGTGATATTTTTGAAAAATTCTTACTCTATACTGAGTCTATGACTTATGCGCTCTTAGAATCTGCAATTCGCGATTTTCGCACTGCGTCCTGTTAAGGACCTCCCATACAAATCGTCAATTCCGAAACAGTAAAACAGAAATACCTACTCGACCAATGCGAAATCGTGCTATATAATCATGCACGATCGATACATGATTTATGCGCTCCCCGAATTTGGTAAATTTGATTTTTGCGCTATGTCTTTTTTAGGACCTCCCATACAACTCGCAGGTCGAGATTCTCAAAAGGCAAAAATTACACCAAATAATTATACCAGCTAAATCTATGATTTATGCGCTCTTAGAATTTGCAATTCGCGACTTCTACACTGCGTCCTGTCAAGGACCCCCCATACAAATTGTTAATTCCGAAACAATAAAACAGAAATGCCTACTCAACCAATGCGAAATTGTTCTAAGTATTGATGCACGATCGATGCATGATTTATGCACTCCTGGAATTGGGTACATTTGATTTTTGCGCTATGTCCTTTCTAGACCCTCCCATACAACTCGCAGGTCGAAATTCTCAAAAAGCAAAAATTACATTAAGTAACTATACCAGCTAAATGAGTAAATCTGAATCTGAATCTAAATCTGAATCAAAAACTTGTAAACAAGCCCGTGGAAGTTAAAAGATATTCGATATCAGATCAGGCCTGAGAGATACAAAAGAATTCATGAAAATGTATATAATAAACCTATTTACACCCCCTTAAAGGTCGAATTTCAAAAAACTTGAAAACCCTTCTGGGTAGTCATATAGAGAATCAGAATAAAATATTTTGGAAGACCCTGTAGATATGACGAAAATCATGGAAAAATATGCTTTCTATTTTCTCTGATTATAATTTTGGCCCCCCTTGTGAACATGTACACACCACGTTTCAACTTTCTAGCATAAGCCGTTCAATAGTTAAGAAAAACACCCCCCACCCCCGTACCATACTACCTTAAAAAAAAATTATATTTTTCACACATGCCGCTACTATAGCTCTATCTAAACACCAAGTTTAAGGATTATATCATTACAGGTTCTTTAGATATAAGCATCGAAACTTTTTCCTTTTCACCCTCTCCCACCCTTACCCTTTACACTCACATCTTCAAAACTTCCTCATTAGGGTTTAATTAGCGCTACTTGTGGTAAAAAATTTGAGCATCTATCTTACACTATTCTTGAGATATGAAATGTGCTTTTTTTTAAAAATTCTTATCCCCTCCACTTCTATGCTCCACTGTCCACACAGTAAAAAATTTCAGAAAAAGTACTATTTTTTGTGTTGGTTGGTTGGTTGGTTTGGGTGGCAGCTCTGTCCCTAGACAGAGCACAATTAGCTCAAAGGCCGTTTTGATACCACAAACTCGTTAACCTGGATGTTACGGGTTAGGGGTTGTTGTGACTGGGAAATTAAGGGGTGGGTGCGGGGAAAAATTGATCCAGTTATAGCCATCCTGTACTGTCCAGGAAAAGTAATAACTCACCGATCTTTTTGGTAGAAATCTCCCTCAGGTCCCCGTAGAAGGGCTTGCCAAATGTGTAGTAATTTTTATTGTTGGGTCAATGTAATTTAACAATTTGAACGTAAATTTAAAGAACTGATATGCTTTCTGAAAAAAATACATAAAAGTACGTACGTTGTGCAGAATTCAATGGCGTTGTGTGCACAGGAAGCGAATTTATGTAAAAGTACTATTTCTTATATAGTAAGGGTTAATTTACGTAATTTTTGGCTATTGTTGATGATTTAAGCATGTTGCAAGTATGTTCAGGTGGCCGAGTGGTAGCGTATCGGACTTATGTGTGACGGGTCCATGGTTCGAATCCGAGAGTGTGCATTCTAATTTTTCAAACAAAAAAAAATAATTTACAGGAAAATAAATTCGTAGCAAGCAGGAAAAAATAAAACAATTTTTATAAAAAAATTTTTTTTACACACTAGTGTGTAAAATATACAGAATCAGCATGTAATTACAGTTTACACACTATTCTGTAGCGAACACCATTGTGTTTACTATACTGTATTCAGTATAATTTTACTATAATTAAAGTTGGCATCCAATTGCCTACTTTTAAAGTAGTAAAAATTTTTTACTGTGCACTTAAAACATTTTACTTTGATAATTATTCATTTGTCGACCTTTACACCGATACCGAATTTTATTTTTCTAGAGCAGTTGGTACAGGAGACATCGTAATCTAAAGTTTTGGACCCCTAACCCCCATACGTCACTGCGCCTACTCAAAAATTTGTTTTCAATCTTTTCTCCTAGTATAACTACAAATATTTTTATACTCTAGATGAACATATAGAGTATTATAAGTTTAATCCAGTTCGAAAAGTTTGTAACGCATAGAACCGAGCCTCTGACGAAAAAAAGTTATATTATTTTGTGGTTATTTTTGGCCAAGACCCCCAAATCCGTTTGCTGTCCGTCCGTCCGTCCGTCCGTCCGTCCGTCCGTCCGTCCGTCCGTTAACTCAAGAACGCGTTGACCTTGGAAGTTGAAATTTTGTCACAACTTGTCAAATAGAAAAAGTAAGGCTAAGTTCGTTAATGGGCGATATCCTTCCACTCCTTCGGGTACCTCCCATACAAGAGTCCTTAAAACACGTTTTCACAATTATTGCTCGAATGCTTCAAGTTAGGAACTTGAAATTTTTCATACTTAAGGTTTGCAATGTTTGAATCAAAAGTTTCGAATATAATGCAAATCGAATGAGTCCTTCGTGTAGCAGCCTAGAAAAGTCCTTCAAAAATGTATGCTTGTTATTGAATCCACTATAACTCCAGAACGAATTAAAGCAGGAATTTAAAATTTTACAGGAATTAGTTTTATACCAAAACCAAGACGGAGTTCATTAAATAGCGCCATCCGTTGATTCCTTCGGGTAGCTGCCATACAAAAGTCCTTAATAAACATGTTCA
This sequence comes from Beris chalybata, assembly GCA_949128065.1. Lineage (NCBI taxonomy): Eukaryota > Metazoa > Arthropoda > Insecta > Diptera > Stratiomyidae > Beris > Beris chalybata. The sequence continues at coordinate 73,461,698 of OX421894.1, read as the reverse complement.
CCAACGCTTTAAGTTACGACTTTGAAATTTTATACACATTAATTTTATAATAGTCGCAGCTGAAACAGTAAATATGAAAAATATCCCATAAGTCCTTCATGTAGTTGCCATACAACAATTCTGTAAAATGTCCCAACTTACTTTATGGAACTCACTATAAATCAAAAAATCGAGAAGCCACTATACAATAATTTCTACCTGTAAGTAAAAGGTCACGTAATAATTGCTTGTGCACTCCTCATACTTTTGATATATTTCCAACTAAAATATTAATCTGAGTTCAGTATTTCATCTAGAGTATCATACGATTGGCTTGCAGCCGATCGTGACTGCGTTATGTTTTAAGTTTGAATAGTGTGCCATTAACGGTTTAGGAGATATGTATTTTAGAATGTGTCTATCTCGGCTTTTTTGCGCTTCGGACGCAATATTTTTCCCCTCACACCCACACCCCTTGATCCATATTGACAATTCTTATGCAAATGGGTATACTATCAGAACTCTATACAAATTTTAAGTTTCAGCTTCCTATCAAAAGTGGTTGCTGAGATCTAGGAACCAGAATTTTCCGTCTAAAACGCTTCCCCCTCCTTCCCCTCACACCCCACCCTTAAAAATTTGGTCACTTCAAAGAGCCTACCCCGTCTATTTGTAAAAAAAGTTTCAGCTTAATATCTCTAAGCGCTTGGGAGCTACGAGCCTTCAAACGATTTTGCGTACCGCGGACAGATGGACTGAAAATTTTTATTGCTTTTTTCGTGTCTACTAGTTATGAAACGTCTAAAAACAATTTTTCAGGGTTGAAATTTTTTTATTTAAAAAATCTACCACAATACTGTTTTATTGAAATAATAAAGTAAAACGTTCTAATATCGTCAGTTTAATTTACAAATGTTGAGCTCGTCAAACAATGAACAAATATATTATTTCTTCGTTGTTCTTTATTGTATTTTGAAATGGCGTCACTGAAAAATTGAAACAGATAAGATCAGATAAATATTACCATAGGTAGTCTGGGTGGCTTAGTGGCTAGAGCACTTGCCTTCGGTGCACTTGGTACCAGGTTTGAATCTGCTTGTTAAAATCGGGGTAATAATCACGGACGAGCGTGTGGCTGACCACTTCACCTCCTAGTGTTCCGTTGGTCTCGCAATGAAGTAACTCTAGCATTACTTCAAGGCCTAGGCCCGATTTGGGCTGTTGCACCATTGATTATTATTATTAAATATTACCATCATATTCAGCTTTTTTTGCTGCCCTCAAAATTTTTTTGTGTACATTTCATGACTAGTAGACACGAAAAAAGCAATAAAATTTTTCACTCCGTCTGTCCGCCGTACGCCGTCCGCCGAACGCCGTACGTCGACCGCCAAAATCCTTTGAAGGCTCGTAGCTCTCAAGCCAGTGGAGCTATTAAATTAAAAAATTTTCTAGGAATAGACTGGGTAGACCCCTTGAATTGACATTATTTTCAGGGGCGGGGTGTGAGGGGGAAGGTGGGGGAAGCGTTTAAGACGAAAAATTTTGGTTTCTAGATCTCAGCAACCGCTTATGTTAGGAGACTGAAACTAGAAATTTCTCTAAAGCTTTGATAGTGGACCCATCTGCAAAAAAATTGATGATATGGGTGAAGGGGTGTAAGAGTGGAGGGGGAAGCAATGCGTCCGAAAAGCAAAAAAGTGGAGATCTACACATTCTAAAATCTATATCTCCTAAACCGTTAATAGCAAGCAATTAAGACTTGACAAATATCTGTAGTTATACTGGGAGAGAAGATTGAAATAAAATTTTTGGGTGGGGGTAGTGGCGTACGGGGGTAGGGGGTGAAATACTTAACATTACGAGATCTCCCAAACCAGAGGCACCAGACAAACAAAATTCGGTTTGGATATAAAGCTTGATAAATAAAGATTGCTCTAAATAAAATCTTTGAAGGGGGCGGGGGAGTACGTAAGTGGAGGGGATAACAATTTTTCAAAAATAACACATTTCATATCACAATAACAGTGTAAGATGGATGCTTCAAATTTTTACCAGAAGTAGGCCTAACAAAACCCTAGTGGGGAAAAAAATTTTGGGGGTGTGGGTGTAGAGGGTGAGGGTGGGAAAGGGTGAGAAAGAAAAAGTTCCGATGCTTATATCTTAAGAATCTATAATGATAGGAATCTACAACTTGGTATATAGATAGAGCTATAGTAGTGGCATGGTGAAAAAATAAATTTTTTTTAGGGGTAGTACGGTACGGTGGTGGGGGGTGTTTCTCCTAACTTTTGAACGGCTTATGCTACGAAGTTGAAACTCGGTACTTATATGTAAATTAACCAGAAAAGTAATTCTGAAAAAAAAAAATTCGAATATTCATTGGCGTTCAGGAGGGGGGGGCAAAAAAAAAATTATCAGTATATATAAAATGCATATATTTTCACGATTTTCGTCATATCTACTAGGTCTTTCCAGATATTGAGTTCTTTTTTATTCTACTGATTCTTCATATGAATACCTAGAATGTGTTTTCAGGATTTTTTGAAATTCGACCCCAAAGAGGGTGTAAACTGGTTGTATACTTTTTCATGAATTCCACCATGTTTCTCAGGTCTGATCAGATATCGAATATCTTTTCACTTCCCCAGGCTTGTTGAATAATCACATATTTTTAAGTTTTGTTTTTTTCAACCTCTAGACCGCATCCCGGAATATGATTCAATTATTTAATTCATATTTTACACTTTTTTCTATCCGCTTCCCGAACTTTTTGTTAGGTTTTCAGTCACATAGTAACATACACCGCATCCCCGAATTGAACGCATTCTGAGCTTCTGCCGGAAAAATAGTAAAGTTGCGCCCAGACTGTTGGCAGATTTTTCTTTACAGTTAGCGTAAATGTTCATAAGGTGTAATCGATAGAACTCTTTGGGGGGCAGACGGAACTCTAACCAGAACTACACCAACCTTTACAGGGAAAAAGTTTTATTTCAATCACTCGAAAAATTTTAATTTCAATGCGTTATAACTTCTTTTTATTAACAGTTAGCGTAAATGTTGATAACGTATTATCGACAGAACTCTTTGGGGGGCAAATGGAACCCTATCTTAAAACACCCCAACCCTAACTAGTAATTTTTTTCTCACAGACTGAAAAATTTTCTAAGTAGTGCACGTGATCTTTTTTTTCCAGAAATCCAGTCGATATTTTCAGAGTTCTGGGTAGTCAGTTCCTCACAAGTTCTGAAAATTCCTTTATACAGGGTGTTTGGCACGCGCAGTGGCACTTCGTACCGCAAATTTACTAAACACGAATTTTCTTATCTGTTATTAATAATCAATGATTGAGCGCTCTAGTATCTTTCAAGATACTAGAGCACAAAAGATTTCAGATTTATCTAACATCTTATCAGTCTACATCAGGGAGTCAAACTGAACTGGTCTTATATGTTTTCCTTAAAAGTGTTGAAATTCTTGTTGGATAATTAAATTATCCAACAAGAATGTCAGTAATTAATTAATGAATTAATTAATTAACATATAAATAATCAGTATAATAACCAACTGAAGGTCCAGGACCCGGAAATCAGTCGATTTATAGTAGAAATATAGTTGCGGTACTGAGTGCCGCGCGCGTGTACTGGCGTAACATTGCGCTGCACGTGTACTCAAGGGTTAAGAAAAGTGTTTTTGACCGGTACCCTCACAAAAAACAAATAATCACAATGCAAAGTGTTCCAGCTCGTTTTTAAGGGAATCGAATTACCTTTCATTTGACAGTCTAGATTGTAACAGCACCCAATCTTGAGGTATTTACTCGATATCACAAACGTCAACCAAACGTCAACCCTAGAAATTCAGTGATGAGTATAGTTTTTTTCCCAGAAAACCCCATTATAAAGATGTCACCTTAATTTTATTTTTTTACGAATCGTATTTTAACCTACAAAAGCATTCATTAACATTTTGAAAGTAATAGGAAAAAATCTGCCAACAGTCTGGGCGCAACTTTATTATTTTTCCGGCAGAAGTTCAGATCCCGTTCAATTCGGGGATGCGGTGTATGTTACCATGTGACTGAAAACCTAACAAAAAGTTCGGGAAGCGGTTAGAAAAGGGTGTAACATATGAATTAAATAATTGAGTCATATTCCGGGATGCGGTCTAGAGGTTGAAAAAAACCAAAATTAAAAAAAGGGGATTATTAAACAAGCCTGGGGAAGTGAAAAGATATTCGATATCTGATCAGACCTGAGAAACATGGTGGAATTCATGAAAAAGTATACAACCAGCTTACACCCTCTTAGGGTTCGAATTTCAAAAAATCTTGAAAACACATTCTAGGTATTTATATGAAGAATCCGCAGAATAAAAATGAATTCAATATTTCGAAAGACCTAGTAGATATGACGAAAATCGTGAAAATATATGCATTTTATATTAACTGATATTTTCCCCCTTTCTTTCTGAACGCCAATGAATATTAAACTTTTTTTTTATTAAAATTACTTTTCTAGTTAATTTACATATACGTACCGAGTTTCAACTTCTTACCATAAGCCGTTCTAAAGTTAGGAAAAACACCCCCACCAACGTACCATACTACCCCTAAAAAATTTTTTATTTTTCCACCATGCCACTACTATAGCTCTATCTAAATTCTATTAGGCCTACTTCTGGTAAAAATTTGAAGCATCCATCTTACACTGTTATTGAGATATGAAACGTGTTATTATTGAAAAATTCTTATTCCCTCCACTTACGTACTCCCTCGCCCCCTTCAAAGATTTTACTTTGAGCAATCTTTATTTATCAAGCTTTATATCCAAACCGAATTTGGTTTTTCTGGTGCCACTGGTTTGGGAGATATCGTAATGTTAAGTATTTCAACCTCCGTGCGCCACTACCCCCACCCAAATATTTTGTTTCAATCTACTCTCCTAGTATAACTACAGATATTTGTTAAGTTTTAATTGCTTCCTATTAACGGTTTAGGAGATATGGATTTTAGAATGTTTAGATCTCGAGTTTTTTGCGTTTCGGACGCATTGCTTCCCCCTCCACTTCCACACCCCTTCACACATATCATCAATTTTTTTGCAAATGGGTCCACTTATAGAAATTCCAAGTTTCAGTCTCCTAACATGAGTGGTTGCTGAGATCTAGAAACCAAAATTTTTCGTCTAAAACGCTTCCCCCACCTTCCCCTCACACCCCCACCGCTGAAAATAATGTCAATTCAAAGGGTCTACCCAGTCTATTCCTAGAAAAAATTTTAATTTAATAGCTCCACTGGCTTGAGAGCTACGAGCCTTCAAAGGATTTTGGCGGTTGACGTACGGCGTAAGGCGGACAGACGGAGTTAAAATTTTTATTGCTTTTTTCGTGTCTACTAGTCATGAAACGTGGACAAAAAAATTTTGAGGGCAGCAAATTTTTTTTATTGAAAATCAATAACAATACTGTATTATTACTAATAAAGTAATTTGTAATAACTGATACACCCAATGAAGGTTTTGAAATAGTTTATATAGACACAGTTGGATCATTAAGAAAATCTGGTGGATATCGTTATATAGTCACAGCACAATGTGAATAATCTAAATATATAGAAGCCATAGCAGTCATCAGTAAAGAATCAGAAGTAATAGCAAAAGCAAAAGTCGAAAAAACTATATAACGATATGGACATTTTAAAACAATTAAAACAGATAATGAAACTGAATATATAAATGAATTATTGAAAAGTATATTAAAATATTTAAAGATACAAAATGTAACTACAACCCCTTACCACCCCAAAAGTTTTGCACGAGAAAGTAAAAACCAATCCAATTTCATACCACTTCTAAAAGAAGTTACGGAATTCGTGAAAACGTGTTCAACCCTTTTATACCCTCTTAGGGTTAAAAAAGGCAAAAACTTAAAAACTATGATAGTTTTAAGCGATTATTACGCAATCCCATGAAAGTGGAGATATAGCAGAAAATATGGCAGAAATCATGAAAAAGTAATTTAAGAAAATCATGAAAACACTTTCTACATATTTACGAGTATGTATATGAAAAAGCCGTAGAATAAAAATGAATTCAATATTTGGGAAGACCTAAACACATTCTAAAATCCATATCTCCTAAACCATTAATAGCAAGCAATTAAAACTTAACAAATATCTGTAGTTATACTAGGAGAGTAGATTGAAACAAAATTTTTGGGTGGTGTAGTTGCGTACGGGAGTGGGGGGCGAAAATCTTTAGATTATGATATCTTACAAACTAATGGCACCAGAAAAACAAAATTCGGTTTGGATATAAAGCTTGATAAATAAAGATTGTTTAAAGTAAAATATTTGAAGGGGGTGGAGGAGCACGGAAGTGGGAGGGATTAGAATTTTTCAAAAATAACACGATTCATATCTCAATAACAGTGTAAGATGGATGTTTCAAATTCTTACCAGAAGTAGGCCTAATAGAACCCTAGTAGGGAAAAAAGTTTGGGGGTGTGGGTGTAGAGGGTGGGGGTGCGGAAGGGTGAGAAAGAAAAAGTTCCGATGCTTATATCTTAAGAATCTATAATGATAGAAAGCTGAAGCTTGGTATTTAGATAGAGCTATAGTAGTGGCATGGTGGAAAAATAAAATTTTTTTTAGGGGTAGTATGGTACGGTGGTGGGGGGTGTTTTTCCTAACTTTAGAACGGCTTATGCTAAGAAGTTGAAACTCAGTACGTATATGTAAATTAACTAGAAAAGTAATTCTGATAAAAAAAAATTTGAATATTCATTGGCGTTCTGAAGGGGGGGCAAAAAAAATATCGGTTAGTATACAATGCATATATTTTTACGATTTTCGTCATTTTTACTAGGTCTTTCGAAATATTGAGCTCATTTTTTTTCTACGGATTCTTCATGTAAATACCAAGAAAGTGTTCTCAAGATTTTTTGGAATTCGACCCTTAAGAGGGTGTAAACTGGTTGTATACTTTTTCATGAATTCCACCATGTTTCTCAGGTCTGATCAGATATCGAATATCTTTTTACTTCCCAAGGTTTGTTTAATAATCACCTATTTTTAAGTTGTTTTTTTTCAACCTCTAGACCGCATCCCGGAATATGACCCAATTATTTAATTAATATGTTACACCCTTTTCTAACCGCTTCCCGAACTTTTTGTTAGACTTTCAGTCACATAGTAACATACACCGCATCCCCGAATTGAACGCGTTCTGAACTTCTGCCGGAAAAATAATACAGTTGCGCCCAGACTGTTGGCAGATTTTTTTAACATAGTTATCATTTTTTATCATTCTTTATAATTTTTTACCATTTTTTACAATTCTTCACCATTTTTTATCATATCTTACCATTTTTTATCACTTTCTATAATTACTTTATTATTTATAATACAGTATTGTTATTGATTTAAAAAAAAAAAAAATTTGCTGCCCTCAAAATTTTTTTGTGAACATTTCATGACTAGTAGACACGAAAAATGCAATAAAAATTTTCACTCCGTCTGTCCGCCGTACGTCGACCGCCAAAAACCTTTGAAGGCTCGTAGCTCTCAAACCAGTAGAGCTGTTAAATTAAAATTTTTTCTACGAATAGACTGGGTAGACCCCTTGAATTGACATAATTTTTAGGGGTGGGGGTGTGAAGGGGAAGGTCGGGGAAGCGTTTTAGACGAAAAATTTTGGTTTCTAGATCTCAGCAACCGCTTATGTTAGGAGACTGAAATTTGAAATTTCTATAAAGCTTTGATAGTGGACCCATTTGCAAAAAAATTGATGAGATGGGTGAAGGGGTGTGGGAGTGGAGGGAGAAGCAATGCGTCTGTAACGCAAAAAAGTCGAGATCGACACATTCTAAAATCCATATCTCCTAAACCGTTGATAGGAAGCAATTAAAACTTACCAAATATCTGTAGTTATACTTGGAGAGTTGATTGAAACAAAATTGTTGGGTATGGGTAGTGGCATACGGGGGTGGGGTTGAAACACTTAACATTACAATATCTCCTAAATCAGTGGCACCAGAAAAACCAAATTCGGTTTGGATATAAAGCTAGATAAATAAAGATTGCTCAAAGTTAAATCTTTAAAGGGCGCGGGGGAGTACGTTAGTGGAGGGGATAACAATTTTTCAAAAATAACACGTTTCATATCTCAATAACAGTGTAAGATGGATGCTTCAAATTTTTACCAGAAGTAGGCCTTAGGCTATAGGAAAAAGGAAAAGTTTTAGGGTGTGGGTGTAGAGGGTGAGGGTGGGGAAGGGTGAGAAAGAAAAAGTTCCGATGCTTATATCTTAAGAATCTATAGTGATAGGAAGCTGAAACTTGGTATTTAGATAGAGCTATAGTAGTGGCATGGTGGAAAAATAAATTTTTCTTAGGGGTGATATGGTACGGTGGTGGGGAGTGTTTTTCCTAACTTTAGAACGGCTTATGCTAAGAAGTAAAAACTCGGTACGTATATGTAAATTAACTAGAAAAGTAATTCTGATAAAAAAAAATTTGAATATTCATTGGCGTTCAGAAGGGGGGAAAAATATCAGTTAATATAAAATGCATATATTTTCACGATTTTCGTCATATCTACTAGGTCTTTCGAAATATTGAATTGATTTTTATTCTACGGATTCTTCATATGAATACCTAGAATGCGTTTTCAAGATTTTTTGAAATTCGACCCCTAAGAGGGTGTAAACTGGTTGTATACTTTTTCATGAATTCCACCATGTTTCTCAGGTCTGATCAGATATCGAATATCTCTTAACTTCTCCAGGCTTGTTTATTAATCACCTATTTTTAAGTTTGGTTTTTTTCAACCTCTAGACCGCATCCCGGAACTTGACCCAATTATTTAATTCATATGTTATATCCTTTTCTAACCACTTCCCGAACTTTTTGTAAGGTTTTCAGTCACATAGTAACATACACCGCATCCCTGAATTGAACGCGTTCTGAACTTCTGCCGAAAAAATAATAAAGTTGCGCCCAGACTGTAGGCAGATTTTTTCTTACGATATTTTACCATTTTTTATAATTTTTTATCATTTTTTATCATTTTTTCCTCTTTCCCTCAATCCTCAATTCTCAATTCTGAATCCTCAATCCTCAATTCTCAATCCTCAATAATCGCTTTCTTCGATATTGACTACCGGACATTTTTTTTGGATTCATGGTCATTTTTAGATTTAAGAAACAAAATATAGAAGGTAGCTCACTAAAAGTTTATTAGCACTACACTTGAAAGATATCGCCTATTGGCACTTGACACTTGTTCTTTCATCCAATAAAACAAAGCCTATCAAGTAAAATATCAAATTTTTTTGGTCATTGAACAGTGCTCCCAATTCGTGAAAATTCTAAAATACTGTTACGAGTTGTGTTTTTTGTTGCCCCGAATCCTGTAAAGAAAAGAAGAGAATTGTAAGTTGAATTAAATATATCGCGTTGAATAAATATACAACTTACCGACTGCTTCACCACCGGTTCCTTGTGGAGTCACTGCTGCACACGTATAGGCCTTCAGCCACACCTAAATGTTACGGTTTTTCCCCGTGGATAAACCGTTTTGTAACCCCAGCACAAAGGGACGAACGGGCCTTGTCCGGCCAACCCAGAGAAGGGTCGTGGGCGCCAGTGATTCCGTTTTAAGGCTGCCGTTCTGGTCTTTTCCCCAGAGCAGAGATTAATTGATAGGGTTTTGGGAAGTGATCTGGAACCATACGTGTTCGTGTATCTAGACGACATAATCCTGGTAACGCAGAGTTTCGAAAAGCAGTAAGAGATACTGAGAGAAGTGTTTCGTCGTCTGACTGCAGCAGGGTTACGTGTGTCACGGGAGAAATGCGAATTTTGTAGGTCAGAATTGCGATACTTGGGTTATGTCGTCGATGAAAGCGGTCTCCATGTAGATCCCAAGAAGGTGGAGAGTTTGAGGAACTTCCCAGCACCACGGAATGTCAAGGAAGTTCGCCAATTCCTAGGTATGGTGTCGTGGTATCGCCGATTTATTCCGGACTTTGCAACATTTATTGCACCATTAACTGCGCTTTTGAAGAAAAATCGTAAATTCGAGTGGAGTGAAGAGTGCGATCGGGCTTTTTCGCAAGCAAAAGTTAGGCTTTCCACGGCACCCATATTAACCTGCCCCGACTACGATTTGCCATTTGTAATCCAGACGGATGCGTCGAACTTTGGCTTGGGAGCAGTATTATCTTAAATCCACTCAGACGGGGAACGAGTGATATGTTATCTGAGTCGCTCTTTGACGAGTGCGGAACGGAAATATTCGACGACAGAAAAGGAATGTTTGGCGGTTTTGTGGGCGATCGAGAAATTGAGACCGTACGTTTAGTGTAGTAACTGACCACCATTCCTTGCTATGGTTGCACAATCTGAAAGAGCCGGGTATTAATAAAACATGTGAGCGAGTTGCGCTCAGGTATTATTGGCCGAAGATGAGGATAGACGTAAAAAAATATGTTCAGACGTGTCAGGTTTGTCAAGCCATAAAACCCGAACGCTGATCACCGGCTGGGCTTATGGTTTCACGAAACGGGGAAGCTAAGCAGCCTTGGGAGATGATCTGCGTGGATTTCTATCACCCCCAAGCCAATCCGGCGGAACGCATAAACCAATCCATAAAAACTATGCTGAGGGCGTATGTTTCGGAAACCCATTGGAAATGGGACGAGAACCTATCAAAAATAGCATGTGCGCTTCGTACTTCATCACATGAAGTTATGAAATGTACCCCTTACTTTGTTAATTTTGGGAGGGAAATGTCGACCACAAGGTGTACGTATGATAGGCCGAACGAAAGTAGTTCAGGTTCTTCCCAAGTCATAGATCCACATGTAAGGGCAATAGCGTTAGAGAAGGTACGAGAAGAAATCCGCGCACGTCTTAAAAGCAACCGACAAAAGCAAGAACCAATATAACTTACGACGACGGGACGTAAGTTTCTTCCCAAACGAGCTAGTTCTGCGGAAAAACTATGTTTTATCAGATGCGGCGAAATATTTTTCGGCGAACTTGGCGCCGAAATTCGTCGGGCCATTTAAGGTGGTAAAAAGGGTATCCCCATACGAGCTGGAGGACCAAACCGGTAAACGTGGAGGAATATGGAATGTGAAGGATCTCAAACCATATGTACTCGCCCGAGAGTAGTAAGATCGCGTAGTAGTATACTTTTGTTTGTTCTTTTTTATTCCGAATCGCGAATTCAGATATAAGTAAGATAATATACCTAATGGAATTTCCGAGAGAATTTAAGAAATTCTCTTTAAGTAAGGGGGGAATGTTACGAGTTGTTTTTTTTTGTTGCCCCGAATCCTGTAAAGAAAAGAAGAGAATTGTTAGTTGAATTAATTATATCGCGTTGAATAAATATACAACTTACCGACTGCTTCACCACCGGTTCCTTGTGGAGTCACTGCTGCACACGTATAGGCCTTCAGCCACACCTAAAACGACATCAGCACAAAGGAGGGAATTAGTAAAATAATTGATCATTCGTACACACATGGAAGTCGAGCTGAACTCGAAATGGACCAACGAAAATTTGAGAATTAAAAGTTAGTTTAGTTAGTTTAGGAAATATGAATTGTATTAGTCGGATTAGGATTAGTTATTGTTATGAAATTGTATTGCATTAGTCAGATTAGGATTATTTATTGTTATGAACTCGAATTGTATTAGTAGGATTACGATTAAACTATAGTTAGGGTATAACCCGGAAGAACCTGGACAAATAACAATTACCACGAAGTTGTACTCACCTTGCCGGCACACCAAGCCAGTGCGATAACCCGGACGTGCTCGCAACAGACGAAAGAAGACACGAACACAACGCGAAACACAATACGGAACACATCACGAAATATCGAACATCGACACTTCAGCGCTACTCGAACGTAAACAAACAAAACCACTTAAACGACGACTGCGCCATCGTGTGGACCTTCAGCCGGCCGTGCAAATGGGTTCGTGCCACCGTTACTAGATCGTCGTTTGGTTCATAAAAAGTGACCCAGGTAAAAGAAAGTTCTGCACCTGAGAGAGAAAGCGGGAGAAATGACCTCGAGATCGAACATTGACCGATAGAACGGGGACTAACCGGGATAAAAAGCTGGCCCAAGGCTTCGAGGGAAGTACAGCAGCGGAAAACGGTCTCTTTTGGATCTGTGGTGCGAAGTAAGAACGACGGTTATCGAAGTTCGAGAGTAATTCCTATTATTTGCCGGAAGTGCGTCACAAGTCGGTGACGGGACGAATTAAATAGAACGAGTGGTTCCGGAGGTGAGTCGAGTGGAGCATCGCGACAGGAAGATTCGACGCCGCCGAACGAGACAAGAGCGAGCGTCTTCAGCAGGAAAATCCGGGCGAGAATCTTCGAGGGACGACGCACCCGTGGCGCCCTAATTTTTAAGAGTTACGTAAACAGAGTCAGGTAAAGTAGAGTACGAATTAGAAAGAGGAGATTTACGAGGTAGGATTTGCTTCAATAAAATTCATTGTTTCAAACGAAATCCGAATTGTTTTCGATTGGTTACGTGTGATTTCTCTTATGTGACGTGTTACAGCTCGCTTTCCGTGAGAATTGATATCGGTGTTTTCGCGCGTGAATCTTTTCCCTAATTTGTGATTCAGTTGGGGAAAAGACCAGAACGGCAGCCTTAAAACGGAATCACTGGCACCCATGACCCTTCTCTGGGTTGGCCGGACAAGGCCCGTTCGCCCCTTTGTGCTGGGGTTACAAAACGGTTTATCCACGGGGAAAAACCGTAACAATACATAAAGAACCAAAGCACTGGCACAGCGCATGCGCCTAGCCTCTGAAGTCCCACTTCATTCATATGGAGGTGCAAATTTTTTATCTGCGCCAGATACATGCACTCAGCGGCGTGCAACGCATGCCGTCGCGCATAAAAATGTGTAGAATGTTCACAGTGCCGTGCGTGTGTTTGTCGAACCATGGCGCGGATAAAATTTTTGCACCAAAGAGTAAGACAGTGGATTCGCACATGTATGATCGAACTAGTTGGAAGAGGGTGATATGAGAATAAGTAAGTATGTATATTTATATAATAATATAAAATCGCAACCGTTTGTTTAGGAGAATGAAGCAAATGTTTGGGTGTACGACGTGTTGTTAAATTATGTATTTGGATGAATAGCTATATGTAGGTGTTTAAGAATTACAAAATTTACAATCACTGAATTTAGTGATAATTGCAGTATGAACCGTTGATTTTGAGAAAAAAAAATTTGTTGTGACATTGAAACGATGTTTTATACAACACGAAGCAACTTTTTGAGAATCTATTGATTCAATTGTTTCATTACACTTTTTACAAATACCTACAAATAGGTAATTTTGCCGAAAGTTGGCATGATTATTTTTATACTCTAGATGAACATATTGAGAATTATAAGTTTAATCCAGCCCGAAAAGTTTGTAACGCATAGAACCGAGCCTCGGACGAAAAATATTTCTATATTATTTTGTGTTTATTTTTAGCCAAAACCCCCAAATCCGTTTGCTGTCCGTCCGTCCGTCCGTCCGTCCGTCCGTTAGCACGATAACGCAAGAACGCGTTGACCTAGGAATTTGAAATTTTGTCACAACTTGTAAAATGGAAAAAGTAAGGCTAAGTTCGTTAATGGGCGATATCCTTCCACTCCTTCGGGTACCTCCCATACAAGAGTCCTTAAAACACGTTTTCACAATTATTGCTCGAATGCTTCAAGTTAGGAACTTGAAATTTTGCATACTTAAGATATACAATGTTTGAATCGAAAGTTTTGAATATGATGCAAATAGAATGAGTGCTTCGTGTAGCAGCCTAGAAAAGTCCTTCAAAAATGTATGCTTGTTACTGAATCCACTATAACTCCAGAACGAATTAAGGCAGGAATTTAAAATTTAACAGGAATTAGTTGTATACCAAAACCAAAACGGAGTCCATTAATTAGCGCCATCTGTTGACTCCTTGGGGTAGCTGTCATACAAAAGACCTTAGTAAACATGTTTACCAATATTGAACGATAACTTTAGAACACTTTAAGTTACGACTTGGAAATTGTATACACATTAATTTTATAATCAGCTGCAACTCTTAATATGAAAAATATCCTATAAGTCTTTCATGCAGTTGCCATACAAAAATTCTATAAAATGTCCTAACGTACTTTATGGAACTCACTATAAATCAAAAAATCAAGTAGCCAATATACAATAATTTCTACCTGTAAGTAAAAGGTCATGTAATAATTTCTTGTGCTCTCCTCATTCTTTAAATATATTTTCAACTAAAATATAAATCGGAGTTCAGTATTTCATCTAGAGTATCATACGATTGGCTTGCAGCCGATCGTGACTGCGTTATGTTTAAAGATGATAAAACGCAAACAGTAAACCATGTCGATTTGAAAATGAAATGGACTTATACCACTTTTAAGATAAACGGCTGAATTTTGTAGGTAAGTGAAACAGTAGGTGTGGTGCTCTAAAAATTTGGTGCCCTAAAAATTTGGCGCCCGGAGCAGTTGCTCCATTTGCTCCTATGGAAGCTCCGCCCCTGCTTACAGATAATAGACATAGTAGAAACAGGAAGAGAGACATTAAAAGTTGCAAATGATAAACTTGCACTTAGTTTTTTTAAGAAAGGATTGAGAGATCGAAACATTCTTCAGAGCTTAGACGCTAGTCGCATAACCAATTTTAAAGATGCAGTAAACCTAGCAAAGCAAACAGAAATTTCTTTAAATGAAAACAGAATAATTGACGATTTTCTGGTTCGTTTGGGTTTCCCGAAAATCACTTTCAACTATTTTTATTAATTAAAACACTCTTATTTAATTACACTCTAAACTCATCGCTTTATTGATTTATCACATCCAATATTCAATTTCGCAATCCTAGATTTTTCTAACCTCTTCTTCATTGTTTTTTTTTCAGAACCCACCGCCTCCTTTTTCTACTCTTTTTTTGTAATCATCGCAAAGTGAAATATGCCACATTATTCCCCCCTCAATTGTTGTTCGTCCCGAAAATATTTGAACAATCTATCTAAGTGTACAACTTTCATCTTGGTTCTTGGTTTATCCATTAGTTGTATCCTGTAAACACATCATTAATTCTTGTGATTACTCGATAAGGTCCTTCCCAGTGCCGCTGCAATTTCGGTGATCTTCGAATCTGTCTACACGGATTGTACAGCCATACCAGATCTCCTTCCATAGATCCAGAAGAATTCGCTTTTTGGTCGTATCGAGTTTTCATGCGTTCAGTTGCCAATTGAATTCTATTTCTGACGAACCGGTGAATGGTGTCCTGTCGTTGTCGCAAGTCCGCAACATAATCCTCCACAATCGTAGGCTGCTCTGGAGCTATTCCAAAGAGTAAATCTGCCGGTAGTCGAATGTTTCTTCCGAAGATAATCCAAGATGGTGTTTCGCTGGTAGTAGCATGCTGCGCCGTCCGGTAGGGCATCAGTAATAGAGGCAGATAGCGGTCCCAATCAGTTTGGTTCTCACTAACGAGTTTCGATAAATGTGAGTTAATCGTCCTGTTGAAACGTTCGACCATTCCGTCAGACTGCGGATGCCGAGGCGTAGTCCTCGTTTTGTTTATTCCAAGTAACTTACACAGCTCCTTCACTGTTTGCGACTCAAAATTACGCCCTTGGTCTGAATGTAACACTCGTGGTACACCAAATCTGCTGATCCAATTGTCGACGATTTGTCCAGCAACGATTTTAGCTTCTTGGGTAGGAATAGCGTAAGCCTCTGGCCATTTACTGAAGTAGTCCATGACGACTAAGATGTAGCGGTTACCACTATCTGACACAGGAAATGGTCCAGCGATGTCGATGGCAATTCTTTCGAACGGGGTACCTACGGTGTATTGTTGCATCTCTCCTCTACTTCTACATTGGGGTCCCTTACTTGAGGCACACGTGTCACACTTTCTGCACCAGTTTTCTACATCCTCGCGAAGGTAGACCCAGTAGAATCTTTCTCGTATTTTCGAAATAGTTTTATTGATGCCTAGGTGTCCTCCAGAGGTTCCCTCATGATATTCCCTTAAAATGTCTTTAACTTTATTTCGAGGAATGATGAGTTGCATTATATTTGATGTTCCGTCTGCTGCTTCCCATTTTCGTTTAAGCAAACCGTTGTCTATACAGAGAGAATTCCATTGTGCCCAATAGTATTTCAGAACTTCGCTTTTATCGGATATATCCTTCCAAGTCGGCCTTTCTTCGCGTTCTTTCCATTCGAACAGTGGTGATATGTCCGGATCATTTTGTTGCGCAGTAACAAATTCTTCTTGATTCCAACCATCCGTTGGACTTAATATAACCGCTCGCAATTTGTCGCATTCAGTTGTCTCTTCCACCCGTTGGCAATGTTTGCAATTTTGTGAACAGGGTTGTCGAGAAAGTGCATCCCGAAAGATGGAACAAAGTAAAAGAATTACTAAATGTCGATACAAAAGACATTAACGAGAAAGAAATTATAAAGAACATATGCAGAGATTTTCAAGATATATTTCACTTAAAAGATGAAAAATTGTTAGCAAATAGTTTTTACAAACAACACTTACAAACAGTCGATAACAGTACTACTTATATAAAAAAACTACAGACTACCTCACTAACAATATGAAGTAATTGACAAACAAGTTAAAGATTTATTCGAAAAGGACATAATTGAAAATTCAGTAAGCCCTTACAATTCACCACTCTTAATTGTACCCAAAAAAAGTGAACATGACACTAAACAATGGCGTTTAGTAGTAGACTATAGACAACTGAACAAAACATTAGTTAGTGATCAATTTCCACTCACTCGTCTTGAAGACATTCTAGAAAAAATTGGAAGAGCAAAATATTTTTCTAGCCTTGATATGACAAGCTCATTTCATCAAATAAAACTCGATGAACAATCTAGACCCCTTACAGCATTTTCAACAAGCAATGGTTATTTCCAATTTAAACGTTTACCGTTTGGTTTATAAATTTCATCAAACAGTTTTCAACGAATATTAACCATAGCCTTATCAGGATTAGACACAAATGCATTTTTATATGTCGTTGACATTATTGTCTTCGGATGCTCACTAAAGCACCACAATGCCAATCTTATTAAAGTCTTTGAACGTTTAAGAAAATTTAATTTAAAATTAAACCCCAGTAAATGCAATTTACTTTAATCAGAAGTAATTTATTTAGGACATTTAATTACTTCCAAAGGAGTCAGTGGAAACCCTAACAAAGGTAAAGTAGTGAAAAAAAAATCTGCCAACAGTCTCGGCGCAACTTTATTATTTTTCCGGCAGAAGTTTGGAACGTGTTCAATTCGGGGATGCGGTGTATGTTACTATGTGAAAACCTAACAAAAAGTTCAGGAAGCGGTTAGAATATGGTGTAACATATGAATTATATAATTGGGTCATATTCCGGTATGCGTTCTAGGGGCTGAAAAAGATAAAACTTAAAAATATGTGATTATTAAACAAGCCTGGGGAAGTGAAAAGATATTCTATATCTGATCAGACCTGAGAGATATGGTGGAATTCATAAAAAAGTATACAACCACCTTACACCCTCTTAGGGTAGAAAGACCTAGTAGATATGACGAAAATCGTGAAAATACATGCATTTTATATTTACTGATAATTTTTTTGCCCTCCCTTCCGAACTTCAATGAATATTCAAAATTTTTTTTATCAGCCTCCTATTATAAGCGGTTGCTGAGATCTAGAAACCCAAATTTTTCGTCTAAAACGCTTCCCCTCCCCCCACCTTCCCCCTCACACCTCCTCCCCTGAAAATAATGTCAATTCAAGGGGTCTACCCAGTCTATTCATAGAAAAAATTTGAATTTAATAGCTCCACTGGCTTGAGAGCTACGAGCCTTCAAAGGATTTTGGGGAGGACGACGTACGGCGTACGTCGGACAGACGGAGTGAAAATTCTTATTGCTTTTTTCGTGTCTACTAGTCATGAAACGTGGAAAAAAAATTTTGGGGGCAGCAAATTTTTTTTTTAAAAAATCAATAACAATTCTGTATTATAAATAATAAAGTAATTATCCTCTACCAAAGAACGCGGACGACGTTCGTAGATTTGTCGCTTTTTTAATTATTACAGACGTTTTGTTAAAGACTTCGCTAAGATAGCAAAACCTCTTAACGAGTTACTAAAGAAAAACAAACCATTCGATTGGACATTAAAATGCCAAAATTCATTTGAAGAACTAGAACATTGCATTACAAACCCACCAATATTACAATATCCAGATCTTAACAGAGAATTTGTATTAACTACGGATGCATCAGACTACGCTATAGGAGCCATACTATCTCAAGGAGATGTAGGAAAAGATCTACCAATCGCATATGCTAGCCGTTCATTAACAAAATACGAATTAAATAAACCAATTATCGAGAAAGAATTATTAGCCATTCATTGGACAATAAATTATTTTAGACCTTATCTTTTTAGAAAAACACAGTAGTAACAGACCTCTCTATTTTCACACAAAATATCATCGTCAAAGCTAACTAGAATAAGAATTGATATAATGGATCACGACTTCAAAATAATATTTAAACAAGGAAAAATAAACACTAATGCAGGTGCATTATCAAGAATAAGGATAGACTCGCAAATATTAAAAGAAATGATTCCAAAATCAATCAACGTAATGACAAGTAGCAGATGTAACAAATTAAAGAACAAATTAACTAATGAATCAAAACCCTCACCTACTAATAAGCCTGATCAACTTTGCATGTGGTAAGGAATTTCGAATTTAGATGTTAGAAAAGTACCAGTACCTACTGGAATCGCTAATCCGGATCAATTAAAACCACCCCCAATCCGGATTATGCGGGAATTCGGATTACCAAAGGTATATGCAAATTATTTAAGATAAATATTTACAAACGCTTATTCATTTATTACAACAAATAAAACATAGTATCTCCAAAAAACAAAAACAATACTTTCAAGATAAACGTTAGAAATAAGTAAAAAGTAATGAAATATACATAAACTCAAAATTTAGTGAACGGAAAAACGCTCACAAGCCAAAGTTGGTTGCACAGAGTACCAATACTTATTGCCATATGAAATATGTGCATACATACATACAAAACGATGTATATGAAGTGTCTATGAGAATATTCGGGAATTTCCCGTTCTACACTTGTTTGATTTCACTGTATTGTTGATCATTGCTTTATTTAACATGCAATCCGGATTAGCGAAACTGTGGTCGATCCGGATTACCAGGAATATAATGGAAATTTTTAAATTTTTCATCCCATCCGGACTACCCAAGGATCCGGATTAGGCCGTATATGCAGAAATATCAAACAAAAATAGGCAACCAATAACAATAATATTGTATACACCCCCATTACAAGTGAAACAAGTAACTGATCAAACCAGATTAATCAGTGAATATCATGAGTTGACATACGGAGGACATACAGGTATAAGAAGAATAATTGCAAAACTCAAACAAAGATATGTTTGGAAAATTTTGAACAAGGAAATAAAATCATAAGGCATACTAAAGAAAAATTTGTAATAACTGATACACCCAATGAATGTTTTGAAATAGCATCTATATAGACACAGCTGGATCATTAAGAAAATCTGATGGATATCGTTATATAGTCACAGCACAATGTGAATAATCTAAATATATAGAAGCCATAGCAGTCATTAGTAAAGAATCAGAAGTAATAGCAAAAGCAAAAGTCGAAAAAACTATATTACGATATGGACATTTTAAAACAATTAAAACAGATAATGAAACTGAATATATAAATGAATTATTGAAAAGTATATTAAAATATTGAAAGATACAAAATGTAACTTCAACCCCTTACCACCCCAAAAGTTTAGGATCTTTAGAACGTAACCACAAAGTGTTGAATGAATATTTACTATCATTTTCCGACCAACACGAATGGCACACTTGGATACCATATTACACATTTGCTTATAATATTACACCACATACAGGCACACAGTATTCACCATTTGAATTAGTATATGGACATTTACCTCCACTGCCAGACACTATTCACGATAATACACCAATATACAATTATGGTACTTACTTATCCGAATTAAAAGTTAAATTTAAAATGGCCCATGAAACAGCAAAAAGACTGTTAATAGATGCAAAACATAAAAGAATAGAACAAAACGAGCACAAAACAAATTGTATACAATTAAATATAGGTGATTATGTATATTTAAGAGTAGAAAATAAACGTAAATTAGATAGTCCATATGAAGGACCATCTGAAATAATAGACACACAAGTTGTAAATTCATTGTTAAAAATTAAAGATAAGAATAAACTAGTACATAATAACAGATTAAAAAAAAGACTAATAAATATAAAAAATTAATAATATATACCTACCTTATATAAAAAAAATTTTTTTTCAATATATATCAAACATTTTTTTTTCATTAAGACTGAAGGTGTAATGATTCAATCTAAATTCATTAACATCCAATCTAAACACCTTATCTACAAACTACTAAGAAAATTAAAATCATAATAACATAAGTAAATCCTACTAAGAAAAATTAAAGTCATAAAACCATATGTAAATTATGTTGCACTTAAACAAAAACAATAACAACGAAACAAGTAGCAACATGATAACAAGTAGTAAATACCATATTATGTACAAGCACATCTAGCACTATAAAAATGCATTGCCCCGTGCTAGTTTACTTGCTTTTAGCCTAAACATAAAATCTTAAATGGTGCATGATCCCAGACTGGATCATATTACCCAACAGGTCAACTCTATTGCATTAAGACAAATCATAGGAAATCTACATTTTTATATAAGTTAGAATAATTTGCAATGTCAGCAAAATTTTAGTATTAAAGTGAATCAATTATATCAAATAAAGTTAATTGTAGTCAAACGGTCAACAGGATTATTTCTATTAAATCTCTCGGCTCTTCTTTAGCCTCTTTTAAAACTTTCCAAGAGCGGCTCTATCTAGCCTACACAAGTCGCGCAGAAAAATTGACCAAATAAAATATATAATACATACAAAAAGAAGTCTTTCATTCTGAAAATCATCGCTCGTCGTACAATTATCTTTACGTGACGATCCAAACATCATTACAGCCTGCCTACTGACCTTTACTTTTTGACTAGTCATGTTCTAGCCTTTTTTGCGATAACTTCCGTTTGACAAGTGCTCTCTCTTCTTAGTTCGAGCAGCCACTACGAACGTAGAAATGAATCATTGTACCGAAAATCACGCAAAAAATACAGAATAAACGTACAAGTAAACCATACATGGAGTTGTTTTTTTTCTCGCGGTCAAGTGTACTCTGCACCTAAGAACTAAACATTTTGGTGGCGAAACACGGGACCCTCAGACTTTCAGTGAGGTGCGCGCGTGACTGTGCTCGCTAATTTACCGTTCGCTCATTTATTTCAATTTCCTTTTTTATATGAAGGATCATGGCCATGCCATCAAGAGCCGTACATCGCTGCCAGCTCACGAAAATTGCGAAGGCTGCTGAAGAATATCTAGCCTTGGAATGTTCGGAAATAAAACCCGAAAACTCCGCTTCTTTCGACGCGGTCGAAGAAGAACTTGCCGTCTTCCTCGAACGCCTAAAGAGGGCCCGAGAAACCTAAATTGCGCGAACGAAGGTGTTAGTGGTAGCATTAAGGACGAGGATCGCGAACGGGAGTATGAAGCCATCGCGGAATACAATGACAAGGCGGTGAGTGCGATCGCGCGCATTAACAAACGCCTTGAGAAAATTCGCCGCGTGCAAAGCTTGAGCATCAATTGTGCAAACTCCTGCGAAACACCGCGAAATGTCTGTTCGGTTTGTCTTCCGAGACTAGAGCTCAAGCGTTTTACCGGCGATTATAACGAGTGGCAGCTATTCTGGGATCAATTCCCATCCGCTGTTCATGAGAATCGCGCACTTGGATTAGCTGAGAAATTAAACTACCTGCTGTCGGTGCTATCTGGCTGGGCTGCAGAAACTATAGCTGGTTTTACACCCAGTGATTCCTGCTACGAGAATGCGATTTCCTTGCTCAGGGAAGAATTCGGTGACACTGAGAAGATTATAGACCGAATTTTGCAGCAATTAATGGTGCTCAAGCCGGTCCATATGCAAAACGATGCAATTGGGCTGCGGCGTCTGTACAACACGGTGACGACGTCGACTAGATCATTAACAACGCTAGGAGTCCCAGCTACGCATTATTTGATAGTGCTTAGGTCAATTCTTCTAAAATGCTTGCCCTCAGAAACAGGAGTTGGCGTCCATCAAACTTATGACGACGCCCTTGAAGGAGAAACCGTAAGTAAAAATAAAATTAACTCAGATGCAGACAGCAAAACCTCTATAGGCTTCAGAGGTGATAAACAGGTGGAAGCCTTGCTTCGCTATTTGAAACAGGAGGTGGATTTGCTTGAAAGATCTGCTTTTGAGCAGCCTACCTCAAAAAGAATCACTCCTCCTCGAATTGCTTCGGATGCAACTGCTGAATCCAGCAACAAGGGGTGCGAATTTAGCAAAGAAACACATCATTCCCCTTTCAAATGCAACACTCTGTTGCAAAAATCGCCATCAGATCGTTTCGCCATCGTGAAAGCGTTAAGTCTATGTATAAACTGCCTTAAAAACGGACATACCGTTAGAACATGCAAGTCGCGTAGTTGCCAACATTGTGCCAAGCCACATCACATGCTACTTCACTTGCCTACAACTTGCAACAATGATCATGGAAGTTCATTTCTAACCTCGAAAAGCGCGCAATCGCGCTACAAACCATCCAGGACACAGCACTAGTTGACGTAGAAACCTCGTATGGAACATTCATCACATGCTGCGCCTTACTGGACTCCGCCTCTCAAATCAACTTTACTACTCAGCGGATTATTCAAAAACTAGGACTGCATCCCAATTCAACCTCCACTCAAATTATGGGTATCGAAAAGTCAAGATCTAAATCCTCAGGGAAAACAGAAATTTTGTTACGAAGCCGAGCAAACAATTTTACAACAAGGCTTGAGGTGCAAATATTACCCCATATTTTGTAAGGATTGAAATTCTGCAAATTTCCATCCACACCAATTCGCCTTAAAATGGTAAAACAATTAACACTAAACACATTGTATTCCTAATACAACATAAACTTATGAATTAAGAACATTGAATTACGAACACAACACGAATTAAATCTTAATAATTAAAAGACTACACAACTTAGAGCTAAAGACAACACAGCTCAGAGCTAGGCTCAATGAACATGGAACACAAAGAAACTTTAAGCTAAGACGGCGCACGAAAACACAAACCACAAAGAAAGACATAAAAACAGAGTACCTGAAAAACAAGCACAACAGAGGCTGAAAACGGGGAAAAATTGTGGGATTTGCCTGGAAAAGATCGACGGGATCGCAAAACGTCCCAGGCGACGCATTGTGACGGATAAACCCGCCGACAAAAATATGAAATACAAGAAGTGACTATATACACGGCATGACATGCACTAGACACGAATTATAAAAAGGCAAAATACACTAATTCAGAAAATGTTACCATAATACAATTCATGGACGCTGAATGTTTATCACCATATATAAGCATTCATAATCGAGCAGAAGGGGAGCTAGGTGGACAGGTACCAAGTCTGCGATGAAGGTCAGTGGGGTTACACTCCCTCTTCTAGCAACATTGGGAACTGTTCGGACAGTCGATCTCAGTGATTCTCAGACCGTATAAGGCCAGTGGGGTTACACTCCCTTTTAGAAAGTCTACATGAGATGAACTAGGTCTAGTCCAAGCCGAAACTCAAGGCGAAGCAGCGTCACAGAAGAACACCTGCAGCAGAGACCAAAGTGAAGCAACGACGCAGAAACGCATACAGGAAGGTCAAGACGAACAACGACGTTGCAGTAACGCATGCAGTAAGAACCAAAACGAAGCAGCGACGCAGAAGATCGAGCAGCGACGAGCCAAGCAGCGAAGTAAGCCCCGCAGCGAAAAACCAAGATGAAGCAGAAGGCCAAGACGACGCAGCGACGCAGAAGATCGAGCAGCAACGAGCCAAGCAGTGAAATAAGCCACGCAGCGAAAAACCAAGACGAAGCCAAAAGCCAAGACGAAGCAGCGACGCAGAAGATCGAGCAGCAACGAGCCAAGCAGTGAAGCAAGCCACGCAGCGAAAAACCTTGCGACGTTGTGCCAGGTAGCGACATTCCGGACAACGAAGCAAACGAAGTAACGGAGCCAACCGAGTAGCGAGCAAGCGAAACAGCGGACATCCATAACGTTGAGCCGAGCGACGAGCAAGTTCAAGGACGGAGTCAACCATGAGATGACAAACAGGGACCGAGTCGAGGAAGGCATACGGAGTCGTGCCACGAGTCGAGCGGCTACCAGCCACGACAAGTACGACGACAACGCCAGGACTACGAGGACCGACCGCAGAGCCAGGACATTCGAAGTAATTGCCACCCACACAGAGAGACAAGGATTGCCAAAACGTAGGGGCATCACAGAGAGACGAAGACAAGAAATAAACCGAGCGGAGAGGGCCAAGGCGTAGAGGCCACATAGAGAGACGAAGACAGAGAAAGGGCAGAGCAGAGAAAGACTTGGCGAGCGAACTACATCGAACATGAGGAACAAGGGCGACGGTCAAGGACTAGCGAAGATACACGAAGAAAGTACCAAGACGTGAACAACGAAGACAACCCAGACGAGAGCAATGAGGCAAGCAAACAACGTACAGGACCAGCGTAGCAGCCCCAACACGTAAGAAGTTGACACAAAGCGAAACAGCAAACGCTTCATACTAATTGAATTATACCTATTATCAATCTACTACTATTTTATTAAACTGAATCATGAATAAAGTGAAGTCTAATCAACAAATAAATGTTTTGTAACGGACCCTGGAGCCGACGAGTTTATCCCTGGAAATTTGAATCGTTACAATTTCCAACAACTTGCCAACTCAATACTTTGACATCTCATCTATGACAATCCCACAAAACATCACGCTTGCAGACCCAGCCTTCAATGCACCTCAGAGAATTGACATTTTAATCGGAGCCAGTCTATTCTTTGAGCTTCTATCCGTAGGACAGATACGACTGAATCAACAAGCAATATTGCAAAAAACAATATTCGGATAGATATTCTCAGGTAGTATCGACATAAGTTCAACTTGTCTTTTCTCTGCCGAAAATCCTTCGGAGGAACTAAATGCTATCGTTTCGAAGCTTTGGAAAATGGAGAGGTCTGACAGCAGTAAAAAATCATTTAGCTCGGACAATTTTCAATGTTCGGAATCCGGAAAATTCATAGTGCGATTGCCATTCCGCAAACCACCGCTAACACTTGAAAATTCTTACAACGTTGCTCTAGTTCGATACAACAAATTGGAAATGAGGCTGGCTAAGTCCCCAAAACTCAAGGAGGATTATATAGCTTTCATGCATGAATACCTGGATCTTCATCATATGGACGAGATCTCTCTTGCTGTAATTAAGGCTGACAGTTCATCAACAAAACTAAAAGTCGTATTTGATGGTTCTTGCAAGACAACTAGAGGTGATTCTCTCAACAGTATTCTGATGCTGGGTCCAACTATGCAGGATGACCTATTTACTATCATGGTTCGATTTCGCCTCTATGCTTATGCCTTGTCCTCCGACATCGTAAAGATGTACAGGCAAATACAAGTCGCAGCACCATATAACAATTTGCAGTGCATACTTTGGCGTGAAAATTTGGATTCGCCAGTTCAAATATTCCGTTTGAAAACCGTAACTTGTGGCACTTTATCAGCTGCATATCTTTCAATACGATGCATGCGGCAATTAGCCATGGAGGAAACCGACAAATTTCCACTTGGAGCCTATCATATTTTAAATAATTTTTATGTAGATAATCTTATGCGCGGTGCTGACTCACTGCAGAACCTGTCTGCAATCAAGCAGGAGGTTATGGAGTTGCTGTCCCTGGGCGGATTCAAGCTTCAAAAATGGTGCTGTAGCAGTACCGAAATATTGAACGACATCGACAAAGGTGATAGAGAACCACTGATGAGGCTTAATAGTGACGACGTTGTCAAGGCGCTAGGACTTTTTTGGAGCCCCAATGCTGATAAATTCGTTTTTCATTACGAAGAAATGACACGAAATGCTGTATACGTAACGAAACGATCGGTCCTCTCATAAATCGCGAAATTGTTTGATCCCCTTGGATTCATATAGCCTATTACTGTCAGAGCAAAAATATTCTTACAAAGACTATGGCAACACAAGCTTGATTGGGATGAAGACCTGCCATCGGATTTACACGCTCAGTAGACCGAAATGCAAGGCTAATTGCATTTAATCAACTCCATACGCGTTCGTCGTTACGCATAAACATCAAACGCAAGAGTACAATTGCATGGGTTTTTCGATGCAAATCAAGGTGCATATGGAGCTTGCATTTACCTGAGAAGTGAAGACTGCCATGGCAAGATTCATGTTGAACTTCTTTGCGCGAAATCTAGAGTAGCACCAGTATGAACGGAATCCTTGGCCCGTCTTGAACTATGAGATGCCCTGCTGTTAGCCGAGCTTCTCAAACGAGTAACACCAGCTTTAATAAAAGAAATAGAAGAACGATTCTGCTAGAGTGACTCCATAATTGCACTTGCCAGGATAAGGTCCATGCCCAACAAGCGGTCTACGTTCGTCGCGAATCGCGTCTCCAAAATACAGCAATTAACGGAATTATGTTCTTGGAATCGTGTGCCAGGACAGCACAACCCAGCTGACTTGCTCTCCCGTGGTTGTACACCAGAGGAGCTATCGAAATATCGAAAGTGGTTCATTGGTTCAAACTTCTTGAAGTTGCATGGTAAATTCTGGCCAAGGCCTAGCATCGCTTCCAACGTGGAGGTACCTGAGCATAAGAATGAGAAATACTCATTCGCTTGCTGTAAATCGAATAAAACAGATGACATAACTCAGAATTGCAAATTTTCCAATTCCTTCCTTTGCATAGTACGAGTTTTTTCTTTCGTGCGCCGATTCTTTTGGAGCAAGAATAAGCTGAAGCCGAATGCTCTTCGTATTTCCACAAATCAGTTTGAAGCAGCATTCAAGGCCATTATTCGAAATCTGCAAGAAGCTTTCCTTTCAACCGAATACAAGTGCTTGGCCGAAGGATAGGAAATTCCATTCAGCAGTCGAATTCTTCGCTTGAACCCATTCATGGGCGCAGACCAACTAATCCGCGTAGGAGGCCGTCTTTGCCGATAGGACCTGCCGTTTGATTCCAAGCACCAAATAATCCTAGTTAATGGTCATCCGTTCACCGACGCCATAATACGACATTATCACGAACAAAATCTTCATGCAGGCTATCAAGCGGTGCTCAACACTATTCGTCAAATGCTATGGATCATCAATGGTACTCGAGCCGTAAGCAAGGTCATTCGGCGGTGCATTACTTGCTTCGGATCTCAGCCAAGGCTAGCATCGCGAATCATGGCTGACCAGCAACTTGATCGCCTTCGCCCTTCTCGGCCTTTCACGGTAACAGGAGTTGATTTTTGTGGCCCGATTTACTTAACGCAGCGAATTCGAGGTAGGCCGCCTACTAAGGGCTACATAGCAGTTTTCATCTTCTTTTCGGTGAATTGGTTCCTGACCTAACTATGCAATCCTTTCTGGTTGCACTGCGACGCTTCATGTCAGGCAGTATTCGGATAATGCAATTTTGTTGGGGCTCGAAACGAGCTCAAGGACCTCCGTGAGCATCTGCTCTCAACTAATCACATCAAAGCCGTGGAAAACTTCACCTTATCTGAAGGTATTGACTGGGAGTTCATACCGCCAAGGTCACCTCATTTCGGCGGACTTTGGGAGTCTGCTGCTAAAATCGCCAAAAGACATCTCAATAAGGTCGTGGCGACTAAGTCAAATTTCTCCTTCACGTACGAAGAAAATACGCTAGCCATTGAAGCCATCATGAATTCACGACCGATTTTGGCAGCGCTGGCGCAAGGAGTATATCCAAATGATGCAGTCAAAAGGGAAACGGTTCCGTTCTCAAACAAACAATTGGGTCGGATAACTAGTTCTTATGACCATCTGCCGCAGCTTAAATGGCCCATGGGCAGAATTATTAGCACTCACCAAGGAAACGACCATAAGGTTCGGGTCGTCAGCATAGAAACCGCGAATGATGTTGTCAAGCGTGCCATAACCAGGGTTGCCGTATTACCGTTGCCAGGGACGACAGCTGAGCCACTTGCAACTACAAACAACGATGAAGACAATTGCCGTGCTCAGTGAACTACTTGGTACTTACATTTTTTTCATTTTTAAAAGACTTGCGCCTTTCAAAGGGGCCGGTATGTTAAGATCTTGAAGTTGGTAATCCTGCCTACTGACATTTACTTTTTGACTAGTCATGTTAAAGCCGTGTTGGCTTTTTTGCGTTAACTTCGGTTTGACAAGTTCTCTCTCTTTTTAGTTCGATTAGCCACTACGAACGTAGAAATTAATCATTGTACCGAAAATCACGGAAAAATACAGAATATACGTACAAGTAAACCATACATAAAGTTGTTTCTTTTCTCGCGATCAAGTGTACTCTGCACCTAAGAACTAAAACATCGCGGATATTTTTATTTTTATTATTTCATGTTTTCTTAAAATTATAATTTAGTTCAATTTATGTATTCATTTTTTTTTTTCTTTATTAATGCGTTGAATTGAATTTTTTTATTTGTTTTTATATTTATGTAAGAATATATCTTTTTTAAATCTGATCTTAGACTTAAAAAATCATTCATTTGTATTTTGTTAACTTTTAAACAATTCCAATTATCTTAGATAGACGATTTCAAATTCTTGGACTGCTAGATAAAATGACCCTTATCATGAATCGCAAAAAGGCCAATTTTGTGTCCTTACCATAGCCAATTCTTTTGAAAATTTGTGTACTTGAAGAACTAGTGAAAAAAAAGTAGAGTGTCCAAGTCCTCTTTGGAAATTCAAATCTTTCTTTAGTTTTATAAAATAGGACTTATTTTAAAGGGGAAGGTTATTGTAAAAAAGTAAAATACAATTCAAATATATCCTTTAAATTTCTTTTCAAGGATAACTATTTTGTCCTTTATCCTTGAATAATAAAAGTCAACTTTCAATTTTCTTAATTTTTTTATACTTTGTGTACTATGCGGTTTTTCAAAACATACCAAAAAATCAACTTGGGATCTCAATGGGATCGAGGTAAAAAAAATCGAAGAACATCAGTGCCCCAAAATGACAAAGATAACCAAAAAATGTGCAGCCAACTACCATTAGTCGAATACAAAAGCTTGGATTTGTAAATATTGCAGGGTCATTCCATTAAGAATCGCAAAAGTTGTGACCTTACCATCGCCGATTCTTTTGAATATTTGTGTACTTCAAGAATTAATGGAAAAAAAAATCGAATAACGACAGTCGAGCTCGTCTATATTGCACCGCGAAAGTACGGAGCCACATGTTGCGGCAACTCAACAACATAGGCGCTTCGCCGTTGATTTCCAGCGCCGAACCAACTAAAGAAAGTTGCGGTTTTGACTGAGTGCCAGACAATAG
The DNA here is from genome assembly GCA_949128065.1 of Beris chalybata. NCBI lineage: Eukaryota > Metazoa > Arthropoda > Insecta > Diptera > Stratiomyidae > Beris > Beris chalybata. The sequence goes on along the minus strand of OX421894.1, from coordinate 73,432,013 downwards.
GTGTTGTACCCCTCGAATCACTGCCTAAGATCCTTGGAGTGGTAAATCCCCACACGTTTGCCGCCTAGATCCTCTAATTTGTAACGCGAATTGCCTAACACACGTCGAATCCTGCACTTGAGGAACTTCTTCGCCAGCTTGTTATTTTAATTCTGCACGGCTGTGGACAAGGAAAAATTCCTTCGGAATACTTCTTGTCCTACACAAAATTGTGTTCAAGTGCACGCAGATTATAACTACTGCTCCGTCTGCGCCAGTTGCCTCACGATAGGAATTCCCTCCCATGTACATTTGACTCTCCCTGCGCTGGCAAACTCTTCAGCTGTTCATAGTCCTTCCCGTGCAACATCATATGATTCCCAAACAAAACCTGATAAATAGAAAATCCAATGGCTTGGGAGAGTGAGCTCCGAAGTGTACATCGAATTTTGCTTTGATTCTCATCCCATCGTGTTTGGTCCTCAGTGACTCAGTGATGAATGCTCGAGTTCCGGCCAGGATGGACTTATTGACACGTTCCGAAGCATTCGCTTTCGAAGAGTAGCTCGGCGTGTAGAGATGTTGAACTCCGTATATGTTCTGAATGGAGTTAAACACACTCGACCTAAATTGAGAGCTGTTATCGGAGAGGATCGTCTCAGGTGTTCCAAACGTAAACTCTTCGGCAGTTATCCTCCCCAAAGGATGTAATAATGGGAATTTCGTGAAGTGATCCAAGACGATCAAGATTGTGGTTTTACCCCGTTTGGTACGCGGATGTGGTCCCAGTACGTCGATGTAAAGTTGCTGGAATGGCTGATCCGTTTGAAATGGTTCTCTCATAGGCGCTGGTAGAGGTCTGTTCGGGGACTTTGTCTCTTTAAAAGTGTCGCACGCTAGAACGTAGGTGCGTCCTTGTGTGGCCATCCCGGGCCAGTACGAAAATCGCCTGACTCACTCTAGCGTTTTGGCATAACCACCATGGACCGTGGTGTCTGTCTCGTGCGCCTGAGCAATCGCAATTGACGTAAGTCTCGATGGAAGCCACAATTTCCAGGCACTGTCTTCCGCAATCGGGTCTTATACGTCGGGAAGCCGATCGGCGTTCGCATCGACAGTGGACACTAATTCCTTATATTTTTGGCCATAGAACTCTATATAATCCATGTTCACCATCGATGCCACGTCGATCAGCGCTTTTAATCCCTCTTCGTACAGACGAGGACGAGAGAGAGAGCGTCGGGTACAACTTTCAGGCTCCCTCGTCAGTGCTCGATTGTAAAGTCGAAACCCTGAAGTCATAAACTCCATCTTGTGCACCGTCCTTGTAGGTCATTCCGCGACATGAGCCATTTGAGACTTTCGTTTGATGACTTTGAACCCAGTCCCTTCTACAAGGGCTCGCATTTGTTTCACGCTCAACACAGCTGCATAACCCTCGAGTTCAGTTACGCTGTAGTTGCGTTGATCGGAAGTGAGCTTCTGTAACATATGCGCCACTGAAGATTCCGATCCGTCGCCGATTTCCTGGATAAGAAAGATACCTACACCTGATTTACTGGCATCGCATTGAATTACGAAAGACCTCTTAAAGTAGGGATTGATCAATAAGGTGGGTTTTGTCAACAAGTCTTTCACTAATAAGAAGGAAGTTTGTGCCTCTGTAGTCCAAGCAAACTGGTTGGACTTCTTTAGAGTGTCTGAGATTGGTGATACGGTAGCAGCAAAGTCGGGGACAAATAGTCGATACTAGCCGGCCATACCAAGGAAGGGTAATCGACGATGGCTGAGATTTTGTTCCGATCTGTCTTCAAGCCTCCGTCTCCAACGATGTATCTGAGATATTTCACCTCTTTCAGACAAAACTTGCTCCTGTTGACTTTAATAGTCAAGCCAGTCTTTCGCAAACAATCTGCGACTTCGGCCAATGAAATCGTGGCAAACGACTTAAGATACCGTCAATGTGTGGTAATGGTTAGGCAACCTTCTTCGTCACATTATTGACTTTACGCGAATCCAAACAAAACCTGACCTTGCCTGGCTTCCTCACGAAAACCACAGGCGATCTCGTCATTCCAGAGTTTTTGGATCGCAGGAGATACGAGATAGTGACGCTGTTTGATGGGACTTGCATCACCAACGTCTATACTGTATTCGACGACGTTGGTCATACCGAGTCCATGAACTTTATATGATGGCAATTTGGACTTTGCCATTTCCAACCTCTTCACATCTGTGGGCATTAAATGGTGGGCATCCGGATCAATTAGTTGCGATGCAGTATCGGGAGTATCGACCGCGCTGATGATGCTAGGAGCTAGCTGAAAAGATTGCCAGAAATTCTTCCCTTTCTGCGACAGGCTCGGCACGATTTATAGTGTCATGAGCTTGGTAGTACCACAAAAGGTAGTATCGGTAACACTCGTTCCCAATACTTTCTGTTCAGCACCATCAGCGGTCTTCACCTCCTGAAAGACCGGTCGATATTTCACTGGCACTGGTATTTCCTCCTCATGCATGCCTGACCAACGAGTGAATGAACGAGTGAGTGAGTGAACGAGTGAGTGAATGACTAAATAATTGAGATAGGAAAAAAAATTAGCGAGTAGCTGACGAAAATCGTTAAAATATATGCATTCTATTTTAACTGAACATTTTTTGCCCCCTCTTCCGAACTCCAATGGATATTCGTATTTTTTTAAGTCCAAATCACTTTTCTAGTTGATTTACATATACACTCCGAGTTTCAACTTTCTAGCATATGCCAATACATAGTTAGGAAAAACACCCCACACCCCCGTACCATGCTACCCCTATAAAAAATTTTATTTTTCCAACATGCCACTACTATAGCTCTATCTAAATACCAAGTTTCTGCTTTTTATCATTATAGGTTCTTAAGATATAAACATCGGAATCTTTTCCTTTTCACCCTCCCCCACCCTCACTCTCTACACCCACACCCCGAATTTTTTTTTCCCTCCTAGGGTTCTATTGGGCCTACGTCTGGTAAAAAATTTATGCATCTATCTTTCACTGTTCTTGAGATATGATGATTTTTTTGAATATTTCTTATCCCCCCCCCCTTCCATGTTCAACCTCATACTTAAAAATTTTTAATTTGAGAAATCTTTATTTGTCGACCTTTCAACTCAAACCGAATTTAATTTTTCTAGAGCAATTGGTTCGTGAGATATCGTAATCTAAAGTTTTTCACCCTCCCACCACCGTACGCTACTACCACACTCAAAATTTTTTTTCAATCCTTTGTTCTAGTATAGGTTCAGATATTTGTTAAGTTTGAATTTAGTGCTATCAACGGTTTAGGAAATATGGATTTTAGAATGTGTCGATCTCGGCATTTTTGCGTTTTGGACGAATTATTTTCCCCCCCACTCCCACACCCCTTCACCCATATGAACATTTTTTTTGCAAATGGGTCCACTATCGAAGTTCTATGGAAATTTCACGTTTCAGCCTCCTAGCGCAAGCGGTTGCTGAAATCTAGAAGCCAAAATTTTTCATTTAAGACCCTCCCCTCTCCTCCTTCTCACTCCCACACCCCCCTTAAAAGATACCAGTCGTAGAGATTCACCCAACCTACCCACCACAAAAATTTCATGATAATACCTCAACGGGTTTGGGAGCTACGCGCCTTCAAACTATTTTCCGTACGGCGTACAAACGGACATTTTTTTTCATTGCTTTTTTGGGGTCTACTAGTTCTAGAACGTGAAAATACAAAATTTCAGGGTAGCAAATATGTTTGAAATTTCAGGTAATAAAATAAAATTGAGCGAGTGATTGAATGATGAATGAATACTGTGTGATGACGATCAGGTGATCAGATGCAAGACGATACTTGCTGGTGAAAATGGACGTAGGGAGTTTCCAAAGGGAAAATTGAAATTTTGTAAATTTAATGAGTGATGAACGGATACCAACTTAGAAGAATGGTGTTTTGGCTTAACGGAGAATATGAAAATGGCAAGTTTAAAATAGGCAGAGTGTATAAATTTTGTTCAGAAGTTGGTTCGTAAGGTGCAATTAATGGGATGCACTACAACCAGCCGACCATAATGTGATGGAATGTTTGTTCGTGATTTGCGTATTACAGGCAACCCTCGTATAACACGATGGATACGTACCGTGTTATATCGAAAACGTGTTAAGTGAATCATGGAAGTAATACAAATTACGCCAATGCGTTCCGTGTTATATCAAAACAGCGTACCGTGTTATATCAAAACCGTGTTAAGCAAGACATAGAAGTAATACATATTACGCCAATGCGTTCCGTGTTATATCAAAATTTAAAAGTCATAAAAGTCATATAAAAACAATTTTATTTCAAGTATTTTTAATGATTCTAAACAAGAAGTTCAGTGGCGTTGCTAAAAATGATTTTTTTTGGGGGGGGGGGGGGGGGGGGTGGTTTTATTATATATTATATTATATTATATATTATCTACAAGTAGTTATTACCATAGTAGTAGTAGTAGTAGCAGTAGTAGTAGTAGTAGTAGTAGTAGTAGTAGATATAGTATATAATATCTACTACTACAACAACAAAAAAAAAGAGAAATTTGTAAGTAATAGAGCTCTCTTTCGAGCTCTAATGAAGCGATTCTCGAGATATGAAACTCGGAAGCCCTACATATTTTTCCCGTATGAATTCTAAGCTTCTATCTTAAACAGCTCTTGTGATATGAGACATGATAAGAAAAATTCTCCAACTTCCTTGCTTCACTTCCTGTTCACATTAACCGTTTACGAGAAAGACTGTAGAATATTTCGATCTGAGCGTTCGAGCATTTCGAAAGTATTGTTTTTTCTCACTTCCACACTCTTCATTTATATCGAAAACTTTTTGTTTACATTGTTTTATATTGTATTAAATTCAAGTTTCAGCTTACTAGTATAAACGATTGAGAAGTTCCAAGATCTCCGCTTACAATTGACCACAGCCACTTAAAGAGAATCCACCTAACTTACACTCTGAAAAAATTGCAGCTTACAAGGAACACAAAACGATTCCACAACCAGTTTTCGAACTGAGTGTAGCTTAAGGGGGATCATCTGAGTAGAAAGCAGAAAAAATAGATGAATTTTAGAAACTATTATCTCAAAAACTAAAAAATCTATTCAAAAATAATGTGTCAAATTTTTGAAAAGTACGTTTCGAGACGTGCTATAATAAACACTCATAATAAAACCCCTTTAAGCAAGGAGATGGTCTAGCACCCATGCTTTTCAACTTGGCACTAGAGAATGTCATACGAAAAACCCTGGTCGACACTAATGGGACACTACTATTCAAGTCCACCCAACAGCTAGAACACCTCCTGTTGAACTGCCCAGCTCTCGCTAGGAGACGGCTGAAAGGTCTGGGTGCTTCGACCTTCGAAAACCTTAAAAAAGTCTCTTTTAACAGCATACAGAGTCTAATCAATTTTTCTATGGTTACAGGGACCTTAGAATTGAACGAGGAACTCTCAACACAGATCGAAACGCAAGCGCACCTACCATAAGTACATTGGGTCTCCTATTTTTGTGTGGTATCACTATGGACTCACGGTGGTCGATGTGAGGCCTTTGGCCGCCACTGAAATCTGAACCTAAGCCGAACCACCCAATAGCATAAGCTGACGATATATCTAAGTATGTAAGCATCCTCGCAAGATCCTTCCCTAGTGCTGAGGAGGTATTTGTCAATCTTGACTCTGTCATATACCAATTTTGGAGTATAATTTGGAGAGTATAGATAATTTCATATATCTTGAGACTAGTCTAGAAAAAAATGGCTACGAAACGGACAAAAACAAACGACGATGATTCATCGATTAAAACGTACTATACTCGGTTAAGGAAGATAGCAAAGCTATCTTAAAACTAAGATACTAGAGGACGAGGTCTTTAAGTCAAAACGGTTTGAGGTGAAGAATTTAGGAGACCAGGACTTAGGATCTCAAGGGGATTGGGGTCAAAAAAATTTAATATTAATGAAAGAATGCCATTAATTTGTCGTGGGCAATGATTCTTGGCCGTGTCTCCTTCCAAAAATCCCTGAAAAAGGCACTACACTCCACATAAACACAACACTTTTGTATAAAGTTACCAGTATTTTTATTAAGAAAATATCTTACACTTTACAATCTACTTTTACTTATCAACTCTATTCCCAAGATTATACATACTATAAGCCGACCTATCAGGTTTGACAGCGCGACCAAAACTCCTCTTTTTCCGAATTTGAGAATCTCGATCAGCAATTATCGCTTATACAGTAAAAGTTCACCGAGTCGATAATTGCATCGGCCATCGATCAGCTCTCGGCCATCGACACAAGTTGGATTTTAGTCGATCGATAGCCGATGTCGCACTTTTCTTCCTGACCATCGGGCACAGGTGTCCGACCTTTGTACGAGTAAAAGTGCATACCTCGTATTGGAAGTTATTACATACTACTGATATTCAATACAACTTCCGGTACGAGTCATGCTTGCATGAAAATCGGGGTCAAACCGACCCACGACATTCCTCCCCCCTTGAAAAAACCGATGCCCGACGGTCTAGGAAATTCTCATTTCGGACGTACCGTTCTCGTTCGAACATATAAGAATTATTTTATTTTTTATATTATTTTGGCAGGTGGCCGTACTAATACGCAAATTCCAAGTTTTTTCTCTTTTTTATGAGATTTTTTTTTTTTTTCATTTATATTTTTTTATAATTTTTTTTTTATATTTTCTTATTCTATTTTTTTTTATTTTAGAATGTTAAGTTCCCATATATTAATTTTATAAGTGTAAGTTATAGGTATATTATTCCATACTTTTATTTATATTATTCCTTTTTATACTCTAGATGAAATCATATAGAGTATTATAAGTTTGATCCAGCCGAAAATTATGTAACGCATAGAACCAAGCCTCGGACGAAAAAAAGTTTTATAGTATTTTTTGTTTATGTGTGGCCAAAAACCTCAAATCCGCTTGACGTACGTCCGTCTGTCCGTCCGTCTGTCTGTTCGTGAACACGATAACTCAAGAACGCCTTGACCTAGGATCTTGAAATTTTAAATCTGAGTGTTTGGTTGAATTTGTAAGGCTAAGTTCGTTAACGGGCAAAATCGTCCCACTCCTTCGGGTAGCTGCCACACAAAATGTCCATAAAACACGTGTTCAAGAATATTGGCCGATATCTTCATAAGGGTTCAGGCTACGACTTGGAAATTTTTTATGTGTTAATTTTCAAATATTTGGAGCTATATGTATGATTATGAAGAAAATCCTATTAGTCCTTCCAGTGGCTGCTATACAAAAATCCTGTTAAAATATCTTCATTCAATTCACGAAACTCACTATAACTCAAGTAATCGTCTAGCTATGAATTCAGAATTTTGTACAAATTAGTTTTGGGTGAATACAAAGCTCGAGTTTACTAAGCGATATCATTTTACTCCTTCTGGTACCTTCCATATAAATGTCCTCAAAAATTGTGTTCAAGAATATTGACCAATAACTTCGGAATGCCTAAAGCTACGACTTTGAAATCTTGTATACGTTGGTTTTTCAATAGTTGGAGCTAAGTCTATGATTATGAAAAAAGTCCTTTTAGCCTTTCGTGTAGCCGCCATTAAAATATGTTACCAAAATGTCTTCATATAATTTACGAAACTCACTATAACTCTAGTTATCTCTTAGATGCGAGTTCGAAATTGTGCACAAATTAGTTTTGAGTAAAAATAAAGTTTGAGTTTACTAGGCAGATAAATCGTTTTGCTCCTTCTGGTACCTGCCATATAAAATGTCCTTAAAACATGTGTTCAAGAATATTGGCCGATAACTTTAGACAGGCTTAAACTATGGTTTTAAAATTTTGTATGTGCTAATTTTGCAATAGTTGGAGCTAATTGTATGATTATGAAGAAAATTCTATTAGTCCTTCGAGTGGCTGCCATGTAAATATCTTGTTAAAATATCTTCATTTAATTCACGAAACTCACATTAACTCAAGAAATCGTTTAGCCATGAAATTTAAATTTGGTTTCAATAAGATTTAAGCAAAAAGGAAGTTGGACTGCGTTTGTCAGTGAAATTTCTTGACTCCTTCGAGTAGCTTCCATACAAAAAAATCCTTGAAAACTAGAAATTTTTTCGATGGCTTGGTTGTGAATTTTAGCTGTTTGTTTAAAATTTTGTATTCCTTTGTTTTCCAATAGTTAAATGTATTTCTTAAAAAAAATCCTGCTAGTCCTTCGCGTAACAGCTATACAAACATCCTTTCAAAATGTCTTCACTAAATTTATGGAACTCACTATAACTCAAGTAATCGTTTAGCTGTTAATTTAGAATTTTGTACAAATTAGTTTTGAGTGAAAACGAATTTCGAGTTTACTAGTCAGCGAAACCCTTTCACTCCTTCTGGTACCTTCCATACAAAAAATCCTTAAGATACGTACTTAACCATATTTTCCCATAACTTTTGAACGCGTCAAACTACGAAATTGAAATTTTATACTCATTAGTTTGTGGATGGTTCCAAGGAAAGGGATAAATACATATATAAGAAATCGAGTGAGTCCTTCCTGCACCTACATGTGAATGTCCTTCTAAAGTGACATTTTATTCCCGATGGCACACCCAGTTCAAGAAATGATTTTAAACATTGATGATATTGTTTTTAAGTTTCAAGTAGCAACGAAATGGAGGTCCTTAAAAAAGGACATACAACATGCACATACGTAATTCTACTTTAGCCCCAACTACAATATAAATCGGAGTTCAGTATCATCTAGAGTATTATACGATTGGCTTGCAGCCGATCGTGACTGCACTCTGCGGTATGTCTTAGTACCAGTTTTACTGTATTATTTATAATACAGTATTGTTATCGATTTTTTAAAAAAAAAAATTTGCTGCCCTCAAAATTTTTTTGTCCACGTTTCATGACTAGTAGACGCGAAAAAAGCAATAAAAATTTTCACTCCGTCTGTACGCCGTACCCCGTACGCCGTACGCCGTACGCCGTACGCCCCAAAATCTTTGAAGGCTCGTAGCTCTCAAACCAGTGGAGCTATTAAATTCAAATTTTTACTAAGAATAGACTTGGTAGACCCCTTGAATTGACATTATTTTCAGGGGAGGAGGTGTAAGGGGGAAGGCGGGGTAAGCGTTTTAGACGAAAAATTTAGGTTTCTAGATCTCAGGAACCGCTTGTGTTAGGAGGCTGAAACTTAGCATTTCTATAGAACTTTGATAATGGACCCGTTTGCAAAAAAAAAAACAGATATGGGTGTGGGGAATGGTGAGAAAGAAAAAGGTCCGATGCTTATATCTTAAAAATCTATAATGATAGGAAGCTGAAACTTGGTATTTAGATAGAGCTATAGTAGTGGCATGGTGGAAAAATAAATTTTTTTTTAGGGGTAGTATGGTACGGTGGTGGGGGGCTTATGCTAAGAAGTTGAACCTCGGTACGTATATGTAAATTATTTAGAAAAGTAGTTCTGATAAAAAAAAAATTTGAATATTCATTGGCGTTCAGAAGGGGGGGCAAAAAAAATATCGGTTAGTATAAAATGCATATATTTTCACGATTTTCGTCATATCTACTAGGTCTTTCGAAATATTGAGTTCATTTTTTTTCTACGGATTCTTCATGTGAATACCTAGAAAGTGTTTTCAAGATTTTTTGAAATTCAACCCCTAAGAGGGTGTAAACTGGTTGTATATTTTTTCATGAATTCCACCATGTTTCTCAGGTCTGATCAGATATCGAATATCTTTTCACTTCCCCAGGTTTGTTTAATAATCACCTATTTTTAAGTTTTGTTTTTTTCAACCTCTAGACCACATCCCGGAATATGACCCAATTATTTAATTCATATGTTACACCCTTTTCTAACCGCTTCCCGAACTTTTTGTTAGGTTTTCAGTCACATAGTAACATACACCGCATCCCCGAATTGAACGCGTTCTGAACTTCTGCCGGAAAAATAATACAGTTGCGCCCAGACTGTTGGCAGATTTTTTATTATCAATATTTCTTGTATTAAGCTGAACCTAAGGTACCTATTCGTTGGGGCCCATTCGTCCTCCGGCTTGTCGGCGTTCGAAGAATTATTATCGGGTTCGGGTTATATATTTTTGTTGGTTTTATCGTGTTAGACGGGGTTCATGAACTGTTTTTATATGTTAATTAAGATTCCGGAGTCGCACTATGGCCATTAGAAACCATATCACTTTTGTCACTTTAATCGTTTTCGCGAACTCGGTATTTGTTTGATATCTGTTATTTAATTTTTGTTCACTCTCGTTCACCAAACAAAACTTTTTAATTTGTCGATATCATTATAATTTTAATAACTTAATAACTTAATTTTTCCTTTATAATTTCACTCCCGATCTTCAAGCTAAACAACCGTCCTGCTTCACACTCCAAACCTTTTTCCTCGTTTTCTCCTCTTTTTCATATCGCTCCTCTGCCGCCAGAAAAAAAACGGTTTATTTATTTTTTTCGCATTTCGATTTTTGGCGCGAAATTTTTCCTCTTGGGCTATTTTACTGTATTATTAATAATTATTAATAATACAGTATTGTTATCGATTTTAAAAAAAAAAAAAATTTCCTGCCCTCAAAATTTTTTTTTCCACGTTTCATGACTAGTAGACGCCGTACGCCGTACGCCCCAAAATCTTTGAAGGCTCGTAGCTCTCAAACCAGTGGAGCTATTAAATTAAAATTTTTTCTAAGAATAGACTTGGTGGACTCCTTGAATTGACATTATTTTCAGGGGAGGAGGTGTAAGGGGGAAGGCGGGGTAAGCGTTTTAGACGAAAAATTTAGGTTTCTAGATCTCAGGAACCGCTTGTGTTAGGAGGCTGAAACTTAGAATTTCTATAGAACTTTGATAATGGACCCATTTGCAAAAAAAAAACAGATACGGGTGAAGGGGTGTGGGAGTGTAGGGGGAAATAATGCGTCCGAAACGCAAAAATGCCGAGATCGACAAATTCTAAAATCCATATCTACTAAACCATTAATAGCAAGCAATTAAAACTTAACAAATATCTGTGGTTATACTAGGAGAGTAGATTGAAACAAAATTTTTGGGTGGGGGTAGTGGCGTACGGGGGTGGGGGGTGAAAGACTTTAGATTACGATATCTCACAAACTAATTGGACCAGAAAAACAAAATTCGGTTTTATTATAAAGATTGATAAATAAAGATTGCTCAAAGTAAAATATTTGAAGGGGGTAGAGGAGCACGGAAGTGGGAGGGATTAGAATTTTTCAAAAATAACACGATTCATATCTCAATAACAGTGTAAGATGGATGTTTCAAATTTTTACCAGAAGTAGGCCTAATAGAACCCTAGTAGGGAAAAAAAGTTTGGGGTGTGGGTGTAGAGGGTGAATGTGGGGAAGGGTGAGAAAGAAAAAGTTCCGATGCTTATATCTTAAGAATCTATAACGATAGGAAGCTGAAACTTGGTATTTAGATAAAGCTATAGTAGTGACATGGTGGAAAAATAATTTTTTTTTTAGGGGTAGTATGGTACGGTGGTGGGGGGTGTTTTCCCTAACTTCAGAACGGCTTATGCTAAGAAGTTGAAACTCGGTAGGTATATGTAAATTAACTAGAAAAGTAGTTCTGATAAAAAAAAATTCAAACATTCACTGGCGTTCAGAAGAGGGGGCAAAAAAAATATCGGTTAATATAAAATACATATATTTTCACGATTTTCGTCATATCTACTAGGTCTTTCGAAATATTGAATTCATTTTTTTTCTACGGATTCTTCATGTGAATACCTAGAATGTTTTTTCAAAATTTTTTGAAATTCGACCCCTAAGAGGGTGTAAACTGGTTGTATACTTTTTCATGAATTCAACCATGTTCCTCAGGTCTGATCAGATATCGAATATCTCTTTACTTCCCCAGGTTTGTTTAATAATCACCTATTTTTAAGTTTTGTTTTTTTCAACCTCTAGACCGCATCCCGGAATATGACCCAATTATTTAATTCATATGTTACACCCTTTTCTAACCGCTTCCCGATTTTTTTGTTAGGTTTTCAGTCACATAGTAACATACACCGCATCCCCGAATTGAACTCGTTCTGAACTTCTGCCGGAAAAATAATACAGTTGCGCCCAGACTGTTGGCAGATTTTTTTCAATTTTCCCCGGAAATAAATTCCGCCACTAGATGACGTTCTCGTTGTTTGGGTGGTTATAATTTTACAATTAAGCATCAAACAATTTTTAAATTTAAATAAATGTAATATAAGATCAAAACCAAATAATTCCGGTGCAGAATGGTAATTCTCACTGAGATACTCGAAACAAAAAAAAATCATGAGAAAAATGGAGAGAAGAGGATCATGCAAAAAAAAATAACTAACTAGAACACGTAATTATAACCTAAGTTGGTTTCGTAACAAATCTATACTAAAAATATTTTATAAAAAGATTCAGTATCTCAGATGGTATAATTAATTGGTATTTCTAGAAGATAAATCAATGAAAAAATTATTGATTTTTAATAGTTATGCCTTTCAAATAATTTGAGAACATATAACACTATTTTTTTCTGTAAAATCAAAATTAACGTTTCAATCTATTAAAAACCTGTAGAAAGGAAAAATCAAACAGGGACAAAAAATTGTCGTACTGGACTTATGGGGCCTTAACAAGATCGCTAAATACAATTAGTGAGAAATAGCCAAGAATAATTCGATTTGCACTTGTACCCCTCTGGCTCATATCATTGGTGCTTTTTCGTTTAGTATTGGATTTGTTTTTTTAACAAATAGCAGCCTTTAGCTTCTTGTATCTGTACGCCACTGGTAATAGACACTCTAAAGAGACATTTCTTGCTTCAAATTTTCAAATTTTCATAACAATAGTTACAATACGATATGTAAAAATATGAATACGAGATATGGAATATTCGGTTTCTAGAAGTTTAGCTGTATTTTATATGACAAGCCTTTACTTCCAACAAAAGAAAGAATATAGCACTGCCATCTAATTTGTTTCGATCGATATATTTTCACATGTTCCCACGAGCATTGTTTATAAAGATATAAAATCTGTTAAAAATTGACAAACACCACGGCGACGTAACGCGACGTTTGCAAGCGCAAACTTATCAAACTAAAATTTTTACTTACGAGGCAACGAATCTATAAAATTATAAGGCCCGGACTACATGGTTCTTTTTCAACTCCGAAAAAAAAAACCGATTCCGGACAGCTTCCACTACACGACTCTGAACCGGCCATGTCGACTGAGCACTGCTACTCGATTGACAAAACCACACGGAAAAATTCCAGACACCCACTTGTAGTCGAGCGCATACAAATCTATATGTTCTTGATATTTAATTCCTGATCAACCGTCCGGAGAAACCTGTGCATGCTCAGGTTTTTTTTCCGCACACGCGGTTTTCCGGAGTCATGTAGTCGACGAGCTAAAATCTCATACATTTCTATGAGACATGGTTTATATTCTTTCCGGAAGGCGGAGCCTATTTTCTCCGGAGTCGAAAAAAAACGGACCATGTAGTCCGGGTCTAATCCGGGTTGAATCCTTTATTAATATATGGCACATACATATGTACATACAAAACAAAAACCGAATCCATGATCGTTCGGTTATAAAATTCTATTTAACAAATTCTTTCGAATTTTAATCCCTCAAATTAAAACCTGGGTTGATTCGTTCGCAAGTTTCCATCGTGCAACATATTTCGTTCTGTCAACTTGAACGATCGAACGGTGATGTAATCGCTCTTGTTATTTAATGGAAAGCAGACACGTATTGACGGTAATACCTCTTTCTGAGTCTCGACTTGCGTTTTTTAGTAGGAAATGATCTTATTGGCCATTCCTTAAATTTTTTTACTTAGGTTCATTCGTTCAGCTTAGTGACCCGTTCATTTTGAACGGATCTTGACTGACCGACCGGAATGTATACAATGTTCACAAAAATTTTTCTTTCACAGTGGATTCTTACAACGGAACATCATTACGGCTTTCTCGTCTAGAACGAAGACAAATGGGGGCGTATTTATGCATAGCATCCAATGATGTGCCACCTGCAGTAAGCAAGAGAGTTTCACTTAGTGTACATTGTAAGTACCTACATACACAGTTGTAGTTCTGTTAACTCCTTTGTGTACATGTTCGTTAAGCCCCGTTTTCACGGTGATAGTTTTGTCGGATAGGACTTTCGCGAAAGTATAGCACTACAGTATGATAGTGTAATAGTGTGACAGTCTGCTGTTTACAAGGCGCGATGTACGATAGTAAAATTAGACATGTCACTAGTCTATCACGTACACACAAAATCACGTACACATAAAATCAAAATTATATTTTTTTGCAATTAGCAACACGTATTCACAAGATCGAAATTATTATTAAATACTTTTATGTTTTGAAATTATTTTTTTTACCGTCAAATATCAATGTCAACATAAAACTATCGCGATAGCTCTATCAACTATCTCGTCAAGCATGATAGTGCGATAGTGCTATCATGACAGCACGAAAGTTTACATGGTGATAGTTATGACGATAGTAGTTATCATGACAGCAATTATCGCAAAAACTATGACCGTGAAAACGAGGCTTTAGAGTTATATTCAGTTTCATTTGTTATATACTAATTCTTACAAAAACAAAAGATATTATGGTTTAATATTCATAGACCATACAGTAATTTTACGTTTTCTATATTCTAAATCCAAGTTGCTCCAATGGTACGAGCACCAAGCCAATTATTGGGTGCACCATTAGGATCAGATGTCCAGCTGGAATGTCAGGTAGAAGCTTCACCAGCCCCCGTATCATATTGGCTCAAGGGCGGAAGGATACCACCCAATGGATTCGCCAGTGTTAGTAGCAGTACATCTGAATCTGGTCAACCAAGGCCAGAAATGCTTTTAGACGGGTAAGTACCAGTGTGACCGTTTTGATATTTCTCAGGGTAGCAAATTTGGGTAGCAATTCTTTGCTTGGGTAGCAAAAATATTTTTTAATCCTACTTTTAAGTAAATGGAACAGTTACGTCATAACATGCTTATCTGTTACTGTAACACTGTATATCCACTACAAATTTAAAATGTTTAAAGACAAAATAATATTTTAAAGCGTGTAATTTGGTTAGGAAAATCAAAATTCACACAAAATGCACATTTTGCCCTTCGACTATTTTTTTGATTTTAAAGTTTTGGAATCTCTGGATTCGTCTCGTCTCTGGCTACAATTTTAAAACTAAATTGAGCTTACATATGTACATGCTTACTAAAAAGCAGTCCTAAGCATTTAAAACTTAGTTTTTAAAAACCCAGTTAGTGGCAAAAAAAGCCTTGTTTCTTTGAGTTTGGTTTCGAAAGCTGACCAATACTATCAGTTCCAAAACCAGTCATATATTTTCTTATTTTTCTTGATACAACACTGTTTTAGACTATTTTAATACACTTTTTACTTTATTATTTTAATAATAGAGTATTTGTTATAGTTTGGTAATGGTATAATAGTATCCTTGAATCTTATAAAATCGAACAGCTCATAGTTAATATTACCTTGCACAATCATTGATTTGAGTTTTTCCGTTGTACGTTTGTGCTTCAAGGCTGTAAGGAGAAGAAAAATGTTGAATCCCGCTGTTGGTGGGATTCGATGTCGCGCCTTTAGCTTTGAGCTTAATATATCCTTGCGAACAACCAAAAATTCCATCAAATTGGTTGGTTGCGATGGCAAGTAATTCGGTCCAACATAATTCGCGATAATGAAAAGCAATACCACTGGATGTAAGGGTGTTTCGGATAGTAGGCATGATAAACCCTTTGACGAGTCTATGCCATCCGATGACGAAACAGCTCCTTCATACCTAGTTCAACACAGTCTTATAGAAACTGGCCTATCCACTGAAGGTGTTAAGGACCAGCGACTAATCAACAGTTGGGGATTTCGTGTGTTCACTCCACTGACGCCGGAAAACAACAAACATTTAATCAAATTTTATTCCATTCCAAAAAAGAATATTTTGTGCGACTTCTTATTTTTAAAAAAAGCATGTGGATATTTTGCCTAGAAGCTGCATAATCAATTATTGCCATTTTGCCACAATTTTGTTGAAACAAATATAGCTGGTTTTGCAACTGGATGGACTCATTTGATAGTCAAAGTATGTATTATATTTTTGGCGTTATTACGGCTAATTTTACCAGGGTAGCAAATTTAGTCATGTAGTAACATAGTAGCAAAAAATTATCGATAGTAGCATTTTGCTACCGTCGTAGCACTTGTGGTCACACTGATAAGTACTGTCCGAGTATTCCGATTTCAAATATGTATGCATATCGTAGTTTCGTAGTTCAATTCGTGAAGAATTGTGACATTTAGAGTTCTCGACGAACCACACATAAATTTTTTTAATTTAGGCAGAGAAATATTGATTTCATCCCACTCAACACGCTGTAATTGTAATTGTTAATGTAGGAATAGTAATAATAGTTATAATAATAGATATTATTTCGTTTACTGAATAATGATGCATCCCATTGAATTCATATGTATTATGTAAGATAGATGATAGGTTAGGTTAGGTTAGGTGGCAGCCAAACTATGGATAGACTCACTTAAACCGTTCAGTTGGTCCATTGTGATACCACACCCGTGACACCTTGATGAAATCCCATATATGTACATATAGGGAGTTGTCATAGCATTGCTACAGGTGAAAGTCTAGTCGAACCAGCCACTGATGCGAATGAACTTGGCTAGCTCATCAATTCGTGCTCCAGCCATGTCCCCGAGTCCGGAGAAGAAGTAGCTGCCCATGGCTTTGTTTAGTTCTATTGCCTTCCTGTCAAGATTACCCTTGACGAAATTGACCGATATTTTTGCCGCATGGGTTGCATGTATAGCATCCATTACAGATCCAGTTTTGGCTAGCTTATCGGCTGCCTCATATCCAGGTACCCCTTTGTGTCAAGACACACAGCGCAGGAAAACCTTATGAGATGCGCCTAAGGTTTTCAGACACTCCCTACACTTCCTCACTAGGTTTGACTTGACAATGTAGATAATATTCACTTTATTTTTCAGTTTGACTCTATTGAAAAGAACAATCATAATAATAAAAAATCTGCCAACAATCTGGGCGTAACTTTATTATTTTTCCGGCAGAAGTTAGGAACGCGTTCAATTCTGAAATGCGGTGTAGGCTACTATGTGACTGAAAACCTATCAAAAAGAACAAGATCGTGGAAGTGAAAATCTGATTGGATCTGAGAGATATGGAATAATTTATGAAAAAGTACACAATCACTTTACACCCCCTTAGATGTCAATTATGGAGAATACATAGAATAAAATTAAATTCAATATATGGGACGAGGTAGTAGATATGTCGAAAATCGTGGGAAAATATGCATTCTATTTTCACAGATATTTTTGTTGCCCCCCTTCTGAACGCCAATAGATGTTGGTTTTTTTTTTTATTCAAAATTATTTTTCTAGTTGATTTAGATATACACACCGAGTTTCAACATTGTAGCTTAAGCCGTTCTATATATAGAAAAAACACCTACCACTTGTACCACACTACCCTTAGGGGTCGAATTTCAAAAAACCTTTAAAACTCTTTCTAGGTATTCATACGAAGAATCCGTAGAATAAAAATGAATTCAATATTTGGAAAGACCTAGTAGATATGATGAAAATCGTTAAAATATATGCATTTTATATTTATTATATTTACAAATATTTTTTTTGCCCCCCCCCCTTCTGAACGCCAATGAATATTAAATTTTTTTTTATCACAATTACTTTTCTAGTTGATTTACATATACACACCGAGTTTCAACATTGTAGCTTAAGCCGTTCCATATATGGGAAAAACAACCCCACTTGTACCACACTACCCTTAGGGGTCGAATTTCAAAAAACCTTGAAAACACTTTCTAGGTATTCATACGAAGAATCCGTAGAATAAAAATGAATTCAATATTTGGAAAGACCTAGTAGATATGACGAAAATCGTGAAAATATTTGCATTTTATATATATAATATTTACAAATATTTTTTTTTGCCCCCCCCCCTTCTAAACGCCAATGAATATTCAAATTTTTTTTTATCACAATTACCTTTCTAGTTGATTTACATATACACACCGAGTTTCAACATTGTAGCTTAAGCCGTTCCATATATAGGAAAAACACCCCCACTTGTACCACACTACCCTTAGGGGTCGAATTTCAAAAAACCGTGAAAACACATTCTAGGTATTCATACGAAGAATCCGTAGAATAAAAATGAATTCAATATTTGGAAAGACCTAGTAGATATGACGAAAATCGTGAAAATATATGAATTTTATATCTATTATATTTACAAAAAAATTTTTTTGCCCCCTCTCTAAACGCCAATGAATATTCAAATTTTTATTTATCACAATTACTTTTCTAGTTGTTTTACATATACACACCGAGTTTCAACTTTCTAGCATAAACCGTTTATAGTTAGGAAAAACACCCCCTACCCCCGTAGCATACTACCCCAAAAAAAAAATTTATTTTTCCAACATTCCGCTACTATAGCTCTATCGAAATACCAAGTTTAAGGCGTATATCATTACAGGTTCTCAAGATATAAGCATCGGAACTTTTTCCTTTTCACCCTCCCCCACCCTCAAACCCAAAACTTTTTTCCCTACTAGGGTTTAATTAGCGCTACTTCTGGTAAAAATTCTAAGCATATATCTTAAACTGTTCTTGAGATATGAAATGTGTTTGATTTGAAAAACTCTCATCCCCTCCACTTCTATGCTCCACCTCCCACTTAAAAAATTTTACTTTGATCAATCTTTTTTTGTCAACCTTTACACCCAAACCAAATTTTATTTTTCTAGAGCAATTGGTTCATGAGATATCGTAATCTTAAGTTTTTCACCCCCCACCCCCATACACAACTTCCCCCACCCAAAATTTTTCTTGATTCTGTTCTCCTAGTATAACTACAAATATTTTTCAAGTTTGAATAGTGTGCCATTAACGGTTTAGGAGATATGGATTTTAGAATGTGTCTATCTCACCTTTTTTGGGTTTCGGACGCATTACATTTCCCCCCACTCCCACACCCCTTGATCAATATTGACAATTTTTCTGCAAATGGGTCTACTATCAGAGCTCTATAGAAATTCAAAGTTTCAGCTTCCTAACATAAGGGGTTACTGAGATCTGGAAACCAAAATTTTCGGTCTAAAACACTTCCCCCTCCTTCCCCCTCACACCCCCACCCGTAAAAATTTTGTCACTTCAAGGCGCCTACCCCGTCTATTCGTTAAAAAAATTTCAATTTAATATCTCAAAGCGTTTGGCAGCTACGAGCCTCCAAACGATCTTGCGTACGGCGGACGCCGTACGGCGTACGGCGGACAGACGGACTGAAAATTTTTATTGCTTTTTTCGCGTCTACTAGTTATGAAACGTGAAAATAAAAATTTTGAGGGTAGCAAATTTTTTTTTTAAAAAAATCAATCACAATACTTAATTATTAAAATAATAAAGTAAAAATCTGCCAACAATCTGGGTGTAACTTTATTATTTTTCCGGCAGAAGTAAGGAACGCGTTCAATTCTGAAATGCGGTGTAGGCTACTATGAAACCCTATCAAAAAGAACAAGATCATGGAAGTGAAAATCTGATTGGATCTGAGAGATATGGAATAGTTTATCAAAAAGTACACAATCACTTTACACCCCCTTAGGGGTCAATTTTCAGAAAATTTTGAAAACACTGTCTTGGTATTCATATGGAGAATACATAGAATAAAATTAAATTCATTATTTGGGACGAGGTAGTAGATATGTCGAAAATCGTGGGAAAATATGCATTCTATTTTCACGGATAATTTTTTTTGCCCCCCTTCTGAACGCCAATAGATATTCATTTTTTTTATTCAAAATTATTTTTTTAGTTGATTTAGATATACACACCGAGTTTCAACATTGTAGCTTAAGCCGTTCTATATATAGGAAAAACACCTACCACTTGTACCACACTACCCTTAGGGGTCGAATTTCAAAAAACCTTGAAAACCCTTTCTAGGTATTCATACGAAGAATCCGTAGAATAAAAATGAATTCAATATTTGGAAAGACCTAGTAGATATGGCGAAAATCGTGAAAATATATGCATTTTATATTTATTATATTTCCAAATATTTTTTTTTGCCCCCCCCCCCCCACCCTTCTGAACGCCAATGAATATTCAAATTTTTTTTTATCATTATTACTTTTCTAGTTGATTTACATATACACACCGAGTTTCAACATTGTATCTTAAGCCGTTCCATATACAGGAAAAACACCCCCACTTGTACCACACTACCCTTAGGGGTCGAATTTCAAAAAAACCTTGAAAACGCTTTCTAGGTATTCATACGAAGAATCCGTAGAATAAAAATGAACTCAATATTTGGAAAGACCTAGTAGATATGACGAAAATCGTGAAAATATATGAATTTTATATCTTTTATATACAAATAATTTTTTTTGCCCCCCTTTCTAAACGCCAATGAGTATTCAAATTTTTTTTTATCACAATTACTTTTCTAGTTGATAGACACACCGAGTTTCAACTTTTTAGCATAATCCGTTTAATAGTTAGGAAAAACACCCCCTACCCCCGTAGCATACTACCCCTAAAAAAAAATTTATTTTTTCAACATTCCGCTACTATAGCTCTATCTAAATACCAAGTTTAAGGCTTATATCATTACAGGTTCTCAAGATATAAGCATCGAAACTTTATCCTTTTCACCCTCCCCCACCCTCCCCCTCTTCACCCACAACCCCAAAACTTTTTTCCCTACTAGGGTTTAATTAGCGCTACTTCTGGTAAAAATTCTAAGCATATATCTTAAACTGTTCTTGAGATATGAAATGTGTTTGATTTGAAAAACTCTCATCCCCTCCACTTCTATGCTCCACCTCCCACTTAAAAATTTTACTTTGATCAATCTTTTTTTGTCAACCTTTACACCCAAACCAAATTTTATTTTTCTAGAGCAATTGGTTCATGAGATATCGTAATCTTAAGTTTTTCACCCCCCACCCCCATACACAACTTCCCCCACCCAAAATTTTTCTTGATTCTGTTCTCCTAGTATAACTACAAATATGTTTTAAGTTTGAATGGTGTGCCATTAACGGTTTAGGAGATATGGATTTTAGAATGTGTCTATCTCACCTTTTTTGGGTTTCGGACGCATTACATTTCCCCCCACTCCCACACCCCTTGATCAATATTGACAATTTTTCTGCAAATGATTCTACTATCAGAGCTCTATAGAAATTTCAAGTTTCAGCTTCCTAACATAAGGGGTTACTGAGATCTGGAAACCAAAATTTTCGGTCTAAAACACTTCCCCCTCCTTCCCCCTCACACCCCCACCCCTAAAAATTTGGTCTCTTCAAGGCGCCTACCCCATCTACTCGTTAAAAAAATTTCAATTTAATATCTCAAAGCGTTTGGCAGCTACAAGCCTCCAAACGATCTTGCATACGGCGTACGGCGTACGGCGTACGGCGGACAGACGGACTGAAAATTTTTATTGCTTTTTTCGCGTCTACTAGTTATGAAACGTGAAAATAAAAATTTTGAGGGTAGCAAATTTTTTTTTTTTTAAAATCACAATACTTAATTATTAAAATAATAAAGTAACATATTATTGTATACCAAAAAGGGTTAGTAAATTGAGTATACTGTATTTACACTGTAGTGGTGTGGTATATTATCATCGACTGTGGAGACAATTTTTTTAACGAAAATCGAAGTCAACTATAAATTGAAATAAAATAAGAAATTCGATTTTCCTCAGAGGAAAATGAAACAGTCAATCATGTCAAAAGAATAGTAAAGAAAATTATTTCTTATCAACTCAAATTAGTAAAAATTACTAGTAGTTTAATTGCTTAAGTTAATAATTATAATTATATATAACAATATTAACAGTTAATTTATATAGTTTAAAGTGAATTAAACATCACAATTATTCAAGTAAAGGTCTTACATTTGAATGGGTTCATGCTTAAAGGGCCTCAGTCCATTTTATTTTTTTATTTATAATATAGTATTGTTATTGATTTAAAAAAAAAAAAAATTTGCTGCCCTCAAAATTTTCTTGAGTACATTTCATGACTAGTAGACACGAAAAAAGCAATAAAAATGTTCACTCCGTCTGTCCGACGTACGCCGTACGTCGACCGCCCCAAAATCCTTTGAAGGCTCGTAGCTCTCAAACCAGTGGAGCTATTAAACTAAAATTTTTTCTAGGAATAAACTGGGTAGACCCCTTGAATTGACATTATTTTCAGGGAGGGGGGTGTGAGAGGGAAGGTGGGGGAAGCGTCTTAGAGGAAAAATTTTGGTTTCTAGATCTCAGCAATCGCTTAAGTTAGGAGACTGAAACTTGGAATTTCTATAAAGCTTTGATAGTGGACCCATTTGCAAAAAAATTGATGATATGGGTGAAGGGGTGTGGGAGTGGAGGGGGATGCAATGCGTCCAAAACGCAAAAAAGTCGAGGTCGACACATTCTAAAATCCATATCTCCTAAACCGTTAATAGCAAGCAATTAAAACTTAACAAATATCTTTAGTTATACTTGGAGAGTAGATTCAAACAAAATTTTTGGGTGGGGGTAGTGGCGTACGGGGGTGGGGGTGAAAAACTTTAGCCTTCGATATCTCACAAACCAGTTGCACCAAAAAAACAAAATTCGGTTTGAGTATAAGGCTTGATATATAAAGATTGCTCAAAGTAGTGGGCGGGGGAGTACGTAAGTGGAGGGGATAAGAATTTTTCAAAAATAACACGTTTCATATCTCTATAATAGTGTTAGATGGATGCTCCAAATTTTGAATAGAAGTAAGCCTAATAGAACCCAAGTAGGGACAAAAAAGTTGGGAGTGTGGGTGTAGAGGGTGCGGGTAAGGAAGGGTGAGAAAGAAAAAGTTCCTAAGCTTGTATCTTAAGAATCTATAGTGATAGGAAGCTGAAACTTGGTATTTAGATAGAGCTATAGTAGTGGCATGGTGAAAAAATAATTTTTATTTAGGGGTAGTATGGTACGGTGGGGGGGTGTTTTTCCTAACTTTAGAACGGCTTATGCTAGGAAGTTGAAACTCGGTACGTATATGTAAATCAACTAAAAAAGTAATTCTGATAAAAAAAAATTTGTTTATTCATTGGCGTTCAGAAGGGGGGGGGGGGGGGGGCAAAAGAACTATCAGTTAATATAAAATGCATATATTTTCACGATTTTCGTCATATCTACTAGGTCTTTCCAAATATTGAATTCATTTTTATTCTACGGATTCTTTATATGAATACCTAGAAAGTGTTGTCTAGATTTTTCGAAATTCGACCCCTAAGAGGGTGTAAAGTGGCTGTATACTTTTTCATGAATTACACCATATCTCTCAGGTCTGATCAGATATCTTATATCTCTTCACTTCCACAGGCTTGTTTAATAATCATCTTTTTTTAAGTTTTGTCCTTTTCATTCTCTAGACCCAATCATCCCGGAATATGACCCAATTATATAAGTCATATGTTAGTCCATATTCTAACCGCTTCCCGAACTTTTTATTAGGTTTTCAGTCACATAGTAACATACACCGCATCCCCGAATTGAACACGGTCCAAACTTCTGCCAGAAAAATAATAAAGTTGCGCCCAGACTGTTGGCAGATTTTGTATAAACTGTTAAAAAAAATCGTCGAAATTCGCCAGGCATTAGAATTTGTAAAATACAATTATATAAGTTATAAATAACATCTTTTATTGATTCGGTCGAGAATTGTTATACATATAACTTAGCTGTTGTCTACAGGCGGTTGGGTGCAACTTTATTTTTTTTCCGGCAGAAGTTCGGAACGTGTATGTTACTATGTGACTGAAAACTTAACAAAAAGTTTGGGAAGCGGTTAGAATAGAGTGTTACGTTTGAATTATATAACTAGGTCATATTCCGGGATGCGGTCTAGAGGTTAAAAAAGAAAAAAAGTGAAAAATAGGTGATTATTAAACAAGCCCCTGGAAGCGAAAAGATATTCGATATCTGATCAGACCTGAGAGATCTGTTGGAATTTATGAAAAAGTATACAACGACTTTACACCCCCTTAGGGGATGAATTTCAAAAAAACTTGAAAACACATTCTAGGTATTCATATGAAGAATCCGTAAAATAAAAATGAATTCAATATTTGTAAAGATCTAGTATATATGACACAAACGGGAAAATATATGCATTTTTTTTAACTGATAGGGGGGGGGGGCCCTTCCGAGCTCCAATGAATATTTGATTTTTTTTTATCATAATTACTTTTCTAGTTGATTTACGTATACGTACCGAGTTTCAACTTTCTAGCATAAGCTGTTCTAAAGTTAGGAAAAACACCTTCATTCCCGTACCATACAACCTTAACAAACAATTTTTTTGATCGATAACAATACTTTATTATTAAAATAATAAAGTAAAATGGATTGAGACCCTTTAAGCATGAACCCATTCATATATAATACTACATGGAATTAAATATCAAAAATTATTCAAGCGAAGACTTCAACATGTTTTATTACGCTGAAGAACTCTTTATTACTTTATTATTTTAATAATTATTACTTTATTATTTTAATAATTAAGTATTGTGATTGATTTTTTAAAAAAAAAAATTTGCTACCCTCAAAATTTTTATTTTCACGTTTCATAACTAGTAGACGCGAAAAAAGCAATAAAAATTTTCAGTCCGTCTGTCCGCCGTACGCCGTACGCCGTACGCCGTACGCAAGATCGTTTGGAGGCTCGTAGCTGCCAAACGCTTTGAGATATTAAATTGAAATTTTTTTAACGAATAGACGGGTTAAGCGCCTTGAAGTGACCAAATTTTTAGGGGTGGGGGTGTGAGGGGGAAGGAGGGGGAAGTGTTTTAGACCGAAAATTTTGGTTTCCAGATCTCAGTAACCCCTTATGTTAGGAAGCTGAAACTTGGAATTTCTATAGAGCTCTGATAGTAGACCCATTTGCAGAAAAATTGTCAATATTGATCATGGGGTGTGGGAGTGGGAGGAAATGTAATGCGTCCGAAACCCAAAAAAGGTGAGATAGACACATTCTAAAATCCATATCTCCTAAACCGTTAATGGCACACCATTCAAACTTAAAAAATATTTGTAGTTATACTAGGAGAACAGAATGAAGAAAAATTTTGGGTGGGGGAAGTTGAAAATGGGGTAGGGGGTGAAAAACTTAAGATTACGATATCTCATGAACCGATTGCTCTAGAAAAATAAAATTTGGTTTGGGTGTAAAGGTTGACAAAAAAAGATTGATCAAAGTAAAATTTTTTAAGTGGGAGGTGGAGCATAGAAGTGGAGGGGATGAGAATTTTTCAAATCAAACACATTTCATATCTCAAGAACAGTTTAAGATATATGCTTAGAATTTTTACCAGAAGTAGCGCTAATTAAACCCTAGTAGGGAAAAAAGTTTTGGGGTTGTGGGTGAAGAGGGGGAGGGTGGGGGAGGGTGAAAAGGAAAAAGTTCCGATGCTTATATCTTGAGAACCTGTAATGATATAAGCCTTTAACTTGGTATTTAGATAGAGCTATAGTAGCGGAATGTTGGAAAAATAAAATTTTTTTTAGGGGTAGTATGCTACGGGGGTAGGGGGTGTTTTTCCTAACTATTAAACGGTTTATGCTAGAAAGTTGAAACTCGGTGTGTATATGTAAATCAACTAGAAAAGTAATTGTGATAAAAAAAATTTGAATATTCATTGGCGTTTAGAAAGGGGGGCAAAAAAAATTATTTGTAAATATAATAGATATAAAATTCATATATTTTCACGATTTTCGTCATATCTACTAGGTCTTTCCAAATATTGAATTCATTTTTATTCTACGGATTCTTCGTATGAATACCTAGAATGTGTTTTCACGGTTTTTTGAAATTCGACCCCTAAGGGTAGTGTGGTACAAGTGAAGGTGTTTTTCCTATATATGGGACGGCTTAAGCTACAATGTTGAAACTCGGTGTGTATATGTAAATCATTTAGAAAGGTAATTGTGATAAAAAAAAATTTGAATATTCATTGGCGTTTAGAAGGGGGGGGGGCAAAAAAAAATATTTGTAAATATAATAAATATAAAACGCAAATATTTTCACGATTTTCGTCATATCTACTAGGTCTTTCCAAATATTGAATTCATTTTTATTCTACGGATTCTTCGTATGAATACCTAGAAAGGGTTTTCAAGGTTTTTTGAAATTCGACCCCTAAGGGTAGTGTGGTACAAGTGGTAGGTGTTTTTCCTATATATAGAACGGCTTAAGCTACAATGTTGAAACTCGGTGTGTATATCTAAATCAACTAAAAAAATAATTTTGAATAAAAAAAACGAATATCTATTGGCGTTCAGAAGGGGGGACAAAAAAAATTATCTGTGAAAATAGAATGCATATTTTCCCACGATTTTCGACATATCTACTACCTCGTCCCAAATAATGAATTTAATTTTATTCTTTGTATTCTCCATATGAATACCAAGACAGTGTTTTCAAGATTTTCTGAAAATTGACCCCTAAGGGGGTGTAAAGTGATTGTGTACTTTTTCATAAACTATTCCATATCTCTCAGATCCAATCAGATTTTCACTTCCATGATCTTGTTCTTTTTGATAGGTTTTCAGTCACATAGTAGCCTACACCGCATTTCAGAATTGAACGCGTTCCCTACTTCTGCCGGAAAAATAATAAAGTAACGCCCAGATTGTTGGCAGATTTTTTTAATTGTATTTGTATAAAATAAAGAAATCTATAAAACATTTATTTAACGTCGAAGACGTCTGTTTAATCAAACAATTAATGATGATTTCGTGGATAGATATTTATTCCATATAAACGCTAACTATGTACAATGCGTTTTTTAAATACTAAATTTATGTCTATTTAGCATTTTTGAATGCACTATGGCATAGCACAAGAACACAGAAGGTGACAAACAATAATTTAGTGTTTGATTTCTATATACAAAAATTAAATCGTATGATGCACATGCATTTAATAAAGTGCAAGAGATCATATTACATTTGTGTTGATCAAAATAATAAATGAAGTAAAACAATTTTGGGTATCGCGCAAGTGCATTTACTATATGTTAAGTAGGCTCATATGGGTAGAAGGCTGAAAAATTAGGTGAATTTTAGAAATTATTATCTCAAAAACTATTTGCTCAATTTTATTCAGATTGGTTTTATTCGAAAGTATATATGTTGAGGTACGCTAAAAATTTTTTTTTTAAAAATATACATCAGCCAGGGGCACTGCTGTCAGGGCCGGCACAAACAATGTCCGTCGCTCGCACGCTTTGCGGTTCCCACGATTATATACAGGCGTTTGATCCAAAATAAAAATTTCAAAATGATTCTAAAAATCTGCCAATGGTCTAGGCGCAACTTTACTATTTTTCCGGCATCAGTTCGGAACGCGTTCAATTCTAAGATGCGGTTTAGGTTACTATGTGACTGAAAAACTAACAAAAAGTTCGGAAGCGGTTAGAGTAGGACGTAATATATGAATACCATGATTGGGTCATACTCCGGGATGCGGTCTAGGGGTTGAAAAAGGAAAAAACTTAAATATAATTGATTATTAAACCAGCCCGTGAAAGTGAAATGATATTCGATATCTGATCAGATCTGAGAGAAATGGAAGAACTTAGAAAAAAGTATACCATCACTTTACACCCCCTTAGGGGTCAATTTTCAAAAAATCTTAAAAACGCTTTCTAGGCATTCATATGGAGAATCCGTAGAATAAAAGTGAATTCAATATTTTGGAAGACCTAGAAGAAACGACCAAGATCGTAAATATATATTGTTGCGAGCTAGGGGTTCGCCGGGATTTCAAGTGAAAACAATTCGGTTAATATAAAAATAAGTGATTTATTAATTCGCACTTTAATTCACTAACACAAATAATTATCCGTACAATAATTCGCACTGTATGGCAAAATACCCGCTTTGACTTTCGCTTTAACTCGATCACAGTCTATCGTACGCTAGATATCGCTTCGACGTAATCCACAAATTACAACTGTGTCCCCAGTGAAGTGGAGCTTCTTTTATACCAGTTCGGTGGAAAGTCTAGGGTGTAGTAGAACTTTCCAGGGTCTATGAAGGTTCATTCTGGAACCCTTTCGTTTGTTCGATCATTGGTTGGTTCTCGAAATATTAAGAAAGCGCGGTCTAGTCAGTCTGATTGGTTGGTGTCTTTGATGCAGCTTTGAGTACTGGCTGCTAGGTGTCGGGTTTTTATTCCCAAGATCGAGTTGCGGAGTTGCCAGGCTTGCGCGTAACATTACTCCCTTCTTAATGTCTGTTCGTCCCAAACAGAGTCGTTGCCTCGTCAGTGACGCCATTTTTCATTTTAGTCCGTGGTACTCCCTCCTTTAGTTGGGTGCTTCGTTGCCATCTTTTACAGTTGCACTGATGCCTTTGTGATGTTTCCCTTTGTTTTCGAGTGCTGTGTAACAACACTGGATCGTTATCTCTGTAGCTTGAAGGTTTCACATGTTGACAATGCTCTGCATTCTGGTAACTAGTTGCCAAACAGATTTTGTCCCGCGTTTGGTAATGTTTCGCCTCCTGTTGATCACAAACTTTCAATCGTCGCAAGTTTCCCACGACCTCTGTGTCATGTTGATTTTCCTGCATCTCAGTACATGGCTGTTGTTTTCGCCAGCTAGCCTCCGTCTCCCCCAACTGGTTCTGCAGATCCACGCTTCTGATTTTCTCTTGTTCAGCAGCACAGTCTGAACAATAACTCGGTGATCTCTTCTGCTTTTGACAATCAAGCCTTAGATGTCCTTCTTCTCCACATTCCCAACATCGCATCGCTCCGCGACGTTTGTCTTGTCTCTCGGTTCCTCTCCATCGGCAATCGTTGTCAAAGGTCATGGCCTCATCACGACAACAACTATTGCCTAACTGCTGTTTCGAAGCGCGGTCATCGTAATTATTCTGGTTTCTTCGTAGCTGCCTGCAATTACGCCGCAAATGCCCGTCCTGTCCGCAATGTTAACATCCATAAACGCTGAGCCTCCGACTCATGTAACACTGGCTTGTGCTCTCTTTGCGGCACTGGCTTGTGCTCTCTTTGCGGCACTGGCGGGGCGTCTCTCTGTCAGTGTACTCCCCTGATTTCCATGATTCTCTGCAATCACGACTTAAGTGTCCTGCCCGCCCGCAATTCCAACACCGAGGACCTTTGGACATTCTACTTCGCTGCGTACTCTTCGCCTTCCGACATACGCACTCTCCTGCCAGGTTTCGGACGTCACCATCACTGCGCATGCTGTTTTTGACTGCTTCAAAAGTAAGGCCATATACGAACGCTTCGCCAATCGTTTTCTTTCCTGCCAATTTCAGCGCCAGCTGCAGCTCTCTATCCTGTACAGCACTGTTAAATGCGAAAACAGCTGTTTCGTTGCGTTGCTCTGTTTGTGCGTTGGGATACGATAATAGTGTAAGCCGTTCTATATCGCGCGCCAGCTCTTGAAGTGTTTCACCATTCTTCTGGGAGCGGCTGTATAGTTGTGTTTTGTAAATCTCACGCATGTGTTCACTGCCGTAATGAAGGTCCAATGTCTGTACCAATGTCGAAAAATCTTGTTGCTGCTCCTGAGGAATCGTCTGAAGAAGTTCTGCTGGTGGACCTCTTAGCGCCAATATCAAAGCCGTTCCCCGTTCCAAATCATTCCAATGATTATTCCTTGCGGCTGCCTCAAATTGGGTCTTGTAAATAGCCCACGGTGTTTGTCCATCGAAGATTGGAGCCTTGAGATCCTTGTGCGTAACGTGTTCTGTTTTGATGACTCCAGTTGCTTTCACGTTATCGAAGTCCCTTTTTAGGCGTTCAACTTCTTCTACAATCTTAGATGTCTTTTCTTCGAAGGTTTGAAGTTTCTTCTCGACCTTTTCTTCTATTGTTTTACCCATGGTGTCCATTGACTGGCTCAGATCTTTAACTTTATTATTTAGATCCTCTTTTAGCTCTTTTGGCTGTTCACTTTGGTGTTCTAATTTTTGGTTGACGTCCTTCGAGGTCTGGTCTAGCTTCTCGTTCAGGTTTGTTAATGTTTGATCAAGTTTCTGGCTGAGATCTGCTGAGAGGTCTGCTGAGAGGTCTGCTGAGAGCTGTCTCTGTTGTTCTAATTTTTGATTAATGTCCACTGATAGTTGTTGTATTAAATTTACAAGGATATCAGAATTTCCAGGATTATCGTCAGCAACTTCTTCCGTTGTAAACTCGTAATTGTTTGCGTCTTTACCTTCAGCTTCCAGTACCTCAATCATTCGGCTGACAAGTTCAGACTTGTTTCCAACTGTTGACAAATCCCGTCTACCAAGCTCTTCCTTCAACTCCGTTCACTTTAAATCTTTCAAATAACGCGGCATTTTCACTGTCCGTTAACTATTTTCCCGATTCAAATTCACTCGAATTTTTCAACTTTACTAATTACAGTTACCGCTCACTAGAGCACTCGAGAATACTCGATTTCACAAAATTCTCACTGCTCGTTCGAGAATTTTTACTTCACTTCACAGTTTGAAAACTTATTTTTCGCGCACAAGATTCTCACTTTGTCCGTCCGAGAATTTTAATTTCACTTTTATCACTCGCGATTTCAACCCGAATTAAACCTTGAAATCCCACTTCTGACACCAATTGTTGCGAGCTAGGGGTTCGCCGGGATTTCAAGTGAAAACAATTCGGTTAAAATAAAAATAAGTGATTTATTAATTCGCACTTTAATTCACTAACACAAATAATTATCCGTACAATAATTCGCACTGTATGGCAAAATACCCGCTTTGACTTTCGCTTTAACTCGATCACAGTCTATCGTACGCTAGATATCGCTTCGACGTAATCCACAAATTACAAGTGTGTCCCCAGTGAAGTGGAGCTTCTTTTATACCAGTTCGGTGGAAAGTCTAGGGTGTAGTAGAACTTTCCAGGGTCTATGAAGGTTCATTCTGGAACCCTCTCGTTTGTTCGATCATTGGTTGGTTCTCGAAATATTAAGAAAGCTCGGTCTAGTCAGTCTGATTGGTTGGTGTCTTTGATGCAGCTTTGAGTACTGGCTGCTAGGTGTCCGGTTTTTATTCCCAAGATCGAGATGCGGAGTTGCCAGGCTTGCGCGTAACAATATGTATTCTTTTTTGACTGAACATTTATTTGGCCCTACTTCCGAACGCCAATGAAAATTCGAATTTTTTTTTAATTCAAATTACTTTTCTAGTTGATTTACATATACACACCGAGTTTCAACTTTCTAGCAGAAGCCGTCCCATAGTTAGGAAAAACACCCTCCACCCCCGTAGCATGCTACCCCTAAAAAAAATACTATTTTTCCAACATGCCCCTAATGTAGCTCTTTCTAAATATCAAGTTTCAGCCTTTTTTCATTATGGGTTCTTAAGATATAAACATCGGAACTTTTTCCTTTGCACCCTCACCCTCAACAACCACATCCCCAATTTTTCTCTGCTAGAGTTCTATTGGGCCTAGGTCTGGTAACAAATTGAGCATCTATCTTATACTGTTCTTGAGATATGAAACGTGATTTTTTTGAAAATTTCTTATCCCCCCACTTCCATGTTCCACCACCCCTTTCAAAAATTTTACTTTGAGCAATCTTGATTTGTCGACCTTTCTACTCAAACCGAATTTTTCTAGAGCAATTGGCTCGTGAGATATCGTAATCTAGAGTTTTTCACCCACACTCAAACATTTTTTTTCAATCCTTTCTCCTAGTATAAGTACAGATATATGTTAAGTTTGAATTTCGTGCCATCAACGGCTTAGGAGATATGGATCTTAGAATGTGTCGATCTCGGCATTTTTGCGTTTTCGAAGAACTTTCCCCCCCCCCCTCACTCCCACACCCCTTCAGCCATATCAAAAATTCGCAAATGGGTTCACTATCGAAGTTCTATAGAAATTCCAAGTTTCAGCCTCCTAGCGTAAGCGGTTGCTGAGATCTAGAAACCAAAATTTTTCGACTTAAACCCTCCCCACTCCTCCTTCCTGTAAAAGATACCAGTCGTAGAGGTTCACCCAACCTATGCACCATAAAAAATTCATGATAATACCTCAACGGGTTTTGGAGCTACGCGCATTCAAACTATTTTTGCGTATGGCTTACAGACGGACATTTCTTTTTATTGCTTTTTTGAGGTCTACTAGTCCTAAATCGTGAAAATACAAAATTTCAGGGTAGCTAATTTTTTTGAAATTTCAGGTTGATCACAATACCTTATTATTAAAATAATAAAGTAAAAGTTAAAGCCATGTACTAAAAAATTTGTTAAGTTAGCCCTTCATTCCCCAAAAAATATAATGAAGCAATTGTGCTGAATTGTTCTCAATTTATGCCGTTTTAAATTATTTCACTTTCATTGATAACCAATTATGACCTAAATACTAAAAATTGTGTTAAGTTAACCCCATTTTCGAAAAAAAATTTTTGTTAACAATTGTGCTAAATTGTGCTCAATTTGTTCCGTTTGTGCCCGTAATGTTATATAACTTCAGTTAATAAAAAGTTACGACCATGTACTAAAAATTGTGTTAAGTTAGCCATTTTCGAAAAAAATATAATTTAGCAATTGTGCTGAATTGTGCTCAATTTGTGCCCGTAAAAAGAAATTATTTTACTTTAGTCAATAAAAAGTTGTGACCATGTACTAAAAAAATGTTAGGTTAAGCCCGCCATTTTAAAAAAAAAAATTTAAGAATTGTGCTAAATTGTGCTAAATTTGTGCTGAATTGTGCGGTAAAAATTAATAATTTTACTTTCATCGATAATTAGTTACAACCAAAATAATATTTTTGTGAAAGCAGCTATCGAGTAAAGTTATCTTGTTATTTAGCTGATGATGATGCTGAAAATCATAGAATAGCATATTTTGTTTGCATGATATGATATTATATTCACGAATGCAAACAGTTTCTTTGGGTAGATTTTTATTACATTTGATGTACCTTATTATTTTATTTTGCCAAGAGACTTGTCCCACACTAATTTATTGAAGTAAGCATAGAAAAAATCTCTTGGGAACTTATCAGTTGTGTTTGACTTTTTAATGATTTTAATCATGTAAAGAAATTAATAAATTATAATTAATTAAAAATGCATTAATTCTTACACCTTATTGTTCCATTAATTGAGAGCTAGTCACTTGACAAAATAGCATAATATGATAGATCAATTTAATGGGTCCATGCTAAAAACCTCTGTGAACTTAGCACCCCACTTTAACCAAAATGATTAAAAATAGAAGTTAAGAACGCGTTCAATTCTGAAATGCGGTGTAGGCTACTATGTGACTGAAAACCTATCAAAAAGAACAAGATCGTAGAAGTGAAAATCTGATTGGATCTGAGAGATATGGAATAATTTATGAAAAAGTACACAATCACTTTACACCCCCTTAGGGGTCAATTATGGAGAATACATAGAATAAAACTAAATTCAATATTTGGGACGAGGTAGTAGATATGTCGAAAATCGTGGGAAAATATGCATGCTATTTTCACATATATTTTTTTTGCCCCTCTTCTGAACGCCAACGTTTTTTTATTCAAAATTATTTTTCTACTTGATTTAGATATACACACCGAGTTTCAACATTGTAGCTTAAGCCGTTCTATATAGAGGAAAAACATCCCCCCCTCCCACTTGTACCACACTACCCTTAGGGGTTGAATTTCAAAAAACCTTGAAAACACTTTCTTCGTATTCATACGAAGAATCCGTAGAATAAAATTAAATTCAATATTTGGGACGAGCTAGTATATATGACGAAAATCGTGAAAAAAATATGCATTCTATTTTCACAGATAATTTTTTTTGCCCCCCTTCTGAACGCCAATACATATTTGAATTTTTTTTTAATCAAAACTGTTTTTCTAGTTGATTTACACATACTCACCGAGTTTCAACATTGTAGCTTAAGCCGTTCTATATATAGGAAAAACACCTCCCACTTATATCACACTACACTTAGTGGTCGAATTTCAAAAAACTTTAAAAACGCTTTCTAGGTATTCATACGAAGAATCCGTAGAACAAAAATGAATTCAATATTTGGAAAAACCTAGTAGATATGACGAAAATCGTGAAAATATATGCATTTTATATTTACTATATTCACAAATAATTTTTTTTGCCCCCCTTTCTGAACGCCAATGAATATTCAAATTTTTTTTTGTCACAACTACTTTTCTAGTTGATTTACATATACACACCGAGTTTCATCATTGTAGCTTAAGCCGTTCCATATATAGGAAAAACACCCACACTTGTACCACACTACCCTTAGGGGTCGAATTTCAAAAAACCTTGAAAACTCTTTCTAGGTATTCATACGAAGAATCCGTGATATAAAAATTAATTCAATATTTGGAAAGACCTAGTAGATATGACGAAAATCGTGAAAATATATGTATTTTATATTTATTATATTTACAAATAATTTTTTTGTCCCCCTTTCTGAACGCCAATGAATATTCAATTTTTTTTTTCACAATTACTTTTCTAGTGTATTTACATATACACACCGAGTTTCAACTTTCTAGCATGAACCGTTTAATAGTAAGGAAAAACACTTTCTACCCCCGTAGCATACTACCCCTAAAAAAAATTATATTTTTCCAACATTCCGCTACTATAGCTCTATCTAAATAGCAAGTTAAAGGCTTATATCATTAAAGGTTCTCAAGATATAAGCATCGGAACTTTTTCTTTTCAACCTCCCCCACCCTCCCCCACCCTCCCCCTCTACACCCTCAACCCAAAACTTTTTTCCCTACTAGAGTTTAATTAGCGCTACGTCTGGTAAAAATTCTAAGCATATATCTTACACTGTTCTTGAGATAAGAAATGTGTTTGATTTGAAGAATTCCCATCCCCTCCACTTCTATTCTCCACCTCCCACTTAAGAAATTTTACTTTGATCAATCTTTATTTGTTGACCTTTATACCCAAACCAAATTTTATTTTTCTAGAGCAATTGGTTCATGAGATATCGTAATCTAAAGTTTTTCACCCCCCACCCCCATACACACCTCCCCCACCCAAAATTTTTCTTGATTCTGTTCTCCTAGTATAACTTCAAATGTTTTTTAAGTTTGAATAGTGTGCCATTAACGGCTTAGGAGATATGGATTTTAGAATGTGTCTATCTCGCCTTCTTTGGGTTTCGGACGCATTACATTTCCCCCCACTCCGACACCCCTTGATCAATATTGGCAATTTTTCTGCAAATAGGTCTATCAGAGCTCTATAGAAATTTCAAGTTTCAGCTTCCTATCATTAGGGGTTACTGAGATCTAGAAACCCAAATTTTCGGTCTAAAACACTTCCCCCTCCATCCCCCTCACACCCCCACCCCTAAAAATTTGGTCACTTCAAGGAGCCTACCCCGTCTATTCGTTAACAAAATTTCAATTTAATATCTCAAATCGTGTGTACGCACTTTTAGTTCTGTTTCCTGAATACCGGTTTTGGGAATGACTTCTGGTTCTCAGAGCCAATGTGGACCTTTCCACCATAATTTATTGTTCTGCAAATTGCTCGGATAAGTTCCGCGAGAAGCGATGTTGGCTGGGTTCGTTTCGGAATGTACATGAAACCAGCGGTTTGGTTGTAGTTTTGTTTGTATTTCTGCCACACGATTACCAAAAAATGTAGTCCATCGGTGTGGATTTGGTTGTAACCATGAAAGGACCATTGTAGAATCGGTCCAGGCGTAACTCTGTATTCCTTCGATATCGAGGGCCGTCTCGACTTCCCTTATTAAGCGTGAGACGAGCAAAGCACCGCATAATTCCAGTGGCGGTAAAGACAACTTAGATCTTAGCAGTGCAACCTTTGTTTTTGCTGATAGCAGCTTGGTGTGAATTTCTCCGGATTTTGACTTCGTTTGGATACTTGTTGGCCTTTCATAGCCAAACCATCGTGGTCTTTCTTCTTGATCCAATTTGGGAAGTACTGTTTTTACTCTAGTCCATTCGTCCAGGATTGTGTCAGACACAGCATCATCCCAGTTGGTTTCGTCCAACCAAATCTGTTGAAAAAGTAATTTTATTTTGATTGTGACCGGCGAAAGCAAGCCGATAGGATCATATATGCGAGCGGCTTTCGACAAGATGGAACGCTTTGTGACAATTACTGGGTCTATTGTAATATGTACCCTGAATCGAAAGTTGTGAGATTTGGGATCCCAGTGGATACCATGAGCCTTGATTGTCTCACCATCGTTAAAACTGCGATCGTTTGATGAATCTACTAGTTCGAATGAAAGTTGTTTCAGTAATCTTCCATCATTGCAACTCCACTTTCATAAGTTGAATCCACTACCCTTGAGAAGGTTTATTATTTGATGGCACATGTCATACGCTTCCTTGTAGCTATTTGCACCTGATACAATATCGTCAACATATGAGTCCTTGAGAACGATTTTTGCAGCTGCCGAAAATAAATTGCTATCATCAATAGCTAATTGTTGCAACGTTCGTATTGCCAAGAAGGACGCTGCGCTAATTTGTATTCTGTTATAGGTTCTTGGGGGATTCTCTTCATAGAATTCGTTGGAGATCTTGATCTCTGATATCAACCTTTATCTGCCGATACATCTTCTCGATATCGGCAGTCTAAACTATGCGATGCTTTTGCCATCTCATCATAATTTCCGTCAAATTTCTCTGAAGATTTGGAGCTGTCTTCATTATATCATATAAGCTCTTCATCGAATTTCGTCTTACCAAAGCGTCGAATACAACTTGTAGTGGTGCAGTCATGTTTATAAGCTGCATGATGAGGCAAGTACCATATGTCCTAGTCTAAAATATTCCGCCATGAAATCCTTATACTTTACTTCAAGTTGACCATTTGTCTTAAATCGGCGTTCCACTTGGAACAGTCTAGCAAGAGCGTGTTCTCTTGATCCTTGAAGTTCATTCGAAGCCGATGGATCTATGAGTAGTGGCGTCCTTACCGTATATATTTCGTCATCTCCTCAAAGGTGATTCTTCTTAAAGTGCATTTCACACTCAATCTCTTCAGCAGTTGCAATTCTTTCCAGCAACAGTTCTTAATTTTCCCAGAATTTTCACAGCTCTTTTCCGAGGTCAGTTTCGGTTATGGAACATTTTATCATTTCGGGATCAGTTTGGTTTGTGATTCCGCCAGACAGAATCCAACCAAATTCGGTTTTTTGTGCTATTGGACTTCCAGCAGAACCCTTTCGTACGTTATTGAGTATGATTCTAACAAAAATATCTTCTCCAATAATCGTATCAATGAGTCCTGGTGTGTCAAAGTCTGGATCGGCAAAAGTCAATTCTTCTTCAACATCTTGCCGGACGGCAGTAGTCCGGCTAATTTCGGTAGGACTTACACTCTAGCTGACATCGGTTTCAGTAGGACATCTACGCTTGTCTCTACTGTAGCACTGTTAGTGTTTCCGACTCCCGATACCACAGCATGTAACTTATGTTTCCAAAGACGTAATCTCTGCGCACTATCTCCAGTCATGTATGTTGCTTGTGAGCTCTGATCAATTAGTGCTCTCAGTTCAATGTAATTTCTATCGTTTCACTCTGCCAATACTCGTGCTGTGGCTAATAAAACTGCTTGACGAGCCTTTATCGATAGATGAGTAGTTATTTCTTGTAACTTCTTTGGTTCTTCATGACTTTATTTTACAGATTTAGAACGATTCTGTTGTAGTTTTTCGTTTGAGGAAACTTGTTTTTGAGCCTTGTTCTCATCATGGAGCAGAGTATGGTGTTTTTTGGGGCACACACTACACGTATAACTGCTTTTGCACTTATTAGAGAAGTGCCCTGGAACCAGGCAATTTATGTAGAGATTTTTTTTCCTGGCAGTTTCAAATTTACGCTGTTGGTTCATTTTAGCAAATTTCTCACATTTATATATTTTGTGAGACTGACGGCACACTAGAGATTCTAGTTGAATTGTACCGTAATGGCTTCTTATACATTTTTCTGACTGCTTTGTTGAAAGCATTAGAGGCCAAATCAATGGGTATTGATTTGGCCTCTAATGCTTTCAACGTTTGGAACCGCATTTCCAAAAAATCGCAGAAGTGATTCAGAGTTTGCAGTTCTCGTGCCGAATCAAGCGACTGTTCATAGAGTCGATGAGATTCCCTATCTAGTTTTTGAGTCAGTACAAATATTAAGAGTGGTTCGCAACTTTTAATGATCACTCCTAAATTTTCAATTGCCAGCAGACATTCCATACTAATGTCGTGTAGCTTCTTAATAGCTTTCGCAGATTCCTTAGCAATTTCTGATTGTCCTAATAGTGCCTTTAGTTGAGTTGCTACTAGCGTCCTCGTATTTTTGAACCTCCTATCCAAGATGATCCATGACGCATCGTAGTTTCCCCAGTAACTTGCAGGTGCTTTATAAGCTCATGAGGTTCTTTATTTAAATTTGACTTCATATAAAATAGTTTTTGCGCCTTTCCGTTCGATTTATTGTTGTTGATTAGCTCATGGTACAAGTATCTGAATGA
Organism: Beris chalybata; assembly: GCA_949128065.1. Taxonomy (NCBI): domain Eukaryota; kingdom Metazoa; phylum Arthropoda; class Insecta; order Diptera; family Stratiomyidae; genus Beris; species Beris chalybata. The sequence continues at coordinate 73,393,330 of OX421894.1, read as the reverse complement.
CTTCCATTCTAAATAATTTCCCGAAAATTTGGGAGTCTCGATCGTTGGGAGCCTAATGTTCATCTTTTGCTCCACATTTATTTGAGAGTGCGTAGCTTGTTCACTTGGTTGTAGACTCACTAGTCCTTCATGGAGCTCCATGATAGCCATCTGGTATAATTCTTCTGCCCGTAGGAACCAGTTTTTTTTCTTCAAAATATTCATTTTTAACTTTACCTTTTGCAATGATTTCTAGATGGTTATGGACAACTCGAGTCTAATAATCTTTGATGATTTTAATATTTTGAGTGAAGAATGTCAACGACTTCACTGTAGTAATTTTTGCCATGATTTTTTTACTGATCTTTTCAGTGATCCTATAAGATCCTTCTGTTTTATGATGAGCTTATGCTGCTCTTGCAGTAGCTCGCTCGATTTTCCGCGCTGTAACAGATCACAGTTTTCTCTAACTGCTCAAAGGCTTTATTGATGAAATAGACATGGTTTTAGGTGCGCTTCCCGTAACTTTTCTAGCTCTTCATTCATTTCTGCTGCGGTTGAGAACGAGTTGTCAAGATGCTCCAAACGTGCTTCAGCATATTTCTTTGTTTTCCTTTCTGCGGAATCCTTTTTAAAACTGATGAAAATTTTCTGGATTTTCGTATAAGCAAACTTTTGTGCCTTAACCACCTCCTCCATGATGTCGGTCGTGGTTTAGAGTTGTTTTGAAGAATTTTTCAGGAGTCAGCAACACGCGTTGTAGTGACGTCCGCCCAGCTGGCCCCCCACTTCATCCAAACTTAATTAAAAAATTACAGAATTATGCTCAATTATTTATTTATCTCCAAAACACCAAGAAAAAATGTTTGCGCTCCTTTCGTTTGGTAAGGATAAATCATTTAAAGGTGGAGGGCTGAGAAGACGGCAAGCTAGCACACTACCCCACCACCCCGAAAATATGAAATAATTGAGTATATAAATACACAGGAATTACGCGCTATTTATGCGCTCTTAGAATTCACTACAACTGATTTTTGCGCAATGTCCTTTCAAGGACCTCCCATACAACTCGCAGGTCAACATTCTCCAAAAGCAAAAATTTCACAAAATAACTATACAAGCTAAATCTATGATTCATGCGCTCTCAGAATCTGCAATTCGCGATTTTCGCACTGCGTCCTGTCTAGGACCTCCCATACAAATCGCCAATCCCGAAACAGTAAAACAGAAATGCCTACTCGACCAATGCGAAATAGTTCTAAATAATCATGCACGATCGGTACGTGATTTATGCGCTCCCAGAATTTGATACATTTGATTCTTCCGCTATGTCCTCTCAAGGACCTCCCACACAACTTGCAGGTCGAGATTCTCCAAAAGCAAAAGTTTCACCAAATAACTATACCAGCTGAATCTTTGATCTATGCGCTCTCAAAATCCGCTTTTCGCGATTTTCGCACTGCGTCCTATCAAGGACCTCCCATACAAATCGTCAATTCCAAAACAGTAAAACAGAAATGCCAGCTCGACCAATGCGAAATCGTACTAAATAATTATGCATGATCGGTACGTGATTTCGATGTCAAGTTGCTGCTCTCCAGTTCCATGCGCAAATATTAATAATTATATTATTTTCTTTTCAAAATTCATAAAAGAATATTAAATTGCAAAATTTTTTACGGCAAACAGGACAAAAACACTCAACAGAGAACAGTGAGAGTTGGTGGAGTAGGGAAGAGACGGACAGCTGACAGTCCTTTCGGTACGAGGCCCAGCCCCGCAGCCGTGCTGTGGTCAGCCCCGTGGCGAGAGCCCAATGCCAGCCACTGCCAACTGCCGACTGCCGACTGCTGACTGCCGACTGCCGCCGTCACTGTGTGGCAAGTTTACAGAATTCAAGAGCAAGTTGGGGTCCAGAAAAGCATGCAATTCATGCTGTAGTGGACAGCTCTAAAAGAAATGTCGCAAATTGAGGCACTAGTATTGGGTTTGAGAAAACATTTCGTGGCGTTTTTCCCAATAAATAGCGTCAATTGCAAATAACTCAGAAAACACAGATCGCAGGGACATCGTATCATTGCATATGGAAATGCGATAGTTCGAGTGTTATTGGGAGTGTATAAGCATTGAAATTGATATAGTTTTAAAGTTTGTTTGTGTTTGCAAATGGAGAAAAGTAATGAAAAATTTCGCTATATGTTGCAAAATTTTTATGACAAAGGGAAGAACGCTGCGTATTCTGGGTGGCTTAGTTGCTAGAGCACTTGTTTTTGGTGCACCTGGTACCAGATTCGAATCTGATTGGAGACAAGTAATTTTCGAGAGTGGGATTGAGGGCCGGACTTCCTCCACAATAGTCTGAATAGCTCTCACACCATTCCTTAACCAGCAAAAAGTCACAATTTAAAGAAATTCATTGGTCGTCAATAACAGAAAAAGCTGATGAAATTCTTGGAAAAGTCCTGCAAGATAAGCATATCTGCAGTGTCGATATTGCTATGGAGCTAAGCATTGACCATAAAACGGTTTTGAACCATTTAAACAAAGCTGGCTACAAAAAGAGTGATGGTGAGCCATTACAAGCGTTCGCAAAGCCAGAGTTGACACAGAATAAGGTGATGTTGTGTGTATGGTAGAACTAGAGTCACTTCATACGAACTAACACAAACATCCATTATCTTGAGTATGGACAATGTGTGTTTCATTTGAAACCAGTACATTTGAAATTTTTTTGCAGTTGTCTCGATTTTTCATTTAAAGGATCTCCACTAAAGTGGATAAACGCTGTATTTAGTTGAAATTTCATGAGACATATCTCGATTCCGTGAAACGTTTATCAAAATCCATCTGCTACACGTATACATACTAAAACTATGCCATTTAAGAAACCTTGCAGGTTTTTAGTACTAAATATGTACCAAAAGTGGTGATTGTCCGTACTCATGATAGTGGATGTTTGTGTTAGTTCTTATACAGTGACTCTAGGTGGAACTGGAAGAGAATCATTCACCATGAGCTACTTCCAACTGGTCCAACGATTGACTCACAAATCAATTGTGATCCACTAGAAAGATTACGTCAAGCAATTGAAAGAAAACAACTCAAATTGATTAATGGAAAAGGTGCTGTTCATCATGATAACACCCGACCACACACTTCTTTGATGACCCGTAGAAAATTGCGACATCTTGGTTGGGAAGTTTTGATGTATCCGCCGTATAGTCTAGACATATCACCCTAAAATTAGCAATTGCTCCGATCTCTGCAGAACTCACTGATTGGAGTGAAGCTACTTTCAAATGAAGCCTGTGAAAACGACTCGATTCAGTTTTTCAACCAGAAACCACAGAAGTTCTTCACCGATGGTATCATGGCCCTACACGAAAAATGGCGAAAGATTGTCGATAATAAAGGATATATATTTGGTTTAAGGGCTCATATCACCCTGAAAAGCGATTTTTTTTTTATAAATTTGTATGTCTTGTACTTTCAAGAATTTTAGATAAATTGAATTTAGAAAATTCCACTCCATTACAAAATTATAGCACTAAATGTGACCATGGATCGGTTTAATGTGGCTTACTGGCTATTTGCGCCCACTTTCAACAGCAGCGTTTAGCATATATGTAACGAAAATATATTATTTTCATTATTTAAAATATTGCCGCGCTCGCCGCTGAATACTTTGACAGGAGAAAAAGAGACAAGTCAAAAAAACAGAAAGCCTAAAGTTCCATGGAACAAAATTAAATTATTAAATTAAAATAGTAAATTAAGTAATAAAGGAATAAAGGAATTGATACGAAGGAAATGCAAACGTAAATGTCGTTTCTTCGTAATTAACAGGTAGGAACCTGATAGCATAAAAGAGATTGTATAAAAATTTTAACCTAAAAAAAATAAAAAAAACTTCGTTATTAACAGAGCACACGGCAGTTTCATTTGTTCGTATCTGGTAAAGGAATTTACTTTTACAAAATGACATTTTGATTATCTAAAATAAAAAATCTGCCAACAATCTGGGCGTAACTTTATTATTTTTCCGGCAGAAGTTAGGAACGCGTTCAATTCTGAAATGCGGTGGAGGCTACTATGTGACTGAAAACCTATCAAAAAGAACAAGATCATGGAAGTGAAAATCTGATTGGATCTGAGAGATATGGAATAGTTTATGAAAAAGTACACAATCACTTTACACCCCCTTAGGGGTCAATTTTCAGAAACTCTTGAAAACACTTTCTTGGTATTCATATGGAGAATACATAGAATAAAATTAAATTCATTATTTGGGACGAGGTAGTAGATATGTCGAAAATCGTGGTGAAATATGCATTCTATTTTCACAGATAATTTTTTTTGCCCCCCTTCTGAACGCCAATAGATATTCGTTTTTTTTATTCAAAATTATTTTTCTAGTTAATTTAGATATACACACCGAGTTTCAACATTGTAGCTTAAGCCGTTCTATATATAGGAAAAACACCTACCACTTGTACCACACTACCCTGAGGGATCGAATTTCAAAAAACCTTGAAAACGCTTTCTAGGTTTTCATACGAAGAATCCGTAGAATAAAAAAATATTCAATGTTTGGAAAGACCTAGTAGATATGACGAAAATCGTGAAAATATATGCATTTTATATATATTATATATACAAATATTTTTTTTTGCCCCCTCCCCTTTTGAACGCCAATGAATATTCAAATTTTTTTTGATCAAAATTACTTTTCTAGTTGATTTACATATACACACCGAGTTTCAACATTGTAGCTTAAGCCGTTCCATATATAGGAAAAACACCCCCACTTGTACCACACTACCCTTAGGGGTAGAATTTCAAAAAACCTTGAAAACTCTTTCTAGGTGTTCATACGACGAATCCGTAGAATAAAAATGAATACAATATTTGGAAAGACCTAGTAGATATGACGAAAATCGTGAAAATATATGTATTTTATATTTATTATATATACAAATAATTTTTTTTGCCTCCCTTTCTAAACGCCAATGAATATTTAAATTTTTTTTTATCACAATTACTTTTCTACTTGATTTACATATACATACCGAGTTTCAACTTTCTAGCATGAACCGTTTAATAGTAAGGAAAAACACTTTCTACCCCCTTAGCATACTACCCCAAAAAAAAATTATATTTGTCCAACATTCCGCTACTATAGCTCTATCTAAATACCAAGTTAAAGTCTAATATCATTACAGGTTCTCAAGATATAAGCATCGGAACTTTTTCCATTTCACCCTCTCCCACCCTCCTCATCTACACCCTCAACCCCAAAACTTTTTTCCCTACTAGGGTTTAATTAGCGCTACTTCTGGTAAAAATTCTAAGCATCTATATTAAACTGTTCTTGAGATATGAAATGTGTTTGATTTGAAAAATTCTCATCCCCTCCACTTCTATGCTCCACCTCCCACTTAAAAAATTTAACTTTGATCAATTTTTATTTGTCAACCTTTATACCCAAACCAAATTTTATTTTTCTAGAGCAATTGGTTCATGAGATATCGTAATCTTAAGTTTTTCACCCTCCACCCCCATACAAAACTTCCCCCACCCAAAATTTTTCTTGATTCTGTTCTCCTAGTATAACTGCAAATATTTTTTAAGTTTGAATAGTGTGCCATTAACGGTTTAGGAGATATGGATTTTAGAATGTGTCTATCTCGCCTTTTTTGGGTTTCGGACGCATTACATTTCCCCCCAATCTCACACCCCTTGATCAATATTGACAATTTTTCTGCAAATGGGTCTACTATCAGAGCTCTATAAAAATTCCAAGTTTCAGCTTCCTAACATTAGGGGCTACTGAGATCTGGAAACCAAAATTTTCGGTCTAAAACACTTCCCCCTCCTACCCCCTCACACCACCACCCTTAAAATTTGGTCACTTCAAGGCGCCTACCCCGTCTATTCGTTAAAAAAATTTCAATTTAATATCTCAAATCGTTTGGCGGCTACGAGCCTCCAAACGATCTTGCGTACGGCGTACGGTGGACAGACGGACTGAAAATTTTTATTGTGTAACATAGACAAAATTGTATTTTGAATATAACTGACTAGAATCAGCCCGCTCATAAATTCTCGCGATCATTGAATGCACCCAGAAAATTAACTCCGTGAAAATAGAATCGATCGGGGTGATTCTAGTCAGATAGAGTTCAGGGTAAAACGAGCGCGTGCCTAGTGCAGAACGACATCTGAAAATAAAGAAAACTAAAACTTAAAACTAAAACTATTTTGCCTTTAAATTTGACCCTCTAAAACTCAGATGTGGGGTACTGAAAAGTGAAATGTCGTCTCGTTTAAATCGCGCTGATTTGGTGGCTGCACTTGAAGCCGCCGGCATCGCCGTACCAATCGGAGCGTCCGTAACCTCACTAAGAAGGTTGTACGAAGAGGAAGTGAACCGAAGCTCTGACAACGCCCCCGAAGATTCCTGTGAAGATAACCGTGAAGACACCTGTGAAGATACCCGTGAAGATGCCCCCGAAACCGCTAATAATGAAACTGGAGATGAGAACCCGTTAGTTGGCGACCCCGCCGGGAACAAGCTCGATGAAATTGACCGTGAACTGCTGTTGCTTCGCAAGCGCAAGGAATTGATCGCGTTACGACAAGAAGTTGCGGCTATGGAAAATGTAGATAGCGACTCAACATTCGCCAACCGACGTCCGGATTTCGCCGAGGTCGAGTGTGCGGTACCGAAATTTAATGGAGAAGACGCTTACGGAATTCGCAAATGGATTCGCGACTTCGAAGACGTGATGCGGTCTATGAATGTGTTGGAACCGTTTAAATTATCGTGTGCACGACGATTGCTGGAGGGTTCCGCGCGCATCTTTTTGCGGAGCACATCTGTTAATTCCTGGACCGAACTGAAAGCTGTTTTAATAATCGAATTTGGTCGAACTGTATTCCGCCAAGAAGTGTATGCGCAATTATCGAAACGCCGATTGCGTCGCGACGAGACCGCGCACCGTTATGTGCTGTGCATGCAGGAGATCGCGCAGCAAGCAGACATTGAGGAGATAGATCTTATCCAATGCATAATTGATGGCATGGATGACCGATCGCCAAACGCCGCCATGTTGTACGGAGCCCGCACTTTGGCCCAACTCAAGGAGTTGCTGGTGTCTTTTGAGCGTCGTCGTGTGCGTGGGCCTGCGTTGGTTAGCCGTTCTAATGTCATTCCAGTTGTTAAACAGAGACCGTCCGTACCTGTGAGCACCGATTTGTCGCAAACTCGCTGTTTCAATTGCCGCCAATTTGGCCACTTAGCACCGCAATGCCCGCGCCCTAAACGACCTGTTAACTCGTGTTTCACCTGTTCCGAGGTAGGGCACTACTATAAGGACTGCCCAAGAAGACGCGTTGTAGCTAACGTTGCCGACCGACCCTTCACAAAAACCGAGACATCCGATGCTGATAGCGACGAAACATTAACCGAGGAGGTAGCCGCATTGCAGATGGTAAGTCTTTTGTTTACAATTGGTGGAATCAAACATGTTATGAAAAAACTAATTGCTTTATTCGATACCGGTAGTCCGATTAACTTTGTATCCGAAACGTGTGTCCCGAGCCATATGCGACCGTCACCGCATTTAAGCAATTCAAATTTTCGCGGCGTGGGAAATGTACGAATTCAAACTTATGGGAGCACCAAGCTAACTATTCGTTTCCGTGATACAGTGCGTCAACTGTATTTTTTTGTTGTACCCGACTCCGCTATACCTACACCGTTACTTTTAGGACGAGATTTTTTGCGCAGTTTCGGACTCGGGATATAGTTTCATAATCATAAAAATGTAAAAAATGAATTAAAACCATTACCGATAATAAAAATTAACCATCATGTTGAATTAAATAATCCGAGCCGTATTAACTTCATTTATCAATCATGTATTGAACCGTTTGATTCCACCCACAAACTGTTTGTAACCGTTCCGTATGCTGATGATGGTAATCGATTTAATAAACTGACTGAGGGTTTTGTGAATCATGTTGCTACTATTAAACCGGATGTTTGCCCTCCCGAATCGTTAAATATAGGTTCTGAGTTTGGTCCGTATAATTATGAAATATGTAAGGAGCTGGTAGTTTTACAATACATGCAAGTTGACAGAAGTAACCGTGAATTACCGAAAATTAAAATGAAAATAAGGCTAACATCCGATGTTCCTTTCCGTTGCCCGCCCCGTAGATTGTCTTATTTTGAACGGAATGAAGTAGTCAAAAACGTTGATGATTTGATTCAAAGAAAAATTGTCCAAAATAGTAGTTCCGAGTATGCATCACCCATAGTTATGGTTAATAAGAAATCAGGAGAAAAAAGAATGTGTATCGATTACCGAGCTTTAAATAAAGTTACTGCCCGTGATAATTTTCCGTTGCCTTTGATCGAAGACTGCTTAGAGTACTTGGATGAAAAAAATTGCTTTTCGATTCTCGATTTAAAAAACGGATTCCATCAAGTTGATATGGAATCAGAATCCATACCGTATACTTCATTCGTTACGCCTCATGGGCAATTCGAATATTTAAAAATGCCGTTTGGGCTGAAAAACGGACCAGCTGTGTTCCAGCGATTCATTGCCACAATTTTCGAAGATCTAATCAAGGCCGGTGACATAATTATTTATATCGATGATATTTTGGTGGCTACTGATGGACCCGAACAGCACCTAGTTATACTATCCCGTGTCTTTAAAAGGCTAACCGATTTTGGGTTGGAATTAAAGCTAAGTAAGTGCAGATTTCTCCAGGCTGGTATTGAATATTTAGGTTATGCTGTAAGTAATGAAGGAATCCGTCCGAATGACTCCCATATCAGAGCTATCCGTGATTACCCTATTCCGAAAACTCAAAAGGAGGTGCAGTCATGCTTGGGACTTTTTTCGTATTTCCGCCGATTTGTGCCAAATTTTGCTCGTATTGCAGCCCCGATGTCCGACCAGCTTCGTAAACAAAAAACTTTTATGTTTACTCCCGATTGTGAAAAGGCATTCCACACACTCCGTGACCGTTTGATAATGTCTCCTATCTTGGCCGTGTATAAACCTAACCGTGAGACCGAACTCCATACCGATGCCAGTTCGCAAGGTTTCGGTGCCGTGTTACTGCAGCGTCAAAGCAATGGTCGTTTGCATCCCGTGTCTTATTATTCTCGCCGTTCAACCAACCCCGAATCGAAGTACCACAGTTTTGAACTTGAGACATTGGCTATAATTTATGCATTACGTCGTTTCCGTGTTTACCTGGAGGGACGACCTTTTAAGATTGTTACCGACTGTAATTCTCTAACCCTTACATTAGCAAAGAAAAACCTTAACCCACGAATAGCTCGATGGGCTTTGGAGCTGGAATGTTATAATTATAACATTATTCACCGCCATGGAATTAAAATGAACCATGTTGATGCTCTCAGTAGAAATCTTCCCGTGTGTTCCGTTCCATCCGATGAGATTGATTTACAATTACAAGCTACACAACAGAGGGATGATAAAATATTAAATATAAAATCCCGCCTGGAATCCGGTCTTGTTGATAAATTTGTTTTATTGGACGGCATTATTTACCGTCAAGTGGTCCCCGGTCAGAATCGTTTCTATGTTCCTTCCGAGGTGGAGGAAAATATAATCCGCCAGGCCCATGAGAAATTGGGACATTTGGGTACCGAAAAGTGCTACCATTATATCCGTCGTCACTACTGGTTCCCCAGTATGGATAAGAAAATTTCTAATTTTATTGACAATTGTCTTCGATGCATTATGCATACCACCCCACGTCGGGTAAATGAACGTAATCTGCATAGTATTCCGAAGAAACCAGAACCGTTCCATACCCTTCACATTGATCACTATGGACCTTTACCGAATATAATCTCCAAACGAAAATACATACTTGTTGTTATTGATGCTTTCACTAAGTTTGTAAAACTTTATCCGGTTAACAGTACGAGTACTAAAGAAGTATGCGCATCACTTCAAAAATATTTTGATTCTTATAGTAGGCCGACCCGAATTATCTCTGATCAGGGAACTTGTTTTACATCATTAGAGTTCTCAAAATTCTTACTTGACCGAAATGTTGCTCATATAAAGAACGCTGTGGCCTCACCGCAGGCCAATGGGCAGGTGGAACGGGTTAATCGAGTGCTAACCGCCATATTGGGAAAACTGGCAGAGCCTGTAAACCATTCTAACTGGTCACTTTTGTTAGGAAAAACCGAATATGCTATCAATAACTCCCGTCACAGTAGTACTCGTAAGTCGCCCAGTGAGCTGTTATTTGGAATCACTCAAAGAGGTCCAGATGTCGATGAGTTTACCGAATATATTAACGAAAAGTTAGACCGCCCTCCATTTGATAGTTTAGAAGAGATTCGAAAGGATGCATCGGATGCCATTATTCAATCACAATCCCGTAATGAAACTCAATACTTAAAACGAAGTAAGACTCCCCGTCCTTATTCGCGAGGTGATTTTGTAGTTATAAAAAATTAGGATACGACCATGGGGGCAAATAAAAAATTATTACCTAAGTACCGTGGGCCATACATGATTCACAAAGTTTTACCTAATGACCGTTATGTTATCCGCGATATCAAGAATTGTCAGCTAACACAGATACCTTATGATCGCGTCTTGGAAGCAAATCGTATCCGTCCGTGGACCCGCGGTGATCATAGTAACAGCATACGAAACGGAGTTTGTGATGAGTCGGTTCCGAATATCGAGGACGATATCGATAGTCAGACTGGCCGAGTTGTAACATAGACAAAATTGTATTTTGAATATAACTGACTAGAATCAGCCCGCTCATAAATTCTCGCGATCATTGAATGCACCCAGAAAATTAACTCCGTGAAAATAGAATCGATCGGGGTGATTCTAGTCAGATAGAGTTCAGGGTAAAACGAGCGCGTGCCTAGTGCAGAACGACATCTGAAAATAAAGAAAACTAAAACTTAAAACTAAAACTATTTTGCCTTTAAATTTGACCCTCCAAAATTGCTTTTTTCGCGTCTACTAGTTATGAAACGTGAAAATGCAAATTTTGAGGGTAGCAAATTTTTTTTTTAAAAAAATCAATCACAAAATACTTAATTATTAAAATAATAAAGTAAAAGAATGGAAAAGCTTCGGTTTGATTTTTCATTACTACCCTCAAGTGATGGAAGTCAAACATTTACTCCATAATCTCAATAGCAACAGGCTGGGACGTCATTTTATGGGGGGGGGGGGGCAGGGGGGTATTTGCCCCCCCCCCTGAATTTGAGACCTCAGAAATATTTTAATTGATTATGACACCAACGAAAATTTTTTAAGGGTATAAATCTGAGAAAACTATTAATCCTATCGACTTGGATCACCCTGTATAAAATTATAATTACAACCAAGTAAATGAATTGGTTTAGAGACGAAAAATTCTTTGTAATTTCGCGGCTGTTTTGATGGCGTTCTTCGATCGGTTGATCGTAGGTTCCGGAAAACTCGGAAAAGCAAAACAAGAAAAGCGGAATCATAATGAATTTTGCTGGTGTTTCGCGGCTGTGTTGGTGGTCTTGTTCGTTCGGTTGATTGTAGGTTCTGCAAAACTCCGAAAAGCAAAACAAAAAAAAACGGAATCATAAGGAAGAACACAAACTCGTATAAGGTGTACTTAGCTGTAAGGCATGTTCTGATCAAAGATCTGAGATTTGGTTTTCATCAGTTTTTAATTCAATAAGAAAGTGTTTTAATTTTTCTCGCTTCCTATATTAATATAAGCAGTAGCTAGCAATTTTGTCATACGTTATACCTAAGTGCTGTTTGCTATTCTTTGCTTCAAGGTAAGAAATATTTTCACATTCTCTATCTAACCCTTCAAAGCTCGCGCATATTCTGACAAATGTTCTTGTGTGTCTCAGTTAAACTTTCCCTACATCTATTACTAATAGAAATTTTAATATTCAATATTGCTTAAGGGGCTCATCCCATGTGCAGGCTCTTTTTTACGCAATTTTTGGAAATTTTTTCTGACGAACTTAATAATGATAGAACTGTGAAATTTTTACCATATATTTATGCACATGTTGAGCAAACTTAAGAATTTTTTTCAACCCCAAATTGTCGGTCATTCTTGAGATACATGGTAACTTAGCCACCCATTTTCAAAAAACCTTGCTTTCGGTAGACACGATTGCCGGCGTTCTGTTTATCTCAAATAAAAAAATCAAACAGCATTTTAATCTGTGAAGTTTGAACTAGTCTTGGAACTAGGATTTTAAAAAAATATTGAACAGTGAGTTTTTGGCAGCTTATTGAACTTTTTGTCGTCAATTTTAGTGTATTTTTACGACTAGTTTGGAGACTCTATATTAATAGTGAATAAGTTTACTAAATTTCAAAGATATTCGTTCGATAGATTTTGAGATATCGTGTCTACTGATTTGGAAACATGGTTTTGAGAAAAACGCGACTAAACTTTTCATTATACTTGAAACAACATAGGAGGTTAGTGAATATAACGCCCTGTTACTTCCGAACGGCTTCGAATATCGGAATATCACTCCGCCCACATATTCAACACTGTATTTAAATATAATTTATGCAAAGAAAAAAATCCATTTTGGGAAACCGTCACACGAGATGACTGCCTTCAGTTATCAAAATTTATTAATAATAACATACAAAATTTTTCCACTGAAACTGATCGAAAATAAAATAAACAATTTTATTTACCTATTCTTGAATTTCTTCAAATTCTTCTAACTTAGTAATTCTAAATCTTAAAGTTTCTAAAGTCAAGTGTACACTAGCACTTGCGACATTTCTTTCCATAACGTTTACATTAGTAAATTGCATCAAAATTGTTTTAGGAATCTGCTGTAACAAGTGTTTTGCAAGTGGTTTTTGCGTTTTTTACTTAAAACATAACGCAGTCACGATCGGCTGCAAGCCAATCGTATGGTACTCTAGATGAAATACTGAACTCCGATGTATATTTTAGTTGGAAATATATCAAAAGAATGAGGAGAGCACAAGCAATTATTACATGACCTTTTACTTACAGGTAGAAACTTTTGTAAAGTGGTTGATTTTACTGTATTATTTATAATACAGTACTGTTAAAAAAAAAAAATTTGCTGCCCTCAAAATTTTTTTTTCCACGTTTCATGACTAGTAGACGCGAAAAAAGCAATAAAAATTTTCACTCCGTCTGTACGCCGTACGCCGTACGCCGTACGTCGACCGCCCCAAAATCTTTGAAGGCTCGTAGCTCTCAAACCAGTGGAGCTATTAAATTAAAATTTTTTCTATGAATAGACTTGGTAGACCCCTTGAATTGACATTATTTTCAGGGAAGGAGGTGTAAGGGGGAAGGCGGGGTAAGCGTTTTAGACGAAAAATTTAGGTTTCTAGATCTCAGGAACCGCTTGTGTTAGGAAGCTGAAACTTAGAATTTCTATAGAGCTTTGATAATGGACCCATTTGCAAAAAAAAAAAATATGGGTGAAGGGGTGTGGGAGTGGAGGGGGAAATAATGCGTCCGAAACGCAAAAATGCCGAGATCGACAAATTCTAAAACCCATATCTCCTAAACCATTAATAGCAAGCAATTAAAACTTAACAAATATCTGTAGTTATACTAGGAGAGTAGATTGAAACAAAATTTTTGGGTGGGGGTAGTGGCGTACGGGGGTGGGGGGTGAAAAACTTTAGATTACGATATCTCACAAGCCAATTGGACCAGAAAAACAAAATTAGGGTTTATAACAAAGATTGATAAATAAAGATTGCTCAAAGTAAAATATTTGAAGGGGGTGGAGGAGCACGGAAGTGGGAGGAATTAGAATTTTTCAAAAATAACACGATTCATATCTCAATAACAGTGTAAGATGGATGCTTCAAATTTTTACCAGAAGTAGGCCTAATAGAACCCTAGTAGGGAAAAAAGGTTTGGGGGTGTGGGTAAAGAGGGTGAGGGTGGAGAAGGGTGAGAAAGAAAAAGGTTCCGATGCTTATATCTTAAGAATCTATAATGATAGGAAGCTGAAACTTGGTATTTAGATAAAGCTATAGTAGTGGCATGGTGGAAAAATACATTTTTTTTAAGGGTAGTATGGTACGGTGGTGGGGGGTGTTTTCCCTAACTTCAGAACGGCTTATGCCAAAAAGTTGAAACTCGGTACGTATATGTAAACTAACTTGAAAAGTAATTCTGATAAAAAAAAATTCAAATATTCATTGGCGTTCAGAAGGGGGGCAAAAAAAAATATCGGTTGACATAAAATGCATATATTTTCATGATTTTCGTCATATCTACTAGGTCTTTCGAAATATTGAATTCATTTTATTCTACGGATTCTTGATATGAATACCTAGAATGTGTTTTCAAGATTTTTTGAAATTCGACCCCTAAGAGGGTGTAAGCTGGTTGTATACTTTTTCATGAATTCCACCATGTTTCTCAGGTCTGATCAGATATCGAATATCTTTTTACTTCCCCAGGTTTGTTTAATAATCACTTATTTTTAAGTTTTTTTTTTGCAACCTCTAGACCGCATCCCGGAATATGACCCAATTATTTAATTCATATGTTACACCCTTTTCTAACCGCTTCCCGAACTTTTTGTTAGGTTTTCAGTCACATAGTAACATACACCGCATCCCCAAATTGAACGCGTTCTGAACTTCTGCTGGAAAAATAATACAGTTGCGCCCAGACTGTTGGCAGATTTTTTTGATTTATAGTGAGTTCCATAAAGTAAGTTAGGACATTTTACAGAATTTTTGTATGGCAACTACATGAAGGACTTATGGGATATTTTTCATATTGATAGTTTCAGCTGCGACTATTATAAAATTAATGTCTGTAAAATTTCAAAGTCGTAAATTAAAGCTTTCTAAACTTGTCGTGCAATATTGGTGAATATGTTTATTAAGGACTTTTGTATGCCAGCTACCCGAAGGAGTCAACGGATGGCGCTAATTAATGAACTCCGTCTTGGTTTTGGTATAAAACTAATTCCTGTAAAATTTGAAACTCCTGCTCTAACTCGTTCTGGAATTATAGTGAATTCAGTAAAAAGCATACATTTTTGAAGGACTTTTCTAGGCTGTTACACGAAGGACTCATTCGATTGGCATCATATTCGGAACAATCAATTCAAACATTTTAAGCCATACGTATGCAGAATTTCAAGCTCCGAACTTGAAGCATTCGAGCAATAACTGGGAAAACGTGTTTCAAGGACTCTTGTATGGAAGGTACCCGAAGGGTTGGAAGAATATCGCCCATTAACGAACTTAGCCTTACTTTTTCCATTTTACAAGCTGTGACAAAATTTCAACTTCCTTGAGTTATCGTGCTAACGGACGGACGGACGGACAGCAAACGGATTTGGGGGTTTTGGCCAAAAATAAACACAATACACTATATAACTTTTTTTCGTCCGAGGCTTGGTTCTATGCGTTACAAACTTTTCGGGCTGGATTAAACTTATAATACTCTATATGTTCATCTAGAGTATAAAAATCTTATAGTGCTATTGTATGTTTATGAATATAAATAAACAATTAAATTAAACAATTAAACGTTGCGACAAATGCACCTCCTACGTCAAAGTCAAATCTAACTCAAAAACATAACGCAGTCACGATCGGCTGCAAGCCAATCATATGATACTCCAGATGAAATACTGAACTCCGATTTATATTTCAGTTGGAAATATATCAAAAGAATGAGTAGAGCACAATCAATTATTACATGACCTTTTACTTACAGGTAGAAAATTTTGTATAGTGGTCGATTTTTTGATTTATAGTGAGTTCCATAAAGTAAGTTAGGACATTTTACAGAATTTTTGTATGGCAACTACATGAAGGACTCATGGGACATTTTTCATATTGATAGTTTCAGCTGCGACTATTATAAAATTAATGTTTGTAAAATTTCAAAGTCGTAAATAAAAGCTTTCTAAACTTATCGTGCAATATTGGTGAATATGTTTATTAAGGACTTTTGTATGACAGCTACTCGAAGGACTCAACGGATGGCGCTAATTAATGAACTCCGTCTTGGTTTTGGTATAAAACTAATTCCTGTAAAATTTTAAATTCCTGCTTTAACTCGTTCTGGAGTTATATTGAATTCAGTAAAAAGCATACATTTTTGAAGGACTTTTCTAGGCTGCTACACGAAGGACTCATTCGATTTGCATCATATTCGGAACATTCAATTCAAACATTTTAAACCATACGTATGCAAAGTTTCAAGTTCCTAACTTGAAGCATTCGAGCAATAACTGGGAAAACGTGTTTCAAGGACTCTTGTATGGGAGGTACCCGAAGGATTTAAAGAATATCGCCCATTAACGAATTTATCCTTACTTTTTCCATTTTCCAAGTTGTGACAAAATTTCAACTTCCTAGGTCAACGCGTTCTTGAGTTATCGTGCTAACGGACGGACGGACGGACGGACGGACGGGCGGACGGACGGACGGACGGACAGCAAACGGATTTGGGGGTTTTGGCCAAAAATAAACACAAAATATTATATAACTTTTTTTCGTCCGAGGCTCGGTTCTATGCGTTACAAACTTTTCGGGCTGGATTAAACTTATAATACTCTATATGTTCATCTAGAGTATAAAAATATCTTCAGACCATCGATCTCAACTTTCTTGCGAGATTCGATCTTCACGCAAGCTTGTTCATTTTCTTACTAGTGTCCACAAGCCCTAAGTATATATTTCAACTTAATTTCTTCTTTTTATAATGTAACATTTGCATATTTCTTTAACCCTTAAGTGCCCGCGCAGCAGCACTCCGTGCCGAAAATTTACTAAACATGAATTTTCTTGTCGGTTATTAATAATCAATGACTGAGCGCTCTAGTATCTTTCAAGGACATGTCTAGGAACCGCCAAAAAAGATTTTAGATTTATCTTACATCTTACCAGTTTACATCAGGGAGTCAAACTGAACTGGTGTTATATATTTTCCATACAAGTGTTGAAATTCTGGTTGGATAATTAACTGAAAGAACGTTTGGAGTATATTTGCCTGCCTGAAATGTCCGAAACGCTAGATATTTTACAATTTTAGATTTCATTAATTAATTAATTACCATATTAATAATTAGTATAATAACCAACTGAAGGTCCAGGACCCGGAAATCAGTCGATTTACATATAGTAGAAATATAGTTGCGGCACTGAGTGCCGCGCGCGTGTACTGGCGTAACATTCCGCTGCGCGTGTACTCAAGGGTTAAGGTTTTAAGACTCTAGATGAAATCTGAGGGCTTAAGTTTAATTCTACCCAAAAATAAGAAACGCATAAACTGGAGCCTCGAACAAGATAAAGCTATATATTGTTTCCTCCATGCATGAGAAATTAAAAAAAAAATTTACTTTAAAGAAATAAAATATTTTTGTGTTTATATTACGAAGAAATTAAAAATAAAATAAAAAAAGATTTCGGGAGTTTACTTTTGTCTATTTCAGACTGATATTATCAAAAAAAATCTGCCAACAGTCTGGGCGCAACTTTATTATTTTTCTGGCAGAAGTTTAGAACGCGTTCAATTCGGGGATGCGGTATATGTTACTATGTGACTGAAAACCTAACAAAAAGCTCGAGACGCGGTAAGAAAAGGGTGTAACATATGAATTAAATAATTGATCATATTCTGGGATGCGGAAGTGAAAAGATATTCGATATCTGATCAGACCTGAGAAACATGATGGAATTCATGAAAAAGTATACAACCAGTTTACACCCTCTTAGGGGTCGAATTTCAAAAAATCTTGAAAACGCATTCTAGGTATTCATATAAAGAATCCGTAGAATAAAAATGAATTTAATGTTTCGAAAGACCTAGTAGATATGACGAAAATCATGAAAATATATGCATTTTATATTAACTGATATTTTTTTTGCCCCCCCCCCCTTCTGAACGCTTAATGAATATTCAATTTTTTTTATCAGAATTACTTTTCTAGTTAATTTACATAAACGTACCGAGTTTCAACTTCTTAGCATAAGCCGTTCTAAAGTTAATAAAAACACCCCCCACCACCATACCATACTTCCCCTAAAAAAAATTCTATTTTTCCACCATGCCACTACTATAGCCTTATCTAAATACCAAGTTTCAGTTTCCTATCACTATAGATTCTTGAGATACAAGCATCGGAACTTTTTCTTTCTCGCCCTTCCCCACCCTCACCCTCTACACCCACACCCCAAACTTTCTTTCCCTACTAGGGTTCTATTAGGCCTATTTCTGGTAAAAATTTGAAGCATCCATCTTACACTGTTATTGAGATATAAAACGTGTTATTTTAGAAAAATTCTTATCCTCTCCACTAACTTACTCCCCCGCCCCATTCAAAGATTTCACTTTGAGCAATCTTTATATATCAAGCTTTATATCCAAACCGAATTTTGTTTTGCTGGTGCCTCTGGTTTGGGAGATATCGTAATGTTAAGTATGTCAATCCCCACTCACGTACGTCACTACCCCCACCCAAAAATTTTGTTTCAATCTACTTTCCAAGTATAACAACAGATATTTGTTAATTTTTAATTGCTTGCTATTAACGGTTTAGGAGATATGGATTTTAGAATGTGTCGATCTCAGTTTCAGTCTCCTAACATAAGCGGTTGCTGAGATCTAGAAACCAAAATTTTTCGTCTAAAACGCTTCCCCCACCTTCCCCATCACACCCCTACCCCAGAAAATAATGTCAATTCAAGGAGTCTACCCAGTCTATTCCTAGAAAAATTTTATTTTAATAGCTGCACTGGTTTGAGAGCGACGAGCCTTCAAAGGATTTTGGGGCGGTCGACGTACGGCGTACGGCGGACAGACGGAGTGAAAGTTTTTATTGCTTTTTTCGTGTCTACTAGTCATGAAACGTGGACAAAAAAATTTTGAGGGCAGCAAATTTTTTTTTTTTTTAAATCAATAACAATACTGTATTATTACTAATAAAGTAAAATCAATACAGTCGTCGATGTATAACTTTTTGAAAAGAAAGAGTGTACCAAACCCAGATGAAACAACTTCTTGATTCCGAGCAAACCGTTGATGGTAGTAAGCAGCTAGACTCCCTCCAATATGCGCAATGAGTTAATGCAATACCATCTACAAATAAAAAATCTGCCGACAATCTGGGCGTAACTTTATTATTTTTCCGGTAGAAAACAAGAACGCGTTCAATTCTGAAATGCGGTGGAGGCTACTATGTGACTGAAAACCTATCAAAAAGAACAAGATCGTGGAAGTGAAAATCAAGTTGGATCTGAGAGATATGGAATAATTCATGAAAAAGTACACAATCACTTTACACCCCCTTAGGGGTCAATTATGGAGAATACATAGAATAAAACTAAATTCAATATTTGGGACGAGGTAGTAGATATGTCGAAAATCGTGGGAAAATATGCATTCTATTTGCACAGATATTTTTTTTTTCACAATTACTTTTCTAGTTGATTTACATATACACACCGAGTTTCATCATTGTAGCTTAAGCCGTTCCATATATAGGAAAAACACCCCCACTTGTACCACACTACCCTTAGGGGTCGAATTTCAAAAAACCTTGAAAACACTTTCTAGGTATTCAAACGAAGAATCCGTAGAATAGAATTGAATTCAATATATTTAAAGACCTAGTAGACATGACGAAAATCGTGTAAATATATGCATTTTATATTTATTATATTTAAAAATAATATTTTTTGTCCCCCTTTCTGAACGCGAATGAATATTCAAATTTTTTTTATCACAATTACTTTTCTAGCTGATTTACATATACACACCGAGTTTCAACTTTCTAGCATGAACCGTTTAATAGTTAGAAAAAACAAAAAAAAAACAACCTCCTACCCCCGTAGCATACTACCCCTAAAAAAAATTATATCTTTCCAACATTCCGCTACTATAGCTCTATCTAAATACCAAGTTAAAGGCTTATATCATTACAGGTTCTCAAGATATAAGCATAGGAACTTTTTCCTTTTCACCCTCCCCAACCTTCCCCCTCTACACCCACAACCCCAAAACTTTTTTCCTTTCTAGAGTTTAATTAGCGCTACTTCTAGCATCTATCTTACACTGTTCTTGAGATATGAAATGTGTTTGATTTGAAAAATTCTCATCCCTTCCACTTCTATGCTCCACATCCCACTTAAAAAATTTAACTTTGATCAATCTTTATTTGTCGACCTTTATACCCAAACCGAATTTTATTTTTCTAGAGCAATTGGTTCATGAGATATCGTAATCTAAAGTTTTCCACCCCCTACCCCATTTTCAACTTCCCCCACCCAACATTTTTCTTGATTCTGTTCTTCTAGTATAACTACAAATATTTTTTAAGTTTGAATAGTGTGCCATTAACGGCTTAGGAGATATGAATTTTAGAATGTGTCTATCTCGCCTTTTTTGGGTTTCGGACGCATTACATTTCCCCCCACTCCGACACCCCTTGATCAATATTGACAGTTTTTCTGCAAATGGGTCTACTATCAGAGCTCTATAGAAATTTCAAGTTTCAGTTTCCTATCATTAGGGGTTACTGAGATCTAGAAACCAAAATTTTCGGTCTAAGACACTTTCCCCTCCTTCCCCCTCACACCCCCACCCTAAAAATTTGGTCACTTCAAGGAGCCTACCCCGTCTATTCGTTAAAAAAATTTCAATTTAATATCTCCAATCGTTTGGCAGCTACGAGCCTCCAAACGATCTTGCGTACGGCGGACAGACGGACAGAAAATTTTTATTGCTTTTTTCGCGTCTACTAGTTATGAAAGGTGAAAATAAAAATTTTGAGGGTAGCAAATTTTTTTTTTCTTAAAATCAATCACAATACTTAATTATTAAAATAATAAAGTAAAATGTAAAATATAAAGTTCATTCAGAAGCATTACCAGAAAATGATGTGTCAATTATTGATATGTTACGTTTTTATCACAGTGAGGTATCACGTTCAGCCAATACTGAAACAATCTCCCAGATAGCGAAGCGCCGATTTCAATGCAGTTATTTTGAACAATTTACATGGATTGAATACTCCATTAATCAGAATGCTGTGTTTTGTTTTAGTTGGCGTGATTTTTGTTCCAAAATAGTTCATAGTGGTGAAGCACAAGGAATCATGACAAGCAAGGACGTCATTTGTGGGGAAGGGGTAGGGAGGCCATTTCCCCTCCCCCTCTGAATTTTGTATTTTCATATATTATATATAACATATGTATATCTACATATAATAATATATGCATTCATAACATCTTGCCCCTCCCGCCCGGAAAAAACTAAAATGACGTCCCTGGCAACAGGCGACAACAAAATATATGCAGTACCTGAAGATCTCCAACCTGCGAGCCAACATAAGGAAATAACGAAAACAGCTGCCTTCGCTAAAGTAAAGAACAGTTTAGCGAAAAGGCACCAGACAAGAAGAGTGTGGATAGAGCTGACAGAAGAGCTTAAAAAGACGTACGTGGACGAAGATGGAAATTTACAATTTGGAGACCAATTTCTAGAAGAATGGAGTCCAGAAAAATTTTGCTGCGGCACATAAACAGGAAACAGGTACATTTGAAAAATTACTTGAAAAAATGGTAGAAAAGACACAAGAAAATAAACAACAGAACTTAAAGACTATAGCGGAGAAGTTTGTGCTTAACAAATTTACAAGCAGAAATTCAAATGCAAACCAGTGGATAGAAATTTTTGAAAAAAAATGCACACGCTTTGAAGTTACAAATAGTGAAAGAAAAATTGAAATGCTAAGATTGTTTATGGATGGTAGTTGTGTAGATTGGTATAGTTCTATGATTATAAAATTGGGCAATATGGAAAAATAAATTTTGCGAATCGTTTTCAAATAAAAGATGGAACATGGTCATATACGCACTAGCATTTAGATATAAAGAGGGTTCACTTTTGGATTACGCTATACGAAAACAGAAGCTATTACTAGATATGAGAAGATCCATTGATACGGGGGCTTTGATCGATATCATTGCAACCGGCTTACCGGAATTCATTATTAATAAAATTGATAGAGAAGTATTAAAAGACACGGTGGATTTGTTTAATGAGGTTAGCAAGTATGAACACATGGTAAATAGGAAAAAAATCCCGTCTAAAAGAAACTACGGCAATCCAAGAAATGGTGGAAAAAATGAAGACCAAAATCCATGTAAGATTTGCGAGAAATTAAAAAAAAAGGCATCCGTTATCATTCCGAAGCCACGTGCTGGTTCAAAACAAAAGATGATGACAGGTCGAAGAAAAATTTCATTAAACACGTAAATAATTCAGTAATAGAGGCCGAATTAAATAAAAGAGACCAAAAAAACGAATAGGAACACCATCAATTAAAGTAAAACTACTATTAAACGATAAATTAGGGATGCACGGGATTTATGATTCAGGCTCAAATGTGCTTCTGATTAATGCTAAGTTATTGAAATTGAAAGGAAAATTGAACAGCTTCAATGCAGCACATTAAGTAACGACTAATGGTGTTAAAAAGACAAGTGGACTATCAAATTTAAAAATAAAAATCTTCGAAATAGAGGAAAATGTAGATGTATATACCATAGACGAACAAAATTTCAAATATGGATTACTTTATTAGTAATAATACAGTATTGTTATTGATTTTAAAAAAAAAAAAATTTGCTGCCCTCAAAATTTTTTTGTGTACATTTCATGACTAGTAGACACGAAAAAAGCAATAAAAATTTTCACTCCGTCTGTCCTCCGTACGCCGTCCGCCGTACGTCGACCGCCAAAACCCTTTGAAGGCTCGTAGCTCTCAAACCAGTAGAGCTATTAAATTCAAATTTTTTCTAGGAATAGACTGGGTAGACCCCTTGAATTGACACTATTTTCAGTGGTGGGGGTGTGAGGTGGAAGGTGGGGGAAGCGTTTTAAACGAAAAATTTTGGTTTCTAGATCTCAGCAACCGCTTATGTTAGGAGACTGAAACTTGGAATTTCTATAAAGCTTTGATAGTGGACCCATTTGCAAAAAAATTGATGATATGGGTGAAGGGGTGTGGGAGTGGAGGGGGAAGCAATGCGTCCGAAACGCAAAAAAGTGGAGATCTACACATTCTAAAATCTATATCTCCTAAACCGTTAATAGCAAGCAATTTAAACTTAACAAATATCTGTAGTTATACTAGGAGAGTAGATTGAGACAAAATTTTTGGGTGGGGGTGGTGGCGTACGGGGGTAGGAGGTGAAATACTTAACATTACGATATCTCTCAAACCAGAGGCGTCCGGGGGTGGGAGGTGAAATACTTAACATTACGATATCTCTCAAACCAGAGGCACCAGAAAAACAAAATTCGGATATAAAGCTTGGATATAAAGCTTGGATATAAAGCTTGGATATAAAGCTTGGATATAAAGCTTGATAAATTAAGATTGCTCAAAGTAAAATCTTTGAAGGGGGCGGGGGAGTACGTAAGTGGAGGGGATAACAATTTTTCAAAAATAACACGTTTCATATCTCAATAACAGTGTAAGATGGATACTTCAAATTTTTACCAGAAGTAGGCCTAATAGGACCCTAGTAGGGGAAAAAAAATTGGGGGTGTGGGTGTAGAGGGTGAGGGTGAGGAAGGGTGGGAAAGAAAAAGTTCCGATGCTTATATCTTAAGAATCTATAATGATAGGAAGCTGAAACTTGGTATTTAGATAGAGCTATAGTAGTGGCATGGTGGAAAAATAAATTTTTTTTAGGGGTAGTGTGGTACGGTGGTGGGGGGTGTTTTTCCTAACTTTAGAACGGCTTATGCTAGGAAGTTGAAACTCAGTACGTATATGTAAATTAACCAAAAAAGTAATTCTAATAAAAAAAAATTCGAATATTCATTGGCGTTCGGAAGGGGGGGGGCAAAAAAAACTATCAGTATATATAAAATGCATATATTTTCACGATTTTCGTCATATCTACTAGGTCTTTCGAAATATTGAGTTAATTTTTAATCTACGGATTTTTGATATGAATACCTAGAATGTGTTTTCAAGATTTTTTTAAATTCGACCCCAAAGAGGGTGTAAACTGGTTGTATACTTTTTCATGAATTCCACCATGTTTCTCAGGCCTGATCAGATATCGAATATCTTTTCACTTCCCCAGGCCTGTTTAATAATCACCTATTTTTAAGTTTTTTATTTGTCAACCTCTAGACTGCATTCCGGAATATGACCCAATTATTTAATTCATATGGTATACCCTTTTCTAACCGCTTTTTGTTAGGTTTTCAGTCACATAGTAACATATGCCGCATCCCAGAATAAACCACGTTCCGAACTTCTGCCTGAAAAATAATAAAGTTGCGCCCAGACTGTGGGCAGATTTTTTTGATTGGATTGGACTTGATAAAGAAGTTCAAACTAAGGCAAAATGAAGACTTACAAATTACTCAAAAATAAGGCCAATACAATGACAAACAAAAACAAAGAGGAAGAAACTTCAGGAAGTATAAACAATAACATTGTGGAAAATAACAATTACAATACAGAAGAATATAAAATAAATTTTAATGAACATGTAAAAAAAGAGGACTTCAAAATAACAATAAATCACCTAAGTGAGTATCAGAAATCTGAAATAAATACATTGATTAGCAGTACAAATCAGTTTTTGCGAAAGATAAATACGACGTCGGCACAGTTAATGGATATGAAGCGAGAATAGACTTGTTGCAAGACAAATATTGCAGTAAAAGACCATACAGGTGCACAATAGAAGATAAAAAAGAAATAAGAGAACAAATAGCAAAATTACTAGATAATAAACTGATAGAAGAATCGTATAGTCC
The DNA here is from genome assembly GCA_949128065.1 of Beris chalybata. Classification (NCBI taxonomy): domain Eukaryota; kingdom Metazoa; phylum Arthropoda; class Insecta; order Diptera; family Stratiomyidae; genus Beris; species Beris chalybata. The sequence goes on along the minus strand of OX421894.1, from coordinate 73,368,481 downwards.
ATTTGCTGCACCGGTTACTCTGACATTCAAAAAAGAAAAAACCAAAAGATCTAGGCTATGCATAGACTTCAGAGACTTGAATAAAATAGTAAAACCTCAAGCCCAACCATTCTCTTTAATTGATGACCTAGTGATAAAAACCAGGAACTGTAAAATTTTTTCAATGTTAGATATAAACTCAGCATTCTTGTCTATTCCATTACGAATTGAAGACAGAAAAAAAATCTGCCAACAGTCTGGGCGCAACTTTATTATTTTTCAGGCAGAAGTTCAGAACGCGTTCAATTCGGGGATGCGGTGTATGTTACTATGTGACTGAAAACCTAACAAAAAGTTCGGGAAGCGGTTAGAAAAGGGTGTAACATATGAATTAAATAATTGAGTCATATTCCGGGATGCGGTCTAGAGGTTGAAAAAAACAAAACTTAAAAATAGGTGATTATTAAACAAGCCTGGGGAAGTGAAAAGATATTCGATATCTGTAGCTCAGTTCTGTAACTTATGAGTGAGAAATTTTCTCACCAAAAAGTCAAAATGAAAACGAATTAATGCAGTTTTCTCTCTGTATTCTCACCAAATGAGAAATGAAACATTGCCAAATGCGTAGTAAAGTACGGTGCTTTCTCATTTGGTGAGAAGAGAGAAAACTGCATTAATCCGTCCTCATTTTGATTTTTTGGTGAGAAATTTCTCACTCATAAGTTATAGAACTGAGCTACTGATCAGACCTGAGAAACATGGTGGAATTCATGAAAAAATATACAACCAGTTTACACCCCCTTAGGGGACGAATTTCAAAAAATCTTGAAAACGCATTCTAGGTATTCATATGAAGAATCCGTAGAATAAAAATGAATTCAATATTTCTAAAGACCTAATAGATATGACGAAAATCGTGAAAATATATGCATTTTATATTAACTGATATTTTTTTTTGCCCCCCCCCCCCCCCCCCCTTCTGAACGCCAATGAATATTCGAAATGTTTTTTATCCTTTATATCCAAACCGAATTTTGTTGTTCTGGTGTCATTGGCTTGTGAGATATCGATATGTAAAATATTTCAACTCCCACCCCCGTACGCCACTTCCCCCACCCAAAATTTTTTTTTCAATCTACTCTCCTAGTAAACCTACAGATATTTGTTTAGTTTTAATTGCTTACTTTTAACGGTTTAGGAGATATGGATTTTAGAATGTGTCGATCTCGACTTTTTAGCGTTTCGAACGCATTGCTTCCCCCTCCACTCCCACACCCCTTCACCCATATCATCAATTTTTTTGCAAATGGGTCCACTATCAAAGCTTTATAGAAATTCTAAGTTTCAGTCTCCCAACATAAGCGGTTGCTGAGATCTAGAAACCAAAATTTTTCGTCTAAAACGCTTCCCCCACCTTCCCCCTCACACCCCCACCCCTGAAAACAATGTCAATTCAAGGGGTTTACCCAGTCTATTCCTAGAAAATTTTTTAATTTAATAGCTCTACTGGTTTGAGAGCTACGAGCCTTCAACGGATTTTGGGGCGGTCGACGTACGGCGTACGGCGGACAGACGGAGTGAAAATTTTTATTGCTTTTTTCGTGTCTACTAGTCATGAAATGTACACAAAAAAATTTTGAGGGCATCAAATTTTTTTTTTTGAAAATCAATAACAATACTGTATTGTATATAATAAAGTAATTTGGAAGCAGACTGTTTAAGAAGAAATCCAGTACTGGAATCGGATGAAAATACAGATGAACAACTAAAGGTAGTGAATTTTGTAAAACTGGAGGATACTGTAACGGATCAAACAAAAAATGAAGAAATACAAAAGAAAAAAAGCATATTGATTAAAAAACACAAGGTATATTTTTAAAAGGTCAGAGAAAAAGAGAAAATAATTGTATCAGAAGAATTTAGCATCAAACTGATAAAAACCATACATGAAAACCTCTGCCATATCGGAATCGGACAAATGCAGAAAACAATAAGGCCGTCCTATACAGCCAAAAGACTGACGGAAAATATCAGAAAGGTTTGCAAGAGCTGTGAAGCTGTGAATAAATCAAGAAGACACGAAAAATTCGGCCTTATATCTCATCTAGGTCCAGCCACAAGTCCTTTCGAAATAATTTCAATAGACACAATTGGAGGTTTTGGAGGTTCAAGATCAACAAAAAAATATCTACATCTGTTAGTAGATCATTTAACAAGATACGCAGTTATTCTAACATCGAAGACTCAGTGTGCAAACGACTTTATAAAACTAATAAAGAAAATAACAGACACAGAGGACATCGGTACTCTTCTCACCGACCAATATCGAGGAATTAAATCAAAATAATTTAAAGAATTTTTAACAAGCAAACGGATCAATGTGATATTTACAGCAGTCAATGCTCCGTTCACAAATGGCCTAAATGAAAGACTAAATCAAAAATTAATAAGCAAAATCAGATGTAAAATAAACGAAGGAGAAGGAAAAAGTGCTTGGACAGCAGAAGCCAACGAATGCGTAAAAAAATACAATGAAACCCATCACTCAGTCACTGGTTTCGCTCCAAGCTATCTCTTATGTGGTACAGAGGTTACGATTTTACCAAAAGAATTAAAGCTCAAAAAATCAGAGAAAAATTGGATAGAAGACAAAAACACAGCACTTGAAAAAACAATAAAATCCCACAATTACAAAACACAAAAATCTGCCAACAGTCTGGGCGCAACTTAATAATTTTTCCGGCAGAAGTTCAGAACGCGTTAAGTTCGGGGATGCGGTGTATGTTACTATGTGACTGAAAACCTAACAAAAAGTTCAGGAAGCGGTTAGAAAAGGGTGTAACATATGAATTAAATAATTGGGTCATATTCCGGGCTGCGGTCTAGAGGTTGAAAAAAAAAAAACTTAATAAAAGGAGATTATCAAACAAGCCTGGGGAAGTGAAAAGATATTCGATATCTGATCAGACCTGAGAAACTTGATGGAATTCATGAAAAAGTATACAACCAGTTTACACCCTCTTAGGGGTCGAATTTCAAAAAATCTTGAAAACGCATTCTAGGTATTTATATGAAGAATCCGTAGAATAAAAATGAATTCAATATTTCAAAAGACCTAGTAGATGTGACGAAAATCGTGAAAATATATGCATTTTATATTAACTGATATTTTTTTTTGCCCCCCCCCCCCCCCCAATTGCCCAATGAATATTCGAGTTTTTTTTTATCAGAATTACTTTTCTAGTTGATTTACATATACGTACCGAGTTTCAACTTTTTAGCATAGGCCGTTCTAAAGTTAGAAAAAACACCCCCCACCACCGTACCATACTACCCCTAAAAAAATTATATTTTTCCATCATGCCACTACTATAGCTCTATCTATGTACAAAGTTTCAGCTTCCTATCACTATAAATTCTTAAGATACAAGCATCGGAACTTTTTCCTTCTTACCCTTCTCCACCCTCACCTTCTACACCCACACCCCCAAACTTTTTTTCCCTACTAGGGTTCTATTCGGCCTACTTCTAGTAAAAATTTGAAGTGTCCATTTTACACTGTTATTCAGATATGAAACGTGTTATTTTTGAAAAATTCTTATCCCCTCCCCTTACGTACTCCCCCGCCCCCTAGAAAGATTTTACTTTGAGCAATCTTTATTTATCAAGCTTTATATCCAATCCGAATTTTTTTTTTCTGATGCCACTGGTTTGGGAGATATCGTAATGTTAATTATTTCAACCCCCACCCCCGTACGTCACTACCCCCATCCAAAAATTTTGTTTCAATCTACTCTCCTTGTATAACAACAGATATATGTTAAGTTTTAATTGCATGCTATTAACGGTTTAATGGATATGGATTTTAGAATGTGTCAATCCCGACTTTTTTGCGTTTCGGACGCATTGCTTTCCCCTCCACTCCTACACCCCTTCACCCATATCATCAATTTTTTCGCAAATGGGTCCACTATCAAAGCTTTATAGATATTTTAAGTTTCAGTCTCCTTACTTGAGTGGTAGCTGAGATCTAGAAACCAAAATTTTTCGTCTAAAACGCTTCCCCCACCTTCCCCCTCACACTCCCACCCCTGAAAGTAATGTCAATTCAAGGGGTGTACCCATTCTATTCCTATAAAAATTTTTAATCTAATAGCTCCACTGGTTTGAGAGCTACGAGCCTTCAAAGATTTTGGGGCGGTCGACGTACGGCGTACGGCGGACAGACGGAGTGAAAATTTTTATTGTTTTTGTCTACTAGTCATGAAACGTGGACAAAAAAATTTTGGGGGCAGCAAATTTTTTTTTTAAAATCAATAAGAATACTGTATTATTACTAATAAAGTAATTTGACAAAAACCGAAAACACTATGAATTTAATGTAGGAGACATGGTCTACGTAGAAAATAGAAGCAGGCTAAACAGGAAGGAGTAAGATGAACTAAATATCGGACCTTACGAGATTATCGAAAAAGTAGCAGACTCATAAAACTTATCCCAATCCTTACATAGAAGAAACAGGAGAAGGAAAAGGAGAATAAGAAATAAAAAGAGATAAAAAAAAAATAAAAAAAAAATAATAACAAAAATTATCTACTCTCCCATGGGGGGAGATGTTACGAAAATATATTATTTTCATTATTTAAAATCTTTCCGCGCTCGCCGCGGAATACTTTGACAGGAGAAAAAGAGACAAGTCAAAAAGTCAGAAAGCCTGAAGTTCCAAGTGAATGTAACAAAATTAAATTATTAAATTAAAATAGTGAATTAAGTAATAAAGGAATAAAGGAATTGATACGAAGGAAATGCAAACGTAAATGTCGTTTCTTCGTTATTTAAACGTATTAAACCTGATAACATAAAAAAGATTGTATAAAAATGGTAACCCAAAAAAATAGAAAAACTTGGTTATTAACAGAGCACACGGCAGTTTCATTTGCTCGTATCAGGTAAAGGGATTTGGTTGGTTGGTTGGTTTGGGTGGCAGCCCTGTCCCTAGACAGAGATCAATTAGCTCAAAGGCCGTTTTGATATCACAAACTCGTTAACCTGGATGTTATGACTGGGAAATTAAGAGTATGCGTGAGTGCGGCGAAAAAATTTATCCAGCCTTACTGTCCTGTACTGTCCAGGAAAAGTAATAGCTCTCCGATCTTCTTGGCAGAAATCTGCCTTAGGTCCCCGTAGAAGGGCTTGCCTAGTGCTCGCTCTCGTACTCTAGCTAATGCCGGGCAGTCGCAAAGGAAATGAACGAGTGACTCTCGCTCGTTTGTGTCTTGACAGCTGAGGTAGTGTGTGTTTAATGGAATGCCCAATTTGGCCACATGATCCCCAATTGGCCAGTGACCCGTGCTAATCGCCGTGATTCTGGAGATGTCTGCACGGGTCTTATTTAAAAGTTCGTCTGTCTTGGCTCTGTTGTAAGATGGCCATATCTTCCTAGATATGGCACAGGTGGTTAGGCTCTTCCATCTGGAATTAGCCGCTGATTGGAAGTGTGAGAGTACGTCTCTCCTGACAACTCCTAAAGGAACGTGGACTAGTTCCGCAGAAGAGTCGGGAAGAGCGGAGCCCCTCCTGGCCAGTTCATCAGCCTGCTCATTTCCCTCTATCTCTCTATGCCCCGGGACCCAGAGCAAGGAGACTTTGGTTCGCTCCGCTAAACCCACTAGTTCGCTACGGCATTGCTGTACCAGTTTGGAGTAGATGTTAGCCGAATTTAGTGCCTTGATTGCGGCTTGGCTATCGGTGAAGATAACGATGTTGCGTTTTGGCGATAAGCTTTGTTTCAAAGTCCGACAAGCCTCACGGATCCCCAGTATCTCCGCCTGACAGACGCTAGCGTGGTCCGGTAGGCGATAGGACTTAGCGACATTGTGTGTGTTAGAGAATATTCGCGCTCCGACCCCGCAGTCCATTTTTGAGCCGTCGGTATATATTATCGCGTCGAAGTCTGTTTCCACCGCACCATTCTTCCAGTCCTCTCTAGTTGGGAAACCAACAGAGAAACCTTTCGTGAAGATTAGTTTGGGGGTGATGTAGTTTGTCGGTGAAGTGAACAATTCCTTTAGTAACCGTCCCAGGATGTTACTATGTCCGTACGGTTTTGCCGTCCAGCACCCAGATTCTTTGAGTCTGACGGCATTGTTTGAAGCAGTGTTTTACTTTATTATTTTAATAATTAAGTATTGTGATTGATTTTTTAAAAAAAAAAATTTGCTACCCTCAAAATTTTTATTTTCACGTTTCATAACTAGTAGATGCGAAAAAAGCAATAAAAGTTTTCAGTCCGTCTTTCCGCCGTACGCCGTACGGCGTCCGCCGTACGCAAGATCGTTTGGAGGCTCGTAGCTGCCAAACGCTTTGAGATATTAAATTGAAATTTTTTTAACGAATAGATGGGGTAGGTGCCATGAAGTGACAAAATTTTTAGGGGTGTGGGTGTGAGGGGGAAGGAGGGGGAAGTGTCTTAGACCGAAAATTTTGGTTTCCAGATCTCAGTAACCCCTTATGTTAGGAAGCTGAAACTTGGAATTTCTATAGAGCTCTGATAGTAGACCCATTTGCAGAAAAATTGTCAATATTGATCAAGGGGTGTGGGAGTGGGGGGAAATGTAATGCGTCCGAAACCCAAAAAAGGCGAGATAGACACATTCTAAAATCCATATCTCCTAAGCCGTTAATGGCACACTATTCAAACTTAAAAAATATTTGTAGTTATACTAGGAGAACAGAATCAGGAAAAATTTTGGGTGGGGGAAGTTGTGTAGGGGGGTGGGGGGTGAAAAACTTAAGATTACGATATCTCATGAACCAATTGCTCTAGAAAAATAAAATTTGGTTTGGGTGTAAAGGTTGACAAATTAAGATTGATCAAAGTTAAATTTTTTAAGTGGGAGGTGGAGCATAGAAGTGGAGGCGATGAGAATTTTTCAATTCAAACACATTTCATATCTCAAGAACAGTTTAAGATAGATGCTTAGAATTTTTACCAGAAGTAGCGCAAATTAAACCCTAGTAGGGAAAAAAGTTTTGTGGTTGAGGGTGAAAAGGGGGAGGGTGGGGGAGGGTGAAAAAGGAAAAAGTTCCGATGCTTATATCTTGAGAACCTGTAATGATATAAGCCTTAAACTTGGTATTTAGATAGAGCTATAGTAGCGGAATGTTGGAAAAATAAAATTTTTTTTAGGGGTAGTATGCTACGGGGGTAGGGGGTGTTTTTCCTAACTATTAAATGATTCATGCTAGAAAGTTGAAACTCGGTGTGTATATGTAAATCAACTAGAAAAGTAATGTTAAGAGTTTGTTGTTCTTTCCGGTGTCAGTGGAGTGAAGCTCCAATACGAAATCCCCGACTGTTGATTGACCGTAGTACTTGACGAAATTTTTTTTGGGAAGAACTTTCACTGGAGAGGCCAGTTTATCATAAGATTTTGTGTTGGACTAGGTCCGAAGGAGCTGTTTCGTCATCGGAATGCAGAAGACTCTTCAGAGGGTGTATTCTAGCCAACTTCCGAAACACCCTGACAGCTGGTGGAATTGCTGAGGCAAATTCTATATAGCCACATCGTAATCCAAATTCATTTCCACGAATAATGTAATCGGGAACTCGCCGGACATCTACCTTATACTAAAGGTGGGACGCATATGGCTATGAAATGGTTGTAACCTTGGATAACCATATGGCTATGAATCTTGAAAATCTGTTGTTAAGTCCGGGGCCCAGTGGGTCCAACGCAAAACTTATTTTTACCAATACTTTTATGTTACTAGTTTTTCATGGTCATGCTACCATTGAAGCTATTAAATGTTAAGAGTTTGTTGTTCTTTCCGGTGTCAGTGGAGTGAAGCTCCAATACGAAATCCCCGACTGTTGATTGACCGTAGTACTTGACGAAATTTTTTTTGGGAAGAACTTTCACTGGAGAGGCCAGTTTATCATAAGATTTTGTGTTGGACTAGGTCCGAAGGAGCTGTTTCGTCATCGGAATGCAGAAGACTCTTCAGAGGGTGTATTCTAGCCAACTTCCGAAACACCCTGACAGCTGGTGGAATTGCTGAGGCAAATTCTATATAGCCACATCGTAATCCAAATTCATTTCCACGAATAATGTAATCGGGAACTCGCCGGACATCTACCTTATACTAAAGGTGGGACGCATATGGCTATGAAATGGTTGTAACCTTGGATAACCATATGGCTATGAATCTTGAAAATCTGTTGTTAAGTCCGGGGCCCAGTGGGTCCAACGCAAAACTTATTTTTACCAATACTTTTATGTTACTAGTTTTTCATGGTCATGCTACCATTGAAGCTATTAAATGTTAAGAGTTTGTTGTTCTTTCCGGTGTCAGTGGAGTGAAGCTCCAATACGAAATCCCCGACTGTTGATTGACCGTAGTACTTGACGAAATTTTTTTTTTTTTGGGAAGAACTTTCACTGGAGAGGCCAGTTTATCATAAGATTTTGTGTTGGACTAGGTCCGAAGGAGCTGTTTCGTCATCGGAATGCAGAAGACTCTTCAGAGGGTGTATTCTAGCCAACTTCCGAAACACCCTGACAGCTGGTGGAATTGCTGAGGCAAATTCTATATAGCCACATCGTAATCCAAATTCATTTCCACGAATAATGTAATCGGGAACTCGCCGGACATCTACCTTATACTAAAGGTGGGACGCATATGGCTATGAAATGGTTGTAACCTTGGATAACCATATGGCTATGAATCTTGAAAATCTGTTGTTAAGTCCGGGGCCCAGTGGGTCCAACGCAAAACTTATTTTTACCAATACTTTTATGTTACTAGTTTTTCATGGTCATGCTACCATTGAAGCTATTAAATGTTAAGAGTTTGTTGTTCTTTCCGGTGTCAGTGGAGTGAAGCTCCAATACGAAATCCCCGACTGTTGATTGACCGTAGTACTTGACGAAATTTTTTTTTGGGAAGAACTTTCACTGGAGAGGCCAGTTTATCATAAGATTTTGTGTTGGACTAGGTCCGAAGGAGCTGTTTCGTCATCGGAATGCAGAAGACTCTTCAGAGGGTGTATTCTAGCCAACTTCCGAAACACCCTGACAGCTGGTGGAATTGCTGAGGCAAATTCTATATAGCCACATCGTAATCCAAATTCATTTCCACGAATAATGTAATCGGGAACTCGCCGGACATCTACCTTATACTAAAGGTGGGACGCATATGGCTATGAAATGGTTGTAACCTTGGATAACCATATGGCTATGAATCTTGAAAATCTGTTGTTAAGTCCGGGGCCCAGTGGGTCCAACGCAAAACTTATTTTTACCAATACTTTTATGTTACTAGTTTTTCATGGTCATGCTACCATTGAAGCTATTAAATGTTAAGAGTTTGTTGTTCTTTCCGGTGTCAGTGGAGTGAAGCTCCAATACGAAATCCCCGACTGTTGATTGACCGTAGTACTTGACGAAATTTTTTTTTGGGAAGAACTTTCACTGGAGAGGCCAGTTTATCATAAGATTTTGTGTTGGACTAGGTCCGAAGGAGCTGTTTCGTCATCGGAATGCAGAAGACTCTTCAGAGGGTGTATTCTAGCCAACTTCCGAAACACCCTGACAGCTGGTGGAATTGCTGAGGCAAATTCTATATAGCCACATCGTAATCCAAATTCATTTCCACGAATAATGTAATCGGGAACTCGCCGGACATCTACCTTATACTAAAGGTGGGACGCATATGGCTATGAAATGGTTGTAACCTTGGATAACCATATGGCTACAACAAACTCTTAACATTTAATAGCTTCAATGGTAGCATGACCATGAAAAACTAGTAACATAAAAGTATTGGTAAAAATAAGTTTTGCGTTGGACCCACTGGGCCCCGGACTTAACAACAGATTTTCAAGATTCATAGCCATATGGTTATCCAAGGTTACAACCATTTCATAGCCATATGCGTCCCACCTTTAGTATAAGGTAGATGTCCGGCGAGTTCCCGATTACATTATTCGTGGAAATGAATTTGGATTACGATGTGGCTATATAGAATTTGCCTCAGCAATTCCACCAGCTGTCAGGGTGTTTCGGAAGTTGGCTAGAATACACCCTCTGAAGAGTCTTCTGCATTCCGATGACGAAACAGCTCCTTCGGACCTAGTCCAACACAAAATCTTATGATAAACTGGCCTCTCCAGTGAAAGTTCTTCCCAAAAAAAATTTCGTCAAGTACTACGGTCAATCAACAGTCGGGGATTTCGTATTGGAGCTTCACTCCACTGACACCGGAAAGAACAACAAACTCTTAACATTTAATAGCTTCAATGGTAGCATGACCATGAAAAACTAGTAACATAAAAGTATTGGTAAAAATAAGTTTTGCGTTGGACCCACTGGGCCCCGGACTTAACAACAGATTTTCAAGATTCATAGCCATATGGTTATCCAAGGTTACAACCATTTCATAGCCATATGCGTCCCACCTTTAGTATAAGGTAGATGTCCGGCGAGTTCCCGATTACATTATTCGTGGAAATGAATTTGGATTACGATGTGGCTATATAGAATTTGCCTCAGCAATTCCACCAGCTGTCAGGGTGTTTCGGAAGTTGGCTAGAATACACCCTCTGAAGAGTCTTCTGCATTCCGATGACGAAACAGCTCCTTCGGACCTAGTCCAACACAAAATCTTATGATAAACTGGCCTCTCCAGTGAAAGTTCTTCCCAAAAAAAATTTCGTCAAGTACTACGGTCAATCAACAGTCGGGGATTTCGTATTGGAGCTTCACTCCACTGACACCGGAAAGAACAACAAACTCTTAACATTTAATAGCTTCAATGGTAGCATGACCATGAAAAACTAGTAACATAAAAGTAATTGTGATAAAAAAAATTTGAATATTCATTGGCGTTTAGAAAGGGGGGCAAAAAAAAATATTTGTAAATATGATAAATATAAAATGCATATATTTTCACGATTTTCTTCATATCTACTAGGTCTTTCCAAATATTGAATTCATTTTTATTCTACGGATTCTTCGTATAAATACCTAGAAAGTGTTTTCAAGGTTTTTTGAAATTCGACCCCTAAGGGTAGTGTGGTACAAGTGGGGGTGTTTTTCCTATATATGGAACGGCTTAAACTACAATGTTGAAACTCGGTGTGTATATGTAAATCAACTAGAAAAGTAATTGTGACAAAAAAAAATTTGAATATTCATTGGCGTTCAGAAGGGGGGGGGGGGGCAAAAAAAATATTGGTAAATATAATAAATATAAAATGCATATATTTTCACGATTTTCGTCATATCTACTAGGTCTTTCCAAATATTGAATTCATTTTTATTCTACGGATTCTTCGTAAATACCTAGAAAGTGTTTTGAAGGTTTTTTGAAATTCGACCCCTCAGGGTAGTGTGGTACAAGTGGGGGTGTTTTTCCTGTATATAGAACGGCTTAAGCTACAATGTTGAAACTCGGTGTGTATATCTAAATCAACTAGAAAAATAATTTTGAATAAAAAAAACGAATATCTATTGGCGTTCAGAAGGGGGGCAAAAAAAATTATCCGTGAAAATAGAATGCATATTTTTCCACGATTTTCGACATATCTACTACCTCGTCCCAAATAATGAATTTAATTTTATTCTATGTATTCTCCATATGAATACCAAGAAAGTGTTTTCAAGATTTTCTGAAAATTGATCCCTAAGGGGGTGTAAAGTGATTGTGTACTTTTTCATAAACTATTCCATATCTCTCAGATCCAATCAGATTTTCACTTCCATGATCTTGTTCTTTTTGATAGGCCTTCAGTCACATAGTAGCCTACACCGCATTTCAGAATTGAACGCGTTCCTATCTTCTGCCAGAAAAATAATAAAGTTACGCCCAGATTGTTGGCAGATTTTTTATATAAAGGTCGATTGGCAGGAGGTGGAGTAGCACGTTCAGAGCATCGGTTGGACATGACCGCATAGCATCTGTGATGCCTATTGCCGCACTTCGTTGGACCCTACTGAGCTTAGTTATGTTATACGCCTTACTCAAAGCTGGCCACCAGACTAGTGACCCGTAATTGAGAATTGGACGTATTATGGCAGTGTACAGCCACAAAACCATCCTAGGTTTGAGTCCCCACTTCTTGCCGAAGCTTCTTTTGCAGGCGTAGAAGGCCAGACGGGATTTCTCCACCCGGTTTTTTATATTAAGTTTCCAGCTCAGCTTAGAATCAAGGATAGCGCCAAAATACTTTGCCCTAAAGGGAGCTAGAGCGGTTGGCCGCTGAGGCGGGGGGGGGGGGGGTATCTTGGTTTTCTTTGTGAATAACACCAGCTCAGTTTTGTCTGGATTTACACCGAGGCCACAGCCGGTAGCCCAAGTGCTTACCTTACCCAAAACTCCATCTATGATCTCACTGATCACAGAAGGACATATTCCTGAGACCAAAATCACCAGGTCGTCCGCGTATGCAATCACTTTGATTCCTATCCTGTCTGGTATTACCAAGATTTTGTTCCAAGCCAATAGCCAGAGTAGAGGCGAGATAACACCTCCCTGTGGTGTTCCTCTACACACGTGCTTGGTCAGGTTACTGTTTCCCAGCTTTGAATGGATAATTCTGGTTTGTAACATGGATATTATTCAATTTCTGAAGCTTTCGTCCACCCCCAGTTCGGTGAGGGATTCTTGGATAGCTTCAGTGTGGACGTTGTTGAAGGCCCCTTCTAGAGAGGCTGCTAACGTGTATTGCTTGTAATTTATCGTAAGCTCAATCGTGCGCACGACCTCATGGAGAGCCGTCTCTGTGGATCTCCCCCTGAGGAAAGCATGCTGAGATTTGGAAAGCGGTGACCTTTCTAGGGTCAGTCTCACGTGTATGTCTATAATGCGCTCCAGAGCCTTCAGTACGGATGATGTCAGGCTAATGGGTCTGAAATATTTCGCGAGTTCATGACCTCTCTTGCCAACCTTCGGGATAAACACAACCCGGACACTCCTCCAGGAGTGGGACACATGATTTAGTAGGATGCAACTTTTGAAGATTTCCACTAGCCATGGAACTACCACGTCTTGTAGTTTTTGCATGCCAGGGGACTTGTAAGGAGAGAAACTGTTGATGGAAAAGGAAATTCTTTCCTCATTGATGACGGAACTGATGTCCTCCTCCGATATGCACCGCACACCCTGAATGCTTGACATCTCCATTCCGCTGTTTTGACACCCAGGAAAGTGGGTATTCATCAAGAGCTCTAAAGTCTCGGCGGAGGAATCAGTCCAGGTCCCATCCAACTTTTTCACAAACGACGGGTTCGGGTGTTGCTTGAATAGGATTTTGCTTAGCCTCGCCGAGTCCCGGACACTCTCATTGGATTGACAGTGATCAGCCCAGGCCTGCTTCTTGGCCGTTCTGATTTGTTTCTTGTAGATCTTAAGACATTCCTTGTAGGGCTGCCAAGACTTGCTTCTGTAACAGATATTAAAAACCTCTCCTCTGGTAATTTTCCGTAGTTCCGAAAAGTCTTCACTCCACCATGGGGGGAGCGTTTTCTTACTATACTTCAGAGGACCGGAGACTTTAAACGCGACCTTCATGACACGTTCGATTGTCCCCAGTTTTGATGTTGAGATTGGTAGTTTTAGATAGTTTCGATTTTACGACTTGGGCGAACTTCTTCCAGTCAATTCTTTTAGGGTTTCTAAAAGGTGATTGAGTCTCTGGTGTGAGATTTACGTTGAAGAAGATCAACCTGTGGTCAGAGAAGGATTGCAAGTTGGATACTCTCCAATTTAAGACCCTATAAATGTTGTTTTCTGTTAGTAGGGTAATGTCAAGAACTTCCTCCCAGCCTTGGAAATTTTCCGTGCTCGGAAAAATGAAGGTGTCACCACTGTTACATATAGAGAAGTTAGTACTTATAGTGAAATCAAATAAAGACTCACCTCGATCGTTAGTTCCTGGGCTTCCCTAGAGTGTATGTCGTGCGTCGCACCCAACGAGAAGATTGGCCTTCCTGGATGAAATGCTGGAGGTAACATATTTAAATTCCTCGAGTGGCGCTGGCTGGTCGTGCGCCATATAGACCGAAGAGATGTATAGGTCACCCTTATTTGCAACCTCCGGTTTAACAACTGTTAAATCGTCGGTGCTATAGTTTGGACACAAAAAAGCGTTAATCTGCTTATTAACTAAAATGCATGTTCTGGGCTTACCTTGTTTGTGGCTGTAAAACAGGTTATATTGAATGTTTTGGAGCCCCTTTACGGTAAAATTGTTTACCCATGGCTCCTGTATAAGGCCGATGTCGATGTTTTCCTCCCCAAGGAGGACTAGCAAGTTATCCGAGGCGCACTTCGAGTGCTGCCGATTAACCTGCACGACCTTCAACATTTTGGATGGTTGTCTCCTTCTCGGCTTCCTTGTTGTCGATGGCTGTCTCTTTTGCCGCGATCCTCATTTCCTCTAACAACACGTTAGTTTCGTCGACAAAGTTTATGTTGTCGTCTTGGCCTGAGGAGTGAAAGACTTTCACTTTGGCGTGCCTAACGCTAAACCGCAGTTTAAAATCTTTCACTTCGAGTGCTCTTCATTTATGACGAAGAGGTAGGTAAGGCTGTTATGTTGCGGCTCTTCTGCCTTGATGACCACCCAGTCATCCATGGGAATCGTCGGATTCTGAAGGCGCAGACCGCGAAGTAGTTTTTCGTTGTACATTTTCATCAACGGTATCCAAATGCGTGCTCTCGGTCTCTTATGTATTTCCTCAGCTGGGATAAGCTTGAGTTTCGTGCTGTCCCAAGTGTTACTAATCTTAGCAACGCACTCAGCAAGAAAATCCTTCGAATAGCTGTCCGCGCACCTGATCACTCGGTATCCTCTGGCAAGTTCACCTGAGTCAAAACCAAGCACAGGTCCTCCGTGCTTATCTTGGTGGGCCAGTATCAGCTCCAAAAGTTCCACTTTCACTTTGTGCCACAACTCCACTGTAATTTTTCCGGCAGATACCTCATCCACCAATGCAACCTGGAGGTGGCTTCTTGCGCCTTCGCTGAAGGTTTTTTTAGATTGAACCCCGCTGACTGATGTTGGAAGTATGTTTCCACCCCGGGCGTTCTGAAGTGTACTAGGCTTGTGAATCTTGCTCCTCCTAGTAGCATGATCCACCTCATCATGGGATCTGTTGCGCTTCGCAGATTCCCGTACTTTCGGCGGTTCCTCATTCGTGCGTTTGTTGTGCTCCACAACAATCGCCTGGTAAAAAGCTTTGTAAGCCGCGTCGCGCTCATGCACCGTACCCGCTTCTTCATTTTTAGCAATCTTGCTTAGAATGAATAGAGCCTTCAAGTACTGGCACTTTCTTGCGACCCCGACGGACTTCCGCTTCTTTACCCGCTTCTGAATGCCGCGGCTGGCATTCTCCGTATGGTGTTGTAGACCGGATATTGATGGTTGAGGCTGCATGGGTGTACTCTGATTTATACTCGCCGCGCTGCCTGATTTAATGGCTGCCTCCTTATGGTGTTGTAGACCGGATATTGATGGTTGAGGCTGCATGGGTGTACTCTGACTTGTACTCGCCACGCTGCCTGATTTAATGGCTGCCTCCTGACTGGAGGCAAGAAGTTCGTCCTCGGACGAAGTACCGATGTAGAGCTGAGCATCAGTTTCAATTATTGTTGAGTTTTGTTTTAGTTTTTAGTTCATTTCGGTCCCACGAGTATGCTCGGAAAGGGTTGCTCCATCTCAACAGAGCCGGCTAGTCAAGATAAGGCAAGGGGTACTGCGGGGGAGTGCCCAATCTTACCCCGCAGGCCACCGTTAGCGGTTGAAAGAGATACGCGGGCCCCAACCAACTAGTCCCTGGGCACGGTACAGCGCTGACAGCCATGGATTTGACCCCGGACAAGACATATAGGAGAGGGTAGAGGTATTAGGATGACAACACAGGAGAAACACTCAGTTGGGTACCTCGTACTTAATGACCACTGCGCACGTTTAAGTACATGCGTGTAAGTCTTAGCTGCAGCATGAAGACCCAGGTCTTCACGACTAGGAAGCATTTCCAGCAGGCACCCACGTGGAGGACCAAAGACGAGTATTTCTGCTTTACTTCTACATATCTTTTTTCGCAAAAGTCGAGTATCACAGAAAACGAGGAAGAAGGTTACAGTACGAAGCTGGAGTAGGAGACTAGCCGTAAGTTCACGTTGTACCTACTACAAACTTTAAACGCATTTTTTTTGAACCAATTTCGGCACGATAACTCAGTCAGTTTTCAATATTTTCAACTTTTTTTTTAAATTTTGATAACTATTTTCTCTATGGGTTGACGAGAGCTTTTTTTAATTTTTTAGTATTTTTTTTATAAATTATTAAACGTAACTTTTTTTTTAAAAAAAAACTGATTTCTAATGTTTGAAATACTGTAACTTCCTTATATAAAAAAAAAAAATAAAAAGTCCCTCCGCCACTCTATAACTACTACATTCTTTTACAAGATTCTTTTCATTTTTGCAAATTGAATTATTTTTGGTGAAGTTATGATGCTGAGGCGCCGTAGTTTTCGTCAGTAGTATATTTATACTCGTAAAAAATAATGTTAATATTAATAAAAAAAGAAAATATATATATATATTATAGTTGAATAGTTAGTAAGATATGTGAACTCAACAATTTTTTTTTTCACCATATAACCTTTACTTAAAAAAAACGCCACGAACTTCCTTTCAAGACCCAATATTTGACGCATGGAAAAGTTTTTCAGAATGCTTCAGTGAGGTGAAGAAATTGGCAATTGGAGTTTTGACGATCTTTGGGTCAACATATTCGTGCGAGCAAGCGTTCTCTTGTACGAATATAATAAAAAGTAAAGTAGGAAGCCAACTAAAAAATAAAAATCTAGAGGTGTGCTGGAAACTGAAAACAAGAAGTTATGAGCCAGATTTAACCAAACTTTCAAAAAGCATGCAAGGCCAAAGCTCCCATTGATGTAAATATTGTAACTATCTATTATTCAATAATTACAGTTATATTAGGTATTTGATTATTAATTTTATTATTCCATCAGAGCTAGCTAAAGTACTTTAATATGTTGTGTGAACAGTGATTTTAAAATATTCATATCATATCATTTATAAAGCTATTTATTTTAAATCAAAAATCAAATTTATATACCTAATCCTTATCAAATACCATAATAATGAATCAAAAATGTTTGTGGCTCTTTAAAAACTGAGAAATTTTGTAAACTGGAACTTTTGGCTCTTCCGTCTCAAAAGGTTGCCGACCCCTGGTAGACCAATGACTTAATATGGCCCAAAGAAAATAGTCCAAAGGTGTCCAATCGTAACGGGTTTCAACTGGTCCATTTCTTGAAATAATACGCTCTTCCAATTTGGTCTTCAATAAAGCGTTTGTAATGTGTGCTGTGTGGCTTGTGGCACCGTCCTGTTGAAACCACATATGTTCAAGTCCATACTATTCAATTTATGCCAAAAATAATCAGTTTTCATGCTGCGATAGCGATTGCCATTCACAGTAACGTGACGGTCAGCATCATCAACAAACAGTTATTTTTTTGGGATGCAATGGAGTATATGTGCATTTCTCCCAATAACGCATATTTTGCTTGTTGACAAAGCCATTGAGCCAAATATGTTATAATTGGGTCGGTGGTCGCCACTCTGTTAGGGCTCAGAAGCGTTTTAAAGTAGGTATTAAACCCATTTTTGTTTAGTTTGTTCTGCGTCACATGGTACCTCCATCTGACCCAAAATTAAAATATTAAAATTACTTTCGTCTGTAAAATCTCTAGATTCGAAAAATTTTGATCCTATATTACATGGAGTTAACCAAACTCCATTCTGATCTTTTCGTTGACGCTGCATACACTTTTTTTCTTTCGTAGGTAATGGTTTGGGCTGTATATCATTCTCGGCAGTTGAAAAAATGGTTTTTATTGATGGCATAATGAACATAATTGTATAGCTACACATTTTCAAGATATAAATTGGACTTCTTCAATTAAACAAGATAAGATTCTAAGCATACGGCACATATCGTTCGAGAATTCCTACATAACAACTGCCCACCAGTGTAGAAAACCGACCACTACTATTCCATCTTCCACCAATCTGCTCCCAGATGAACATCCTTAGGAGTAGCTTGATGAAAGAAGCAGGATGCACCCAATTCGCAGTACAGTGGTGTTGAAAACGGTTCTATAAGACCAATGGACAGATATCTTCGATTCAACTAACCGGAAACTTATAGAATCAATGCGAAATAGATACACGGCGATCCTGAATAAAAAAAGAAATCCCTAGTCCCGTCAATCTAGGAATTCTTAAAGAAAAAAATAAAAGTCGGAAAGTTTTGACGTAGTTTGGTTCCAACGATGGAGTAGAATAGGGAATCACAGTTTTACACCAAAATTTGATACGGCGTGTGCCCGAAATTTTGAGTTTTCTGTTTTGTCCATTTGTTGCCGTATTTTGCATTTCTTGCTTAAAATGGTAGGAACCAAGTTTATAGAGTATTAAATTCTCTATCTTTTTTATCTGAACAACTTTTTTTTTAAATCATTATTTATTGCGTTATTAAGCGTAAAGCGCAAAAAATTAGGAGATTGTACCAGTTTTATAAACTTTTGGACCATTTTTATTAAAAATAGGTGACATATTTACATGGCGAAGTTGTAGAGAACTAAATTCCCTACAAGTTTTGCTTACACCAGTTTTTCTTACAACGAACGGATCACGAGCGGAAGCACGGTAACACACAAATATGTAGCGTAAATACGTGCACAAATGCCCCCAACAATCAACTCGACGATCTGACCCAGTCAAATGAAATGTGCACCGAAGAAAACAAGGAGCATTTGTGCACTTGTGCAAAATAAAAATTATGAAAGTTTAAATGATAATTTTGATTTTGAGAGCGCATAAATCATAGATTCAGCTGGTATAGTTATTTGGTGAAACTTTTTCTTTTGAGAATCTCGACCTGCGAGTTGTATGGGAGGTCACTATATCCTTTCAAATAATCATTTCCATAACTAATCCAGAAGTCTTTTAATTGAAAAAACAAAATGCGTCGCTCTTAATGAGAAATCCTTTATTATAAACGCTTGAGAATATCTAAAATCTCTACTTACAACTGACCCCAAAAGAAGAAGTCACTTAAAGAGGATCAACCCAGTTTACCTACTGAACAATTTCAACTTACAAAGAATAAAAATCGGTCTAGTCCCCATGCTTTTCAATTTGGCACTAAAGTGAAGTACTAAACAGAACACGGAGTTCAAATTCGATTTTGCTTACCTTGTGGCTGTCGCAGGCCATTGGCTTACTTTACCGAAGTCGCTGGCGAAGACGGAGTTGTGGGCATCACCATATAATGCTGTGTATTGTAAAAGACAGGGACTGCGAGGTCGAAGTCGAAGTCTGTGTTCTGTTAGGGCCTTATGTTACCTGAAAAACTGCAGTCGGCACCAATAGTAGTGATAATAGTGTCCCACTATTCAAGTCCACCAACTTGTAGCATACGCTGACGATATTGGTATGTGAACATCCTCGCAAGATCCTTCCCTAGTGCTGAGGTGGTATTTGTCAATTTTGACTCGACCACAAAACGCATAACAAAACTAGGACAAAAGTAATGCTGTACACAAGATGGAGAACGCCAAACAGACAGAATATACCAATTGCGGAGGATAATTTGGAAAGTATACGCAACTTAATGGGAATATATTGAGGCAAATCTAGAAAAAAGACGGTCACGAATCGCTTGAAATCAATCGACGATGATCCGTTGAAAGTAAATAAAACATATTATACTCGATTGATGAAGATCTTTAAACTTAGCTGCTTGAGGGCTTTAAACCTAAACGGGGTGACAACTTTAGGAGGTCAGGACTTGATTTGGGCTATAATGACATCGATGACCATTAGCTCTACAAACGATTTCGCGAAAGACGGACGATATATAGGTGGATCCAGTTTTTTTTGCGTTTTTGATGATTGCTTGTAATTGTTTGTTTTATTTCACTCATTAAGTAATATTTCATATTAAAATAATAAAATAAAATGGATCATTCCAACCAGAATCGCTGTTTAGTGTGTGTTGCGATTTGCGAAATAAAAACACAGGATTGATTTGATTTGACTTTATTGATAGTTTTGAGTTTTGTAACAAAAGCGATACTGGCGCGGCGGTGGTTCAGTAGAAACTGCCCTTCAACGAGAGTATGGTCCAGCTTCGAGATCAGGTAGCGCGTTTTAGAGTATGTACAAACACGAACATTTCCGCCCGCCTCGGTTCATTGTGGACCGAAAATGGCAATGTAGTTGGACCTCTCCGCCCGCCGTGACGTATGTAAAACTGAAGATTATATTGATGGTGACGAATTCTCATGAGGGTCAGTAACCGTACGTGGTAGTAGACACAGTTTGACAATTGGTCGTTTAAGAGTTGTAGCAGTACGTACTGTAACGACCCGAGTTGGTCCATTTTCACCTTGATGAACTTCGGTTACTCTGCAAAGTGCCCACTTCGCAGGAGGGAGATTCTCATTCTTCAGAATCGCCAAATTTCCTACTTTAACTGATGGTTGGGGATGACGCCACTTTGGAAGACTTTGTAATGATTGCAGGTATTCTGTTACCCACCGATGCCAGAAATCATTCCTCATCTTTTGAATCAGTTGCCACCTATTGCACAGGGGGATTTTTAGATTCAACAGTGTTGGTTCAGGCACTGATGTAAGAGGCGCTCCGATCAGAAAGTGCGCGGGTGTAAGCGGTGATAAATCGGATGGGTCATCTGATAAGGGTTGAAGTGGCCAAGAGTTCAAGCATGCATCGACTTGACTCAAAAATGTGGACATCTCCTCAAATGTAAGTGTAGCAGTACCGATGACTCGCTTGAGATGATGTTTAGTCGATGTAACAGCGGCCTCCTACAGTCCGCCAAAGCGTGGCGCACCAGGAGGGTTAAAGCGCCAGGTAGTACCGTCTCTGGCAACTGCATCTGCGATGAGTGTTGATTGTTTCGATGCAATTGTAAAGAATCTTCGTAACTCAACATCTGCTCCAACGTAGTTTGTACCATTGTCGCTAGTTATGGTACAACAAACTCCCCGACGAGACGTAAGTCTCCGAAATGCAGCTAGAAAAGATGATGTTGAATAGCTAGAGACTGCTTCGAGGTATACAGCGCTAGTGGCCATACAAGCAAAAACTGCAATGTAGCCCTTTTGAGACTTGTGTCCACGTCCAGGACTGGTACGTAGATCAATTGGTCCTGCATAATCCACACAGCTATGCAGAAAAGGACGACTTCGCTGCACCCTTGAAGGCGGTAAACTTCCCATCTGCTGAGAGCAAGTAGAATCTTTATGTCGGATACATTGAACGCATTTCGAAATACAAGCCTTGACAGCTTGACGTCCTCGTGGAATCCAATATCGATGCCTGAGTTTTCCAAGAGTCAATTGTGTACCACCATGTAATACCTTCCGATGGCAGGAATCAATAATCAATTTCGTGATTGGTGCATCTTGCGGCAAAATTATGTGATTCTTCTTATCTGGATCGAGAAAAGCATGCTTTAAGCGACCACTGACACGAATTAGACCTCTCTCATCTATGAACGGATTGAGAGAAAGTAATGAGCTCCTCTTGGGCTGGCAGGGTTTGGATGAAATAAGCTGTGCCATCTCAGAAGAGAAGAAAGCGTGTTGAAATGTTTTTATCCAATAGATTCTAGCAGCTTCTTACTCTAGTGGAGAGAGAATATGTGTGTGAACGAGGTATTGCGTAGATTGTTGTTCGTTTCTCATTCTAAAGCGACGAGCTAATCTCTGACACCAAGCAGTTACTCGCAATGGTTTAGATAAACTTGAGGCTGATGAAGCGAATAATTCCCAAAGTGGAGGTTTGTGAATTGTCGTTTTAAGGACAACTACACGTCTATCCAAGGATTCCTCATGCTGGGAAGGTCACTCAAACGTTGGCCATGATAGAGGTGAATTTGATAACCGCTCCGGTCCTCTCCACCATAATGTGAATCTATTAAGTTGACGAGCCGTTAATCCACGAGTGGCACAATCGGCGGGATTATCAACGCCAGCGATGTGATGCCAGATAGCTTCAGATGCTGCACCTTGTATACCAGCTACTCGGTTTGCTACCTAAGTTTTCCAGCTTGATGGAGTTGATTTAATCCAAGCTAATGTTGTTGTGCTGTCTGACCATAAATATAATGGTGTCGACTGAAGTGAGAGCGTTTGACGAACTTGAGCTGCCAGTTTTGCTAGTAGAAACGCGGCACAAAGTTCCAAGCGAGGTATCGCAACTTGTTTCAACGGAGCGACTTTAGTTTTTCAACATATCAACGTAATACGTATGTCTCCGTCTGCATCTCCACGAACTGCAAGCCGTGAGAAAATCCCAACCAACGTGGTATACCTACTGTCCAGAGTCTCTGCATAAAGACCTTAAGCTCGATGGTTATTGGGGCTAGCCAACCCAGCGGGTCAAAGAGCTTTGATATTGTTGATAACACTGTCCTCTTTGTCATGTGTTCGCTAAGTTGTGATAGACGTGCTCGAAATGTAAAAGAATCCGCATCAGGTTGCCAGATTAGCCCGAGCATATGGTATTCAAGCTCCTGGTGCCAAGTCCTTGATTGCGATGATGCGATCCAATCTTGCGGAAGAGATGAAAGAAGTCGTTCGTCGTTCGACACCCATTTTCTCAGTGGAAATCCACCTGCAGTAAGCAGATCGATAATTTCTTGTTGAAGAGCGAGAGCCGAGTTGATGTCGTCAGCTCCTGGGAGAATATCGACAACGTAAGTGTTCTCGTCCAAGGCCAAGGCTGCGCGAGGATAACGGTGACTCTCGTCTTGCGATAGCTGCTTCAAAGTACGCAATGCAAGATATGGAGCTGATGCAAGTCCATATGTAACCGGTCTTAGGCGAAACTCCGAGATAGATGCGTTATCAGTTGAACTCCAAAGGATCCGCTGATAATTCTGATCGTCCTGATGGACGGCGATTTGTCGAAACATCTTTTCGATATCCGTAGAGAAGACTACCGAAAACATGCGCCATCGAAGTAAGATATCCGAAAGGTCTGGTTGAAGTTTCAGTCCGATGTGCAGATAGTCGTTTAGGGAAGTCCCAATTGATGTGCGTTGTGAACCGTTGAACACGACTCTCAACTTAGTGGTCATGCTGGTCTCCTTGAAAACGCCATGATGTGGTAAGTAGAAACACGTATTGGGTTCTCTAGCGATTTCATTTAACTCAATGTGACCCAATGTATGATACTCACGTAAAAAGTTGGAGTATGCTTGAGAAAGTTGAATATTGTGAGAAAATCTGCGTTCCATTTTTGGCAGCATAGGTTTGGCTGGAGTGCGAAAGTCGCAAAAATCGTGAACGTCAGTGTAACGACTTGAATCCGGGGTAAGGCTCATCGGATGCCAGAATAGTGTACAAAACATTTTTTTGTGTCTTCATTTATTATTTCGTATTATTTCGTTAAAACTTATCACTATTTAATTTAAATTCAATCACTTTGTTGGTTAGTTTACTCGTCTTTGCGACCGTGTTTGCTCTCTGCTCGTTTACTCTGTTAACTTCTGTCGTTCTCTTCCGTCTCTTGTTGTACTGGCTACGCTGCGTTACGCTGATTTGCGTCGCCCTATTCGGCTCCTGTCGCATTGACTACGTCGCGTCGCGCTGACCGTCGTCGCTCCGCTTCGTCTCTGGTTTCTTTTACACGTTTGATGCACCATCCACCGCGTTGCTTTTCTCTGCTTCCGTCTGTTAGTGTGGCCTCGACATCCCCTGTCTACGTCTCTTCGTGTCGCCAGGCGCCTCCTGTGGTCCATGTCGTCTTGGTACCCCTTGCTCTCTGCGCATTGCGGTGATTGCCTTCGTTCTGCGATTGGTCCCATAGTGCTGGCGTTGTTTGACGTACTGACCGTGGCTGGTTGTCACTCGGTTCTTGGCACGCCTCTACCTGCCTTCTTTCGGTCCCCTTTGTGTCATCTCGTGCTCTGAGTGTCGTCGTTGCGTTGCGTTGCTCTGTGCGCTGCGTTGCGTTACTTTGTGCGTTGCGTTGCGCTGCTTTGTCGTTGCCGTGTCGCTCTGAGCGTTGCGTTGCGTTGCTCTGTGCGTTGTCGTTGCGTTGCTTTGTGCGTCGCGTTGCTCTGTGCGTTGCGTTGCTCTGTGCGTTGCGTTGCTCTGTGCGTTGCGTTGCTCTGTGCGTTGCGTTGCTCTGTGCGTTGCGTTGCGTCGCTTCGTGCGTTGCGTTTGCTCGGCTCTGTGCGTTGTGTTGCTTTATGCGTCGTGGTTGCGTTGCTCTGCGCGTTGCGTTGTCCTGTGCGGCAATGTAGTTGGACCTCTCCGCCCGCCGTGACGTATGTAAAACTGAAGATTATATTGATGGTGACGAATTCTCATGAGGATCAGTAACCGTACGTGGTAGTAGACACAGTTTGACAATTGGTCGTTTAAGAGTTGTAGCAGTACGTACTGTAACGACCCGAGTTGGTCCATTTTCACCTGGATGAACTTCGGTTACTCTGCAAAGTGCCCACTTCGCAGGAGGGAGATTCTCATTCTTCAGAATCGCCAAATTTCCTACTTTAACTGATGGTTGGGGATGACGCCACTTTGGAAGACTTTGTAATGATTGCAGGTATTCTGTTACCCACCGATGCCAGAAATCATTCCTCATTTTTTGAATCAGTTGCCACCTATTGCACAGGGGGATTTTTAGATTCAACAGTGTTGGTTCAGGCACTGATGTAAGAGGCGCTCCGATCAGAAAGTGCGCGGGTGTAAGCGGTGATAAATCGGATGGGTCATCTGATAAGGGTTGAAGTGGCCAAGAGTTCAAGCATGCATCGACTTGACTCAAAAATGTGGACATCTCCTCAAATGTAAGTGTAGCAGTACCGATGACTCGCTTGAGATGATGTTTAGTCGATGTAACAGCGGCCTCCTACAGTCCGCCAAAGCGTGGCGCACCAGGAGGGTTAAAGCGCCAGGTAGTACCGTCTCTGGCAACTGCATCTGCGATGAGTGTTGATTGTTTCGATGCAATTGTAAAGAATCTTCGTAACTCAACATCTGCTCCAACGTAGTTTGTACCATTGTCGCTAGTTATGGTACAACAAACTCCCCGACGAGACGTAAGTCTCCGAAATGCAGCTAGAAAAGATGATGTTGAATAGCTAGAGACTGCTTCGAGGTATACAGCGCTAGTGGCCATACAAGCAAAAACTGCAATGTAGCCCTTTTGAGACTTGTGTCCACGTCCAGGACTGGTACGTAGATCAATTGGTCCTGCATAATCCACACAGCTATGCAGAAAAGGACGACTTCGCTGCACCCTTGAAGGCGGTAAACTTCCCATCTGCTGAGAGCAAGTAGAATCTTTATGTCGGATACATTGAACGCATTTCGAAATACAAGCCTTGACAGCTAGACGTCCTCGTGGAATCCAATATTGATGCCTGAGTTTTCCAAGAGTCAATTGTGTACCACCATGTAATACCTTCCGATGGCAGGAATCAATAATCAATTTCGTGATTGGTGCATCTTGCGGCAAAATTATGTGATTCTTCTTATCTGGATCGAGAAAAGCATGCTTTAAGCGACCACTGTCACGAATTAGACCTCTCTCATCTATGAACGGATTGAGAGAAAGTAATGAGCTCCTCTTGGGCTGGCAGGGTTTGGATGAAATAAGCTGTGCCATCTCAGAAGAGAAGAAAGCGTGTTGAAATGTTTTTATCCAATAGATTCTAGCAGCTTCTTACTCTAGTGGAGAGAGAATATGTGTGTGAACGAGGTATTGCGTAGATTGTTGTTCGTTTCTCATTCTAAAGCGACGAGCTAATCTCTGACACCAAGCAGTTACTCGCAATGGTTTAGA
This sequence comes from Beris chalybata, assembly GCA_949128065.1. NCBI lineage: Eukaryota > Metazoa > Arthropoda > Insecta > Diptera > Stratiomyidae > Beris > Beris chalybata. The sequence continues at coordinate 73,342,570 of OX421894.1, read as the reverse complement.
TAAACTTGAGGCTGATGAAGCGAATAATTCCCAAAGTGGAGGTTTGTGAATTGTCGTTTTAAGGACAACTACACGTCTATCCAAGGATTCCTCATGCTGGGAAGGTCACTCAAACGTTGGCCATGATAGAGGTGAATTTGATAACCGCTCCGGTCCTCTCCACCATAATGTGAATCTATTAAGTTGACGAGCCGTTAATCCACGAGTGGCACAATCGGCGGGACTATCAACGCCAGCGATGTGATGCCAGATAGCTTCAGATGCTGCACCTTGTATACCAGCTACTCGGTTTGCTACCTAAGTTTTCCAGCTTGATGGAGTTGATTTAATCCAAGCTAATGTTGTTGTGCTGTCTGACCATAAATATAATGGTGTCGACTGAAGTGAGAGCGTTTGACGAACTTGAGCTGCCAGTTTTGCTAGTAGAAACGCGGCACAAAGTTCCAAGCGAGGTATCGCAACTTGTTTCAACGGAGCGACTTTAGTTTTTCAACATATCAACGTAATACGTATGTCTCCGTCTGCATCTCCTCGAACTGCAAGCTGTGAGAAAATCCCAACCAACGTGGTATACCTACTGTCCAGAGTCTCTGCATAAAGACCTTAAGCTCGATGGTTATTGGGGCTAGCCAACCCAGCGGGTCAAAGAGCTTTGATATTGTTGATAACACTGTCCTCTTTGTCATGTGTTCGCTAAGTTGTGATAGACGTGCTCGAAATGTAAAAGAATCCGCATCAGGTTGCCAGATTAGCCCGAGCATATGGTATTCAAGCTCCTGGTGCCAAGTCCTTGATTGCGATGATGCGATCCAATCTTGCGGAAGAGATGAAAGAAGTCGTTCGTCGTTCGACACCCATTTTCTCAGTGGAAATCCACCTGCAGTAAGCAGATCGATAATTTCTTGTTGAAGAGCGAGAGCCGAGTTGATGTCGTCAGCTCCTGGGAGAATATCGACAACGTAAGTGTTCTCGTCCAAGGCCAAGGCTGCGCGAGGATAACGGTGACTCTCGTCTTGCGATAGCTGCTTCAAAGTACGCAATGCAAGATATGGAGCTGATGCAAGTCCATATGTAACCGGTCTTAGGCGAAACTCCGAGATAGATGCGTTATCAGTTGAACTCCAAAGGATCCGCTGATAATTCTGATCGTCCTGATGGACGGCGATTTGTCGAAACATCTTTTCGATATCCGTAGAGACTACCGAAAACATGCGCCATCGAAGTAAGATATCCGAAAGGTCTGGTTGAAGTTTCAGTCCGATGTGCAGATAGTCGTTTAGGGAAGTCCCAATTGATGTGCGTTGTGAACCGTTGAACACGACTCTCAACTTAGTGGTCATGCTGGTCTCCTTGAAAACGCCATGATGTGGTAAGTAGAAACACGTATTGGGTTCTCTAGCGATTTCATTTAACTCAATGTGACCCAATGTATGATACTCACGTAAAAAGTTGGAGTATGCTTGAGAAAGTTGAATATTGTGAGAAAATCTGCGTTCCATTTTTGGCAGCATAGGTTTGGCTGGAGTGCGAAAGTCGCAAAAATCGTGAACGTCAGTGTAACGACTTGAATCCGGGGTAAGGCTCATCGGATGCCAGAATAGTGTACAAAACATTTTTTTGTGTCTTCATTTATTATTTCGTATTATTTCGTTAAAACTTATCACTATTTAATTTAAATTCAATCACTTTGTTGGTTAGTTTACTCGTCTTTGCGACCGTGTTTGCTCTCTGCTCGTTTACTCTGTTAACTTCTGTCGTTCTCTTCCGTCTCTTGTTGTACTGGCTACGCTGCGTTACGCTGATTTGCGTCGCCCTATTCGGCTCCTGTCGCATTGACTACGTCGCGTCGCGCTGACCGTCGTCGCTCCGCTTCGTCTCTGGTTTCTTTTACACGTTTGATGCACCATCCACCGCGTTGCTTTTCTCTGCTTCCGTCTGTTAGTGTGGCCTCGACATCCCCTGTCTACGTCTCTTCGTGTCGCCAGGCGCCTCCTGTGGTCCATGTCGTCTTGGTACCCCTTGCTCTCTGCGCATTGCGGTGATTGCCTTCGTTCTGCGATTGGTCCCATAGTGCTGGCGTTGTTTGACGTACTGACCGTGGCTGGTTGTCACTCGGTTCTTGGCACGCCTCTACCTGCCTTCTTTCGGTCCCCTTTGTGTCATCTCGTGCTCTGAGTGTCGTCGTTGCGTTGCGTTGCTCTGTGCGCTGCGTTGCGTTGCTTTGTGCGTTGCGTTGCGCTGCTTTGTCGTTGCCGTGTCGCTCTGAGCGTTGCGTTGCGTTGCTCTGTGCGTTGTCGTTGCGTTGCTTTGTGCGTCGCGTTGCTCTGTGCGTTGCGTTGCTCTGTGCGTTGCGTTGCTCTGTGCGTTGCGTTGCTCTGTGCGTTGCGTTGCGTCGCTTCGTGCGTTGCGTTTGCTCGGCTCTGTGCGTTGTGTTGCTTTATGCGTCGTGGTTGCGTTGCTCTGCGCGTTGCGTTGTCCTGTGCGGCAATGTAGTTGGACCTCTCCGCCCGCCGTGACGTATGTAAAACTGAAGATTATATTGATGGTGACGAATTCTCATGAGGGTCAGTAACCGTACGTGGTAGTAGACACAGTTTGACAATTGGTCGTTTAAGAGTTGTAGCAGTACGTACTGTAACGACCCGAGTTGGTCCATTTTCACCTGGATGAACTTCGGTTACTCTGCAAAGTGCCCACTTCGCAGGAGGGAGATTCTCATTCTTCAGAATCGCCAAATTTCCTACTTTAACTGATGGTTGGGGATGACGCCACTTTGGAAGACTTTGTAATGATTGCAGGTATTCTGTTACCCACCGATGCCAGAAATCATTCCTCATTTTTTGAATCAGTTGCCACCTATTGCACAGGGGGATTTTTAGATTCAACAGTGTTGGTTCAGGCACTGATGTAAGAGGCGCTCCGATCAGAAAGTGCGCGGGTGTAAGCGGTGATAAATCGGATGGGTCATCTGATAAGGGTTGAAGTGGCCAAGAGTTCAAGCATGCATCGACTTGACTCAAAAATGTGGACATCTCCTCAAATGTAAGTGTAGCAGTACCGATGACTCGCTTGAGATGATGTTTAGTCGATGTAACAGCGGCCTCCTACAGTCCGCCAAAGCGTGGCGCACCAGGAGGGTTAAAGCGCCAGGTAGTACCGTCTCTGGCAACTGCATCTGCGATGAGTGTTGATTGTTTCGATGCAATTGTAAAGAATCTTCGTAACTCAACATCTGCTCCAACGTAGTTTGTACCATTGTCGCTAGTTATGGTACAACAAACTCCCCGACGAGACGTAAGTCTCCGAAATGCAGCTAGAAAAGATGATGTTGAATAGCTAGAGACTGCTTCGAGGTATACAGCGCTAGTGGCCATACAAGCAAAAACTGCAATGTAGCCCTTTTGAGACTTGTGTCCACGTCCAGGACTGGTACGTAGATCAATTGGTCCTGCATAATCCACACAGCTATGCAGAAAAGGACGACTTCGCTGCACCCTTGAAGGCGGTAAACTTCCCATCTGCTGAGAGCAAGTAGAATCTTTATGTCGGATACATTGAACGCATTTCGAAATACAAGCCTTGACAGCTTAACGTCCTCGTGGAATCCAATATTGATGCCTGAGTTTTCCAAGAGTCAATTGTGTACCACCATGTAATACCTTCCGATGGCAGGAATCAATAATCAATTTCGTGATTGGTGCATCTTGCGGCAAAATTATGTGATTCTTCTTATCTGGATCGAGAAAAGCATGCTTTAAGCGACCACTGACACGAATTAGACCTCTCTCATCTATGAACGGATTGAGAGAAAGTAATGAGCTCCTCTTGGGCTGGCAGGGTTTGGATGAAATAAGCTGTGCCATCTCAGAAGAGAAGAAAGCGTGTTGAAATGTTTTTATCCAATAGATTCTAGCAGCTTCTTACTCTAGTGGAGAGAGAATATGTGTGTGAACGAGGTATTGCGTAGATTGTTGTTCGTTTCTCATTCTAAAGCGACGAGCTAATCTCTGACACCAAGCAGTTACTCGCAATGGTTTAGATAAACTTGAGGCTGATGAAGCGAATAATTCCCAAAGTGGAGGTTTGTGAATTGTCGTTTTAAGGACAACTACACGTCTATCCAAGGATTCCTCATGCTGGGAAGGTCACTCAAACGTTGGCCATGATAGAGGTGAATTTGATAACCGCTCCGGTCCTCTCCACCATAATGTGAATCTATTAAGTTGACGAGCCGTTAATCCACGAGTGGCACAATCGGCGGGATTATCAACGCCAGCGATGTGATGCCAGATAGCTTCAGATGCTGCACCTTGTATACCAGCTACTCGGTTTGCTACCTAAGTTTTCCAGCTTGATGGAGTTGATTTAATCCAAGCTAATGTTGTTGTGCTGTCTGACCATAAATAGAGCGTTTGACGAACTTGAGCTGCCAGTTTTGCTAGTAGAAACGCGGCACAAAGTTCCAAGCGAGGTATCGCAACTTGTTTCAACGGAGCGACTTTAGTTTTTCAACATATCAACGTAATACGTATGTCTCCGTCTGCATCTCCACGAACTGCAAGCCGTGAGAAAATCCCAACCAACGTGGTATACCTACTGTCCAGAGTCTCTGCATAAAGACCTTAAGCTCGATGGTTATTGGGGCTAGCCAACCCAGCGGGTCAAAGAGCTTTGATATTGTTGATAACACTGTCCTCTTTGTCATGTGTTCGCTAAGTTGTGATAGACGTGCTCGAAATGTAAAAGAATCCGCATCAGGTTGCCAGATTAGCCCGAGCATATGGTATTCAAGCTCCTGGTGCCAAGTCCTTGATTGCGATGATGCGATCCAATCTTGCGGAAGAGATGAAAGAAGTCGTTCGTCGTTCGACACCCATTTTCTCAGTGGAAATCCACCTGCAGTAAGCAGATCGATAATTTCTTGTTGAAGAGCGAGAGCCGAGTTGATGTCGTCAGCTCCTGGGAGAATATCGACAACGTAAGTGTTCTCGTCCAAGGCCAAGGCTGCGCGAGGATAACGGTGACTCTCGTCTTGCGATAGCTGCTTCAAAGTACGCAATGCAAGATATGGAGCTGATGCAAGTCCATATGTAACCGGTCTTAGGCGAAACTCCGAGATAGATGCGTTATCAGTTGAACTCCAAAGGATCCGCTGATAATTCTGATCGTCCTGATGGACGGCGATTTGTCGAAACATCTTTTCGATATCCGTAGAGAAGACTACCGAAAACATGCGCCATCGAAGTAAGATATCCGAAAGGTCTGGTTGAAGTTTCAGTCCGATGTGCAGATAGTCGTTTAGGGAAGTCCCAATTGATGTGCGTTGTGAACCGTTGAACACGACTCTCAACTTAGTGGTCATGCTGGTCTCCTTGAAAACGCCATGATGTGGTAAGTAGAAACACGTATTGGGTTCTCTAGCGATTTCATTTAACTCAATGTGACCCAATGTATGATACTCACGTAAAAAGTTGGAGTATGCTTGAGAAAGTTGAATATTGTGAGAAAATCTGCGTTCCATTTTTGGCAGCATAGGTTTGGCTGGAGTGCGAAAGTCGCAAAAATCGTGAACGTCAGTGTAACGACTTGAATCCGGGGTAAGGCTCATCGGATGCCAGAATAGTGTACAAAACATTTTTTTGTGTCTTCATTTATTATTTCGTATTATTTCGTTAAAACTTATCACTATTTAATTTAAATTCAATCACTTTGTTGGTTAGTTTACTCGTCTTTGCGACCGTGTTTGCTCTCTGCTCGTTTACTCTGTTAACTTCTGTCGTTCTCTTCCGTCTCTTGTTGTACTGGCTACGCTGCGTTACGCTGATTTGCGTCGCCCTATTCGGCTCCTGTCGCATTGACTACGTCGCGTCGCGCTGACCGTCGTCGCTCCGCTTCGTCTCTGGTTTCTTTTACACGTTTGATGCACCATCCACCGCGTTGCTTTTCTCTGCTTCCGTCTGTTAGTGTGGCCTCGACATCCCCTGTCTACGTCTCTTCGTGTCGCCAGGCGCCTCCTGTGGTCCATGTCGTCTTGGTACCCCTTGCTCTCTGCGCATTGCGGTGATTGCCTTCGTTCTGCGATTGGTCCCATAGTGCTGGCGTTGTTTGACGTACTGACCGTGGCTGGTTGTCACTCGGTTCTTGGCACGCCTCTACCTGCCTTCTTTCGGTCCCCTTTGTGTCATCTCGTGCTCTGAGTGTCGTCGTTGCGTTGCGTTGCTCTGTGCGCTGCGTTGCGTTGCTTTGTGCGTTGCGTTGCGCTGCTTTGTCGTTGCCGTGTCGCTCTGAGCGTTGCGTTGCGTTGCTCTGTGCGTTGTCGTTGCGTTGCTTTGTGCGTCGCGTTGCTCTGTGCGTTGCGTTGCTCTGTGCGTTGCGTTGCTCTGTGCGTTGCGTTGCTCTGTGCGTTGCGTTGCGTCGCTTCGTGCGTTGCGTTTGCTCGGCTCTGTGCGTTGTGTTGCTTTATGCGTCGTGGTTGCGTTGCTCTGCGCGTTGCGTTGTCCTGTGCGGCAATGTAGTTGGACCTCTCCGCCCGCCGTGACGTATGTAAAACTGAAGATTATATTGATGGTGACGAATTCTCATGAGGGTCAGTAACCGTACGTGGTAGTAGACACAGTTTGACAATTGGTCGTTTAAGAGTTGTAGCAGTACGTACTGTAACGACCCGAGTTGGTCCATTTTCACCTGGATGAACTTCGGTTACTCTGCAAAGTGCCCACTTCGCAGGAGGAAGATTCTCATTCTTCAGAATCGCCAAATTTCCTACTTTAACTGATGGTTGGGGATGACGCCACTTTGGAAGACTTTGTAATGATTGCAGGTATTCTGTTACCCACCGATGCCAGAAATCATTCCTCATTTTTTGAATCAGTTGCCACCTATTGCACAGGGGGATTTTTAGATTCAACAGTGTTGGTTCAGGCACTGATGTAAGAGGCGCTCCGATCAGAAAGTGCGCGGGTGTAAGCGGTGATAAATCGGATGGGTCATCTGATAAGGGTTGAAGTGGCCAAGAGTTCAAGCATGCATCGACTTGACTCAAAAATGTGGACATCTCCTCAAATGTAAGTGTAGCAGTACCGATGACTCGCTTGAGATGATGTTTAGTCGATGTAACAGCGGCCTCCTACAGTCCGCCAAAGCGTGGCGCACCAGGAGGGTTAAAGCGCCAGGTAGTACCGTCTCTGGCAACTGCATCTGCGATGAGTGTTGATTGTTTCGATGCAATTGTAAAGAATCTTCGTAACTCAACATCTGCTCCAACGTAGTTTGTACCATTGTCGCTAGTTATGGTACAACAAACTCCCCGACGAGACGTAAGTCTCCGAAATGCAGCTAGAAAAGATGATGTTGAATAGCTAGAGACTGCTTCGAGGTATACAGCGCTAGTGGCCATACAAGCAAAAACTGCAATGTAGCCCTTTTGAGACTTGTGTCCACGTCCAGGACTGGTACGTAGATCAATTGGTCCTGCATAATCCACACAGCTATGCAGAAAAGGACGACTTCGCTGCACCCTTGAAGGCGGTAAACTTCCCATCTGCTGAGAGCAAGTAGAATCTTTATGTCGGATACATTGAACGCATTTCGAAATACAAGCCTTGACAGCTTGACGTCCTCGTGGAATCCAATATTGATGCCTGAGTTTTCCAAGAGTCAATTGTGTACCACCATGTAATACCTTCCGATGGCAGGAATCAATAATCAATTTCGTGATTGGTGCATCTTGCGGCAAAATTATGTGATTCTTCTTATCTGGATCGAGAAAAGCATGCTTTAAGCGACCACTGACACGAATTAGACCTCTCTCATCTATGAACGGATTGAGAGAAAGTAATGAGCTCCTCTTGGGCTGGCAGGGTTTGGATGAAATAAGCTGTGCCATCTCAGAAGAGAAGAAAGCGTGTTGAAATGTTTTTATCCAATAGATTCTAGCAGCTTCTTACTCTAGTGGAGAGAGAATATGTGTGTGAACGAGGTATTGCGTAGATTGTTGTTCGTTTCTCATTCTAAAGCGACGAGCTAATCTCTGACACCAAGCAGTTACTCGCAATGGTTTAGATAAACTTGAGGCTGATGAAGCGAATAATTCCCAAAGTGGAGGTTTGTGAATTGTCGTTTTAAGGACAACTACACGTCTATCCAAGGATTCCTCATGCTGGGAAGGTCACTCAAACGTTGGCCATGATAGAGGTGAATTTGATAACCGCTCCGGTCCTCTCCACCATAATGTGAATCTATTAAGTTGACGAGCCGTTAATCCACGAGTGGCACAATCGGCGGGATTATCAACGCCAGCGATGTGATGCCAGATAGCTTCAGATGCTGCACCTTGTATACCAGCTACTCGGTTTGCTACCTAAGTTTTCCAGCTTGATGGAGTTGATTTAATCCAAGCTAATGTTGTTGTGCTGTCTGACCATAAATATAATGGTGTCGACTGAAGTGAGAGCGTTTGACGAACTTGAGCTGCCAGTTTTGCTAGTAGAAACGCGGCACAAAGTTCCAAGCGAGGTATCGCAACTTGTTTCAACGGAGCGACTTTAGTTTTTCAACATATCAACGTAATACGTATGTCTCCGTCTGCATCTCCACGAACTGCAAGCCGTGAGAAAATCCCAACCAACGTGGTATACCTACTGTCCAGAGTCTCTGCATAAAGACCTTAAGCTCGATGGTTATTGGGGCTAGCCAACCCAGCGGGTCAAAGAGCTTTGATATTGTTGATAACACTGTCCTCTTTGTCATGTGTTCGCTAAGTTGTGATAGACGTGCTCGAAATGTAAAAGAATCCGCATCAGGTTGCCAGATTAGCCCGAGCATATGGTATTCAAGCTCCTGGTGCCAAGTCCTTGATTGCGATGATGCGATCCAATCTTGCGGAAGAGATGAAAGAAGTCGTTCGTCGTTCGACACCCATTTTCTCAGTGGAAATCCACCTGCAGTAAGCAGATCGATAATTTCTTGTTGAAGAGCGAGAGCCGAGTTGATGTCGTCAGCTCCTGGGAGAATATCGACAACGTAAGTGTTCTCGTCCAAGGCCAAGGCTGCGCGAGGATAACGGTGACTCTCGTCTTGCGATAGCTGCTTCAAAGTACGCAATGCAAGATATGGAGCTGATGCAAGTCCATATGTAACCGGTCTTAGGCGAAACTCCGAGATAGATGCGTTATCAGTTGAACTCCAAAGGATCCGCTGATAATTCTGATCGTCCTGATGGACGGCGATTTGTCGAAACATCTTTTCGATATCCGTAGAGAAGACTACCGAAAACATGCGCCATCGAAGTAAGATATCCGAAAGGTCTGGTTGAAGTTTCAGTCCGATGTGCAGATAGTCGTTTAGGGAAGTCCCAATTGATGTGCGTTGTGAACCGTTGAACACGACTCTCAACTTAGTGGTCATGCTGGTCTCCTTGAAAACGCCATGATGTGGTAAGTAGAAACACGTATTGGGTTCTCTAGCGATTTCATTTAACTCAATGTGACCCAATGTATGATACTCACGTAAAAAGTTGGAGTATGCTTGAGAAAGTTGAATATTGTGAGAAAATCTGCGTTCCATTTTTGGCAGCATAGGTTTGGCTGGAGTGCGAAAGTCGCAAAAATCGTGAACGTCAGTGTAACGACTTGAATCCGGGGTAAGGCTCATCGGATGCCAGAATAGTGTACAAAACATTTTTTTGTGTCTTCATTTATTATTTCGTATTATTTCGTTAAAACTTATCACTATTTAATTTAAATTCAATCACTTTGTTGGTTAGTTTACTCGTCTTTGCGACCGTGTTTGCTCTCTGCTCGTTTACTCTGTTAACTTCTGTCGTTCTCTTCCGTCTCTTGTTGTACTGGCTACGCTGCGTTACGCTGATTTGCGTCGCCCTATTCGGCTCCTGTCGCATTGACTACGTCGCGTCGCGCTGACCGTCGTCGCTCCGCTTCGTCTCTGGTTTCTTTTACACGTTTGATGCACCATCCACCGCGTTGCTTTTCTCTGCTTCCGTCTGTTAGTGTGGCCTCGACATCCCCTGTCTACGTCTCTTCGTGTCGCCAGGCGCCTCCTGTGGTCCATGTCGTCTTGGTACCCCTTGCTCTCTGCGCATTGCGGTGATTGCCTTCGTTCTGCGATTGGTCCCATAGTGCTGGCGTTGTTTGACGTACTGACCGTGGCTGGTTGTCACTCGGTTCTTGGCACGCCTCTACCTGCCTTCTTTCGGTCCCCTTTGTGTCATCTCGTGCTCTGAGTGTCGTCGTTGCGTTGCGTTGCTCTGTGCGCTGCGTTGCGTTGCTTTGTGCGTTGCGTTGCGCTGCTTTGTCGTTGCCGTGTCGCTCTGAGCGTTGCGTTGCGTTGCTCTGTGCGTTGTCGTTGCGTTGCTTTGTGCGTCGCGTTGCTCTGTGCGTTGCGTTGCTCTGTGCGTTGCGTTGCTCTGTGCGTTGCGTTGCTCTGTGCGTTGCGTTGCGTCGCTTCGTGCGTTGCGTTTGCTCGGCTCTGTGCGTTGTGTTGCTTTATGCGTCGTGGTTGCGTTGCTCTGCGCGTTGCGTTGTCCTGTGCGGCAATGTAGTTGGACCTCTCCGCCCGCCGTGACGTATGTAAAACTGAAGATTATATTGATGGTGACGAATGCTCATGAGGGTCAGTAACCGTACGTGGTAGTAGACACAGTTTGACAATTGGTCGTTTAAGAGTTGTAGCAGTACGTACTGTAACGACCCGAGTTGGTCCATTTTCACCTGGATGAACTTCGGTTACTCTGCAAAGTGCCCACTTCGCAGGAGGGAGATTCTCATTCTTCAGAATCGCCAAATTTCCTACTTTAACTGATGGTTGGGGATGACGCCACTTTGGAAGACTTTGTAATGATTGCAGGTATTCTGTTACCCACCGATGCCAGAAATCATTCCTCATTTTTTGAATCAGTTGCCACCTATTGCACAGGGGGATTTTTAGATTCAACAGTGTTGGTTCAGGCACTGATGTAAGAGGCGCTCCGATCAGAAAGTGCGCGGGTGTAAGCGGTGATAAATCGGATGGGTCATCTGATAAGGGTTGAAGTGGCCAAGAGTTCAAGCATGCATCGACTTGACTCAAAAATGTGGACATCTCCTCAAATGTAAGTGTAGCAGTACCGATGACTCGCTTGAGATGATGTTTAGTCGATGTAACAGCGGCCTCCTACAGTCCGCCAAAGCGTGGCGCACCAGGAGGGTTAAAGCGCCAGGTAGTACCGTCTCTGGCAACTGCATCTGCGATGAGTGTTGATTGTTTCGATGCAATTGTAAAGAATCTTCGTAACTCAACATCTGCTCCAACGTAGTTTGTACCATTGTCGCTAGTTATGGTACAACAAACTCCCCGACGAGACGTAAGTCTCCGAAATGCAGCTAGAAAAGATGATGTTGAATAGCTAGAGACTGCTTCGAGGTATACAGCGCTAGTGGCCATACAAGCAAAAACTGCAATGTAGCCCTTTTGAGACTTGTGTCCACGTCCAGGACTGGTACGTAGATCAATTGGTCCTGCATAATCCACACAGCTATGCAGAAAAGGACGACTTCGCTGCACCCTTGAAGGCGGTAAACTTCCCATCTGCTGAGAGCAAGTAGAATCTTTATGTCGGATACATTGAACGCATTTCGAAATACAAGCCTTGACAGCTTGACGTCCTCGTGGAATCCAATATTGATGCCTGAGTTTTCCAAGAGTCAATTGTGTACCACCATGTAATACCTTCCGATGGCAGGAATCAATAATCAATTTCGTGATTGGTGCATCTTGCGGCAAAATTATGTGATTCTTCTTATCTGGATCGAGAAAAGCATGCTTTAAGCGACCACTGACACGAATTAGACCTCTCTCATCTATGAACGGATTGAGAGAAAGTAATGAGCTCCTCTTGGGCTGGCAGGGTTTGGATGAAATAAGCTGTGCCATCTCAGAAGAGAAGAAAGCGTGTTGAAATGTTTTTATCCAATAGATTCTAGCAGCTTCTTACTCTAGTGGAGAGAGAATATGTGTGTGAACGAGATATTGCGTAGATTGTTGTTCGTTTCTCATTCTAAAGCGACGAGCTAATCTCTGACACCAAGCAGTTACTCGCAATGGTTTAGATAAACTTGAGGCTGATGAAGCGAATAATTCCCAAAGTGGAGGTTTGTGAATTGTCGTTTTAAGGACAACTACACGTCTATCCAAGGATTCCTCATGCTGGGAAGGTCACTCAAACGTTGGCCATGATAGAGGTGAATTTGATAACCGCTCCGGTCCTCTCCACCATAATGTGAATCTATTAAGTTGACGAGCCGTTAATCCACGAGTGGCACAATCGGCGGGATTATCAACGCCAGCGATGTGATGCCAGATAGCTTCAGATGCTGCACCTTGTATACCAGCTACTCGGTTTGCTACCTAAGTTTTCCAGCTTGATGGAGTTGATTTAATCCAAGCTAATGTTGTTGTGCTGTCTGACCATAAATATAATGGTGTCGACTGAAGTGAGAGCGTTTGACGAACTTGAGCTGCCAGTTTTGCTAGTAGAAACGCGGCACAAAGTTCCAAGCGAGGTATCGCAACTTGTTTCAACGGAGCGACTTTAGTTTTTCAACATATCAACGTAATACGTATGTCTCCGTCTGCATCTCCACGAACTGCAAGCCGTGAGAAAATCCCAACCAACGTGGTATACCTACTGTCCAGAGTCTCTGCATAAAGACCTTAAGCTCGATGGTTATTGGGGCTAGCCAACCCAGCGGGTCAAAGAGCTTTGATATTGTTGATAACACTGTCCTCTTTGTCATGTGTTCGCTAAGTTGTGATAGACGTGCTCGAAATGTAAAAGAATCCGCATCAGGTTGCCAGATTAGCCCGAGCATATGGTATTCAAGCTCCTGGTGCCAAGTCCTTGATTGCGATGATGCGATCCAATCTTGCGGAAGAGATGAAAGAAGTCGTTCGTCGTTCGACACCCATTTTCTCAGTGGAAATCCACCTGCAGTAAGCAGATCGATAATTTCTTGTTGAAGAGCGAGAGCCGAGTTGATGTCGTCAGCTCCTGGGAGAATATCGACAACGTAAGTGTTCTCGTCCAAGGCCAAGGCTGCGCGAGGATAACGGTGACTCTCGTCTTGCGATAGCTGCTTCAAAGTACGCAATGCAAGATATGGAGCTGATGCAAGTCCATATGTAACCGGTCTTAGGCGAAACTCCTAAATAGATGCGTTATCAGTTGAACTCCAAAGGATCCGCTGATAATTCTGATCGTCCTGATGGACGGCGATTTGTCGAAACATCTTTTCGATATCCGTAGAGAAGACTACCGAAAACATGCGCCATCGAAGTAAGATATCCGAAAGGTCTGGTTGAAGTTTCAGTCCGATGTGCAGATAGTCGTTTAGGGAAGTCCCAATTGATGTGCGTTGTGAACCGTTGAACACGACTCTCAACTTAGTGGTCATGCTGGTCTCCTTGAAAACGCCATGATGTGGTAAGTAGAAACACGTATTGGGTTCTCTAGCGATTTCATTTAACTCAATGTGACCCAATGTATGATACTCACGTAAAAAGTTGGAGTATGCTTGAGAAAGTTGAATATTGTGAGAAAATCTGCGTTCCATTTTTGGCAGCATAGGTTTGGCTGGAGTGCGAAAGTCGCAAAAATCGTGAACGTCAGTGTAACGACTTGAATCCGGGGTAAGGCTCATCGGATGCCAGAATAGTGTACAAAACATTTTTTTGTGTCTTCATTTATTATTTCGTATTATTTCGTTAAAACTTATCACTATTTAATTTAAATTCAATCACTTTGTTGGTTAGTTTACTCGTCTTTGCGACCGTGTTTGCTCTCTGCTCGTTTACTCTGTTAACTTCTGTCGTTCTCTTCCGTATCTTGTTGTACTGGCTACGCTGCGTTACGCTGATTTGCGTCGCCCTATTCGGCTCCTGTCGCATTGACTACGTCGCGTCGCGCTGACCGTCGTCGCTCCGCTTCGTCTCTGGTTTCTTTTACACGTTTGATGCACCATCCACCGCGTTGCTTTTCTCTGCTTCCGTCTGTTAGTGTGGCCTCGACATCCCCTGTCTACGTCTCTTCGTGTCGCCAGGCGCCTCCTGTGGTCCATGTCGTCTTGGTACCCCTTGCTCTCTGCGCATTGCGGTGATTGCCTTCGTTCTGCGATTGGTCCCATAGTGCTGGCGTTGTTTGACGTACTGACCGTGGCTGGTTGTCACTCGGTTCTTGGCACGCCTCTACCTGCCTTCTTTCGGTCCCCTTTGTGTCATCTCGTGCTCTGAGTGTCGTTGTTGCGTTGCGTTGCTCTGTGCGCTGCGTTGCGTTGCTTTGTGCGTTGCGTTGCGCTGCTTTGTCGTTGCCGTGTCGCTCTGAGCGTTGCGTTGCTCTGTGCGTTGTCGTTGCGTTGCTTTGTGCGTCGCGTTGCTCTGTGCGTTGCGTTGCTCTGTGCGTTGCGTTGCTCTGTGCGTTGCGTTGCTCTGTGCGTTGCGTTGCGTCGCTTCGTGCGTTGCGTTTGCTCGGCTCTGTGCGTTGTGTTGCTTTATGCGTCGTGGTTGCGCTGCTCTGCGCGTTGCGTTGTCCTGTGCGTTGCGTTGCTTCGTGCGTTGCGTTGAGTGGCTCTGTGTGTTGCGTTTGCCCGTGCGTCATAGCTGCGTGGCTCTATGCGTCGTGGTTGCGTTGTGTTGTCCTGTGCGTTCCATTGCTTCGTGCGTTGCGTTGCGTGGCTCTGTGCGTTGCGTTGTTTGTGCGTCGTGGTGGCGTTTGCTCTGAGCATCTTCGTTGCGTTGCCCCATGTGTCTTCGTGGCGTTGCTTAGCACTGCTCTGCTTGGCTCATCCTGCTTGGAAACGCTGGTATTAGTACTGCTAGGCTCGTCTTCCGCTTGGCTCAGCTCTGCTCTGCTCGCTGTCGTCTTCGTCTTCGGCTCTAGGACGTCTAGGCACTTAGGTCGGGGCACGAACTGATAGCTTTAAACCTTCGAAGAGGAACTGGTAAGTCCACATTACCTTCACCAGTTTATAGGCTAATCAGAGGTAATAACCCCTGCCGGCTTAGTAAACCACGTTACGTCCAAGAGGAACTGGTAAGTCCACAATACCCTGGAACGCAGACTGCCTACTGCCAACTGACCTCCTGATGCTTGTTCGGTGTTCCGTTTATAGGTGCTCGCCATAACCGGTTTTTCTAATAACTTTGGGGTTTCACTATTTTATAGTTCGCGGCTGGTGCATGTAGTCTTTTGTGGGTTTCGTACCTTTGTCGGTGGGTTTACCCAGCCGTACTGTGTCACCTGAGGCATTGTTACGGTCCCACCGACTTTTCAGGTTATTCCGCCAATGTGCGACTTCTCTTTTACAGGTTTTATGTTTCCTTGTTGTGTTTTTCCATGTAAGTCTTAATTGTTCCATGTTGTTGTTGTTTCTATATTGTGATTCAATGTTACCGTGCCGTTTCTGTAGCCTTGTGTGCATTGTTCCCGTGCTGTTTGTACGTCTTTAAACTTGGAATTCCGTGTAACCGTGCTGTTTCTATTACCACTCGGTATTTAGTTCAGTGTATGTGTGTGGAAATTTATTCCGTAAATTTCCATCGTCACATCAGATTTGAATGGCAGACGCACTATATAAAGTTCTGTTTCGTCCCTTGAATGAGTAGACAGGAAGTGTTCTTCGCATTGAGTCTCCTCCTCGGTAAGTAGCGACGAAGCCGGTGCGTTGATTTCCTCCTGCTCCCAAGAGCGTACCAATAAGTGAGATAATTCCTGAGTGAGCGTACATGGCAAGCTGATGATGGATCTAGGTGTAAGTTGATCAGTAATGATTTTGGTGCTAGAGGTAGGAGTTGTTGGACCCGTAAGGATCCATCCTAGTGCAGTTTCCTTGGCGATGAGTCCACCAGGTTCACCTGTACGCAAACCTGGTCGTATAAGTAATGCGTAGACTTCACTACTAAGAAGAATGTCGATGGTATCCGCAGAATCGAGGTTCGGATCCGCTAGTGTAAGTCCGTTGATAAAGGACCAGCTTTGTTGATAACAACGTTGAAGCGGTAGATAATCTGTTAGGCGTGGTAGTACTAGAGCTGAGGTTTCGCACCGAAAGTGTGATTACAACCGTGGCGAAAAGATGATGCTCACAACTCCACGAGGGACCCCTGATGGGGTTGCACCAATTCCAGAGAGTGGTAACGATGCGGAACGACGAGGTAAATGAAGACGTTGCGCTAATTTTTCCGAAATGAACTTACTCTCGGCGCAAGGATCGACCAGGGCACGAGCATGAGTTGAAGCTCCATTCTGGTCGTAGATTTCGATTATAGCTGTAGCAAGTAAGACAGGAGTTGTAACGCCTGTTATTGTTTGGGTCACAAGAGCGTTAGTTGTTTAAATGCTGGCTTGTCTGGGCACGAACTATTAAGCTTGACTAGCATCAAAAGTCATGCGTGTAGTTGAAGAGTCATGCAGAAGCGAGGGATGAAGTCCACGACATTCACGACAAACTTTATTAGAGCTACAGTCCTTCAGTAAGTGTCTACCAAGGCAATTAAAGCAGAGATGATTACTTGTTACAGATTCCTTCCGCTGATTTTCTGTATGGTTCCTGAACGTTTCACAGAATGCAAAATAGTGTTTCTGTTGGCAGAATGAACAATTGTTTGATGAAAGCTTCTTGGTTGCATTTGACGGCTGGGTAGTAGGGAGAGCTTTGAAGGACCGCACTAATTTGTTTCCCGATGATTTTGGTTGATCGGCTTTCGATGAAAGACGTTGTCGATCAGTATGATTAAGAGACTCTAGTGTCCGAATTCGAGTCAGTAAGAAAGTCTTAAGTGCTTCAAAAGTTGGTGGATCAGTTGCTGCTCCAAGTGAGGTTTCCCAGGATCTACGCGATTGATTATCGAGTCTTTTGACAGTTATATAAACTAACCAATCGTCCCAACTATCGATTGGACGCCCATGAGCCTTAAGAACTCCAATTGCATCAGTCGTATCGTTATAAACGCGTTTTAAATCCAAAGCAGATTCCTTGGCAATGGGTTCTATGTTACAGAGTGAAGCTATTTGTGCAGATATCAACCATCGCTTATTGTCATATCGCTCCAAAAGTATATTCCATGCTCTTGTAAAATTGTCTGAGGTAGTGGCTATATTATTTAGTAATTGAGCCGGTTCGTCCTTCAAGCTCAATTTCAGATAATACAAACGTTCGACGTTTGTAATGGTCAATGGTCAAGATCAGCTTGAAAAGATCCCGAAAATTAGGCCAATCTTGATATCGACCGCTGAATTTTGGGGGTTCAATTTTGGGAAGATGATGATGAAAGTGATTATCATTGGACATTGAAAAGGAATTTGAAGTGACGTCTTGTGGTTTATTGAACGACTCCAAGTTGTCGAGAAACTTTCCTTTTTCGAGAAGATAAGCGTCCTCCGCTAGATTCCAATGGTCATCTTTCAGGTAATTTAGAGTTTTATCGGATTCTTGTGCAATGTCAAGAATTTCATTGTGAGTACTTTGAAAGGTCGACCAATACTTCTCGAGATTTTCGAGTCTAGCTTGACAGGCAGCTCGGGTCATATTGGCTGCGCTGATTTTGTTAAAATTCAGAAACGACCTTTGAATCCATCTCCTCCGTTTCTCCTGTGATTCAATGAGATTATTTATTTGCCGAGAACAACTTTGCCATTCGGTGCTAGACTCGGTTGTCATGATCGGACGAAAACTTACGTACCGTACAGAGTAATATGCACTACACCGGCAGTTTCAATGTACAAAAAAGGCTGTATTCCACTATAGGACACGACCTTTCGCTATGGTCAAGTTCAATGTTATATATCACAGTTTCGCACGCGATCACGCACACTTGCTTGACGCTTATACCGAGAACCGACTGGGAACAGTGAGATCTACTGGAACACGGTTATGCTATGCAATACGAGTTGAGAGCCAATTTTGAAACGCGATCACGCACACTGGCTTGAAATATATACACACTCAGCTAAACCGACGCGCACTAATACACTGATATGCACAGTTAATGTTAAAAAACTCAATTTTTCATATATTGATCAATATATCCGGCTCGACGGACCAAATGTTGCAATTTGCGAAATAAAAACACAGGATTGATTTAATTTGACTTTATTGATAGTTTTGAGTTTTGTAACAAAAGCGATACTGGCGCGACGGTGGTAAAGTAGCAACTGCCCATCAACGAGAGTATGGTAAAGCTTCCAGATCAGGTAGCGCGTTTCAGAGTATGTACAAACACGAACATTGTGCGACGAAATTAATTTATTTCCCCGCGATTAGAAGTTGTATAGATGTATAATCTATCCGGTCTCTATGAGTGGTGTATCGATTCAATATCGATCCACCAGTGGGAATGAAGATGATAAGTCGCAATCACAATCAGAAAACACGCACAAATAACGACAATCAGGTATGAATCGAACGATATACCGAACAGCAAACCACAAGAAGTAAAGTAAAACACTGACTCGTACTACAAGAAAAAAACATCGATGTTGCTTGTTTTATGGTTTAATCAAGACTATAATAAAAATTTAAAACTTAATAACTAAGAAAGCTTCAGTTTGCAATTATTTGAATTTTGTGGTTTCAGCACTATCTCAAGGTAACAACACATGCCATGAGAAATGCTGACACCTCGTCTGTTTACAAACATTCCTCTTGCGGATTGTCTCTGGACACCGGACACGATTGCTACTCATGTTTCCGCAAGAAGAATGTTTGTGACACATAATTTAATTTAGCGAAATTGGAAACAATAAGAATTTATTCCAATGTATTAAAAATGATGATGATGATGATGCTGATGATGATGACGCCAAAACGTGACGCTGAACATGCTCCCCGCGTTGGACGACAGTTCAACACCGTCTTCGGCTCTGTTTTCAGACGAAAGGCCTCCGCTGGTAGTTGCCTAGGCAGTGGAGTTGGGTTCATTGTGCGTCTTGTAGAGTGTGCTGTTTTCCAACGTTGCCACGCTAGATAACCACCGATCAATACCACCAGTGCGAGGCCTACGTAGCCGATTACAAACTGGTGGGTGTCGTGCTGCCTGATGTTGAGAGGAAATTCTTCCATGTTCCTTTGCGCCTTGATTTTTGGTTGGGCATCTTCCATTCCAAAAAATTTCTGGTTGCTATAGCAGAAATATTGAAGGACGATTGGTACAACTTATGTGCTTGAATGGTGACTGTTTTTTCCTTCATTGCGCAATCTTCGCCAAACTCAAGAACATCGGCGCCTTCTAGATGTAGCTGCGAACCGGCGTTGACGCAAACGATGTTGACAGTCACTCCGTCCGGCAAAAAATAGATCCAGTGATTGGGTTGGAGCAACTGTATATATCGCGGGATCTGTAGCATGGCTTTCACTGAGTACGAAGTAGGTGTGGCTAAGTAGTTGACTGAGCTCGCACGCAGCTTTGGCAGAACCTCTACGATATAGTGGATACAACTGCCTGCACGAGTAGTGATTGAGCTCTCCATTCTTGACGCAAGTGGATAAGTCTTGATCGGATAGCGGATAATATTCGTCCCGGTGGACGCTGATCAGATGATAGTTTGTCTCGATGAATATCGCTGCTAAAGTTGCATTAATGTTCGTTGGTACAGGTACCAGGTGTAGTAGCTCGAACCGTTTGTACGATGCCAAGGGTTGTGTTATCCTGAATATGACGTGGTCATTCCTGACCCGTCCTTCCACTTTCAAGCTCCGATATAACATAGACAGATCAGCTTGTTGAAACGGCAGCCGAACTGCTGAAGACAATTGCTTCTTGACTTTGATCAGCGCTGATTGCAACTGGTTTGGGTTTAACAGCAGCGTGTTGATTCTTCCATGATGCGTGTCAGTCAAAACATCCACTAGTGCTGATTGAACACGCTGGTAATTGGTCAATGTCAACATTACTCGGACTGCAAGTGTCGCAAATATTTGCTCTGATTGCGCCATATAGTTGTCGCGAGTTATATTATTAAGCCGGGCTACACTTTGATTGATAGCCAGTTCTAGGTCCAGAATGTGATGGCTCATGGTTGATTGCACCATAATATTGGCTGTAGAGTCAATGATTGTTGTCTGGTTTTTTATCAGCTGTAACAAGTGCTTCTCGTTTCCATTTACTTGGTCGATGATACTGGACATTTCTTCTGCGTACTGGGAGGCTAATATTCCAAATAGGGAGTTCGCCAGATTTCTAACTATATTGACCGCTCCGCGTTTACCTCTGTGATGATTTTGGCCACTTGTTGCGAGTAGGAGATCGTTATTCCGTTGAATTTCACTGAAGAGAATATGAAACTGTGCTATTGTAGCTGTGCATGACGAATTTTCTCTATTTTGCTGACACATTCGGGTGAGTAAGTCCAGACCCACTTTTATGTTATCGAGATCCTTCCAGTATGGGCTCATATTGTAATAGACTACTGACTTCCATTCATCTATAATCAGGTCAGCTGATCCCAGCACTTCTATGTAGATACCAGGTGGTGTTCTAAATGGGGTAACCTTCACCGTCGCTGCTAGTAGAGGCATCGCTAGGTTTGCTAACAACAGCAGACTGAACGCCGATTGAACTTTACGTTGTTTCTTCTTTCTGACGACAGGTGTCGGTCGGGATTGATCGCCATCTGCCTGTCGTGGGCCGATCTGACCCCAACCTATCCCATTCAGGCATGCCTCGTATCGGCAATTGTTTTAAATATTCTATCTATGTATGTTATAATTTCCGATACGAGGTGATGCACTTTATTTAGCACAAGGGTCGGACACCTGTGCCCTACGGTCTTGAAGAAAAGTGCGATATCGGCTATCGATCAGCTAAAATCCAACTTGCGTCGTTTCCGAGAGTTGATCGATGGCCGATGCAGATCAGCAATTATCGGCTCGGTGAACATTAACTGACTAAGCGATAATTGCTGATCGAGATTCTCAAGCCCGGAAAACATCAAGTTGTGATCGGGTTTTCAAATCGAATAGGTCGAATGGTTGCCGCGATTAAAGAGAGTAGTTTTTTAATATAATATACATAGACTTGTGATATGTTTGAGAATAGTTCGGTAAAGTTAAGTGCATTAATTAATGTAATAATTGTGAAATCGTGTAAATAAACAATGTAAAATAGGAAAGGCAAACGTGTTTGGCATAATAGTGTAGTGTTTTTAGGGAGTTCTTGGAAGAAGATACGGCCAGGGATATTTGGCCATGACATGCCTCCTCGTCTGTGAGGGTAGCTGCCTTATGCTTGATTGGTTTTTGGCGCTGTAAAACTCCTGGATTGCTGATTACTGATTGTCGTAGATTTGATTGGTTCCGGTCTTACTTCGACTGGTAGAGGTGCAATCTTATGAATTGGTCGTTTTAATACACCCGACGTTGTTTTCACTTCCACGACTCGAACTAGATCATCTCTACCCTTGATAGCACGAAGAACTCTGCCTAATTACCACTTCAGCACTGGTAAGTTGTCGTCTTTTAATATGACCATCATTCCGGGCTTAACGTTGTCGCAGCGTTGCTCCCATTTGTATTTGTTCTGAAGTTTGCTTAGATATTCGTTGGACCACCTTTGCCAGAACTGATTTTTGATCTCGGATATCATTTTCCAGCGATGTGATAAGCTTAGTTTTGCGGTTTGAGTGTAACTGTCTGCCGTGCTGGTTAGTATTTCACCTTTTAAGAAATGACCGGGTGTCAGCGCACATAGGTCATTCGGATCTGTTGACAACGGTGTCAAGGGCCGTGAATTGAGTATGGCCTCCACTTGGATAATGACGGTCTCCAGTTCTTCATAGGTTAGACTGGCGGATGCAATATTTCGCAGTACATATTGTTTTGCAGACTTGACCGCCGCTTCCCACAGACCTCCGAAATGCTGTGATCTTGGTGGAATAAAATGAAACTTCATTCCTTTAGAGGCACAGAAATTGGTAATGTTCTGTTTCGCTGGTTCGGCGTATAGTGCTTCCTTCAGCTCTTCAAGTTGATTTTTGGCGCCTACAAAGTTAGTAGCGTTGTCACAATATAATCTTTGGCACCGTCCATGCCTTCCAGAGAACCGCTTTAGAGCGCCGATAAAGGCCTCCGTAGTTAGGTCTGTCACTAACTCCAGATGACAAGCCTTGGTGGCAAAACAACCGAAAACCGCAAGATATGTCTTTTGCGGACGCTTTCCTCGAATTATGAAATGTGTCCAGAAGGGTCCAGTGAAATCGACTCTGGAATGCAAAAATGGTGGAGCTGGCTGAATGCGGTCAGCTGGTACACTTCCCATTAATTGATTCATCATCTTCGGCTTACTCCTTGTACATCGAATGCAGTTCTGAACGACGGATCTGGCGATCGTCATTCCTTTGAGGGGCCAATATTTTTGTCGTAGTAAAGCTCGCAGAGTTTGTGAACCTGCATGTAAGTTGTCGTTGTGGATTTACGTACATATCAGCTTTGTAATGACGTTTCCGTAGGGAAGAAGTACTTGATGCTAGCTATCGTATGGTAAGTCTGAGTGTTCCAAACGCCCGCCAGCTCTTAATACTCCTGTCTTGTCGAGAAACGGGGTAAGGTTGCTTATACGATTGCTGTTACTCAGCTGTCCTGTGGCTTTCAATGAATTTATTTCCTCTTTAAACTCTTTTCGCTGAATCTCCTTGACAATTACCTCAGTTGCTTTTTCGAGCTCTTGGACAGATAGAGAGTGACCTTCCAGGGTACTATCCGTCTTTTTCCAGGCTATTTGTGTAAAACGTACGACGTATGCGACTATAAGCTGGAGTCTTCTGAACGAGTTTTGATTGTTGACACTATAGACGAAATGTTGTGAATTCTGGATTGTGACCAGCACTACCTTGGACCGTTTTTTCTCCAGATCAATATCCTCTCCCTTATAGCTGCGGTCCCAGGTGTCTTCCCGCCCATGCCAGAAGAAGGGGCCGTAGAACCATAACCTACACTCTTGTAATCTGTCTGGTGCGATTCCTCGAGAGACCAGATCTGCCGGATTTTCCTTGGTGTCAACATGTCTCCACTGATTGGGTGATGAGCATTCTTGGATAGCTGCTATTCTATTGGTGACGAATGCTTGGTAAGATGCTGTTTCTGCGTGCAACCAGTTTAGAACAATTTGCGAATCCGTCCAGAAAAAAAAACGATTGTTCATCATTTTGAGATCTATGCGTAGCCGGTCCATCAGTTCTGCTGCTAGTTTAGCTGCAGATAGCTCCAAGCGCGGGATCGTTGTAAGCTTTAATGGTGCGACCCTCGATTTTGAAAATCGTACGTATACTACGGCTCTGTATGCCTTTTCGGAAGCATCCGCAAAGGCATGTAACTTCCCGCTAAAAACATGCCGTGGGATCCGTATCTCACTGAGTTTTTCTAGATCTTGCCGAAATTTAACCCATGTTGTATGCATTTCTACTGGAAGAGCGGCGTCCCAGTCCAATTTCAGACTCCAAAGTCGTTGTATAAAGATTTTTACCGTTATTGTGACTGGGCTGATCAAGCCTAGTGGGTCGAACACGTGTGCGATATCGGATAAAGCTGATCTTATCGTTATTCTAGTTGACTCATTC
Source organism: Beris chalybata (assembly GCA_949128065.1). Taxonomy (NCBI): domain Eukaryota; kingdom Metazoa; phylum Arthropoda; class Insecta; order Diptera; family Stratiomyidae; genus Beris; species Beris chalybata. The sequence continues at coordinate 73,318,971 of OX421894.1, read as the reverse complement.
TGGAAAGCACGAATGGCGAAATCATCACTTTTCGGCAACCAAGCCAAGCCCAATGTTTTGATTTGGTCATCATCTCCAAGCTCTAATTGTAGCGCTGTCTCTTCAGGTGGAACGTCTTGAATGATATGGGTATGGTGAGCGCACCATTTGCGTAGTTTGAAACCCGCTGGATCCAGTATTTTCACGATTTCCTCCTTCTTGCAAATAGCATCACGCACACTGTCTGCGCCAGACATCAAGTCGTTCATGTAGAAATCTTCTTTAACAGCTGGAGCACCTAGTGGATATTTGTCCGCAGCATTAATGTCTAGTTGCTGTAGACACTTTGTTGCTAAATACGGTGCCGACGTTGTACCATGCGTTGTCGTGTTGAGTTGAAAACATTTTAATGGTCCAGTAGGGTTATCTCTCCACCAAATAAGTTAAAATCTTCTGTCATCTGGGGCAACCATGATCTGCCTATACATCTTCTCGACATCAGCCGTGAATACAAAACGATGTAGCCGAAATCGTTGCAGGATGATAAACAGATCGGCTTGGGTCGTGGTAGGCTGTTTGATACGTAGTGACTAAGACCCAAATAACGTTGAATGCCCCGTAATGAGGTTTAGACCCGACTTTGAGCGCCGCCTCCTGACACCTTGACGTTGGACGCCATATAATTTGTTCAACACATGGTTGGCGCAGGCTACTAAAGCTATGGCGTTGGTCGCCATATAATAGCCAAGGCGTATACGGAATATCGCGGGCGCCACATAAGGAGTACCACGTGGTTGGCCTTGTAGTCTGACATCCCCTTATGTAGGTGGCATAAACGTGCTGACCCAACTTCCTTCAACCACCCTATCAGGTGTCTCGATGGCCTCGAATCAAGCTCACAAAAGGAAAGTAAAATAAAAACGCTTGTAGCCCAACAAAAAAAAAAAAACGGAACAATCCCACGTGGAGGAGAACCATTAAATTTAAACCATCGGTGTCCGGAACGTGCTGGGACCTAACATATAATTTACACAAATAAAGAAAACAATCCTTGACGAACTTCTACTTATATATATACTAGATTGGCAGGGATCTCACAAAATTCGGGTGTATACGGCTTATATTACCTCGGTGGTATATACGTCGACATAATAATAATCAATGGTGCAACAGCCCAAATGGGGCCTAGGCCTTAAAGTAATGCTAGAGTTACTTCATTACGAGACCAACGGAACATTAGGAGGTGAAGTGGTCAGCTAACACGCTCGTCCGTGATTATAACCCCGATTTTAACTCAGGTACTCATTTACAGCTGAGTGAACTGGTAGTCCAGCACCCAATACCATTTTCGAAAATTACTTGTCACCAAGCAGATTCGAACCTGGTACCAGGTGCGCCGAAGGCAAGTGCTCTAACCACTACGCCACCCAGACTACTATACGTCGACATACGTCGTTTCAATGCCTTAAGATCCGGGCAGGCTTCTCTCCTGAATTGAGGCAGGTATTCCTTGCTATACCCAAAAGGAAATAACGCACGCAAACAAAAAATATAATGTACCCTATTAGCACACGTGGCACAAGTCCTGGCCAGGAGTGGGCAAAGTTAAAAATTTAACCTGCAGGCTAAGCTTGATCCAGCCGTTGAAGTTTCGATCCATCGTAATCCATGTAACCTGAAAACCTGTAAAAAAAAGGAATTCTTACAACAACTCCACGCGCATGGACACCAAAGGATCGCATAATATGGGCTAGACCTGGGTATGTTACGCTCGACAGCGCTGGCAAAAAAAAAAACCAGAAGGCACCTCGCTTGCGGAAAACGATGTCCTCCAATCGAAAGTTTTCTTAATACCTCGAACAAGATCACGCAAACTATGTGCGGTGGGGGCGGGGCCACTGATTCGAGAGCTCCATAAAAAAAAACCACGCGGGTGAGCGTCACTTAACGGAACGCTGGTATGACTTATGGAATCTATCACAAAGGAAGAACCCGTTCCCGGGCTATAAAGGCACACCGTTACTCCACGGGATTTTTGTGCACCACGTGCCACAAAAGAAAATTTTTTTTTAAAACCGTGACGCGTCGAGTAATATACCTAAATTCAACAGCAAAAAAAAAAAAATTCCGACCCAATATATCTGACATGCCACCAGATCTACAATTTGTCTGAAGAAAGAAGGGATGATTTTCATACAAAAAAACCAATTCAGCCACGTTGGTTCTCCGTGAGGCTACCAACACTTAAGGTTTAGGGGGCCTGGCATTGCCAAATAACACGCAATCGAACGAATAAAAACCAAACAAATTCACCGACACTATTTCAATTAACACGTGCGTACCGACAATACAATAAAACTTTCGCTAAAACCACCCCGGATAACCAGTTTTTCTGTACATGGCCTATTACTTCAAGGACCACAACTTCTTCCTATCCGGACGCACAACTTTCTTCCAAAAAAAAAAAAATGCCACACAACCCGCATGACTTTTTTGTCATCTCAACTTTCCCTAGAACCTGTCCACATTGATAAAAAAAAATCTGCCAACAGTCTGGGCGCAACTTTACTATTTTTCCGGCAGAAGTTCAGAATGCGTTCAATTCGGGGATGCGGTGTATGTTACTATGTGACTGAAAACCTAACAAAAAGTTCGGGAAGCGGTTAGAAAAGGGTGTAACATATGAATTGAATAATTGGGTCATATTCCGGGATGCGGTCTAGAGGTTGAAAAAACAAAACTTAAAATAGGTGATTATTAAACAAGCCTGGGGAAGTGAAAAGATATTCGATATCTGATCAGACCTTAGAAACATGGTGGAATTCATGAAAAAGTATACAACCAGTTTACACCCTCTTAGGGGCCGAATTTCAAAAACTCTTGAAAACACATTCTAGCTATTCATATGAAGAATCCGTAGAATAAAAATGAATTGAATATTTCGAAAGACCTAATAGATATGACGAAAATCGTGAATATATATGAATTTTATATAAACTGATATTTTTTTTTGCCCCCCCCCCTTCTGAACGCCAATGAATACTCAAATTTTTTTTTCCGAATTACTTTTCTAGTTAATTTACATATACGTACTGAGTTTCAACTTCCTAGCAAAAGCCGTTCTAAAGCTAGGAAAAACACTCCCACCACCGTACCATACTACTCCTAATAAAAATTCTATTTTTCCACCATGCCACTACTATAGTTCTATCTAAATACTATGTTTCAGCTTCCAATCACTAAAGATTCTTAAGATATAAGCATCGGAACTTTTTCTTTCTCACCCTTCCCCACCCTCACCCTCTACACCCACACCCCCAAACTTTTTTTCCCTACAAGGGTTCTGTTTGGACTACTTCTGGTAAAAATTTGAAGCATCCATCTTACACTGTTATTGAGATATGAAACGTGTTATTTTTGAAAAATTGTTATCCCCTCCACTTACGTACTCCCCCGCCCCCTACAAAGATTTTACTTTGAGCAATCTTTATATATCAAGCTTTATATCCAAACTGAATTTTGTTTTTCTGGTGCCACCGGTTTGGAAGATATCGTAATGTTAAGTATTTTAACCCCCACCCCCATACGTCACTACCCCCACCCAAAAATTTTGTTTCAATCTACTCTCCTTGTATAACTACAGATATTTGTTAAGTTTTAATTGCTTGCAATTAACGGTTTAGGAGATATGGATTTTAGAATGTGTCAATTTCGGCTTTTTTGCGTTTCGAACGCATTGCTTCCCCCTCCACTCCCACACCCCTTCACCCATATCATCAATTTTTTTTTGGAAATGGGTCCACTATCAAAGCTCAACAGAAATTCCAAGTTTCAGCTTCCTAACATAAGCGGTTGCTGAGATCTAGAAACCAAAATTTTTCGTCTAAAACGCTTCCCCCACCTTTCCGCGGGGGAGCACGGAAGTGGAGGGGATAAGAATTTTTAAAATATAACACGTTTCATATCTCAATAACAGTATAAGCTAGATGCTTAAAATTATTACCAGAAGTAGACCTAATAGAACCCTAGTAGGGAAAACAATTTTGGGGGTGTGGGTGTAGAGGGTGAGGGTGGGGAAGAGTGAGAAAGAAAAAGTTCCGATGCTTATATCTTAAGAATCTATATTAATAGGAAGCTCAAACTTGGTATTTAGATAAAACTATAGTAGTGGCATGGTGGAAAAATAAATTTTTTTTTAGGGGTAGTATGGTACGGTGGTGGGGGGTGTTTTCCTAACTTTAGAACGGCTTTTGCTAGGAAGTTGAAACTCAGTACGTATATGTAAATTAACTAGAAAAGTAGTTCTGATAAAAAAAAATTCGAATACTCATAGGAGTTCAGAAGGGGGGGGGGGGGGCAAAAAAAATTATCAGTTAATATATATTTCGTCATATCTACTAGGTCTTTCAAAATATTGAATTGATTTTTATTCTACGGATTCTTCATATGAATACCTAGAATGTGTTTTCAAGATTTCTTGAAATTCGACCCCTAAGAGGGTGTAAACCGGTTGTATACTTTTTCATGAATTCCACCATGTTTCTCAGGTCTGATCAGATATCAAATATCTCTTCACTTCCCCAGGCTTGTTTAATAATCATCTATTTTTAAGTTTTGTTTTTTTCAACCCTTAGGACGCATCCCGGAATATGACCCAATTATTTAATTCATATGTTACACCCTTTTCTAACCTCTTTCCGAACTTTTTGTTAGGTTTTCAGTCACATAGTAACTTACACCGCATCCCCGAATTGAACGCCTTCTGAACTTCTGCCGGAAAAATAATAAAGTTGCGCTCAGACTGTTGGCAGATTTTTTTCACTGCACTCCTACTTATCGTGATCAAAACTTTTATTTCTTTTACTCCTTTCGACCTTTTTGGTCAATGGTTGGCATCCGACTCCTCAAACACACCAAATTCGGCCCCCGGTTTCTTCCTTTCTTCTCGCGCGCTTCTGCTTGCCTTTTTGACAGCTCTCTCCTTTGAATCTCAACCACCGGAGTCGTCGCTTGATGTTCTTAAGTCCTCATACCTGCGATCTTGATGCCCAGTAGGCAATTCGCCTACGTGCGTAACACCTCTGGGTTAACACCATTTGTTGATGACAAGTTGTATACGGTTTAATCGAATTAAATTAAAGTGTGTAGGCAGGTTGCTGAACTAGGTCCGACGACGTTCAGGAAGCTGTGAGAGGGACGCAGCAGCTGATATGATTTCTAGGCGTTCAAAACGTACTGATTCTCGTCTGCAAACGTGTGGCTCGACCCATGACCCTGAGTAGTAGTCTCATTACTTGAAAATAGCCAGGCATACTGATTATGCTGCTATGTGTGACATCTTGGTGACGTACCTTGCCACTGTATACTTGATGACATTTACATATATTGTATTAATTTAGTTTGGCTACCGGTACATCGTCCCTCTGTTGATGGATGTGAATAGTTATATGTATACTGCTCCGGCGGATAATAGTAGGCGATTGTAGATTAAAATGATGGCTGCTGAACCTTTAAAGTCTGAGTGTGGGACCGTATGTCTGCGGCTTAGGCGCCGTAATATAACGTAGGCTCAGTGAAGGATGTGTGGTCGATGGTGCTTAATTCTAACAATGTTTCTTGACATTGATAATTTAATTAATTTCTGACATCTCCAAGAGGTGTTCACAACATTAGTGAATGAGTATTTCAGTTACATATATTATTTTAGGTAATTTTTGGAAATTATCTATTATTCTATAATTTAGTTGCTTTATATAATTTAATTTTATCAACTTCAACGTAAACTATATTTAAAGGAAATTAAATACTATAAATTCTTAATTGTATTATTTGATTAATTTTTGTTTTTAAATCAAAGTTTACTCTGTTCTTATTTTTCTGGATAGAACCATTGTATTTATATCTTATAGTAGTATCACCAGACGTACTTTCTGTTTTCACCTGATTACACCAGAGGCGCTGCATGCGTTTTCTCTCTTCATACTTTTATCATTACTCATTTCATTCAATAAAGTCATGTCTCTCTTTCTGCTGTCGCTGTGGGGCGCATGTGTTTAGTATTTTGCCGATTCCCTCTTTATACCTTTTAGTTACTATCATTTCATTCAGTAAAGTCGTATCTCTTTCCTATATCTTTCGAGCGGTTTAACGTTTAAAAAAATTTTTATGAATAGATTGGGTAGGCCCCAGAAGTGTCCATATTTTGAAGGTTGTAGGTATTAGGGGCGAAGTGCGAGAAGCGTTTTAGACCGAAAATTTTGGTTTCTAGATCTCAGCAACCGCTAATGCTAGGAAGCTGAAATTTAGAATTTGGTTAGAACTTTGATAGTGGACTCATTTGCGAAAAATTGCCGATATGGGTGAAGGGGTTGGGGGGGGGGGGGGGGAAATAATGCAAATCCGTCCAAAACGTAAAAAAGCCGAGATCGACACAGTCTACAATTCATATCTCCTAAACAGTTAATGACTCAAAATTGAAATTTAATATCTGTAGGTACAATAAAAGAATAGATCGGAATCAAATTTTTGAGTGGGTAGTTCGGGGTTGGGGTGAAAATTTTTAGGATTCGGTATCTAACGAAGCAATTGCTTTAGAAATATAAAATTTGGTTTATAAGTAAAGGTTGATAAATGGATGCTGTTGAAAGTAAAAAATTTTAAGAGGGCGGTGGAGCATGAAAGTGGAAGTGATAACAATTTTTCTAAAAATTCACATCTCATATCCCAAGAACAGTGTTAGTGTAAAATTCTTAAAATAAAAGTTTGGTGGGTGTGGGTGTAGAGGGTGGGAGTTGGGGAGGGTGAAACGGTAAAGGTTCAGATTTTAATATCTCGAGAACCTGTAAGGATACAAAGCTGAAACTTGGTATCTATTTTAGAGCTATGGTAGTGGCGTGTTGGAAAAATATAATTTTAAATACGGGTATTTTTTCTGTCTATAGAACGGCTTATGCTAGAAAGTTGAAACTCGGTGCAAATCAACTAGAGAAGGAATTCTGATGAAAAGGTGGGAGGGGCAAAAAAAATTATCAGTGAAAATTAAATACATTATATTTTCAGGATTTCGTCTGCCTTATTCCTAGATCTGATCGATATCGAAAAAATTTTCACTTTCATGGGCTTGCGTAATAATCCTTTTTAAGCCTCTAATAACATCCATATAAGATCGGTTGAACACATTTTCATGAATTTCGTCACATCTTTTAAAAATGATAAGAAATTGAATTGGTTTTTACTCTCTCGTGTTGTCTTCATATTTATTTATCAAATCGTTAAAAAACTGTTTCACAATTCCTTCGAAATTCAAATGCCAAGTGGAAATGAAATCGAATGGGTTTGTGTCAGGCTTTAAGTGTACATAATACATATTCCGAGATTCGAATAGTTTCCCATACATGGGCTTATTCAATGTTTAATCGATTCAATATATCTATTTAAAATATTTTTATTTTAAGAACAAAATTAATTTTCCAAGAAATCTAATAATCTAGAAAAAACTCATGATATACTCCGAATTTCACCGCTCCCGAACTTTGACCCGATAAATAATAAAAGTTTGGCCAAGATCATTGGAAGATATTTTATTTTACTTTATTATTTTAATAATTAAGTATTGTGATTGATTTTTAAAAAAAAAAAATTTGCTACCCTCAAAATTTTTATTTTCACGTTTCATAACTAGTAGACGCGAAAAAAGCAATAAAAATTTTCAGTCCGTCTGTCCGCCGTACGCCGTACGCAAGACCGTTTGGAGGCTCGTAGCTGCCAAACGCTTTGAGATATTAAATTGAAATTTTTTTAACGAATAGATGGGGTAGGCGCCTTGAAGTGACCAAATTTTTAGGGGTGGGGGTGTGAGGGGGAAGGAGGGGGAAGTGTTTTAGAGCGAAAATTTTGGTTTCCAGATCTCAGTAACCCCTAATGTTAGGAAGCTGAAACTTGGAATTTCTATAGAGCTCTGATAGAAGACCCATTTGCAGAAAAATTGTCAATATTGATCAAGGGGAGTGGGAGTGGGGGGAAATGTAATGCGTCCGAAAACCAAAAAAGGTGAGATAGACACATTCTAAAATCTATATCTCCTAAACCGTTAATGGCACACCATTCAAACTGAAAACATATTTGTAGTTATGCTAGGAGAACAGAATGAAGAAAAATTTTGGGTGGGGAAAGTTGTGTATGGGGGTGGGGGGTGAAAAACTTAAGATTACGATATCTCATGAACCAATTGCTCTAGAAAAATAAAATTTGGTTTGGGTGTGAAGGTTGAAAAAAAAAGATTGATCAAAGTTAAATTTTTTAAGTGGGAGGTGGAGCATAGAAGTGGAGGGGATGAGAATTTTTCAAATCAAACACATTTCATATCTCAAGAACAGTTTAAGATAGATGCTTAGAATTTTTACCAGAAGTAGCGCTAATTAAACCCTAGCAGAGAACGGTTAAGGGTGAAGAGGGGGAGGGTGGGGGAGGGTGAAAAGGAAAAAGTTCCGATGCTTATATCTTGAGAACCTGTAATGATATAAGTCTTAAACTTGGTATTTAGATAGAGCTAGTAGCGGAATGTTGGAAAAATATAATTTTTTTTAGGGGTAGTATGCTACGGGGGTAGGGGGTGTTTTTCCTAACTATTAAACGGTTTATGCTAGAAAGTTGAAACTCGGTGTGTATATGTAAATCAACTAGAAAAGTAATTGTCATAAAAAAAAATTTGAATATTATCTACTAGGTCTTTCCAAATATTGAATTCATTTTTATTCTACGGATTCTTAGTATGAATACCTAGAAAGTGTTTTCAAGGTTTTTTGAAATTCGACCCCTAAGGGTAGTGTGGTACAAGTGGTAGGTGTTTTTCTTATATATAGAACGGCTTAAGCCACAATGTTGAAACTCGGTGTGTATATCTAAATCAACTAAAAAAATAATTTTCAATAAAAAAAACGAATATCTATTGGCGTTCAGAAGGGGGGCAAAAAAAATTATCTGTGAAAATAGAATGCATATTTTCCCACGATTTTCGACATATCTACTACCTCGTCCCAAATAATGAATTTAATTTTATTCTATGTATTCTCCATATGAATACCAAGACAGTGTTTTCAAGATTTTCTGAAAATTGACCCCTAAGGGGGTGTAAGGTGATTGTGTACTTTTTCATAAACTATTCCATATCTCTCAGATCCAATCAGATTTTCACTTCCATGATCTTGTTCTTTTTGATAGGTTTTCAGTCACATAGTAGCCTACACCGCATTTCAGAATTGAACGCGTTCCTTACTTCTGCCGGAAAAATAATAAAGTTACGCCCAGATTGTTGGCAGATTTTTTAGTACTATTTTGAATTTTTCACATATATGTTTTACTTTATGATATTAATAATAAAGTATTATTATCGACTTTTTTTAAAAAAAAATTTTGCTTACCTGAAATTTTTTTTTTACACGTTTTATTACTAATAAACACCAAAAAAGCAATAAAAATTTTCAGTCCGTCTGTGCACCGTACGCCGTACGCAAATTCATTTGAGGAATTATAGTTCCCAAACAATATGAGCTATTAAATTGATTTTTTTTTTATGAATAGACATGATAGACCCCTTGAAGTCAGATTTTTTGAGGGGTGAGGGTGTGAGGGGGAAGGTGGGGAAGCGTTTTAGAGGAAAAATTTTGGTTTCTAGATCTCAGCAACCGCTTATGGTAAGAGGCTGAAACTTAGGATTTCTATAGAGCTTTGATAGTGACCTATTTGCAAAAAAATTGATGATATGGGTGAAGGGGTGTGGGAGTGGAGGGGGAAAAAATGCGTCAGAAGCGCAAAAAAGTGGAAATCGACACATTCTTAAATCCATATCTCCTAAACCGTTAATGTCAAGTAATTAAAACTTAACGAATATATGTAGTTATACTAGGAGAGTAGATTGAAACAAAATTTTTTGGTATGGGTAAGGGCGTACGGGGGTGGGGGGTCAAAAACTTTAGATTACGATATCTTACAAACCAATTGCACCTCAAAAACAAAATTTGGTTTGAGTATAAAACTTAATAGAAAAAATCTGCCAACAATCTGGGCGCAACTTTATTATTTTTCCGGTAGAAGTTAGGAACGCGTTCAATTCTGAAATGCGGTGGAGGCTACTATGTGACTGAAAAACTATCAAAAAGAACAAGATCGTGGAAGTGAAAATCTGATTGGATCTGAGAGATATGGAATAATTTATGAAAAAGTACACAATCACTTTACACCCCCTTAGGGGTCAATTATGGAGAATACATAGAATTAAATTAAATTCAATATTTGGGACGAGGTAGTAGATATGTCGAAAATCGAGGGAAAATATGCATTCCATTTTCACAGATATTTTTTTTGCCCCCTTCTGAACGCCAATAGATATTCGTTTTTTTTTTATTCAAAATTATTTTTCTAGTTGATTTAGATATACACACCGAGTTTCAACATTGTAGCTTAAGCCGTTCTATATATATAGGAAAAACACCCCCCACTTGTACCACACTACCCTTAGGGGTTGAATTTCAAAAAACCTTGAAAACGCTTTCTAGGTATTCATACGAAGAATCCGTAGAATAAAAATGAATTCAATATTTGGAAAGACCTAGTAGATATGACGAAAATCGTGAAAATATATGCATTTTATATTTATTATATTTACAAATAATTTTTTTTGCTCCCCTTTCTGAACGCCAATGAATATTCAAATTTTTTTTTATTACAATTAATTTTCTAGTTGATTTACATATACACACCGAGTTTCAACATTGTAGCTTAAGCCGTTCCATATATAGGAAAAACACCCCCACTTGTACCACACTACCCTTAGGGGTCGAATTTTAAAAAACCTTGAAAACATTTTCTAGGTATTCATACGAAGAATCCGTAGAATAAAAATCTGCCAACAATCTGGGTGTAACTTTATTATTTTTCCGGTAGAAGTTAGGAACGCATTCAATTCTGAAATGCGGTGGGAGCTACTATGTGACTGAAAACCTATCAAAAAGAACAAGATCGTTGAAGTGAAAATCTGATTGGATCTGAGAGATATGGAATAATTTATGAAAAAGTACACAATCACTTTACACCCCCTTAGGGGTCAATTATGGAGAATACATAGAATAAAATTAAATTCAATGTTTGGGACGAGCAAGTATATATGACGAAAATCGTGAAAAAATGTGCATTCTATTTTCACAGATAACTTTTTTTGCCCCCCTTTTGAACACCAATACATATTTGAATTTTTTTTAATCAAAATTGTTCTTCTAGTTGATTTACATATACACACCGAGTTTCAACATTGTAGCTTAAGCCGTTCCATAAATAGGAAAAACACCCCCACTTGTACCACACTACCCTTAGGAGTCGAATTTCAAAAAACCTTGAAAACGCTTTCTAGGTATTCATACGAAAAATCCGTAGAATAAAAATGAATTCAATATTTGGAAAGACCTAGTAGATATGACAAAAATCGTGAAAATATATGCATTTTATATATATTATATTTACAAATAATTTTTTTTGGCCCCCTTTCTGAACGCCAATGAGTATTCAAATTTTTTTTTTCACAATTACTTTTCTAGTTGACTTACATATACACACCGAGTTTCAACCCCCCTACCCCCGTAGCATACTACCCCTAAAAAAAATTATATTCTTCCAACATCCCGCTACTATAGCTCTGTCTGAATACCAATTTTAAAGCTTATATCATTACAGGTTCTCAAGATATAAGCATCGGAACTTTTTCCTTTTCGCCCTCCCCCACCCTCCTCCTCTACACCCCGAACTCCAAAACTTTTTTCCCTACTAAAGTTTAATTAGCGCTACTTCTGGTAAAAATTCTAAGCATCTATCTTACACTGTTCTTGAGATATGAAATGTGTTTGATTTGAAAAATTCTCATCCCCTCCACTTCTATGCTCCACATCCCACTTAAAAAATTTAACTTTGATCAATCTTTATTTGTCGACCTTTATACCCAAACCGAATTTTATTTTTCTAAAGCAATTGGTTCATGAGATATCGTAATCTAAAGTTTTTCACCCCCCACCCCCATACACAACTTCCCCCACCCACAATTTTTCTTCATTCTATTCTCCTAGTATAACTACAAATATTTTTTAAGTTTGAATAGTGTGCCATTAACGGTGTAGGAGACATGGATTTTAGAATTTGTCTATCTCGCCTTTTTTGGGTTTCGGACGCATTACATTTCCCCCCACTCCCACTCCCCTTAATCAATATTGACAATTTTTCTGCAAATGGGTCTACTATCAGAGCTCTATAGAAATTCCAAGTTTCAGCTTCCTATCATTAGGGGTTACTGAGATCTAGAAACCAAAATTTTCGGTCTAAAACACTTCCCCCTCCTTCCCCCTCACACCCTTACCACTAAAATTTTGGTCACTTAAAGGAGCCTACCCCATCTATTCGTTAAAAAAAATTTCAATTCAAATCGTTTGGCAGCTACGAGCCTCCAAACGATCTTGCGTACGGCGGACGCCGTACGGCGTACGGCGTGCGGCGGACAGACGGACTGACAATTTTTATTACATTTTTCGCGTCTACTAGTTATAAAACGCGTCTACTTGTTATAAAGCCGTGTTGATTGAACTTTATGAATGAATGAGATAATGCTTGCTTTGATTGATTTTGAATTTTTCTTCGTAGGTACAATACGCATTGACATTTCTTACAGTTCTCACTACTTTCATTTCCTTTCTTCGCACAAGGTGCATGGGAAAGGACGGGCGGTATGGAGAAGCAGATCGCTTTTCTGTTTCTTCATGCAAAAGAAGAATTCCATTATGCAGAAGGTCATACACTCTTTTTTATTTTTGCGGTACAAAAAAGTACATGCAAAATTTTTGGAAACTATTAGGGAGTGAGGATTGTGGAAACGCCGTACGTCTGCCGGTGTACGCAAAATTGTTTGAAAGCTCGTAGCACCCAAACCATTTGAGCTATTTATTTGAATTTTTTTCGTTAGTAGATTTGGTATACCCCTTTAAGTGAACACCTTTTGAGGGATGCGGGTGTGAAGGGGGAGGTGTTTTAGACCGCAAGTTTTGGTTTCTAGATATCAGCAACCGCTTATGCTAGAAATCTGAAACTTGGAATTTTTATAGAGCTTCAATAGTAGACCCATTTGCAAAAAATATTCTGGTATGAGTGAAGGAGTGGGGGTTGGGAAATATTGCGTCCGAAGCGCAAAAAAGCTGAGATTGATACATTCTAAAATACATATCGCCTAAACTGTTTATGGCACGAAATTCAAACTTAGCAAATATTGAGTGGGGTTAGTGGAGTACGGTGGGGGGTGGGGGGTGGGGGTGAAAAACTTTAGATTACCATATCTCAGGAACCAATTGCTCTAGAAAAATTAAATTCGGTTTGAAGAGAAAGGTCGACAAATAAAGATTGCTCAAAGTACAAGTTTTTAAGGGGATGGCGGAACATGGAAGGGGGGGATAAGAAATTTTCAAAAAAATCACTTTTCATATCTCAAAAACAGTGTGAGATAGATACTAAATTTTTTTACCAGACGTAGGCCCAATAGAACCTTAGCAGAAAAAGAAAATTGGGGGATGTGGGTGTAGAGGGTGAAGGTGGGGAGGGTGAAAAGTAAAAGGTTACGATGTTTATATCTTATGAACGTATAATGATAAAAAGCTGAAACGTGGTATTTAGATAGAGCTATAGTATTGGCATGTTGGAAAAATATAATTGTTTTAGGGGTAGTGTGGTACGGGGGTGGGGGGTTTTTTCCCTAACTATGGAACGGCTGATGCTAGAATGTTGAAACTCGGTGTATATGTAAATCAACTAGGAAAGTAATTTTGTTAAAAAAAGATTCGAATATCCATTGGCGTTCAGAAGGGGGGGGGGCAAAAAAAAGTTATCAGTAAAAATAAAATGCATATATTTTCACGATTTTCGTCATATCTACTAGGTCTTTCCAAATGTTGAATTCATTTTTGTTCTACGGATTTTTCATTTGAATACGTAGAAAGTGTTTTCAAGATTTTTTGAAATTCGACCCCTAAGAGAGTGTTGTATACTTTTTCATGAATTCCACCATATCTCTCAGGTCTGATCAGATATCGAATATCTTTTCACTTCCATAGTTTTGTTTAATAATCACCTAATTTAAGTTTTGTCTTTTTCAACCTCGAGACCGCATCCCGGAATATGACCCAATTATATAATTCATATGTTACACCATATTCTAACCGCTTCCCGAACTTTTTGAAAGGTTTGCAGTCACTAACCTACACCGCATCTTAGAATTGAAGGCGCTCCCTACTTCTGCTGGAAAAATTATAAAGTTGCGCCCAGACCATTGGCAGATTTTTAAGTATGGCGTAGGAGGTGGAGAAATTCAATAATTCACCTCTTAGCGTCGGAACGGATAGAAGTTTCTAAATACCGCTTTTAAAAAAAAACCTTTTTCCAACATTCTATTTTGAAAATATTAATTTCTTTTTAAAATTTTATATCTCTGTTTTTATAAGACTCAAGAGATGCAACGAAGTTGAGATGATGTGTTTATTGTTTGAGTTTCACCAAAACTTAATTTGTTCATTCGCAGTTTTTTCGTACGCGATCTGACCAATTTTAACACTTGGGGTGTCATTTTTCTCGCCTCAGCTATGCATGTGTGTGAATAAAAAAACTGCCAGACTGTTGGCAGTAACTTTATCCATCCCGTACCATACTACCCCTAAAAAAAAATTATTTTTTTACCATGCCACTACAATAGCTCTATCTAAACACCAAGTTTCAGCTTCCTATCGTTGTAGGTTCTTAAGATATAAACATTGGAACTTTTTTCTTCTCACCCTTCCCCACCCTCAACCTCTCCACCACCACTCAAAATTTTTTTCCCTACTACGGTTCTATTAGGCTTACTTCTGGTAAAAATTTGAAGCATCTATCTTACACTGTTCTTGAGATATGAAACGTATAATTTTTGAAAAATTCTTATCCCCTCCACTTCTATGCTCCCCTACCCCCCTCAAAAATTTAACTTTAGACAACCTTTTACTTTATTATATTAATAATTAAGAATTGTGATTGATTTTAAAAAAAAAAAATTTGCTACTCTCAAAAGTTTTAAGTAAGCCTAATAGAACCCTAGTAGGGAAAAAAATTTTGAGTGGTAGTGGAGAGGTTGAGAGTGCGGAAGGGTGAGAAGGAATAAGTTCCTATGTTTATATCTTAAGAACCTATAACGATAGGAAGCTGAAACTTGGTGTTTAGATAGAGCTATTGTAGTGGCATGGTAAAAAAATAATTTTTTTTTTTAGGGGTAGTATGGTACGGGGGTGGGGGGTGTTTTTCCTAACTTTTGAACGGCTTATGCTAGAAAGTTGGAACTCGGTACGTATATGTAAATCAACTAGAAAAGTAAATCTAATAAAAAAAAATTTGAATATTCATTGGGGTTCAGAAGAGGGGGCAAAAAAAATTGTAAGTAAAAATAAAATGCATATATTTTCACGATTTTTGTCATATTTACTAGGTCTTTCCAAATATTGAATTCATTTTTATTCTACGGATTCTTCATATGAATTCCTAGAAAGTGTTTTCAAGATTTTTCAAAATTCAACCCCTAAGGGGGTGTAAAGCGGTTGTATACTTTTTCATAAATTCCACCATATTTCTCAGGTCTGATCAGACATCAAATATCATTTCACTTCCACGGGCTTGTTTAATAATCACCTATTTTAAAGTATTTTCTTTCTCAACCTCTAGACCGCATCCCGGAATATGGCCCAACTATATAATTCATATGTTACACTCTATTCTAACCGCTTCCCTAACTTTTTATTAGGTTTTCAGTCACATAGTAACATATGCCGCATCCCCGAATAAAACACGTTCCGAACTTCTGCCGGAAAAATAATAAAGTTGCGCCCAGACTGTTGGCAGTTTTTTTATTCACACACATGCATAGCTGAGGCGAGAAAAATGACACCCCAAGTGTTAAAATTGGTCAGATCGCGTACGAAAAAACTACGAATGAACAAATTAAGTTTTGGTGAAACTCAAACAATAAACACATCATCTCAACTGCGTTGCACCTCTTGAGTCTTATAAAAACAGAGATATAACATTTTAAAAAGAAATTAATATTTTCAAAATAGAATGTTGGAAAAAGTTTTTTTTTTTAAAAGCAATAAAAATTTTCAGTCCGTCTGTGCGCCGTACGCCGTACGCAAATTCATTTGAGGAATTATAGTTCCCAAACAATATGAGCTATTAAATTGATTTTTTTTTTATGAATAGACATGATAGACCCCTTGAAGTCAGATTTTTTTGAGGGGTGAGGGTGTGAGGGGGAAGGTGGGGAAGCGTTTTAGAGGAAAAATTTTGGTTTCTAGATCTCAGCAACCGCTTATGGTAAGAGGCTGAAACTTAGGATTTCTATAGAGCTTTGATAGTGACCTATTTGCAAAAAAATTGATGATATGGGTGAAGGGGTGTGGGAGTGGAGGGGGAAAAAATGCGTCAGAAGCGCAAAAAAGTGGAAATCGACACATTCTTAAATCCATATCTCCTAAACCGTTAATGTCAAGTAATTAAAACTTAACGAATATATGTAGTTATACTAGGAGAGTAGATTGAAACAAAATTTTTGGGTATGGGTAAGGGCGTACGGGGGTGGGGGGTCAAAAACTTTAGATTACGATATCTTACAAACCAATTGCACCTCAAAAACAAAATTTGGTTTGAGTATAAAACTTAATAGAAAAAATCTGCCAACAATCTGGGCGCAACTTTATTATTTTTCCGGTAGAAGTTAGGAACGCGTTCAATTCTGAAATGCGGTGGAGGCTACTATGTGACTGAAAAACTATCAAAAAGAACAAGATCGTGGAATTGAAAATCTGATTGGATCTGAGAGATATGGAATAATTTATGAAAAAGTACACAATCACTTTACACCCCCTTAGGGGTCAATTATGGAGAATACATAGAATAAAATTAAATTCAATATGTGGGACGAGGTAGTAGATATGTCGAAAATCGTGGGAAAATATGCATTCCATTTTCACAGATATTTTTTTTGCCCCCCTTCTGAACGCCAATAGGTATTCGTTTTTTTTTTATTCAAAATTATTTTTCTAGTTGATTTAGATATACACACCGAGTTTCAACAATGTAGCTTAAGCCGTTCTATATAAAGGAAAAACACCACCCACTTGTACCACACTACCCTTAGGGCTCAAATCTTAAAAAACCTTGAAAACACTTTCTAGGTATTCATACGAAGAATCCGTAGAATAAAATTAAATTCAATGTTTTGGACGAGCTAGTAGATATGACGAAAATCGTGAAAAAATGTGCATTCTATTTTCACAGATAATTTTTTTTGCCCCCCTTCTGAACACCAATACATATTTGAATTTTTTTTTAATCAAAATTACTTTTCTAGTTGATTTACATATACACACCGAGTTTCAACATTGTAGCTTAAGCCGTTCCATATATAGGAAAAACACCCCCACTTGTACCACACTACCCCTAGGGGTCGAATTTTAAAAAACCTTGAAAACACTTTCTAGGTATTCATACGAAAAATCCGTAGAATAAAAATGAATTCAATATTTGGAAAGACCTAGTAGATATGACAAAAATCGTGAAAATATATGCATTTTATATATATTATATTTACAAATAATTTTTTTTGCCCCCCTTTCTGAACGCCAATGAGTATTCAAATTTTTTTTTTTCACAATTACTTTTCTAGTTGATTTACATATACACACCGAGTTTCAACCCCCCTACCCCCGTAGCATACTACCCCTAAAAAAAATTATATTCTTCCAACATCCCGCTACTATAGCTCTGTCTGAATACCAATTTTAAAGCTTATATCATTACAGGTTCTCAAGATATAAGCATCGGAACTTTTTCCTTTTCGCCCTCCCTTACCCTCCCCCTCTACACCCGGAACTCCAAAACTTTTTTCCCTACTAGAGTTTAATTAGCGCTACTTCTGGTAAAAATTCTAAGCATCTATCTTACACTGTTCTTGAGATATGAAATGTATTTGATTTGAAAAATTCTCATCCCCTCCACTTCTATGCTCCACCTCCCACTTAAAAATTTTTACTTTGATCAATCTTTATTTGTCGACCTTTATACCCAAACCGAATTTTATTTTTCTAAAGCAATTGGTTCATGAGATATCGTAATCTAAAGTTTTTCACCCCCCACCCCGTCTATTCGTTAAAAAAATTTCAATTCAATATCTCAAATCGTTTGGCAGCTACGAGCCTCCAAACGATCTTGCGTACGGCGGACGCCGTACGGCGTACGGCGTGCGGCGGACAGACGGACTGACAATTCTTATTACATTTTTCGCGTCTACTAGTTATAAAACGCGTCTACTAGTTATAAAGCCGTGTTGATTGAACTTTATGAATGAATGAGATAATGCTTGCTTTGATTGATTTTGAATTTTTCTTCGTAGGTACAATACGCATTGACATTTCTTACAGTTCTCACTACTTTCATTTCCTTTCTTCGCACAAGGTGCATGGGAAAGGACGGGCGGTATGGAGAAGCAGATCGCTTTTCTGTTTCTTCATGCAAAAGAAGAATTCCATTATGCAGAAGGTCATACACTCTTTTTTATTTTTGCGGTACAAAAAAGTACATGCAAAATTTTTGGAAACTATTTGGGAGTGAGGATTGTGGAAACGCCGTACGTCTGCCGGTGTACGCAAAATTGTTTGAAAGCTCGTAGCACCCAAACCATTTGAGCTATTTATTTGAATTTTTTTCGTTAGTAGATTTGGTATACCCCTTTAAGTGAACACCTTTTGAGGGATGCGGGTGTGAAGGGGGAGGTGTTTTAGACCGCAAGTTTTGGTTTCTAGATATCAGCAACCGCTTATGCTAGAAATCTGAAACTTGGAATTTTTATAGAGCTTCAATAGTAGACCCATTTGCAAAAAATATTCTGAAATGAGTGAAGGAGTGGGGGGTTGGGAAATATTGCGTCCGAAGCGCAAAAAAGCTGAGATCGATACATTCTAAAATACATATCGCCTAAACTGTTTATGGCACGAAATTCAAACTTAGCAAATATCTGTACCTTTACTAGGAGAAAAGATTGAAAAGAAATTTTTGAGTGGGGTTAGTGGAGTACGGTGGGGGGGGGGGGGGGGGTGAAAAACTTTAGATTACCATATCTCAGGAACCAATTGCTCTAGAAAAATTAAATTCGGTTTGAAGAGAAAGGTCGACAAATAAAGATTGCTCAAAGTACAAGTTTTTAAGGGGATGGCGGAACATGGAAGGGGGGGGATAAGAAATTTTCAAAAAAATCACTTTTCATATCTCAAGAACAGTGTGAGATAGATGCTAAATTTTTTTACCAGACGTAGGCCCAATAGAACCTTAGCAGAAAAAGAAAATTGGGGGATGTGGGTGTAGAGGGTGAGGGTGGGGAGGGTGAAAAGTAAAAGGTTACGATGCTTATATCTTATGAACGTATAATGATAAAAAGCTGAAACGTGGTATTTAGATAGAGCTATAGTATTGGCATGTTGGAAAAATGTAATTGTTTTAGGGGTAGTGTGGTATGGGTGTGGGGGGTTTTTTCCCTAACTATGGAACGGCTGATGCTAGGATGTTGAAACTCGGTGTATATGTAAATCAACTAGGAAAGTAATTTTGTTAAAAAAAGATTCGAATATCCATTGGCGTTCAGAAGGGGGGGGGGGGGCAAAAAAAAGTTATCAGTAAAAATAAAATGCATATATTTTCACGATTTTCGTCATATCTACTAGGTCTTTCCCAATGTTGAATTCATTTTTGTTCTACGGATTTTTCATTTGAATACGTAGAAAGTGTTTTCAAGATTTTTTGAAATTCGACCCCTAAGAGAGTGTTGTATACTTTTTCATGAATTCCACCATATCTCTCAGGTCTGATCAGATATCGAATATCTTTTCACTTCCACAGTTTTGTTTAATAATCACCTAATTTAAGTTTTGTCTTTTTCAACCTCGAGACCGCATCCCGGAATATGACCCAATTATATAATTCATATGTTACACCATATTCTAACCGCTTCCTGAACTTTTTGAAAGGTTTGCAGTCACTAACCTACACCGCATCTTAGAATTGAAGGCGCTCCCTACTTCTGCTGGAAAAATTATAAAGTTGCGCCCAGACCATTGGCAGATTTTTAAGTATGGCGTAGGAGGTGGAGAAATTCAATAATTCACCTCTTAGCGTCGGAACGGATAGAAGTTTCTAAATACCGCTTTTAAAAAAGAAAAAACTTTTTCCAACATTCTATTTTGAAAATATTAATTTCTTTTTAAAATTTTATATCTCTGTTTTTATAAGACTCAAGAGGTGCAACGCAGTTGAGATGATGTGTTTATTGTTTGAGTTTCACCAAAACTTAATTTGTTCATTCGTAGTTTTTTCGTACGCGATCTGACCAATTTTAACACTTGGGGTGTCATTTTTCTCGCCTCAGCTATGCATGTGTGTGAATAAAAAAACTGCCAACAGTCTGGGCGCAACTTTATTATTTTTCCGGCAGAAGTTCGGAACGTGTTTTATTCGGGGATGCGGCATATGTTACTATGTGACTGAAAACCTAATAAAAAGTTAGGGAAGCGGTTAGAATAGAGTGTAACATATGAATTATATAGTTGGGCCATATTCCGGGATGCGGTCTAGAGGTTGAGAAAGAAAATACTTTAAAATAGGTGATTATTAAACAAGCCCGTGGAAGTGAAATGATATTTGATGTCTGATCAGACCTGAGAAATATGGTGGAATTTATGAAAAAGTATACAACCGCTTTACACCCCCTTAGGGGTTGAATTTTGAAAAATCTTGAAAACACTTTCTAGGAATTCATATGAAGAATCCGTAGAATAAAAATGAATTCAATATTTGGAAGACCTAGTAAATATGACAAAAATCGTGAAAATATATGCATTTTATTTTTACTTACAATTTTTTTTGCCCCCTCTTCTGAACCCCAATGAATATTCAAATTTTTTTTTATTAGATTTACTTCTCTAGTTGTTTTACATATACGTACCGAGTTCCAACTTTCTAGCATAAGCCGTTCAAAAGTTAGGAAAAACACCCCCCACCCCCGTACCATACTACCCCTAAAAAAAAAAATTATTTTTTTACCATGCCACTACAATAGCTCTATCTAAACACCAAGTTTCAGCTTCCTATCGTTGTAGGTTCTTAAGATATAAACATTGGAACTTTTTTCTTCTCACCCTTCCTAACCCTCAACCTCTCCACCACCACTCAAAATTTTTTTCCCTACTACGGTTCTATTAGGCTTACTTCTGGTAAAAATTTGAAGCATCTATCTTACACTGTTCTTGAGATATGAAACGTATAATTTTTGAAAAATTCTTATCCCCTCCACTTCTATGCTCCCCTACCCCCCTCAAAAATTTAACTTTAGACAACCTTTTACTTTATTATATTAATAATTAAGAATTGTGATTGATTTTAAAAAAAAAAAATTTGCTACTCTCAAAATTTTTAAGTAAGCCTAATAGAACCCTAATAGGGAAAAAAATTTTGAGTGGTAGTGGAGAGGTTGAGAGTGCGGAAGGGTGAGAAGGAAAAAGTTCCAATGTTTATATCTTAAGAACCTATAACGATAGGAAGCTGAAACTTGGTGTTTAGATAGAGCTATTGTAGTAGCATGGTAAAAAAATAATTTTTTTTTTAGGGGTAGTATGGTACGGGGGTGGGGGGAGTTTTTTCTAACTTTTGAACGGCTTATGCTAGAAAGTTGGAACTCGGTACGTATATGTAAATCAACTAGAAAAGTAAATCTAATAAAAAAAAATTTGAATATTCATTGGGGTTCAGAAGAGGGGGCAAAAAAAATTGTAAGTAAAAATAAAATGCATATATTTTCACGATTTTTGTCATATTTACTAGGTCTTTCCAAATATTGAATTCATTTTTATTCTACGGATTCTTCATATGAATTCCTAGAAAGTGTTTTCAAGATTTTTCAAAATTCAACCCCTAAGGGGGTGTAAAGCGGTTGTATACTTTTTCATAAATTCCACCATATTTCTCAGGTCTGATCAGACATCAAATATCATTTCACTTCCACGGGCTTGTTTAATAATCACCTATTTTAAAGTATTTTCTTTCTCAACCTCTAGACCGCATCCCGGAATATGGCCCAACTATATAATTCATATGTTACACTCTATTCTAACCGCTTCCCTAACTTTTTATTAGGTTTTCAGTCACATAGTAACATATGCCGCATCCCCGAATAAAACACGTTCCGAACTTCTGCCGGAAAAATAATAAAGTTGCGCCCAGACTGTTGGCAGTTTTTTTTATTCACACACATGCATAGCTGAGGCGAGAAAAATGACACCCCAAGTGTTAAAATTGGTCAGATCGCGTACGAAAAAACTACGAATGAACAAATTAAGTTTTGGTGAAACTCAAACAATAAACACATCATCTCAACTGCGTTGCACCTCTTGAGTCTTATACAAACAGAGATATAAAATTTTAAAAAAAAATTAATATTTTCAAAATAGAATGTTGGAAAAAGTTTTTTCTTTTTTAAAAGCGGTATTTAGAAACTTCTATCCGTTCCGACGCTAAGAGGTGAATTATTGAATTTCTCCACCTCCTACGCCATACTTAAAAATCTGCCAATGGTCTGGGCGCAACTTTATAGTTTTTCCAGCAGAAGTAGGGAGCGCCTTCAATTCTAAGATGCGGTGTAGGTTAGTGACTGCAAACCTTTCAAAAAGTTCGGGAAGCGGTTAGAATATGGTGTAACATATGAATTATATAATTGGGTCATATTCCGGGATGCGGTCTCGAGGTTGAAAAAGACAAAACTTAAATTAGGTGATTATTAAACAAAACTATGGAAGTGAAAAGATATTCGATATCTGATCAGACCTGAGAGATATGGTGGAATTCATGAAAAAGTATAAAACACTCTTTTAGGGGTCGAATTTCAAAAAATCTTGAAAACACTTTCTACGTATTCAAATGAAAAATCCGTAGAACAAAAATGAATTCAACATTTGGAAAGTCCTAGTAGATATGACGAAAATCGTGAAAAAATATGCATGTTATTTTTACTGATAACTTTTTTTTGCCCCCCCCCCCCTTCTGAACACCTATGAATATTCGAATCTTTTCTTAACAAAATTACTTTCCTAGTTGATTTACATATACACCGAGTTTCAACATCCTAGCATCAGCCGTTCCATAGTTAGGGAAAAAACCCCCCACCCCCGTACCACACTACCCCTAAAACAATTATATTTTTCCAACATGCCAATACTATAGCTCCATCTAAATACCACGTTTCAGCTTTTTATCATTATACGTTCATAAGATATAAACATCGTAACCTTTTACTTTTCACCCTCCCCACCCTCACCCTCTACACCCATATCCCCCAATTTTCTTTTTCTGCTAAGGTTCTATTGGGCCTACGTCTGGTAAAAAAATTTAGCATCTATCTCACACTGTTCTTGAGATATGAAAAGTGATTTTTTTGAAAATTTCTTATCCCCCCCCTTCCATGTTCCGCCATCCCCTTAAAAACTTGTACTTTGAGCAATCTTTATTTGTCGACCTTTCTCTTCAAACCGAATTTAATTTTTCTAGAGCAATTGGTTCCTGAGATATGGTAATCTAAAGTTTTTCACCCCCCCCCCCCCCCCACCGTACTCCACTAACCCCACTCAAAAATTTCTTTTCAATCTTTTCTACTAGTAAAGGTACAGATATTTGCTAAGTTTGAATTTCGTGCCATAAACAGTTTAGGCGATATGTATTTTAGAATGAATCGATCTCAGCTTTTTTTGCGCTTCGGACGCAATATTTCCCAACCCCCACTCCTTCACTCATATCAGAATATTTTTTGCAAATGGGTCTACTATTGAAGCTCTATAAAAATTCCAAGTTTCAGATTTCTAGCATAAGCGGTTGCTGATATCTAGAAACCAAAACTTGCGGTCTAAAACACCTCCCCCTTCACACCCGCATCCCTCAAAAGGTGTTCACTTAAAGGGGTATACCAAATCTACTAACGAAAAAAATTCAAATAAATAGCTCAAATGGTTTGGGTGCTACGAGCTTTCAAACAATTTTGCGTACACCGGCAGACGTACGGCGTTTCCACAACCCTCACTCCCAAATAGTTTCCAAAAATTTTGCATGTATTTTTTTGTACCGCAAAAATAAAAAAGAGTGTATGACCTTCTGCATCATGGAATTCTTCTTTTGCATGAAGAAACAGAAAAGCGATCTGCTTCTCCATACCGCCCGTCCTTTCCCATGCACCTTGTGCGAAGAAAGGAAATGAAAGTAGTGAGAACTGTGAGAAATGTCAATGCGTATTGTAACTACGAAGAAAAATCCTAAATCAATGAAAGCAAGCATTATCTCATTCATTCATAAAGTTCAATCAACACGACTTCCCATTGGTTGGGGTTTTGTGCTCTCGCGCTCTCCACACTTATTCATTTTTTTAACACTCGAGTGCGGAGTTCACTGTCGACCAATGGAAAGTCGTGTTGATTGAACTTTATGAATGAATGAGATATGCCTGCTTTGATTGATTTTGAATTCTTCAAGAAAGAACGAGTGTGAAAGCGCGAGAGCACAAAACCTCAAAAAACGATATATGCTGCGCCATCTTTTGAGCTGAGGTGAAGTTATTCGTGATACTACTATAAGAAATAAATACAATGATAAAACTCAACTTTCAATTCTTAGTGAGTTCGTTTGCTTACATAATTTTGAGTTGTAATTGCGTAAGATATATTATACTTCCAAATTTAATTCTTGGCCTTAAGGTATTATACTTAATAATAATTTTTTATTTTTTTTTTAAACTCAGTAATTGCAAACGTATATTTTTTTACATAAGAAAAAACATACTTGAAACGTATTGACCGACACATGCAAGACAAAAGTAAATAATTTGTGTACCCGAGGTCATGAAGTACTGTCGGGGTTAGTGTTGGTTTGAATTTCAAATCTTTGACGTTATCTAATAACAAGGTGACCAAGTTAAATGGTATTAAGTCGTATGAGCTTGACATTTAATTTTATTTTCGACAGAGATTTACCGAAATTACGTCAATTTTCCGTACCACCTTTTCAATTCTGTATACTACCAACATTAGTTTTTGATATACTAAATTTACAAAAAAACAAAACAATTCTTTTGCCAAGTCGATCTATATGCGAAACTGATCTTTCTTTTGGTGAACTCCGTTAGTACAAGCATTTAAATTTTTTACCGTGTTACCGGGTGTTTATATTTTGTAACTATTGACAGATGACCGTGACAATAAATAGACAATTTCATAATTGTTAATTTATTGTTTTCATAAACAAATAATTTTCGTGCCTGACTGAGATTTGCTGAAGGATGTCGACTTATTAATGGGTCCTGAGGCAAATTGATTTTTAAATGATTAATTAACAATCCTGTAACAAATTAATATTTTTCTTAGTCTCGATAAAATAATTTGTCAAGGCACGACGTATGTTTGATAAACAATTCTTACTTCGCGACTTTAGTATGGCGTACTCGATTCAAAGAAGGAAATATGTTCGACAATCACTGTCCCAACGCTTAATAAATTTCATGAGGGCGTTTACTTGTACCTCTCTGTTTATGAATATTAATAATACCGATTATAGGAATCCGTTTGCGGACGGTTTATTTAAATTTACAAAGCTATTAAGAACGTAAATCTTTTGCATGGAAATTTCCCACGAATTTTCCTTGCCGATTTTCTATCGCGTACATGGAATTCCCGATTTTGTTAATGACCTGACATTTCACGAATTTCGGTGCTAGCTTAGCATTAAAACCTTTTGCTGCATCGCTTTGCTCAAAATTACGTCGGAGAATCTCTTGACCCGGAGCAAAATTCGTCTCGCGCGATTTCAAATTGTAACGCGACGCATACTGACGGTGTGTTTCCTGTAATTTAGTTTTAACGCGTTCTCGTATGCTATGCTATTGATGTTCTTGCTATTGATGTTCTTAAGTCCTCATACCTTCGATCTTGATGCCCAGTAGGCAATTCGCCTACGTGCGTAACACCTCTGGGTTAACACCATTTGTTCATGACAAGTTGTATACGGTTTAATTAAATTAAATTAAAGTGTGTAGGCAGGTTGCTGAACTAGGTCCGCCGACGTTCAGGAAGCTGTGAGAGGGACGCAGCAGCTGATATGATTTCTAGACGTTCAAAACGTACTGATTCTCGTCTGCAAACGTGTGGCTCGACCCATGACCCTGAGTAGTAGTCTCTTTACTTGAAAATAGCCGGGCATACTGATTATGCTGCTATGTGTAATACAACGCAATGACACTTTGACAGTTAATGGACTCTTGGACACAGGCAGTGAAACGTCACTCATAAAACAAAATATTGTAAATACGATAAATAGTGGTTGTAATAAGAATGTGTCAATATCCGGTGTCGGTAATAATAAACAACGATCGGTGCGATTATTACAAAAGTTACGATTGACAATATTAATTTTGACAATTCGGTATTACATGTAGTGCCGGATAACGCAATGTTGCCCGATCTTTTAATCGGAATGGAAATTTTAACCCGAGCGGAAATTTTAATAAGCACGGATGGAATTCAAGTTACGAGACCCACAGCGAGTGGATCATTGTCAAAAGAAGCAGAGTACGAGTTCGCGAATTGTTTCCAATTGGACGTTGACGAAGCTAATCTTCCGGAAATACATGTTGCAGATGTAGCGGTGAAGGAGAAAATAAACAGAATCATCAATAATTACGACCCGTGCAAGGATCTGTGCATACAGTCACCCGTAGAATTAAAAATTGTGATGACGGACGATATACCCATGTGTCAACCTCCGCGTCGATTTCATCCGATGGAAAGGGACTTTATTGATAAGCAGGTTGCAGACTGGATGAAGAACGGTATCATCAAGGAAAGTGTTTCTGATTATGCCAGCCCTGTAGTTCTAGTAGGAAAGAAAGACGGTACAACGAGGATGTGTATTGACTATCGCCGAGTTAATAAAAAGATATATAAGGACAAATATCCATTGCCAGTCATTGAAGATCAAATCGACAAGTTGGCCGACGCGTTATACTTTACAGTGCTGGATCTTGAGAACGGCTTTTTTCACGTCTCCGTCAAAGAGAGTAGTAGAAGTTTCACTGCTTTCGTCACACAGAACGGTCAGTATGAATTTTTGAAGGCTCCTTTCGGGCTGTGCAACTCGCCTAACGTATTTCAGAAGTTTGTAAATTACGAGTTCCGAGATTCGATTAATGAAGGCATTGTAGTGATTTATATAGACGATATAGTCGTTCCATCGCGGGCAATAGAAGACTCGGTAGAACGATTGAAAATTACTCTAAATGTTGCTGCAAAATATGGTTTGAAAATTAAATGGAAAAAATGTCAGATCTTTCAAACTAAAATTGAATATCTAGGACATAATATTCAAAAGGGCACGATTTCTCCATCGATGGAAAAGACGAAGGCGTTTGTTAACTACCCTGTGCATCACGACGAAAAACAACTACAAAGTTTCCTAGGATTAGCTAGCTACTTCCGGAAATACATAAAGGATTTTGCAACTCTTGCACGACCGTTGAGTGATCTACTAAAGAAAAATGTTTCATTTCATTTTGGCATCGAACAGAGATCGCCTAGCGTTGAAGCCAGTTTTATCTATTTTCAAATACGGAGCGAGCACTGAACTACATACTGACGCTTGTAAATACGGGTACGGAGCTATTCTACTACAACGTTCTGCCGAAGACAACGAATTACATCCGATTCATTATTTTAGTAGAAAAACGTCGACAGCCGAACAAAATTACAGCAGCTACGAGTTGGAGGTTCCAGCCATTATTGAGGCTAAAAAGAGGTTTCGGATTTATCTATTGGGTCAGAAATTTAAACTCGTGACTGATTGCAAGGCGTTTCAGCAAACATTGAACAAGACAAGCACTACTGCTAGAAGAGTTCGATTACGGTACGACACTGGGCTGGGATCAAGATGCAGCACGTGGATGTACTAAGCCGAGCCGCTATAGTAATGTGTGTGAACGAAGATACAACATTATTGGCAAAACTGAAGGCCTGTCAACTAAAAGACGAACATTTAAACGCGATTGTAGAGCTGTTGAATAAAGGGCCATATAAAAACTACGCAATGCATCGTGTAATTTTATGTAAGGAATCGAACGGAAACTTCGTCTACGTAGTACCGGATGGAATGAAGGATTTTATCGTTAAGGCTGCACACGAGAATGGACATTTTCGACGAAAGAATTTGGAGGAAATAATTACGAAGGAATATTACATACCAGATTTGACAAAAAGAATTGAACGATGTGTTAATGGTTGTGTAAGGTGTATTCTTGCGGATCGCAAAGAAGGGAAAAAGGAATGTTTATTCAATCCCATTCCAAAAGGTGACCAACCGCTTGACACAATACATCTGGATCATCTAGGACCTATGACGTCGACAAATAAAAACTACCGATATATTTTAACTGCAGTTGATGCCTTAACCAAATATACGTGGCTATTTCCAACGAAAACACTGAATACGGAGGAAGTTTTGCAGAAACTTGAAATACTTACTACTGTATTCGGTTACCCAGATCGCATCATTACGGACAAAGGCGGTGCTTTTACTTCTGAAAAGTTTCGCAACTTCTGCAAGCAACGAGATATTAGGCTATATAGTATCACGACGGGAATACCAAGGGGTAACGGTCAAGTAGAGCGAGTACATCGTACCGTAATATCGGTATTGACGAAACTATCACTGGATAAGCCTGAGGAATGGTACAAAAACATAAGTTCACTGCAAAGAATCCTAAATAGTACCTACCACTGGTCTATAAAAACAACGCCATATGAATTACTCACAGGGGTTCAAATGAAAACCGAAAAAGACGTAAAATTCTTAGATATAATTAATGAAGAGTTTCTTCGCGCGCAAGCTAAGGAAAATATTAGGAAGATCTAGGAAGAGAACACACGGCAGTTCAACAAAAAACGCAAAGCAGCGGTTCAATACCTAGTCGAAGATTTAGTAGCGATACAGCGTACACAATTCGGGACGGGCTTAAAGATCAGACCAAAGTTTTTAGGACCCTACGAAATCACCAAGGTCAAGAGTTTTGACCGATATGAAGTCCAGAAGATAGGGGAACATGAAGGTCCTTTACTTAAAAGTCCACGTGTGGCAACACGTGCCACAAAAGGAATTTTTTTTTGAAAACCGTGACGCGTGTAGTAATATACCTAAATTCAACCGCAATGAAAAAAAAATTCCGACCCAATTTATCGGACATGCCACCAGATCTAGGATTTGTCTAAAGAGAGAAGGATGATTTTCATACAAAAAAAACCAATTCAGCCACGGATATATCCGGTGTACTGACGACACAAAAACAGAAAAATCTCGTTGGGGCTCCTTGGGGCTACCGACACTTAAGGTTTGGGGGCCTGGCATTACCAAATAACCCGCAATCAAACGAATAAAAACCAAACAAATTCACCGACACTATTTCAATTACACCGTGCGTACCGACAATACAATAAAACCGACGCTAAAATAACCTCGGATAACCAGTTTTTCTGTACATGGCCTATTACTTCAAAGACCACAACATCCTCCTATCCGGCAGAAGTTCGGAACGTGTTTAGTTCGGGGATGCGGTGTATGTTACTATGTGACTGAAAACCTAACAAAAAGTTCGAGAAGCGGTAAGAATAGAGTGTAACATATGAAGTATATAATTGGGTCATTTTCCGGCAGGGACGTCATTTCAGTTTTTTTCAGGGGGGGGGCAAGATGTTATGAATGTATATATATTTTGATATGTAAATATATATATGTTATATATAACATATGCAAATATTAAATTCAGGGGTGGAGGGCAAATACCCTCCCTGCCTCCTCCCCACAAATGACGTCCTTGCTTGTCAACAAACGTAATGCTTCCTTGTGCTTCACCACAATGAACTATTTTGGAACAAAAATGACGACAACTAAAACAAAACACAGCATTATGATTATTCATTCGAACAGTACGGACGTGTTATCGTTTAGCTCCTCGTCTTTATTTTATTCAATTTCCACACATAGTTTAATATTCCGTAGCAATATCAACAATATAAATATCGATAATTTGCTCGGTGTTGTGCGTTATTATTGTCATATTGCGCTTACGTTGCCGTTTCTTCTGTAGTGCGAACCGCTTACTGTGTCGTTTTCGAAGACTATCGATTTGTGTGATCAGTGGCCCATTAATAAATTTTACCTTGACCTAGTCTCAATCGACTCTAAAAAAAATTTTTTTTTTTTGTTTTTATTCTAAACAAACATTTTCTCCATCATCATTGACGCATATATGGTGTTTTTCTGCCCTATCTGAACTCTCAACGAAAATTAAAATTCTAATAATATGTCTTCGCTACTGTCTAATAAGTTATGTGGTGTTTGCGCTAAGGCTATTGGTGACAGTAATATGAATATTTGCGATGGAATTTGTGAGCGCAGTTTTCATACTGACTGTATACCATCCTCGCAAAGCTTTACATGTAGTGAGTGTTGCGCTATCAAGCCATGTCATGTATTGAGACTTTTAAATATTGCATCATTGCGAATTGACTCGAGCAACGCTGCAATAGAGGACCTTAAAAGTGTTTGTACATTCATCGCGAACAAAATCAATAATCTTGTAGATAACGTAACGAACTTGAGCGAATGTGTTGACGAGTTTCGTGAGTATAGATCTCAGCTGGACCAGATTCAATCATGTTGTAATATTATCCAACACGACTCGTCAAAACTAACAAAAAAGTGGACACAGGCAGACTCCAAGCTTACCACTATCATGAATAGTTTCTCTGATAGTTCTTTTGCGGACGGTTTTTCTGCGTGCCCTGATAACGTGTCACTTTCGGACGGGAATGTGGTTAAAAGCAAGCTAAACAGTATCCATGATGACATCAGATCAGTAAAAGTACTAGCATCCAATGCTGACAAATGTCTAGCTACTATATCTCATCAATTGGACGACACTTCCGGATCTAACATTAAGCCATCCAGCGACTTGTCTGCGAAGCTTGTTAATTTTGAACGCGAAGTTGCTGTTACCAGATTTGTTTGCAAGGATTCATCAGAGCTCCCGCAAAATAACTTGCATATCCATACTGTTTCCCTGTCAGCTGATCACAGTTTCTCGCTACCGAAGGTGCACTTACCTGTTGATGTTTCAAGCTCGCTGAGAAAATTCAATACAACGTGGTCGCAAACTGATTGGGATGCCAGAAAAATTCAACCATCAAGAAAAGACTAAAAAGTCAAACAACACCTGTTCTTATTTCGTTACGAAAGCTCCTCCAAACGTAGACGAATCATGGCTGAGCAAATCCCTTGCGAAACAATTTTGCATTAAAGGCTGTAAATGTGAAAAGTTACCATACCGCGGAAATAGTATGATTACGCCTAAATACTCCAATTTTAAACTGTACATGCCCATGGAATATGACTGGCTCTTTTTCAATAAAAAATCGGATGTCTTCAAATGGAACAATATGGAAATCCGACACTGGAAGACAGATTTTAAACGTAACAGTAAGAATAATAGTAAGAATAGTAATAATCAAATTAAAAATAAAACTAACTAAACTAAAACTTCTCCCAACCAAACACCTCGTGAAGTTAAAATTTCTTCAAACAAAACCTAAACTTCTCCCAACCATGCACCTCGTGAAGTTAATACTAATGCTTCCAATAAAACCTCATCTAAACGCATCAACACCATTAACAATACCTTAGCGACTAACACTCTCATTCGAATCTTGTCACAGTTCCTAATATTTATAAAAATTTCGTTCGCGGAGAAACAATTAACCCCTACTCGCCGTCTTCAGTACACACCACATCACAAACTTATAGTCATGACAACAATGATATGCTTTCCTGCGTTTCTCCAAGCGTTGATATTGCTGGTATTAATAACCGCCCTTTTCTTGACCCACTTCTCCCCCCAGTCGTAAAGCACTCAATAAATTCGGCGAAATCCGAAGAGAATATGTATCTTTTATCGCGGTTGAGAGAACAAAGAGTATTTGACAATGTGCGGCTGTTTCTTGCTTACATGCACAATAAACCTGACTCAACATGTATTAATGGGAAAACCAAAACCAGTCTGATACTATCCATCCAGCAAGAAGGGCTTCCAACGGATCTTGAAGCTTTGCGACTGTTGTACATTCGATTCCACGAACAATTCAGCCTCACGCCCGACCAAGTTCAAAAAGATCTCGCTACGTTCGGCTCCCATGTTTCGTCGATGCATATTTCTAATATGCAGAAACGCCGCGATGATCACAATAGGTTTTTGTCGTTCCTAACGTGGACGTTAGCTCTAACAATAACCTAAGACTATACTGTTCAGATCTGAACACTGCTCATGACCTGAACATGGCCCATGGCCTGAACATAGCCTTAGTTAAAGCCGCCGGACAAAGGCATTCAAAAAGCTCAGGGCGGCTATAAAGGTCGTGGCGGGCCACGGCTCAAAAGTTAGTACGTACGAGTCAGCTTTCTGCTCAAACACACATTTCAAAAACGTAAGTATCACGCAAACTCGACAGACTGTTTTTCGCTGCAAGGATCGGCCCAAAGTTTCAAGGGACGACCCTCTGCAAAGAACAACAAGTCAACCGCGAAATCTACGGATTTATACCCTGTTTTTCTGTTGTCGGCCCTCTCAACGTTTCGGCGAGAGGACATACAATCGAACAACAGGCTGCGCCAAAGTTTCTAACTCAGCCGAAAACAAAAAAAAACGCAACCCGACTTCAACGCATTAAGAAAGGTCGAATAAAGAAAAGGGAGTTCTCACAAAACCGGCATTTTCATTTTTTCATTCCTTTCCCAAATTTCAGGAAAGAAGGGATCGGACGTGAGAGTCCGATCATTTGAGCCGGATCTATGAGCCGTTTTTCTTTATTCGATTTTCCTTCAGAATCCACTCAAAAAAGGAAAAATCAAAATTTTCAAAAGGGTCAAATTTTTCTCCTTGTAAATGAAAATCTACAGCTGTTCGGTAACATTGAAACCGGCACTAGTCGGCAATCGAGTCACGAAAAAACTCACCCAAAGCACTGTGTCCCACGGCACAATTAAAATATGCATTTTGCAAAAAAAACTAAACACCAACACAAAAATATAGCTTCAGGCTAAAACACGCTACAAGTTGCTAGCCCGTAGCACTTGAAGAGAGTCCTCAACGCGAAAGCATTTCAACAAAAATGCTGTGTTGGGTACTCACACTAAATATCTGAACGTCACGACGCGAAGCACAATAACAGTGCCGTGTTGGTTCACCAATACCTTGAGCGATTCGCGCATCGAATCGCACCAAGAAACGCAAAGTCACAAAATGGCGTAAAAATCGCCAAATTTAAAAAAAAAATAGAAATAATAAAAATTTCAAAGGAATTTTGTTGAAACTTCAACATTTCGCCATCGCAAACGATATAAAATATCGACACACCACATGTAGCCTTGCCCGTCGAATTCACGGATCATTTAGGCAATATTGTTTTGAAAGACGCAATCATTTCGAGCGCAATCAAAGCAATATAAATGCCAACATAATCCTTTAAGGGCGGCAAGAAACAAAAAAAAACACCAAACAACTCGATTTAACCCGGTAAATCGAGTTAAAACCAAACCCACGAACCGAGAAAATTAAAGTCAAACTTAACAAAATCCACGAACCGAGAAAATTAAGGTCAAACTTCACAAAAAACCTTAAAATTGAAATTTCGGATCGGTTCGATCCACAAAAACCCACCGGCGGCGTTGTCACAAGGTTCACGACACTAACAATACTGAATTCGCACAGTACGTGCTCAATCCGACAACATCGTTGTACCTCACTCCAACGCATAGACTTGCAATAGAGAGAAGGTGCGTTGCATTTCATTGCACACAAGTGCAAATAATAAAAACGAAATTAGAATCCCACTCCAACGCATAAACTTCTAACAAGAGAGAAGTTGTGTTACACACAACTGCAAATAGCAAAAAAAAAACTATAGAATCCTAGCAAAACCCAGTAGGTAGGAAACCCAGTAAAGAAAAAACCCAGTAGGTAGGAAAACCCAGTAAAGAAAACTCCAAGCTCAACTATGGAAGGGCTTATGAGAGAGCAGGACGTCTTGTTCAAGCTGGTGAGACAAGCAGTCACCAACTTTAAAAAGACAGGGGAAACAAGGCGTACTGCTGGGTACATCTCCGCTCGTCTGGATTCTATAGAAAGAACCTGGTCTGAATGCACCACACTCCATAAAAATATTATGATGACTTCAGGCGAGACTGAGTCAGACGATGAATTTGAAAAATACGTAGAACTTTATTCAGCCACTGAAGAAGTCGCATTCTCGTATATCGGCGAACTTCGAGACCGAGCCATCAACTTAAAACAAGTGTGCAATCCCGGAACCAAAACCCAAAGTTCCGATGCGCAAACCCCAAACCGTCAAATTGCACAGGCGCAGCCGATGATCAATCTACCTAGGATTGACATTCCGAAGTTTGATGGCAATTAAGAGAAATGGCGCGTATTCCACGACTTGTTCAAATCGCTCATTCACAAGAACGATCAGATTCCCCAAGTGCAAAAATTGCACTACTTAAAAAGCAGCGTTTCAGGCGAAGCTAATCGTATCCTTGGTCAATTCGATATAGTAGAAGCCAATTACACTGCTGCGTGGGAGTTATTGGTCAAACGTTATGATAACAAACGCGTATTAGTGAACACGCACATAACAAGATTGATGGAATTACCCGAAATTCGGTCAGAAACTGATCGAGAACTAAAAAATCTCATAGACACGGTCAATGAAACTCTTCACGAGTTAAAAACGTTAGGCGTAAATACAAAGGATTGGGACCCAATAATCTTGCACATCTTAACAAAAAAGCTGCCGTATTTAACTCATAGTCTGTGGGAACAACAAGTCTCCAATTCTGACGCATTACCTACCTCATCGTAGGATGAGTTTCAAACTTTCATCGAAGCCAGGCATAGAACTCTAGAAGTCTTGTCCGAATCTCGAGCAAAACCAAATTCTGCGGGAAAGGCCAAGAACTTCGCGAGTTCACCAAAGCCCAAACCGTCTAATTGCCCACATTGCAAATCCGACCACCCTTTATTCAAATGCCAGAAATTCCATGGCCTTAACGTAGCCGAAAAATGGAAATTCGTACGAGCCCAAAATATTTGCTCAAATTGTTAAGGCACGCATTCGACCAGCACCTGCACCAACACGCACAGATGTTCCAAATGCAACGGGCGGCACCACTCTACGTTGCATGAAGATCGCAAACCCCAACAACAAGCATGTAATAACGCATTAGCAACGGAAACAACAAAAGAGACAGCCAAGCTGAGCGTTTCAGATCCGCTTCCGTCAACATCAAGCTGCAATTTTAATCGCTTGAACCAACAAGCCCTTTTGGCGACAGCCATAGTTGAAGTGAAGACAGCAGATGGAGACACATTAACTTTGAGAGCTCTGATTGACTCAGGTTCAGAAAGTACGTTCGTGTCGCAATCCGCGTATCAACAGACGCGACTGAAGGCAAAGGCCACGTCGCTAACCATCACAGGTCTTAACGCAACCAACGTGAGCACCGCTACTAAGGCGTTGAACCGAAAAATCCTCACCAAATTCGGAAAACAAAAAGAAATTCATGCTCAAGCGTACGTCATCCCAAACATCACCAAAGTGTGTTCCGCAAACACACTATCAGCCAATGAATGGCCCCACCTCAAGGGAATCACCTTGGCAGATCCAAAATTTATGGAACCAGGGTCGATCGATCTACCCCTTGGAGTGAAGGTGTACGCGCATATTCTGCGTCCGGGATTCACACACGACCCTCAAGGCGTTCCGGTGGCTCAAAACACCTCACTGGGGTGGATACTATTCGGCCAAGTTTCAAACGACTCACCAAACTCGAACAACAAATTCACCGGCTGCACTTTAAATGCATACTCTAACTCTTCCATTAGCCAAGAATTAAGAAAATTCTGGGAATTGGAAGAGGTCTCCACAGCACGACAGCTCACAACTGACGAAAGGCTTTGTGAAGAACACTACAAGTCATCACATAAACGGTGTCCGGATGGATCATACCAAGTGAGCATCCCGTTCAATCCAAATCCTCCAATATTAGGAAATTCTAAGCATATGGCTAGAAATAGGTTCCTAGGCCTCGAACGGAGGTTCGCCAAGAGCCCCGAGTTAAAGGAACTATACGCCAAATGCATCTCCGAGTACATCGAATCAAATCAAATGGCACCAGCACAGAGTGTCGATGAGAAGATCCCTGCGACTCGAACAACGACAAAACTACGCGTCGTATTCGACGCATCCGCTAAGACTTCAAATGGGAAAAATCTGAACGAACAAATGCTTACCGGCCCTACGCTACCACCAAAGTTATTCTCGACTATAATGAATTGGAGGATTCATATATATGATATTACCGCAGACATCGCAAAAATATATCGCATGGTAAAGGTCAACCCTCGAAGCCAACAATATGAAAGAATATTACGGCAGAATAGGACAACGGACCCCATGACGAAACACTTCATCACAACATCAGCTGCACCTTACACAGCTATCAATACGCTACACCAACTAGCAATTGATGACCAGCACATGCTGCTAAAATTCGCGTTACAAAAATTCTACGTTGACGACATGTCGGCTGGAACTAACTACAATATTGAAGAGCCTAAACCTCTTCAAACAAAAGTAAAATTATTCATCAAAAATCATGTCAGCAAACTAAACCCCTTCATCGGCGACCCCGGCTTCGTACGACTTGAAGAGTGTTTGCGACATTACCATCACCACTACAAGGAAACCCTATACGAAGGCTTCGTATTAGCAATCAGCACCAGATTATCGGAACCGTTATTGAAAGAGTTACGACGATTCGTCGGACAACCCAGTCTAGACTACAATGTCTACGCAGACCGCAGAACCACGATCGTCGGAGCAGATCTCATCCAGTGACACATTCATAATGGTGTCATGATCATAAGACAAAATCCTGCAAGAATCGTCATCTTCGAGGAACTAACGATGGTGCAAGTGCTGATCGAAGCGGAGTTAAACTCGCAACCAATTTGCGCCCTCATTGCATATCGCAACAGTCCATATCCACACTATGGACAGCCTCAAAGAGCTGAACTCACGATACCCAAACCCTCCATAAGAACCATTTCTGATTATGATCCCTCCATAAGAACCATTTAGAAAATCAATGTTCAGAAGCTAGACATAGAAACAAAGAGATTTCCTTCAGATAAATTACTGATCGTTTCCATTTTATTTAGTTCTTTTTAGTTAATTTGGCCACACACGTCTAATTAATATATGTAGTAATTTCTGTTTTCATTTTATCATTTTGAAATCCTATTTTTTTAAAACTTAGCCTACGGTGTGTTTTTTCATAGTTATCTATAGCAAACTTTTGTTGCTTTGACATACATTTATTTGTTGTTATTTTTGTAAGCTTAGTTTTATTATATAGGTTTATGTAATTTTACGATTTAAGCTCCAACAGCAAAAATTTTACCAGTCTTTGGATTTTTGAATTTCGAAAAAAGTCAAAGGTTCTCTTAATATTTATTCTTAAGTTTTTTTTTTTTTTTTTTTTTTTTTTTTTTTTTTTTTTTTTTTTTTTTTTTTTTTTTTTTTTTGAAAAAGACAACAGTATGGTACATACATTTTGAAATTATCGGCGAAATTTTACAGAATATTTTAATGGTAAAATCAAAATCTTAAATTTAATTTCTTTGTGGGAATAGTACATATATTTCCAACTTATTGACTTTATAGACAACATTTATATTTTCGGGAGGGGGAATTATTTATGTGTTTAACACTGATTAACCAACGCAACCAGATATTGACGATGTCAAAAGGCAATCAACACATCTTGTCGAAAGGTATATCAATTTGTTAGTGTTTCTGTGGTTTTGGATTGTGAATAGTAGAAATTTGCAACATTTACGCTTGATGCAGTTTGATAATGAATATGATTTTCGCAATGGAAATTATGATGAGCAGTCTAGGTTTTTTCTTACTATTTTTGATAATTAATTGTCAATAGTTAATCCGTAGTCGTATTGTCAATATTTTTGTTAACAAGACATTAGTTCTTTGCAGCCTATTTTTTATGAATTTGCTGAACTTGCCGATTACCAAAATTTTTACAATACGGAAAGAGGAAAAACAATTTGAAAAACCAAATTTTTTTTTTTTTTTTTTAATCCATAAAGATAGAAATGAAGAGAGTATGTGAATAATTGATTAGCAAAGAGTAGAACAATGCGGTAAAAAGTGTCGGATTTTTTTGCCATTACTTTTAATTTCTTCAAAGCTACAAAAGCAAGTAATCGCCAAACTGATAGATTTAGTCCACAATTTCATCTATTCACAGCCTAGCAAATTACAAAAAAAAACCCGCAAATACTGAAATAACGACCAAACAACACCCCTACTTTGGTTACTAGCCTCTGTTAATTCCTTTAAAAAAGGGAACGACGACGTTTAGGGATGCTGCCTGCAGGTTCGGACTCAGTTTGCGTAGTTGCGTTTCTACGTTTGTTCTTTGCTTGGTTGCTCACAGTTTGTGCGCCTAACTTAGCGGCTGGCAGCGGTGAAGTTTCCTTTGAGTATGCGACGGTATTAGCGGGCTGGAGTCTATCCATGAGTACTTGACACTGGGTGGTAATAGCTTCAATTGAGTCATTGGTCAGCTGGTCGTATAGGTTGGCGCGTAGCTCCTTGCTCAACATAGCTTTTGAGTCTCCTGCCGCTTGCAACAACATCAGATGGGAAAAGGGACGTCTAGCCCAGTAACATGGTTTGCGCTTCGTGTTTTTTATTACTTCATGTTTATGGGCATTAGGGGGTGCTCGATACAAGCGGCATAATGCGTTGAGACCTTGCATGGGTACCGTGATCCAGTCCAGTCCAGTCTGCTGCTGTATTAGCATGGCATGTGCCATTTGGACTTCACAACAAGCTCTGGGCTTTAGTCCAAGTTGTTGCACCAACATAACCGGAACTTTATTAGTGTCCAAAATCATTTTTGTTATGTAATGCGACTCCAACACGCAACGGATTAATCCGTAGTCCATCAATGACGGAGCCGTGAGCAGATCAAATAAAAATATCGGACCGCCTTCGCGTGCTAGGCTGAAGGAAGTCAACGTCTTGTCTGGTCCTTTACCGCTCCACTGGCCGTCTAGAGCCAACAGGGACGATGATGTACCATTGTATGCCGTTAATTCACTCGCAGCTCGTCTGCATCCGTCTGCATCAACGATGATTTGAATTTCTACCTTCACTTCTTGAGAACTGCTGGGTAGATGAAGCAACGGAACAGGCGCTTGGTATCTAGGCCGAATTACTGTCGGTGGTGCAAGGGGAGTGTGTTCATCAACCACGGGGTTGATCGCTCTCTTGGGTTTTAGCCAGAACGCGGGATCAGCCACATGTGAATCGACTAACTTTTCCGGCTCACGATTGACGGTGGTTGGTGTTGTCTTCCGCGCAGCTATCGTTTTGCGAACGGTCTCGGGTACAGCCGAGATGAGCCGTTCCGGCCACACATTATCAACGTACGTGTGAATGATATGTGGACGTGGCTTTGGCAGCCGCAATCTGGGTGGAGAAGGTGTTCGAGCTGCCTTCACTTGCTTTGTGGATGGTCGTTCGAGTGTTGGTTTCCGAACTCTGCCTTGTAGACGCCGCCATTTTCGGGGATCCATAATACTTCTGTGGAATAAAGAAGATACAAACTGGGTAAATACGCCCAACTAATAATCACGCTCTTAGCTTTTGACAACTAGTTCATTGATCTTGTCAGTTCGTACTTGCCGATATTGAGACTAATGATGTGTACTAAAATTTGGACGATTTGGGGCTAGAAACGTTACCCTACTAAAGAAAAGCATAGACCGAGTTGCCACTAATAATTGAGAGCCCACAAACGAAAATTTTGTTGACATTTTGCTGAAAACAGCAAAATGTTTACTGGAGGTTCGCTTCATGCGTGCCTAATCCTCGCTCAACATGTGCTTCGGCAAAACTTAGTAGAAGAAATTTAATTCTTTCTAATAGTTATGATAGGGTAAACAAATGTACTCCTTAATCTTGATAATTATTCGCCTTCAGCCAAAGCACATCCAAAAACTAAAATTGTTTTAAGACTTCGAGAAAAGTTCGTACAATGTTCGCCTCCAGCGACAGTACCACCATTTATTGAACTAAAAAAAAAATCGAAAAAAGTTCGCCTATTGCGAAGATATAGTAAACTAAAAATAAATTTCGAAAGAACTTCGAAAATAGTTCGCCTATTGCGAAGATATAGTAAACTAAAAATAAATTTCGAAAGAACTTCGAAAATAGTTCGCCTATTGCGAAGATGTAGTAAACTAAAAATAAATTTCGAAAGAACTTCGAAAATAGTTCACCTATTGCGAAGATATAGTAAACTAAAAATAAATTACGGAAGAACTTCGAAAATAGTTCGCCTACTGCGAGGATATCAAAACTTAGTCAAAGGTTCGAGAAAAGTTCGCCTGATGCGAGGATATTAAAACTTCGAAAAAAGTTCGAAAAAGATTCGCGAAAAGTTCGCCTATTACGAAGATAAGAAAAACTTCGGAAAAGGTCCGCATCTTGCGAAAATGTTAAAAGTCAGTACCACTTCGCTAAAACCTCGAACCAGGCTCGCCTAACGCGAAAATATACAATTATGAACTAATAGTTCGATCAAAATTCGAAACAGATTTGTCTACAGCTAAAGTCTAAAAATATGTTCTAACAATTTGATGAAATTTCGAAAGGACAGTTCCAGCTGCTTAAGCTAAGTCTTAAATTATTTAAGCCAAGTCTTAAGACTAAAGTACAAAGAAAATTTTAAAAGTTCTAAATATCTATACACAAGTTGGTTCGAGATAATTTCGCCGATTGCGAAAAGATTAATGCTTACAAAAACTTCGAAAACAAAAAGGTTCGCCTACGGCGAAGATAATAAAACTTAGAAATACTTAGAGAGGGGTTCGTTAAATGTTCGCTTATTGCGAAGGTATTATAAAATTAGCAAAAGGTTCGAGAGAAGTTCGCCTATTGCGAAGATATAGTAAATCTAAAATAGATTTCGAAAGAACTTCGAAAAAGGTTCGCCTATTGCGAAGATATAGTAAGACTAGAAATACTTCGAGAAAAGTTCGTAAAATGTTCGCCTAAGGTGAATATGCGAAAATGTGAAAGTTCACACCGGAAAATAGTGCAAGGTGCTTAAGCTAAGTCTTAGTTTACGTAAGCTAAGTCTTAAGGCTAAGTTGTGGGAAGGGTGAAAATTAGAGTTTTACTATACTAACGCATAACCACGGTCCTCATGCGTGATCTCGCTAGTCGGATGGTGGACTAGAGAGGCGAGACGATTTATTTCCGCGAAATAATCTATTCCGCCAGCTCCACTCCACACTCTGGGTGCACTTGGGGTAACTTCTGCAGAGTAAACTATCACCAGGTCGAAATGTGACAGGTAGTAAACTCTGGAGAAGCCACCCCACTCAAGATTTGATCAGAGTCGGTGCTGATACACCCTCCTT
Organism: Beris chalybata; assembly: GCA_949128065.1. NCBI lineage: Eukaryota > Metazoa > Arthropoda > Insecta > Diptera > Stratiomyidae > Beris > Beris chalybata. Next base: position 73,277,201 of record OX421894.1, on the reverse strand, counting down.
TGGTGCAGAATCAAACCATGGTGCTGGTACGCCCTCCTTTAGCGCAGAAATCAAACCACCCTGATTCCGAGTTGAGCATCCAAAGTATCCCATCCCAGATGTTCGGGAAGGGAAAAAAATTACTGAACTTACGAACATTTGCCTCAAGCCGTATAAGCTGGATTTGGGACAAAAAAAAATGAGGACTTGTAAAATTTTAATTTTATTGCGTATGAAAACACTTAGAAAATTTTGCGGTCACATCAGACTGATATGACTAACGCATAAAATGGCCTACAATAAGCTCTGCCCGGCGTGAAGTCCGTTCAGGAATGCCGTATTGCTAAAAATCGTTCTGCAATTAGAACTTATGCAGACGTTGGGCGCCATATCTGTAACGATTTGGTCCGCAGAACGTTCAGTTGGCAATCGTCATTGCCGAAATTTTGAACGTTAGCCTTGCCGACGGAAAGTCATCCTCCATCTGTCGGAAGAAATCGTCATTTCTTCACCCAAATGAAGGATAACTTTCCTATTTTTATCGTTGACTATTTGTCATTGGACACATTAGTCTCACGGATGGCCAATGAAACGACGGAGCATCTAGCATAAGAGCACGTGCTAGCTCGTCGGACGGGGTGGGTTTGTCGTTTCGATCCGTGAACCGATTAATTATGCTCGGTGGGCCGACGAATGGGTTTGAGAACTCCCATTCTATCTGTCGGCGGGCTTGAAAGGTTTGTAGGTGAGGGGGCCAGATGCACGAAGGGTGCGGAAAAGAGGGTGGAGGAAGTTAGGTATGAGGAGGGAACATCCAGGGTAAGATCATCCGACGAATGATCAATTAATATGACCACTAAGTGTAGTTATTCGTTTAGCAAGAGAACGACAAAAAACAAAAAAAGGAATGGTCCGCCCAAGGACGAGTACCTTGTGGCCCAGGTGTGCTTATCAAAATCGTCTAACTGTACGTGTGGGTCCAGCGGAACCGTTTGTCCGCCCGCTTCGGTATGATACGATATGTTTCCGTATTCTTGTGAGAATGGCAGAGCCGACACGAGAAATTGACTGAAATTTTCCGTATACCGAACCACCATTTGTTTCCGCCTTTGGCGCTAAAACTTAAAATAATCCGTGTAAAACATGCTATTAGGGGTGGCGTGAGAACGATGACGGAAAGGAATTTAAGTTCGCATTCAAGTTTGTCGGCGATTAGGACCTGGAAACACAAGACTGGCAGGGCGGTAAAAGCATTTCCAACGGCAGCCTGTAGAGCGGCTTTCTTCTGTTGTATCGCAATATCGGGAGTTCTCATCATAATTCCGTAAAAATTTATATTGTACAGGATCCTACTAAACTTAAGCAAATTACAGTCCTTAGCGGAACAAAACCCACCTTCCAACTCCTCAAAACGAGTCCGTCCGATTTAAGCGGAAGCGAAACCAATTGCACCGAGCATCAGTTAATTCTTTTATCCTGAAGCGAGTCGCACGCCAACGGTTCTGGTTTGATCCCGGAATTTGACGTTTCGAATTTTGACACAAAAAAAAATTTCAGTTAAGTATGATTTGAAAGTATCTGAGTCAAAATGAGTTCGATGATTTAACCAAAATACCTTTCAAAACATTCAGTTTAAAAAAAAATTCGTTCTCGTCTTCTTTCCTTCTTAAATTGGGCTAGAAACATACATGTATTAGTATCCCTATTCCCAGCGGCTCTTGTCAGAGTAAGTTCGTCGTTAACAGCTGACTCTGATCTTTTCCAATTCTGGATACTGGATTTTAATTTAATATTAAAAATTTTTTGAAGTCATGAACAGTATAATTTCTGTTAAAACATATTTTCCGTGATTAAATACTTATATTTACGATGTTCAAATTTCAAAAAAAAAACTTGGGTTGTTAAAAATTTTATACTGCCCTCTCTTGGTTTTTTTTTTTTTTTTTCATTTTTGAGACAAAAATCAACAGCTGATTCTGAATTTCCAAATCAACTCGTGCTTCTTGATTTTATATGAGAAAATATGACTGTAGATACTAATACATATACGGTTAGAAAGGATAACTTTCACTTTGACAACGCCAGACGGCACTTCCATGATTCCTTAGTTTAATTTGGCAACACAACTGTCGTATAAGATAAAAATTTATTCTCCTTTGTTTTGTTTTCTTAATAGAATTTTGATTTACTAAATTTTGCAAACTTTCTTGTTGTTTATAATACATTGTCACATATTACTTTCTTATTGATTATTCATTTAGGCGTGCTAAGTTGGTTTTTTTTTTTTTTTCTTTTTTTTTTTTAAAAATGTTCTTTAGAATAAGAAAATTGAGGTTAGAGATACGTTGGGGCGTTCAGCGGAAGCTTTAAGCCTTAGATAGGGGATATATCCGTTGGTCCGGTGGAATCATGAAGGCCGCCGACTAAATGTTATCCAGGATGGGTGATGTGTCTTCCTGCGTAATCGCCAAGGATCGCCGTTCCTGTATCGCTTAAAATCGGACCTGCACCGCTAGAGGAAGTTTGGTACGCCTGCCGGTGCTGCTGCTGCTGTTGCTGTTGTTGGATGTTTGGGTCCAGACTTGGTAGACGCTGCCTTTGGTAATGTTGCCGCTGCACATTTCGCCTAAAATTGGAACAGTTGGTCGTCTTTGAGACGTAAAGGTGTTTATTATAAAACGCTGCGGTAAAATGTAACTGTTACCTGGGTTCATTTCGACTTGCTGCGAAAGCGTATGAAGCTGACTTCGTGGGGGGTGTTAATGGTGGACGTTCCTTCTCCTTTATGCTGGAAAATTGTCGGGTTTCGTCTTTATTTAGTTGGACGTTTCGTACAGCAGAAATTACGTACGGCGGTGCAACAGCTGGAGTAGATTTCACAACACTTGACACTTCCTCGATGGTTGATAGAGGTTAAACGTTTCTCTGGTGCTCGGTTTGTGGTCGTGTGTGGTTCAGAATGAATGCCTGGAGAGGAGATTAGTCTGTTTTTAAGCTCCACTAGGAGTAGGGCCGACACTTCGACAACTTGTGCGACCGAAGAACTTCTTCCTTCACCGCACTGGAAGCGTAATTACGATTCGAAATCGGTATAGGGGCTTAGCGGCGTTTGCCTTATGTTTTTTGTTACTCGTTTCACGGAGTTTCGCGAGAATAGAACCAACCACACAGCTTTCGACGTTGCGCTTTCAAAATAAAGGTTTACGAGCGCGGCGCGGCAACGGTTCCGGCTTGAGCCGTTCCTTAACCGTTGTGCTAGTTCCGGGAATGAGGGAGTCCAGGGGAGATTCCCCGGACGATTTACAAACCGTTCTTACCTATTACGGTTACTGTAGGTGAGTGGTCTGCACTAGCCGCCACGAGAAACAAAGCGATTCTATTTCTGATGCAAAGAATACCACGATGCGCCACCGGACACGCTTGGCCATTCTACACAGTTGTTTACGATAGCTAATTTTGAAATCACTGGGTTTAACTTGTATTTGCCATGAAATTAAGACGCACTTTGGTATACGTTGTTCACGAAAATGAAGTCACGACAAGCTCTTGCAGCCGGGACTGTCCGCTTAAAAAAAAACGATTCTTAACGAAGCTCTCTCGATTTTGACTTGATTTTTTTTCTGTTTTGGCTACGTCCTTGTCACCGTCGCCTGGCACCAGCGAGCAAACGAGAAAAGTTCGTGAACGGACTTTTCTCTCCTCTGTGAGGCAGAATTTACTGAAGATACGAGGCGATTATGGCACGTTCATGGCGCGTTTACGTTAAACACGCCGTTTTCAGTTTGCTTCTGCAACTCTTGAGTTTAGCCTTGGTAAAACGAAACTCTGGAAAACTTCAACAAAAGTTCTACGCGCCCCACGATCACTTCTTGTCAATTGCCGGCAATTTTTGACTTAAAATGACAGATAAATTTCCAGCGGCTGCCGGTGTTGCCGCGCCAGCTGCAATCGTATTGCGTACCACGCGGTCTGTGATAGGTATATATGTATAATGCCGCTTGCTCAGACACCTGGTTTGCGGGTAACGGGATTCAAACTTTTGCTTTCTAACACATTTTTTTCTTTCTTCTCTATTTATTAATGAGTCGATGGAACGGACAGGTGGCGACGGAAATCCCGTTATAGGAGCCACGTCCTGGTCAACGGACCGCGTGTTGCAAAAAAAAACAAAAAGGAGATCCGGCTGGACGCCAAAGCCCATCACTTACCCGGTTACTTATAGGCTTGCTGATTTATGTTGTTTCTTCCGAGCGCGTAGTGCTTTGGGGTCGGTGCAGTATGTTCAGCGTATTCGAATCGACACAGTCTAACGGCAACTACCGCGTGCGCGCACTTGAAAAAATATCTGGGTGGTGTTAGGTAAAAAATACGTCTGTCTGGTTCAGCGATGGTCGGATGACTGGGGCGAGCGTCATCTGTCTCGCTCGCAAGTGCGCGGTAGTTCTCTCCTACGCCACCGTGGGTCCGGGCGCTGCGCGCGTTGCGGTGATGTCCGTTGGGTTTTGAATTTAAAACCGCGGGCGGCTCATTACAAAATATATAAAGATTTAGATACCTACCTCGTATACAAGTGTAAAACACCGTATCACTTTTCAGCACTTTTTTATTGCTGGATCGCTTTACCGCCGTAAATTGCATAATTACTTTTCTTCCCATGAACTTTTGAATAATGTCACGGACTGTTCTTGGCATAAGCTTCGGATCTGAGTTGACCAAAAATGACATTCCACTTATCTGAAAAGGAAGAAATGCAAAAATCAGCATACTGCCACAATCTAATCATGCCAATGTAGTAAAACTTACGATCTCCGATCGAAATGATGGGACCGACTTCAGTTGCTCGTCGAAAGCCTCGAACTCGCTCATACTTTCAAATGGCAACTGCCCCATGCGATATTTTGCCATGCAAATTTCAATCGTGCTTTGTCTTTGTTTGTTTGTGCTGTCCTTGCGTCAGTAAGCTGTGCTCGAATTTGTGTTAATTGCATACACACACTGCGGTGGCACTTCAATACAACGGTTTTGACGTCGTCTGAATCTGAAATATTAAAATTAAGTTAATAAATAGATGTGTCATAAGCATAAGAGTAAGAAAAATTGTCAAACTAAAAAATTTCGTACTCACCATTTATATCCAGGCCAATATCATTTTCACTCGACTGGTCCGGAAGTGAAACTTGCTGTACATGCTGAATTGTCGAGGTGACACCCAAATCCTTGGGTTGCAATTTAGAATTGCCTTCGCGCTCCGATGGCATGATATCGGACATTTCGGGCAATGTTTCATCGTCTGTACAGAGTTTGCCCTCGTCAAAAGCATCATAACTGAAATCGGTATCAATTCCTTGTTCTGTTGACGTAGAAGGTTGTGCTGGGTCGGTTTTTCTTAATTTTCCTCTCGGCGTCATAACTGCGCATAAAATAATATCAGAATTATTATAAAATTAACGCAGACAAATTTGTCGTAAAGAAAGTTTTTTTTTTTTTTTGTACAAAATGAAATTGTGACTACTCACTGAATTCATTTGGTAGCTTCTATTAACTGTATTTTATTTTAAAATTCAAATTCTTTATTAAACGGTTTACAAAATGGCTACACAAACTAAAACACCATTTAACTGCCAAATTACCACGGTCCCGTTAGTTTCCGTCCCTTTTCCCTCGGTTCACTTGTCAGCGTCTGTAAAATAAACAAATGGTGAGTCACAGACTCAGGAGCGGTTACCACACACACACACACATACACACATACACCCGATCATGACCAACACGATCCAAATTAACCCGATCGGGGGCGACACGAGACAAACTCGTGACGCACACACTCACTTGAACTTGGCGCGACAAACGCGCCTAAACTACACTCGTGCCGTGACAAACACAACACCTCCTCTTGTGACAAACACAATAGGCAAACACTCAACCAACAAAACACAGCAACCACTCACCTCCTTAAACAGGTCCGCTTCCACTCACAGATAAAACTAATCTGAAGTTGAAACGGACATGAGTTCAATCTGCTGTCAATAATTTAAAAGTGCTGCCAGTCATGCATAAATCCTTTGTAATTTAGTGTTACCAGACTTACCTAACAAACCAACGGTAACACTTCACAGTATCAATACCTCTAATCTTTCGCGCACTTATATTTGTCGATGAAATTTTTCGATCACATTTTGGAGGTTCCTTAACAGACGTGTTAAGACTCAAAATAGTCAAAACGCGAAAAATAATTGAATTCTAAAAATATTTATTTGTTCTTAAAATATCGTTGCTAGCTTAAATTCCAAATATTACGGTTTTAAATTCAACTAGTTAAATTTCATCATCATAAATTTTTATGACTACCCTTACGGTATATCTTGCCTCTAATTGCATTGCATTGTTCAATTTCGCTCGGTCGAAATTTCGATAACAATAGACATTGACCCAGCGGTAAATTTGCTAGTTAAAATCGTCGAAATGTAAAATTTAAATTGAAATAGTTCTCACTCTGAAATTTGTCGTTAACGTGATCGGTCGGATAAAAAAATCTGTTAGCGCGTTCAAGTCGTTTTATTTTACTTGGAACTTAATAAATAATTTAAAATTAAATAAATAAAAAATGATTCGATTTATTATTTAACTTCTAATTTAATTGAGAATGTTAGGAAGTTTTCCTAACATTTTTTGGTGACCCCGACGTGATTAACTATCGTGTTAATCATTTAATAAAAATTGAAATTTCGTGCACACCTATCGTGGATTAGTGCCTGTGAATTAATTAATAAATATGCAATATCGTTTGCATAGTGCAATATAGTTTGCAAGGTGAAACAGTGAAAGCTGCAATATAGTTTGCAGATAACTTGCGTCTCGTTTCGATCGGCCGGTATTGTGAAGAGGGTGTCGTGAGTGACTCAAGGTGTTTAGTTTTAGTGAAATGCCGAAAGAAGGCTCCGAGAAAGGAGAAATAAGTGATCAACCCGATCACACTACAGGTGAGTGACTTAAAGCGTGAAGAGCGTCATTGAAAGGATGCATAACGCGAATTAAAAATTACATTGACGCAAACCAAAACTCTATCACGGTAAAAGAGTTGGAATGTCGTCTTAGTTTGCTGGAAAGGTATTTTTAACAGTTGTTACAAATTCAAGACAGTATTGAATGTCAGGAAGCAAGTCAGGAGTCGCACAGAGACGAAATAGAGACTCAATATTGCATCGTAAAGGCGAAATTATTGAAGCTGAAACATTCGCTCGAGGTGTCGACGTCTAAATCTTCTCCGGCGGGTGAAAATAGTCTTGATTTTACGATGTTTCCGTATACCTCCAAGGTGTCAAATCTTCCGAAACTTACTCTGAAGACCTTTGCTGGCGAGTATATAGAATACACTAGTTTTATGCATGGTTTCAAGAGTTTAGTGGATAAATGTACGGATTTCAGTAGCGTCCAGAAATTCCAGCATTTAATTAATAGCCTCCAAGGTCAAGCATTAAATTTAATAGAAGGATTGGAAATGACGGCCGAAAATTATGGAAAGGCGTTGGATCTTTTAAATGCACGCTATAATAATAAATGTATTATTTTTCAAGCCCATTTAAAAAAGGTGTTTGAGGCTCCTTCGACATTAAAGGGTTCTGCTTCGGATATTAGAATCTTAGTTGATAAGATTAATGTCCACCTCAAGGCACTTCGGTCGCTGGGAACAAATGATGATATCCTAAATACGATTATTCTTCACCTAGTGAGAAGTAAATTGGATGAAGAATCTCATATTAAATGGGAAGAGTCTCTGAATTTCGATGAACTTCCGACGTGGGAAGAATGTGCAAAATTTTTGGGAAAGAGATGTCAACAACTTGAATCAAGACCTTCTTCTTCGAAAAATTCTCGTCAAGGGAATTCGTCTAAATCTTAAAATAAGACCCATCGAAAATCCACTAGCCTCACAGTGTCGAAGCCAACTTGCGTTTTCTGCAATCGCTCAAACCATAGCATTTATCGGTGTTGGAGTTTCGCGAAACTACCGGTGAACGATCGCTATCGAGAAGTGAAGAAATTAGACCTCTGTCTGAGATGTTTGCAAAGGGGACATCTTGCTGGAAGTTGCTCCGCAGAATGCTGTAAGGTGTGTGGAGATAGTCATCATAATTTGTTGCATCGGTACGTATCGTCGGGCGTATCTTCGACACAACCATCTGGTTCTAATTCGGTTCCTAAAACCAATGTTCAGCAAGCTGCTAGGCTTAACACTTCTCTGCACTCCCATATACAAGAGTGTGAAGAAGATCAAGTGATCTTAGCTACCGCTGTTGCAGATATTCGAACCAACTCGGGAGCATTTATTCCTGGTCGAGTGTTATTGGACACAGGCTCGACGCTCAACTTCATATCGGATGAATTTTGTAAGAAACTACAGCTGAAATGAGTTCGAGATTCCAGAGCTATTAGTGGAATTGGGCAACAAAGTTCTAAGTGCCAATTCAAGACAACTGTAATAATTCAATCCAGAGTTGGTGCATTCTGCATGTCGTTTCAAGCCTGGATTCTTCAAAGTATCACCGGCTCCCAACCAGAAAAAACATTGAATATTACCGATTGGAATATTCCCTGCCAGCTTCCCTTAGCAGATCCACAATTTTATCTTCCACGCAAAATTGACATTCTCTTGGGCTCGGATATTACGTATGATTGCCTAATCGAAGGAAAGCTGAGAATATCCCCGGAACACCCAATTTTGAAGAATACCGCGTTAGGATGGGTTGTAGGTGGTCGTTGTCGATCAACCACCGTTGCAACAAACTCTAATATCCTTCTAGCAAATGAAAATGGAGCCTTCATCGATGTTAATGATGATATTTCCAGGAAAATAGAGAGATTTTGGAGAGTCGAAAACGTTGAGTCTAAAGATTGTAATTGGACTCAGGAGCAAATGGAGTGTGAAGAACATTTTAAAACTTACGTGTCACAAATAGATGGGCGTTTTGAGCTAAGGCTTCCGTTTCGCCGAGATCGTCACTTGCTGGGTAAGTCCCAGGAAATTGCAACTAGGAGATTCATGTCATTAGAGCGCAGACTGGAAAGGAATACCGATTTGAAATCCAAGTACGTGGACTTCATGCGAGAATATGAATCGTTAGGACATATGCAACTAGCTAAAATAGGTAATGATCGTGTCAGCTATTTTATTCCACATCACCCAGTTTTACGGCCTGAAAGTTCCAGCACAAAATTGCGAGTAGTATTTGGCGCTTCTTGCAAAACGAGCTCAAATATATCGTTAAATGAGCTTTTTATGTGCGGACCAGTGGTTCAAAATGACTTGTTTTCCATTGTGGTAAGATTTCGATGCCATAAATTTGCAATTACGGCAGATATTCCCAAAATGTACCGGCAGATCTGGATTTCGGAGGAAGATTGGAGCTTTCAAGCAATTTTGTGAAGAGAGTCTCCCAGTGACACGCTGAATACATATTTCTTAAAAACAGTCACATACGGGACTACGTCTGCTCCATTTCAAGCAACTAGGTGCTTAAATTATTTGGCAGAGCAAAATGTAAATAAATATCCTGTTGGCAGTCGTGTGATCAAATCAGATTTTTATATGGATGATTTAATAACTGGCGCGGACTCCTATGAAGAAATCATGCAGATCAGGCATGAAACTGAGAAGATCTTGGAGCAAGGTCGATTTCAATTGAAAAAATGGTTTTCAAATGAGGAACGTTTTTCGAGACAGCATTAGCGAAGCAGACAAGGAAACTCCGTTAAGAATTAATGATGTGGATGTCATCAAAACTTTGGGAATAATTTGGGATCCATTTGAGGATCAAATTTTTTTTCGTTGGCCACTGGAAACAAATTCATCACGGGTAACAAAACGTATGGTGCTTTCTAATATCGCCAGTTTTTTCGACCCATTAGGATTATTGAATCCTATAATTGTCTTGGCCAAGATTTTTATGCAACGGTTATGGACATTACAAGTAGATTGGGATCAATCTGTACCAGACGATTTATCCGAGCAGTGGTATTCATTTTGCGAAGAACTAATGGACATTTCGAAAATTCGAATTCCGCGTTATATATTCGGTAGCCACTCTCTTCACACTCGCGAGTTACACGGTTTCGCGGACGCGTCTTGCAAGGCATATGGTTGCTGTTTGTACGTTCGCAGTGTGGACTCTTATGGTAACATATCCGTTAATCTGATAAGTGGAAAATCCAAGGTAGCTCCTCTTAAATCGTTGTCACTGCCAAGGCTAGAATTATGTGCTGCGTTGCTACTTTCAAATTTATTCAAGGTAGTTCAGCCATTAGTTGGCTCATTATCTACCTTTGGACCGATTCAGAAATAGTACTTCACTGGTTGCATGGGCATCCATCAACGTGGACCACATTCGTATCAAATCGCGTCGCGGAAATTCAGGAGTTAACGCTACCAGATGTAATTTGGCGTCACGTTCCATCGAAGTCCAACCCTGCAGATATCGTTTCTCGAGGAGCTCGTACTAAAGAACTTGTCGAGTCTATCTGGTTTACTGGGCCACAGTTTCTTAAAAAATCTGAAGACGAATGGCCTCCTACTAAATTGATAGATCATGCTGCTAATTTACCTGACAAAAGAAACGTAAAGCCAGTCTTGCTGGCAGCCGAAAATAATCATGATTTAATCGCAAATCATAAATTTGTCAACGATTTGCGTACGTCCTACGGTTTTATAGGATATTATCGATGCGATGCAAAGGTTCATCTCATCATAAGGAAGAAATTAACAAGGAACTAACGGCTACGGAATTAGACGAGTCGCTGCACAGAATGGTATTCATCATTCAGCGTCAAGCATTTGAACGAGAAATTTCATTGTTGAAAAGAAATATGCAAGTCAGCCCAAGTAGTTCACTCAAAGGCTTGACTCCTTTCCTGAATGAAGGCACTCCTCAACTGCTTCGAGTCGGCGGCCGCTTGCAAAATTCTTCGTTACCATACCTTAGCAGGCATCCTGTCCTACTTCCGAAAAATCATCCATTCGTATTTTGCTATGTAAACTACATTCATAAAATTTCTCTTCACGCAGGAGTTCAAGCACTCATATCAATAATTCGTCAGAAGTTCTGGATCCTGAACGCAAAATCGGTGGCAAATTGGGTGGTTAGAAAATGTGTACACTGTTTTCACTACCGCCCAAAGGTACAAAATCAAATCATGGGACCACTACCAGCACTTCGCTTACAAGCAATTCGTGCTTTCGCTCATTCTGGTATGGATTTCTGTGGACCTTTCTGGACAACCTTTAAGCATCGAGGTCAGCTGCGCATAAAATCATACTTGGCCGTATTTGTGTGTTTTGCTACGAAGGCCACTCACTTGGAGGTGGTCTCTGACTTGTCAGCCGATGCCTTTATCGCCGCCTTAAAACGTTTCGTAGGGCGCCGTGGCATCTGCTCAACGCTATCGTGCGACAATGCCACCAATTTCGTTGGTGCCAACTCAAAATTGAAGGAGTTCCGAAAAGGTTTCTACTCGCAGCAAAACAAGGAAGCAACTGTTAACTACTGCGCTGAAGTCGGAATCAATTTCCGATTTATCCCGCCGAGGTCTCCCCACTTTGGTGGATTGTGGGCGGCAGCGGTAAAGTCGGCCAAATACCATATCGTTAGGACTGTTGGACTGGCTTCGTTAACCTTTGAGGAACTAAGTACCGTGGCGGTGCAAGTAGAAGCGATACTCAACTCACGACCAATGGCTGCGATGTCCAATGATCCCAATGATTTTTCTGCACTTACGCCCGGTCATTTTTTAGTAAACGCTCCGCTCAACGCTATTCCGGAAACGGATTTTACAAAACGAGAATTGCATTACCTAAAACGATGGCAAATGGTTTGTGCAATACATCAACACTTCTGGCAAAGATGGTCCCGGGAATATGTTTCCCAGCTACAACAGAAGGTGAAGTGGACGTCTGCATCGTCAAACTTGAAGGAAGACACTCTGGTCCTCTTAGCAAATGAAGATTTACCTCCCCAGAGATGGCTTTTGGGAAGGATTGTGAAGGTGTTTCCTGGGTCAGACGGCCGCATTCGTGTCGTAGATGTTCGTACAACCAAAGGCATCTTCCGTCGTGCAATTACCAAGGTTGCACCATTACCATTGGATGATTGAAGAAGCGTTCCTGGAAGTCTTCAAGGCGGCCGGGTTGTTAAGACTCAAAATAGTCAAAACGCGAAAAATAATTGAATTCTAAAAATATTTATTTGTTCTTAAAATATCGTTGCTAACTTAAATTCCAACTATTACGGTTTTAAATTCAGCTAGTTAAATTTCATCATCATAAATTTTTATGACTACCCTTACGGTATATCTTGCCTCTAATTGCATTGCATTGTTCAATTTCGCTCGGTCGAAATTTCGATAACAATAGACATTGACCCAGCGGTAAATTTGCTAGTTAAAATCGTCGAAATGTAAAATTTAAATTGAAATAGTTCTCACTCTGAAATTTGTCGTTAACGTGATCGGTCGGATAAAAAAATCTGTTAGCGCGTTCAAGTCGTTTTATTTTACTTGGAACTTAATAAATAATTTAAAATTAAATAAATAAAAAATGATTCGATTTATTATTTAACTTCTAATTTAATTGAGAATGTTAGGAAGTTGTCCTATCAAGACGATGGTATATTAAAATTGAATGCAGCGTCACTCAAGATTTTGTCCACAGGTGCTTCGTCACGCGGTCTTTTAGGATTCTTTACTACGCTTCGGGTTATTACTTTATTCTTTTCATTCGTTGCTGTTCCGAGTTTTACCAACATCTTCTTGGCTTCTTCGAACGTTCCTGAGTGATAGACACGAGAAAAACTCATATAAACCATATACATATCTCGAAAATATTGTTTAAATCACTGGAGGGACTTTACTTGCGGATCCTCGAATCTCAACTCGAAAAGTTGGCCATGTTTCTGGTGCCTTCTTTTCAGACTTCACCAACTTAGTTAATAATTTTAAATTGATCTTCGCTGCGGTCGGAATATAGGGCGTGACGAGATGCTTTTTGTTGTATCGAAATAGATCCAGTTGACTGGGACGAAATCTACACTCAACCTTTCTTCGGGATCATCGACGAAGACCACCAACATAAATTTTGTGTCACGAGCCATCTCAATGACAAGGAAAAAAGCCCAGTCAAAATTGAACTTATTACCGAAAGTACACTGAAGCGCAAGCGGCTTATTTAGTCTTCAATGGTTAGGGTTTAGTTACAATGGCTCCGATCCGATCCGGAAAACGGAGAGTATTGAGTTTCTCCATCCGACACACATTTAAAGGGAAATTCGGAAACCCTAGTCACAATCATTGCGGTAATTAGCCGAGACACAAAACGGATGGGTAAAGTTGACCAACTTTCAACTTATATCCGTTCCGACGGTAAGAGGTGAATTATTGAATTTCACCACCTCCTTCCCCACACTAGAAATCACTATTACACCTCGATAATGTCACTTTGATGGATGTCGGAACGGAATCATTGTGACTAGAAAATTTTCTCCTCCGAAGTTGCCGGATCGGATCGGAACCATTGTAACTGAGGCTTTACTGGTATAACAAAAGACGCAGCGTTTTTGACGTCCAGTACTCTTCGGCACGAACTCAATGTCCACTCGACACCACACACGCACACGCGTACAGAACTTGTGAATAAGAAAAAAAGTCCTGAAAAACACTTGAAAAACACTTGAAAGTCGTCGCGATAATCGATCTTGTCAATATGAGAACTACCGGATGACTGTGATATTTTAATTGCTTGTCGAAGAGTTTTCAATTCTTCCGCCGCAACATGAAACGGGTAGTTGCAACAAAGTTTTAGGCCAGGCGAGTAGGGCCGATGCCCGGCAGGTAGCAATTGCCCTTAGTATTTTTTTCGAACGTTTAAATCCTTGTTAAAAAGTTTGTTGACCCGCATGTCGCAGAGGCGCCGCGCTATCGAGTAAGTTTATTACCTAAAAAATACATTCGGGGTTTTCTCGGTCTTACCATAAAGTTTATGGCCCCAGATGTTCATTCGGGTTTTTCCGTGTTGTAAAATGGCCCTTGCAACACGGACTGTCTTTAGTGCGTCGACATCTGGTCGTCATAAATTTTAGACTCGGTTGTTCCCAACATCCTTTTCCGATAATTTCGCATTTTCTTTTACATGTTTCTTGCGAGATCCTTTTTTCTAAAACTCCCAGTCGTGTATCGCACTCTCCGTTGGTTGATTTATCTTTAATTAGGAGTTTGCATAGTCGCAAACAAAGTTCAAGTGCTTCTTGTAAAAACAATAGATTTATCGCAATTCGTGGAAAACAGTAAAATATTAGTGCACAAGGTGGCATACTCTTTTGCAATAACAAAATTATGGATGAGAATCAAAGAAAAAAAAAACTTATGCTCACCCGCTTACGCGTCGAAAGACATTGTGAAACAAAACGACGCAAAACGGATGACGTCAAGGCTAATATCGATGAGGGATATTTGCAACACCCTTCGTGCTCAAAATCTTTTGTACTAGAGAATGCATCACCGTGTGATAATAACACTTTCGAGGACTCGGTAAATAACATAGAAGCAGAAGCAAGTATATTATCTGAAGGAGTTAGCGGAGATGAATCAGGAAATATTAGCGGTACTGATTTCGATGATGAGGATAGTGAAGCCGAGTATGATGAAGTGGAAGAACTTCGTCAGTGGGTGCACCGATCAAAAATACCTCAGAAACAACTCGACGATCTTCTCGGTATTGTACGAAGGAGGTTACTTACTCAACTACCCAAATCATCGAAAACATTTCTCGGAACAGCATTCATCGAATACACAATTCAAAAGCTTGACACACCAAACAGAGATGGCGGTGAATTTGTATACTTCGGTATGACTAACATTCTTCAAAGAACGGTGAACGTATCCTTACATAGAGAACATATCATTTATTTACTTTTCAATGTAGACGGTTTGCCTTTGTTTAAATCAAGCTCGAAACAATTCTGGCCAATACTGTGCAAAGTTTACTCTGAATCCGATTTATACAAAGTATTTCCGGTCGCAATATATGTAGGAGATCAAAAGCCATTAAATTTGGAGGAGTATTTTAAAGATTTTATCTTAGAATTAAACCAGATATTACAGAATGGTATTATGATCGACAACACGTTGCTCCAGATCAGGATCAAATCTTTCATTTGCGATAGGCCTGCTCGATCTTTGCTTAAATGTATAATCAATCACGGAGGATATTATGCATGCGAGCGCTGCATTGTCAAAGGAGAGAGAGTTGAAAATCGGACTGTCTATCCTGCAGTTGATTCTCATAAAAATTTATTTAAACAACGAACTGGAGAGACATTTCGAACGCAAGACAATCCCGAACATCACACCGGAATATCGCCTTTGTTTCGCATTGAACCGTCGATTAACATGGTGACTCAATTCTCGCTTGACTTCATGCACCTTTGTTGTCTCGGAGTCATGAAGAAAGTGCTTGTGGATTTTTGGTTGAATAAGAAAGCGGCAACGCAGCTGAGTCTATCTAGTAGACAGAATTTGTCGAATGCCTTGATTTTGATGCAATCACAAATTCCAGACGAGTTTCAACGCACAACTAGATCATTGCATGATATTGCGAAATGAAAAGCAACTGAATTTCGGTTTTTTCTCTTATATTCCGGTTCAATTCTGTTAAAATGGTTTTAAACAGGCGATTGTATCGCCATTTTATGCTTTTCCATGTTGCATGCCGTATATTGTGCAGTGCAAGCTTGGCGTTGCGGCACAAAAATGAAGCTAAAAAATTGCTGTTGCAATTCGTGAATATTGCAGCCATCTTGTACGGAAGCCGGTGTCAAATAATGAATATGCACAATTTAATACACCTCTCTGACGACGTAATAAACATGAATTGTTCTCTAAGTCACCTGACAGCGTTCCCTTTTGAAAGTATGCTTGGGAAACTCAAAAAAATTATTTATTATTAATTATCGACCATTAGCACAGGTCTGTAGGCGCTTATACGAAATCCGCGATTCAGAATACGCACAAGCGATATTGTCACCGGACATTATGATATTGAAAAAAACAAATCGAAATAAAGATGGCTCACTAAAAATCAAGAAAGTAAGATATAAAGACTTTATCATCTCGAATAGTCCTCCTAATAATACGGTTCTTCTGTCCGATGGAACTATTATTGAAATCTCCCATCTATACAAAAGACCAGAGTCAGACGATATAACATTCTCAGGAAAGATTTTGCACACACTTGAATCAATCTTCAAGTATCCATGTGACTCAGAAATGCTCAAGATGTGGCAAGTAAAAAAAACTAAAATTTCGAAAACGCGTTCAATAACATCAATCTATGTAAAACTCGTAATGCTTACGATAACGACTGGCGCAGAAGAAAAAATATATGCTATTTCCCTTCTTCACTAAAAATATTGGCTGTACCGTAACGTAGTAATAATAATAAATAATATATTTACAAATATAATAATATATGCCTTTTTTAATAAAGTAATAATATTATAAGTAATAACAGTATATAACGCAGAGAAAAAATATTTATTTCTAAAATATAATAATATCTATATGTTTATATCGAAATTTTTTGTTTTAAAAAAAATTATTTTTTAAGTATATTTTGTTGCATTATACCGAATAAATGAATATTATTTTAAAATATATGATTATTTAATTGTTTCAAGTTATTTATTTATTAGTATTTATTTTTATTTAATTATTTATTAGTATTTATTTTTATTTAATTATTTATTAGTATTTATATTTATTTATTAGTATTTATTTTTATTTAATTATTTATTAGGTATAAAACATATACACAACCCATATACTATATCTGCAGTACTGTTATTTTACAGCGACTACATGATAAATTGAATGTCATTTGTGAAATATAATTCTTTTACAAAAATTACACCAAACGTAGCCCAGTCCGGTTTAAAAGTGCGAAGAGACTCTGAACTTACGTTTTATGCCTTTTATACTCATACAGCAGATTATGGCCCTATGATCCGGCGCAAAGTTGGTGACTTTGATCAGAGGCTAGCTATGGTCGTATTACTTATACCAGACATGGCCCTGATCCGGCGCAAGTCTGGCGACCTGATCAGGCTGCCGTACTTATGCCGGACAAGGCCCTGATCCGGCGCAAGTCCGGCGAGCCTGATCAGGCTGCCGTACTGACACCTGACATGGCCCTGATCAGGGCGCCGGAAATCAGGCTAGCCTCAAAATTTTTCTACTCGGGTAGCTGATTGCCTTTATCAGAGTAATTAAAATATAGATAATAATAAGGAAGGCTGAATTAAAACAGACTCAGTTAGATATGGTTGATTCAGATTCTGTTGTTATAAAATACTGTTCTGTATTCCATCTCAGCAACATGTTTGATTTTAGTCATTTGTAAAATAAATACGACTCGTTTTTTCACTCGTGTCATAAACTTTAAACAGAACAGAGGTCTTTTAGTTTTTCTCTATTACAACAGGTTATGGGCCCAGATCCTAGAATTCCAGAATTGTACTGAAATATTGGAAATAGTCTTGGCTTTACGGAAAAAAAAAGAAGGTATTTTTGGTTTTTTGGAAATTACGCCGGCGGATTTTGTGAAAAGAAAAATCACCGACCAGAAGTGCATTAAGTGTGAATGCAGAATGGCCGAAAAGGGCGAAGACAAAATACAGAAATTGACCGGAGCGTCGAATTATTCGACTTGGGCTCGGGAAATAAAAGTTCTGTTGGAATGGCACGATTTGGATGGTGCCATCACGACTCCAGTTGGGACAACGGATGCGCTGAAGCTCAAGAAGGCGCGAGCTAAAATTCTGATCAACATCGATCGTACACTTTACGACGATATTGGTGAATTGGAAACGGCACGCGAAGTTTGGGATAAGTGTCGAGAATTATACGATGATGTGAGCTGGATCAGACTGGCTCGTACAATCGGAGAATTGGTAACGACACGATTGGAGACGTCGTCTTCGATGGATGATTATTTGCGGAAAATCACGACTGCATCGCGTGTGTTGGCTGACTTGGGTCTCAAGATGCAGGATGAGGTGATTTGTGGAATCATTCTGTTCGGACTCACGTCTGAATATGAAGCATTTGTCACCGGATTGGATGGTGGGATGCTCATCAACAAGGAGAAAATGATGACCAGTTTAACTTCAAACACCTTGAAGCGAAGACTGATTGATACGGAACGCGCTAAGCGGGCGATCAACAGTGAAGGTGGAACTGGTAATTCTGGTAATGTGTTCAGAGCATCGGTAAATTACAAAGGAGCCAAATCAGGGAATCCATCTAGAAAGAATGGACCGAGGAATGGTGCGAAAAATAGTGAACTCCAGTTTAAGTGTTTTCGGTGTCACAAAACCGGTCATATGCGTCGAGATTGTCCAGAGCGACTGGAAGGTTTAGATGCAAAGTGCGCGGAGTCAAATCTCAAACCAAAGGCGTTTCTGGCAGTGACATCAAATAGTAAAGCGGCAAAATACTGTGTTTTAACCGGAAAATTGGAGCCAGTGGCACTTCATGCAATGGCGGCCTGTGATGTGGATCATTCGGATGGCATATGGTATGTCGACAGTGGTGCAAGTCAACACATGACTGGAAATCGAAATTTGTTGAAAAATTTTGTGGAAAATGCAGCATACACTGATATTTCGACGGCTGATAACACGCATTTGAAAGTACTCGGTACTGGTTCAGTTGATCTGCGTGTTGAAGACCAAACAATAAGTGCAAAGAACGTTCTGCTTGTATCCGGCTTATCAACAAATTTACTGTCAGTGCATAGAATGGTGAAATCCGGAAAAAGGGTTGAGTTTGATGAAAACGGTTGTGTTGTGCGTGATCGAAGTGACGGCGGTATGGATTTATGTTTGAAACCAAGCAACGGTACCTATAAGTTGCAAAGCGATCCTGTCGCGTTGAAGGCAACCACACACACCGGCGTGAATTTGATGACATGGCATCGTCGACTAGGCCATGTGGCATACGGAGACTTGATTAAGCTGAAGAACATTGTGGATGGATTCAATATCGATGGAGAGCAAAGTGATTTGTCAAAATGTGTGTCATGCTTGAAGGGGAAGCAGAGTCGTGAACCGTTTCACCGCTCGGACACAGTGATCAAATCGAAGCGTGTGTTGGAGCTAGTGCACACAGATGTTTGCGGTCCGATGGAGAATATGTCAGTCGGTGGCGCATTGTATTTCGTGACATTTGTTGATGATTTCTCGAGAAAGGTTTTTGTTTACTTTGCTAAGAGGAAAAGTGATATTCAGCAGTTGTTTGCAGAATGGAAGGCGATGGTCGAGACGCAGACCGAATTGAAACTGAAGGTGATACGTTCGGACAACGGTAAGGAGTATTTCGGTCAGTTTGACCGTATTTGCCGGGAAAGTGGAGTGATTCATCAAACCAGCTGCACGTACACGCCACAGCAGAACGGCGTTGCAGAAAGGATGAATCGGACATTGGTTGAACGGGCAAAATGCATGTTGTACGATGCTAATTTGGAAGTTCCAATGTGGGCCGAAGCGATCAATTGGGCTGCGTACGTGACGAATAGAACAATAAATCGGACATTGGGCAAACGAGTGCCAGAAGAGGTCTGGACTGGACGGAAAGTCAACATTTCCGATATGCGTATATTCGGAACCGAAGTGATGGTGCACATACCGAAAGAAAAACGTCGCAAATGGGACGCGAAGTCGGAATCGATGTTGTTCGTTGGAATCGCAGCGAATCAAAAGGGCTGGCGATGTTTCATCAAGGAAACGAACAATGTCTGCATTAGTCGTGATGTCAAATTCATGGATCCGCCTGGGGTGAAGGTAATTCAGTCTATTCCATCAACTAATACCTCGAATGATATTGTTCTAGTGGAGGAAGTTAAAACTGAACCTTGCACAGGAAACGGTGGAAGAACAACAGGGTTGACAAGCGATTTGAACAGTTTGGTTCAATTGGAGAATTCGATTCAGTTGGGGAATACATCAGATGATTCGAATGATGCAACAATGGTTCAATTGGAGAATTCGATTCAGTTGGGGAATATATCAGATGATTCGAATGATACAATGATTTCAGAAGGAAGTGAGGATTTTGAGGACGCAGAGTTGTCGTGTGTCGACGATCCTAACGACGAGGATTTTGTTCCAACCACACTTGATTCTTCACCGATTATTCAACGTCAGAAATCGGAACGGATTGCCAAGAAGACTGTTGAGACATTGCTGGCATCAGCATATATCGTTGAAACGGTTGAACCCGAAACCGTGGACGAGGCAATGGAATCCGGTAACAAGCAACATTGGATTGCTGCGATGAACGAGGAGATGGAGGCTCATGCTGAAAATGGAACTTGGAGCATGGTCAAGCTGCCACCTGGTCGCAAGGCACTCAAGACGAAGTGGGTGCTTAAAGTCAAAGTCGGAGCTGATGGGCGTGTGGCTCGTTATAAGGCCAGACTTGTAGCGAAGGGTTGCTCCCAGAAGTTCGGGATCGACTACGTGGAGACTTTCTCGCCGGTGGTGCGATATCAATCAATCCGAATTTTGATTGCATTTGCTGCCAGACATCGAATGGGAATTCATCTAATGGATGCTGTAACCGCATTCCTACAGGGTAACCTGGACGAAGAGATCTACACGGAACAACCGGAGCAATACGATGATGGCACTGGGCTTGTATGTAAGTTGGAGCGGGCCATGTATGGTCTTATACAAGCCGGAAGACAGTGGAATCGTAAGCTAGATCGGGCCCTGATAGGATTCGGGTTGACCAAGTCAAAACTCGATCCGTGTGTTTACGTCTCATCCAAGGAGAAGGTAATTGTGGCTATTTATGTTGATGATGTCTTGATTTTTTGGAGGGATCAACATACTTTGGAGAAGATCAAATCTCAACTGTGTGCAGCATTCAAAATGAAGAATCTTGGACGAGCGGAGCAATGCATTGGGCTGAAGATTGAATATGACGATGAAGGCATAGCCATTCACCAAATTGGCTATATTGAGAAAGTGCTTGAGCGATTCGGGATGTCAAGTTGCAAGGCTGCACCAACGCCTAGCGACCCGAGTCAAAAGCTGTCAATTACGATGGTAAATTCCAGTGAAAGGATGTCGGGTATTCCGTACCAAGAAGCTGTGGGCAGTTTGCTTTATTTGGTCCAGGGGACCAGACCCGATATTGCTTTCGCAGTAAATGATGTGAGTAGATTCAACGCGAATTATGGTGAAGCTCACTGGACTGCGGTGAAAAGAATTTTGCGATATCTGCGTGGAACAACCGAGTTTCGCATTCTGTATCGCTATGGAGGTGGTCAATTGCGAGGTTTTTCGGACTCGGATTGGGCGTCGGACATTGACCAAAGACGTTCATGTACCGGGTATGTGTTCATGATAAGCGATGGTGCTGTGTCATGGAGCAGTTCGCGTCAACACACAATTGCTTTATCATCTACCGAAGCAGAGTACATGGCGCTTTCGGAGGCAACCAAAGAGGCAATCTGGTTGCGTCAATTTGTTGACTCGCTCAAAGATATTAATGGGCCAGTTGAGATTAAGTGCGATAACCAGGGTGCCATTTCATTGGCGATGGAGGATATGTTTCGCAAGAGGACGAAACACATTGATATCCGCCATCATCATGTTCGGGACAGGATCGGCGACGGAACGATCAACATCAACTTCGTCGCATCAGAAGCCAACGCAGCGGACGCGTTGACAAAAGCTGTGTCTCGCATCATCATTCAGCGTGGACTGGACATTATGGGCATTGGTTCAAAGTGATAGTTTAAATTGATCACTTGACCCAATGAGTTGGGGTGTTGTTATAAAATACTGTTCTGTATTCCATCTCAGCAACATGTTTGATTTTAGTCATTTGTAAAATAAATACGACTCGTTTTTTCACTCGTGTCATAAACTGTAAACAGAACAGAGGTCTTTTAGTTTTTCTCTATTACAACAGATTCTTAATAATATTATATAAAAAAAGTCAGGTTCAGCCATTTGACTCTATCAGTCAGGTCTTAGGCTAGCGGGGAGCGGAGGTTTAGGGGAGCTTAGGCTATCCGTATAATACTTGTAAACTTTAGTTATTTGACTCAGATTCTTAAGGTATAGTAATAATAAAGAAAAAGTTAAACAGGCTCAGCTAATTGTCTTCATCAGAGTATTTCGTATTAAATATAGTTTATAATACTATACTAATAAAAACAGACTCAGATAGATATCGTGGACTTTACTAGTCAGATGAAAGGTATAATATCAATGAAGGCTGCTAAGCTAGATATGGTATATTCAGATTCTTAATAAATATTAGGTATAATACTAACAAAGACTAACTTGATCAGGTTTAGCTATATATGTTTGATTCTACCAGTCAGGTTCCTAATAATAAAGGCTAACTTAGATGGGATTCAGCTATTTTGTCTTTTTTCAGAGTAATGAAATATAGGTTATAATACTAATAAAGGCTGCTCAGCTACATATGGTTGACGCACATTCTTAAGCTATAATACTAGGCTGATTTAATGAGGTTCTGCTAAGTATATTGAACTCTAGCAGTCAAGTAATAATAATAATAAAGCTTACTTAAACAGGCTGAACCTTTATCAGAGTAATTCATTCTAAATATAGGTTAACTTAAACGTGCTCAGTTAGATATCGTTGACTCAGATTCTTAAGGTATAGTAAAGACAAAGTAAAATAGGCTCAGCTAACTGTCTCCATCTAAGTATTTCATATTAAATATAGATTATAGTACTAAACTTATAAAGACAGACTCAGATAGATATAGTAGATTTTACTAGTCAGAGTCTTAATAAATGTAAGGTATAATACTAAGAAAGGTTGAGTAAACAGGCTTAGATAATTGTCATGATCAAAGTAGTTCATGTAAATATGGGTTATAGTACTAGGCTTATTTAAACCTTAATCAGAGTAATTCATTCTAAATACAGCTTAACTTAAACGCGTTTAGTTAGATATCGTTGACTCAGATTCTTAAGGTATAGTGAGTGTAGTGTAGTACAAGTGGGGGGTGTTTTTCCTATATATAGAACGGCTTAAGCTACAATGTCGAAACTCGGTGTGTATATGTAAATCAACTAGAAAAACAATTTCTATATAGAACGGCGGTCCCCCACTAGCCTAAGCCCATGACCTGCAGTTCCGGAGGGAAAACTAAATTGATAGTTCATTGGTTCCTGGAATTTGATTTCATCAATACATATAATCAAACAATTAACCTTAAATTTTTTTTCATGATTGGTACGGTTTATCCTAGTTGAGTTGATACCGCAAGCTTCGAAAGCAGGTGAAATTCTTGTTTTGGTTTGTCTTTTCTTAAATTTCTTGTTTATTATTTTGATGGAGTATTTTTGATTTATCCTAGTTTGTTTTGAGTTTATACATTTTCTTCGGAAGTAGGTGGTCTACCTTACATTTGAACCTTATTAAGTCAGCCTTTATTAGTATTATCTCTTACGAGTCAACCATATCTAGCCTACAACCGTTTTTTTTTTCATTCCTCCGCAATAAGAAGTTCACAGCTTTTGATTAAAATTCCTCCCCATATAACTGTTAAAAGAAGATCACACAACTGTCAAAAAGCTTGTGTACCAAACAACAGTAAAAACCTCATATAACTATGAAAAAGTTCGTGTCCCATACAACTGTCAATACATGTAATTATCTAAGCAGTCTTTATTAGTATTATACGTTAAGAATCTGTGTATGAGCTAAGTCGCTTTTATTAATATTACACCTTAAGAATCTGAGTTAACCATATGTAGCTCAACAGCTTTTATTAGTATTATACCTAAAATCTGACTTGTAAAGTCACTGGTTGAGTCTGTTTAAGTCAGTCTTGATTATTATTATAGCCAACATTTCTGATAAAGACAATTAGCTGAGTCTGTTAAAACCAACCTTATTATTGTTATAATCTGACTTGTAGAGTTAAACATATTTAGCTGAACCTTATTAAGTCAGCCTTTATTAGTATTATTCCTTAAAATCTGAGTCAACCATATTTAGCTGAGCAGTCTTAATTAGTATTATCACCTATATTTCTGATAAAGGAGCCTCTCTAAGTCAGCCTTATTGTTGTTATAACTTGACTGATAGAGACAAATATATATAGCTAAACCTTATTAAGTCAGTCTTTATTAGTATTTTTCCATAAGAATCTGTGTCAACCATATCTATCTGAGCAGACTTTATAAGTATTATAACCTATATTACTCTGATAAAGACAATTAGATGAGCCTGTTTAAGTCAGTCTTATTATTGTTATAACTTGACTGCTAGAGTCAAACATATTTAGGTGTACCTTATTAAATCAGCCTTTTTTAGTATTATACCTTAAGAATCTGAGTCAACCATATCAAGCTTATTAACCTAACCTGTTCGAATATTAACTGCTTTTTGACCTGACCTGTTCCTTTATTATTGTTAAAATCTATATTTAATATGAATTTTCTCTGATAAAGGCAATTAACCTTATTATTGTTATAACTTAACTGGTAAAGTTAAAAATATATCTCTAAGACTTTTTAAGTCAGCCTTTATTAGTAATATAATCTATATTTAATATGAATTACTATGATAAAGTCAATTAGCTGAGCCTGTTTAAGGTAGCCTTATTATTATTATAATCTGACTGAAAGAGTAGGTGAACCTTATTAATTCAGCCTTTATTAGTATTATACCAAACACTTATTAGAAAAATCTGCCAACAATCTGGGCGTAACTTTATTATTTTTTCCGGTAGAAGTTATTAACGCGTTCAATTCTGAAATGCGGGGGAGGCTACTATGTGACTGAAAACCTATCAAAAAGAACAAGATCGTGGAAGTGAAAATCTGATTGGATCTGAGAGATATGGAATAATTTATGAAAAAGTACACAATCACTTTACACCCCCGTAGAGGTCAATTATGGAGAATACATGGAATAAAATTAAATTCAATATTTGGGACAAGGTAGTAGATATGTCGAAAATCGTGGGAAAATATGCATTCTATTTTCACAGATATTTTTTTTGCCCCCCAATAGATATTGGTTTTTTTTTTTATTCAAAATTGTTTTTCTAGTTGATTTAGATATACACACCGAGTTTCAACATTGTAGCTTAAGCCGTTCTATATATAGGAAAAACACCCCCACTTGTACCACACTACCCTTAGGGGTCGAATTTCAAAAAACCTTGAAAAAACTTTCTAGGTATTCATACGAAGAATCCGTAGAATAAAATTAAATTAAATATTTGGGACGAGCTATATGACGAAAATCGTGAAAAAAAATGCATTCTATTTTCACAGATAATTTTTTTTTGCTCCCCTTCTGAACGCCAATACATATTTGAACTTTTTTTAATCAAAATTGTTTTTCTAGTTGATTTACATATACACACCGAGTTTCGACATTGTAGCTAAAGCCGTTCTATATAAAGGAAAAACACCCCCCACTTGTACCACACTACCCTTAGGGGTCGAATTTCAAAAAACCTTGAAAACGCTTTCTAGGTATTCATACGAAGAATCCGTAGAATAAAAGTGAATTCAATATTTCGAAAGACTTTGTAAATATGACGAAAATCGTGAAAATATATGCATTTTATATATGTTTATTATATTTGCAAAAATTTTTTTTTGCCCCCCTTTCTGATCACCAATGAATATTCAAATTTCTTTTTATCACAATTACTTTTCTAGTTGATTAACATATACACACCGAGTTTCAACTTTCTAGCATGAACCGTTTAATAGTTAGGAAAAACACCCCCTACCCCCGTAGCAAACCCCTAAAAAAAATTTATTTTTTCAACATTCCGCTACTATAGCTCTATCTAAATACCAAGTTAAAGGCTTATATCATTACAGGTTCTCAAGATATAAGCATCGGAACTTTTTCATTTTCACCCTCCCCTACCCTCCCCCTTTACACCCTCAACCCCAAAACTTTTTTCCCTACTAGATTTTAATTAGCGCTACTTCTGGTAAAAATTCTAAGCATCTATCTTAAACTGTTCTTGAGATATGAAATGTGTTTGATTTGAAAAATTCTCATCCCCTCCACTTCTATGCTCCACCTCCCACTTAAAAATTTTTACTTTGATCAATCTTTATTTGTCGACCTTTATACCCAAACCGAATTTTATTTTTCTAGAGCAATAGGTTCATAAGATATCGTAATCTAAAGTTTTTCACCCCCACCAGCATACACAACTTCCCCCACCCAAAATTTTTCTTGATTCTGTTCTCCTAGTATAACTACAAATATTTGTTAAGTTTGAATTGTGTTCCATTAACGGTTTAGGAGATATAGATTTTAGAATGTGTCTATCTCGCCTTTTTTGGGTTTCGGACGCATTACACTTCCCCCCACTCTCACACCTCTTGATCAATATTGACAATTTTTCTGCAAATGGGTCTACTATCAGAGCTCTATAGAAATTCCAAGTTTCAGCGTCCTATCATTAGAGGTTACTGAGATCTAGAAACCAAAATTTTCGGTCTAAAACACTTCCCCCTCCTTCCCCCTCACACCCCTACCCCTAAAAATTTGGTCACTTCAAGGAGCCTACCCCGTTTATTCGTTAAAAAAATTTCAATTCAATATCTTAAATCGTTTGGCAGCTACGAGCCTCCAAACGATCTTGCGTACGGCGGACAGACGGACTGAAAATTTTTATTGCTTTTTTCGCGTCTACTAGTTATGAAACGTGAAAATAAAAATTTTGATGGTAGCAAATTTTTTTTTTTTAAAATCAATCACAATACTTAATTATTAAAATAATAAAGTAAAACTGAGTGAATCATATCTAGCTGAGCCTGTTTAACTCAATCTTTATTAGTATTATATCTTACATTTATTAAGAGTCTGAATCATCCATGTCTAGCTGAGTCTGCTTAAGTCAGCCTTTATTAGTATTATATCTTAAGAAACTGAGTCAACGATATCTAACTGAGTGTGTTTAAGTTAGCTTTCAGCAGTATTATAACCTATATTTAATATGAATTGCTCTGATAATTGAGCCTGTCTTAGTCAGTCTTGTTATTGTTATAACCTAACTGATAGAGTTAAACATATAAAGATGAGCAGTCTTTATTAGTATTATAACCAATATTTAATATAAATTACTCTGATAAAGACAATTAGCTGAACCTGAACCTGAACTTAAGTTAGCCTTATTATTATTATCATAACCTGACTGGTAGAGTCAAACATATTTAGCTAAACCTTATTAAGTCAGCCTTTGTTAGTATTATACCTTACATTTGTTTAAAATCTGACTAATACCTATCTAGCTGAGCCTTCTTAAGTCAATTTATTATCTATATTTAATACATGAATTACTATGATAAAGTAAGTCCTTAAGTTAGCCTTATTATTATTATAAACTGACTAGTAGAGTCAAACATATTTAGCTGAACTTTATTAAGTTAGTCTTTATTAGTATTATAACCTGACTAGTGGAGTCAACCATATCTAACTGAGCCAGCTTAACTCAACCTTTATAAGTATTATAACATATATTTAATATGCATTACTCTGAAAAAAAGACAAAATACCTGAGCCTGTCTAAGTTAGCCCTTATTATTAGGAACCTGACTGGTAGAATCAAACTTATATAGCTGAACTTGATCAAGTAAGTATTTGTTAATATTATTCCTAACATTTATTAAAAATCTGAATCTATCATATCTAGCTGAGCAGCCTTCATTGATATTATACCTTACATCTAACTAGTAAAGTCCACGATATTTATCTGAGTTTGTTTTTATTAGTATAGTATTATTACTTAAGTTTAATATGAAATACTCTGATGAAGACAACTAGCTGAGCCTGTTTAATTTTGTCATTATTTTTATAATACCTTAAGAATCTGAGTCAACGATATCTAACTAAACACGTTTAAGTTAAGCTGTATTTAGAATGAATTACTCTGATAAAGGTTTAAATAAGCCTAGTATTATAACCCATATTTACATGAACTACTTTGATCATGACAATTATCTAAGCCTGTTTACTCAACCTTTCTCAGTATTATACCTTACATTTATTAAGACTCTGACTAGTAAAATTTACTATATCTATATAGTATAGTACTATAATCTATATTTAATATGAAATACTTAGATAGAGACAGTTAGCTGAGCCTATTTTACTTTGTCTTTAGTATTACTATACCTTAAGAATCTGAGTCAACGACATCACCTAGATAACTGAGCACGTTTAAGTTAACCTATATTTAGAATGAATTACTCTGATAAAGGTTCAGCCTGTTTAAGTAAGCTTTATTATTATTATTACTTGACTGCTAGAGTTCAATATACTTAGCAGAACCTCATTAAATCAGCCTAGTATTATAGCTTAAGAATGTGCGTCAACCATATGTAGCTGAGCAGCCTTTATTAGTATTATAACCTATATTTCATTACTCTGAAAAAAGACAAAATAGCTGAATCCCATCTAAGTTAGCCTTTATTATTAGGAACCTGACTGGTAGAATCAAACATATATAGCTAAACCTGATCAAGTTAGTCTTTGTTAGTATTATACCTAATATTTATTAAGAATCTGAATATACCATATCTAGCTTAGCAGCCTTCATTGATATTATACCTTTCATCTGACTAGTAAAGTCCACGATATCTATCTGAGTCTGTTTTTATTAGTATAGTATTATAAACTATATTTAATACGAAATACTCTGATGAAGACAATTAGCTGAGCCTGTTTAACTTTTTCTTTATTATTACTATACCTTAAGAATCTGAGTCAAATAACTAAAGTTTACAAGTATTATACGGATAGCCTAAGCTCCCCTAAACCTCCGCTCCCCGCTAGCCTAAGACCTGACTGATAGAGTCAAATGGCTGAACCTGATGAAGTTAGTCTTTTTTTATATTATATTATTAAGAATCTGAATCAACCATATCTAACTGAGTCTGTTTTAATTCTGCCTTCCTTATTATTATCTATATTTTAATTACTCTGATAAAGGCAATCAGCTAAGTCAACCTTGTTATTATCACACTGTAGGAAACTGAGACAAACAGCTGAACCTAATTGATTTGGTATTTCTTAGTATTATACCTTAAGAAACTGAGTCAATAATATCAAACAGAGCAGTCTTTATTATTACCTATATTACTATGTTAAAGGCAATTAGCTGAGCTTGTTATTATCACACCGAACATTGATTAGGAACCTGAGTCAAATAACTAAAATTCACCTTTACATGTATTATACAGATAGCTTAAGATTTCCTAAGCCCCCCGCTAATTTTCGGATAGCCTTAGTCTCTCACTAGCCAAAGCCCCCCGCTACCCTAAGTTTTGGATAGCCTAAGTCCCCGCTAGCCTAAGTTTTCGTTTAGCCTAAGTACCCGCTCCCCACTAGCCTAAGTTTCAGATAGCCTAAGTCCCTGGCAACTACCGCGAAAAAGCTCAAAACCCCGAAAAAAAAACTCCCAGTTTTATGCAAAAAAAAGAAAAACGCCCAATTTTATGCAACGGAAAACGAAAAAAAAACCTAAAGCTCTCAACAACCGACAAAAAAGGCCCCTAAAAAAAAAACGCAAACGAAAAAAGCAAAGCTCTCAACAACCGACAAAAAAAGCCCCTTTAAAATAATCGCCCAATTTTATGCAACGGAAAAAATCAAAGCTCCAAAGCGTCAAAAAAAGCTCGGGGTGTAAATTCCTTATCAGCTTCATACATGACTATGACGTCATCCATACAAAAGCTTCCACCCCATCCACCCTTGAGCCAGAAATGGCATATCCATACTACTACTGTGACTTCTGAATTTGTGATCAATCATTTTATCTCTTTTACTGCCTTTAGTAGACTATTCCATTTTAAACGATATTCAACCATTTTATATGATTTTGCTATAAAACATTGATATTTTACGATTTCTTCTTAGTCAGTCTCAGAATGCGGTTTATTAAACAACGTCAAACACTGTCAGTACAAAATGCTGATATTACAAATTATGATGAGAAAATAAAACATAGCCATTTACTACCTAATAATATTTGAAGCCTAATTGTTGGTCCTTCAAATTGTGGTAAAACTAATGTTATGATTTCCTTATTAGAGCATCCGAATGGTGTTAAATACAAAAATATTTACATATATTCGAAATCGTTACATCAACCGAAATATCAATATTTAAAGCGAGCTGTAAGTCCTATTTCTGGACTAGGTTTTCATACATTTTCAAATAATAGTGAAGTGATTGCACCTGAAGAAGCTGAATCTAATTCTCTGTTTATTTTCGATGATATTGCAAGTGAAAAGCAAGATAATGTTCGATCATATATCTGTATGGGACGTCATCATGATATTGATAGTTTTTATCTCTGTCAGACCTATACGAGAATACCAAAGCATTTAATTCGAGATAATGCCAATTTTATAATAATATTCTAACAAGATGATATGAATTTGAAGCACATTTATAACGACCATGTAAAATCCGATATTTCATTCGATCAATTCAAAAATATTTGAGCAAAGTGTTGTGGAAAGATAAATATGGTTTCCTCGTAATTGATAAAGAGAGTCCTCTGATAAAAGGAAGATATAGAAAAGGATTCGATATATTTATATTAGCATGATAGAAACAGCAGTTAATATTCGAACTGGTCAGGTCAAGCAGTTAATATAAGAACAGGTTTAGCAGTTAATATCAGAACAGGTCAGGTCTAAAAGAGAACAGGGTAGGTCAATAAGCAGTTAATATCAGAACAGGTTAATACCTGATCAGAGCGATTCGATATATTTATATTAGCATGATAGAAACAGCAGTTAATATTCGAACTGGTCAGGTCAAGCAGTTAATATAAGAACAGGTTTAGCAGTTAATATCAGAACAGGTCAGGTCTAAAAGAGAACAGGGTAGGTCAATAAGCAGTTAATATCAGAACAGGTTAATACCTGATCAGAGCTGTTCAAAAAGCTGTTAATCCCTGTTCAGAGCTGTTAAAAAAGCTGCTAATACCTGTTCAGAGCTGTTCAAAAGCTGTTAATACCTGATCAGAGCTGTTCAAAAAGCTGTTAATACCTGTTCAGAGCTGTTCAAAAAGCTGTTTATACCTGTTCAGAGCTGTTCAGAGCTGTTCAAAAAGCTGTTAATACCTGTTCAGAGCTGTTCAAAAAGCTGTTAAGACCTGATCAGAGCTGTTCAAAAAGCTATTAATATTAGAACAGGTCAGGTCAAAAAGCTGTTAATACCTGATTAGAGCTGTTCAAAAAGCTATTAATACTAGAACAGGTCAGGTCAAAAAGCTGTTAATAACTGTTCAGAGCTGTTCAAAAAGCTGTTAATATCAGAACAGGTCTAGCAGTTAATATCAGAACAGGTCAGGTCAAAAAGCTGTTAATATCAGAACAGGTCTAGCAGTTAATGTAAGAACAGGTCAGGTCAAAAAGCGGTTAATAGCTGTTCAGAGCTGTAGTTGATCAGACCATCAGTTTCATGCAATTTGATAACAACTCAATTCAGTTGGAGAGCAGTTCAAAACAGTACATATAAAAGGAGTTCAGCGCAGTATAAAAAATCCTTTAGAAGATTTCAACATAGTAAACAACACTTTAAAATTAATATTGGAAGAATACTTGAAGCTTTAATTTACTGTTGTAAACAAGATCAGAGGAACAATTAACAAAAATCTGCTATCAGTCTGGGCGCAACTGTATTATTTTTCCGGCAGAAGTTCAGAACGCGTTCAATTTGGGGATGCGGTGTATGTTACTATGTAACTGAAAACCTAACAAAAAGTTCGGGAAGCGGTTAGAAAAGGGTGTAACATATAAATTAAATAATTGGGTCATATTCCCGGATGCGGTCTAGAGGTTGAAAAAAACAAAACTTAAAAATAGGTGATTATTAAACAAACCTGGGGAAGTAAAAAGATATTCGATATCTGATCAGACCTGAGAAACATGGTGGAATTCATGAAAAAGTATACAACCAGTTTACACCCTCTTAGGGGTCGAATTTCAAAAAATCCTGAAAACATATTCTAGGTATTCATATCAAGAATCCGTAGAATAAAATGAATTCAATATTTCGGAAAACCTAGTAGATATGACGAAAATCGTGAAAATATATGCATTTTATATTAACCGATATTTTTTTTTGCCCCCCTTCTGAACGCCAATGAATATTCGAATTTTTTTTTATCAGAATTACTTTTCTAGTTAGTTTACATATACGTACCGAGTTTCAACTTCCTAGCATAAGCCGTTCTGAAGTTAGGGAAAACACCCCCCACCACCGTACCATACTACCCTTAAAAAAAAAAATGTAATTTTCCACCATGCCACTACTATAGCTTTACCTAAATACCAAGTTTCAGCTTCCTATCATTATAGATTCTTAAGATATAAGCATCGGAACTTTTTCTTTCTCACCCTTCCCCACCCTCACCCTCTTTACCCACACCATCGAACTTTGTTTCCCTACTAGGGTTTTATTAGGTCTACTTCTGGTAAAAATTTGAAACATCCATCTTACACTGTTATTGAGATATGAATCGTGTTATTTTTGAAAAATTCTAATCCCTCCCACTTCCGTGCTCCTCCACCCCCTTCAAATATTTTACTTTGAGCAATCTTTATTTTTCAATCTTTATAATAAAACCGAATTTAGTTTTTCTGGTCCAATTGGTTTGTGAGATATCGTAATCTAAAGTTTTTCACCCCCCCACCCCCGTACGCCACTACTCCCACCCAAAAATTTTGTTTCAATCTACTCTCCTAGTATAACTACAGATATTTGTTAAGTTTTAATTGCTTGCTATTAATGGTTTAGGAGATATGGGTTCTAGAATTTGTCGATCTCGGCATTTTTGCGTTTCGGACGCATTATTTCCCCCTCCACTCCCACACCCCTTCACCCATATCTGTTTTTTTTTTGCAAATAGGTTCATTATCAAAGCTCTATAGAAATTCTAAGTTTCAGCCTCCTAACACAAGCGGTTCCTGAGATCTAGAAACCTAAATTTTTGGTCTAAAACGCTTACCCCGCCTTCCCCCTTACACCTCCTCCCCTGAAAATAATGTCAATTCAAGGGGTCTATCAAGTCTATTCTTAGAAAAAATTTTAATTTAATAGCTCCACTGGTTTGAGAGCTACGAGCCTTCAAAGATTTTGGGGCGGTCGACGTACGGCGTACGGAGTGAACATTTTTATTGCTTTTTTCGCGTCTACTAGTCATGAAACGTGGAAAAAAAAATTTTCAGGGCATCAAATTTTTTTTTTTAAAAATCGGTAACAATACTGTATTATAAATAATACAGTAATAAACAATTACTCAGTCAAATTGTAAAGACAACTAATTCGATAAGAAAAAAATATAATCAATTAAAATTAGCTAAAGCTAATGCAGGCATTCAATTAGAACAAACTTTTAAACCAATCACAAGTCCTCTCAATGAACTAGTTAAAAGAACTGTTTAGATTCAACGTTTTGTTAATTCCATGTAGCCTGGGGTAAAATCGCTGATTGCATTCCACCCTAATAACGGATGCAACGTAACACCTCATAAAACTGCACGCCAAGTCTAGAATACTGAGATAACGAATTAACATACCACGGTTCTCGCTAATCAGCGAATTTGCTTCAGGCTGCATGGAGCAAAAAAGGCAAACTGTATCGGACATCGGATACTAACGCTAAGCACGGGAACCAAGCATATTTCAATGCACATAAGTGCAAGTGAGATATGCTTGGTGTCCTATTTCTTAATTGGTCTTGTGAGGTCGAGAAAATCTTGACTCCCACGATCAGGTGGAGTCAGCATTTTCTCGATGCACAAGACATTATCGCACCTACGTAGCAACTTAGGAAAAAATATTTATTACTGTCTGTCGGTTTTTTCCCTTGATCGGAGCCGGTCGAATCCAATTAGAATTGCCTTCAGCCCCTTTTTGTGTTACTCTTGCCGTTGTCAAAATCAAAAGGTAAAATAAGAAACAATCCAATTAGTATTGCCTTCAGCCCCCCCCCTTTGCTTACCGTGCCGTTGTCTAAATTCAAGTTTAATAAAAGTCAGAAACAATTGTGTGAAGTGTGTGATTGTAACCGAAAATCAAGAGAAATAAAAGGGTTTATAACATTCTAAAAAGGTTCCGTTGTGTTCATAACAAAGTTAAGGATTACAGTAAACCCGTGGCAAGAAAAACGCTTCTTGTACACAATAAATTAACATTTGGTGACCCCGACGTGATTTTGTTTCGGTGTTTGTGTTGTGAAACATCCAAGTATGGACAACTTCGCGGACTTAGCTAAGGAGCAGGCGACCATCGGCAAGAACCTGGAACCGCTGCTGTCCAACTACAAGAAGGATGGCTCAGCTCGGAAGACCGTGGAGTATTTAAGGACAAGGAAGTCAAGGCTCGAAGAACTATGGACCCAGTTTTCGACCAATCATCAAGAAATGCAGCTCTTCGAGGACGATCAACCAGATCATCCTTACTTCCAGAAGAACTACTTCCTCAACGTACAGGAGGAATACCAGCAGGTCATAAGTGATATTACTCGGCGGCTTGAGGGCTTCGCTGGCTCAATGCAAACCACCTTCAGCGGTTGTGATGAGGCAGGGCATTCACAAGCTAAATCATCATTGGCTTCGCAACAACAGCTGGAAGACAACAAGCAGACACAGAAGCACTCGATGAAGAATGCAGAACATTCTCAACAATCATCATTGGCTTCGCAACAACGGCTGGAAGACAACGAGCAGACACAGAAGCACTCGATGAAGAATGCAGAACATCCTCAACAACTAGAGCTGCAGAGACGAGTACGGGTGCAGCACCATCTCATTGAAGCACTGAGGAGATTGATGGATGGTGTCGCAACAAATAGTGGACTTCTGACAAGGCAGTATTCCATGGTAAAAACAAAAACCATCAGCGAATATTGGGCCAAGATCCAGCTCATCACCCAGGAGATCTGGGATATGCCGGATATCTATGATCACATGGCGTTCGACGAGGCCAATTACTACGCGCTTGAGGATCGAGTGCAAAACACATTGATAACACTTGCAGGCGACACAGCTGATATTCAACCCATTCGCATGGCCGATAAAGCGATCTCCTTGCCAAAGATCACCATCCCAGTGTTCGACGGAGATTACCTCAAATGGCAGCAGTTTCACGATCTTTTTGAGCAGACGGTGCACAGACAACCCATTGGGAACGCACAAAAAATGTTTTACCTGAAGACGAACCTAACTGGCAGCGCTGAGAGACTCATTCGTCATCTTCCAGTGTCGGATGCGACATATGTTACAGCTTGGGATACTCTTAGGAGTCGATACCAAAATAAGCGCATCCTCGTTAATACACTACTGGAGAAGCTCATAACGCAGTCCGCCACCAGCAATGAATCAGCAGAGCTCATTAAGGGACTGCATGACACAACAAGAGAATGCATGCGAGGCCTTCAAAATCTCGGACTCGATGTGCAATCGTGGGATCCAGTTATTCTACACATCGTACTCAAAAAGATCGATAGGCACACTCACGGGTTATACGAACAATCTTTGGACAACCCGAGGGAGCTTCCTTCGTTAGAAGACTTCCTGAATTTTCTGGAGATGCGCTTTCAATCATTAGAAGTGCTAGGCGACAAGCAACCAGGAAGCAAATATAAGAAGACGACGTCACTCATAACCAACTCTGTGAGCCAAACATGCAGGATGTGCAAGCAGAATCATCAGATCTTTGGCTGCCCACAGTTCTTGGGACTATCTCCAGCGGACAGATTCCAGCAAATACATACTCTCAGGCTTTGCCGAAATTGCCTGAAGGACGGCCATCACGCTCAGCAATGCACAGCCAGATGCTGTCTAAAGTGTTCTGAGAAACATAACACGCTGCTTCATCGTGACACAATCAGTAACGAAAATCATCTGAGACAGTCAAGTGTCAACCCAATACCAAGCCAAGGGAGCCTCCAATGCTCTCTTCAAGAAAATGTACCATCGTCTTGTGAACCACCACAACAGTCAGGCCAGTCAGGCACATCATTAACCACTCAAGCGGCCAAGAAACCTGGAACTCATCAAGTGTTACTTGGCACCGCATTAGTATCAGTTGTCGGTCATGATGGTCGGCAGCACAATTGCAGAGCAGTCCTGGACTCCGCATCGCAGTTGAACTTCATAACAGACCGGCTGCTTAAGAAATTGAAGATCTCTAGCAGCAACCACAAGGCCACCATCTCAGGCATTGGGCAATCCAGTCTGGCCACATCGAGAAGGGCAAACATCCGAGTGAACTCCCTACACACGGGATTCACAACCACACTGGAAGCCGTAATCATTCCGGAAATCTGTGGCCAGCAGCCACCATTATTCATCGACATATCTGACTGGATAATTCCCTCAAACATCAAACTTGCGGATCCTAACTTCAACACACCGCAGAAGATCGACCTATTGATTGGAGCGGAATTCTTCTACGATCTTATGTCAATTGGGCAGATCAAGATCGGCAGCGGATTGCCATCGATGCAGAACACGTTGCTTGGCTGGATAATCTCAGGGCAGGCACCCACAACCTCCTCGAAACCAACATTTTGTGGAATCAGCAGTGCAGAACTAAACGACCAGCTAGAGAAGTTCTGGGCACAGGAGGAACGGCTACCAGGTTCAAGTACATCAAGAACCGAACCAAACTTCGTCACAACAATCACTCGACAAGCAAATGGGAGATTCATGGCCGAAGTTCCCCTACGTGAGGATCCTAGCGCTTTGGGAGAATCACGAAACACGGCGATTAGGCGATTTCTCGCACTAGAAAGGAAATTGGCCAAGGACGTTACGCTGAAGAACGAGTACTCCAGGTTCATAAAGGAATACCTCATGCTGAACCACATGGAAGAAATAAACGCACCAGAAATTCCAAAAATTCACTATTTCTTGCCGCATCATTGCGTGTTGAAGCCCACCAGCAGCACAACAAAGCTTCGCGTTGTATTTGACGCATCGGCGAAGACGACGTCAAACAAATCTCTGAACGACATCATGCATACAGGACCTACGATTCAGGATGATTTGTTTTCTGTGTGCTTGCGATTCAGAACACACAAGTACGTTTTCACCGCCGACATAACGAAAATGTACAGGCAGATTGACGTCACACCTCCCGCCAGAAATCTCCAACTGATCGTCTGGAGAGACCACCCTGATGAACAACTGCGCTACTATCGATTGCGAACCATAACGTACGGCACTACTGCGGCTTCCTACCTCTCTACAAAATGCCTTCAACTACTAGCAGAAGCCGGCCAATCAACCTACCCGCTAGGAGCTCAAGCAATAAATGATTTTTATGTCGATGACGTAATGACCGGAGACAACGACCTGGGAACGGCCTTACAGATACAACGGCAGATGATAGCCCTACTCAAATCAGCTAAACTTCACCTGCGTAAGTGGTGCGCGAATCATACGGCGCTACTAAATGAAATACCGAAGGAAGACGTGGAATTGCAACTAGACATTGCCGATGAACCAACAGGTCAGATTAAGACACTAGGTCTCACCTGGCATCCCAAACTCGATGTCTTTGCGGTGACTACATCATGGAAGGAGCCACGACAAATCACCAAACGTACGATTCTTAGCGATATCGCCCATTTGTTTGACCCACTGGGTTTCGTTAATCCGGTCATCACCGCCGCGAAGATATTCATGCAGCAACTATGGTGTCTAAAGCTGGACTGGGACGAAGCAATACCGGCAGAGTTACACACGCGTTGGGTAAGGTTCCGGCAAGAGTTGAACAAGCTAAACACCATTCGGGTTCGAAGGTACCTGGACACGAAGAATGCAATTATCAGCCTCCACGCGTTCTCAGACGCAAGCGAACGAGCCTACGGAGCAGTGATATATGTATGCAGCACAACCAAGGAGGGAGAGACCACGACAAACTTGCTTTGCTCCAAGTCGAGAGTAGCACCGGTTCGAGCCATAACCTTGCCAAGATTAGAGCTATGCGCCGCCAATCTAATGGTGCATCTGGTCAGCAAGGTAAAATCCATATTGAAGTTGGACATAGCCGAAACCCACTATTGGACAGACTCTCAGATAGTACTCGGCTGGATTCAGTCACTATCAACCACCTATCGCACGTTTGTAGCCAACCGGATTGCTGCAATTCAGGATTTGACCAATCCCAGTGAATGGAGGCACATTAGCTCAAAAATAAATCCGGCAGATCTAGTTTCCCGAGGATGCCACCCAGATGAACTTATAGGGTCCGCTCTCTGGTTCAATGGTCCACCATTTCTATCGAAGGAAAAAATCGACTGGCCTTGTGTGCTCGCAGAGAAACCAACAACCCTCCCCGAAGGCAAAATTATGAAGACAGCATTACTGAGTTTCGAACGCAATGATCACTTTAGTGAGAGGATCAACCATCGAAATTCCTTCGAACAACTGAAGAGAATCATCGCTTACGTCATCAGAGCAGCTGACGCATTTCAAGGCAAGCGGAATAAATCTTTATCTGCCTTGCTTACGATGGCAGAGCTGGAGGACGCTCTCAACATAATAGTCAGACAGATGCAGCGCCAAGAATTTGCCAAGGAACTCACCAGCTTGCACAATGGAGCGACTGTCGACAGGCAAAGCAAGTTACACAACCTCGCACCATATCTAGATACGTACGGCATCATACGAGTTGGTGGCAGATTACAAGAGTCAACATTGTCAGAGGACGCCAAGCACCCCATGCTACTGCCGAATTCTCACTCATTCACGAAACTTCTCATGGCTGACCTTCATAAACTGAATCTTCATGCAGGTCCTCTGGCGCTCCACGCACTTGCTCGTCAAAGATTTTGGATCCTGCGCGGCAGATCAGTGGCAACATCGACTGTACACAATTGTGTGCGATGCGCTAGGTTTAAACCTCAGTTATTTGCACAGATGATGGGAAACCTACCCTCAGCACGAGTTCAGCCATCTAGGCCGTTCATCAACGTTGGAATTGATTTTTGCGGACCGATCTACACACACTATCGCATCCGAGGAAAAAGACCAACCAAAACATATATCTGCGTATTCTGCTGCTTCGCTACGAAAGCATGTCACTTGGAGGTTGTGACAGATTTAACTACGGATGGGTTCATAGGCGCCCTGAAGCGTTTCGTGGCCAGACGAGGCTGCTGCGAAAATATCTATTGTGACAACGCCACGAACTTCGTAGGTGCACGAAACCAGTTAGAAGAACTTGAACGGCTGCTTCACCAGCAACAATCGCAAGATGTCATCACTAAAGCCAGCAGCCGAAGAGGAATACAATTCCATTTCATTCCACCCCGTAGTCCACACTTTGGTGGACTATGGGAGGCTGCTGTCAAATCAGCTAAACATCTCCTCCACAGAAGTATGGCATCAGCGTCACTAACTTACGAGGAACTATGTACCGTCGCAACTGAGGCCGAGGCCGTACTTAATTCGCGTCCAATAGCACCCATGTCCAATGATCCAAACGATCTCACAGCACTGACGCCTGGCCACTTTCTAATCGGAGCACCACTCACAGAAGTCGCCGATCGAACCCCCACGTTGACTAATCCAAACCTCGCTACCAGATGGAAGCTCGTAGAATACATTCGAAACGAATTCTGGCGCCGTTGGTCCCTTGAGTATCTCAATGAGCTACAGCAGAGATCAAAATGGAGGACCGGATCTAAAAGCATTCAGCCAGACATGCTGGTGCTAATCAAGGATAATAACGTCTGTCCGCTCAAATGGCAACTGGGCAGAATTGATAACGTCATCCCTGGGAAGGACAACATGATAAGAGTAGCGGACGTAAGGACGCCAGGAGGCCTATTTCGTCGAGCAATACATAATCTGTGCCCAGTACCAATGGAAGAAGAGGGGATGGATCCGGGGGAGTCAACAGCCTCGAGAACTAATGATAGTATGCAGAAGGGAGGCACAAAACTACCGAGCACGAAACACCCCAACAAAGGGAAGTTTCTTCCAATCAACGCGAGCTGGACCCAAT
This sequence comes from Beris chalybata, assembly GCA_949128065.1. NCBI lineage: Eukaryota > Metazoa > Arthropoda > Insecta > Diptera > Stratiomyidae > Beris > Beris chalybata. The sequence continues at coordinate 73,237,110 of OX421894.1, read as the reverse complement.
CTAGCGAAGAAAATTCAAACACTCAAGCCGGTCCCAGCAAACGACGTCGCCATACCACTCTACTCGTCATGGTTATAATTGGACTGCTCATCATTCCTGTACTTGGACAGAGCAACCCAATAGATGTCAACCCATTCGAGCACCATTCTGGAGTCTATTTCGAAAATATGGGACAAGTGGGACTGGTCAGCAGCGAGTGGAATATCGTTGTATTTTACGACATGAAATACTACTGGCAGGAACTCTTTGGAATCAGAGAGGGAATAGCACAAATGGAGCGAGTTTGCAGCACGGTGAGCACAAGGGGGCAAATGTGTACTCAGATTCAACTACACTTTCAAAAGCAGCTAGAACAAATCGAAGAGATGAACGCAGTTCTTCATGAACGAACGGGAGGATCTGACCATCTCGCAAAACAAAAACGATCTCCCTTGGACCTTGTCGGAACTGTCGCAAATAAACTTTTTGGCGTCCTGGACAACGATTACGCTAATTTCATAGAAGCAGAAATAGAAAATCTAAGGCGAAACGATCATGCGCTGCACAACCTGATCAAAAATCAAACCTCTATAATTGAAGCGACGGTAAATATATTCAAAAAGGACGAGATACACATTCAAAGGCAATACCGCCAAATATCGAACCAATTAAAAGAAATGGAGCACGATCTGACTTCCACCAACCAGCAGCAGGCATTCCTGACACTTTGCGTACAAACCATGTTGGCATTGCAGCAGTACGAACAAACTCAGAAGGCAGTGTGGGATGTCCTAACCGATCTACATCATGGAGCAATCAATCCATTACTAATCACTCCAAGACAGCTGAACAACCAACTGGCGCTGATTCAAAAAGCCTTACCATCCACCATGATCGTCCCACCCACGGTAGCTACAGAAGACCTCTCAATCTTCAAAATAATGACGACCCGAGCTAGGATGATGAAATCTAGCGTAATATTTCGAATAAACCTGCCACTCATTCATGCCGATCATTTTCAACTATACCATCTGACAACGGTTCCCTTCATCGATGGTGACCATTATTCACTAATACAGCCTTCCACGGAATTGTTGATCACAAACCTGCCTAGAACTGAATACTACCCCCTAACGCAGCGTGAGCTCGACAAGTGCACCCACCTAAGTGATGAATTCTTCCTGTGTGTCCAGAATCACCCACTGTACAACAAAAATTCACATGTCAGCAGCTGCGAAATGGCTCTACTCGATCACCAGCCCGCACCAGAAGCCTGTCAAGTCTTAAATAGTAACTCATCAAGGATCTGGGTGCAGCTCCATCATCCCAACAAATGGATTTACGCTTTAAAAGAAAAAAACACCTTCGATGTCATATGTGGCTCCATTATTAACACAGTCACGCTAAGTGGAGAAGGAGTCATTACGATAAAATCCGGCTGTGAATTGAAGCAGGCTACGATGACCATACGCGGACGAGACCATCATCAGACCAATATCAACGGTTCATTCACACCAATATTAGGATTAAAGCAATCGATCAACACCGGTGAATTCAGGGATCACAAAACGGCGCCTCCAGAGATTCTATTAAGGTCATCAAACAAGGAATGGGACGAAATAGCTAACCAGCTAAAAACCTTGCAGCACAAATCCTTGCCAACTGACGAACTCGATCATCATCATGTTCATCACTATGTTTTAGGATATGTTTTGACGAGTGTGTTGTTAACGACCCTTATGTGGGTAGTAGGTCGAAAAATAAGGACACGCTTCCCCTCGAGAAGATACACCACCTCCACTCAACCAACACCTGCCCCAAGAAGGATAGAAGTGATGAACCCACCAGAATCATTTTCCTTTGAACTCGGACAGTTCAAGGAGGGGGAGGATGTTTAGATTCAACGTTTTGTTAATTCCATGTAGCCTGGGGTAAAATCGCTGATTGCATTCCACCCTAATAACGGATGCAACGTAACACCTCATAAAACTGCACGCCAAGTCTAGAATACTGAGATAACGAATTAACATACCACGGTTCTCGCTAATCAGCGAATTTGCTTCAGGCTGCATGGAGCAAAAAAGGCAAACTGTATCGGACATCGGATACTAACGCTAAGCACGGGAACCAAGCATATTTCAATGCACATAAGTGCAAGTGAGATATGCTTGGTGTCCTATTTCTTAATTGGTCTTGTGAGGTCGAGAAAATCTTGACTCCCACGATCAGGTGGAGTCAGCATTTTCTCGATGCACAAGACATTATCGCACCTACGTAGCAACTTAGGAAAAAATATTTATTACTGTCTGTCGGTTTTTTCCCTTGATCGGAGCCGGTCGAATCCAATTAGAATTGCCTTCAGCCCCTTTTTGTGTTACTCTTGCCGTTGTCAAAATCAAAAGGTAAAATAAGAAACAATCCAATTAGTATTGCCTTCAGCCCCCCCCCTTTGCTTACCGTGCCGTTGTCTAAATTCAAGTTTAATAAAAGTCAGAAACAATTGTGTGAAGTGTGTGATTGTAACCGAAAATCAAGAGAAATAAAAGGGTTTATAACATTCTAAAAAGGTTCCGTTGTGTTCATAACAAAGTTAAGGATTACAGTAAACCCGTGGCAAGAAAAACGCTTCTTGTACACAATAAATTAACAAGAACTACGTAAGCTTGCTCCGAGTATAAGAGAAGAATTTCCAGATAACGAAGAAGAAGAAGTTGATAGTGATGAGAACTTTGCTTCAGTTAAAGCTGATGATGAAGAAAGAGCAGTTGATAGTGATGAGAACTTTGAAACACCTAAACGAAAACTCAACCTGTCATCTACGACAAAAGTTGTACGTAAATATGCTATAACTTCACAGGGACGAGAAGAACTGGATGAATATATGAAAGAAAACAAATTTACAGAGATTCCAACAGAATATTTAAATACATTTATTAATAACCCATCTGTAATTGACAGTTTGTATGGAGTCTATAAAGATGCTGACAATTGGAAAATCGGTAATTCAAGTTTTATAATCGATGATAATCAAGTACTTATAAAGGACAAATCCTACGAGGGGACTCGTGGCTTATATGAACTTTTGTTTATGAAATATCCTAAAAAGGCACTATATACCAAAGAAGACTTAGAAAACTATAAAAATATTCTTCTTGATACTAATGCCCACAAACATTCTCACAAAAGTGAAAGTCAAATAAAAGGAAATCGTAGTTATAAATATACGAATATAATTTCTAAGCTTTTCACTCGCAAAGGTAGTGGTTTAATGCAAACATTGAACAAAGAGAAAGATTATATTTATTGGGATGATCCTAACGAATTAGTAGATCGGTTACGCCTACTTATTGCATCCTAAGAAGCTGGTCATAATAATCACACCAATGAAATTGTTTCAATCATTGAAGAATTAAAAGAAGCACAAATAATACAATAAAAAGTGTTGCGAGCATAATACATTAATTATTCGTAAAATGGGTGTTGACAATTTTGGTCGATTTTCGAAGGGTGTAAGCCGTGGACCGCAAGGACCACCTGGAATCGGATTTAAATTAATATCTGGAGGAGACTATGATTTAAATATGAAATGTATTAAAAATCTGAGTAACCCGCTAAATAATGAGGATGCAGCAACAAAAGCTTACGTGGATACAGGAATTGATAAAATGCTGAAACTAACGAATAATGAAGTTGACAATAGAATAAGAGAAATAGAAAAAAACATCCAGTTTGCAATGAAAACATTTGAAAAAGATATTATAATACTTTTAAGTAAACGAATAGATGATAAGATTGATAAATATTAAATAAAAAGAACTTATGTGACAATATTACTTTTCTTTATTTAGTTCAACATATGTATATGAAACTTAATGCTTCCTTATGAACTACTTGAGTATAAATATTATGGAACTTATATCTAAATATATACATTTTGTCTTAAAATAGTTTCTTATTAATATATATTTTTTTTTTATATATAGCATACATATTATCATTAAAAAAATAATATTCTCCAAAAGAAAAACAAACATTATATCATTAAAGTGTGAGATGGAAATTTGTATTTGTTATTAAAGGTTGTACTACTAAACGTCTTCCAAGATTTTCCCATATTTAAAAACGATTTTTCCGGTGTTGACGTTATCGTTACAAGTTTATTACAGTCCGGTTTTCTGTTGATAAGAATATCGAAGACATGTGTTACAAATATAAATCTGATGATTAAGTACTGTAAGTTGGCTTCCAATCAATCTGTTGAAATAATCATAAAAATTCAAATATAAATTTCAACAAAGAATATACAAAATATACCTTGACATATTTTTAATCCACACGTAACGAAACGTTTCATCATCTTGTATGAAAAGCAGGTTAATATGCGTTCGCTTCTCTTCCTTCGTTGTGTAATATGGTCCAACTATAGCATTTCCCTCTTTCTCAAAACCGAATACATTAACACTTATATCAGGATTTAGTTCTTCAAATATTTGTATATAAGCAGTTTTAATTGGAAATTGTAATTGTCCGAATTTAACACTTTTTCCGTCTTTCAAAATTATATCACTTTTTTCAATATTATCAATTTGATAGCTTCTGGTTCTATTACTATGCTTGTCTACCGGGCTTAAGGCTGATATTACACTCCATTTAAAACAATATTCGTCATAGTTCTTTATATTAATACACGCACGTTTATCTTTTAAAAATTTTGGTAGTTCAATATATTGCGAACCACTTAACGGGTTATACTGATTAATGTTAATTTTAAGATGGATTATTTGTACTACTCTCCATCCACTATCACGTTCTTGAAACTCTTCACTTTTTACACAAATTTCATCCGTCATTGTTTTGTAAACAGTAACTATCTCTTCCTCACTCTGTACAATGCACATTTTCGTTTGAAACGATTTTATATCCGACACTACGTAAACATTTTCACCACTATTATTTTTAATATATTTTACGTAAATAGCAAATAGTTCAACATTAAATTTGAAGGCTGTATGCTTCACTAAATGTTCATTTAAAACTTCAATCACTGAATTTTCACATAATTCCAAAAATTTCTTTGGTATTATAATTTCAGGATTTTTATTTTTTAATAATAATGTTTCAATCTTTTCTTCCGGTTGTACAATTGATGTTGATGGTTGAATAATTGGTTGCACTCGTTTATTACACTTTCTAGTATGTTCTAATAATATATCTTTTCGGGTATATGTTTTCGAACAAAGTTCACATTTGGAACTTTCCTTTAGATGGACACTTCTTACATGTCTATTTAAGCTGCTGAACAGCTTATATCACAATATTCACATATAAAGAAGTTCATGTTACTTTTTCGCCTCACTCGATAATTTTCAATTTCACTATTTTTTAAACGACACTCAGGCTTCACTTGATTATTTCACTTTCACTATTTTTTTTTAATTATTTTCACTATTTATTTTTTATAAGTCTACTTCAATTGATTTTTTTCACTATTTTCTTTTATTTTCACTTTACTTTCACTATTTATTTTTTAAGTTCACTTTACTTTCACAATTTTTTTCTTTTAGTTATTTTCACTTTCACTATTTTTAACTTCACTTTCACTATTTCATAACTTGTTTTTCGTTTGAATTTTACTCGGCAACTAACAATTTTTAGAAAAATGTTTGCTATTTATAGTTGATTGCGAACCCCCACTCCACGACTTATCCAACCAATCAGATCACTCCAACCGATATTGAGCCCGAGAAATATGCTGACTCAGCATGAAATTTGATATGCTTTTTCCAGTGACCATGACTCATCACCCACTATGCTTTTTTATAAACAAAAGCTGACTCATAAATAAAACAATAGAGCACCCATTATGCTTTTTCATAAACAAAAGCTGACTCATAAATAAAACAATAGACCACCCACTATGCTTTTTCATAAACCTTAGCCTAAGCCTAAGTTTTCGTTTAGCCTAAGCCCTCCGCTAGCCTAAGTTTTCGTTTAGCCTAAGCCTACCGCTGGCCTAAGTTTTCGTGTAGCCTAAGCCCCCCGCTAGCCTAAGTTTCGGATAGCCTAAGTCCCCCGCTAGCCTAAGTTTTCGTTTAGCCTAAGCCCCCCGTTAGCCTAAGTTTTCGTTTAGCCTAAGCCCCCCACTAGCCTAAGTTTCGGATAGCCTAAGCCCCCCGCTAGCCTAAGTCTCTCGCTAGCCTAAGCCCCCCGCTAGCCTAAGTTTCGGGTAGCCTAAGTCCCTCGCTCCCCGCTAGCCTAAGTTTTTGTTTAGCCTAAGTCTCCGCTCCCCGCTAGCCTTAGTATTCGTTTAACCTAAGTACCCGCTCCCCACTAGCCTAAGTTTCAGATAGCCTAAGTCCCTGGCAACAACCGCGAAAAAAGCTCAAAACCCCGAAAAAAAACGCCCAATTTTATGCAAAAAAAAAAACGCCCAATTTTATGCAAAAAAAAAAACGCCCAATTTTATGCAACGGAAAAAATCAAAGCTCCACCGTCAAAAAAGCTTGGCGGTGTAAATTCCTTATCAGCTTCATACAAGACTATGACGTCATCCATACAAAAACTTCCACCATCTCCACCATTGATTTTGAACTCTCATATCCATACTACTCACCCTGGCCAAGCGCATTACACATGGCAAGCAAGGAGAAGGGAACAGATCGACCTTGTGGTGACTACCCGTACAACCAGGCGCAAAGTAGCTTAATCCATCGATATAGACAAATCCAGACCTTTATAGTTAGTCAACGATCTAGTAATTCGTCGATATCATTCTTTTGATAAATAAATTTCGTTGCATAGCTTTATGAATCTGTATCGAATAGTATCGGCGGGCAAAGCATCATAACGAAACATAAAGTATTCTAGCGCTATTTTCGGTAAAGATGTTTATCGAATGCTGCGAAAAACCTTTATAAAGAAACGTCTCGCCACTTTAAGTTCAAGAACTATGCGTTACCGATTCATATCAGTATTCATCATCACTTAACGCCAAATATCGACAATTCACGTATCGCGCCTTTCTAGTACAGTTTCATACAGTTTTATAAAGGACGATTACGATACATAACTTAAAAGATTCTTTCGAAAGGAAGTTGAATTTCATTATTATTATTTATTAATGATATACCATATTTACTGTCAAGTAGGTATTGAGAATAAAAGCTATCGCATACAGGTAATCACAGATATATTATTATGAAATAATAATAATGAAATTCAACTGTACGCAACTGTACCTATGTACATATGTACAAGAAAGGCTTGAAACGTGAATTGTCGTTATTTAGCTTTAAGTGACGATGGAGACTGGGGCCGTATGCTGTATTCCGTCGCTCGTCGTTCATTGCCAACGACAGCGACGTTGTCAGTATTTTGGTATGATGTAAGCCGACGCGCCGTCGTTTTGGACATTTCAACGACGCACATTGCACGCGCGACATAGTTACGGATTGCCAAACTGAACGCCGCGACGTTCGTCGACGCCCGTCGGTGTGAACGTCGCGATGTTAGTTACAGCATACGGCCTCTGATTTGAATCAGTAATACCTCATTCTTGACTTTAAAGTGGCGAAACGTTTTTAAAAGGTTGCGCCTGGTTGTACGGCGTTCAGCAAAACTTTTATGTATTGCAATAAAAATATAATACAAAAATGATATATTTTACATATGTATTTCTGTAAAAATGTACTTCCTCCAGCATCTGTCAAAACTTCACGGCAGATAGATAAAGCTATTAAAAGAATCGTGAAGATATCTGATGCCAGTTAACGACATTTATAGATTCGTGAAGATATTATGTGATAAAGAAATGTAACCAAAAGAGATCTTTTAAGATAGTTAAAGACATTTTAAGGACCGTGAAGATCTGGCAATGTAAAGATAACGAGCATAAAGATCTCTTTATCCAGAAGCATACGTGGAGTAGAGACTAAGACGTTGGACTTCAAATCAAGATGACCGGGGTTCGAGCCCAAAGAAAGATGACATTTATTTCCCTAAATAAAAATTTCTTACATGTTTAAAATGTAAAATTATTATATAAAAAATATGTTATGTGTACAAAAAAGTAAATAAACCTTAAAAACAACAGAGTAATAAATTTTTTTTTTTAAATACTCGCCTAGTTTTTTATAAAGATCTATAGCTGTATCGGTAAAGCTCTCTTGAAACGCACCGTCAAGTATCGTTAAAGATTCTTCTAACTGCAGCTAGATTACGAAAGTCTGGAAACGACATCGTTCTTTAACACCACCTACATTATTTTCTATATAGATCTTTATGAATCTTTACAGATCACTGTAAAGATTCATATAGCTTGGTTGTACGGGTATAGACGCTTAAATTCAGTCACTACTCACTGTCTCCGATCGATATAATATTCCAAATATTCAAGATTTATCTGTAAATCTTCACGGTTGTAAGATTTTTTCTAAAATAGACCTTACCAGAGCTTATCACCAAATTCCCGTACATGAATCAGATATTCCAAAGACAGCTATTTTAACACCTTTTGGATTATTTGAATTCGTACGAATGCCTTTTGGTTTACGTAATGCTGGTCAAACATTTCAACGTTTTATTGACCAAGTTTTAATTCGTTTACCTTTCATTTTCAAATATTTGGATGATGGTTTTCAAATTTCTTCTAAAACTCATGCTGAACACATTCATCATTTACAAATTGTTTTCGAACGTTTTCGTGAATACGGACTCAGAATAAACATATCCAAATGTGAATTCGGGAAAAACGAAATAAGTTTCCTCGGATACACAATCAACGAAACCGGCATACGACCAATTTCTACAAAAGTCGATACAATCATGAACATTGATTTACCTCAAACCGCTGGGGATTTGAGACAATTTATCGCATCAATGAATTTTTATCGACGTTGTATACCAAATGCCTGTGTAAACCAAGAAATTTTACAGAAGCTAGTTATCGGCAATATTAAAAACGATAAATCTCCAATTACTTGGAATGAAGATGCAATTAAAGCATTCCAAGATTGCAAATCCAAAATTAAAGCAGCAACTTTAAAGGTATTGGCACATCCATGCCCCACTGCAAAACTCAATATTTTCGTTGATGCATCTAATTTCCGAGTTGGCGCTACATTACATCTAGTAATTGATGATGACCAAGAGCCACTCGGATTTTTTTCCAAACGCATGAGTGAGACGCAAAAGAAATATAGCACTTATGATCGAGAATTACTTGGAATTTTTCAAGCAGTTAAACACTTCCGCAACCAAGTAGAAGGACGCGAGTTTACTATATTTACCGATCATAAGCCACTCATTTCTATGTTCAACAAAAAACAAGAACAATGATCGCCTCGTCAGCTTACTCACATTGATTTCATCGGACAATTTTCAACCGACATTCGTTATATTCCCGGTAAAGATAATTTTATCGCTGATATGATATCCCGAATTCAAAATCCTGAGGTTTCCGATATTCACTCCATCGATTTCGAACAACTAGAAATCGAGCAAAATAAGGACAGCGAGTTAAAGCTTATATTGAATGACAGCAAATTAAGTTTGAATTTACAACTTCTGAATATACCAGGAACTAAATTCAAAATTTATTGTGATGTTTCATTCAATAAAAAACGTCCGTATATTCCATTAAAGCTCAGGAAAGTTTATTTTAACCTTTTGCACAACCTCAATCATCCAAGTATCAAATCTACGACAAAATTAATTACCGATAGATTTGTATGGCCTGGTATTAACAAAGATTGCAAATTAATGGCAAAACAGTGTATTAACTGCCAGAAAGCTAAAGTTAATCGACATAATAGACGACCTTTAGCTACATTCTTAGTTCCAGATGAACGTTTTGCACATATTAATATCGATCTTGTTGGACCTCTTCCAACATCTCGAGGTTTTAATTACTGCCTCACCTGCATTGATCGATTCACAAGATGGCCGGAAATAATTCCCATCAACGACATTACTTTCAGCGGTAATGTTGCTAAAGCACTAATGTCTGGTTGGATTTCTCGATTTGGAATTCCCCGTTACATTACGACTGATCGCGGCAGACAATTTGAATCTATTTTATTTAAATAGTTGACCAAGATCTTATGCATTAAACACTATCGAACGACTTCCTACCATCCACAAAGTAGCGGAATGATTGAACGTTTGCATATAACTATTAAATCCGCACTCAAGTGCAACAATTCAAACGACTGGGTAGACTGTTTACCGACAATACTATTAGGTCATCATTCGACCATTAAAGAAGAAATAAACGCAACTCTTTCTGAGTTAGTTTACGGTACCACCTTACGGTTACTGGGAGAATTTTTTGACGAATCCACTAGAGAGGTTCCTCAAACCGATTATGTCAAAAATCTCAAATCTATTTTTACTGATTTTAAGCCGGTAAACACTTCGAATCATAATTCCTGTAGGAAAAATTTCGTTCAAAAAGATCTTGAAACGTGTTCCCATGTATTTCTTCGTAACGATGCGGTTTCCCCACCTTTAACACCACCTTATAGTGGTCCTTACATTGTTTTAAAGAGGAAACCCTCAACGTTTGTCATTGAAATTCGAGGAAAAGGTCAGGAAGTTGCGATTGATCGCATTAAGGCAGCTTTCGTTGAACACAACAATTTCACTTCACAGATAGATTCGCATAATTTTTTTGAATAATAACTTAAACATAACTTCCAACAATTATAATTAACTAGTTGAAACTAGACTGAATAATAATAATAAGAAAAATCTGCCAACAGTCTGAGCGCAACTTTATTATTTTTCCGGCAGAAGTTCGAACCGTGTTTAATTCGGGGATGCGGTGTATGTTACTATGTGACTGAAAACCTAACAAAAAAATCGGGAAACGGCGTACGGCGTACGGAGCACAGACGGACTGAAAATTTGTATTGCTTTTTTGGCGTTTATTAGTCATAAAACGTATAAAAAAAAATTTTCAGGGTAGCAAATTTTTTTTTTTAAAAGTCGATAACAATACTTTATTATTAAAATAATAAAGTAGTTAATGTGTATAAATTTTCAAAGTCGTAACTTAAAGTGTTCTAAAGTTATCGTTCAATATTGGTGAACATGCTTACTACGGACTTTTGTATGACAGCTACCCGAAGGAGTAAACAGATGGCGCTAATTAATGAACTCCGTTTTGGTTTTGGTATAAAACTAATTCCTGTAAAATTTTAAATTCCTGCCTTAATTCGTTCTGGAGTTATAGTGGATTCAGTAACATGCATACATTTTTGATGGACTTTTCTAGGCTGCTGCACGAAGGACTTATTCGATTTGCATCATATTCGGAACTTTCGATTCAAACATTACAAACCTTAAGTATGCAAAATTTCAAGGTCCTAACTTGAAGCATTTGAGCAATAATTGTGAAAACGTGTTTTAAGGACTCTTGTATGGAGGTAACCGAAGGAGTGGAAGGATATCGCCCATCAACGAACTTAGACTTACTTTTTCAATTTTACAAGCTGTGACAAAATTTCAACTTCCTAGGTCAACGCGTCCTTGAGTTATCGTGCTAACGGACGGACGGCTCAGTTCAAGGTCCAAGGCTCGGTTCTTTGCTCTACAAACTTTTCGGGTTGGATTAAACTTACAATACTCTATATGTTCATCTAGAGTATAAACAGTTAATTTCGAACTACTGCCACAAATTAAAATTTTGTCGTGACCTCATCACTGGAGGGAGAGTAATGTGGCGTAGTTACACAATACACAACACACACACACAACTTCAAAAATACACTACACTTTACATAAAAACACTTTACATAAAAACATCTAACATTTATACAATCAAAGTACACATAAATGTAAATGAAAAAAATAAATTATTAAAAAAATGTCAGGAATAGAAAATATTTTCATATAACAACAACTTAATTATTAATAAATATTTTCTTATTGTAAACTCCTCTTAGCTAACAAAAATAATTTCAATAAAATAAAAAATACTAATATGTTTTTCTAAATATAATATTTTTATTAAAAAGTTTTAGTGAAGCTAGTTTATTAAGAATAGCTTTACATACTAAACTTAAATTATTCAATGCACTTCTTTTTACACCTTTAGCTTTCTTAATTGTGTTAATGTCAATTTTCAACATTTATACAATACATATTTGAACAAAGCCCTATAAATTCTCTCATAATATTACCATTGCATTCATCTTTCATCATTCCTAATACTTTTTTATTAACTAGCGGGAGATTCCTAATACTTTTTTATTAACTAGCGGGAGATTAAATCTATTATTAACAGAATAATCAGATGTATCAAATCGGGAATCAATGTCATTTAAAATATCATTATAAAAATCTTCTGTTTTAATCGTATAAATAAAAGAATCGGTATCCATGTATGTAATTTAAATATTGTTGCAAAACTTAGGCTACATAATCATAGTGGAAGTCATACATTTTCCATTTTGATAGTTCGAGTACCGTTAAGCTTACATATGTTGGTTTATTGTATGTCCTAAGTACTCGTTGCATTTGTATGGCCAACATGTTTTCTTTAAATTGTGTTACGCTATGAAAATTTGGTTTCGCGATTAAGGCCCGAGCTCCTAAACGTCTTCCAGAACTTTCCCAACTTTGAACAATTTTTACATCCTTACGTTTATCCACGTTCTCCATTGTTTTACCATAAACCGCATTATTTAATAATTTAAAGAAGTTCTTTTCAAATTCATTTTTAGTCAGTGTACGGTTATGGGTATTCAAATCAATATATTCTTTCAACCAACAGGACTGTTTAAATTTTAAAACTCTATGTATTTGAGTCAATTTCATACCGTTTTGAATACATTGTTGAAGATTTTTGTAATGAATAATTTATTTTGATTTATTTGTCAAATCTGGAATTAATTTTGGAAAATTGGATCCGGGACTTTTTTATTCTCTGCGCAAAATGGTAGATCGTTATGAAGATCGTGCATGTCTTCTGGATACTCTAAATCTACTTCTAATAACTATAACCATATTCAAAATTAAAAGGAATGTTGTGAACATCAAAATCGGAATCGAGCCATGTGAATTCGCCATAAGGAAGGGGTTGCGACATCCATATAAATTGTTTGCATCTAAATACATTAGATATTCGGATGGTTTATTTTCATCATAATCAGACATATATTTGTTGTTAGCTACGGAATGTCTATTTGAGCATTGAACATTGAACCCCCTCTGATACCTCGTTGAATGAAAGTATGCATATTTATATCCGTTAAGAGTTCCAGAGTTATTTTAGTTGTTTTACTTTATTATTTTATAAATAAAGTATTGTTATCGACTTTTAAAAAATAAATTTGCTACCCTGAAAATTTTTTTTTATACGTTTTATGACTAATAAACGCCAAAAAAGTAATAAAAATTTTCAGTCCGTCTGTGCTCCGTACGCCGTACGCAAACCCGTTTGAGGAATTTAGTTCCCAAACCCTATGAGCTATTAAATTGATTTTTTTTTCTGAATAGACATGGTAGACCTCTTGAAATGAGAATTTTTTCAGGGGTGTGGGTGCGAGGGGGAAGGTGGGGGAAGCGTTTTAGACAAAAAAATGTTGGTTTCTAGATCTCAGCAACCGCTTATGGTAGGAGGCTGAAACTTAGAATTTTTTTAGAGCTTTGATAGTGGACCCATTTGCAAAAAAATTGCTGATATGGGTGAAGGGGTGTGGGAGTGGAGGGGGAAATAATGCGTCCGAAACGCAAGAATGCCGATATCGACACATAGTAAAATCCATATCTCTGAAACCGTTAACGGCAAGCAATTAAAACTTAACAAATATCTGAAGTTATACTAGGAGAGTAGATTGAAACCAAATTTTTTGGTGGGGGTGGTGGCGTGCGGTGGTGGGGGTTGAAATAGTAAAGATTACGATACCTCACAAACCAATTGCACCAGAAAAACAAAATTCGGTTTGGGTATAAAGCTTGATAAATAAAGATTGCTCAAAGTAAATTCTTTGAAGGGGGCGGGGGAGCATAGAAGTGAAAGGGATAAGAATTTTTCAAAAATATCACTTTTCATATCTTAATAACAATGTAAGATAGATGGTTCAAATTTGAACTAGAACTAGGCCCAATAGAACCCTAGTAGGGAAAAATAAATTTAAAGGTGGGGGTGTAGAGGGTGAGGGTGGGGAAGAGTGAGGAGGAAAAAGTTCCGATGCTTATATCTTAAGAACTTGTAATGATATAAACCTTAAACTTCGTATTTAGATAGAACTATATTAGTGGCACAGTGAAAAAATAATTTTTTTTTTAGGGGTAGCATGGAGCGAAGGTGGGGGGGGGGGGTTTTTTCTTAACTTTTGAACGGCTTATGCTTGAAAGTTGAAACTCGGTACGTATATGTAAATGAACTAGAAAAGTAATTCCGATAAAAAAAAATTTCAATATTCATTGGGGTTCAGCAGGGGAGGGAAAAAAAATCAGTTAATATAAAGTGCATATATTTTCACGATTTTCGTCATATCTACTAGGTCTTTCGAAATATTGAATTCATTTTTAATATACGGATTCTTCATAGGAATACCTAGAATGTGTTTTCAAGATTTTTTGATATTCGACCCCTAAATTCCACCATATCTTTCAGGTCTGATCAGATATCGAATATCTTTTCACTTCCACGGGCTTGTTTAAGAATCACCTATTTTTAAGTTTTTTTCTTTTCCAACCTCTAGACCGCATCCCGGAATATGACCCAATTATATAATTCATATATTACACTCTATTCTAACCGTTTCCCGAACTTTTTGTTAGGTTTTCAGTCACATAGTGTTATACACCGCATCCCCGAATTAAACACGTTCCGAACTTCTGCCGGAAAAATAATAAAGTTGAGCCCAGACTGTTGGCAGATTTTTAACATAGTGTCCCATGATAGCCCAGGTGCTGTATAATATTGGCACGGATCTAGTTCATAAATACTTTTGCATACTTTTCTTAAATTCTCAAAAATATCAGCTAACCGCAACACATCTGTTCTTTAATATAGTTCAAGGTAATCTTCAATTGTTTTACAATTGAACTTTTCCCAAACGTTAGGGCATGATTGTAATCCTCTTCGGAACATTGTGTATCGGTTAATCGGCTATAAAACTTATCACGAGATGGTAGCTGAGACCCATTTAATTGTTCAAACGAATTTAAATATTCATAAGGAAAAACGCCTTTTCTAGTAATTAGCTTGAACTCTTCATAATTTTTAAATGTTGAGCGTACAATTTTAAAGTCGTCTGTAGATAGGTTCTTAGCTTATGATTCTAAACTAGAGGACATAAACCGGAATTAATCTAAAAATCTCAATTCAATTGAATCAGTCTCAGTTACAAAAATTCTTTTTGACAGTGACACATAAAGTTCTTTGTTAAGAGGAATTACGTTAATATCACCGGGAATAGATGAAAGTTCTTTTACAAACAAATGGCTATCATATCCGGAAAAGTTATGGAAGAATATTGGGAAGAATCCATTCCTTTATATATGCGGTGTTGATTAAGTGTATTGTTGTAGGAAAACTTTATGTAATAGCTAAATGTGCACGGTACATGTTCCTGAATCGATGTTGTTGATGAGGTCGAAGGATCTGGTGAACAAGAATCCACACTTATAACATATATAACGAATGGGACATTTAATTTCCGTTGATGCTTGGTGAATGATAATAACGATTTTTCCGGTGTTGGCATTTTCGTTACAAGTCTGCTACATTCCGGCTTACGTAGATCTAGAGTTTCTTGTGGATGAAAATACTGCAGACATGTATTACACATATAAATTTGATGTCCAACTAGTGTAAGTTGATGTCTGATTAATCTGTAAAACAAACATAAGATTAAAATATGATTTTTAAAAGGAGTGTATAATTATAATATACTTTGACACGTGTTTGATCCAGACGTAATGTTACTTCTCTTCGCCTTGCAATAATAACATGTTTATGTGCGTAAGTTTTTCCTCTTTCGTTTTATAGTATGGTCCAACTATAGCATTTCCCTCCTTCTCAAAACCGAACACGTTAACACTTATATCCGGATTAATTTCTTCGAATATCTTAACTTCGTCACTTTTTAATGGAAATTGTAATTTTCCGAGTTTAGCACTTTTTCCGTTTTTCAAAATTATATCACTTTTTTCAATATTGTCAATTTGCTAGCTTGCGGTTTTATCACTATTCGCGTCTACCGGGCTCAAGGCTGATATTATACACCATTTAAAACAATATTCGTCATAGTTCTTAACATTGACACAAGCATGCTTATCTTTTAAAAATTTAGGAAGTTCTACTACTGTGAACTTGAGATGGGAAATTCGAATCTTTCAATTAACCGGTTCACCTGATCTCGCTTTATTTCCAAGCCTCTTACACACTTAATTGTTTTTAACCTTTCGAAGAGTGTATTCTCTAAACTCAACAATTATTAACTTATTTCCTTAATATATTATGTAGGTATAACGTTGGAAAAATAATTGAAAAGGTTGCAAAAAAGAAATTAATGATTTTCTATAAAACACATAAAATATTAAACGAAAATAAAAATATGTATTTCTATCACAAGAACGAACATATCTTCCTTTTTCCTATACCTAAATATTTAATTTTATATCTAGAATAAAAATAATATATATACAAAAATGTTCAAAGTGGACAAATCAAAGCTGATATAAACACTTTACTCAGTGGTACACAGGACAAGGAAATATTATTTCTCAGTATATAAGTATGTATAAAAAGAAGAAACGGTCTTAATTGTTTCGAAACAAATTTAATTTTTTTATAATATTGGAACTAGTAGTATCAATAATAATAATAAAAAAAAAAAACCAATAATTAGTAAATAAAAATACTACGTTAATACGTGTAATATACTCGTATACATTAGATTATCTTATTGTAACTAGCCTTAAACTTGTGAATAATTTTGTATAGGTAACTATATGTATTATTGTAATTATTTAGATGAGTGAAAAATTTTTATTAAAATGACTCACATCTAATAAAATTTTATATATTTTATGTTGTACAAAATTTCAAACCGCTAACACAAGAATATTTCCACAAAAAGACAAGGGACAATTGAAGCCGTTGGTGAAATAAGGGTTCAACTCGTTTTTGAAAAACTTGAAGGGTACTGACTTTTCCATTTTTTATAATTTTTTATCATTTTTTACCATTTTTTATCATTTTTTACCATTTCTTATAATTTTTTATAATTTTTAACCATTTTATACCATTTTTTATATTATTTTATAATTTTTTATCATTTTTTACCATTTCCTATAATTTATTATAATTTTTTTTTCAATTTTTATAATTTTTTATAAATTTTTATAACTTTTTATAATTTTTTATAATTTTTTATAATTTTTTATAATTTATTACCATTTTTTACCATTTCTTACCATTTTTTATAATATTTCATAATTTTTTATCATTTTTTATCATTCTTTATCATTTTTTACCATTTTCTAAAAATGTTTATCATTTTTTACCATTTTTTAGAACTTTTTAACAATTTTTATAATTGTTTTCCATTTTTTTATCATTTTTATAGTTTTTTATCATTTTTTACCATTTTTTTACCATTTTTTATAATTATTTATCATTTTTTATCATTTTTTACCATATTTTATAATTTTTTATCATTTTTAACCATTTTCTTTAATTTTTTATCATTTTTAACCATTTTACTTTATTATTTTATAAATTAAGTATTGTGATTGATTTTTTAAAAAAAAAAAATTTGCTACCCTCAAAATTTTTATTTTCACGTTTCATAACTAGTAGACGCGAAAAAAGCAATAAAAATTTTCAGTCCGTCTGTCCGCCGTACGCCGTACGGCGTCCGCCGTACGCAAGATCGTTTGGAGGCTCGTAGCTGCCAAACGCTTTGAGATATTAAATTGAAATTTTTTTAACGAATAGACGGGGTAGGCGCCTTGAAGTGACAAAATTTTTACGGGTGGGGGTGTGAGGGGGAAGGAGGGGAAAATGTTTTAGACCGAAAATTTTGGTTTCCAGATCTCAGTAACCCCTAATGTTAGGAAGCTGAAACTTGGAATTTCTATAGAACTCTCATAGTAGACCCATTTGCAGAAAAATTGTCAATATTGATCAAGGGGTGTGGGAGTGGGGGGAAATGTAATGCGTCCGAAACCCAAAAAAGGCGAGATAGACACATTCTAAAATCCATATCTCCTAAACCGTTAATGGCACACTATTCAAACTTGAAAAATATTTGTAGTTATACTAGGAGAACAGGATGAAGAAATATTTTGGGTGGGGGAAGTTGTGTATGGGGGTGGGGGGTGAAAAACTTAAGATTACGATATCTCATGAACCAATTGCTCTAGAAAAATAAAATTTGGTTTGGGTGTAAAGGTTGACAAATTAAGATTGATCAAAGTTGAATTTTTTAAGTGGGAGGTGGAGCATAGAAGTGGAGGGGATGAGAATTTTTCAAATCAAACACATTTCATATCTCAAGAACAGTTTAAGATAGATGCTTAGAGTTTTTACCAGAAGTAGCGCTAATTAAACTCTAGTAGGGAAAAAAGTTTTGGAGTTCGGGGTGTAGAGGGGGAGGGTGGGGAGGGTGAAAAGGAAAAAGTTCCGATGCTTATATCTTGAGAACCTGTAATGATAAAAGCCTTAAACTTGGTATTGAGATAGAGATATAGTAGCGGAATGTTGGAAATTTATAATTTTTTTTAGGGGTAGTATGCTACGGGGGTAGGGGGTGTTTTTCCTAACTATTAAACGGTTCATGCTAGAAAGGTGAAACTCGGTGTGTGTATGTAAATCAAATAGAAAAGTAATTGTGATAAAAAAAATTTGAATATTCATTGGCGTTTAGAAAGGGGGGCAAAAAAAATTATTTGTAAATATAATAAATATAAAATGCATATATTTTCACGATTTTCGTCATATCTACTAGGTCTTTCCAAATATTGAATTCATTTTGATTCTACGAATTCTTCGTATGAATACCTAGAATGCGTTTTCAAGGTTTTTTGAAATTCGACCCCTAAGGGTAGTGTGGTACAAGTGGGGGTGTGTTTCCTATATATGGAACGTCTTAAGCTACAATGTTGAAACTCGGTGTGTATATGTAAATCAACTAGAAAAGTAATAGTGATAAAAAAAAAATTGAATATTTATTGGCGTTCAGAAGGGGGGGGGGGGGGGCAAAAAAAATATTTGGAAATATAATAAATATAAAATGCATATATTTTCACGATTTTCGTCATATCTACTAGGTCTTTCCAAATTATGAATTCATTTTTATGCTACGGATTCTTCGTATGAATACCTAGAAAGCGTTTTCAAGGTTTTTTGAAATTCGACCCCTAAGGGTAGTGTGGTACAAGTGGGAGGTGTTTTTTCCTATATATAGAACGGCTTAAGCTACAATGTTGAAACTCGGTGTGTATATCTAAGTCAACTAAAAAAATAATTTTCAATAAAAAAAACGAATACCTATTGGCGTTCAGAAGGGGGGAAAAAAAAACTATCTGTGAAAATAGAATGCATATTTTCCCATTATTTTCGACATATGTAAAATAAATAATGAATTTAATTTTAATCTATGTATTCTCCATATGAATACCAAGAAAGTATTTTCAAGATTTTCTGAAAATTGACCCCTAAGGGGGTGTAAACTGATTGTGTACTTTTTCATAATCTATTCCATATCTCTCAGATCCAATCAGATTTTCACTTCCATGATCTTGTTCTTTTTGATAGGTTTTCAGTCACATAGTAGCCTACACCGCAATTCAGAATTGAACGCGTTCCTAACTTCTGCCGGAAAAATAATAAAGTTACGCCCAGATTGTTGGCAGATTTTACTTTATTATTTTAATAATTAAGTATTGTGATTGATTTTTTAAAAAAAAAAATTTGCTACCCTCAAAATTTTTATTTTCACGTTTCATAACTAGTATACGCGAAAAAAGCAATAAAAATTTTCAGTCCGTCTGTCCGCCGTACGCCGTACGCCGTACGCTGTACGCCGTACGCCGTACGCTGTACGCCGTACGCCGTACGCTGTACGCCGTACGCCGTACGCCGTACGCCGTACGCCGTACGCCGTACGCCGTACGGCGGACGCAAGACGCAAGATCGTTTGGAGGCTCGTAGCTGCCAAACGCTTTGAGATATTAAATTGAAATTTTTTTAACGAATAAACGGGGTAGGTGCCTTGAAGAGACCAAATTTTTAGGGGTGGGGGTGTGAGGGGGAAGGAGGGGGAAGGAGGGGGAAGTGTTTTAGACCGAAAATTTTGGTTTCCAGATCTCAGTAACCCCTTAGGTTAGGAAGCTTAAACTTGTAATTTCTATAAAGCTCTGATAGTAGACCCATTTGCAGAAAAATTGTCAATATTGATCAAGGGGTGTGGGAGTGGGGGGAAATGTAATGCGTCCGAAACCCAAAAAAGGCGAGATAGACACATTCTAAAATCCATATCTCCTAAACCGTTAATGGCACACCATTCAAACTTACAACATATTTGTAGTTATACTAGGAGAACAGAATAAAGAAAAATTGTGGGTGGGGGAAGTTGTGTATGGGGGTGGGGGGTGAAAAACTTAAGATTACGATATCTCATGAACCAATTGCTCTAGAAAAATAAAATTTGGTTTGGGTGTAAAGGTTGACAAAAAAAGATTGATCAAAGTAAAATTTTTTAAGTGGGAGGTGGAGCATAGAAGTGGAGGGGATGAGAATTTTTCAAATCAAACACATTTCATATCTCAAGAACAGTTTAAGATAGATGCTTAGAATTTTTACCAAAAGTAGCGCTAATTAAACCCTAGTAGCGAAAAAAGTTTTGGGGTTGTGGGTGAAGAGGGGGAGGGTGGGGGAGGGTGGGGGAGGGTTAAAAAAAAAAATTCCGATGCTTATATCTTGAGAACCTGTAATGATATAAGCCTTAAACTTGGTATTTAGATAGAGCTATAGTAGCGGAATGTTGGAAAAATAAAATTTTTTTTAGGGGTAGTATGCTACGGGGGTAGGGGGTGTTTTTCCTAACTATTAAACGGTTCATGCTAGAAAGTTGAAACTCGGTGTGTATATGTAAATCAACTAGAAAAGTAATTCTGATAAAAAAAAATTTGAATATTCATTGGCGTTCATAAAGCGGGGAAAAAAAAGTTATTTGTAAATATAATAAATATAAAATGCAAATATTTTTACAATTTTCGTCATATCTACTAGGTCTTTCCAAATATTGAATTCATTTTTATTCTACGGATTCTTCGTATGAATACCTAGAAAGTGTTTTCAAGGTTTTTTGAAATTCGACGCCTAAGGGTAGTGTGGTACAACTGGGGGTATTTTTCCTATATATGGAACGGCTTAAGCTACAATGTTGAAACTCGGTGTGTATATGTAAATCAACTAGAAAAGTAATAGTGATAAAAAAAAATTTGAATATTGATTGGCGTTCAGAAGGGCGGGGAGGGGCAAAAAAAAATATTTTTAAATATAATATATATAAAATGCATATATTTTCACGATTTTCGTCATATCTACTAGGTCTTTCTAAATATTGAATTCATTTTTTTTCTACGGATTCTTCGTATGAATACCTAGAAAGCGTTTTCAAGGTTTTTTGAAATTCGACCCCTAAGGGTAGTGTGGTACAAGTGGTAGGTGTTTTTCCTATATATAGAACGGCTTAATACAATGTTGAAACTCGGTGTGTATATCTAAATCAACTAAAAAAATAATTTTGAATAAAAAAAACGAATATCTATTGGCGTTCAGAAGGGGGGCAAAAAAAATTATCTGTGAAAATAGAATGCATATTTTCCCACGATTTTCGACATATCTACTACCTCGTCCCACATAATAAATCTAATTTTATTTTATGTATTCTCCATATGAATACCAAGACAGTGTTTTCAAGATTTTCTGAAAATTGACCCCTAAGGGGGTGTAAAGTGATTGTGTACTTTTTCATAAACTATTCCATATCTCTCAGATCCAATCAGATTTTCACTTCCATGATCTTGTTCTTTTTGATAGGTTTTCAGTCACATAGTAGCCTACACCGCATTTCAGAATTTTACCATTTTTTACCATTTTTTATAACTTTTTATTATTTTTATCATTTATTATCATTTTTCATTTTTTTTTTACCATTTTTTATCATTTCTTACCGTTTTCTATAACTTTTTATCATTTTTTATAATATATTATAATTTTTTATAATTTCTCATAAATTTTACTTTATTATTTTAATAATTAAGTATTGTGATTGATATTTTAAAAAAAAAATTTGCTCCCCTCAAAATTTTTATTTTCACGTTTCATAACTAGTAGACGCAAAAAAAGCAATAAAAATTTTCAGTCCGTCTGTCCGCCGTACGCCGTACGCAAAATAGTTTGGAGGCTCGTAGCTCCCAAACACTTTGAGATATTAAATTCAATTTTTTTTTACGGATAGACGGGATAGGCTCCTTAAAGTGACCAAATTTTTAGGGGTGGAGGTGGTTGGGGGTAGGAGGGGAAAGTGTTTTAGACTGAAAATATTGGTTTCTAGATTTCAGTAACCGCTTATGATAGGAAGCTGAAACTTAAAATTTCTATAGAGCTCTGATAGTAGACCCATTTGCATAAAAATTGTCAATATTGATTAAGGGGTATGGGAGTGGGGGGAAATATAATGCGTCCGAAACCCAAAAAAGGCGAAATAAACACATTCTAAAATCCATATCTCAAAACCGTTAATGGCACACTATTCAAACTTAAGAAATATTTGAAGTTATACTAGGAGAACAGATTGAAAAAATTTTTTTGGTGGGCGAAGTTGTGTATGGGAGTGGGGGGTGAAAAACTTTAGATTACGATATCTCATGAACCAATTGCTCTAGAAAAATAAAATTCGGTTTGGGTATTAAGGTCGACAAATAAAGATTGATCAAAGTAGAATTTTTTAAGTGGGAGGTGGGCACAGAAGTGGAGGGGATAAGCATTTTTCAAATGAAACACATTTCATATCTCAAGATAAGTGTAACATAGATGCTTAGAATTCTTACCAGAAATAGCGCTAATTAAACCCTAGTAGGGAAAAAAGTTTTGCGGTTGAGGGTATAGAGGGTGAGGGTGGGGGAGGGTTAAAAGGAAAAAGTTCCAATGCTTATATCTTAAGAACCTGTAATGATATAAACCTTAAACTTGGTATTTAGGTAGAGCTATAGTAGCGGCATGTTGGAAAAATATAATTTTTTTTAGGGGTAGTATGGTTGGGGGGTAGGGGGTGTTTTTCCTTACTATTAAACGGTTCATGCTAAAAAGTTGAAACTCGGTGTGTATATGTAAATCAATTCAAATATGTATTGGCGTTCAGAAGGGGGGCAAAAAAAATTATTTGTGAAAACAGAATGCATAATTTTCCACGATTTTCGTCATATCTACTAGCTCGTCCCAAATATTGAATTTAATTTTATTCAACGGATTCTTCGTATGAATACCTAGAAAGTGTTTTAGAGGTTTTTTGAAATTCGACCACTAAGAGTAGTGTGGTACGGGTGTGGGGGGTGTTTTTCCTATATATAGAACGGCTTAAGCTACAATGTTAAATCTCGGTGTGTATATGTAAATCAACTAGAAAAGCAATTTTGAAAATGAAAAATTCAAATATGTATTAGCGTTCAGAAGGGGGGAAAAAAAATTATCTGTGAAAATAGAATGCATATTTTTCCACGATTTTCGTCATATCTACTAGCTCGTCCCAAATATTGAATTTAATTTTATGCTACGGATTCTTCGGATGAATACACAGAAAGAGTTTTCCAGGTTTTTTGAAATGCGACCCCTAAAAGTAGTTTGGTATGGGTGTGGGGGTTGTTCTTCTTTTATTTATAGAACGGCTTAAGCTACAATGTTGAAACTTGGTGTCAAATTTTAATATGTATTGACACTCAGAAGGGGAGCAAAAAAAATATCTGTGAAAATAAAATGCATATTTTTCCACGATTTTCGTCATAAATACTAGCTCGTCACAAATATTGAATTTAATTTTATTATGCGGATTCTTAGTATGAATACCAAGAACTTGTGCCGGAAAAATAATAAAGTTACGCCCAGATTGTTGGCAGATTTTTTATAATTTTTTATCTTTTCTTACCATTTGTATAGTTTTTAATCATTTTCTACCATTTTTTATAATTTTTTACCATTTTTTACCATTTTTTATCATTTCTTACCATTTTTTTACAATTTTTTATAATTTTTTACCATTTTTTATCATTTTACTTTATTTTTTTAATAATTAAGTATTGTGATTGATTTTTTAAAAAAAAAAATTTGCTACCCTCAAAATTTTTATTTTCACGTTTCATAACTAGTAAACGCGAAAAAAGCAATAAAAATTTTCAGTCCGTCTGTCCGCCGTACGCCGGACGCCGTACGCCGTACGGCGTCCGCCGTACGCAAGATCGTTTGGAGGCTCGTAGCTGCCAAACGCTTTGAGATATTATATTGAAAATTTTTTAACGAATAGATGGGGTAGGCGCCTTGAAGTGATCAAATTTTTTGGGGTGGGGGTGTGAGGGGGAAGGAGGGGGAAGTGTTTTAGACCGAAAATTTTGGTTTCCAGATCTCAGTAACCCCTTATGTTAGGAAGCTGAAACTTGGAATTTCTATAGAGCTCTGATAGTAGACCCATTTGCAGAAAAATTGTCAATATTGATCAAGGGGTGTGGGAGTGGGGGGAAATGTAATACGTCCGAAACCCAAAAAAGGTGAGATAGACACATTCTAAAATCCATATCTCCAAAACCGGTAATGGCACACTATTCAAACTTAACAAATATTTGTAGTTATACTAGGAGAACAGAATGAAGAAAAATTTTGGGTGGGGGAAGTGGTGTATGGGGGTGGGGGGTGAAAAACTTAAGATTACGATATCTCATGAACCAATTGCTCTAGAAAAATAAAATTTGGTTTGGGTGTAAGGGTTGACAAAAAAAGATTGGTCAAAGTAAAATTTTTTAAGTGGGAGGTGGAGCATAGAAGTGAAGGGGATGAGAATTTTTCAAATCAAACACATTTCATATCTCAAGAACAGTTTAAGATAGATGCTTAGAATTTTTACCAGAAGTAGCGCTAATTACATCCTAGTAGGGAAAAAAGTTTTGGGGTTGTGGGTGAAGAGGGGGAGGGTGGGGGAGGGTGAAAAGGAAAAAGTTCCGATGCTTATATCTTGAGAACCTGTAAGGATATAAGCCTTAAACTTGGTATTTAGATAGAGCTATAGTAGCGGAATGTTGGAAAAATAAAATTTTTTTTAGGGGTAGTATGCTACGGGAGTAGGGGGTGTTTTTCCTAACTATTAAACGGTTTATGCTAGAAAGTTGAAACTCGGTGTGTATATGTAAATCAACTAGAAAAGTAATTGTGATAAAAAAAAATTTGAATATTCATTGGCGTTTAGAAAGGGGGGAAAAAAAAATTATTTGTTAATATAATAGATATAAAATTCATATATTTTCACGATTTTCGTCATATCTACTAGGTCTTTCCAAATATTGAATTCATTTTTATTCTACGGATTCTTCGTATGAATACCTAGAAAGAGTTTTCAAGGTTTTTTGAAATTCGACCCCTAAGGGTAGTGTGGTACAAGTGGGGGTGTTTTTCTTATATATGGAACGGCTTAAGCTACAATGTTGAAACTCGGTGTGTATATGTAAATCAACTAGAAAAGTAATTGTGATAAAAAAAAATTCCAATATTCATTGGCGTTCAGAAGGGGGGGGGGGGGCAAAAAAAAATTTGTAAAAATAATAAATATAAAATGCATATATTTTCACGATTTTCGTCATATCTACTAGGTCTTTCCAAATATTGAATTCATTTTTATTCTACGGATTCTTCGTATGAATACCTAGAAAGTGTTTTCAAGGTTTTTTGAAATTCGACCCCTAAGGGTAGTGTGGTACAAGTGGGGGTGTTTTTCCTATGTATGGAACGGCTTAAGCTACAATGTTGAAACTCGGTGTGTATATATATATCAACTAGAAAAGTAATAGTGATAAACAAAAATTTGAATATTCATTGGCGTTCAGAAGGGGGGGCAAAAAAAAATATTTGGAAATATAATAAATATAAAATGCATATATTTTCACGATTTTCGTCATATCTACTAGGTCTTTCCAAATATTGAATTCATTTTTATTCTACGGACTCTTCGTATGAATACCTAGAAAGTGTTTTCAAGGTTTTTTGAAATTCGACCCCTAAGGGTAGCGTGGTACAAGTGGTAGGTGTTATTCCTATATATGGAACGGCTTAAGCTACAATGTTGAAACTCGGTGTGTATATCTAAATCAACTAAAAAAATAATTTTGAATAAAAAAAAACGAATATCTATTGGCGTTCAGAAGGGGGGCAAAAAAAATTATCTGTGAAAATAGAATGCATATTTTCCCACGATTTTCGACATATCTACTACCTCGTCCCAAACAATGAATATAATTTTATTCTATGTATTCTCCATATGAATACCAAGACAGTGTTTTCTAGATTTTCTGAAAATTGACCCCTAAGGGGGTGTAAAGTTATTGTGTACTTTTTCATAAACTATTCCATATCTCTCAGATCCAATCAGATTTTCACTTCCATGATCTTGTTCTTTTTGATAGGTTTTCACTCACGCAGTAGCCTACACCGCATTTCAGAATTGAACGCGTTCCTTACTTCTGCCGGAAAAATAATAAAGTTACGCCCAGATTGTTGGCAGATTTTTTTATCATATATACCATATTTTATAATTTTTTCATCTGTCCCTTAATCCTCAATAATCAATCCTCAATCCTCAATCCCCAATCCTCAATCCTCAATCCTCAACTTAAGTTCGCGAACTATGAGGATTTTTAATTTCTCTATCCCTCAATTCTCCATCTACCATCCTTAATCCTCCATCCTCCATCCACCATCCTCCATCCACCATCCTTCATCATCAATCCTCCATCCACGATCCTTCATCGCCCATCAACCAACCTCTTTTCTCCATCCTCCATCGAACATCCTCCATCATTCATCTTCTATCCTCCGTCGTCCATCATCCGTCGTCCATCACCCATCGTCCATCATCCATCCTCCATCTTCCATCCTCCATTGTCCATCCTCCATCTTCTATTGTCCATTCACCATCCTCCATCTTCCTCCCTCTATCGAACATCCTCCATCCCCGATCCTTCATGCTGTTCGTACCATTTCAGGAAGGTGTTACGATCTTCTGTTTTCATCGAGTTCGGGCTATAATATTTAGCTAACTGCAGTGGTCCAGCATACCCTTCATTTTCTATTGTATTAAATAGAAGTGGAAAATAGCCCTTTTTAAAACCCGACGGTAAACTGAAATGTGATAGAGCCATGGGAAAATAATTTAGAGAATCAAGAAATTTAAGGTTACCTATCTGCATCGTTATAATTTTCGTTCCTCTCATTATTAATTTTGCTTATATGTCTGTCTGGTAAAGTATGCGATTGAGAAGGAACTGATGATCGAGTGCTTGTCCATTATGCGCAGTTACCATAACCTCCTTGAATATCTTTCTTAGATTCAGTAAATACTCTAAAAAAAATTTTACTGGCTTGACTTTTAGCACATGTTCTCTTAAATCACATTTTTGGCACATATTTAGTTTCTTGTCAATGCACTGTACACATCTTTAGTGGAACACACATAAATTAGGCTCGTGTAATTTTATTTCGCCAATTGAGATTTGGCCTTTTATTGTTTTTTCATCCTGACGTGTTTCGAGATCATAGAAAACATAAAGAATATTTTTGCTCAGCGGTTTGCGGTTATCGGGCTGAATGAAGCAAGCATGCCCCTGTGGCACGTTAATTTTGCAAATCTTACAAAAATTTCTCCACATACATGTATTTCACTTGCGTTAAAAGTTTTGAGACACTCAAGGCACTTTTTTTACCTGTTCACAGACGCTACCCTTATTCAATGATCCACCAGCTAGGTGTTTTTCGTAGCACTCTGGTCCTCTAAACTCACGGTTACAATCTCTACAGAATTGGTTTTTTATATTACTTGAACATACCGGTGCCTATTGGCAGCATGGACATGTTTTTTCACAACGGTGTAAGTTTTTGTGATCGTAGTGCTGACTGCATTTAATACAAAAATAGTTGCAGCAAAAGACTGCAGTAAGTGAAGTTATAACGTTGAAATGTCCCTTACGATATACTAGATTTAGCCTCTTACCGTCTGTAGGACCCTCAAAAATTACATAGCGGCCTTTACATCCGTGTTGATAGACCACAATTTTATACAAATCCTTGAGAACTTCCTGAAGTATTCTTAATTCTGGAATACCTGCACCTTCTAATATTTCTATAATTAGAGTCTTTTTCAACAGCTGCAATTGCAACAACTAGGGCTCGAAGTAGGCATAGATTGTCTTTGTTGTTTATGACGACAATACCCCTTCTAGCGAGAATTGTATTTTCTTGCACGACCAGTACCAGACGGCAAACGTACTGCTGTTATTCCTAGGCAAAATGTATCCGTACTTAGTCCAGCAGAATTGATTTGAAAAATCTTTGAATTAAGCTCCCAGATATCCACCATCTTGATAGAAGCAGCTTCCCTATAGTTCATGCATGCAGGCCCCCGTTCCTTGAAGCCCTCTCCACTAAAAGTAATTCCGACCTGATCTGTTGGTTGAAGGTCCTGACAGCGTATTCTACAATATTCCGTATAGCCTTCTTAGTCCAGCTAGTAGGCTCTACGTTATCAGGTACCGATTGGATTTTGAATTCCAGTTTCCTTCCTCGTACATTAAACCGCTTGACCTGTGTAGTACAGTCTCTAATAATTAAAAAACGCAACATTTTCGAAGCTATGAAAAAGAACGTCTGGCCTCAAGCGCTGCTCGATGAGAAATGGCTAGAAGGCGTTTGCTGGCACTATATATATACTACACAACTGTTTCTTCTGCTCCTGAATATTTTTAGATAAACTATCAAGTTGTTCTCTAAGCATATGATCCTGTGTGATTTACCGTAGCTCCAAGAATCCTTGTGTTCCTCAACGGTTTTTGATATGCTAGTAACCTGCTTGTATATCCTCAATAAGCACTCCCCTGATGAATTTACGTCTTTTTCACTAAAAGTTTAAAAAATATAAAAGTTAATTAGTATATCAGTATATAGTCTATAAAAAATCTCCTTATTGTTCACTCCTCTAGCATATATCAGTAAGCAAACAGCTGGTTTTTTGAGTTATCCCTGTAATCTGAAAATTTTTTCTTTATTAGAAGGCCGAGTATCAAAAAGGAAATAGTCTTACCCTCTTTAAAAATCTCCTTATTGATTTTTCCCCTAGATGCATATATCGGTAAGTGGCCGTATAATTTTTAATTACCACTGAAATCTTGAAAATTTTTTATATATTAGAAGGTTGGGTATCAAAAAAATAGTCTTACCTCATAAAGCAGAATTTGCTCCAGTACGGTTAAAAGTCCGTGCGATTATACTCTACCGTATCTTTATTCGTCACTTTTATACAGTTTCACAATTCCCCTTCCAAACAATCTACAAGGGAGTCTGCATAACCAGCCATTAACTCTATCACTTTAATTATGGAAAATATTGTACTTTTCTAAAATGCTGTATGAGTCTTTACATACCCCTGATATATATTATCCACTATGCGTGTTATTACGAGTTTAAGACAAGAGAGAACAATCGTTAATCTCGGGATTGATAGAAATCAAATCGTAGAATGAATTAGCTTTTATGTATGGTGAATTCCTCCGATGCGTTGGCGACGCCTCTCACTGGCGCCCACGACCCGTCTCTGGGTTTTAGTCGGACAAAGGTCTGTTCGCCCCTGTGCTGCTACGGGGGTTTCATTGCGGTTTTTTTGTCTTACCGGGTAGTGGCGGTACTGAGGCCGTCGACGCGAATTAAAACCGTAATAGTGTGCAGAAAATACATATGATAATCTATAGGGTCATTCCATGAAAAATCGCAAAAAAAGACCAATTTTGTGACCTTACCATCGCCGATTCTTTTGAAAAATTTTTTGCTTGAAGAACTAGTGAAAAAAAAAATATAATTTCAATTTTTTTTTTCTATCTCATTTTTTTTGTTAGTTATAGTATGTTAAAGATTTCGCAAAAATGGTGTCAAAGACCTCTTTGAAAATTCATATCTCTGTTAATTTTTATCACAGAATAATAAAATAGGACTTATTTTAAAGGGGAAGGTTGTCGCAAAATAAGAAAAATACCAATAAAATATATCCTTGATTTTTTTTTAAAGGATAACGATTTTGTCCTTTATCCTTGAATATTTCAAATTACCGATGATTTTTTTTTTTTATTTTTTTATATTTTGTGTATTATACTGTTCTTCAAAACATATCAAAAAATCAACTTGGGATCGCAATGGGATCGGGGTAAAAAAATAGAAGAACACCAGTGGTTCTCAATTATTTCATAGAAAAGTTACAATTATTTTGATTACTTACGAGTACTCGTATGTAAAGAGGATTTAATTTTATGATACTACATTTATGGCCAGCTATTAAAATCATAAATTTAAGATAGTTTAGTTCAATAATAATTTAATTGAGCAACTATTTCATTAAAAATATTAATGTTTTATAATATGTATAATATATTAAAAAAATTTAATTTGGCTTAGAAAATTACAATTTCTACGGAGTATTTTATTAATGCTATTCATTCCAGGCAACAGTAACTAAATTTAAAATGATTTGACATTGAATAATAATATTTTAACAAGTAGAAACATAAAAAATTAATAAAAGATTCAACAAAATGTATATATATGGTATTCTATTATGGTAAACATAACAAATTAAAACATAAAATAAAAAATTAAAACATGCTTTACATGCATTACATTCATTTTTTTTATTTTTACATGCTAGTTACATAATCTATTTAAACAAAATATGTTCATCTTCTTCAGAAGATAGAGAAAACTTTTTAATTTTCACGCATCCTTTCCTCACAGGTATAACGCAATGTACTGTTTGAGTTGAAGGAATTGCTTGTATAAGATTGTATTCTTCACTTAATAAATTTTCTTCATTTTTATATTGTTCGCAGTCGATGAATTGGAAATTAATATTTACTATATTATCCTTAGCCCATTCGAAAAGTTTTAATGGAGTTGTTATTTGGTCTTCTATTGGCCGCTGTAAACTTGCTCTTGCTGCAAGTCGCTTTATTGTACTACCGAGACCATCGCAGATATTTTTACCATGGGCGGTGGCAAAAAAATTCCATTCTGCATCAATTTCGAATTCCTCAGTGTGCTTGCTCAAATTAAAGAAATTTTTCCGGTTTTTATATTGAGCGTCTGAACCATCCGAAAAATAATGTATTTTCTTAACATTAAAACACTTATCTGTAAAGAATTT
Source organism: Beris chalybata (assembly GCA_949128065.1). Taxonomy (NCBI): domain Eukaryota; kingdom Metazoa; phylum Arthropoda; class Insecta; order Diptera; family Stratiomyidae; genus Beris; species Beris chalybata. Next base: position 73,205,668 of record OX421894.1, on the reverse strand, counting down.
TATTAAATAGCGTTGAAATAGATGAACGGCTATATTGTTATGTTGCAAACAATCGCTAATAATTACAAAATTTGTGGTTTGAACGTCCTGTTGTCCTTCCACCCTATAATAAATCCCAAACGGATGGATTGTGGCTTGAGAGTTATTCCAGTGAAACGCTTGCACCGCATCTTGTACAACGAAGGAATAATTTTCTGAAAAATCCATAACCACAACAACCTCATTTACTGGTAACTTATTCTTTCTCTCTTCAAAATATTTGGCTTGTTGTTCAGTGAAGAATGCGTGTCGAAGTAAAGAAGGAAGTTGTTGAACAAAGCAATCTATAAACTCTGCATACGAAGATGTTCCGGGAAATTCCTCACAAGTTCTTTTTCTAGTCCATTTATCAGGACTTACAGATAAAATAAATTGCTTGATATTCTTCTCACTGGCGGTTGAATATTCAGTCCTCAATCTGTCAATCATCTCGTCCTCTCGTGGTTGGTCCTTTTGATCTTCTAGTCCAAAAATTTTTTTTAATACGATTCTTTTCACATCTTCAAGTTTTTTCCGGATGTAGTTTTCTCTGGTAATTCGTCTTTTGTCGAAAGGTTCTTCTCCTAAATATCGAAGACATTCATTTAATGAGTTTAATGCGGCTTCCTTACTGATGAAATTTTGGTGTAGCGCTTCATCGTCGCCGGGCTCCTCATCTGTATTCAAAGAGAAAGGTTCTTCTTCCTATGGTCGAACATATCATCATCAGTAATCTCCGTTGATGTTCCTGGTAGCATTTTAACCCTTTTTCTACAGGAAGAGCAAATTTTTCATGCTGAAGTCATCGCTGGTACTCTAGAAATCATCCATGGTTGCACAGGTCGTAAATCCGATATTTTTGGCCAATGTATTGATTCTCCAAAAGGATTACAGCAACGCGATTTTGACCAGTTAATTTTTTTCATGATTTGTAAAATAATAAATTAGATTTTGTCTTCTTAATACTGCAAGCACGACTGAATTGTATTTGAGGTAAGCCTATATTTATATACATACTTACCAAAAAAGGACATTTAATTGATATTCATTTTTTTATTGCCTTACCTGCCTACCTATTATTTTCTGGTTAGTAAGACATTCCAAATGAGATAATTCTTGTTATTTTAAATTTAATGGTTTATGGGAAAAATTTATTTAAACACTCACAATTAGTTGCTCAATTAAGTTATTATTGAACTAAACTATCCTAAATTTATGATTTTAACAGCTGGCCATAAATGTAGTATCATAAAATTAAATCCTCTTTACATACTAGTACTCGTAAGTAATCAAAATAATTGTAACTTTTCTATGAAATAATTGAGAACCACTGGTGTTCTTCTATTTTTTTACCCCGATCCCATTGCGATTCCAAGTTGATTTTTTGATATGTTTTGAAGAACAGTATAATACACAAAATATAAAAAAATAAAAAAAATAAATCATCGGTAATTTGAGATATTCAAGGATAAAGGACAAAATCGTTATCCTTTAAAAAAAAAAATCAAGGATAAATTTTATTGGTATTTTTCTTATTTTGCGACAACCTTCCCCTTTAAAATAAGTCCTATTTTATTATTCTGTGATAAAAATTAACAGAAATATGAATTTTCAAAGAGGGCTTTGACACCATTTTTGCGAAATCTTTAACATACTATAACTAACAAAAAAAGTGAGATAGAAAAAAAAAATTGAAGTTATATTTTTTTTTTCACTAGTTCTTCAAGCAAAAAAATTTTCTAAAGAATCGGCGATGGTAAGGTCACAACTTTTGCGATTTTTCATGGAATGACCCTATAATTATTTGTCACAGTGGATCTCTAAAGGCCATAAATTTTTTATAATTGGACCAAGTCTCAGCAGACACTATAGCTACGGCTTCTGCTAAAAAGTGCTCATCTTCGGCTACTTACTTTTGCGTTTCCGAGTCTTGTTCAAAGTGCTGCTGCGTTATACTTTTTTATATGAAGTATTTAAAACAAATTTCCAGTTTGTTTGTTATTAATCGGTTTTTATGATTATTGCAGTGGTTATCAGCTGGGCGGCAAGGCTATGACGACGCTAGATGCAATATTGTATGGCAAAACTTAACGCATATAAACCAAAAAATGCATGTAAAAATGCATAGAACTGTCTGGGTAGTTATTTTTGGCTACTAAAAACGTAAAAACCTGTTGCATTAAATACTTTTTGAAGTTTTCAGCTACAATTTCATAATATTAGGCAATAATATTGACTAAAAATATGTTCCACTTCTATCAAAAAACTAATAAATACACAAAAGTTTTCACATGAACTGGAAAAATACGCTCAAAGTTGCTGCAACTCATTATATAATCTAAAAATATTTGTTTTAACTGTCTGTGATAGTTCTTTTGGACTGCAAGAAACGTAAAAACCTGTTTTATTCCATACTTTTTGAAGTTTTCAGCTAAAATTTCATAATATTAGGTAATAATATTGGGTAAAAAGATGCGTCACCTTAATCAAAAAAACTAATGAATACACAAAAGCTGTCACATGAACTGGAAAGATACGCTCAAAGTTGCTGCAACTCATTACATAATCTAAAAACAGTTGTTTAAACTGTCTGTGATAGTTCTTTTTGACTGCTTAAAAACGTAAAAACCTGTTTCATTCAATACTAAAAGATGCATCACATTAATTAAAACAAAATAAACGTGCGAAAATTGACGCACGAATACACTGCATAGTAATTGTATAGAGAAGCCGTACATGCTCTTCGCATATATGTACGTGTTCTTTTTGTACACACTTTGGATGTAAACATTTAGCTTTTTCACCACTTTTGCATAGATATAAAATGTATACTCCCCGCTACCCAAATAAAGTACTCGTTCTCTTCATTTTACTTCAATCATCACAGCCCCCGTCCATTTAGCGTAAACTAAATCCAGTTCGAGGCTCCAGACTCAAAGTTCCTTGCCTTGCCCTAGTGCGTAAGGGCATTAACCCTGCCTTATGCCCTTGTCCTTTTGCTTCTGGCCATCTACCTGCTGCATAAAGCTACCTACTGTATAAAGCCATCTACCTATACTAAGCTCTGTGTCCTTGGCCAATTGTCTAGTGTTGTTAGCCCCGCCCTTTTGTCTATGGTCAACTACCTACACTAATGGCTGTGAATTTGGCCTACTGTATAAGGTCATTAGCCCCCGCCAGAGGGTGTTAGCCCCACCCAAGGTCATTAGCCCCTCCTATGACGTCACTGTCAGGCTGTCATAAGCGCTGCGTTACCTACTCTTCACTGCGTCATCCTTTTCCTCTGTTGGAGCGTAACAGTCTACCAGTCATACATACATTGAAAAATTTTGTTTTTATGTGGATCGCACACAATCTTTCGTTTACGGGTTTGAAGTCGGTGATTAAGTTCTTAAATTTGGTATCTATCACGAAAGCTACTCCAAATTTCCTGTATCCCGAAGCTTTTCCACTGGTTAGTGTTGTGTGTGTCCGCAAGTCATTAATCTCACTGCCAAGCCATCTCGTTTCTTGGACCGCCAGAATGTTGATGTTGTATCCTAAAACTTCATTAAGAAGCTCTCGCAGTGCATCTGTTCTGTAAAGGGAGCGAATGTTCCAAGATCCAAAAGAGTAGTCCTTAATGCGTTGCCAGAGTCGTTGCCGTTGATCCAATCTCTTCCGAGGCTGTAGTTCTGCTTTCGGATCAATAGGTTTTTCTGGGGATGGGTTGTTAACCCATCGCCCAACCCCCAACCTGGAGGACCAAGTCTATAGTACATAGACATGTGAACAACTTTCGGTTATGGTGTGCTGGAGTTCTCACAACTATGGCGCGAGTCCAAGTACACCGGTTTTTAGACCTACTTCCTGAGACGCACAGGTGTACCTGGCCATTCAAGATGTGTTCACTCGCTCCTTCTTATCTCAACCTGGCCTTGCGACCGGCTATGGTGGAGTTTTTTTTTATAGCCTTGATAGTTACATATAGTTAACCTTTGGTAGTTGTGGTTGTATTTGTACAAAAAGCAAAGTTTGAGTTACTGCATGCCGGACCATTTACTGCAATGCATTAATTGGATCATGGAGCATGCAAATCGAATGCGGGCTATGCTACTGCATGAGCACTGCTTGAAAATTAGGAATATAAATTTTTGCATTAACTCTGTGTAATATGGAAACCTATTTAAGACGGAAATATTTTCTGGTCCCTTGAGGTTCCGTCTTAGACAGGTTTCACTATAGTTTCTTATAACCATTGTTTCCGTTTCTTGTTTCGATGAACGCTTTTAACTTCTCTGCAAGAAAATTACCCTATAAGTCCGCCGTAGCGGTAATCTTTCAGTTAAAATGTATTGTAGGGAATTAATATCCTACATTTATACATTCATAAAAGGCTTGATCTTTTACTTTTGTTACAAGATAATTTATTATTATTTTTATTTCAATAAGATTTTAATATAAACATTTATTTTTATATTCAGTAAACAACAACGTATTTTAATAACATTAATAATTTATTTATTTATTATACAATTAATGTGTATCAATTCAAAATTCTGGCTGAACTAACTTTTCTCTGACTATCTATTATTTTTATATGTTTCTTGGCTACTTAAATAAAAATGAAAATGGCAGTGACGGAACTGAACAAAGTACCACTCTCGCCACAGTATAGGCCTCGGGACAAAATATTAACTTATATACTTCACATCGGTGTACGTACGTGTGGTTCGCTACCTCTACCTCCATCTCTTTCACTCCTAGTTAACGGTAACCGATAGGTACCCGGTAAATTAACCCAATCCCATAGTGTAAATTTAAAGGCGAGGCCAGTACGATTTAACGGGTAAATTACAAAGTAATGGTACTCTATAGTGGCACACTCTGCGGCAGACGATACAAAAATTTTTGCTACGCGAAAAAACAAGTAAAAGTTTTGGCAAGTCGAATGGCGCGTACTGCTAATGTTTTTGCGTATGTATTATAATAAACACTAGCAGCACGCGCAATTCCTGCAAGAAACCGCTACACGAGTTAAAGGTTGGAATGATGTGATGATCGCATAACTTAAAACAAAAGTATAATATTACTCTTTATTTTACAGCAATATAACTTTATTCTTTTGTAATTTTGTTCTTTATTTTACAGCAATATAACTTTATTCTTTTATCTTTTTTGGTACCGCGAGGAGGCTGTAGCAAGACTACCGTCCTCGCTGAGCATTCAAAATTAATAAGCACCTGAAGCGTTTCTGTCTTATGCTTATATAGTCGCGATGGAAAGAAAGCTTCACGTACTGAAGCTTTTAGATGCTTAAAGGAAAGCTTTATTCATGAAGGGGGGGTAGTTTACAATGAATGTTTTAGTTTTAATAGTTTTAATTGTTTGAAAATGTTGTGATGTTATAGTCTCCCCCTCTGCTGCAGATGTCGTCCCGATGAAGCGGCAGGAATGGAATCTGATGTGGATGGTGTAGTCTTCTTAGATTCCTCGTCTCTATGGAGGTCGAACTGCTGATGTCGTCTGTTTTGATGCGTTATTGAAATGTCTTAATGCGGAGACATGATAGGTTCCCAATGGAACATACAAGTTGTCAGGATGTGATATTTGAAAACTGGCTGACCCAATTTTCTTAACCAGAACATAAGGTCCGTCTCGCCTAGGAACGAACTTTGAGGTGATGTTCTTGGATGCGTTGCTCAAGACGTGAGTTGTTACAAGGACCTGATCACCAACGTTAAATGTCAGCATTGGTAATAGTTGGGTCACGAAATTCTCGGATTGCGTGTTTGATCGGAGATCGTGGTTGATGTCATCTGGAGTACGTAGATCATGTCCAAAGGTAAGATACGCAGCAAAGTACTTCGTACTTTGACATTTCGCTGTATTCATTGCGAAACGTATTGATGATAAGTGATCTGACCAGGTGGTGTGATGGTTTCCAACAAGGACAGATAGCTGGGTTTTCAGATCTTGGTTCTTTCTCTCTACTAGATTGGCTTCTGGGTGGTATACGGATGTCAATGTCTGTTTGATATTAAGACAAAAGGTTAGTTGTTGCATGATCGCTGATATAAATTGTGAACCGTTATGGCTTATTAAACGACGTGGTATACCGAATAGTAGGAATAGCTCGTCAGGAAGACCTCGTGCGCAGGTCTCCGCTGTAGCTTCTTTTAATGGGAATATTTCAACCTGCTAGCCAAATCTTCCATTGGTAGCCGTCTGAGGTTTTTGGTAAGGGTCCAAATAAATCAACTGTCTGCAAGAGTCCAGCTGGTCTTAGATTAGTAGGCTTGTACCGCTGGCATTCAATGCAGTTGCCAATATGCTTGGTGATGTCTCGTCTAATTCCAAGCCAGTAATAACGAGTTAAAATGCGGGCGATAGTACGGTCAATTCCGTAGTGTCCGGCGGTTGCGTCATCGTGATAAGTATGTAGTATGCGTGGACGTTCTTGTTAGGGTACCACTAGTTGCGCGTCTTCAGTATCGCTTGCAGCACAGTACCTGTAGAGTACTCCTTCGTTTAAAATGTATCCACGGGAGGTCCATCGAGTGATATTTTCATCATTACTTTCAAATGATTCTGTTATGGATTGGAGTTCCGAGTCCTGAAGTTGAGCTTGTCGGATATCGTGTGCACCTCTAATAGGTAGGTCTACATGAAATGTGCAGATGCTAACGTCTAATTTATCTTCGTCAATCGGAGGTCGAGACAATGTATCTGCAACAACGTTTGTTTTTCCTGGTGTGTACTGGATGTTTACGTTATACGGCTGCAATTGTAGTGCCCATCGTGCCAATCGCCCTGTTGGTGATTTGAGTGTCATGAGCCACTTGAGCGGTTGATGATCCGTAAGAAGAGTTACTTCTGACCCCTCAATATATCCACGAAACTTAGCGACATCCCAGACGATGGCTAAGGCTACGCGTTCAGTGGTCGAATAGTTTCTTTCGGCACTTGTCAGAAGTCTGCTGGCATATTCTATTGGATGCTCTTCGGATTCCTCCCCCTGGACTAGAACCGCACCAATAGCATGCTTACTGGCATCTGTTTTCAAAAAGTATGGTTCATCCTCTTGGGCTTGTTGTGGTATTGGGCTGGTTATAAGTAATGTTCTCAGATGTTCAAAAGCTGTTCGTTCCTCGTTATACCAGCTCCATACTGCATTTTTTTTTTTTTTAGGTTGCTGAGTGGCTTTGAAATGTCTGCGAAATTCGGTATAAAGCGTCTGTACCAAGAACAGGCTTGTATAGGAATGACAGGACTTGTTTTTTATTTGTGGGCTGTGGACGACATCGAATGGCGGCTACCTTGTCTCGGTCGACTTTAATACCGTCTCTGGTGATGATGTGTCCCAAGAATTTTACTTCATCACAGCAAAATTTTGATTTATGACGATTTATTTTGAAGTTGAATGTTTTTAGTTTCGCAAATATTCGTTTTAAACCGTCTGTGTGTTTTTCAAACGTGCTTGAAAATATGATGATATCGTCGAGATATATCAATAGGAAGATGTCGCTTAAGCCAGTTCGGAACTTATCCATTAATCGTTGAAACGTTGCTGGAGCATTTCGGAGTCCAAATGGCATTCTCTTAAAACGAAACATCCCGAATGGGGAGATGAAAGCGGTCTTGTCCTGGTCTTCTTCTGCAACCTTAATTTGCCAATAGCCGGACTGTAAATCTAATGTAGATTTGAATGCAGTTCTCTTCGTTGCGTGCAGTAAATCATCGATCTGTGGTAGCGGATATCTATCTGCTGTAGTGATGCTGTTAAGCTGACGATAGTCTATACATACACGAACATAACCGTTCTTTTTAGGCACAAAAACGATAGGCGCAGCCCAAGGAGACTCACATTCCTCAATTATTTGCAGTTCAAGCATCTTGTTGAGTTCTTCTCGGAGCTGTTTTTTCCTCATTGGGGATAATCTATACGGAGTAGTTGCTACTGGAAAATGACTACCTGTATGGATTTTATGTTCAGTGTATGGACTAGGTTCACCAATACTGCTGAAGCATTTTTTCTCTGTGATTAGAAATTTATTAACTTCGTTTCGTTCATTCTCATTTAAGGTTGTTCCTTCGTCATCTCTTAGAGTGATGTCGATTGCGTTTAACTCCATTATGAAGGAATTTTCTGTGATGAGTTCACTTGAATGTTGACTTGTCTGGAACAAATCCTGTCTTTTTCGACTTCTGTCGGGAGTCACTTCTGTAATGGGAATGGAATCGCGGAAAATGTCCTGAATTCTTCGTGGTGAATAGTCATTTTCCCATGGTGCTGAAGGTCCATAGTACTTTGTTTTGTGTGTTCGCAGAACAGGAGTGCTTTTTAGTGGAGTGACAGGTGTAATGTTTTCAAACCATGTCAGAAAGGCTGTTGTCTCTTTTATGGTATTTTCTGTTGGAGTTGCACATATTGATTGGTTTGTATTATAAAAATCAAATCGTTTGTATGGTTGATCTTCATAGTACCAATTCCTTTGAGCAAGATTCATAACGACTCCATTTTGTTCAAGGAAATCAATTCCGATCAAGGTGCGGTTATCAGTAGCTTGTGGCAAAGCTATTAATTGAATAGCCTGTAGTCGATTCCCAATTATAATATTGACTTCGCCTGCGTATATCTCTTGGTGCGAAGGGATACCATCTGCGAGTCTGACATCGGCTTGGAGTTTCGTAAATTGAGTACCGTTTCTGATCAGATGAAGAAACAGATGTCTGCCTGCGACACTTGTTCGCGCTGCTGTGTCCAAGTACGCAACTCCAACTTCACCGTGTGCGGTAAAAGGAATTGAAGGAAGATCATTTCCTATTGACGTCTTGAAGCAGTTGAATGATACAATCGGTGGACCCTCAGGCTTCTTGTTGGTACAGTTGGGACAAGTTGACCGGTAATACCCTGGCAACTTACAACCGTAACAAGATACCGTGTGAGTCTCCTTTTTTGTTATTGGATTTTGTGTAACGGATAATTTCTGAATGTCGGGTTTCTGCTTTTTCCGGCATTCGTTGATAGTGTGACCAGTGTGCTTGCAGAAGTTGCAGCGATTTTTGGTCCTCTCGACTTTGGCGGCATTATTGGCGAGTATGATACTAGCCTGTTGTTCAACTCCGCGGTCTTGAGTCAAAAGTTCCTTGAAACTTTTAATGTTATCCCGTGGAATGCCTTTTCTTATTTTGATATATAAAATACCGTAAACAAGATCAAGCATTACTTTTTTCCGAATGTTTTGGCTCGGGAAGTAAAGAAAGAAGAGCTCGTTTGCCACAGATGAAGTCGTCGGTTGATTCACCATCATCCTGCTTGGTTGCGAAGAGTTCCAAATAAATTTGGTATGAAGGTTTGGATAGCGAGAAAGCGTTCCGAATTAATTCGATGACGTTGACCCTAATAATAGCTTCATGTTTTACTCCTTGCCACCAAGTTGCTGCTGTCTTTTTGAAAAGCAGAGGTAATCATTTGATTGCGTCTGCGTCGTTGATTCGTTCTATGTCTTTGTAGAAATCTTCCACACTGACGGAATAGTTCTGCCGACAACGTTTGCCATATTGAATTCTTGTACGCCTGGGGTAGTTGCACGTAATTCTTTAAAAGCGATACGCTCACTACGACGAGTTTTTTTTTTAAATTGGCAGTGTTTTCTCTCTTCTTTTGTTTTTTTAAAAGAGAGGCCACTGGTTGGGCGCCACTATAATACTACTCTTTATTTTACAGCAATATAACTTTATTCTTTTGTAATTTTGTTCTTTATTTAACAGCAATATAACTTTATTCTTTTTTGGTATCGCGAGGAGGCTGTAGCAAGACTACCGTCCTCGCTGAGTATTCAAAATTAATAAGCATCTGAAGCGTTTCTGTCTTATGCTTATATAGTCGCGATGGAAAGAAAGCTTCACGTACTGAAGCTTTTAGATGCTTAAAGGAAAGCTTTATTTAAGAATTGGGGGTAGTTTACAATGAAAGTTTTAATTTTAATAGTTTTAATTGTTTGAAAATGTTGTGATGTTATAAAAGTAGGTAACGCAGCACCTTAGGCAAACCGTCTGGTCTCAGGTGCTGCACATAAGTCAATAGCCTCACGCAATAGTCCAAGATCATAAGGCGGGGGCTAATGATCTCAGATATTAGTGTTGGTAGATGGCTTTATGCAGTAGGCTAAAGGTACAGCCATTAGTATAAGTAGAGGCCATAAGTAAAAGGACAAGGGCATAAGAAGGAGGTTAATGACCTTACGCAATAGACTCGGGCAAGGAACTTTGAGACTGGAGTTGTAAGGAAAATTCTTTAGGCGTCATTTTTCGCCTGCATTTCTTAGACAGATTAATGGGCTTCTCTGAGTCCTTTCAGCACCGGTTGCCGGCTTCTCAGGAGCTTGGGAGCGGGGAATTGAAAACTAACTCAGAAAAGACACCATCCTTGATGTGCTGTCTAGTAAGTATATATAGTAAAGAGGAAAGGAACAAAATTTAATGACATACATGATGAGGAGTTGACTGACCGGACTGCAGTTCTCGCGCTACAGCGGGACTTACTTACCGTATGAATATTGTATATCGCTAGCCAAAAATTGCAACAAGTGGTCCCGCGGGAGCAACGACCGCCCCATACGCCCAAGTTTTCGACACACGCATTAAGAGACCTGACTTACCTACTTTACCGCGTCGGTCTTCCAGGATTCTCAAGTGCGCAATCTTACTTCTTCATCATCTTTCCCTATGTGCGTCTAATAAACGAATTGTGTATCTTTCTAACACTAAATACAACAATTAAGAAAAAAAAACACAGGAATACTTACATCACCATTCTGCCTTAAAATTTTAACATAAACCGAAATGAAAACTAAAGAAAAAGAAAATCCTTCTACATACACGATATTAAAAAAAAAATTGTGATATTTAAATATTACACGTTTATATTAGGAAATTGATTGTATGGCGTGAGGTTGTTTTTTTTTCATTATGTAATTTTGTTATCAATGTTTCTTGAATTAACCTAAGGTATTCGTTGGGGCCCATTCGTCTTCCGGCTTGTCGGCGTTCGAAGAACTATTCTCGGGTTCGGGTTATATATTTATTTTTTTGGTTTTATTGTGTTAGACGGGGTTCATGAATTGTTTTAAATTTGTTAATAAAGACTCCGGAGTCGCACTATGGCCGTTAGAAACCATATCACTTTTGTCACTTTTATCGGTTTCGTGAACTCGGTATTTGTTTGATATCTGTTACTTAACTTTTGTTCACTCTCGTTCACCAAACAAAACTTTTTAATTTGTCGTTATCATTATATTTTTAATAACTTAATAATTTAATTTTTCCTTTATAATTTCACTCCCGATCTTCCAGCTGACCAACCGTCTTGCTTCCCACTCAACAGCTCTCGCCTCGTTCTTGTTTCCCTACCGCTTCCTCACAGCCAAAAAAAAACGGTTTTTTTTCGTTGATGTTATATTCGTTTTGGCGCGTATTTTTATTTCGAAAAATAATTTTTGGCGGGAACGGTTTCCCATTAGATGGCGTGGATGAGTATACTTATGATTTTAATATTACTTTACAGCGGTGATATCATTAAATTTAGGATTATTCTTTAAACAAAGATTTAGTTATTTTTTTTCTCTTAAATATAAATAATATAAATACAATTATTAAAAAAAACTAATTCCAATGCAGAGGTGCAATTCTTACTAATCAAAAAAAAAATCTGCCAACTGGGCGCAACTTTATTATTTTTCCGGCTGAAGTTCAGAACGCGTTCAATTCGGGGATGCGGTGTATGTTACTATGTGACTGAAAACCTAACAAAAAGTTCGGGAAGCGGTTAGAAAAGGGTGTAACATATGAATTAAATAATTGGGTCATATTCCGGGATGCAGTCTAGAGGTTGAAAAAAACAAAACTTAAAAATAGGTGATTATTAAAGAAGCCTGGGGAAGTGAAAAGATATTCGATATCTGATCAGACCTGAGAAACATAGTGGAATTCATGGAAAAGTATACAACCACCTTTGCACCTTGTAAGGGGTCGAATTTCAAAAAATCTTAAAAACACATTCTAGGTATTCATATGAAGAGCCCGTAGATTAAAAATGAATTCAATATTTCGAAAGACCTAGTAGATATGACGAAAATCGTGAAAATATATGCACTTTATTTAAACTGATATATTTTTTTAACCCCCCCTTCTGAACGCCAATGAATATTCAATTTTTTTTTGTCAGAATTACTTTTCAAGTTAATTTACATATACGTACCGAGTTTCAACTTCCTAGCATTAGCCGTTCTAAAGTTAGGAAAAACACCCCCCACCCTCGTACCATGCTACTGCTGAAAAACATTTTATTTTTCCACCATGCCACTATTATAGCTCTAACTAATTACCAAGTTTCAGCTTCCTATCATTGTAAATTCTTAAGATATAAGCATCGGAACTTTTTCTTTCTCACCCTTCCCCACCCTCACCCTCTACACCCACACCCCCAAACTTTTTTTCCCTACTAGAGTTCTATTAGGCCTACTTCTGGTAAAAATTTGAAGCATCCATCTTACACTGTTATTGAGATATGAAACGTGTTATTATTGAAAAATTCTTATCCCCTCCACTTACGTACTCCCAAAGATTTTACTTTAAGCAATCTTTATTTATCAAGCTTTATATTCAAACCGAATTTTGTTTTTCTGATGCCACTGGTTTGGGAGATATCGTAATGTTAAGTATTTCAACCCCCACCCCCGTACGCCACTACCCCCCCCCACAAATTGTGTTTCAATCTACACTCCTAGTATAACTACAGATATTTGTTAAGTTTTAATTGCTTGCTATTAACGGTTCAGGAGATATGGATTTTAGAATGTGTCGATCTCGACTTTTTTGCGTTTCGGACGCATTCCGTTCCCCTCTACTCCCACACCCCTTCACCCATATCATCAATTTTTTCGCAAATGAGTCCACTATCAAAGCTTTATAGAAATTCCAAGTTTCAGTCTCCTAACATAAGCGGTTGCTGAGATCTAGAAACCAAAATTTTTTGTCTAAAACGCTTCTCCCACCTTACCCCTCACACCCCCACCCCTGAAAGTAATGTCAATTCAAGGGGTCTTCCCAGTCTATTCGTAGAAAAAATTTTAATTTAATAGCTCCACTGGTTTGAGAACTACGAGCCTTCAAAGGATTTTGGGGCGGTCGATGTACGGCGTACGGCGGACAGACGGAGTGAAAATTTTTATTGCTTTTTTCGTGTCTACTAGTCATGAAATGTACACAAAAAAATTTTGAGAGCAGCAAATTTTTTTTTTTTTTAAAATCAATAACAATACTGTTTTATTACTAATAAAGTAAAACATAGGGAAAACTGGAAAGAAACAGCTAAAACTAGGACACCTAATTACAATATCAGTTGGTTCCGTGACCGAATTATGTTAGATTATTTTTCATTTACTGATTTTGTCACAGAGTATGGAATTGATCTTAGTTTACGCTTAATGGACCCTATAATCCAAATACCGATGAAGAGGCAGCGAACAGTTTCGAAACTTGTCGCTGAAAGAAGATTACCAGTTGGGAACAAGTTCAACTATGTACTTGTTGTCTGTGCATCTGACCATCTCATCCGCACTCTTCGTCATGAGAGATCTCCTATCGCGCATTGTATTTGAAATTGGAGTGAACAAGAACGAGATTACAAGACGTGCACTCAGTGAACAGGCAGTTTTAAATCAGAATGCAGTAGAGCCTAATGGTCATCGATGAGGGGTGAATCTGAATTGCGTATGAAGTCCACCTGAACGATCGAGGATATTTAGAATGGACTTACATATGAATTGTGTTCTACCGCTCATCGAATGAATAACCAGATGTTTACATCCAAAGTGTGTACAAAAAGAACACGTACATATATGTGAAGAGCATGTACGACTTCTTCTTGATACAATGCAGCGTATAACTTTATTATTTTAATAATTAATTATTTTTTTCTTTTTATGCAGTCCTTAGAACTTGTGATACGCCGAATGTTGTTTGTTTTACTTTATTATTTTAATAATAATATGTTATCGAATTTTAAAAAAAAAAAAATTTCTTACCCTGAAAATTTTTTTTTATACGTTTTATGACTAATAAACGCCAAAAAAGCAATAAAAATTTTCAGTCCGTCTGTGCTCCGTACGCCGTACGCAAACTCGTTTGAGGAATTATAGTTCCCAAGCCCTATTAGCTATTAAATTGATTTTTTTTTCTGAATAGACATGGAAGACCTCTTGAAGTGAGAATTTTTTCAGGGGTGGGGGTGCAAGGGGGAAGGTGGGGGAAGCGTTTTAAACGAAAAATTTTGGTTTCTAGATCTCAGCAACCGCTTATGGTAGGAGGCTGAAACTTAGAATTTCTATAGAGCTTTGATAGTGGACCCATTTGCAAAAAAAATGCTGATATGGGTGAAGGGGTGTGGGAGTGGAGGGGGAAATAATGCGTCCGAAACGCAAGAATGCCGATATCGACACATAGTAAAATCCATATCTCTGAAACCGTTAACGGCAAGCAATTAAAACTAAACAAATATCTGTAGTTATACTAGGAGAGTAGATTGAAACAAAATTATTTGTTGAGGGTGGTGTCGTGCGAGGGTGGGAGTTGAAATAGTAAAGATTACGATATCTCACAAACCAGTGGCATCAGAAAAACCAAATTCGGTTTGGGTATAAAGCTTGATAAATAAAGATTGCTTAAAATAAAATCTTTGAAGGGGGCGGGGGAGCATAGAAGTGAGGGGATAAGAATTTTTCAAAAATATCACTTTTCATATCTTAATAGCAATGTAAGATAGATGGTTCAAATTTGAACTAGAACTAGGCCCAATAGAACCCTAGTAGGGAAAAATAAATTTAAAGGTGGGGGTGTAGAGGGTGAGGGTGGGGAAGGGTGAGAAGGAAAAAGTTTCGATGCTTATATCTTAAGAACTTGTAATGATATAAACCTTAAACTTCGTATTTAGATAGAACTATATTAGTGGCATAGTGAAATAATAAAAATTTTTTAGGGGTAGCATAGTGCGTGCGTGGGGGGGTTTTTCCTAACTTTTGAACGGCTTATGCTAGAAAGTTGAAACTCGGTACGTATATGTAAATGAACTAGAAAAGTAATTCCGATAAAAAAAATTTCAATATTCATTGGGGTTCAGAAGGGGGGGGGGGGGCAGAAAAAAATTTCAGTAAATATAAAATGCATATATTTTCACGATTTTCGTCACATCTCTTTGGTCTTTCGAAATATTGAATTCATGTTTATTATACTGATTCTTCATATGAATACCTAGAATGCGTTTTCAAGATTTTTTGAAATTCGACCCCTAAGAGGGTGTAAAGTGGTTGTATACTTTTTCATAAATTCCACCATATCTTTCAGGTCTGATCAGATATCGAATATCTTTTCACTTCCACGGGCTTGTTTAATAATCACCTATTTTTAAGTTTTTTTCTTTTCCAACCTCTAGACCGCATCCCGGAATATGACCCAATTATATAATTCATATTTTACACTCTATTCTAACCGTTTCCCGAATTTTTTGTTGGGTTTTCAGTCACATAGTAACATACACCGCATCCCCGAATCGAACGCGTTCTGAACTTCTGCCGGAAAAATAATAAAGTTGCGCCCAGACTGTTGGCAGATTTTTTTTATTTTGTACGAGCTGAATCCTACAGTATGACGATTATGCACTTTTTACATGCATTTTTTCCGGGTCCGTATAATAAAATCAGGTTTGCGTTATTGTTTTGCTGTACTGTTAAGGTTAGCAATGGGTCAAGTTCGGGGTGGTACAAGTGTGTATCTGAGAGGGATATTATCAGTTCTGCTAATGCATAAATTTTTGCATATTTAGCTTTTCTTGCTATACTATTAAGGTTGGCACCCCATAAATCAAAAACACGAAAAACTCATGTACAAACTACTACCATGTTAGCACACGCGCTTGTGTTCGTGGCGATATTGACAGCTTTTCCTCAAGTATGTTAAACATTCCGACCTCTTCCACCTTTAGTGAGTGAAAAAGACTAAAGTATGATCGCCGAATGCTTATACATCCGATTATCAAGTGCGTATCTTATCTACTCGACCTGCAAACAGGGTTGCCAGGTCCTGAAGAGATGGAGTAGCCAATTTGCAAACGCCGAGTAGCCCAAAATCGCCAATTTTAAAATAAACGGTAAAATGCGAATAAATACAAAAATGCAAATAAATATATAAAAAAAATCCACTTTTACTTAAACACAAAATTAAAAATTTTCATTAACATAAATAAAATTAAATAAAATTGATGAAAAAACGAAATAAAAATAACAATTCATTAATAACAAAAATAAGAAAATCAAAACTCCGCTGTTTCTTCAAGGAACTGTTCTATTAATTCTTCCTGTTCTATTTCCTCGGAAGTTGGATTTTTATACATGCTGTTGTTAAACAGACTTAACATTTCCTTTGTGACAGTAAAATCTTTACAGCATAGACCAGTCAATTGTATTCGTGTTCGAATGGTTAAAATTGCTCCCAATGCTTCTAAGCCTAATTTATTTCTAAGCTTGGTTTTTACTAGATTCATTAGTGAAAATATCCGCTCTACGGTGCTATTACTAGTAGGAATGCACAAACATTTTAGAGTAAATCTTGAAATATTCGGAACAGAGTTTTTGTATTCACTTACGAAAACCTAATATTTCGTGGTGTCATATTGGTCTTCTCCCAAATGCTGACTCCAATTAATAAATTTTAATTTTTCAAATTCCAGCTTTACTATTTCAAAATCAGTCTCAAGTAGTTCCAAATGGGATTTTACCCTCATTTATAGGATTTAAAAATTTAATTTTTTTTAAAAATGGCAAGATTCGGTGGCAGTCTCATTAAAATTTGCTTAGATAAATTTTTTAAAAACATTAGACAGTTAGCTTTAATGTTTGAGATTTGAAAATCTTGCAGGTCGAGAATGTTAATTTGTTCATTAAATTCTTATCCAAAATTAACGAGGGATAAAGTAATGAATATTTGCGTTTCATCTTGTTCAAACAATTTTAAAATATATTCACTTCCATTTTCATCAAAGTTATCAACGTATTCAGCTAGTATAAATTTTGAAAGCAAACATTTCACGAATAAAATTAAGTCATCATAAACTTTGGAAATGTCTAAATTATCTTTTTGAAATATTAAATTCATTACATTAACATCTTTAAGTATCGGTTTCAAAAAAATTAAATATAAATAATTAGAATCGTCAGAAAGCATTTCAAATATTAAATGGGTAGTGTGACACTTTTAACTATTGGAAGCGATTGCAAAATGTGTTTTCAGCTCTAAATATTGTGAAAGAATTCTGTTGACACATTCATATCGAGAAAGCCACCGAGTTGGAGAACACTTTAAAATATTTTTAAATTTAAAATCCGTATTTAAATTTATTAATTCAAACAATTGTTTGTACTCTCCCCTGCATTTAGGACTATTGCTGAACCAATTAAAAATTTCCCGAAGAAGAAATTCTACTGACGATGGTAAATCATCAACTGCTTTTTCTGCACAAAGGTGTAGTGAATGGCATGAACATTTTATTAATAGAATACACGAAACTTCCTTTCTTAAGCGTGAATATACAGAGTAATGCCTACCGCATAAATTACTCGCACCGTCAGTTCCGATTCCAACCATATGTTCCAATTTTATATTATGTTTCGATAAAAAATTAAATAAAACACTATATAAATTTAAAGCGATAGCGTCTATAATTGGGATCAAACCAAGAAATGTTGAGACGATATCTTTCCTTTCTGGACTGAAATACTTTATGCATATGCACAAATATTTGACAGTCGACACATCGGTGGATTCATCGATAATGATGATGTAGGGCTGATCTTTGACATCCTATATTAACGCTGATAATATAGCTGGCCCCACCACATTACAAATAAGTTTTGTACACTTAGTTCTGTGTAAACTCAACGGATGTTTGTCAAAATTTGTCATTTCATTCGTCATGAGATCACTTAAATGATCTACAACTCTTATTGACGAATGGTTGGCAACGGAAACAGCTAACTTTATTTCCATTTTTTCCGTTGCTTCCGATTCTCCGCTAATAGTAACTCCGGTTTTTAAATGAAACATTCAGCTAAATTTTCAAAGAATCTCATACACACCTACCATATACTACCGAAATTCAGCAATGATTTTAAATCTTCATCCTCAAGACATCTTGTCAACCACCCTAGATGTTCGAAATTTATAATACTTTCTTTTTAAATTCACTATGAAGATATTCTTGACGTGCTCACCTTTGAACTCAGGAAGTTTTTCCCATAACTGATTATACTTCTTTACATACTTGCCGTATTTCCCCATTATTCAGCAGAAATTTACACAATTTTTAACTAGGCAGGTAAAAGATTTAAAAAATAAAGAACGTTAGATTTCACACACTTACACAATTTCAAAGCTCTTCTGCAGCGCGAAGTTGGCTTGGGCAATGTGTAGTGTAGTAAAAAAAATCCCAACAGGCAAACCATAGCCATCGAACAGTCATGAAATTTCTACATATTTTCAACGGACCTTTAAGAAAATATGTACGATAGAGATAGCATATACTGAGCGAAAAAGCTCTCATATGTAAGGAAAATGTAATACATTCTGAATACATCTATTGCAATATGTAGGAAAGGAACCAAACACATCCCAGAAGCAAGAGAATTTTTTCCCAAAATATGCATACAAGATTCAAGTTAAATTTGATTGCAACTCAATCCGAGTTTGAATTTCATTTCAATGAAGTTTAACGGTTCCGTCTTCCATTCGCATTTGCGACATTTTTGTATTTGTATTAGATAAATAATTATTTTATATGTATTTTTTCTTTATTATTTTAATAATACAGTATTTTATGAAGTTTCAGAATATCCCAAGACTTGACGTTCCGCATACATTTTTTTTTTTA
This sequence comes from Beris chalybata, assembly GCA_949128065.1. Classification (NCBI taxonomy): domain Eukaryota; kingdom Metazoa; phylum Arthropoda; class Insecta; order Diptera; family Stratiomyidae; genus Beris; species Beris chalybata. Next base: position 73,186,689 of record OX421894.1, on the reverse strand, counting down.
TTTTTAGCTTCAGAGCCCTAGCCAATAATTCAGAAGTTACGTATGTTACGTATAAGCACCTAAAATATTATACGTAGAATCTCCGTGAATATTCTACATCTAGTGATCTACCAAACTATACGTATAATATTCTTCCAAACTATATGTATAGCAGGCGCGTAACGTGAAATTTCCTAGGGCTAGGGCCATAGCACGATACCACGGTCTTGAAATTTCGTGAATTCTGTAACCATAAAAAAATATGTACTTTCATTCAGAAATAAAATTTCAATCGGTAAATTCTTGAAAGAAACAAAAAAATTCTGCTAAATTTAGGAATCGTATTGTTGCGCTAGCCCTACAAAGGTTCACACTACGCGCCCGACGTATAGACAGACATTAACAGCGACCGCAGACATCGTACCCTAGAATACTACTGTGTTTATCCGGCCTTTATACGGTTTTTTTTTCGTATGGTATACTTGGCCTGCTGGGAACCAATGTACAAAACATTCACAATAGAATTAAATGGAATGAAAAATTCAAGATAACCCAAAATTTGTCGAATTCAAGAGAGCCCATAAATCGCCGATTCAAATCAAAAAGAGCCCAAATTAGATAAATCAAAACTATGATTTTTCTGTAGCGACAGCAAGATCTGTGTAGCCCAATTGGCGATAAAGAGCCTGACCTGGCAACCCTGCCTGCAAATGCCATAACAAACTTAGACGTTCAACTGTGCAGTTTCGACGAAACTGATCACAGAACTCATAACTCTGCCGGCTGGTGCAATAAAAGTCGAAGTTCAATTGCATTAGTCGACGAGCAAAGAAATTACATTTGGCGCCATGACCCGACGTCGAGTATCGACAAAGACTATCCAGAAGAAGACTGGACACTTACTACATATGCATTTTTTGTGTAAAAAAAAAAAAAAATCATTGCATAAGCGGAACAGAGAAATCCGATTGAACAGTTTCAATTCCATTATTCCTATGAAATTCACATCCGAAAGAAAGAGTAGGCAAAGATGCAAAAATGAATGATTACACATTCACATCTGTGTGCATCTTTTTGCTAAAAGCACGTCTCAGAACGCTGTTCTGTTCCCCATTTGTTCCTGCATAGTTATCTATAGGAACAATATGAGAAATGAAATCACACAAGCACAGCTGAGCTGTGTCTGCACATGATTTGATGGAGTTTTTTTTATAGGCGTTCTGACTTGATGTCAATGAATTGGTGAATGTCCGTTCCTTGTCATGTTTTGTCTCTGTTTTATCATGCAACATCTGTTGCTATCTACTTCCCTCATCTAGTTAAATAAAAAAACCAAGGTCAAAATTTTTTCCGAAAGATACTGCGTAGTGTCCAGTCTTGTTGTAGATAGTCTTTGGTATCGATGCAGTGTCGGCCGGCAGGGAATAACTTTCTTATGCGATTTCATCCAACCTTCGATAAGCGATAAAATACAATTCATATGAAAGTCCATTCTACCGATCCTCGATCGTTCAACGCAATTCAGATTCACCCCTCATCGATGACCAGTAGGCTCTACTTCATACTGATTTCAAACTGCCTGTTCACTGAATGCACGTATGGCCATCTCGTTCAGGACCATTTCAATTTTATATACAATGCGGTATAGGAATTCTCTCATGACGAAGAGTGCGGATGAGATGGTCAGATGCATTTCTGTATGAGCAAGAGAGAAGCAAGTACATAGTTGAACTTGTTCCCAACTGATAATCTTCTTTCAGCGACAAGTTTCGAAACTGTTCGCTGCCTCTTCATCGCCTCATCATCGATATTTGGTTTATAGGGCAAGGGAAATGAGTGTGTATTTAATGGTGTGTGAGATGAATATTTATGAGAAAAGCAATGTAGAATCATACTACAGTCACGATCGGCTGCAAGCCAATCGTATTATACTCTAGATCAGGGGTGGCCAACCCGCGGCCCACGGTTTGATTATTTTTTCGGCCCGCGAGATTATTCACACTAAAAACAAAAATTTCTTGCGATACCATATTTTGACGATAAGTGTATTGTGTCCAGGGTTTTCACTTTACTACAATTGTACTACAACTTACGCCGTACGCCGCACGCCGTACGCAAGATCGTTTGGAGGCTCGTAGCTGCCAAACGCTTTGAGATATTAAATTGAAATTTTTTTAACGAATAGACGGGGTAGGCGCCTTGAAGTGACCAAATTTTTAGGGGTGGGGGTGTGAGGAGGAAGGAGAGGGAAGTGTTTTAGACCAAAAATTTTGGTTTCCAGATCTCAGTAACCCCTAATGCTAGGATGCTGAAACTTGGAATTTCTATAGAGCTCTGATAGTAGACCCATGTGCAGAAAAATTGTCAATATTGATCAAGGGGTGTGGGAGTGGGGGGAAATGTAATGCGTCCGAAACCCAAAAAAGGCGAGATAGACACATTCTATCTAATTCTATCTCCTTAACCGTTAATGGCACACTATTCAAACTTGAAAAATATTTGTAGTTATACTAGAAGAATAGAATGAAGAAAAATTTTGGGTGGGGGAAGTTGTGTATGGGGGTGGGGGGTGAAAAACTTAAGATTACGATATCTCATGAACCAAATGCTCTAGAAAAATAAAATTTGGTTTGGGTATAAAGGTTGACAAATTAAGATTGATCAAAGTAAAATTTCTTAAGTGGAAGGTGGAGCATAGAAGTGGAGGGGATGAGAATTTTTCAAATCAAACACATTTCATATCTCAAGAACAGTTTAAGATAGATGCTTAGAATTTTTACCAGAAGTAGCGCTAATTAAACCCTTGTAGGGAAAAAAGTTTTGTGGTTGAGGGTGTAGAGGGGGAGGGTGGGGGAGGGTGAAAAGGAAAAAGTTCCGATGCTTATATCTTGTGAACCTGTAATGATATAAACCTTAAACTTGGTATTTAGATAGAGCTATAGTAGCGGAATGTTAGAAAAATATATTTTTTTTTAAGGGTAGTATGTAGGGGGTGTTTTTCGCAACTATTAAAAAGTTCATGCTAGAAAGTTGAAACTCGGTGTGTATATGTAAATCAACTAGAAAAGTAATTGTGATAAAAAAAATTTGAATATTCATTGGCGCTTAGAAAGGGGGGCCAAAAAAATTATTTGTATATATAATATATATAAAATGCATATATTTTCACGACTTTGGTCATATCTACTAGGTTTTTCCAAATATTGAACTCATTTTTATTCTACGGATTCTTCGTATGAATACCTAGAAAGCGTTTTCAAGGTTTTTTGAAATTCGACCCCTAAGGGTAGTGTGGTACAAGTGGGAGGTGTTTTTCCTATATATAGAACGGCTTAATCTACAATGTTGAAACTCCATGTGTATATCTAAATCAACTAGAAAAATACTTTTGAATAAAAGAAACGAATATCTATTGGTGTTCAGAAGGGGGGCAAAAAAAATTATCTGTGAAAATAGAATGCATATTTTCTCACGATTTTCGACATATCGACATACTACCTCGTCCCAAATAATAAATTTAATTTTATTCTATGTATTCTCTATATGAATACCAAGAAAGTGTTTTCAATATTTTCTGAAAATTGACCCTTAAGGGGGTGTAAAGTGATTGTGTACTTTTTCATGAGCTATTCCATATCTCTCAGATCCAATCAGATTTTCACTTCCATGATCTTGTTCTTTTTGATAGGTGGTTGGTTGGTTGGTTGGTTTGGGTGGCAGCTCTGTCCCTAGACAGAGCACAATTAGCTCAAAGGCCGTTTTGATACCACAAACTCGTTAACCTGGATGTTAGGGGTTAGGGGTTGTTGTGACTGGAAAATTAAGGGGTGAGTGCGGGGAAAAATTGATCCAGTTATAGCCATCCTGTACTGTCCAGGAAAAGTAATAACTCACCGATCTTTTTGGTAGAAATCTCCCTCAGGTCCCCGTAGAAGGGCTTGCCAAATGCTCGCTCTCGTGCTCTAGCTAATGCCGGGCAGTCGCAAAGGAAATGAACGAGTGACTCTCGCTCATTTGTGTCCTGACAGCTGCGGCAGAGTATGTTAAATGGAATGCCCAATTTGGCCGCATGGTCCCCAATTGGCCAGTGACCCGTGCTAATCGCCGTGATTCTGGAGATGTCTGCACGGGTCTTATTTAAAAGTTCGTCTGACTTGGCTCTATTGAAAGATGGCCATATCTTCCTAGATATGGCACAGGTGGTAAGGCTCTTCCATCTGGAATTAGCCGCTGATTGGAAGTGTGAGAGTACGTCTCTCTTGAATTGAACGCGTTCCTAACTTCTGCCGGAAAAATAATAAAGTTACGCCCAGATTGTTGGCAGATTTTTTTCCATAGTGTTAGGTCTTGGACGAACAGTAATTTTAGCAAGTACATACTCTGCGGATACAACGAAACGTGTAATGTAGTGATTAAGAGTTAGTTATTCTTTCCGGTGTCAGTGGAGTGAAACTCCAACACGGAGTCCCCGACTGTGGACTAACCGCCATCCCTGAGGATATGACAAATTTGGAAAGAAACTTCACTGGAGAAGCCAGTTCATCATAAGATTGTGTTGGACTAGGTCCGAAGGAGCTGTTTCGTCATCGGAGGGCATAGACTCTTCAGAAGGTGTATTCTTGCCTACTAACCGAAACACCTTGACAGCTGGTGGGATTGCTGAGGTAAATTCTATATAGCCACATCCCATTCCAAATTTATTACCGAGAAGAATTTAATGGTCAAGAAAGGCGTCCTCTACCTTAGACTAAAGGCGTGTACTTTGAGAAGCTTTACTCTTGATTTCGGCTATTCTCTGGTTGTAACCCTAATAACAAGTGTAATGTAGTCTTCAGCTAGCTTAATAGTTTGCATTGACGATTCATTAAGATTAAAATGTCTAGCAACATCAGCTATCCTTGATAGGTTAGCTGAACAAAAAAGTTGTAGTGAAACCGCGCAATAGAAGTACCGCGTTGTAGAAAAATTTCCGCATTACCTGAACCGCGTTGTAGCGAAACCGCGTTGGAAAAGTACCGCGTTGTAGGAGGCTTACCTGTATATCATTGCAAGGAAAAGGTAGCCATATAATCGATACATTTAATCTCATCAAAGCAATACATAAGAAATTGTTGTTGTTGCAGTTGAAAAGTAATAACGCTCACCACTTTCCAATGTTGAAAGAATTTAAGAAATCAAAATGTAACTGCTACATCAAATATGCAAAAGAAATAAGAAAACTTACAGCTGCTTTTGAAAGCCGATTTAGTAATTTAGAGCTAGACAAATACAACAAACTTTTTGAAATATATTCATCTCCCTTTCATGTGGAAATCGAGTCGGCCCCAGAATATCTCCAAATGAAACTGGTTGACTTACAGTGCAATATTGAGTTAAAACACATTTTTGAAACATCAGAATCAAAAATAGATTTTTATAACACTTACGTCACAAAAGACAAATTTTCCAATTTGAGAAATCTGGCACAAAAAGTTGTAAGCGCTTTTGGTTCCACTTACACCTGCGAATCGTTTTTTTCGAAAATGAAGTTGATCAAAAACAAAACACGCTCAAATATAACGGACGAAAACCTGAAACACCAATTACGATATGCAAATAGCCAAATTGAGATCGATTTGCAAAAACTAAGTGAAAGAGTGGAGAAACAAGTATCGCACTAGTAAAATAAATATTTTTTGAAAATACTTTTAGGTTTTCCGGTGAATACTGTTAAATTTATTTTGTGTGACGTTTCGACTGAGTCCTTTATCAAACAACCAATCAATCAATTCAAAATGTACTGTGAAAACATTCATCAAAAATATTTTTTAATGATATCATTTTTTTTTTATTTCATATATACCTACTTATATACATATTTCTTATATTTAATTTTTAGTGTTATATAATATATTTCATTACAATGTACGTTTCACTTCAAAAAACTGTTTATGGTGTATCAAAATCTAATATGGGGATATATAATTTGATATGTGGCCTGCGGAGTTATGATGCATTTCCAAAGTGGCCCGCAAGACCATTTGGGTTGGCCACCCCTGCTCTAGATGATACTGAACTCCGATTTATATTGTAGTTGGGGCTAAAGTAGAATTACGTATGTACATGTTGTATGTCCTTTATTAAGGACCTCCATTCAGTTGCTACTTGAAATTTAAAAACAATATCATCAATATTTAAAATCATTTCTTGAACAGGGTTTGTCATCGGGAATAATATGGCATTTTTGAAGGACATTCACATGTGAGGTGCAGGAACGATTCACTCGATTTCTTATATATTTATCCCTTTCCTTGGAACCATCCACAAATTAATGTGTACAAAATTTCAAATTCGTAGTTTGACGCGTTCAAAAGTTATGGGAAAATATTGTTGAATACGTATCTTAAGGATTTTTTGTATGGAAGGTACCAGAAGGAGTAAAAGGTTTTTGCTGACTAGTAAACTCGAAATTCGTTTTCACTCAAAACTAATTTGTACAAAATTCTAAATTTACAGCTAAACGATTACTTGAGTTATAGTGAGTTCCATAAATTAAGTGAAGACATTTTGAAAGGATATTTTTATGGCTGTTACGCGAAGGACTAATAGGATTTTTTTCATAGATAAACATTTAACATCAACTATTGGATTAACGTATACAAAATTTTAAACAAACAGCTAAAAGGGTTGTGAAGCCATCGACAAATTTTCTAGAACACTGTCTTTTAAAGTTTTTTTTTGTATGGAAGCTACTCGAAGGAGTCAAGAAATTTAACTGACAAACGCAGCCTAACTTCCTTTTTGCTTAAATCTTATTTGTACAAAATTTAAACTTCGTGGCTAAACGATTTCTTGAGTTTCGTGAATTAAATGAAGATATTTTAACAAGATATTTGCATGGCAGCCACTCGAAGGACTAATAAAATTTTCTTCATAATCATATATTTAGCTCCAACTATTGCAAAATTAGCACATACAAAATCTTAAAACCATAGATTAAACATGTCTGAAGTTATCGGCCAATATTCTTGAACGCATTTCTTAAGGGCATTTTATATGGCAGGTACCAGAAGGAGCCTAGTACCCTCAAACTTTGCTTTCACTCAAAAGTAGTTTGTGCACAATTTCGAATTCGTATCTTAAAGATAACTAGAGTTATAGTGAGTTTCGTAAATTATGTAAAGACATTTTGGTAGGATATTTGTATGGCGAATACACGAAAGGCTAAAAGGACCTTTTTCATAATCATAGACTTAGCTCCAACTATTGAAAAACCAACGTATACAAGATGTGAAAGTCATAGCTTTAGGCATTCCGAAGTTATTGGTCAATATTCTTGAACACATGCTTTGCGGACATTTATATGGAAGGTACCAGAAGGAGTAAAATGATTTCGCTGATTAGTAAAATCGAACTTTGTATTTACTCAAAACTAATTTGTACAAAATTCTGAATTCATAGCTAAACGATTACTTGAGTTATAGTTATTTTACTTTATTATTTTAATAGTAAAGTATTTCTATCGATTTTTTTAAAAAAAAATTTGCTACCCTGAAATTTTTTTTTTACACGTTTTATTACTACGTATAACTTCTCTATAGCGGACACCTTTGGGGAATTCAAAAGTGTCCGCTATAAAGAGGTGTCCGCTTTTCGGGGGTATTGAGTTTGAAAAACGACATTGTTCCAACGGGAGCATACGATAAATACAGAGTAAACAACAACCAAATAGACTGAGAACAAAAGAAAGAAGAAGCGCGAAAAAATTCTTGGAACAAAAATTCGCGACGATGGAAAAATCCGAAACAAATGAATAATAGTGCAAGGCAAAACCATTTCAAAGTAGATACGGACTACATAAGAAAAAAAATCTGCCAACAGTCTGGGCGCAACTGTATTATTTTTCCGGCAGAAGTTCAGAACGCGTTCAATTCGGGGATGCGGTGTATGTTACTATGTGACTGAAAACCTAACAAAAAGTTCAGGAAGCGGTTAGAAAAGGGTGTAACATATGAATTAAATAATTGGGTCATATTCCGGGATGCGGTCTAGAGGTTGAAAAAAACAAAACTTAAAAATGGGTGATTATTAAACAAACCTGGGGAAGTGAAAAGATATTCCATATCTGATCAGACCTGAGAAACATGGTGGAATTCATGAAAAATAATACAACCAGCTTACACCCTCTTAGGGGTCGAATTTCAAAAAATCTTGAGAACCCTACTAGGGTTCTATTAGGCCTACTTCTGGTAAAAATGTGAAACATCCATCTTACATTGTTATTGAGATATGAATCGTGTTATTTTTGAAAAATTCTAATCCCTCCCACTTCCGTGCTCCTCCACCTCCTTCAGATATTTTACTTTGAGCAATCTTTATTTATCAAGCTTTATACCCAAACCGAATTTTGTTTTTCTGGTGCAATTGGTTTGTGAGATATCGTAATCTTAAGTATTTCAACCCCCACCCCCGTACGCCACTACCCCCACCCAAAAATTTTGTGTCAATCAACTCTCCTAGTATAACTGCAGATATTTGTTAAGTTTTAATTGCTTGCTATTAATGGTTTAGGAGATATGGATTTTAGAATTGGTCGATCTAGGCATTTTTGCATTTCGGACGCATTATTTCCCCCTCCACTCCCACACCCCTTCACCCATATCTCTTTTTTTTTTGCAAATGGGTCCATTATCAAAGCTCTATAGAAATTCTAAGTTTCAGCCTCCTAACACAAGCGGTTCCTGAGATCTAGAAACCTAAATTTTTCGTTTAAAACGCTTACCCCGCCTTCCCCCTTACACCTCCTTCCCTGAAAATAATGTCAATTCAAGGGGTCCACCAAGTCTATTCTTAGAAAAAAATTTAATTTAATAGCTTCACTGGTTTGAGAGCTACGAGCCTTCAAAGATTTTGTGGCGGTCGACGTACGGCGTACGTGGTACGGCGTACAGACGGAGTGAACATTTTTATTGCTTTTTTCGCGTCTACTAGTCATGAAACGTGTAAAAAAAAAATTTTTGAGTTCAGCAAATTTTTTTTTTTTTAAAATCGATAACTATACTGTATTATAAATAATACAGTAAAACTGTCCGCTATTTATAGGTATAATAATATGTAAATATTCGTAATATATTGGTTTTCTTGTGTCCGCGTCCGTTTTAGAGAGGGTCCGCTATTGAGAGGTGCTAACCAAAAGAAAACCATACCTAATTCATTGGGGAATAAAGAACTGTTATCTATATGGAGGTGTTAGGTTTTCAGAGGTGTCCGGTAATAGAAGTTTTACTGTAATAGACACCAAAAAAGCAAAAAAAAATTTCAGTCCGTCTGTGCGCCGTACGCCGTCCGCCGTACGCCGTACGCAAACTCATTTGAGGACTTATAGTTCCCAAACTCTATGAGCTATTAAATTGATTTTTTGAGTGATGAGGGTGTGAGGGGGAAGGTGGGGGATGCGTTTTAGATGAAAAATTTTGGTTTCTAGATCTCAGCAACCGCTTATGGTAGGAGGCTGAAAGTTGGAATTTCTATAATGCCTTAATAGTGGACCCATTTGCAAAAAAATTTATGATATAGGTGAAGGGCTGTGGCAGTGGAGGAGGAAATAATGCGTCCGAAACTCAAAAAAATGAAGATCGACACATTCTAAAATCCATATCTCCTAAACCGTTAAAGGCAAGTAATTACAACTTAACATATATCTGAAGTTATATTAGGAGAGTAGATTGAAATAAAAATTTTGGGTAAGGGTAGACGCGTACGGTGGTGGGGGTTGAAAAACTTAAGATTCCGATATCTCACAAACCAATTACACCAGAAAAACAAAACTTGGTTTGGGTATAAAGCTTATTAAAAAAAAGATCCAAAATAAAATTTTTGAAGGGGGCGGGGAGCACGGATGTCGAGGGGATAAAAATTTTCCAAAAATAAGACGTTTCATATTTCAATAACAGTGTAAGATAGATACTTCAAATTTCTACCAGAAATAGGTCTAATAGAATCCTTGAAGGGAAAAAAAATTTGGAGGAGGGGGTCTAGAGGGTGAGGGTGGAGAAGGGTCAAAAGGAAAAAGTTTCGATGCTTATATCTAAAGAACCTTTAATGAAAGAAAGCTGAAACTTGGTTTTTAGATAGAACTACAGTAGTGGCATGCTAGAAAAATAAATTTTTTTTAGGGGTAGTATGGTACGCGGGTGGTGGGTGTTTTTCCTAGCTTTTGAACGGCTGATGCTAGAAAGTTAAAACGATATGGTGCGTATATATAAATCAACTCGAAAAGTAATTATGATAAAAAAAGTTTGAATATTCATTGGCGTTCGGGGGGGGGGGGGGGAGGCAAAAAAATTATCACTAAAAATAAAATACATATATTTTCACGATTTTCGTCATATTTACTAGATCTTTCCAAATATTGTATTCATTTTTATTCTACGGATTTTTCATATGAATACCAAAAAAGTGTTTTCAAGATTTTTTGAAATTTGACCCCTAAGAGGGTGTAAAGTGGTTGTATACTTTTTCATGAATTCCACCATATCTCTCAGGTCTGATCAGAGAATATCTTTTCACTTCCCCAGGCTTGCTTAATTATCATATATTTTTAAAATTTATCTTTTTCACCCTCTAGACCGCATCCCGGAACATGACCCAGTTATATAATTCATATATTACACTCTATTCTAACCGTTTTCCAAACTTTTTGTTAGGTTTTCAGTGACATAGTAACATACACCGCATCCCCGAATTAAACACATTCCGAACTTCTGCCGGAAAAATAATAAAGTTGCACCCAGACTGTTGGCAGATTTTTATATAGATATAGATTTTTGTATGGCAGCCACTCGAAGGACTAATAGGATTTTCTCCATAATCATACATTTAGCTCCATATATTAAAAAGTTAACACATTCAAAATTTCCAAGTCGTAGCTTAAACCCTTATGAAGCTATCGGCCATTATTCTTGAACACGTGTTATAAGGAAATTTTGTATGGCAGCCACCCGAAGGAGTAGGACGATTTTGCCCGTTAACGAGCTAAACCTTACAAATTGAACCAAACACCCAGATTCAAAATTTCAAGAGCCTTGGTGAAGGCGTTCTGGAGTTATTGTGCTAACGGACAGACAGACGGACGAACGGACGGAAGGACGGACGGACGGACGTCAAGCGGATTTGAGGTTTTTGGCCACAAATAAACAAAAAATAGTATAAAACTTTTTTTCGTCCGAGGCTTGGTACTATGCGTTACATAAATCTCGGCTGGATCAAACTTATAATACTCTATATGATTTCATTTAGACTATAAAAAATCTGGTGCAACTTTATTTTTTTTCCGGCAGGAGTTCAGAACGCGTTCAATTCGGGGATGTGGTGTATATTACTATGTGACTGAAAACCTAATAAAAAGGTAGGGAAGCGGTTAGAAATGGGTGTAACATATTAATTATAAAATTGGGTCATATTCCGGGATGTGGTCTAGAGGTTGAAAAAAAAAAAACTTAAAAATAGGTGGTTATTAAACAAGCCTGGGGAAGTGAAAAGATATTCGATATCTGATCATACCTGAGAAACATGGTGGAATTTATGAAAAAGTATACAACCAGTTTACACCCCCTTAGGGGTCGAATTTCAAAAAATCTTGAAAACCTATTTTAGCTATTCATATCCGTTGAATAAAAATGAATTCAATATTTTGATAGACCTAGTAGATATGACGAAAACCGTGAAAATATATGCATTTTATATTAACTGATATTTTTTGTGCCCCCCTTCTGAACGTCAATGAATATTCGTTTTTTTTATCAAAATTACTTTTCTAGTTAACTTACATATAAGTACCGAGTTTCAACTTCGTAGCATAAGCCGTTCTAAAGTTAGGGAAAACACCCCCCCCCCCCCCCCATCGTACTATACTACCCCTAAAAAAAAATTTATTTTTCCACCATGCCACTACTATAGCTCTATCTAAATGCCAAGTTTCAGTTTCCTATCATTATAGGTTCTTAAGATATAAGCATCGGAACTTTTTCTTTCTCATCCTTCCCCACCCTCACCCTCTACACCCATACCCCAAACTTTTTTTCCCGACTAGGGTTCTGGTTAAAATTTGAAGCAACCATTTTGTTGTTTTTGTTGTTGTTTTGTGTGGGGAAGACACACTAAAAGGCGAGTCTTGAGCATCCAGGCCACATGGCCCATTATACTCGAATCCCTAGTCTCTACTCAAACTTTTTCGTCCTCCTCACGAATTTGAAAAGCTCAGGTAGCGAGCGAGAATGGAGTTCCTCCATCCTCATAACACCGACGCCGTATACATGCATTCTTGCAAGAGAGTAAGCTGGACACTCGAGAAGAAAATGTTCCGTCGTGTCGTCGCTCTCGTCACAAGCAGTGCACATGGGGTCGTCAATGATTCTCAATCTGACCATGTGTAGGCCACACGAGTTATGCCCTGTGAGAACACCAACCATACTACTACATTCCTTTCTGCTCAATTTGAGAAGAAAAGCGGGGGTTCGCCTACTTGGTCCCTCAACAAGGTTTCTGGTCTGCCGCATTCCCGGAAAAAGCCGTAATCTCTCAATGTGTGATTTACTCACCCACTCATCAACGGCAGCCCTAACAGAGGCAACAGGCACACCGAAAACTGGCTCTGGTCCAACCAAGGCACACTCCGATCCGGCTTTTGCTAATGCATCCGCTATTTCATTGGCATTTATACCTTGGTGACCCGGAACCCATATGAGCATTAAGTCATTGAACCTGCCAACAGAGTTCAACCGCCCTTTACACTCACGTAGCATCTTCGAAAAGACGATTGGATTATCTAAAGATTGTAGAGCGGCCTGACTGTCACTGCAAATGCAGATCATCCTGCCTCATCATCTTCTCTCCATAATCCATTCTACTGCCTTAAGGATCGCATATACTTCAGCCTGAAATACCGAAGAATATTTTCCTAGGGCGAAAGAGTACCTGAGATCTTCAGTCTGCAGGTACGTTCCAGCTCTAGACCCTTTTTCAGTCATTGAGCCGTCCGCATAGAATATATCAGTGAATCCGCTAGGCAGAGCGGACTGGTTTACCCACTCCTCCCTGCTCGGGATCTCTACCTGATTTCTCCTTTTGAGCATACATGTCGAAGTCGTAGCATCGAAAGGCATATCGAAGATGGGGTTCTCAGACAACCTTCGGGCCATTTCTCCATGACCCTTGCAATACCCTTTTCTCCACATGCCCAGTCTCATCAGTCTGTGGGTAGCTCTCATTGCTTCTGCCTGAACAATAATATCAAGCGGTGGCAAATTGAGCTCCGCATCGAGTGCCGCACCTGGTGTGGTACGCAAGGCTCCTGTAACACCAATGCAGACGGTCCTCTGTAGTTAAACGAGACTTGCTCGGATGTATGCACATTCGGACTTAGTCCACAAAACCACTGATGCATAGATTAGGATCCATCTTACACTGTTATTGAGATATGAAACGTGCTATTTTTTAAAAATTATTATCCCCTCCACTTACGTACTCCCCCGCCCCCTTCGAAGATTTAACTTTGAACAATCTTTATTTATCAAGCTTTATATCCAAACCGAATTTTGTTTTTCTGGTGCAATTGGTTTGTGAGATATCGTAATCTAAATTATTTCAACCCTCACCCCCGTACGCCACCACCCCCATCAAAAAATTTTGTTTCAATCTACTCGCCTAGTATAGCTACAGATATTTGTTAAGTTTTAATTGCTTGCCATTAACGGTTTAAGAGATATGGATTTTAAAATGTGTCGATCTCGGCATTTTTGCGTTTCGGACGCATTATTTCCCCCTCCACTATCACACTCCTTCATCCATATCAGCAATTTTTTTGCAGATGGGTCCACTATCGAAGCTCTATAGAAATTCAGAGTTTCAGTCTCCTACCATAAGCGGTTGCTGAGATCTAGAAACCAAAATTTTTCGTCTAAAACGCTACTCCCACCTTCCCCCTCACACCCTTACCCCTCAAAAAAATCTCACTTCAAGGTAGGGATGGGAATCGATTGCTCAACAATCGATTGTTGCATGATCGATTATTTTAAAATGTTCGATTAAGATCAATCGATTAATTGATGGGATTTAAGCAATTAATCGATTAATCGCATAATTCTAAGTCCCAGGGTTATCGTATAAGTATACGTAGACTTAATAGGTGGATTTGAATTGAAATGTCTAGGTTCATTATACGTTTAACATAGTGATTGTCCATATATAAAATATTAACTATTTAACTATGTATGTATGGATGTATGAATGTTGCTATGTTCCCTATGAACTCCTAAACCGCTCAGGGAACGTGTAGAATAGTTCCGGGATAGTTCCTGTGAAGTTTGGTACCGATCGAATAAAAACAAATTGTTTTTTTTTTTTTACATTTTTCAATTTTTTTTACGATTTTAGTACCCTGGTGCTCTAATTCTTTGTTTGTTTGTTTTCTATGCTTTCCTATATCATTCATCCGATTACGATAAAACTTCGTTTCTGAATTAACAATATCATTTTACAATTGGTGGTTCAAGAGTTATTTCAACATTTGATATGATTTAGCGGCAGTTCGTTCGTTTTTGGTGTAGTAGTTATGCATTCTCATTACTAAATGGTAAAGATGGATGATGAATGTTGGATAGTGGATGCAGGACGGAGGATTGAAGGTGGAGGATGCTGGATGGAGGGTAGAATATGTATGTGAACATTTTTTCTATTTTCCTCTCACTTGTGACGCTAAATGTCCGTTAAAAGTGTGTGTGAATATGAGTTTTAAACGTACATACATATGTATGTTCTTTTTAACGGTTAAATAAATAATATCCCATGCTAAAAATGAGAAGAAAAAAAATAAATTAAAATAATAAACATAAAATAATGGAAATAAAAATCGAAGATATTATTTCTTCGTAAATATCTTTTTTTTATAAAATAAATTTTTTTCATTGAAACTAAAAAAAATTAATTAAATTCTCTTGAAACTGAGAAAAAAAACCATTTTCATAATTTCAAAATTAATTGTTTGTACTGCTACTTCCTTCGCAACCAAAAAATTTCGTCTATTGACGACAGAAAAATTAGCATTGATAAATTTAAACCTGTCAACCTGTTCCTCATATCAGTAGCAATTAATCCAGCCTCTGAGAGCAATCTTTCCGCAGGTACCGAAGTTACAATTACTGATAAGTATTTAATTGCAAGGGTATGAGTCCGTGGAAATTGAAACTTGAGTGTTTCCCAAATTTCATACGGACTTTTTGTTCTATTCACTACAGGTTGACATAAAAACTGACTGAGCTCTTCAGAAATTCCATTAAGGTCTTCATCTGCATGAGCTTGAGAAGCGCTCTGACACGCAAGTGAATCATGGATCGCCCAAAGATCAGCTGCATTACCTTGATGATGAAAGTTCGGATTCCATCGAAAAAAGAGGAGACGTGGAACTCCAACTGTTTCGCCATTTAATATAGTGATCGCCTCGCGAATTGCAACCGGATTATACTAGATGGTACGAATACGATACTCGAAGGTATCGTAATATTTAACACATTTGCAGTTAACTTGACATTCAGATCAGTGCTATCAGCTAATTTTTTGATAACTAATGTAGGAAAATCTATCGTGCATCGAATCTTTTAACTGTTGAAATTCATTCGATTAATTAACGTTAACTAATCGATTATGTCGATTAATCGACAACACTCATATCGATTGCTAAAATCTATTTTTTTTTTAAAAATTAATCGATTAGTCGATTATTAATCGAATCGAAATCGAACATCCCTACTTCAAGGCGTCTACCATGTCTATTCAGAAAAAAAAAAATCAATTTAATAGATCATAGGGCTTAGAAACTATAATTCCTCAAACGAGTTTGCGTACGGCGGACGGGCGGCGTACGGCGGACGGCGCACAGACGGACTGAAAATTTTTTTGCTTTTTTGGTGTTAATTAGTAATAAAAATTGTAAAAAAAATTTTCAGGGAAGCACATTTTTTTTTTTAAAAGTCGATAACAATACTTAATTATTAAAATAATAAAGTAAACATAACGCAGTCACGATCGGCTGCAAGCCAATCGTATGATACTCTAGATGAAATACTGAACTCCGATTTATATTTTAGTTGGAAATATATCAAAAGGGTGAGGAGTGCATTAGCAATTATTACATGACCTTTTACTTACAGGTAGAAACTTTTGTATAGTGGTCGATTTTTTGATTTATAGTGAGTTCCATTGAGTAAGTTAGGACATTTTACAGAATTTTTGTATGGCACCTACATGAAGGACTTATGGGATATTTTTGATATTAATAGTTTCAGCTGCGACTATTATAAAATTTATGTGTACAAAATTTCAAAGTCGTAAATTAAAGCGTTTTAAACTAATCGTGCAATATTGATGAATATGTTTATTAAGGACTTTTGTATGACAGCTACCCGAAGGAGTCAACGGATGGCGCTAATTAATGAACTCCGTCTTGGTTCTGGTATAAAACTAATTCCTGTAAAATTTTAAATTCTTGCTTTAACTCGTTCTGGAGTTAGAGTGAATTCAGTAAAAAGCATACATTTTTTAAGGACTTTTTTCTAGGCTGCTACACGAAGGACTCATTCGATTTGCATTATATTGGGAACATTCGATTCAAACATTTTAAGTCTTATGTATGCAAAATTTCAAGTTCCTAAAATGAAGCATTCGAGCAATAACTGGGAAAACGTGTTTCAAGGACTCTTGTATGGGAGGTACCCGAAGGATTGGAAGAATATCGCCCATTAACGAACTTAGCCTTACTTTTTCCATTTAACAAGTTGTGACCAAATTTCAACTTCCTAGGTCAACGCGTTCGGACGGACGGACGGACGGACGGACGGACAGCAAACGGATTTGGGGGTTTTGGCCAAAAATAATCACAAAACATTATATAACTTTTTTTCGTCCGAGGCTCGGTTCTATGCGTTACAAACTTTTCGGGCTGGATTAAACTTATAATACTCTATATGTTCATCTAGAGTATAAAAATAGCGAAAGTATGAATGAAAAGGAGCAAGGCGTACAATTTGATCGAAATTTTGAAATCATGATTTTTGAAATTCATTGACCTGACGTCCCGAGTTTTTTTTATTTTCTGTGGACGATGGATTTTTGGACATTCACCTTACATAGTACTATGTAATTTCATGTAGGCATGAGACATATCTCCATTCATGTTTTTATATGAAATTGTGAACCAAAAGAAAATTAATTTGGAGTTATTGAGTCAAATATCATCAGGAACTGCCAAAAATTACAAAATTTTGTAGGTTCATGAAGAATTCATTAAAAAAAACATAACGCAGTCACGATCGGCTGCAAGCCAATCGTATGATACTCTAGATGAAATACTGAACTCCGATTTATATTTTAGTTGGAAATATATCAAAAGAATGAGGAGAGCACAAGCAATGATTACATGACCCTTTACTTACAGGTATTGTATAGTGGCTACCCGATTTTTTGATTTATAGTGAGTTCCATAAAATAAGTTAGGACATTTTACAGAATTTTTGTATGGCAACTACATGAAGGACTTATGGGATATTTTTCATATTAATAGTTTCAGCTGCGACTATTATAAAATTAAAGTGTACAAAATTTCAAAGTCGTAACTTAAAGCGTTCTAAAGTTATCGTTCAATATTGGTGAACACGTGTTTTAAGGACTTTTGTATGACAGCTACCCGAAGGAGTCGACGGATGGCACTAATTATTGAAATCCGCTTTGGTTTTGGTATAAAACTAATTCCTGTAAAATTTTAAATCCCTGCTTTAATTTGTTCTGGAGTTGCAGTGGATTCAGTACCAAGCTTACATTTTTGAAGGATTTTTCGAGGCTGCTACACGAAGGACTAATTCGATTTGACCCATATTCGGAAATTTTGCTTCAAACATTGTAAACTTTAAGTGTGCAAAATTTCAAGTTCCTAACTTGAAGCATTCGAGCAATAATTGTGAAAACGTGTTTTAAGGACTCTTGTATGGTAGGTACCCGAAGGAGTGTAAGGATATCGCCCATTAACGAACTTGTCCTTACTTTTTCCATTTTACAAGTTGTGACAAAATTTCAACTTCCTAGGTAAACGTGTTCTTGAGTTATCGTGCTAACGGACGGACGGACGGACGGACGGACGGACGGACGGACGGACAGCAAACGGATTTGGGGGTTTTGGCCAAAAATAAACACAAAATAATATATAACTTTTTTTCGTCCGAGGCTCGGTTCTATGCGTTACAAACTTTTCGGGCTGGATTAAACTTATAATACTCTATATGTTCATCTAGAGTATAATTAGATTTAAATTTAATTTTAGGTTTATACCTCACTTGTTTTTATACTCTAGATGAGATCATAAAGAAGATTATAAGTTTGATCCAGCCGAAAATTATGTAACGCATAGAACCAAGCCTCGGACGAAAAAAAGCTGTACATTATTTTCTGTTTATTTGTGTCCAAAAACCTCAAATCCGCTTGACGTCAGTCAGTCCGTCCGTCTGTCTGTCAGTTAGCACGATAACTCAATAACGCCTTAACCTAGACTCTTGAAATTTTGAATCTGGGTGTTTGGTTGAATTTGTAAGGCTAAGTTCGTTAACGGGCAAAATCGTTTTACTCCTTCGGGTAGCTGCCATACAAAGTGTCCTTAAAACACGTGTTCAAGAATATTGGTCGATAGCTTCAGAAGGGCTTAACCTAGGTGTTTGAAATTTCACATGTGTTATTTTTCCAAGTGTTGGAGCTAACTGTATGACTATGAAGAAAATTCTAATAGTCCTTCGAGGGGCTGCCATACAAATATCCTGTAAAAATGACTTCACTTAATTTACGAAACTCACTATAACTCAAGTAACCGTTTAGCTATGAATTCAGAATTTTGTACAAATTAGTTTTGAGTGAAAACAAAGTTCGAGTTTACTAGTCAGCGAAATCCTTTTACTCCTTCTGGTACCTTCCATACCAAAAATCCTTAAGACACGTGTTCAACAATATTTTTCGATAACTTTTAAACGCTTTATACTACAAATTTGTTATTTTGTACACATTAATTTTTGAATAGTTCCAAGGAAAAGGATGAATATGTAAGAAATCGAGTGAGTCCTTGCTCCACCTCCCAGATGAAAGTCCTTCAAAAAAGATATTTTTTTCCCAGTTCAAGATATGAAATTTAACAGTGAATATTTTCTTTTAGTTTTGAGTAGCAATTTAATGGGACTCCTTAATGAAGGACATACAACTTGCACACACGTAATACTTCTTCATCCCCAACTTTAACATCCATCGGAGTTCTGTGTCATCTAGAGTATTAAACGATTGGCTTGCAGCCGATCGTGAAGGCAGTATGTTTAGATTATGTAATGACTTGAAGTAACTTTATACATTTTTCAATGCATTTTTCTGGTTCATGTGACAATATCAGATTTGAGATATTGTTTGCTGTAGGTATGTACTTTTAAGTTTAGTATTGGGTCAAGTTCGAGGTGGTACAAGTGTACATTTGAGCGGGTTATTATCAATTTTACTTATGCGTCAATTATCGCGCGATTATTTCTGTTTTGTTCGAGGTGTTATTGCCTAATATTGTGAAATTGTGCCTGAAAACTTCAAAAGTATTGAATGCAACAGGTTTTTTCGCATTTTTTCGACGATGTAACTCTTTAGCTGGTATTATTGCTTAATATTATGAAATTTTGTCTGAAAACTTCAAAAGTATTGAATGAAACAGGTTTTTTTTTCGCAATTTTCCGGTTCATGCGTCAATTTTCGCGAGTCTATTTTTGTTTTGATTGAGGTGATCCATCTTTTTATCCAATATTATTGCTTAATGCTATTAAAATTGGGCTTGAAAACTTCAAAAATAGTAAATGAAACAGGTTTTACAGTTTTAGTTTTTATTCAGCATCTAAAAATGACTACTCCAAACGATTTAAAAAACTATTTTTAGATTATATAATGGGCTGCAGTAACTTTATGCAGTTTTATACGCATTTTTCCGGTTCACGAGTCAATTTTCGCACGTTTTATTATTTTTTGAGTAAAACGACGCAACACTTTAGCTGATATTATTGCTTATTATTATGAAACTCTGCCTGAAAATTTCAAAACTATTGAATGAAACAGGTTTTTACGCATTTTAACGATTAATGCGTCAATTTTCGCGTGTTCCATTATTGTTTGAGGGAGACAATGCAACACTTTAACTGATATTATTGCTTAATATTGTGAAATTGTGTCTGAAAACTTCAAAGGTATTGAATGAAACTGTTTTTTTTTTATCGAATTTTCCGGTTCATGCGTTAATTTTCACGCGTTTTGTTATTTTTTGAGGAAGATGATGCAACGCTTTAGCTGATATTATTGCTTAATATCATGAGATTTTGCCTGAAAACTTCAAAAGTATTGAATGAAACAGGTTTTTTTTCCAATTTTTCCGGTTCATGCGTCAATTTTTGCTCGTTTATTTTTGTTTTGATTGAGGTGATGCATCTTTTCATCCAATACTATTTCTTAATGCTATTAAAACTGGACCTAAA
This sequence comes from Beris chalybata, assembly GCA_949128065.1. Classification (NCBI taxonomy): domain Eukaryota; kingdom Metazoa; phylum Arthropoda; class Insecta; order Diptera; family Stratiomyidae; genus Beris; species Beris chalybata. The sequence goes on along the minus strand of OX421894.1, from coordinate 73,166,146 downwards.
AACTTCAAAAGTAGTAAATGAAACAGGATTTTTCGTTTTCAATTACATAGGTATATTTACATTTTAACATAATACAATTGTTATAATATAATACAAGCTGCTATAGTGTAATACAGTGCTATAATGTAATACAATTCTTTTATATATATAAGTCTACAATATTAATTCTTTAGTTAGCCAAAAAACCTTATTATATTCTTTATCTATATATATAAAAATAAGTGGTCTGTGTATGTACACGGAAAACTCAGCAACCGTTCGTCCGATTTGGCTCAAATTTATATTATGTCTTCGTTAGGGCCCAACTTAGATACTAACGGAGCCAAAAATTGCAAATTTTCCCGGAAAATGGAAAATTTGGAAAATTTCATTTTCAGTACATTTTGTAAGGAGAAATTTTTTCGTTCGTTCGATTTGGCTCAAATTTATATGATGTCTTCGTTAAGGCCCAACTTAGATACTAACGGAGCCAAAAATTGCGAATTTTCCCGGAAAATGGAAAATTTGGAAAATTTCATTTTCAGTACATTTTGTATGGAGAAATTTTTTCGTTTGTTGTTCGCAACTATTCAACCGGTTTCCATTTATTTTTTTTTTCGGAATAGTCTCTTCTATCTCTACACATAAAAAACAAATTCCGGACGAACGCAAATCAAAACATATATATACGAACTTAAAAAAAAAAAAAAAGTTGCATTTTCGTGTGTTACAGTGTAATTAGTGAATTTTCAATAAATCTGATAGTGACTCGAAAAAGAAAAAAAAGTGCGAACTAATCTTTTGTGGTCTTAACACGCAAATAACGGGGTTCGTAAGTACCTGAAAAATGGGAAAAAATCGGAAGACGACAAGTACACGACGGCAATCATGCACGAATACCTCGATTTCGTTTAATCCGGATGAAGTTCAAAGTGTCGCAAATATGCAAAAGGAAGAAGAGCTCAGGAAATTTGAACTTCAGCTGAAAAACGAAAAAATGTTATTACTGGAGAAGGAGCTGCAAGTAGTTCATCCGCCGTCGAAAAAGGTAATTTTTCATTCCGTGACGTAGAGGAATCTCTACAAATTTTCAAGGGCAATAATGATTGCACAGTAAAATTGTGACTATCTACATTTCAAGAGACAGCTGACACGCTTCATTGGAGCGACCAACAAAAGTTCGTTTACGGTAAACGACTTTTAAAAGGAACGGCTGCTCTTGCGGTACACTCAGCATCTGAAGTGACAGATTGGCAAACGCTCAAACAATTTTTAATCGACACTTTTGACGCGGAAATAAATAGTGCCGATATTCATAAAAAAATGTCTAAGCAAATTCAAAAACATAGTGAAAGTGTTCTCGATTACTATTTTGTAATGAAAAAACTCGCGATGGCAGGTCAAATCGATAACAATGCACTTATGCAATATGTAATTGACGGTGTTCGTGGTGACAGTTTCTCCAAACTAATTTTGTACGGGTGTGAAACCTTGAAGGAATTTCAATCCAAGTTAGTTTTATTTAAAAAAAAATACTGAATAAAGGTAGTAATGTGCCTAAAAGTGATAAAAAAGAAACTAGGTGCCTTAATTGCGGAGCTATAGGACATTTGTCCAGAAATTGTGAAGAAAAAGCGAATGGTATTAAGTGTTTCAATTGCAATGGGTTTGGTCATAAATCCGTAGATTGTAAACAAAAAAAGCCATCGAATGCTCGTAGTAAGCAAGAAGTTGCGTTTTTAGAAAAAACAAGTGCAAGTGATCATAATATGTGCAAACTAATTGAAATTAATGACATGGTATTCGAAGCCTACATTGATACCGGTAGTGACCATGTCTGTGAACTTAGCATATCATGTCCCAGAATATCACAAAAAAAATGGAGTTCTCTTGGCATGCACAATAGTTCTATAGTTCCTGATACTTTTTAGCAATAGTTCTGGCGTTTAAAGCCGAAAAAAGGACTATTCAAAAAATGATATGCCAACTTCCCGTAGCATATCATTTTCCGTCAATTCAAAAATCAAAGACAGATTACAACAAAGGAATATTAGTTACAGAAATCCTGATACTTTTTAGCAATAGTTCTGTTCATTTAAGCCCAAAAAAGGACATTCGAAAAAATGATATGCTAACTTTTCTAAGACTTGGAAAATTTTTCCCTAGCCAGCATATCAAGAAAAAAGACCAGTTCTAAGCAGGTGAAGAATAGTTCTTGTGGTCCTGGTACTTTTCGAAAATAGTTCTGTCCTTTTTAGCCCGAAAAAGGACAATTGAAAGAAACACACCACGACGATATGCTAAGTTCACACCCGAACTTTTTTCCCTGCCCAGCATATCACAAAAAAAGACCAGTTCTGAGTAGGTGGAGAATAGTTCTAGCGATCCTAGTACTTTTCCAAAATAGTTCTGTCCTTTTTAGCCCGAAAAAGGACAATTGAAAGAAACACACCACGATGATATGCTAAGTTCACACCCGAACTTTTTTCCCTGCCCAGCATATCACAAAAAAAGACCAGTTCTGAGTAGGTGGAGAATAGTTCTAGCGATCCTAGTACCTTTCCAAAATAGTTCTGTCCTTTTTAGCCCGAAAAAGGACAATTGAAAGAAACACACCACGATGATATGCTAAGTTCACACCCGAACTTTTTTCCCTGCCCAGCATATCACAAAAAAAGACCAGTTCTGAGTAGGTGGAGAATAGTTCTAGCGATCCTAGTACTTTTCCAAAATAGTTCCGTCCTTTTTAGCCCGAAAAAGGACAATTGAAAGAAACACACCACGATGATATTCTAAGTTCACACCCAAACTTTTTTCCCTGCCCAGCATATCACAAAAAAAGACCAGTTCTGAGTAGGTGGAGAATAGTTCTAGCGATCCTAGTACTTTTCCAAAATAGTTCTGTCCTTTTTAGCCCGAAAAAGGACAATTGAAAGAAACACACCACGATGATATGCTAAGTTCACACCCGAACTTTTTTCCCTGCCCAGCATATCACAAAAAAAGACCAGTTCTGAGTAGGTGGAGAATAGTTCTAGCGATCCTAGTACTTTTCCAAAATAGTTCCGTCCTTTTTAGCCCGAAAAAGGACAATTGAAAGAAACACACCACGATGATATGCTAAGTTCACACCCGAACTTTTTTCCCTGCCCAGCATATCACAAAAAAAGACCAGTTCTGAGTAGGTGGAGAATAGTTCTAGCGATCCCAGTACTTTTCCAAAATAGTTCTGTCCTTTTTAGCCCGAAAAAGGACAATTGAAAGAAACACACCACGATGATATGCTAAGTTCACACCCGAACTTTTTTCCCTGCCCAGCATATCACAAAAAAAGACCAGTTCTGAGTAGGTGGAGAATAGTTCTAGCGATCCTAGTACTTTTCCAAAATAGTTCTGTCCTTTTTAGCCCTAAAAAGGACAATTGAAAGAAACACACCACGATGATATGCTAAGTTCACACCCGAACTTTTTTCCCTACCCAGCATATCACAAAAAAAGACCAGTTCTGAGTAGGTGGAGAACAGTTCTAGCGATCCTGGTACTTTTCGAAAATAGTTCTGTCCTTTTTAGCCCGAAAAAGGACAATTGAAAGAAACACACCACGATGATATGCTAAGTTCACACCCGAGCTTTTTTCCCTGCCCAGCATATCACAAAAAAAGACCAGTTCTGAGTAGGTGGAGAATAGTTCTAGCGATCCTAGTACTTTTCCAAAATAGTTCTGTCCTTTTTAGCCCGAAAAAGACAATTGAAAGAAACACACCACGATGATATGCTAAGTTCACACCCGAACTTTTTTCCCTTCCCAGCATATCACAAAAAAAGACCAGTTCTGAGTAGGTGGGGAATAGTTCTAGCGATCCTAGTACTTTTCGAAAATAGTTCTGTCCTTTTTAGCCCGAAAAAGGACAATTGAAAGAATCACACCACGATGATATGCTAAGTTCACTCCCGAACTTTTTTCCCTGCCCAGCATATCACAAAAAAAGACCAGTTCTGAGTAGGTGGAGAATAGTTCTAGCGATCCTAGTACTTTTCCAAAATAGTTCTGTCCTTTTTAGCCCGAAAAAGGACAATTGAAAGAAACACACCACGACGATATGCTAAGTTCACACCCGAACTTTTTTCCCTGCCCAGCATATCACAAAAAAAGACCAGTTCTGAGTAGGTGGAGAATAGTTCTAGCGATCCTAGTACTTTTCCAAAATAGTTCTGTCCTTCTTAGCCCGAAAAAGGACAATTGAAAGAAACACCCCACGATGATATGCTAAGTTCACACCCGAACTTTTTTCCCTGCCCAGCATATCACAAAAAAAGACCAGTTCTGAGTAGGTGGAGAATAGTTCTAGCGATCCTAGTACTTTTCCAAAATAGTTCCGTCCTTTTTAGCCCGAAAAAGGACAATTGAAAGAAACACACCACGATGATATGCTAAGTTCACACCCGAACTTTTTTCCCTGCCCAGCATATCACAAAAAAAGACAAGTTCTGAGTAGGTGAAGAATAGTTCTAGCGATCCTAGTACTTTTCCAAAATAGTTCTGTCCTTTTTAGCCCGAAAAAGGACAATTGAAAGAAACACACCACGATGATATGCTAAGTTCACACCCGAACTTTTTTCCCTGCCCAGCATATCACAAGAAAAGACCAGTTCTGAGTAGGTGGAGAATAGTTCTAGCGATCCTAGTACTTTTCCAAAATAGTTCTGTCCTTTTTAGCCCGAAAAAGGACAATTGAAAGAAACACCCCACGATGATATGCTAAGTTCACACCCGAACTTTTTTCCCTGCCCAGCATATCACAAAAAAAGACCAGTTCTGAGTAGGTGGAGAATAGTTCTAGCGATCCTAGTACTTTTCCAAAATAGTTCTGTCCTTTTTAGCCTGAAAAAGGACAATTGAAAGAAACACACCACGATGATATGCTAAGTTCACAACCAACTTTTTTCCCTAAGTTTACAACCAACTCTTTTGCCCAGCATATCAAGAAAAAAGGCCAGTTCTGAGCAGGTGATGAATAGTTCTAGCGATCCTGCTACTTTTTGGAAATGGTTCTATCGTTTTTAGTCCGAAAAATGACAATTGATAAAAAAACACCACGATGATATGGTGACAGCCAAAATAGTTTTTTTCCCTGACTGTACTTGAAAGTTTGGTCAGTAATGCGTGTGGAAAGTTTTTTGAAGCTTTAGAGCTTTGGATTTGGATCTTCTATGCAGCGATGTTCCCCTACTACGATTGTAGTAGATCTACTACTTTTTCACGGTAAAAATTTTTGCTACGAAAAGGTTCAAGGTCAAATCAACTACCTTTTGTTGCTCTGTACCGACTCGAAAAATAAAAATAAGGAACATATTCATCCTTTTGTAATACCTTTGCAAATAAACAATTATCACCATCGCCACAGCCATTCTTACCTTACAGTTGTTTAGAAATAAGGAGGTTTTTAAGGTGGCGATTACATAAAAAAAAACCCTAGAAATAAAAACCAATTTGCTGACAAGACCATAGAAATATCGCAGAATTTGTGAAAACATACGCAACACCTTCAAATCACCTCAGTGGTTAAATTTTAAGAAGTCTTGAAATCAGATCTTTGGCGATTACATAAAAACCAATTTTACATTTCATCAGACCGAAAGATACCGAAAGTTGTTAAATCGTATTTACTTGGCGTTGAATATCCAAATATCTTGAAATTAATTTTTAGGCTATAGCTCGTAATTTGACACATTGCATACGAACGAACGAATTTTCCAATACGATTTTTCGTTTTTTCACCTATTGTGAAATCTTTAGTTATTAAAAAATTGGTTTTGATCGTAAATAAAAACATTTTCAAGAATGTAATGAAAGAAAATATCCAGGACTTTGTACTTTTAATTGATAATAAAAGGAAAAATGAATCCGTCGGACGACTAAAAATATTCGTACTACTTTTTAGTATTATCAATGATAATCCAAGTCCCTAAAAATTTTATCTTATGATATTCTTAAAAATGTTATGATTAACGATTTCAACTAGTTTTCTAATAACTGAAGATTTGACAATAAGCGCAGAAAAACGAAAATTCGTTTGGTCGTGTGCAATCTGTACAGCACCTTAGTTCGTAGAAGAAAATCTAATTTAATATCTGACCTAACAGATATGTCTCTGAGTGGCTTAGTTTCTAGAGCCCTTGTCTTCGGTGCACCTGTTCCAGGTTTGAATCTGCTTGGCGACAAGTAATTTTTGAAAATGGGATTGGGTACCGGACTACCAGTTCACTCAACTGTAAATGAGAACCTGAGTTAAAATCGGGGTAATAATCACGGACGAGCGTGTAGCTGATCACTTCACCTCCTAGTGTTCCGTTGGTCACGCAATGAAGTAACTCTAGCATTACTTCAAAGTCTAATCCCGATTTGGGTTGTTGCGCCATTGATTATTATCATTAACATATATGTCTGGTATAACGAAATTCGAGAGAGGACCTTCTCAGGATTTTAAAAGCAGAAAAATAACACACGTTTCCTTGGCTCTTCAATAAAAATTTCGTTGAAGTTAAATCGTTATATAATATCTAGTCAAAATTTGGGGATATGGCGGAATTCACAACAATGTTTACAGCTGTTTTACATCCCATTAGTCATTTGTTAGAGAGCCACAACAAATAGATTTAATTAATGAGTTTTTTTCTTATTATGACTACCGTTTTATAGTTTGTAATGTAGACAACAGATAACTTAATGTCTTAAAAACTGTATTCTGTTAGCATAGTAAAGGGATGAGTAAATTAGCGAAATAAGTTCAAAGAAAACGTAATTCATTTAATATTTTAAAAAACCTAGAGATATGATGAAATTCATAAAAATATGTGCACCCCATTTTCACTGACACATTTTCTCCCACTTCCATATGCCAATAAAAATGTGAATTTTAAGTATAGAATGGGAGGACGGATTGAGAAGAGCTTAAAACGAAAAAATTAGACATATTTGAAAATAAAAAATAGTTTAAAATTTGATTTTTTTTTTTTCTTTTTTTTTCTAAACGTACCCATCTAATAGCTCTTAGTTATTCCAAGTTTGAACTATTCACTATTCTCGAGATAAAAAGATATTATTTTATTTTATTTTCTTTGAAAAAAATACAAAATAAATTTTTTGGGAAAAAAATTCAAAATATCAAAAAATTTCTAGACAGAACTATTTTCGAAAAGTACTAGGATCACTAGAACTATTCTCCACCTACTCAGAACTGGTCTTTTTTTGTGATATGCTGGGCAGGGAAAAAAGTTCGGGTGTGAACTTAGCATATCATCGTGGGGTGTTTCTTTCAATTGTCCTTTTTCGGGCTAAAAAGGACAGAACTATTTTGGAAAAGTACTAGGATCGCTAGAACTATTCTCCATCTACTCAGAACTGGTCTTTTTTTGTGATATGCTGGGCAGGGAAAAAAAGCTCGGGTGTGAACTTAGCATATCATCGTGGGGCGTTGCTTCGGGCTAAAAAGGACAGAACTATTTATGAAAAGTACTAGGATCGCTAGAACTATTCTCCACCTACTCAGAACTGGTCTTTTTTTGTGATATGCTGGGCAGGGAAAAAAGCTCGGGTGTGAACTTAGCATATCATCGTGGGGCGTTTCTTCGGGCTAAAAAGGACAGAACTTTTTTCGAAAAGTACTAGGATCGCTAGAACTATTCTCCACCTACTCAGAACTGGTCTTTTTTTATGATATGCTGGGCAGGGAAAAAAGTTCGGGTGTGAACTTAGCATATCATCGCGGTGTGTTTCTTTCAATTGTCCTTTTTCGGGCTAAAAAGAACAGAACTATTTTCGAAAAGTACTAGGATCGCTAGAACTATTCTTCACCTACTCAGAACTGGTCTTTTTTTGTGATATGCTGGGCAGGGAAAAAAGTTCGGGTGTGAACTTAGCATATCATCGTGGTGTGTTTCTTTCAATTGTCCTTTTTCGGGCTAAAAAGGACGGAACTATTTTGGAAAAGTACTAGGATCGCTAGAACTATTCTCCACCTACTCAGAACTGGTCTTTTTTTGTGATATGCTGGGCAGGGAAAAAAGTTCGGGTGTGAACTTAGCATATCATCGTGGTGTGTTTCTTTCAATTGTCCTTTTTCGGGCTAAAAAGGACAGAACTATTTTGGAAAAGTACTAGGATCGCTAGAACTATTCTCCACCTACTCAGAACTGGTCTTTTTTTGTGATATGCTGGGCAGGGAAAAAAAGCTCGGGTGTGAACTTAGCATATCATCGTGGGGCGTTGCTTCGGGCTAAAAAGGACAGAACTATTTATGAAAAGTACTAGGATCGCTAGAACTATTCTCCACCTACTCAGAACTGGTCTTTTTTTATGATATGCTGGGCAGGGAAAAAAGTTCGGGTGTGAACTTAGCATATCATCGCGGTGTGTTTCTTTCAATTGTCCTTTTTCGGGCTAACAAGGACAGAACTATTTTCGAAAAGTACTAGGATCGCTAGAACTATTCTCCACCTACTCAGAACTGGTCTTTTTTTGTGATATGCTGGGCAGGGAAAAAAGTTCGGGTGTGAACTTAGCATATCATCGTGGTGTGTTTCTTTCAATTGTCCTTTTTCGGGCTAAAAAGGACAGAACTATTTTGGAAAAGTACTAGGATCGCTAGAACTATTCTCCACCTACTCAGAACTGGTCTTTTTTTGTGATATGCTGGGCAGGGAAAAAAAGCTCGGGTGTGAACTTAGCATATCATCGTGGGGCGTTGCTTCGGGCTAAAAAGGACAGAACTATTTATGAAAAGTACTAGGATCGCTAGAACTATTCTCCACCTACTCAGAACTGGTCTTTTTTTATGATATGCTGGGCAGGGAAAAAAGTTCGGGTGTGAACTTAGCATATCATCGCGGTGTGTTTCTTTCAATTGTCCTTTTTCGGGCTAACAAGGACAGAACTATTTTCGAAAAGTACTAGGATCGCTAGAACTATTCTCCACCTACTCAGAACTGGTCTTTTTTTGTGATATGCTGGGCAGGGAAAAAAGTTCGGGTGTGAACTTAGCATATCATCGTGGTGTGTTTCTTTCAATTGTCCTTTTTCGGGCTAAAAAGGACGGAACTATTTTGGAAAAGTACTAGGATCGCTAGAACTATTCTCCACCTACTCAGAACTGGTCTTTTTTTGTGATATGCTGGGCAGGGAAAAAAGCTCGGGTGTGAACTTAGCATATCATCGTGGGGCGTTTCTTCGGGCTAAAAAGGACAGAACTATTTTCGAAAAGTACTAGGATCGCTAGAACTATTCTCCACCTACTCAGAACTGGTCTTTTTTTGTGATATGCTGGGCAGGGAAAAAAGTTCGGGTGTGAACTTAGCATATCATCGTGGTGTGTTTCTTTCAATTGTCCTTTTTCGGGCTAAAAAGGACGGAACTATTTTCGAAAAGTACTAGGATCGCTAGAACTATTCTCCACCTACTCAGAACTGGTCTTTTTTTGTGATATGCTGGGCAGGGAAAAAAGTTCGGGTGTGAACTTAGCATATCATCGTGGTGTGTTTCTTTCAATTGTCCTTTTTCGGGCTAAAAAGGATAGAACTATTTTGGAAAAGTACTAGGATCGCTAGAACTATTCTCCACCTACTCAGAACTGGTCTTTTTTTGTGATATGCTGGGCAGGGAAAAAAGTTCGGGTGTGAACTTAGCATATCATCGTGGGGAGTTTCTTTCAATTGTCCTTTTTCGGGCTAAAAAGGACAGAACTATTTTGGAAAAGTACTAGGATCGCTAGAACTATTCTCCACCTACTCAGATCTGGTCTTTTTTTGTGATATGCTGGGCAGGGAAAAAAGTTCGGGTGTGAACTTAGCATATCATCGTGGGGTGTTTCTTTCAATTGTCCTTTTTCGGGCTAAAAAGGACAGAACTATTTTGGAAAGGTACTAGGATCGCTAGAACTATTCTCTACCTACTCAGAACTGGTCTTTTTTTGTGATATGCTGGGCAGGGAAAAAAGTTCGGGTGTGAACTTAGCATATCATCGTGGGGTGTTTCTTTCAATTGTCCTTTTTCGGGCTAAAGAGGACAGAACTATTTTGGAAAAGTACTAGGATCGCTAGAACTATTCTCCACCTACTCAGAACTGGTCTTTTTTTGTGATATGCTGGGCAGGGAAAAAAGTTCGGGTGTGAACTTAGCATATCATCGTGGTGTGTTTCTTTCAATTGTCATTTTTCGGGCTAAAAAGGACAGAACTATTTTCGAAAAGTACCAGGACCACTAGAACTATTCTCCACCTACTCAGAACTGGTCTTTTTTTGTGATATGCTGGGCAGGGAAAAAAGTTCGGGTGTGAACTTAGCATATCATCGTGGTGTGTTTCTGTCAATTGTCCTTTTTCGGGCTAAAAAGGACAGAACTATTTTCGAAAAGTACCAGGATCGCTAGAACTATTCTCCACCTACTCAGAACTGGTCTTTTTTGTGATATGCTGGGCAGGGAAAAAAGTTCGGCTGTGAACTTAGCATATCATCGTGGTGTGTTTCTTTCAATTGTCCTTTTTCGGGCTAAAAAGGACAGAACTATTTTCGAAAAGGACCAGGATCGCTAGAACTATTCTCCACCTACTCAGAACTGGTCTTTTTTTGTGATATGCTGGGCAGGGAAAAAAGTTCGGGTGTGAACTTAGCATATCATTGTGGGGTGTTTCTTTCAATTGTCCTTTTTCGGGCTAAAAAGGACAGAACTATTTTCGAAAAGTACCAGGATCGCTAGAACTATTCTCCACCTACTCAGAACTGGTCTTTTTTTGTGATATGCTGGGCAGGGAAAAAAGTTCGGGTGTGAACTTAGCATATCATCGTGGGGTGTTTCTTTCAATTGTCCTTTTTCGGGCTAAAAAGGACGGAACTATTTTGGAAAAGTACTAGGATCGCTAGAACTGTTCTCCACCTACTCAGAACTGGTCTTTTTTTGTGATATGCTGGGCAGGGAAAAAAGTTCGGGTGTGAACTTAGCATATCATCGTGGGGTGTTTCTTTCAATTGTCCTTTTTCGGGCTAAAAAGGACGGAACTTTTTTGGAAAAGTACCAGGATTACAAGAACTATTCTTCACGTGCTCAGAGCTGGTCTTTTTTCTTGATGTGCTGGCTAGGGAAAAATTTTCCAAGTCTTAGAAAAGTTAGCATATCATTTTTTCGAATGTCCTTTTTTGGGCTTAAATTAACAGAACTATTGCTAAAAAGTCTCAGGAACTCTGTAACTAATGTTTCTTTGTTGTAATCTGTCTTTGATTTTTGAATTGACGGAAAATGATATGTTACGGGAAGTTAGCATATCATTTTTTGAATAGTCCTTTTTTCGGCTTTAAACGCCAGAACTATTGCTAAAAAGTATCAGGAACTATAGAACTATTGTGCATGCCAAGAGAACTCCATTTTTTTGTGATGTGCTGGGACATGATATGCTAAGTATACAGACATGTAGTGACCTAAGTTTTGTGCGCGAAGAAGTGAGACAGAACCTAAGTATCAAGCGTCTTAGTGGTTCTACTTCATTTAAAGGCATAGGATCAGGCAATATTAGAACATTTGGTTCGTTTCAAGCAAAACTGTCAGTGGACAATGTAAACATGAATGAACAGCTCCACGTCGTTGACGATAGTTTGTTCAAAAAGGATTGTATATATTGGGTAAAACATTTTTAAATCGGGTAAAGTTAATTATCGACCCAGTGTCAATAAAGTTCGAAAAATTAAATATTTGGGACGATTTTCAATGTTTTCAAGTTGTAGAAGATAAACCTCTTATTTTTGTAGATTTCGAGCTCGAGCATATCAAAAACCAGTCTCATAAGAAGTCATTAGGAACCTAGTATGGGAATACAAACCAGGAAAAGAAATAAGCAATGCAAGCAAATGCATGAAAATACTGCTGAAAGACGAAACACCAATTTATCAACCTCCCAGAAGACTAAATGCGTACGAAAAGGAAATAGTGGACGCACAAATCGACGAATGGTTAAAAGAAGACATCATACGACCCAGCTCATCAGATTACGCGAGTCCAATTGTTTTGGTCAATAAAAAAGACGGAACTAAGAGACTTTGCATCGATTACAGACGGCTAAATATTTAGAAAGATCATTAAGGATAGAATTCCCTTACCGCTCATTGAGGACCAAATCGACGACCTAAAAGATGCTAAAGTTTTTACGACGTTGGATCTAAGAAACGGATTCCACCATGTTTCAGTGCATAAAGAAAGCAGAAAATACACATCTTTCATAACTCCGTCGGGCCAGTACGAATTTAATAAAGTGCCTTTCGGACTTGCAACCTCACCAGCTGTTTTCCAGCGATATGTTTGCAACATAATTAAAAACGAAATTCGAGATAAGTACATATCAGTTTACTTAGATGATATTATAATTCCAGCAAAAAATGAAGAAGAAGGTATTCAAAAGTTAAAAACAATTTTAAAGATCGCGCAAGGCAATGGTTTAATTATTAAATGGAGCAAATGCCAATTTTTAAAAAGAAAAATTTTGTATTTAGGATGTGAAGTTGAAAATGGATCGGTACGACCTTCTCCATGTAAATTAAATGCAGTAAAAAAATTTCCTACACCCAAAACTATAAAAAACCTTCAATCATTTCTTGGACTTGCGTAAATTCATAAAAAATTTTTCAGTTATAGCAAAACCTCTATCGGATGTCTTACGAAAATCGAAAAGTTTTATTTTCGGGCCAGATGAACAGCGCTCTTTTATTCAACTCAAGGATATCCTAACTAGTCGACCAGTTTTAATAATTTACCAGCCAGAAGCATACACCGAAGTTCACACCGACGCTTGCAAAATGGGCTATGGAGCAGTCCTTATGCAAAAATCTCAGGAAGACGGATTACTGCACCCAGTACACTACTTCAGCAAAAAAACGACTTTAGCAGAAGAAAAGCTATCCAGCTTTGAATTGGAAACATTGGCAGTGCTTCAAGCGTTAAAGAAATTCCGAGTATACGTTTTAGGAATATCATTCAAGAACATCACCGATTGTTCAGCGTTCAAATATACAATGTCGAAAAAGGAGATATCACCAAAAATAACCAAATGGGCTTTAGCATTGGCGGAATTCGACTTCACGATCGAGCATCGACCAGGAGTTTCAATGAAACATGCAGATGCACTTAGCAGAAATCCAGCTATAATGATGTTGGAGAGCAGTTTATTAGAAAGAACTAAGGTAAACCAAAAACATGATGAACATATTTACACTATTCTTAAAGTTCTAGAGAAGGAACCATACGACGACTACGAAGTAGACCACGGGGTCTTATACAAAAATTTCACCGATCGACGACATCTTGTTGTTCCAGGTGGTATGCAGATGGATATTTTAAAATCAGTGCATAGCCAGGGACTCTTCGCATGGAAAAAAAATGAAAGAACTGGTTTTACATGAATTTTTCAATCCGAAATTGGATAAAAAAATTAACCAAATTGTTACGAATTGTGTACAGTGTATTCTTAGCGAAAGAAAGAAAAAAAAGGAAAGATATTTGCATACGATCCCGAAAGGAACGACCCCATTGGACACGTACCACATCGACCATTTAGGACCAATGACACTGACTAACAAGCAATATAAATATATGAGTATAGTTGACAGTTTTACCAAATTTGTGTGGTTGTATCCGGTAAAAACAACTAGTGCTAACGAAGTACTTCAAAAACTCAAAATGCAACAATCTGTGTTCGGGAATCCGCGCCGGTTTATCACAGATCGCGGTCCATGTTTTACGTCGTCTGCATTTGCGGATTACTGTCGTAATGAAAAAATCGATCACGTTTTAACGACTACGGGTGTACCGCGCGGTAACGGGCCAACCAACGAAGAACATAACGGCGAAGAAACTAACGACGAAGAAGCAAACAACGAAGAACCTAACGAGGAATAACCTAACGACGAAGAAGTAAATCAAACAACGAAGAAACTAACGACGAAGGAGCAAACAACGAAGAACCTAACGAGGAATAACCTAACGACGAAGAAGTAAATCAAACAACGAAGAAACTAACTACGACGAAGATTTCTACTAATCATCGATACGCCGAGGACGGCTACATTGTCAGGACGGCCGAATGTGGAATTGGAAACAGATTTATCGTATAGTTTACCTACATTACTTATTATTTATTGTAAACAATGTACATATCATGTAACGTAACCAACTTCAAAGTTGTAAGCAAACGATTTCCGGGAAAAAAAGCGAATATAAAAGAGACTGAGACGACAGGGCTCGCTCTCTAATCTCGGCCAACGACGAACGACGGACGACGAATCGTATATTTTTATTACATTTTCTACTATATTTTTATATTCTTATATCTTCATATTATATTTCTATTTCTATTTGTTAAACGAAAGGTTTTTTGATCATATAGGTACCCGCAAATCCCTCAAAAATATTTAAATGTCTATGTATGCCATGTGTCCATGTGTTTTGATTTCCGTTCGTCCGGAATTTTTTTTTATGTATAAAGATATGGATGTATATGGATATGTATGACCATGTGGCCATGTGTTTTCCTACAGGAGAGGTAAAATTGATCAAGGAGATCAAACATTGCACAACGGAGTCGTAATGCAAAAAGAGTTGCGAATATTCGTGCGAGTCAAACTGTTGAAGAGCGCGCACGAGTAGAGTCACTGTATAAGAACTAACACAAACATCCATTATCATGAGTACGGACAATGACCACTTTTGGTACATATTTAGTACTAAAAACCCACGAATTTAAAAAATCGCGGGTTCCTTAAATGGTATAGCCTTAGTGTGTATACGTGTAGCAGATGGATTTTGATTGACGTTTCACGGAATCGAGATATGTCTCATGAAATGTCAACTAAATACAGCGTTTATCCACTTTAGTGGAGATCCTTAAAGTGAAAAATCAAAACAACTGCCAAAAAAATTTAATTGTACTGGTTTCAAATGAAACACACATTGTCAAGATAATGGATGTTTGTGTTAGTTCGTATGAAGTGACTCTACGCACGAGATGCTCAGCACAGACGCATACATATTTCACAAGTTCGAGCAGAACGAACGTGGATGGGGAATGTAGAATTTTAGATGGAGGATGGTGGATGAAGATAAATGATGGAGGATGGTGGATGTTGGATATGGGATGGTTAATGGTGGATAGAGGGTGGAAGATGGAGGATGGAGAATGATGAATGGTGGATGGAGGATGGTTGATAGAGGATGGAGGAAAATGGATGGTGGATGGTAGATATAGGATCGTAGATGATGGATAGATGATAATGGATGAAGTAGCGTTGGAGGGTATTGGATAGAAGATTGTTGATAAAGGATGGAGTAACAGAAGCAACGGGAGAAATGGTAGCAACGGGAGTAACAGGTGCATCGGAAGAAACAAGAGCAACGGGAGGAACAGGACCAATGGATCAACCGGAGAAACGGGATCAACGGGAAAGACGGGAGTAACAGGGACGATAGAACAACGTTAGCGTAGCGAGCGAAGCCGCGGTACGCGGCTAGTTAGCTTATAAATTAAATACTTTACATGTTTGATATATCTAAAAACTTTTAGGAGACCTTATAAGCATCGAAATCGTTTACAGTTATCTCGATCTTACTACAGATTTCTTCGTATATCTTTTTGAAATGTCTAAAAATTGACCAAAAATTTAATTAATATCTACCAATTAAGGTGTTATTAGGTTAAAATAAAAGTAATGTGAAAAGTGTAATAAAAATAATTGATCTTGATGGTACTAAATCCTACTTTTATTAATCTACAATACTAATTCTATAATAACTTCTTCCTCTACCGACTGCTGTCTTCTCGAAATCGTCGCTTTTCCGATAAGGACCTGCACTTCTTTATTTCAGATTTTGTTATAACCGAATGATCCTCTGTACGTCGAATGCTTTCTGTAGGCAGTAAAATATATTAATTTTCCTCTGGATTCAAAACCATGCTCTGTACTGTATCAAAATTTATCAGTTTTGAGGCCTCGTAGTTTAAGCAAAAGCCCTTTTACTTTATTAGTAATAATACAGTAATGTTATTGATTTTCAAAAAAAAAAAAATTTGCTGCCTCAAAATTTTTTTGTGTACATTTCATGACTAGTAGAGACGAAAAAAGCAATAAAAATTTTCACTCCGTCTGTCCGCCGTACCCCGTACGTCGACCGCCAAAATCCTTTGAAGGCTCGTAGCTCTCAAACCAGAGGAGCTATTAAATTAAAATTTTTTCTAGGAATAGACTGGGTAGACCCCTTGAATTGACATTATTTTCAGGGGTGGGGGTGTGAGGAGGAAGGTGGGGGAAGCGTTTTAGACGAAAAATTTGGTTTCTAGATCTCAGCCACCACTCATGTTAGGAGACTGAAACTTGGAATTTCTATAAAGCTTTGATAGTGGTCCCATTTGCAAAAAAATTTATGATATGGGTGAAGGGGTGTGGGCGTGGAGGGGGAAGCAATGCGTACGAAATTATAGTTTAAGGCAATATTAAACAGAAAGGAAAGAGAAAAGAAAAAAAAAAAAAAAAAAAAAAAGAGAAAAATATAATTTGAAAAAAACGAGGAGTAAAAATAAGAATATAATTCCAAAGGAAAAAAAAGATTAAAAATAAGACTATAATCTTAAAGACCGGAGAGAGATTTACAATCCTTAATCATATCATATTCTTGGCGCGGGTGCTGATGGATGTCCATGCGTCTGAATATCGAGGGAAAAGTAGTTGCTGGTGAATTTGGGGAAGAATTTAAGGAGCTCGTTCAAGTTCACACAGCTATGCTGCGTGTCGAACGGAGTCCGCTGCAATTCTCTACCAGATTATTAGAAATTAAGAGCATCCACTTATGTGTCGTCTTGTTGGATAAATTTCTTCGCTAATTTTTTTAGTTCCAATATATTTTTTGCATGTCGAATTTCGATTGGCAGGGAGTTAAATTCAATTATTGATTCATAGATCGGATCCTTTCTTAGACGATCAGTCCTTGGTAGATGTTTTTGTAGAATGGCCGTAGCATTTCGTGTATTAAAGCGATGTATGTCGTTGTTGTGTATAAGAGTGATTGAAGATTTTGTAAGGAGGTGTTTGATTTTATATATAATTGTTATTCGCTCCAGTCTTATAAGTTGTCCAATATTTAGTTTTCCATAAGTTAAATAGAGTTCCAGAGAAGGTGTCAAATGTGGTAGGCTGTAAACTGCCTTGCTACTCTTATTCATTATTCTCGAGACTTTGTCAATGTTATACTCAGTCGTTTGGCTCCAAATTAAAAGTCCAAAAGTTATAATTGGTAGAATAAAAGAATTGTAGTTAGTGTCCCTAATATGTGTCTGTAGAAAATTACTTCGTTATAAGACTCCTATGATCGGCGCAATTTTATTCCGTATATTGGTGACGTGCGGTGTCCAAGTCAGTTTTTCATCAATCGTTAAGCCCAGATATTTTATTTGAATGGCTCTGGCAACCGGTATCTATGAATATCTGTATGTTAATGTCTGCCTTGTTTGTTTGTTTGAATAACATATACGTTGTTTTTGGTATGTTCAGGGTGAGCATATTGCCTAACAGCCAGTCTATGAAGAGTACGAGGTCCAAGTTAATTGCTGACTCCAGTTGTTCGCGCTCTTTTCCTTTATATAAGAGAAGAGTGTCATCTGCGTAAATGATATATTTTGCCTTAAGTCCAATGCACTGCAGGTTGTGTATGTATAGCAGGTACAACGTAGGGCCAAGAATTGAGCCTTGCGGAATCCCTATGTTGACTGTTTTCGATTCACTACGTTCGTCTAAGTTTTTGGTTATGTATTGACGTCCTAGAAGATAGTCCCGAATGACCTCATTACTCTTGCCTCGAATACCAAGCTCCTTTAATCAGTTTGCCTTAAGTGCAATATTGAATGATCTACCGTGTCAAATGCTTTTTTTAAGTCTATGAAGATCGAGGCTACATAAAATCTTTTATCAAGGCCTTCATTAACGAATTGCATGGCATCAACCAATGCTGCAGTAGTATTGCTCTGTTCTTGGAAACCATATTGCTGTTTATCAAATTCACAGTATTTATCCAAGAAATTTAAAATTCGATTGTTCATAACTTTTTCGAAAAACTTACTAATAGAGCTAACTAGTGCAATTGGTCGGTTGTTATTGGGATCCCTGTTTGAGCCCGATTTAAGAATTGGCTTGATTAGCGAAGTCTTTAAACAGTGTGGATATGAGCCATCAGTCAGGTGAACATTTATTGCGTCAGAAAGAGGTCCCGATATAACTGTTTTGATGATTTTTAAGTCATTCGTCGTTATTCCATCAATGCCGGGAGCTATATTGTTTTTCAAACCCGAAATAATTGATTCGATTTCCGTTTTATTAGTCGGGAATGGGAACAACGACTCTGTCACGACCGGACATGTTTGCCTACAAAAGTTATGCGACTTGGCATTGTTTTTTAAGTCATCGGCCAAAATTGTCCCAATAGTTGTAAAATGTTCGTTCAATGTGTTTGCGATTAAGGCATGATCAGTAATTGGCCCAGTATCTGTATCCAGCACATGTATTCCATTTGAATGCTTCGACTCATTTTTCCCCAAAGAATCCTTAATAATATTCCAAAATTTTCGTTGGTTCCCTTCAGAAGTTTCAAATCGGTGATTGTAGTATTTTTCCTTAGCTAATCTTATCATTATTGTCTTCATATTCTTAATTTTTTTATATTCATATTTTAAGTTCTCATTATGTGGTTCTTTTATAATTTTTTTGTATATCTTCTTTTTTTTTGTTATTTGGTTCAGAATATCATTTGTGATCCAAGTATTGTCTCTTGTTCGTCTAGTTTTTGTTCTTGTCGAAATCTTTTTGGCAGAATTTATTGCTGTTATTATTGCCTCAATTAAGTTCTCAGTTATGCTTCGAATATTTTGATCCGTTGCCTTTATGAAGTTATCATTATTCATAATTTGGACCGAAGTTTTTACCATTTTTGTCTTTTTAAGTAGTGCGCTACTAATTGTTAATTGTTAATTGTTATGATCCAGGTCGGGTCAGTCATTCAAATTCGTCTGGGTCGATTTTTTAAGTGGATAGTTGTTGGTACATACATGGTCTATAAGAGTTGCATGAGATGAGCATCTTGTTGAAATATTTTTATTAAGAATTTCAAAATTATTAGTCATAAGCATTTAACAGTAGTTTTGCGTCGTCAAACTGTCTTGCAGTATATCAATATTTGTGTCAGCTATTGATAAAAGTCTGTTATATTTTGCGTAAATTGAGTCCAAGTGTTCAATAAAGATGCCGTCTGGTTCACCAGGAGATTTATCGAATGTTGCAATTTTGGAGAGAACATTGTTAATCTCTATCTCAATTTTAGTAGTATTATAGGCCTTGTCAACGAGAATTGTGCTGAATTTCACACCGTCCCTTATAAAGGGTTTTCCAATAAGGACTTGACAACTTTTTTTCAAAATAATATAATATAATTTGCAGACGTTGTTCCTTCGTGTACTTTACCATGATAAAAATGTTAAGTTTACTGAATAAATTGACAATGACAGTTTGATGATTAGGGTGCGTTCACAAATTGAATTCAAAGTTGTCAAGTCCTTATTAGAAAACCCTTTATATATTGCTGTACCTCCTCCACGCCCTGAATCTCTGCAGTTATGTATTGCGCTAAGACCGTTGATATTAAAAAACCGTACCTCATTATCATACAGCCAAGTTTCAACCAAGATAACAATCTGAATGTCAGCATTTTGTAGTAGGTGTGCTTCTAGGGTTGTCATCTTATTTCGTAGATTTCTTAGATTAGCGTAAACAATTTTGAATTTTTCCATTATTTGTGTAAATTTAATTCAAATGTAAGATTTTTTAGGTTACCTACTTTACTAAATCACATAGCATGTCTTAATCCTTTATTATTATTGTTTGTTCATGCTCGTCTCTCCTAGTGTATACCTGGTTGTCTTTGGTCCATATGTACTTGAAGTTTTTTGATCGTAACAATGTTTTAGCTTCTTTCAAAAGCATAGCTGTATACAGCGTAAGCTGTTCGGATATAAATATTCTCTCATCTCTATTTATTTTTATATCTTTTTATGTCCGTAGTTATACTAGGAGAGTAGGTTGAAACAAAATTTTTGGGTGGGGGTAGTGGCGTACGGGGGTGGGGGTTTAAATACTTAATATTACGATATCTCCCAAACCAGTGGCATTAGAAAAACAAAATTCGGTTTGGATACAAAGCTTGATAAATAAAGATTGCTCAAAGTAAAATCTTAGAAGGGGGCGGGGGAGCATAGAAGTGAGGGGGATAAGAATTTTTCAAAAATATCACTTTTCATATCTCAATAACAGTGTAAGATAGATGGTGCAAATTTGACCTAGAACTAGGCCCAATAGAACCCTAGTAGGGAAAAATAAATTTAAAGGTGGGGTGTAGTAGGTGAGGGTGGGGAAGGGTGAGAAGGAAAAAGTTCCGATGTTTATATCTTAAGAGCTTGTAATGATATAAACCTTAAATTTCGTATTTAGATAGAACTATATTAGTGGCATAGTAAAAAAATAAAATCTTTTTTAGGGTTAGCCTGGTGCGATGGTGGAGGGGGGGGGGGGTTTCCTAACTTTTGAACGGCTTATGCTAGAAAGTTGAAACTCGGTACATATATGTAAATAAATTAGGAAAGTAATTCTGATAAAAAAATCAAATATTCATTGGCGTTCAGAAGGGGGGGTTAAAAAAAAATATTAGTTAATATAAAATGCATATATTTTCACGATTTTCGTCATAAATACTAGGTCTTTCGAAATATTGAATTCATTTTTATTCAACGGATTCTTCACATGAATACCTAGAACGTGTTTTAAAGATTTTTTGAAATTCGACCCCTAAGAGGGTGTAAACTGGTTGTATACTTTTCCATGATTTCCAATATGTTTCTCAGGTCTGATCAGATATCGAATATCTTTTCACTTCCACAGGTTTGTTTAATAATCACCTATTTTTAAGTTTTGTTTTTTTCAACCTCTAGACCGCATCCCGGAATATGACCCAATTATTTAATTCATATGTTACACCCTTTTCTAACCGCTTCCCGAAGTTTTTGTTAGGTTTTCAGTCACATAGTAACATACACCGCATCCCCGAATTGAACGCGTTCTGAACTTCTGCCGGAAAAATAATAAAGTTGCGCCCAGACTGTTGGCAGGTTTTTTTCTCTCATGCTAGAAAGATTATATGCAAAGTTGTTTGGTAATCCACTCACAAACTCAGTTATAAAACTGCCAGTACCATAAGATTCTAATTCGTCTACCATATCTCCTATAAACTCTCCAGTTGGTGGTTCGTACTCGCCTTCGCTTTCTATGTAAACTACGGAATCTGTATCATAGTATAGAACGTGATCTCCTAGTAACTAGGACCTAGTTGATCTAAATATTGGTACAATTTCAGACGGGCCTTCGTCGTTGTGTATGCAGCTATACATACATTAACAGTAGTTGGACACTCAGCCACTTCTTCCTTATATTCCCAGTTGACAACTAGGGTTTCCTCATTAATAGGCAGCAAATGGCAAACCTCAATAGTGTAACGACTCGATTTGATGGGGTAGGCTCATCGGGCGCCAGGGGTTCGTTACAAAACATTTATTTACTGACTTCAAGTTATTTATTATATTAAGGTTTTAATTCAGTGTGTAATTCCAGTTAGTATTATGTATTCTTTGTTTAATACGCTTCGGTTTCCTCGGTCCTACAGCGTCTCTGACCTCGTTATCCTCTCGTTGCTGCTCGGCTCGGTACTTCTCGGGTGTTGTTCAGCGTGTTCGTTGCTCGGTGCGTTGCTCTATTCGTTGCGTTGCTCTGTGCGTAGCATCGCTCTGGGTATCGTTGCTCTGTGCGTTGCGTTGCCTTGTGCGCGCGTTGCTCGGTGCGTTGCTTTATTCGTTGTGTTACTCTGCGCGTTGCGTTACTTGGAGTCTCGTTGCGTTGCGTTGCTCTGGGTGTTGCGTTGCTCTGTACCAGGGTTGCTTCGCTCTGTTGCGTCGGTCGGGGCGTTGCGTTGCTCTGTGCAAGGTGTCGCTCAGTGTGTCGTAGCTCTGTGCGTTGCGTTGCGTTACGCGGTGTGCCGTAGCTCTGTGCGTTGTGTAGCTCCGTGCGTTGCGTTCTCTTCGTCGTAACTTCTTCCGGGTCCTGCTGCGTCGTCTGGTTCTCTGTGTAAGCCGCCTATTGCTCGTCCTAGCTCCTCGTAGCTGTGCTCCGTGGTCCTCGTCTCGAGTGGTCCTAGCATTGGCTTCCGTGGAAACCACGTAGACTGCTTGGCTGTTTCCAAGTTTAAGCGAACTCACAAGAGCCACAGACCTTAAATTGGAGTTAGCATGGGCAGTAAATAGCCGCTGCTTCAGTCTTTCGATTTACTTCGAGATAGTGTTTTGGCGAACTCACAAGAGCCACAGACCCGTAACACGATCCGAATTCCTCGAATACAACGTCAGATTGCCTTGGGAGAAGTGTAGGTTACTCCGCGTCCAGCTACTGAGCGTTGCCGACTGCTTGCCTTCTGGTCGATAGTTTTGGCCTATATACTGGCCAGAACATGCGCTGGCTGCGAATTATATCGTATATGCAAAAAAATATATGAAGTTCATATAACACCCTGCTTTTCCGGTATTTCGGTCCTGAATCATGGTCGTTGTGGTAAGCGGAAATTTACCCTAAGATTTCCGTCCTAACACTTCCCTCCTACTTGGAAGTAGAAAGGCTCGGCGTTCCAGGTATGCTTGCGGCCTCGTCCGTGGTGTGGTACGCCTTCAGCTCGCTAATGTGAGCAGTCCGGGTGCTAGCGTCGTCTTCCCTCTGGACCTGAACAATCACGGGTGAGATGTAATTCGTAATCTTGTATGGGCCATCGAACTTCGGCGCCAGCTTTGCGGGGAAACCATCGATAGCTTTGGAGAGATGGTGCTGTTTGACTAGGACTTGTTGTCCTATCGCGGGGGTCCACCGACGCCTTCTCAGGTTATAATGTCGCCCTTGGTCCTGGGCTGCTCGTTCTTGGTTTCGCCGTACGATCTGGAAGGCTTCCTGTAACCTCGACGCGTTTCCAGATGGTGTCTGTGGTAGGTTACCGGTTCCAAAAGTTTCTTCGTCGTACAGGGTCCGTGGTAAACGGAGCTCCCGTCCTTGCGTCAGGAATGCTGGGCTATACCCGGTAGTTTCGGAGGTGGCAGAGTTTATCGCCAAGGTGATTTCTGGGAGTAGTTCGTCCCAAGAGTTATGCTTCTCGCCGGTCAGTTGTGCCATGATCGTTTTTATGGTTCGATTGGCTCGTTCCGTGGGATTCTCCTGGGGGGTATACGGGGCTGTAAACTGGTGCCTTATTCCCATCTCTTGCATGAACCTCTGGAATACCCTGCTGGTGAACTGGGTTCCATTGTCGGAGACCAGAACTTTTGGTACCCCGAATCTGGCTACGATGTGTTCCCGGAACGCCTTTATTACCCCTTCACTTGTCACCTTACGTAGGGGAACTACTTCCGTCCATTTCGAAAACTTGTCGAAGAAAACCAGGAGCATCGTGTGACCGTGCTTCGAGCGTGGTAGTGGTCCTACGAAGTCAGTGCATAGGATTGTCCAAGGTTCTTCAGCGATCTGAGTGAGCATCTTTCCAGCTGCTTTCTGTTGACTCTGCTTATATTTTTGGCATGACTCGCACGATCGAACATAATGGCTGATTTCTCTGAACATTCCGGGCCAGTAATAATGGTTGGCGATGCGGCCGATTGTTTTCCGGATGCCGAGGTGACCCGCGCAGGGGCTATTGTGATTTTCTTTCAATATTCGTTTCCGCAATGATGTGGCTACGCAGAGCTTCCAGGGCGCACAATCCTCGTCGTTTGATTGGTGTGGGATATGCCGATACATCCTGCCATCCTCGATAACATAGTCGGGGTACTTGTCTGGGTTATTTTTAACTTCCGATAACCTTTTACTCAACCATTTACAATTTGATTCGTTTAATGCCTCGCTAGTAATCGTGTAGAGTGTGTCGGTCGGTTGTCGTGAGAGTGCATCAGCGACTACGTTTAGCTTTCCGCAGCGATATTGGACGTCGAAGGTATATTGTTGGAGTTCCAACGCCCACCTCGCGATTCGTCCTGATGGACTCTCGATAGAGTTTAACCATTTAAGCGCCATGTGGTCCGTGATGACTGTGAACTGATATCCTTCTAAGTAGGGTCGCATCTTACGAATTCCCCAGACGATGGCCAAACACTCCTGTTTAAGGACGAACAAGTTCTTTTACTTGCCCGCGAATTTCTATTGAAACGAATGCAAAATCCGTTCAATTGTTTATGTTTATGTACTTCGGTACAATACCGATGTACACCTTCCAACTATGATTTGAAAACTATTTCTGTTTGCACTTGCACTTCACTCACTGTCGCCTTGGAGTAGGTTTGGGATAAGGTGTAACTGGGAAACTGGGAGGTCGTACTAATAACACCGATCGCGATTTGAAATTGACTAACAACTTTATTAATATTTCTAAAATCTTATATACTAATTACAAATGCTTATTTTGCTATATTTACATTCTTAAAGGCATTTTATGTTAACAGGTGATATGTACAGGTCGTTGGACATATCACCTTCAGAAATTGCTATGTGTGCATAATGCACACCTGAGCTTATTGCAAAGGGCAATAGCCGAAAACTTGAATATGTGCATTTTGTACACCTGAGATTTTTATACGTAATTTGATCGAAAAGTTGAATTTGATTTTGATTTCATGCTTATGATTAATTATACGATGCGGCCGGATGTACTTATCGTTCAATGGGTTATTGAACATCTTCCCCCGCGTTGATCTTTGGTCAACAGTTATTCCTGGTCCACTGTAAAGGTGAAAGCTGGTACTGCTGTTGCTTGTGACCGTGGTCGGGGAACTGGGATCGCTGGAGCAGTTGAGCGACATGATTTTCTTTTATGTTGCCATAGAAGGTATGTCGTGATGGTTATAACGCTAAACAAAGCAATATAGCCTAGCGTAAAGTGATGGATATCTTTTGGATCTACATTGACATCTAGTTCTTCGTGGAGTTGCAGATCCTTTATTTTTTGTCTTAGCTCTTCCAGGTTCCTCGTGAAGGCTTCTTTTGAACTTATGTTATTGCTGAGGTCGGCGTCGCGTGTTGCTATGATAAATTCAGTGACATTTCTGGTTGGTACAAATGCCGTGTTGAACGAACTTGGAAACAACTTATGTGCCTGTATTGTGACAAGTTCTTCTTTGATAGCACAGTCGCTGTGTAACTCTATGATGCCAGAGTTTTCTAGCGTTAGTTGCGATACGGAGTTATCGCAAACAACATTCAAGTCAACCATCTGTTTTACAAAGTAAATCCAGTGGTTGGGGTTCAATAGCTGAATCCATCTAGTAGGCATTTCCATTTTAGCTACTGTGCATTTGGTTCTATCCGTGGTATGACTGATGAAACTCATTTCACAGGCGCTTATTGAAGATCCTTTTCTGTAGAGGGGATGCAGTTGTTTGCAGATATAGTTCAAGCTTGGTGCTCTGCGACAGGTGGTAAGTTCCTGATCAGACATCGGATAATACTGGTCACGATTTAGATTGGTGATTAAATAGTTCGTAGTAGTCTGCACTATCACAACTGTTTGATTGATGACAGTTGGCACCGGAACAACATGTAGTAGCTCGAACTGTTCATCGGAGAAAAGTGGAAGTTTCAGTCTGAAGATCAAGCTTTCACCGACGATGCGTGCTTCAATGGTCATAATATTGTAGAGCTCCAACAAATTTCCTGGTTTTGCTGGTAGTCTTAGATGTGGAGGTAGGTCGTCCTTGATCGCCATTAATTCGTGAAGCAGTTGCTCTAGTGCTACCAGTTGTGGGTTGATTTTTCCTTGATGAGTGTCGATGAGGACGTCTAATATCATCGCTTGTACTCTTTGATAGTTGCTTGTTGTCAAGAGTAGCTGTACTGATATTGCTGAAAACGTCTGAGCTGCTTCTTGGCTCCATAGGTCTTTCGTAATTTTGTTCATTCGCTCCATGGTCACGTTTAATGCGGTGTTTAGGTGATCCAGGCTCAGACTAGTAGATTTCTCCATTTTCATCATTATATTTGTAGTTGAGTCGATGATTGAAGTTTGATTTTTCAATAACTGGAGCAAATACTCGTCATTGCCCTTCATGTCCTTGATGATATCAGTCATTTTTGCGGCGTAATCAGCATCTAGCACTCCAAATAGTGAATTGGCAATGTTACCAACTAAGTTGAGTGCTCCTCTTCTTCCTCTTCGCGTTTTTGCATAAAGTGTGGGTCGCAACACCTCATTGTTGTTCTCAATGTCGTTCCACATTTGGTTAAATTGTATTGCTGTGGAGGCGCATAAGGGATTATCTTGCATGTGTTGACATATGTTGTGGAGTTTGTTCACTCCTGTTCGTATGGCGCGGCTCTCTTCCCAGTAAGGTGTCAGATTGTAGTGTACCACGAGGTTCCATTCGTTCAATACCAGGTTCGCTGCTCCTAAACTTTCAAAGTATAAACCTGGAGATGTTTTAAATGGTGTGACCTTCACTGGACTTGTTAAAACGGGAAGGATCAGACTCGTCCATAATAGTAAGCTGATAGGTGAATTGGAGATTCTTCGACTTTTGATCCGTGAGGTTTGAATAGTCGTGCTGGAGCTAGGTTAAACATCTTCGGCGGTTCCGTTTGAACTGACTTGTTCCGTAATTTTGTGTTTGTTGGCTCGTAATGGGTTGCTCCTAGAGATGCCGTCTGTTTCTTCACTTTCAGTCTCTACTGGTAGTGGTGCCAATTTATGTATTGGTCTTCTCAGTACTCCTGTCGATGTTCTAATATCAGCTACTCGGATTAAACCGTCGGCGCCCTTTATGCCCTTCAGAACTCTACCCAATTGCCATTTAAGGACTGGAAGGTTATCCTCCTTAATAACGACTAGCACGCCAGGTGTAATATTTTCACAGCGCTGCTTCCATTTGTAACGATGTTGGAGTTCTGTTAGATATTCGGTTGACCATCGCTGCCAGAATTTTTGTTTGATGTCGTTGATAAGCTTCCATCTTTGGCACAGACCGGTTTGTCTTACTTGTGCATGAACGTCTATTGAATTGGTGAGTGGTTCGCCAATTAAAAAATGTCCTGGCGTCAGCGCTGTAAGATCATTAGCATCCGACGAAAGTGGCGTAAGTGGTCGCGAGTTTAAAATCGCTTCAATTTCAATTACTGCTGTTTCCATTTCTTCATAGGTAAGGGAAGCGGGCGTAAGATTTCTGACCAAAAAATGTTTGGCAGACTTGACAGCGGCTTCCCAGAGTCCGCCAAAGTGAGGCGATCGTGGTGGAATGAAATGAAAGTCGATTCCTTTTGGCGTACAGAAATTGACTATTTGCTGTTTTGCTTTTTCCTTGTATACAATTTCCTTTAACTCCGTTAGTTGATTCTTCGCACCGACAAAATTAGTGGCATTGTCTCAATATAAGTTCCTGCAGTGTCCTCTTCTACCCATGAATCGTTTAAGAGCGCCAATGAAAGCTTCGGTTGTAAGGTCAGTCACCACCTCCAGATGTGTCGCTTTTGTAACAAAACAGCAAAAGACGGCTAAGTACGTTTTTTGTGGCCGCTTTCCTCTGATCTTAAAGTGCGTCCAAAAGGGTCCTGCGAAGTCGACACCGGCATTCACGAACGGTCTTGCTGGTTGTACTCTAGTGGCGGGTAGATCTCCCATAAGTTGTGTCATCAATTTTGGCTTGGCTCTGGCACATCTTACGCAATTTAGTGTGGTTGATCTTGCTATAGTTTTGCCTTTAATTGGCCAAAATTTTTGTCGAGCTATAGCTAATAAGGCCTGCGGCCCGGCATGAAGATGCTGCATGTGGAGTTCTTGGAAGATTAATTTTGTTATGTAGTGTGCATATGGTAAAATGATTGGATGCTTGGCATCGTAGTTTAAGTCAGACAATTCCAAACGTCCTCCAACTCGTAGCAGTCCAGCTTCGTCTAGAAATGGACTTAGACTGCATAATGGATCACTGTTGCTTAACTGCTTGGTAGTTTTCAAAAGCTGAATGGATTCACTAAATTCATTGAGCTGAGCGTCCTTGATTATGGTCATCAATGAATCCTCCAATTCTTCCACTGTTAGATGAGATTGCGAACGTTTGCTGCTGCTTGATGTTCGAATATTTTTAATGAATCGTAACACGAGAGCCACGATTCGTTGAAGGCGTTTGAATGAATTTCTGTGATCAATTTCATGTATGAAACACGTCTTATGTTGTACCACTGACAATACCATTTTTGAACGTTTTTTCTCCAGTTCAATTTTCGTCGCTTCGTGTTTTCCTGGCCAGTTTTCCGCTGATCCATGAAGAAGGGTTGGTCCATAAAACCAAAGTAAACAATTTTTTAGTTTCTCTGGTGCAATACCACGAGATACAAGATCTGCCGGATTGAGTTTCGATTCGACGTGTCTCCATTGACCTGGTGAGGACAGTTGCTGGATGGCAGCTACTCTGTTTGCAATGAAAGTATGGAAAGATGATGCTTCCGCGTTTATCCAGTTTAATACGATTTCTGAATCAGTCCAGTAGAAACACGCTTGATCCGCCATTTTTAAGTCCTGTTTGATTCGGTGGGCAAGTTCCGCTGCTAGTTTTGCGGCGCATAGTTCCAATCTAGGTAAGGTTATAGTTTTCAGTGGCGCTACCCTTGACTTCGCACATAAGATGTGTACTGTGCGAATTCCATCTGCATGAATTGCCCTGAAGTAGACTACTGCGCCATATCCTTTCTCAGAAGCGTCTGCGAAAACATGAAGTTGTGTACCTTGCGGTTGTTTACCACCGAAGACGTGACGCGGTATGTTGATCTTATTTAGCTCTTGTAAGCCTGTGCGGTACTTTAACCACTCTGAATGTAACGCCATGGGAAGTGCAGCATCCCAATCTAATTTGAGCTGCCATAGCTTCTGCAGGAACATCTTAGCGGTGATAGTAACTGGACTCATTAGTCCGAGTGGGTCAAATAATTTAGCAATGTCGGATAGTGCTGCTCTTTTTGTAACTTTAGTGGATTCGTTCTCCGGGCTCTTGATTTTAAATTCATCTGTTTTGGGTAACCAAATTAAGCCCAGCGTTTTGATCTGTCCCTCGATTTCATCTGTAAGGTCGAGCTGCAGGGCGTGATCCTCAGCTGGAATGGTCTGTAGTAGACGTTTGTTGTTTGTGCACCATTTACGTAGCTTGAAACCAGCGGGGATTAGTATTTTCTGTAATTGCTCTATCTTTTCTGCCGCTTCTGGTAAACTATTTGCGCCTGACATTACATCGTCCATGTAGAAATCCTGTCCTAGTACTGCCGCACCCGATGGATATTGCTGAGCTGATTGACGAGATAACTGTTGTAGACACTTGGTGGCCAAATAAGGAGCGGGCGTTGTACCATACGTGATGGTATTCAGTTGATAGTATTTCAGCTTTTCACTTGGATTGTTACGCCAAAGAATCATCTGATATCTTCTATCTTCTTCGGATATCATGACCTGACGGTACATTTCCTCTATGTCGGCCGTAAAAACGAATCTAGGCATCCGAAAGCGGACAAGAATAGTGAATAACTCATTTTGAATGGTTGGGCCAGTACATAATATTTCGTTTAGACTGACACCTGACGAAGTTTTGGCCGAGGCGTCGAACACTACCCGGACCTTAGTAGTAGTGCTTTCTGGTTTGAAAACACAATGATGTGGCAGGAAACAATGTGGTTCGGGAATAGACCATGGGTTGATTTCACTCATGTGTCCCAACTGCTGGTACTCGTTCATGAACTGCCGATATTGGGTGTGGAGCTCAGGATCTTTAGTGAATTTTCGTTCCAGTTGAAGAAAACGACGAAGTGCAATGTCCTTTGAGGAACCCAATTTGTTCGAAGTCTGTCGAAATGGTAATTTGACTTCGAATCGTCCCTCATTGGTTCTTTTTGTATTTTGAGCAAATTCAGTTTCACACTTCAGCTCTTGCGTTGTCATTGTAGACCCTTCTACTTCCGTTTCCTGTAGTCGCCAAAATCGCTCCATCTGTTCGTTGAGACTGGCATCCTCGGTACTGAACATTCCGCACATGACGCGTTTTGGTACTGTCGCCTCTAGTTTACCTGCAACTACCCATCCAAAAACCGTATTTTGTAGTATTGGCAGGTTCTTTGCTAGTCGAATTTGGCCAACGGAGAGTAGGTCGTAGTAAATTTCGGCCCCAATAAGCATGTCGATAGGGCCTGGTCGATCGAAAGCTGGATCCGCAAGTTGAATATTTTTTGGTATTGTCCAAGTAGCTGTCTTCAGAGCTTGTGCTGGTTGCGGTGAAGTAATTTGCTGTACTACGACCGCATCAACGTTCTTTGAAAAATTTGTTATTCTGGATTGCAATAACAGGTTGATTCGGTGCTGAGCTTGTTGTGCTGTTCCACCCAATCCTTCAATGCAAATAATTGATTGTGTTTTTTGAAGTCCCAATTTCTTCGAGGCGGCTTCAGTTATAATGTTGATCTGTGAGCCACTGTCAAGAATGGCTCTTAGTTCCAGTACTTGTCCCTTTTGATTCATACCCTTGATGAGTACAGTGCTTAATAGCACGAGTGATCCTTCTGATGATGAGGTCTCCGTAGATAAAGTAACTGAATTGTTGTCGTCGGAAATACATTGATCTACTGATGCTGACTTAGAGTTCTCTGTCTTAGAGACGGTTCTATTAACAAGTGTAGTCGAGGATGCTGAATCTGGTTTGTTATGGTTGATGGTGTTTAAATGCAAAAGAGTGTTGTGTTTCTTGTTACATTTCAAACACGTTCTTGATGTGCACTGACTGGCGATATGTCCGTCTTGTAGACAATTCAAACACAATTTTAATTGTCTTGCCTTGGCTATTCGCTCTGGTACGGCTAAACGTTTAAAAATTTCACAGGCGAAGATTTTGTGACTTCCGCTGCAATTTTTACAAGAGTCAGATGCACTCTCTTTGTTAGACGTCAGAGTGAATGATTTGGTTGATGATGGCTTGTTTCGATTCTGCATCTTGTTAGAGTCGTTGCCCAGTGCTTCGAGGGCTTGAAATCGACGTTCTAAAAATGTCAGGAAAGCGTCCATCGTTTGTAGTTCCCGTGGTTCCGTTAATGTCTATTCATATAGACTATGCGTTGTCTTGTCTAGCTTCTTTAGTAGAATATGAAGTAACACAGGATCCCACGTTGCTATGTCTATCTTAATATTTTTTAGACCTTGCAGGCATTCTGTGGTAAGGTCATGCAATTTTTTTATGGCAGAGGTTGATTCGATTGTTGTTGCTGGCTGTGACATCAATTTGTCCAGTAATGTTGTAGCCATAAGTCGCTGATTGTTGTAGCGACTCTTCAGGATCTCCCAGGCGGTATTGTAGTTTTCATCCGTAGTTGGAAGATGTCGAATTAGACCTTCTGCTTCACCGGAAAGATTAGTTTTCAGGTACCACATTTTCTGAGCATCGCCCAATTGCTGCTCGTGTATCATCTGCCGAAATAAGTCGTGGAATGATTTCCATTTCGAATAGTCACCGTCAAACTTCAGAACCGTCATATGTGGTAATTTCACGTGAGGACGAAGTGTTGCGATCGATGATGAGTTAAAGACTAGTTTTTCGAGGCAAGTTGCCAGCGAAACTAAGACGTTCTGTATACGTTCTTCGATGCTAAAATACCTTGCATCGGAGTATCCGGCACTGGTTGGATCAGCCGCACATTTCCATATAGTGTCATGACAATGTCGTATGTCCTCCCAATATCTTTTGATGGTGTTGATCTTCATCTCGCAGAATTGTTTGGATTTCGTCTGTTCGATGAAGTTGATGCCGCTGATTATGTGTTCAACAGCTCGTATCTTCGACTCTTGTTGTCTGATAAGAACCGAAACGTTATTGCTTGACTGTAGCGTTTCTTCACTTGCAGGCAACTTGTTGGCTGATTCATCGTCGTCGGATGTTGATGCTGGCGGATCCTGCAGGTTAGCGATCCGTTGGTTTATTGCCGTTTTTATTTTGCAATATTCGTGCTGCACTACGTCGAAAAACCGCTTGACGAAGTACGAATGGTCTGGAAACTCCGCCATTAGATCTTTCAATTCGTCGCTTACTGCAGAAAACCGATCCCAAATTTCCTCCAGCTTGGTCAGTCGTGCATGAAGATAACTGATAGTTTTCCGATCTGCTGAATCCTTGTTATAGTTAGAAATAAGCCTTTCCAACTCCTTGCTAGTTACATCCTGTTGCAGTGATAGCTGCTGCAAGCACTGCTCCCGATTCTCCATGCTGTGGCGAATATCTTCTTCGAGGTTGCCGATGTAGCTAGGTCTTCTTCGAAGTTGCCGATGTAGCTAGGTCTTCTTCGAAGCTGTCGCAGCGGCTGGCTCTCCTTTGAAATTGTCGATTGCTGGACGTGTGATCACGTCGGGATCACCAAATGTTTAAGGAAGAACAAGTTCTTGTACTTGCCCGCGAATTTCTATTGAAACGAATGCAAAATCCGTTCAATTGTTTATGCTTATGTACTTCGGTACAATACCGATGTACACCTTCCAACTATGATATGAAAACTATTTCTGTTTGCACTTGCACTTCACTCACTGTCGCCTTGGAGTAGGTTTGGGATAAGGTGTAACTGGGAAACTGGGAGGTCGTACTAATAACACCGATCGCGATTTGAAATTGACTAACAACTTTATTAATATTTCTAAAATCTTATATACTAATTACAAATGCTTATTTTGCTATATTTACATTCTTAAAGGCATTTTAAGGTAACAGGTGATATGTACAGGTCGTTGGACATATCACCTTCAGAAATTGCTATGTGTGCATAATGCACACCTGAGCTTATTGCAAAGGGCAATAGCCGAAAACTTGAATATGTGCATTTTGTACACCTGAGATTTTTATACGTAATTTGATCGAAAAGTTGAATTTGATTTTGATTTCATGCTTATGATTAATTATACGATGCGGCCGGATGTACTTATCGTTCAATGGGTTATTGAACAACTCCTTTTCTGTCGGCGAGTAGTTTCGTTCAGCCGGGTTCAAATGGCGGCTGGCGTAGGCTATCACGTGTTCTTGACCATCGATTTCCTGGGTTAGTACCCCTCCCAAACCGTAATCACTGGCGTCAGTTTGTAGTGTGAACTTTTGATTGAAGTCTGGGCAGGCTAGTACCGGGGCATCACAGAGCTTCTGTTTCAGCGCGTCAAAAGCGTCCTGTTGTTCGGTTTGCAACTTCCAATGCTTTCCTTACTTTAGAAGGGTGGTAAGCGGGTGTACTAACGTAGCGAATTCGGGCACGAAACGGCGGTACCACGATGCCACTCCTAGGCTGCTCCGCAATTCTCGAAGGTTCGTTGGGGGTTGTAGTGCTTTGATTGCGGCTATCTTGTCTGGGTCGGTGTGGATTCCTTGTTCGCTTACAATGTGTCCCAGGTACTTTGTCTCCTTCTTAAAGAATCTACATTTCTCCACGTTAATTTTCAAGTTGGCAGCTCGTAATCGCCGGAATACTTCACGTAAGTTCTTCATGTGTTCTTCGAACGAAGCTCCCGTGACGATGATGTCGTCTAGATATGCGAAAGCATATGGTTCCATCTCAGGGCCAATTACTTGGTCCAAAGCCCTCTGGAATGTGGCTGGCGCCGAGTGTAAACCGAAGGGCATGACCCGCCATTGAAATAGCCCGCGGCCAGGTATGGTAAACGCTGTATATTGTTTACTACTCTCGTCCATAGGAATTTGCCAGTATCCGTTTTTTTAGATCCAAGCTACTGATGTATTTAGCGTTTCGCAGACGGTCCAGGATGTACTGTATTCGTGGTATTGGATACGCGTCTGGTGTGGAGCGAGCGTTGAGTTGTCGAAAGTTAAGGCAGAGCCTCCAACAACCGTTTTTCTTTTGGACTAAGATCACTGAAGAGCTATAAGGGCTATGCGATGGTTCGATGCAACCCTTGTTGAGTAACTCATCCACTTCGGCATTAATGATGACCTGTGTGACGGGATTGCTCGTAGTGTAACGGTGTTTGAAGGGTCGATCATCCTGCATGATAATCTTGTGTTTGGTGATGTTCGTGACTCCGCTAAGTTGCTCGAAGGCGTCCAATTCTTGGTTCAAGAATGCGTTGATGCTATCCAACCGTTCTGTCATCTCATCCTGTATCACGGTGCATGTGCTAATGTTGCCTTGTTTCGGGGCAACGTCTCTGCTTCGCAGCACGACGGTTTGGCCCCCACAGCTGAGCGTGGTCCCGATGTGATGTAGGAAATCCATTCCGAGAATTATATCTTCGATGATTCCCGGAAGGATCAGCAAGGGAACTTCGCATGTACTCTGGCCTAACTGGATGATCGTGAACAGTGCTTTTGTCACTTCGCGTGTTGATCCGTCTGCCATTTTGACGGTTACTTCTTGGTGGATGATTCGTCCGGCGGTCCGGAACTTGAGTGCGAAGGATTCGCTCATGAAGCTTTTTGTTGCACCGGTGTCTATGGTGGCTTTTATCACCTCTTTGCCGATGTTAATGTTGGCAAAGAGGTGGTTGTCCTCGTGGTAGTGGAGGCTTATGCGTTGCGAGGATCGGCTGGTTGAGACACCGGCGTTCCTCGCAACTGACCGGGTCCCGGCTCGTTTCCCGATCGGCGTCTGCAGCAGTCTATCGTACGGGTGTTTCGACGGCCACACTCCCAACAGAAATACACGCGGGGGTTGGGCTACGGCGCATCGGCGTTCTTCTTTGTTTCGGAGTTGCAGCTCCTTCCCTTCCTGGATGCCTTCAAAGTCGTCTGCGAGTGCAATTAGTTCCTCCAAAGTGTCGAAATCTTTCCGCCGAATATAAAGTTGGTACTTGGTTTGGCAATTTCGGAAGATCCTCTCCAGTTTCACTTTTCCGGAGTAACCCGCTAGACGCATCAGATTTTGTATGCCCAAGACATAGTCTTTGAATAGTTCCCCCGGTTGCTGCTGTTTCTGTCGGATCTTGTCGTCTAAGTTCTCCAAATACCGACCTGGGAGGAAGAATCTTAGAAAATCGTCTTTAAATTCAGTCCAACGTTGCCATGCCCGGTGGTTATTCCGGAACCAAGTTAGTGCTTTGTCTCGGAGTAGTTCCGGCATTGTCCTCGGCAAGCAATCCTTCGGGATGTCATACACCTCGGCTAATTCCTCGGCTCGTTCCAGGAAGTTCAGTGGCTCTTTCCCGCCGTCATATTTAAGCGACCACTTTCGGATCTGATCGGCGATGGTAGCATACGTCCGGGACGCAATCTGGCTTGTACCAGAGATGGCTGTAGTGGTTCCTTCTTCCTCCTGTGGTATCGTTTAGGTCCCTTCATCCGTGGTCTTTCCGTCTTGGGCCTCTTCCTCGGGTGTACCTAATGGCTTCGATGTCCCGCCCTTGTCGTGTTGTAATTCCAGTTCCTTGAGTCTTTGTTCGTGCAGAATGCCTCCCTTGTCCTTGATCCACAAGGCGAAACGTTTCCTCAGTTCCTCTACGGTTCCGGTATTGTCCATGTCGAACTCCTCCATGCTGCTGAGAAGGTCCTCTTTCCGCAACCCGTAAATCCAATTGGTTCTCACCATGTTTTCTACTGTTCGTTATTTCACTGTTCACTTTCGGACCTTCACTGTTTGCTTTCTTTGTCTTTCGTAACTTCACTGTTTGATCTCTGTCTGTTAATGGTTGTTTCACTGAGTTTCCACTGTTCACTGCACTGTCTGACTCCTAGTTTGTTATTCGATGACGTCTTTGTTCATCCTACTGTTTGTTCACTATCTTTGGCTTATAATTGTTAATTCACTATTAGTTTGTTCACTGAGTTTCACTGCCAGTTTTCCTTGGTTTTATTTGTGAGGTCCCTGCTCGGGCGCCATTGTAACGACTCGATTTGCTGGGTAGGCTCATCGGGCGCCAGGGGTTCGTTACAAAACATTTAGTTAATGACTTCAAGTTATTTATTATATTAAGGTTTTAATTCAGTATGTAATTCAAGTTAGTATTATGTATTCTTTGTTTAATACGCTTCGGTTTCCTCGGTCCTACAGCGTCTCTGACCTCGTTATCCTCTCGTTGCTGCTCGGCTCGGTACTTCTCGGGTGCCTTGCGTTGTTCAGCGTGTTCGTTGCTCGGTGCGTTGCTATATTCGTTGCGTTGCTCTGTGCGTAGCATCGCTCTGGGTATCGTTGCTCTGTGCATTGCGTTGCTTTGTGCGCGCGTTGCTCGGTGCGTTGCTTTATTCGTTGTGTTACTCTGCGCGTTGCGTTACTTGGTGTCTCGTTGCGTTGCGTTGCGTTGCTCTGGGTGTTGCGTTGCTCTGTACCAGGGTTGCTTCGCTCTGTTGCGTCGGTCGGGGCGTTGCGTTGCTCTGTGCAAGGTGTCGCTCAATGTGTCGTAGCTCTGTGCGTTGCGTTGCGTTACGCGGTGTGCCGTAGCTCTGTGCGTTGTGTAGCTCCGTGCGTTGCGTTCTCTTCGTCGTAACTTCTTCCGGGTCCTGCTGCGTCGTCTGGTTCTCTGTGTTAGCCGCCTATTGCTCGTCCTAGCTCCTCGTAGCTGTGCTCCGTGGTCCTCGTCTCGGGTGGTCCTAGCATTGGCTTCCGTGGGAACCACGTAGACTGCTTGGCTGTTTCCAAGTTTAAGCGAACTCACAAGAGCCACAGACCTTAAATTGGAGTTAGCATGGGCAGTAAATAGCCGCTGCTTCAGTCTTTCGATTTACTTCGAGATAGTGTTTTGGCGAACTCACAAGAGCCACAGACCCGTAACACGATCCGAATTCCTCGAATACAACGTCAGATTGCCTTGGGAGAAGTGTAGGTTACTCCGCGTCCAGCTACTGAGCGTTGCCGACTGCTTGCCTTCTGGTCGATAGTTTTGGCCTATATACTGACCAGAACATGCGCTGGCTGCGAATTATATCGTATATGCAAAAAAATATATGAAGTTCATATAACACCCTGCTTTTCCGGTATT
This sequence comes from Beris chalybata, assembly GCA_949128065.1. Classification (NCBI taxonomy): domain Eukaryota; kingdom Metazoa; phylum Arthropoda; class Insecta; order Diptera; family Stratiomyidae; genus Beris; species Beris chalybata. The sequence continues at coordinate 73,129,056 of OX421894.1, read as the reverse complement.
TCGGTCCTGAATCATGGTCGTTGTGGTAAGCGGAAATTTACCCTAAGATTTCCGTCCTTACACTTCCCTCATACTTGGAAGTAGAAAGGCTCGGCGTTCCAGGTATGCTTGCGGCCTCGTCCGTGGTGTGGTACGCCTTCAGCTCGCTAATGTGAGCAGTCCGGGTGCTAGCGTCGTCTTCCCTCTGGACCTGAACAATCACGGGTGAGATGTAATTCGTAATCTTGTATGGGCCATCGAACTTCGGCGCCAGCTTTGCGGGGAAACCATCGATAGCTTTGGAGAGATGGTGCTGTTTGACTAGGACTTGTTGTCCTATCGCGGGGGTCCACTGACGCCTTCTCAGGTTATAATGTCGCCCTTGGTCCTGAGCTGCTCGTTCTTGGTTTCGCCGTACGATCTGGAAGGCTTCCTGTAACCTCGACGCCTTTCCAGATGGTGTCTGTGGTAGGTTACCGGTTCCAAAAGTTTCTTCGTCGTACAGGGTCCGTGGTAAACGGAGCTCCCGTCCTTGCGTCAGGAATGCTGGGCTATACCCGGTAGTTTCGGAGGTGGCAGAGTTTATCGCCAAGGTGATTTCTGGGAGTAGTTCGTCCCAAGAGTTATGCTTCTCGCCGGTCAGTTGTGCCATGATCGTTTTTATGGTTCGATTGGCTCGTTCCGTGGGATCCTCCGGGGGGTATACGGGGCTGTAAACTGGTGCCTTATTCCCATCTCTTGCATGAACCTCTGGAATACCCTGCTGGTGAACTGGGTTCTATTGTCGGAGACCAGAACTTTTGGTACCCCGAATCTGGCTACGATGTGTTCCCGGAACGCCTTTATTACCCCTTCACTTGTCGCCTTACGTAGGGGAACTACTTCCGTCCATTTCGAAAACTTGTCGAAGAAAACCAGGAGCATCGTGTGACCGTGCTTCGAGCGTGGTAGTGGTCCTACGAAGTCAGTGCATAGGATTGTCCAAGGTTCTTCAGCGATCTGAGTGAGCATCTTTCCAGCTGCTTTCTGTTGACTCTGCTTATATTTTTGGCATGACTCGCACGATCGAACATAATGGCTGATTTCTCTGAACATTCCGGGCCAGTAATAATGGTTGGCGATGCGGCCGATTGTTTTCCGGATGCCGAGGTGACCCGCGGAGGGGCTATTGTGATTTTCTTTCAATATTCGTTTCCGCAATGATGTGGCTACGCAGAGCTTCCAGGGCGCACAATCCTCGTCGTTTGATTGGTGTGGGATATGCCGATACATCCTGCCATCCTCGATAACATAGTCGGGGTACTTGTCTGGGTTATTTTTAACTTCCGATAACCTTTTACTCAACCATTTACAATTTGATTCGTTTAATGCCTCGCTAGTAATCGTGTAGAGTGTGTCGGTCGGTTGTCGTGAGAGTGCATCAGCGACTACGTTTAGCTTTCCGCAGCGATATTGGACGTCGAAGGTATATTGTTGGAGTTCCAACGCCCACCTCGCGATTCGTCCTGATGGACTCTCGATAGAGTTTAACCATTTTAGCGCCATGTGGTCCGTGATGACTGTGAACTGATATCCTTCTAAGTAGAGTCGCATCTTACGAATTCCCCAGACGATGGCCAAACACTCCTTTTCTGTCGGCGAGTAGTTTCGTTCAGCCGGGTTCAAATGGCGGCTGGCGTAGGCTATCACGTGTTCTTGACCATCGATTTCCTGGGTTAGTACCCCTCCCAAACCGTAATCACTGGCGTCAGTTTGTAGTGTGAACTTTTGATTGAGGTCTGGGCAGGCTAGTACCGGGGCATCACAGAGCTTCTGTTTCAGCGCGTCAAAAGCGTCCTGTTGTTCGGTTTGCCACTTCCAATGCTTTCCTTTCTTTAGAAGGGTGGTAAGCGGGTGTACTAACGTAGCGAATTCGGGCACGAAACGGCGGTACCACGATGCCACTCCTAGGCTGCTCCGCAATTCTCGAAGGTTCGTTGGGGGTTGTAGTGCTTTGATTGCGGCTATCTTGTCTGGGTCGGTGTGGATTCCTTGTTCGCTTACGATGTGTCCCAGGTACTTTGTCTCCTTCTTAAAGAATCTACATTTCTCCACGTTAATTTTCAAGTTGGCAGCTCGTAATCGCCGGAATACTTCACGTAAGTTCTTCATGTGTTCTTCGAACGAAGCTCCCGTGACGATGATGTCGTCTAGATATGCGAAAGCATATGGTTCCATCTCAGGGCCAATTACTTGGTCCAAAGCCCTCTGGAATGTGGCTGGCGCCGAGTGTAAACCGAAGGGCATGACCCGCCATTGAAATAGCCCGCGGCCAGGTATGGTAAACGCTGTATATTGTTTACTACTCTCGTCCATAGGAATTTGCCAGTATCCGTTTTTTAGATCCAAGCTATTGATGTATTTAGCGTTTCGCAGACGGTCCAGGATGTACTGTATTCGTGGTATTGGATACGCGTCTGGTGTGGAGCGAGCGTTGAGTTGTCGAAAGTTAAGGCAGAGCCTCCAACAACCGTTTTTCTTTTGGACTAAGATCACTGAAGAGCTATAAGGGCTATGCGATGGTTCGATGCAACCCTTGTTGAGTAACTCATCCACTTCGGCATTAATGATGACCTGTGTGACGGGATTGCTCGTAGTGTAACGGTGTTTGAAGGGTCGATCATCCTGCATGATAATCTTGTGTTTGGTGATGTTCGTGACTCCGCTAAGTTGCTCGAAGGCGTCCAATTCTTGGTTCAAGAATGCGTTGATGCTATCCAACCGTTCTGTCATCTCATCCTGTATCACGGTGCATGTGCTAATGTTGCCTTGTTTCGGGGCAACGTCTCTGCTTCGCAGCACGACGGTTTGGCCCCCACAGCTGAGCGTGGTCCCGATGTGATGTAGGAAATCCATTCCGAGAATTATATCTTCGATGATTCCCGGAAGGATCAGCAAGGGAACTTCGCATGTACTCTGGCCTAACTGGATGATCGTGAACAGTGCTTTTGTCACTTCGCGTGTTGATCCGTCTGCCATTTTGACGGTTACTTCTTGGTGGATGATTCGTCCGGCGGTCCGGAACTTGAGTGCGAAGGATTCGCTCATGAAGCTTTTTGTTGCACCAGTGTCTATGGTGGCTTTTATCACCTCTTTGCCGATGTTAATGTTGGCAAAGAGGTGGTTGTCCTCGTGGTAGTGGAGGCTTATGCGTTGCGAGGATCGGCTGGTTGAGACACCGGCGTTCCTCGCAACTGGCCGGGTCCCGGCTCGTTTCCCCATCGGCGTCTGCAGCAGTTTATCGTACGGGTGTTTCGACGGCCACACTCCCAACAGAAATACTCGCGGGGGTTCTGGCAAACACGTGCCAGGTGGCCATCTTGGCTACAACGATGACACGCGGTTCTGGTGTTGATTGGTGTTTCCATGGTTTGGGCTACGGCGCATCGGCGTTCTTCCTTGCTTCGAAGTTGCAGCTCCTTCCCTTCCTGGATGCCTTCAAAGTCGTCTGCGAGTGCAATTAGTTCCTCCAAAGTGTCGAAATCTTTCCGCCGAATATAAAGTTGATACTTGGTTTGGCAATTTCGGAAGATCCTCTCCAGTTTCTCTTTTCGTGAGTAACCCGCTAGACGCATCAGATTTTGTATGCCCAAGACATAGTCTTTGAATAGTTCCCCCGGTTGCTGCTGTTTCTGTCGGATCTTGTCGTCTAAGTTCTCCAAATACCGACCTGGGAGGAAGAATCTTAGAAAATCGTCTTTAAATTCAGTCCAACGTTGCCATGCCCGGTGGTTATTCCGGAACCAAGTTAGTGCTTTGTCTCGGAGTAGTTCCGGCATTGTCCTCGGCAAGCAATCCTTCGGGATGTCATACACCTCGGCTAATTCCTCGGCTCGTTCCAGGAAGTTCAGTGGCTCTTTCCCGCCGTCATATTTAAGCGACCACTTTCGGATCTGATCGGCGATGGTAGCATACGTCCGGGACGCAATCTGGCTTGTACCAGAGATGGCTGTAGTGGTTCCTTCTTCCTCCTGTGGTATCGTTTAGGTCCCTTCATCCGTGGTCTTTCCGTCTTGGGCCTCTTCCTCGGGTGTACCTAATGGCTTCGATGTCCCGCCCATGTCGTGTTGTAATTCCAGTTCCTTGAGTCTTTGTTCGTGCAGAATGCCTCCCTTGTCCTTGATCCACAAGGCGAAACGTTTCCTCAGTTCCTCTACGGTTCCGGTACTGTCCATGTCGAACTCCTCCATGCAGCTGAGAAGGTCCTCTTTCCGCAACCCGTAAATCCAATTGGTTCTCACCATGTTTTCTACTGTTCGTTATTTCACTGTTCACTTTTGGACCTTCACTGTTTGCTTTCTTTGTCTTTCGTAACTTCACTGTTTGATCTCTGTCTGTTAATGGTTGTTTCACTGAGTTTCCACTGTTCACTGCACTGTCTGACTCCTAGTTTGTTATTCGATGACGTCTTTGTTCATCCTACTGTTTGTTCACTATCTTTGGCTTATAATTGTTAATTCACTATTAGTTTGTTCACTGAGTTTCACTGCCAGTTTTCCTTGGTTTTATTTGTGAGGTCCCTGCTCGGGCGCCATTGTAACGACTCGATTTGCTGGGTAGGCTCATCGGGCGCCAGGGGTTCGTTACAAAACATTTAGTTAATGACTTCAAGTTATTTAGTTGCGTTACGCGGTGTGCCGTAGCTCTGTGCGTTGTGTAGCTCCGTGCGTTGCGTTCTCTTCGTCGTAACTTCTTCCGGGTCCTGCTGCGTCGTCTGGTTCTCTGTGTTAGCCGCCTATTGCTCGTCCTAGCTCCTCGTAGCTGTGCTCCGTGGTCCTCGTCTCGGGTGGTCCTAGCATTGGCTTCCGTGGGAACCACGTAGACTGCTTGGCTGTTTCCAAGTTTAAGCGAACTCACAAGAGCCACAGACCTTAAATTGGAGTTAGCAGTAATAGTTGGTAGTTGGAGTAAATAGCCGCTGCTTCAGTCATTCGATTTACTTCGAGATAGTGTTTTGGCGAACTCACAAGAGCCACAGACCCGTAACACGATCCGAATTCCTCGAATACAACGTCAGATTGCCTTGGGAGAAGTGTAGGTTACTCCGCGTCCAGCTACTGAGCGTTGCCGACTGCTTGCCATCTGGTCGATAGTTTTGGCCTATATACTGGCCAGAACATGCGCTGGCTGCGAATTATATCGTATATGCAAAAAAATATATGAAGTTCATATAACACCCTGCTTTTCCGGTATTTCGGTCCTGTATCATGGTCGTTGTTGTACGCCGAAATTTACACTAATATTTCCGTCCTTACAATAGATGGATTGGTAAGCAGTTAGTATAACTTTGAAGGCTGATTTATTATACTGGTTTTCGGCAGGTTTTCCCTCTGTCCAAATTTTCCCCAGAAAGAATTTAATATCAGCTTGGCTAGAGATCTTAAGCCGAGGTTATCTACATTTTGATCAAACTCTAGTTTGACGTCCTCAAATCTTCAATATATTTTTCTTTTGTTTCCTGAGAAGAGCATTTACTCGGCCAGCGTGATGCTTGCTGCTTCATTTTACTAAACTTGTTCATCATAGCCGTGAACAACCTATCAGTAGATGTTTTTTTTATTGTACTGCTTCACATCATTCAAAAAAATTAGTTGCTTGTACTTAACGGTGGTTTTGGTTTTGGGCATTTTTTTTTCTAAGCCATGTCAACTTCGATTAAATCATCTCCACATCGAAGTCGACTAAAACTTTAGCTGCGTTGCCAGTGGCGGCAAGCAACACAATACTAAAAAGAAAATATGAAGTTTAATTTTAATTATTTTTTTGCTAGTTCTTCAAATACAAAAGTTTTCAAAAGAATCGACGATGGTAACACAGTTTTGGCGATTCTTGATGCAATGACTCTTATGTTTTATTTTTTATGAATTTATTTAAATTTTAATGAATACCAACACATTCTCAATTTATTGCTATTGTATTATTATAAAAAGTACTGTATCATGTAAACATAAGCGCAGAAAATTTGAGCGTTTGAGCAGCATAGGACGTAATTATATGTAGATTCATTCTTATTTTTTTATATATTAGTGTGTACGTTTTTAACAATTCACCTACGTGTATGATAATATCTTTTTCAATTAAATAATGTCTTTGCTAATTTGTGATCGAACGATTTATTTCTTAATATTTTTAGCCCAAAATATGGCATAATAGAGCAACGTAATGGATACAGGGGAGTCATGCGGCTAGTGGTTCGTTCGTTTTCTTCCTCTGATGTTGGAACATATCATTGTGTTAGCACAAACTCACTTGGGAGAGCTGAAGGTACTTTAAGGCTATATGGTACGTGAGTAATTTAATTTTATTTAAACTATTCAACAAAAAATACTATTCACTTACACAATAGCTTAGGGATAAACGGAAAAGAAATAAACGTATATGTATGAAAATTTACAAATAGGAGTGATTTGTTAAAAAATAAAACTATAGAAAAAAATCTGCCAACAGTTTGCAACTTTATTGTTTTTCCGGTAGAAGTTCGGATCGCGTTCAATTTTGAGATGCGGTGCAGGCATGTGACTGAAAACCTAACAAAAAGGTTAACCGGTTAGAATAGTGCATAACCTATGAATTACAAATTCCGGGATGGTCTAGGGGTTGAAAAAGGGAAAAACTTAAAAATAAGTGATTAGCAAACAACCCCGTCAAAAGTCAAAAGATATTCGATATTTGTAGCTCAGTTCTGTAATTTTTAGTGAAAAATAAATCGACCATGACGGTATCTAAAATTCTCACACATCCTTTTCACCTTGGAAATGGAAACGTTTCTGTAATCGCACATGAGAACGATTATGATAGTTCTCCCCGTTCCAATCTGCTGTGGAAAGTTTCCAATAAAAAATTAAGTGGCAGTTTGCATCGAAATGAAATTTAAGGCCGTATTTTTCACCTCGGGTTATTTTCGACAAACCAGCTTTTAACTTTTCCCGGACATTAACTTTGATCATTGGTTAATTTCTCTCGCTAAATCATGTTCCTTCAATGTTTTAGTTATAACGGAAACATGGCTTAACGACTCCTTTAAAGATGAAGAAATACTGGACAACAACTGGACCATTTACAGAAATGATAGGAACTATAGCGCTACTGGTCTATCATTATTATTGCAGTTCACAGATCTAGGTATATCCAGCGAGACTGTAAGCACAAACCTCTCACTTCTTTTCGAACATAAGTTTATCAGAATAAAGTTCATCAATAACTATGTTTACATTGGTGTTGTTTATATCCCTCCTAACTCAGAAGATCAGAAACACCATGACATTCTGAATATTTTACAAGGTGTCAACTGCTCCTTAAATGAAAACGACAATCTTTTCCTTCTTGGCGACTTTAATCGTCCAAGCATTTCTTTCGTCACTAATCATTCTGATAACATCATCATACCTGGGAATCTTACGTCTGTTATTGACACCACTATCGTAGACACGATGTATAGTAATGATATACATCAGGTAGTGAATTTTCCGAATAGAAACGGGAGATGGCTTGATATGATCTTTACAGACGCATATGATGAAGTGATTGTTAGCCCTGCATCTGACGCTGAGAATCTTTTCTCAAATACCCAACATCACTCTGCCATCATAGTAGACCTACCATGAGACGATATGAATTTTGTTAACTCTTACAACAATAATGTTGTATTTGACTTCCGTAATGCCGATTTCATTACTATTAATAATGAATTATCTTCAATAGACTGGACATTCCTTTTTTCATCTAATAGTCTAATAGTCTTACGATGTGATTTTCGGAATTGTCATCAACTATGTGCCTGTAATCAAGCTGAAGGATAAAGTATCAAAACCGTGGCTGGATAAAAATCTCAGATCACTGCGGAACCAGAGAAAAAAGTTTATCAAAAAACTTAAGAAAACGTGTCCTGATCTTCAGAAAAAATATGACAAGCTGGCCTTGGAATTCTCTTCCAAATCCTGAGCAGCGTATGAGTCTTATGTAAACAAAATTGGCGAAGATATTATTACCGATCCAAAAAGATTTTTCGATTTTGTGAATACAAAACGTAAAAGTTCGGGTTACCCCGTAACCATGTCCAATAAAATCAACCAAACATCATGCAGGCGCGATATCTGCGATATGTTTGCAGACCATTTACGAGAAGTTTTTAGTCCCCCGTTGGAATCAAACTTTAGCGAACCTGCCAACTCGACCCCTTCACTTGCTGACAATATTTCATTGTCTGCAGAGGAGGTGCTTGATGCTCTTACAAATATTGACGTCAAAAAAGGTCCTGGCCCGGATCTTATTCCTCCCCTATTCCTATCAAAATATGCCATTCAACTTTCAACACCTCTACACTTTCTATTCAACAAGTCACTGTCATTAGGGGTTTTTCCTTCAGTCTGGAAATCGTCGCATCTCACGCTAATTCACTAGAATGGGGACAAACGGAACGTAGAGAACTACCGAGGTATTGCAATACTATCAGCCATACCGAAACTTTTTGGAAAAATTATCTGCGATAAACTCACTAATGTTATCAACCCCATTCTAAATGACCAACAGCAAGGCTTTAGAAAAGGGCGCTCAACCACGACTAACTTAATGATTCTTGTATCTGATACACTTTGCGCACTGGAGAATGGGTACCAAATCGACGCAATATACACTGACTTTAGCAAAGCCTTTAACCAAGTAGATCACAATACTCTAATCTTTAAGCTACGAAAGATCGGTATAGCAGAACCTTTACTTGACTGGCTTAAGTCATATCTTAGTAAATGAAATCAAAATATCAGTGTCTTCTGGTGTTCCACAAGGAAGTCACTTAGGTCTTCTTTTGTTCAATATCTTTCTTTCAGATCTATCAAAAGTGTTGGAAAGTGTTTCACATCTTTTATACGCCGATGATCTGAAAACATATCATTCTATTAGCTCCCTCGCAGATGCTGTATTCCTGCAATCCAAGCTCTTGGCACTAGATGGATGGTGCAGTCAAAATAAATTAAAGCTAAATGTCGGTAAATGTCACGTGATAAGCTTCTCACGTAAAGTGAATTCACTTATCACCGTAACTGTACCCTAAGTGGAAATGATTTAAATCGAGTGGAGCATATTGAAGACCTCGGCGTACTAATTGACAATAAACTATGCTTTAAATCTCACTACAACAGAATAATCTTAAAGGCCAACAAACTTCGAGGTTGCATTAAAATAAGGGCTAAAGAGTTCAAAAATATTTGGGTGACTAAATCATTATTCTTTTCCCTTGTTCGCCCTCTCCTGGAATGTGCATGTCCCATTTGGGATCCCTTTTTCAGATATGTAACAACCCGCTACAATAATACACAATCAGTACTTTTATGACAATCGTTTTATTTGGATCTTTCACACTACCACTTTGCCGTCTCCTGTTCGACTGCCTCGCTTCCGACGCCGTCGTGCGCTCGCTCGTCTGTCTCGGTCGCTGCCGCTGAGAGACGAAGTACGGGTTGCCACATCCCTCCCATGTTTTTTTTTAAAGTGGAGCTTAAGTTCATGTCGATCATCTGAAGTTTCACCATCCGTAGCCTTACTTGGTAGTCGATCTATTGATGTCTGGGGAACCTGCTCGATGCTAGTAGTGGAACGCTGAAGTTTGAAGGATTCTGGAACCATTTTTGAAGTTGAAGTTATCGTCTCAGATGTAAGCGAACGTACAATTGGAACTTTCTTGAGATGGCTAACATTTCTGGTTAAGATTCTACTTCCACCGGAGACTTTGGCCAAGTTACCTTTTCTTTCGGTTACTGTATATTCTGTCGTGTCAAAATTCGCAGTGAGTTTGTGGGGAAATATGACATTTTTCAAGAGAACCTTGTCTCCTACGACTATGTCTACTTCCTTAGCTTCTCTCTTCTTGTCGGTTGGCTCTTTTCCTTTCTGTTTATTTACGTAATCTCGATCTTCCTCGGCCGAGTCAGCGTAATCTCCGGTCAAATCTTGAATTCCTGGTATTTTGTCCCTAATGACGCGATTAAACATTAACTCAGTTAGTGCGGCCCCCGTAGTGCTGTGTGGTGTAACACTGTACATATAAACAAATTTTTGAATTTCATCTAGAACATTTTTTTTACTGCGAATGCTATTTTCAGGCGTTTCACCTGTGACTTGTTCTTGTTTTAAACTTCGCCATTGGCTTGAGGCCAATATGGTGGTGCTAATATTTGCTCAATTCCGTGAATATGAAAATATTCGTTAAACTCGACACTTACATATTGTCTACCATTATCGGTTCTCAAATATTTGGGTGAACCTAATCTGCAAAATATCTCCTATATTGCACCAATTATGGAGATCGAGGAGATCAAACGAAGCATTTTAAACTCCATATACCTCGAGTAATAATCAATGAACACCAGGATGTACTGACCATTAGGCAACGGACTTAGCAGATCTGTAGCCAGTGTAATCCAAGGGCCCGTTGGAAACGGATGTCTATCCATTGGAGCCGGGTTTGGTAGTTGTGATACCAAAAGACAGTCCCTGCAAGCTTTCACAAAACTCTCTGCCTTCCGATCGATAAGGGGATACCATACCTAGGACCTTAGTCTACGTTTCATGAATGACTCTCCTGGGTGACCCTCGTGAGCTAATCCGAGAACTTTAGTTCGAAAGCTTTTCGGAATGACAAGGCGTGTTCCGCGTAGAAGTATATTCCCAACCGTCGACAGCTCGATCCGAAACGGATAGAAACTGTTAGATGTAGCGGTGTGCCAATAATCGCACGTCATCGCGTCCACCATCTCCTCATCCTAAACGCTCTTCTCCGCAATTTCTGAAATGGTAAGTGCTGTGGGGACTGTGCTCGATATAATGTGGAAGATGCTTTGTTCGCCATTTCCGTCGAAGCCGTTCATGTTCGTTGACTGTGAAAGCCTGGATAAAGAGTCGGCAATGTTCTCCTTTTCCGCCCTACGCATGTCTAAGCACAGCCTGATGTCTCCACTATTTTTAAATGCCAGCACTATGGAAGAGATCCATGAACTTGGATACTGGCTCGATGATGTCCTGAGCAAGTGACTCATCCAGCCTTGCGTTTACCTTGTCTTCTAGAGCGATTGGAATGTGTCGCAAGGGCTGCTGAACTGGTATGACTGCCAAATCTATAAACAATTTGACAATTACCCCTCTCCATTTTGGGAACAGCTTAATTTTAACGATTCAATTAATATTTAAACCGAGTATCACAACGTTAAGTTGAATTGCCATCTCCCGCCCCAGTATTGATTGTTTTCCATTTTCAATCACGTAAAAGGTGGAAATCATCTCTGGATGTCTTTTCGTCGAAATAGGAGCCTCAAAACGCAACTTACGTTAAGTAACTTGTCCGAAGCATATGCGCGGAACTGATTGGCTGACTTTGGGCGAATATTGAAAGCTGTTGCCTTCTTTGTCTGAAGTAACTTCCAGTCAGCCTGGCTTATCAAGTTAAATCGAGACCCGGAGTCAATGTTGAGTTGTATTGCGTAACCCCAATCTGGCACACCACCGATCCATCCATATCGCCGTCGCTTGATACTCGAAAACAGTAACTCGCATTCTTCTGGTGGGAAATATCCAGTTTATCGTCTTCAATAGAACGTATTTCAGTGCGGCGCCGCTTCAGCTCGAAGTTGTTTCATATCCGTCCTACACTTACGAGCGAAATGGCCAACACGGGAACATTTGTTGCATTTCATGTTCCGCGCCGGGTAGCTCGTATTGTTGTCCGTGAGAACCTTGCGGCCACACCTGTAATAATCGATGTTATGAAAACGGCCGTGCTTTTGTCCTGAACCGATCTTGTTAACCGTGTCTATATCTGCTTGGCACAGCATTGACTGCGGCTGTTTGCATATCTGTTCGTCTACGCAGCACACATCTTGCTCTTTTGCCAACAATTTGCGATTGAGTTCGATAGATGCCCTCGAATCAACAATTTTGTCCTTCAAACAAATCTCCTCCGCCTCAACATAAATTTCAACCGACCTGAGCCATTTCTCCCACTCGGCCCGAAGCAATGATTTTTCTGAAGAGTCGCACAAAAATGGCTAGATCAGTGTCTCCGCCATGGCAGTTTTTTCTTTTCTTTTTCGCGCCGTACCTGCAACAACAATAAAAAAAATCTGCCAACAGTTATTTTTCTGGCAGAAGTTCGGAACGTGGTTTATTCGGGGATGCGGCATATGTTACTATGTGATTGAAAACCTAACAAAAAGCGGTTAGAAAAGGGTGTTACATATGAATTAAATAATTGGGTCATATTCCGGAATGCGGTCTAGAGGTTGAAAAATAAAAAACTTAAAAATAGGTGATTTTTAAACAAGCCTGGGGAGTGAAAAGATATTCGATATCTGATCTGAACTGAGAAACATGGTGGAATTCATGAAAAAGTATACAACCAGTTTACACCCTCTTAGGGGTCGAATTTCAAAAAATCTTGAAAACACATTCTAGGTATTCATATGAAAAATCCGTAGAATAAAAATGAATTCAATATTTTAAAAGACCTAGTAGATATGACGAAAATCGTGAAAATATATGCATTATATATATACGGATACATTTTTTTGCCCCCCCTCCCTTCTGAACGCCAATGAATATTGAAATTTTTTTTTATCAGAATTACTTTTCTGGTTAATTTACAAATACGTACCGAGTTTCAACTACCTAGCATAAGCCGTTCTAAAGTTAGGAAAAACACCCCCCACTTCCGTACCATACTACCCCTAAAAAAAAATTATTTTTCCACCATGCCACTAACATAGCTCTATCTAAATACCAAGTTTCAGCTTCCTATCATTATAGATTCTTAAGATATAAGCATCGGAACTATTTCTTTCTCACCTTTCCCCACCCTCACCCTCTACACCCACACCCCCAAATTTGAAGCATCCATCTTGCATTGTTATTGAGATATGAAACGTGTTATTTTTGAAAAATTCTTATCCCCTCCACTTACGTACTCCCCCGCCCCCTTCAAAGATTTTACTTTGTGCAATCTGTATTAATCAAGTTTTATATCCAAACCGAAATTTGTTTTTCTGGTGCCTCTGGTTTGGGAGATATCGTAATGTTAAGTATTTCACCCCCCACTCCCGTACGCCACTACCCTCACCCAAAAATTTTGTTTCAATCTACTCTCCTAGTATAACTACAGATATTTGTAAAGTTTTAATTGCTTGCTATTAATGGTTTAGGAGATATAGATTTTAGAATGTGTAGATCTCCACTTTTTTGCGTTTCGGACGCATTGCTTCTCCCTCCACTCCCACACCCCTTCACCCATATCATCAATTTTTTTGCAAATGGGTCCACTATCAAAGCTTAATAGAAATTTCAAGTTTCAGTCTCCTAACATAAGCGGTTGCTGAGATCTAGAAACCTAAATTTTTCGTCTAAAACACTTCCCCCACCTTCCCCCTCACACCCCCACCCCTGAAAATAATGTCAATTCAAGGGGTCTTCCCAGTCTATTCCTAGAAAAAATTTCAATTTAATAGCTCCACTGGTTTGAGAGCTACGAGCCTTCAAAGGATTTTGGTGGTCGACGTACGGCGGACGGCGTACGGCGGACGGCGTACGGCGGACGGCGTACGGTGGACCGCGTACGGCGGACAGACGGAGTGAAAATTTTTATTGCTTTTTTCGTTTCTACTAGTCATGAAATGTACACAAAAAAATTTTGAGGGCAGCACATTTTTTTTTTTTTGAAAATCAATAACAATACTGTATTATTACTAATAAAGTAAAATCAATGATAAACTGGCGTGCATTCTGCCCCTGACATTTGTCAGATTGAAAAGTTTTTGGCTGTCGGCCTCTGACATTTGTCAGATTGAAAAAATTTTTGGCTGTCGGCCTCTGGCATTTGCCAGATAGTAATTACTTTCGGCGGTATTTCACCTTCATCCGGTGACTCCGTACCGCTTCTGACATTAGCCAGATTGAAAACACCCGCCAGGTGTTTCGCGCTGACCTCTGACCTGTGTCAGAATAGTTAACATAGAGCCCCGTGCCGGCTCTGACTTTGTCAGATGATTTCTTCTCTTTATTTTTTTTTTAACGCACTTTGCATAGCTTGTTACGCCAGCCAACTGACTGCTCGATCAACTATAGTTTCTAATTCCGTCTATTTGTTGTTCTAAATTTTCTTTTTTTCCAATGTTTCCTTATTTTTATACTCGTCGCCACTGTAACAACCCGCTACAATAATACACAATCAGTACTTTTATGACAATCGTTTTATTTGGATTTTTCACGCTACCACTTTGCCGTCTTAACTTTGCCACAAGATATGTAGCAGCAGAATAGAGTCAATCCAGAAGCGATTTCTTCTTTTTGTTCTGAGAGACTTGTATGACCCTAGAGACTTTGCTAGCCCTCCACACAGTTAGGCTACATTTGTAAATCTTCTACCGCTCAGCTCTAGGAGAACTATACTCACATCCTGTTTCACCTTAGATGTCTTGAATGGTGATATTAAGATTTGTCGTGGGCCGGTATGACCCCGACCTTTCCTATTCAGGCATGCCTCGTATCAGCAATTGTTTTCAATATTCTATCTACGTATGTTTTACGTTTTATTTAGCACAAGGGTCGGACACCTGTTCCTAACGGTCTTGAAGGAAAGTGCGACATCGGCTATCTATCAGCTAAAATCCAACTTGCGTCGTTTCCAAGAGTTGATCGATGGCCGATGCAGATCAGCAATTATCGGCTCGGTGAACATTAACTGACTAAGCTATAGTTGCTGATCGAGATTCTTAAGTCCGGAAAACATCGAGTTGTGATCGGGTTTTCAAATCGAATAGGTCGAATGGTTGCCGCGATTAAAGAGAGTAGTTTTTTAATATAATATACATAGACTTGTGGTGTATTTGAGAATAGTTCGGTAAAGTTAAGTGCATTAACTAATGTAATAATTGTGAAATCGTGTAAATAAACAATGTAAAATAGGAAAGACAAACGTGTTTGGCATAATAGTGTAGTGTTTTCAGGGAGTTCTTGGAAGGAGACATGGCCAGGGATATTTGGCCACGACAGGTTGATCGCCTAACAATTAAAATTCGACTTAATAACACTGTCAGGCTGACGAGACATTCAAAACCTCTTGAGGAATATCGCCATCGCACTGATTACGGTCGAAATGAACCCATCAATAGATGCTGTAGAACATATAACAATTTCAGCGTACATTTCACACCTCCAACAAGTAAGCCAACATATAAACTGAAACTTCGTTCGATCTGATCAACTCCTCCCCATTCCGTTTAACTAACCAACCAGTGCGTTTAATTAAAGTAAATTAAACTAACTAAATTAAGTCAAATTACATTGTATTAATTTAGATAAATTTAAGTTAATACTGAATCTTTATATTGGTATATCTTGTTTGATAAATAAATAAATAAATAAAAACTAAAACTTGGAACTTACATAGATCTATGATATTGTACCCATTTGCAATAAAATATTTTATATGATTTAAGGGGTTCGAGAGTTTGGAGAAAAACAATGTGTCCGAAATGGTTCAGTTGACACATTCTGAAATCAATATCTCTTGAATTTTTTCACAAAATTGAAACTTGATACTTGCTTATAGACTAGGAACTAGGTGAAAAGATCGAAAATTAATTTTTGAGAGTTGTCAGTGGTGTTGGTAAGTGGTAAAAGAAATTGTATTGTGATGTCTCACGAACCAACTAAATTAGAAAAAAATCTGCCAACAGGGTCGATATCTCACAAACCAATTGCACCAGAAAAACAAAATTCGGTTTGGATATAAAGCTTGATAAATAAAGATAGCTCACAGTAAAATCTTTGAAGGGGGCGAGGGAGCATAGAAGTGAGGGGGATAAGAATTTTTCAAAAATATCACTTTTCATATCTCAATAACAGTGTAAAATAGATGGTTCAAATTTGAACTTGAACTAGGCCCAATAGAACCCTAGAAGGGAAAAATAAATTTAAAGGTGGGGGTGTAGACGGTGAGGGTGGGGAAGAGTGAGAAGGAAAAAGTTCCGATGTTTATATCTTAAGAACTTGTAATGATATAAACCTTAAACTTCGTATTTAGATAGAACTATATTAGTGGCATAGTGAAAAAATAAAATTTTTTTTAGGGGTAGCATGGTGCGAGGGGGGGGAGTTTTTCCTAACTTTTGAACGGCTTATGCTAGAAAGTTGAAACTCTGTACATATATGTAAATAAACTAGAAAAGTAATTCCGATAAAAAAAAATTTCAATATTCATTGGGGTTCAGAAGGGGGAGGGGAGGGGGGGGGGGCAGGAAAAAATTTTAGTATATATAAAATGCATATATTTTCACGATTTTCGTCATATCTACTAGGTCGTTCGAAATATTGAATTCATTTTTATTCTACGGATTCTTCATATGAATACCTAGAATGTGTTTTCAAGATTTTTTGAAATTCGACCCCCAAGGAGTTGTAAAGTGGTTGTATACTTTTTCATAAATTCCAACATATCTTACAGGTCTGATCAGATATCGAATATCTTTTCACTTCCACGGGCTTGTTTAATAATCACCTATTTTTAAGTTTTTTTCTTTTCCTACCTTTAGACCGCATCCCGGAGTATGACCCAATTATATAATTCATACATTACACTCTATTCTAACCGTTGCTCGAACTTTTTGTTAGGTTTTCAGTCACATAGTAACATGCACCGCATCCCCGAATTAAACACGTTCCGAACTTCTGCCGGAAAAATTATAAAGTTGCGCCCAGACTGTTGGCAGATTTTTTTTTTTTAAGATACCACATTAAATACATACATATATTGCATAAGCATACTGCAATCACGATCGAATTTGCCCGTTAACAAACTTAGCCATCCACATTCAAAATTATAGGTCAATATCATAGGGCGTTCTTGAGTGATCATGCTAACGGACAGACAGACGGACGGACGTCAAGTGGAGTTAGATGTTTCGTCCCCAAAAAACCACAAAATAATATACAAATTTTTTTCGTGTGAGGCTTCGTTCTAAGCGTTACAAACTTTTGTTCCGCATTAAACTTATAATCCTTTCAGATGTCAAATCCGTACTTTTTTGATAAACACCAAATTTCGATATTTCGTCAGACTTATTTTTAACAATAATGCAATCATTACTAATTTAATGAGAAGGCTATATTGTTGTGAACTCAAGGGAGGCTAGTGATCGGAAAGATTTCTTTCGATGCAGAGCATTTGTACAGAAATAGATATCTTAATAAATATTTCTTTTCTAACTACAGTTGCATGTTCAAAATGGCCTCAAGTATAACGTTATTTTGATACGCCATTGGAGCAGGTTACCATGACAATCAATAAAAATAAACATCAAAATATTACTTCATAATTATTTCCCGTGTGTTTTTGACTCGCAAGATTCCTTGGCATCCTTAGATCCCATGGTGCTGTCAAAATAATTTTGGTCTCTATTTTTTTTCGCACATTTACATCGGGGTGTCGTATCCTTAGTTACCTGATCAAAGGTTGGGTCAATCATAAAATTTATGTGACATGGTTGCTTGAATCATAGTTCTAATTTCAGAACCTTGGTGTATGATTCACTCACCTTCACTCACCTGGTTAGGTCAATCATAAGATACATGTGGCGCTAAAATAATTCAAAAAGGAAACACTTTCGATCATAAATAAATGACTTGAACAACAATTAAACACTCTCGAACAAAGCACACATGAAATTGGAAGAAGCGAACTTACACCGCGAACGACCCTTTTCGTACTGTGAGAGGTATGGTTGTGGGAATTACTTTATCAAATTATATGGTTCCACTGATCATGGAATATTGTTGTCATGATAAAAATACACAATAACATCATGTAACGAGAATGATTGATACAACCATATTAAATTTCAGTAGGGATATATGTTTAATGCAACCATATTATGTTTTTACGAATTATATGCTATGGCTCGTACCATCATAGCCATGATCACTGGAAACATGTCAGCTTTAAAATAGTTAGAAGAACCTTAATATAGTCAATGCAACCTTGGAATAAACATAGTTTTTCTTTCAGTGTACGTTAAATGATCATGAGATAAATTATTCAACTATAGAAAAATAGTTATTAGCTATAGTTTGGGCAACAAAATATTTAAGACCGTGCCTATACGGACGAAAATTCAAAATACAAACGGATCACAAACCTTTACAATGGTTGAGGACGTTAAAAGAACCAAACTCTAAATTACGGAGAATTAAAATTAGCTTAGAAGATTCCAACTTTGAAATAGAGTATATTAAAGAAAAATAAAATACTGTAGCTGATGCACTTTCCAGAGTTGGGATTCATGCCAATGAACATGACAGTGAAGTAACTTCAGATGTTGCAACAAAACATAGCGCTAGAGAAGATAGCACACATTATATTGAAATATCAGGAAAACCAAAGAATATGTTTAGAACGCAAATTATAGTGAAAAAAGGAAATAATAATAAAACATCATAAAAAAGAATATATAAGAAAATCGCAACTTCATTATTTTTCCGGCAGAAGTTCAGAACGCATTCAATTCGGGTATGTTAGCATGTGACTGAAAACATAACAAAAAATCTGCCAACAGTCTGGGTGCAACTTTATTATTTTTCCGGCAAAAGTTCAGAGCGCGTTCAATTCGGGGATGCGGTGTATGTTACTATGTGACTGAAAACCTAACAAAAAGTTCGGGAAGCGGTTAGAAAAGGGTGTAACATATGAATTAAATAATTGGGTCATATTCCGAGATGCGGTCTAGCGGTTGAAAAATAAAAAACTTAAAAATGTGTGATTATTAAACAAGCCTGGGGAAGTGAACAGATATTCGATATCTGATCAGACCTGAGAAACATGGTGGAATTCATGAAAAAGTATACAACCAGTTTACACCCTCTTAGGGGTCGAATTTCAAAAAATCTTGAAAACACATTCTAGGTATTCATATGAAGAATCCGTAGAATAAAAATGAATTCAGTATTTCAAAAGACCTAGTAGATATGACGAAAATCGTGAAAATATATGCAATATATCTGAACGCCAATGAATATTCGAATTTTTTTTTATTAGAATTACTTTTCTAATTAATTTACATTTACGTAAGGAATTTCAACTTCCTAGCATAAGCCGTTCTGAAGTTAGGAAAAACACCCCCCACCACCGTACCATACTACCCTTAAAAAAAAATTATTTTTCCACCATGCCACTACTATAGCTCTATCTAAATACCAAGTTTCAGCTTCCCATCATTATAGATTCTTAAGATATAAGCATAGGAACTTTTTCTTTCTCACCCTTCCCCACCCTCACCCTCTACACCCACACCCTCAAACTTTTTTTTCGTACTAGGGTTTTATTAGGCCTACTTCTGGTAAAAATTTGAAGCATCCATCTTACACTGTTATTGAGATATGAAACGTGTTATATTTGAAAAGTTCTTATCCCCTCCACTTACGTACTCCTCCGCCCCCTTCAAAGATTTTACTTTGAGCAATCTTTATTTATCAAGCTTTATATCCAAACCGAATTTTGTTTTTCTGGTGCTACTGGTTTGGGAGATATTGTAATGTTAAGTATTTCAACCTCCACCTCCGTACGCCACTACCCCCACCCAAAAATTTTGTTTCAATCTACTCTCCTAGTATAACTACAGATATTTGTTAAGTTTAAATTGCTTGCTGTTAATGGTTTAGGAGATATAGATTTTAAAATGTGTCGATCTCCACTTTTTTGCGTTTCGGACGCATTGCTTCCCCCTCCACTCCCACACCCCTTCACCCATATCATCAATTTTTTTTGCAAATGGGTCCACTATCAAAGCTCTATAGAAATTTCAAGTTTCAGTCTCCTAACATAAGCGGTTGCTGAGATCTGGAAACCAAAATTTTTCGTCTAAAACGCTTCCTCCACCTTCCCCCACCCCTGAAAATAATGTCAATTCAAGGGGTCTTCCCAGTCTATTCCTAGAAAGATTTTTAATTTAATAGCTCCACTGGTTTGAGAGCTACGAGCCTTCAAAGGATTTTGGCGGTCGACGTACGGCGTACGGCGTACGGCGTACGGCGGACAGACTTAGTGAACATTTTTATTGCTTTTTTCGTGTCTACTAGTCATGAAATGTACACAAAAAAATTTTGAGGGTAGCAAATTTTTTTTTTTGAAAATCAATAACAGTACTGTATTATTACTAATAAAGTAAAAGTTCGAGAAGCGGTTAGAGTAGGGTGTAACCTATGCTTTATATAATTGGGTCATATTCCGGGATGGTTCCGGGTCTTGAGGTTGAAAAATACAAAACTTAAATATAGGTGATTATTGAATTGAAAAGATATGCGATATCTGATCCGTAGCTCAGTTCTGTAACTTATGAACGAGAAATTTCTCACCAAAAAGTTTAAATGAGGACGAATTAATGCAGTTTTCTCTCTGTATTCTTACCAAAAGAGAAAGCACATTCTAGGTATTCATATGAAGAATTCGTAGAATAAAAATGAGTTCATTATTACGAAAGACCCTTTAAAAATTTTACTTTGAGCAATCTTTATTTATCACGCTTTATATACAAACCGAGTTTTGTTTTTCTGGTGCCATTGGTTTGTGAGATATCGTATTGTTAAGTATTTCAACCCCCACCCCCGTACGTCACTACCCCCCCCCCCCCCCCCCAAATATTGTTTCAATCTACTCTCCCAGTATAACTACAGATATTTGTAAGGTTGTAACTGCTTGCCACTAACGGTTTAGGAGATATAGATTTAAGAATGTGTCAATCTTAACTTTTTTGCATTTCGGACGCCATATTTCCCCCTCCACTCCCACACCCCTTCACCAATATCAGTAATTTTTTTGCAAATGGGTGCACTATCAAAGCTCTATAGGTTGCTGAGACCTAGAAACCAAAATTTTTCGTCTAAGACGCTTCCCCACCTTCCCCTCACACCTCCTCCCCTGAAAATAATGTCAATTCAAAGGATTTTGGGGCGGTCGACGTACGGCGTACGGCGTACGGCGTACGGCGGACAGACGGAGTGAAAATTTTTATTGCTTTTTTCGTGTCTACTGGTCATGAAACATGGAAAAAAAATTTTGAGGCCAGAAATTTTTTTTTTTTTAAAAATCGATAACAATACTATATTATAAATAATAATGTTAAAAGGATAACACTGATTACAAAAAACCCTGATGATAAATTATTTCAATACATATTGCAAAACCACTCACCAAAAAATGGAATAGTAGGAATTTTAATAAAAGATGATCAAATTTTTAAAGATTTTCAAAAAGTATAATTAATATGGAAAGAGCAAAATTTAAATGTAAAATACATTAAAGCTAAATTTAAATTAATGGATCTAAATGAGGAAGAGCTACAAGAAGAAATATTAAAAACACATGTAAAGAAAAATCATGTAGGAATTGATAAAGTTTATGAAGATCTAAAAAGAAAATACTGTTATCCAAACATAAAAGAAGAAATTACTAAAATTATAAATGTTTACCAAATATGTGAAAAATCAATGTTATAAAAATAGAAACAAAAAATAAATTAAAGCTTAAAGTAAAATTTAAAAAACATGGTAATAAAAATGAATATCACTTACAACAACACAAAAAAAGAAAAAAGTATCAAACTAATAGTGAAAATATCTCTTGCAGACACTCTGAAGATGATAATAATGTTTCCAACGGCACTAATGATAAAGAAATACCACTTAAGTACAAGTAAAAGGTTTAGTAATAGAGATTATTAACGCAAATAATAGAAATGGATTTATCATAATACAAACAAACGCCATCAAAATCATAGATCATTATACACATATATTACACACAATAAATATTAGCTTATATGAAGAAAATCTTAAGAAAATTCAAGATAGCTTTAAAATAATTCATCAAAACTTTGTAAATACAGATTTCGAATATATTGCACATCAATTATTTATTTAACTGGTTATTTATTTATTTATCTTATCATCTACTGAACATATATATTCTACAGACTAAAAAAAATTAATAAATAAAAAGTAACAGTACTTATAATTTTAACACTACTAATAATAATGGCATTCAATTACACTGTTTCAGGCTATCAATTACTGCCTTCTTAAAGAAAGATCTACTGTCAGTATGGTCGATCATGTTCGAGATAGAATTAAAGTAAAGCACACACCTAGAGATTGGTTCATTGGATCCGTACCTAGTACGATGTGGATCCACGTATAGAAGAGATCTAGGCCTTAAGGCTCGTGTCCACTGGCAAGTAACTTGCGACATTTCTTGCTAGAGTAATTTGGTGCGATGTGTACACTATCTGTCAAATTGCAGCAATTTTACTCTAGCAAGTAGCTCTACAAAAATCTTGCAAGTAAAACTTGCGCTTCTGTGTACACTTTATCATCAAAATTTCGTTGAACTGTCAAAACGAAAAAGAAAAATACCACAACTCTGGATAAAGTTCCACATTGGAAATGAGCAAAAACGTGTACTCGGAACTCCACTTGGATTCTCCGTTCATACTTCGCACGTAAACTATGGAACTACGACTCCTAAAACTGAACTTAACCTCACACCCAATGCAATTGTACTGACTTGCTGAAAAATTTCGGAACCGATCGGAACTTTCTTGCGAGATCTCAACTCTCGCAAGTTAGCGTGTACATTCACAACTTGCTTGACAAGGCAAGCGTTTGCTGGCTAGAGCAGAAACTTGGGCAAATGAGCTCTCGGAACCGTGTACACATGTAGCAATAAATGTCATAGAGCAACTCTAACAAGTTTTGCTTGCTAGTGGACACGAGCCTTTACAATTCTAGACGGTATATAGAGCTTGTACAGATATAACAGTTCTGGGGAATTTATGCTGTAAGCTAAACAGTCCCTGACAAACATAACGCATAAAAAAATTCTACGCGACCTTAACGTCATTATATCTAATAATTGACATCTAGCTTCATAGGCAGGTAGATCTGAAGAACAATTCAATCTACGTAGAGCAAATCTCGTAAACCTCCTTTGAATCTTTTCAATCCGACTAATATGAACCAGATATGATGGATCCCAAACCACGACACAGTATTCCAAAATAGGTCGCACTAAAGATACGAAGAGTCATTTGAAAGTATAAGGGTCATGAAAATCCGCCGAGGATCTATTAATAAAACCCAACATTGGGTTGGCTTTAGATATGACATAACCAACGTGTGAAACGAATGAGAGTTTTTCATTAAAAATTACACCAAGGTTCTTAACTTCATTCGTTCTACACAACAGTGAATTATCAATCCTGTAATCAAAAAATAGTGGAGAAGAGGATCTAAAAGCCGAAAAAATTTTACATTTTGGAATACTGAGTCGTAATGAATTTGAAATACACCATAAATTGAATTCGTCTAAATCATTCTGAAGCGCTTGACAGTCCTCCGGACCAGAGATCTTCTTAAAAAATTTTACATCATCAGCATACATAAGACACTGTGAGTGCTTCAGGATTAAGGGAATATCCTAAACAAAAATCTGCCAACAGTCTGGGCGCAACTTTATTATTTTTCCGGCAGAAGTTCAGAACGCGTTCAATTCGGGGATGCGGTGTATGTTACTATGTGACTGAAAACCTAACAAAAAGTTCGGGAAGCGGTTAGAAAAGGGTGTAACATATCAATTAAATAATTGGGTCATATTCCGGGATGTGGTCTAGAGGTTAAAAAAAAACAAAACTTAAAAATAGGTGATTAGTGAACAAGCCTGGGGAAGTGAAAAGATATTTGATATCTGATCAGATCTGAGAAACATGGTGGAATTCATGAAAAAGTATACAACCAGTTTACACCCTCTTAGGGGTCGAATTTCAAAAAATCTTGAAAACACATTCTAGGTATTCATATGAAGAATCCGTAGAATAAAAATGAACTCAATATTTCGAAAGACCTAGTAGATATGACGAAAATCGTGAAAATGTATGCATTTTATATTAACTGAAATTTTTTTTTTGCCCCCCCCCCCCTTCTGAACGCCAATGAATATTCAAATTTTTTTTATCAGAATTACTTTTCTAGTTAATTAACATATACGTACCGAGTTTCAACTTCTTAGCAAAAGCCGTTCTAAGGTTAGGAAAAACACCCCCACCACCGTACCATACTACCCCTAAAAAAAATTTTGTTTTTCCACCATGCCACTACTACAGCTTTATCTAAATACCAAGTTTCAGCTTCCTATCACTATAGACTCGGAATATATAAGCATCAGAACTTCTTCTTTCTCACCCTTCCCCACCCTCACCCTCTACACCCACACCCCCAAACTTTTTTTCCCTACTAGGGTTCTATTAGGCCTACTTCTGGTAAAAATTTGAAGCATCCATCTTACACTGTTATTGAGATATGAAACATGTTATTATTGAAAAATTCTTATCCCCTCCACTTACGTACTCTCTTGCCCCCTTCAAAGATTTTACTTTGAGCAATCTTTATTTATCAAGCTTTATATCCAAACCGAATTTTGTTTTTCTGGTGCTACTGGTTTGGGAGATATCGTAATGTTAAGTATTTCAACCCCACCCCCGTACGTCACTACCCCCACCCAAAAATTTTGTTTCAATCTACTCTCCTAGTATAACTACAGATATTTGTTAAGTTTTAATTGCTTGCTATTAACGGTTTAGGCGATATAGATCTTAGAATGTGTAGATCTCGACTTTTTTACGTTTCGGACGCATTGCTTCCCCTTCCACTCCCACACCCTTCACCACTATCAAAGCTTTATAGAAATTCCAAGTTTCAGCCTCCTAACACAATCGGTTGCTGAGATCTTGAAACCAAAATTTTTCGTTTAAAACGCTTCCCCCACCTTCCCCCTCACACCCCCAGCCCTGAAAATAATGTCAATTCAAAGGGTCTTTCCATTCTATTCCTTGAAAAAATTTTAATTTAATAGCTCCACTAGCTTAAGAGCTACGAGCTTCAAAGGATTTTGGCGGTCGACGTACGGCGTACGGCGGACAGACTGAGTGAAAATTTTTATTGCTTTTTTCGTGTCTACTAGTCATGAAACGTGGACAAAAAAATTTTGAGGGCAGCAAATTTTTTTTTTTTTTAAATCAATAACAATACTGTTTTATTACTAGTTTAGTAAAATTAAGAACAATAGCGGGCCTAAATGACTACCCTGAGGCACACCGGAAACTACATCTATGAACGATGAAGTTACGTTACCCTAATCCACTGTAGAAAGCTTGAATGGAAACCAAGTGATTTAATTTTTTCGACCAGTAGCCCATGTTGAACTCTGTCAAAAGCTTTTTTAAAGTCCGTGAACACAGCGTCCACTTGACAACCATTTTCAATTGAGTTAATGCAGAAATTAGTAAGAATGGATATATTAGATGAGGTTGATATACCCTTAATGAATCCATGTTGATAATTAGTAATTAGAAATACAACTTATCCTTGACGATACTTTCAAAAAGTTTCGGAATGGATGAGATCTTAGAGACTGGTCTGTAATTTTCAACCGAGTTCTTTTTACCTGACTTAAAAATAGGTGTCACATATGAAATTTTCCATTCATCCAGAAATCTTCCGGAAGAAAGAGACTTGTTAAATAAAATTGTAAGGGGATCATGAAGTGATAGCGCACAGCATTTGAAAAAGGCCGCAGGAATTAAGTCATAACCAGCCCCTTTACCGGAGTCAAGACTTAAAAGCGCAGACAACACATCATCTTTGGACAAGTGGATATCACCAAGGTCAGTTAATGGTAACAACTGATCAAAACTGCGACAACTCTGCGTACTTAGTACAGACTCGTCAAAATTATACACAGACTTGAAAAAATCAGCAAAAAACTGACAAGAATCCTTCATATTGCTTGACAATTTTCCCTCGTACTCGACCCGATCGGGAATTGCCGAGTGTTTCCGTCTTAAATTTATAAATGACCAGAACGCTTTGCTATCCTTCTTTATGCGGCTTTCCGTTGTTAAAACATATTGTCTGTACAAGAAACGATTTAAAAAATCAAATTCCTTCCTTAGCGTAATAAATTGTACCCTATCGACGTTGTTTTGTGATGCTTTGAAACGTTTGAAAGCTTTTATTTTTAGCATTTTACTTTATTATTTTAATAATTAAGTATTGTGATTGATTTTATAAAAAAAAAAATTTGCTACCCTCAAAATTTTTATTTTCACGTTTCATAACTATTAGACGCGAAAAAAGCAATAAAAATTTTCAGTCCGTCTGTCCGTCGTACGCCGAACGCCGTACGGCGTCCGCCGTACGCAAGATCGTTTGGAGGCTCGTAGCTGCCAAATGCTTTGAGATATTAAATTGAAATTTTTTTAACGAATAGACGGGGTAGGCGCCTTGAAGTGACCAAATTTTTAGGGGTAGGGGTGTGAGGGGGAAGGAGGGGGAAGTGTTTTAGACCGAAAATTTTGGTTTCTAGATCTCAGTAACCCCTAATGTTAGGAAGCTGAAACTTGGAATTTCTATAGAGCTCTGATAGTAGACCCATTTGCAGAAAAATTGTCAATATTGATCAAGGGCTGTGGGAGTAGGGGGAAATGTAATGCGTCCGAAACCCAAAAAAGGCGAGATAGACACATTCTAAAATCCATATCTCCTAAACCGTTAATGGCACACTATTCAAACTTAAGAAATATTTGTAGTTATACTAGGAGAACAGAATCAAGAAAAATTTTGGGTGGGGGAAGTTGTGTATGGGGGTGGGGGGTGAAAAATTACGATATCTCATGAACCAATTGCTCTAGAAAAATTAAATTTGGTTTGGGTATAAAGGTTGACAAATAAAAATTGATCAAAGTAAAATTTTTTAAGTGGGAGGTGGAGCATAGAAGTGGAGGGGATGAGAATTTTTCAAATCAAACACATTTCATATCTCAAGAACAGCTTAAGATAGATGCTTAGAATTTTTACCAGAAGTAGCGCTAATTAAACTCTAGTAGGGAAAAAAGTTTTGGGGTTAAGGGTGTAGAGGGGGAGGGTGGGGGAGGGTGAAAAGGAAAAAGTTCCGATGCTTATATCTTGAAAACCTGTAATGATATAAGCCCTTAACTTGGTATTTAGATAGAACCATAGTAGCGGAATGTTGGAAAAATATAATTTTTTTATGGGTAGTATGCTACGGGGGTAGGGGGTGTTTTTCCTAACTATTAAACGGTTCATGCTAGAAAGTTAAAACTCGGTGTGTATATGTAAATCAACTAGAAAAGTAATTGTGATAAAAAAAAATTGAATATTCATTGGCGTTTAGAAAGGGGGGGCAAAAAAAATTATTTGTAAATATAATAAATATAAAATGCATATATTTTCACGATTTTCGTCATATCTACTAGGTCTTTCCAAATATTGAATTCATTTTTATTCTACGGATTCTTCGTATGAATACCTAGAAAGTGTTTTCAAGGTTTTTTGAAATTCGACCCCTAAGGGTAGTGTGGTACAAGTGGGGGTGTTTTTCCTAAATATGGAACGGCTTAAGCTACAATGTTGAAACTCGGTGTGTATATGTAAATCAACTAGAAAAGTAATTGTGATAAAAAAAATTTGAATATTCATTGGCGTTCAGAGGGGGGGGGGGGCAAAAAAAAATATTTGTTAATATAATAGATATAAAATTCATATATTTTCACGATTTTCGTCATATCTACTAGGTCTTTCCAAATATTGAATTCATTTTTATTCTACGGATTCTTCGTATGAATACCTAGAAAGTGTTTTCAAGGTTTTTTGAAATTCGACCCCTAAGGGTAGTGTGGTACAAGTGGGAAGTGTTTTTCCTATATATAGAACGGCTTAAGCTACAATGTTGAAACTCGGTGTGTATATCTAAATCAACTAGAAAAATAGCTTTGAATAAAAAAAACGAATATCTATTGGCGTTCAGAAAGGGGGGGAAAAAAAATTATCTGTGAAAATAGAATGCATATTTTCCCACGATTTTCGACATATCTACTACCTCGTCCCAAATAATGAATTTAATTTTATTCTATGTATTCTCCATTTGAATACCAAGAAAGTGTTTTCAAGATTTTTTGAAAATTAACCCCTAAGGGGGTGTAAAGTGATTGTGTACTTTTTCATAAACTATTCCATATCTCTCAGATCCAATCAGATTTTCACTTCCATGATCTTGTTCTTTTTGATAGGTTTTCAGTCACATAGTAGCCTACACCGCATTTCAGAATTAAACGCGTTCCTATCTTCTGCCGGAAAAATAATAAAGTTACGCCCAGATTGTTGGCAGATTTTTAATATTGTACAGTCTAGAATTGTACCATGGTAAGTTACGCCTAGACTTCTTTATAACCACAGGAATAAACGATTTAAAAGCTATATCAAGATAATGTTTAAAATAGGTATATGCTTCACTTAAATCCAGATTCAAGAATACTGAGTTCCAGTCTAAGGAAATAAAGTATTGATTTAACGCAGCATAATCGGCCCTGACAAAATCGTAATGCAATACATTTTCATTTACTGAAATCGAGGCAAAATTATAAAATTCAACATTGAGAACATGAGCCTTATGATGAAGGCTATTATTTAGCATTGGAAATTCTACTTCTATCAAACATGAAATCATTATTTGTAAACACTAAATGCAATATTCTATTTAGACTATTTCTTACGGTGTTGATCTGAAAAAGGTCCATAGAGTACAATGAATCAGTAACAAGAAATTCACATTCTGATCTAATATTAAATGGGACCAACTTCTTCTCGAAGGTCCAGTTTACAGCACTAAGGTTAAAATCGCCAATAATGCAAGGACATTGTTTTTTAGAGAGCTGGTTCACAATTTGTTCTATATTATCAACGTGGATTTTATATAAAGACTTTGAACTATTTGGTGGAATGCAACTACCGCAAAAAAATATTGTGCATTCAGATGAATTTTCGGATACGTTAGAATTTACGCTTACACAAAGCTGTTCAATATCGTCATTTTTACTTTATTATTTTAATAATAAAGTATTGCTATCGATTTTTTTTTAAAAAAAATTTGCTACCCTGAAATTTTTTTTAACATGCTTTATTACTCATAAACACCAAAAAAGCAAAAAAAAAATTTAAGTCCGTCTGTGCGCCATACGCCTTACGCCGTACGCCGTCCGCCCTACGCCGTCCGCCCTACGCCGTCCGCCGTACGCCGTACGCAAATTCATTTGAGGAATTATAGTTCCCAAGCCCTATGAGCTATTAAATTGATTTTTTTTTATGAATAGACATGGTAGACAACTTCAAGTGAGAATTTTTTGAGGGGTGAGGGTGTGAGGGGGTAGGTGGAAGAATCGTTTTAGATGAAAAATTTTGGTTTCTAGATTTCAGCAACCGCTTATGGTAGGAGACTGAAACTTGGAATTTCTATAAAGCTTTGATAGTGGACCCATTTGCAAAAAAATTGATGATATGGGTGAAGGGGTGTGGGAGTGGAGAGGGAAATAATGCGTCCGAAACGCAAAAAAGTTGAGATCGACACATTCTAAAATCCATATCTCCTAAACCGTTAAAGGCAAGTAATTAAAACTCAACAAATATCTGTAGTTATACCAGGAGAGTAGATTGAAATAAAAATTTTGGGTGGGGTAGCGGCGTACGAGGGTGGGGGGTGAAAAAGTTTAGATTACGATATCTCACAAACCAATTGCACCAGAAAAACAAAACTTGGTTTGGGTATAAAGCTTAATAAAAAAAGATTGTAAAATTTTTGAAGGGGGCGGGGGAGCACGGAAGTGGAGGGGATAAGAATTTTTCAAAAACAAACGTTTCATATCTCAATAACAGTGCAAGACAGATGCTTCAAATTTTTACCAGAAGTAGGCCTAATAGAATCCTTGTAGGGAAATTTTTTTTGAAGGATGGGGTGTAGAGGGTGAGGGTGGGTAAGGGTGAGAAGGAAAAAGTTCCGATGTTTATATTTTAAAAACCTATAATGATAGAAATTTAAAACTTGGTATTTAGATAGAGCTATAGAAGTGGCATGGTGGAAAAATACATTTTTTTTAATAGTAGTATGGTACGGAGAGGGGGGGGGGGGTGTATTTCCTTACTTTTGAACGGCTTATGCTATAAAGTTGAAACTCAGTACATATATGTAAATCAACTAGAAAAGTAGTTAAGATAAAAAATTCGAATATTCATTGGCGTTCAGAAGGGGGGGGGGGGCAAAAAAAACTATCAGTAAAAATAAAATGCATATATTTTCACTATTTTTTTCATATCTACTAGGTCTTTCGATATATTAAATTCATTTTTATTCTACGGACTCTCCATGTGAATACCTAGAATGTGTTTTCAAGATTTTTTAAAATTCGACCCCAAAGGGGGTGTAAGGTGGTTGTATACTTTTTCATAAATTCCACCATATCTCTCAGGTCTGATTAGATATCGAATATCTTTTCACTTCCACGGGATTGTTTGATAATCACCTATTTTGAAGTTTTGTCTTTTTCAGCCTCTAGGCCGCATCCCGGAAAACAGGGACACCATTTCAGGGGAGGCAGGGGGGCATTTGCCGCCCCCCTGAATTTGAAACCTCAGAAATATTTTAATTGATTATGACACCAACGAAAAATTTTTAAGGGTATAAATCTGACAAAACTTTTAATCCTATCGACTAGGATCACCCTGTATAAAACTATGATGACAACCAAGTAAATGAATTGGACTAGAGACTAAAAATTCTCTTTAATTTCGCGGTTGTGTTGGTGGTGTTCTTCGATCGGTTGATCGTAGGTTCCGGAAAACTCGGAAAAGCAAAACCAAAAAAACGGAATCATAAAGTGTAAAATAACGAGCCTTTTCGTTATTGATTCATGTAAAATAACGAGCCTTTTCGTTATTGATTCTGTCCTGAAATTATGAAAGGGTTAAATGCTGCAAAATAAAACTCGTTGGTCAATATTAATAAAACAGAATGAATTTATTGATACCTATTTGTAGCTTATATAATAAAAAAATGCTTACAGATTAACTTAAGGCTAATTCACTTTGGCCTACTAATTATGATCGCGACCGAAAGTGCATATTAAGCTAGTTTAAAAATTACACATAAATTGTGACCTACATAATGTGTCGGTCATATACCCTATGAAAAAATGCATACTCGATGTGCTATTGTTTGTTGGTGCCAGTGACTTGCACAACAATAAGAAATGCACCGATATGATGCGTCGGCATCGATCTAGTTTGAGGTCGAAAAAATATGACGATTATGTGGAATCATTAACATTCTCCCGGGCCGTGCTGTAATGCAGCACAAAATCATCTGGTCTGATAGTACGAGGTTTCGGTTGTGGTAGCGTAGTAGCTGATGGTCTAAAGTTGGTTTTGAAGTGTCGTATGAGTAACCATATTACCACTGCCATGATGATACTGATAGAGAAATATCCCACAACGTAGTGATGAATGTGATGGGCCGTTACGACATCGGAAGGAAGATGATGATTGATATGTTCGACTCGTCGAAGGATCGTATTCCATTCCGCGTTGTTATTTTTAACAATGGTCCTTGGTGCTTCGATGTAGTGGGCCTGCATGGTTTCTAGAAGATCACTTAAGTTAAGTGCTGGGGCGAATGATGCTTTGAGCTGTTTTAAATGAGCTATGTCCTCGGATACTCATGGCATTGTGTTTAAGCTCGCACTCCGGTTGGATGGTAAGTATTCCTTCTCCTTGTAAGGTGGTGGTGGTGATGTAGGTGCCGCAGATAACATCAAATGTGTGTTGTCGAAGCAATGCGTAAATCCATGAGTTGCTGTGGTGAAGCTGAATCCAAAGGTCGGAGGAATTGGTTGTTGATAGGCTGCAGTATTATAGCTCCGATTGAGCCAACGGATAGTGATGACTTCTTTCTAGTGTTGTGAGTAAGTATTTTGTGGAGGGTTGGAAGAAAAGGAAGTGGTTCTTTTGTGGAAAAGGAACTGGCGTGACACGGAAAAGTTGAAAATACTCAGAACGGGTGATTGGAATTTTGATATTGAAAATCACGTTTGTCTGCATTATTCTCGCGGTAATAGTCATGGCCTTGTAGATTCCGATTTCACCACTGGTTTTGCTGATGGGAACCGTTAGTGTCGGTGGAAGAGTTTCTTGTATGATAATCAATTGTTCGTGTAGTTGGTGCGGGGTGAGGATGAGCGCAGTACTTATTCCGTGCTGTAAATCCGTTAGAACATTCCAGAGTGCGGTTTGAGTACTTTTATGAGCTTGAAGAGTAATCATCGTATATAGACATACCGAAGTGAAGAAATGTTCTTCGCGACCGATATCTGTTAAAGTTTTTAGGTATCCATTTATTGTATTAAATTGCTCCTGAATGTGCGATTCCTTCCTTTTGAAGATGTTCACCGTTGTTTTGATGATGGATGTCTGATTTCGAATGAGTGTTTGTAAGTAATGTTCGTTGTTTCTTGTTTTCTCAATTTCCTTGTCTATGTAGTCTGCATAATCGGAGTCCAATAATCCGAAGAGCTTGTTGCCTATATTACCGATAATATTTAATGCGGCTCGTTTTGCTCGGGGTGGATGACTATCCCCACCGTATTTGCGCTGAAGAATTTCGTTGACTTCGTCTATGTGTTCCAGTTGATGTTCGAATTGGAGATTCTATGGAGATTCTATGGGCTTTCCCTTAGTAATGGAAATCGCACAAAATTTTCTTATTTCCTCTATGCTGGTTTTGATGCCGGATAGTTCTTGCCAATACGTCTTAAGGTCGTAGTATGCGAAGAGATTCCATTCGCTGCTTATCAATCTTACTTCGCCTAGATTTTCGAAGTAAATACCTGGATGATTCTCGAAGGCCTTGACTTCTATGGGGTTGGTTACTTTGGCGAGTATTGATGGAATGAATAATACCATTAGTGCTATTGCCAGTGCCGTGCCCTCTTTAATGGTGTGGTTGACTCGATTCTTCGGTCATTTTGATGAAGCCAATTCGGATTGATCGGTAGAAATCGTCCCTTATTTTGGACTGATGGACGTTTTATTGTTGGTCGTTTCGGTGGTTCGTCTAAGGTTGAAGTGGTAATCCTTTGGTTCACCGGTGATGGATCAATTGTTCTTTCATCGGTTTTAATTGGTAAGGGACACACTCGATGAATGGCCCTTCGAAGTTCTGTGGAGGAGGTTTTAATGTCCAGTACTCTGCTAAGTCCATCTTGACCTTTAATTGTGCGTAATACTCGTCCCATCCGCCATTGCAAATGAGGGAGATTGTCATCCTTTAAAAGTACTAGAGTCCCTGGACTGATATCCTCGCTAGGATGTTGCCATTTATAACGGTTCTGGAGTACTTGTAGATATTCCTTAGACCAACGGCGCCAGAATTCCTTGTGAATGGATCTAACCAGATTCCATCGTGCTACTAGGTTACTATTTCTTGGTTTGGCGTCAGCGTCAGGAATAGTAAGAAGCGGTTCCCCGATTAAAAAATGGCCGGGCGTCAATGCTTGCATGTCGTTGGGATCAGTCGATAGTGGCGTGAGCGGCCTTGAGTTGAGGATTGCTTCAATTTGGACAATAACCGTAGAAATTTCTTCTGCTGTGAGATGGGCACTATGCATTACCTTTGTTAAGTAACCCTTTGCTGATTTTACAGCAGCTTCCCACAGGCCCCCAAAGTGTGGGACCGGGGCGGAATGGGCTTCCATTGTATTCCGTTATTTAAACAATGATTGTTTATTAGGGCTTGAGTTTCGTTTGTACTTAGTGTTTGGTGAAGTTCCAGTAGCTCGGAGCGTGCACCCATAAAGTTTGTGGCGTTATCGCTGAAGATGGTATTTGGGATCCCTCGCCGTCCGATAAACCTTTTTAGTGCGCCTAAAAATGCTTGAGCCGAAAGATCTGACACCAGTTCCAGATGAATCGCCTTCGCTGTGAAGCATACAAAAACTGCTATGTAAGCTTTTGTTGGCTGCTTACGACGTATTTTGTAGTGTATTTGGATGGGTCCCATGAAGTCGATGCCTACATTCATAAATGGACGAGCCGGTTGTATACGTTCGGCTGGAAGGTTGCCCATTAACTGCCCGATATTCCGTGGTTGCGCCTTACAACAGTTGATGGTTTGAGCTAATTGCTGCCCTCGCAACGGCCAGAATCGCTGCCTTGTAAGCGCCAGTAGCGTCTGCGCTGGTGCATGTAGTTGTTGTTGATGGATTTGACTCATTAATAACCTGGTGAATACGTGTGACGATGGCAGTAAGATCGGGTGTTTTGTGTCATACGGCAGATTTGATGATTGAAGTCGGCCTCCGACTCGTAGAACTCTGCTGTCATCCAAAAACGGGGTGAGACTTACTAAACGGCTTTGTCTGGATAGCTGGCCTTTATTTTTGATAGTATTTAATTTGTCAGCAAAGTCGTTTTTTTGGATTTCCTTGAGAATAACGTATAAAGCCTCCTTTAATTCGACAGTTGTTAACCAGCTCGGGTGCTCTCGAATTTCTTGGTTGGTTTTGGATACGTTCTGTTGGAACCGTAATATACGAGCCACAACACGGTTCAGGTGATCAAACGAATTTTTGTGGTTTATCCGATACATGAAGTGTGGTTCATTGTTGAGTGTGCTAGCCAGAGTCGTTTTCGGAGGTGTGTCGTCTGGAATCTTCTCCTCTTCTAGATGATGGGGAATGGGCCAATTGATTTCCGATGTTTGAAGAAATTCTGGTCCGTTAAACCACAGTGTAAATTTGCACAGTTGCTCTGGTAACATTCCTCTTGAGACAATGTCGGCCGGGTTGCTTTTGGTGTGAATGTATTGCCAGTCACATGCTTCAGTTTTGGTTTGAATGTAGGCGATTCGATGTGCTATGAAAGGATCTAGTTTATTAGATGTCGAACGTATCCAAGCCAACACCATCTGTGAATCAGTCCAATATTGTATGTTATTGATTTTTATCCCGATTTTGTACTTCACTTGTTCGATCAGTTGAACCATTAATTTCGCTGCGCATAGTTCAAGTCTTGGTAATGTGACTGTTTTGATAGGAGCCACTCGTGATTTTGCACATACCAATCGTACAAGAATATTTCCAGCCTTATCCTTGGATCTCAGGTAGAGAACAGTTCCATATGCCTTCTCGGATGCGTCTGAGAAACCGTGTAGCTGTATGTCGACAGATTCTGGTATGAGCATGTGTCGTGGAAGCCTGACGTTGTTGAGCGTTTTTAATGTGTTGCGAAATGTCATCCATTTATTGTGAATTTGTTGCGGTACTGCGGTACTGCGGTATCCCAGTCCAATTTTAAAGCCCAAAGTTCTTGCATTAATATCTTGGCTAATACAATAACTGGATTTACAAATCCGAGAGGGTCGAATAAGTGTGCAATATCGGAGAGAATGGTTCTCTTCGTAACTTGTTTTTGCTCACTCCACGTAGTAGTTATGGAAAACAAGTCCACTGTTGGAAGCCAAGTGATTCGTAAGGTTTTAACTGTCTTTTCTGTGTCGCTGAAGAAGTTTAGCTGAGTTTCCAGATCGCCAGAGGGAATGTTATGCAAAAGTTGTGGGTGATTGGCGCACCATTTCCTTAACTCGAATCCGGCACTAGGAAGAAGATTTGTCAGTTCATCCTTCACACGTAGTGATTCCTCAAGATCATTGGAACCGGTCATGACGTCATCCATATAAAAATCCCGCATTGCTTTGGTGGCTCGTGGGTGAGTTGTTCTTCCAATTCTGGCTAGCTCCTGAAGACATTGAGTTGCTAGATATGGTGCGGCTGTAGTGCCGTACGTAATAGTGCGAAGACGTTAGTACTGCAACTGCTGTGTTGGGTCATTTCTCCAGATGATTAATTGAAGATTTCGATCCTCCGGTTCAACATCTATTTGTCTGTACATTTTAGTTATGTCGGCTGTGAAGACATATTGGTGTGTTCGGAAGCGAAGTAGGATTGAAAATAAATCATCTTGTACGGTAGGTCCTGTCATCATAATATCGTTCAGCGAAGTGTTGTTAGATGTCTTGGCTGACGCATCAAAAATCAAACACAACTCGAAGTTTTGTTGTGCTGCTGTCAGGCTTCAAGACACAGTGGTGAGGCAAAAAATAATTGGGGTGTGGAATATCATCCTTTCGTATTTCTTCCATGTGTTGAAGTTGTACGTATTCGTTGATGAAGGCTGAATATTGTTCCTTAAGTTGAGGTTGAGTTTGTAGTCTCCTTTCGATAGCAAGAAAACGTCTTCGAGCGATATCTTCTGATTTTCCTAGGACGGACGAAGGTTGAATCAAAGGTAGTTTAACAATAAAACGACCGTCCTCCTTCCTTCTTATAAGTCCGTCCAAGCTTGCAATATTTTTGGAATTGGTTGATGAACTGCAATCTTCCACATCCCAGAATTGTTGTAACTGTTGGTCAAGCTGTACATTGCTTATTCCACAGAACGCGTCGAATGAATTGCTCTGTGATGCCTTGCCCAATACAAGCCATCCGAGTGTTGTATTCTGTAAGGTTGGTAAATCCTTACCCAGCTTGATCTGTCCGATGGAAAGTAGTTCGCAGAAAAGTTCAGCACCGATTAATAAGTCGATTTTCCTCGGCATGTTAAATTCTGGATCTGCTAGTGTGATATTATGAGGAATTGGCCAGGATGTTACCTCGATTTTAATCTGTGGCTGTCGAGTGGTTATTTCTGGAAGCACAAAAACGTCAAGTTGCGCTGTGTAGTTGTTGAGGTTCGACCCTATTGTTATGCTGGATCGCGTCGTTGTACGCGTATTCGAATCTCCAATTCCTGAGATGTTTAAATTCTCTCGTTTGGCAGTCAATCCCAATTTTCTGTGTAACTGTTCTGTGATAAACGTGAGTTGCGAGCCGGAATCCAACAGGGCTCGACATATGATAGGCTCCCCGTTCTTGGTGTGAACCTTGACAAGAGCAGTGCCTAAAAATATGTATGTAGATCCAGGCATGGTGGGATGATGGGCCGCCAACACTGTGTCCTTACTGTCTGAAGCCGAAGACTGTTTTGTAGAGTTGGTTGTATCTGGGTTGGCTTTGTGCGGACCAGCCTTTGGTTGATGATCATCGAGGTGGAGCAACGTGTTGTGTCGCTTGGTACATTTTGTGCAGCAGCGTGCAGAACAGGTGGCAACTTGATGTCCTTCTTGCAAACAGTTTAGACACAGTTTCCATCCTTTGACCCGTTGAAACCGGCATGTAGGTGTCAAGGCCAAAAACTTCTCACATTTGTAGAGTCGATGTTGTCCATCACATGCTTTGCAGGTTGCAATGCGTTGTCCAGTTGCAGACATAACGGTTGATGTGTTGCTCTTCGTTTTTGTATTGGGGGAAGCTGGACCCGGTTTCTGACTGCCGAGACCTTGCAGGGCTTGAAAACGTAGTTCTATAAAACTCAGCAGCGTTGTTATGGTCTGCAGTTCACGTGGATTGGATAAGGACTGCTCATATAGGTTGTGAGATGTCCTATCCAATTTTTTGATGATGATGTGGTGGAGTATGGGATCCCAATTGTCAGTGGCAATTCCCAAACTCTTTAAGGTGCCTAGGCACTCCTTGGTGTTATCGTGGAGCGACTTAATACCTGAAGCCATGTCAGTGGACAGCGCCGGGTAAGTTATAAGTCGGTCTAAAATTGCGGTTGCGATGATCCTTTTGTTAGAGTAGCGATCCTGCAGTGTTTGCCATGCTGCGTCGTAATTGCCCTCCTTATCTGAAGATGATGCACTAGATTGCTGGCTTCTCCACTAAGCGTCGATTTAGATACATGAATTTTTGAATCTTGCTAATTGGCTGTCGGTGAATTAGCTCCGAAAACAGGTCCTGGAACTGCGGCCCTTTGAGATAGCTTCCGTCAAAGCTGGGTATGTAAATCTTTGGAAGATTAACAGCAGGCGGTGAATATCCCTGATGAGGCGCTGCAGCTGGATAGTCGCGCGCTTGACTCTCCTGCAATCAAACGGTCATGCCTAAGTAGAGTCGTTCTGCCTCCCCAAAACTTGACTCCGAATAGTCGAGTTGAGACTCCTCGGCCATAATGAGGAGATGATTTGACGTAATCTCAGCCCAATACTTTCGTAGTGAGATCAGTCCTTCGTTATAGTACTGCCTAGATCTCGGAGCTTGCAGTTCCGTCTCGTTCGTTGCTGGACTCCTCGTTAGAAGGTAGATAGCCAGTGGAGCTGCCTGCTGCCGTCTCTATTGCAGCCTGTAATGCTGCCGATAGCATTGCTGCGGTATCTTCGTAGACTGCTTCCACAATTTGGTGATACTTCTGTTTGAAGTATGGATGGTCGGGCTTGTCGACCAGGAACTCCTGCAACTGCATATCGGCCTCTTCGAAGCGCTTCCATTCGAAGTCCAATCGATCCAACCTGGTTTGGATGTTTTGGACTGTTCGCCTCGCCTTCGCCTCCTTCTTAAAGTTGACACCGATTTTCTCCAGCCGTTTTCCTGCTACTTGCTGATGCTCGAGTAGGGCTTCCATGACTGCTGGTTAATTTGATGTTGATCCTGTTGCTGATCACGTCGGGGTCACCATGTAAAATAACGAGCCTTTTCGTTATTGATTCTGTCCTGAAACTATGAAAGGGTTAAATGCTGCAAAATAAAACTCGTTGGTCAATATTAATAAAACAGAATGAATTTATTGATACCTATTTGTAGCTTATATAATAAAAAAATGCTTACAGATTAACTTAAGGCTAATTCACTTTGGCCTACTAATTATGATCGCGACCGAAAGTGCATATTAAGCTAGTTTAAAAATTACACATAAATTGTGACCTACATAATGTGTCGGTCATATACCTTATGAAAAAATGCATACTCGATGTGCTATTGTTTGTTGGTGCCAGTGACTTGCACAACAATAAGAAATGCACCGATATGATGCGTCGGCATCGATCTAGTTTGAGGTCGAAAAAATATGACGATTATGTGGAATCATTAACATTCTCCCGGGCCGTGCTGTAATGCAGCACAAAATCATCTGGTCTGATAGTACGAGGTTTCGGTTGTGGTAGCGTAGTAGCTGATGGTCTAAAGTTGGTTTTGAAGTGTCGTATGAGTAACCAAATTACCACTGCCATGATGATACTGATAGAGAAATATCCCACAACGTAGTGATGAATGTGATGGGCCGTTACGACATCGGAAGGAAGATGATGATTGATATGTTCGACTCGTCGAAGGATCGTATTCCATTCCGCGTTGTTATTTTTAACAATGGTCCTTGGTGCTTCGATGTAGTGGGCCTGCATGGTTTCTAGAAGATCACTTAAGTTAAGTGCTGGGGCGAATGATGCTTTGAGCTGTTTTAAATGAGCTATGTCCTCGGATACTCATGGCATTGTGTTTAAGCTCGCACTCCGGTTGGATGGTAAGTATTCCTTCTCCTTGTAAGGTGGTGGTGGTGATGTAGGTGCCGCAGATAACATCAAATGTGTGTTGTCGAAGCAATGCGTAAATCCATGAGTTGCTGTGGTGAAGCTGAATCCAAAGGTCGGAGGAATTGGTTGTTGATAGGCTGCAGTATTATAGCTCCGATTGAGCCAACGGATAGTGATGACTTCTTTCTAGTGTTGTGAGTAAGTATTTTGTGGAGGGTTGGAAGAAAAGGAAGTGGTTCTTTTGTGGAAAAGGAACTGGCGTGACACGGAAAAGTTGAAAATACTCAGAACGGGTGATTGGAATTTTGATATTGAAAATCACGTTTGTCTGCATTATTCTCGCGGTAATAGTCATGGCCTTGTAGATTCCGATTTCACCACTGGTTTTGCTGATGGGAACCGTTAGTGTCGGTGGAAGAGTTTCTTGTATGATAATCAATTGTTCGTGTAGTTGGTGCGGGGTGAGGATGAGCGCAGTACTTATTCCGTGCTGTAAATCCGTTAGAACATTCCAGAGTGCGGTTTGAGTACTTTTATGAGCTTGAAGAGTAATCATCGTATATAGACATACCGAAGTGAAGAAATGTTCTTCGCGACCGATATCTGTTAAAGTTTTTAGGTATCCATTTATTGTATTAAATTGCTCCTGAATGTGCGATTCCTTCCTTTTGAAGATGTTCACCGTTGTTTCGATGATGGATGTTTGATTTCGAATGAGTGTTTGTAAGTAATGTTCGTTGTTTCTTGTTTTCTCAATTTCCTTGTCTATGTAGTCTGCATAATCGGAGTCCAATAATCCGAAGAGCTTGTTGCCTATATTACCGATAATATTTAATGCGGCTCGTTTTGCTCGGGGTGGATGACTATCCCCACCGTATTTGCGCTGAAGAATTTCGTTGACTTCGTCTATGTGTTCCAGTTGATGTTCGAATTGGAGATTCTATGGAGATTCTATGGGCTTTCCCTTAGTAATGGAAATCGCACAAAATTTTCTTATTTCCTCTATGCTGGTTTTGATGCCGGATAGTTCTTGCCAATACGTCTTAAGGTCGTAGTATGCGAAGAGATTCCATTCGCTGCTTATCAATCTTACTTCGCCTAGATTTTCGAAGTAAATACCTGGATGATTCTCGAAGGCCTTGACTTCTATGGGGTTGGTTACTTTGGCGAGTATTGATGGAATGAATAATACCATTAGTGCTATTGCCAGTGCCGTGCCCTCTTTAATGGTGTGGTTGACTCGATTCTTCGGTCATTTTGATGAAGCCAATTCGGATTGATCGGTAGAAATCGTCCCTTATTTTGGACTGATGGACGTTTTATTGTTGGTCGTTTCGGTGGTTCGTCTAAGGTTGAAGTGGTAATCCTTTGGTTCACCGGTGATGGATCAATTGTTTTTTCATCGGTTTTAATTGGTAAGGAACACACTCGATGAATGGCCCTTCGAAGTTCTGTGGAGGAGGTTCTAATGTCCAGTACTCTGCTAAGTCCATCTTGACCTTTAATTGTGCGTAATACTCGTCCCATCCGCCATTGCAAATGAGGGAGATTGTCATCCTTTAAAAGTACTAGAGTCCCTGGACTGATATCCTCGCTAGGATGTTGCCATTTATAACGGTTCTGGAGTACTTGTAGATATTCCTTAGACCAACGGCGCCAGAATTCCTTGTGAATGGATCTAACCAGATTCCATCGTGCTACTAGGTTACTATTTCTTGGTTTGGCGTCAGCGTCAGGAATAGTAAGAAGCGGTTCCCCGATTAAAAAATGGCCGGGCGTCAATGCTTGCATGTCGTTGGGATCAGTCGATAGTGGCGTGAGCGGCCTTGAGTTGAGGATTGCTTCAATTTGGACAATAACCGTAGAAATTTCTTCTGCTGTGAGATGGGCACTGTGCATTACCTTTGTTAAGTAACCCTTTGCTGATTTTACAGCAGCTTCCCACAGGCCCCCAAAGTGTGGGACCGGGGCGGAATGGGCTTCCATTGTATTCCGTTATTTAAACAATGATTGTTTATTAGGGCTTGAGTTTCGTTTGTACTTAGTGTTTGGTGAAGTTCCAGTAGCTCGGAGCGTGCACCCATAAAGTTTGTGGCGTTATCGCTGAAGATGGTATTTGGGATCCCTCGCCGTCCGATAAACCTTTTTAGTGCGCCTAAAAATGCTTGAGCCGAAAGATCTGACACCAGTTCCAGATGAATCGCCTTCGCTGTGAAGCATACAAAAACTGCTATGTAAGCTTTTGTTGGCTGCTTACGACGTATTTTGTAGTATATTTGGATGGGTCCCATGAAGTCGATGCCTACATTCATAAATGAACGAGCCGGTTGTATACGTTCGGCTGGAAGGTTGCCCATTAACTGCCCGATATTTCGTGATTGCGCCTTACAACAGTTGATGGTTTGAGCTAATTGCTGCCCTCGCAACGGCCAGAATCGCTGCCTTGTAAGCGCCAGTAGCGTCTGCGCTGGTGCATGTAGTTGCTGTTGATGGATTTGACTCATTAATAACCTGGTGAATACGTGTGACGATGGCAGTAAGATCGGGTGTTTTGTGTCATACGGCAGATTTGATGATTGAAGTCGGCCTCCGACTCGTAGAATTCCGCTGTCATCCAAAAACGGGGTGAGACTTACTAAACGGCTTTGTCTGGATAGCTGGCCTTTATTTTTGATAGTCCTTAGTTTGTCAGCAAAGTCGTTTTTTTGGATTTCCTTGAGAATAACGTATAAAGCCTCCTTTAATTCGACAGTTGTTAACCAGCTCGGGTGCTCTCGAATTTCTTGGTTGGTTTTGGATACGTTCTGTTGGAACCGTAATATACGAGCCACAACACGGTTCAGGTGATCAAACGAATTTTTGTGGTTTATCCGATACATGAAGTGTGGTTCATTGTTGAGTGTGCTAGCCAGAGTCGTTTTCGGATGTGTGTCGTCTGGAATCTTCTCCTCTTCTAGATGATGGGGAATGGGCCAATTGATTTCCGATGTTTGAAGAAATTCTGGTCCGTTAAACCACAGTGTAGATTTGCATAGTTGCTCTGGTAACATTCCTCTTGAGACAATGTCGGCCGGGTTGCTTTTGGTGTGAATGTATTGCCAGTCACATGCTTCAGTTTTGGTTTGAATGTAGGCGATTCGATGTGCTATGAAAGGATCTAGTTTATTAGATGTCGAACGTATCCAAGCCAACACCATCTGTGAATCAGTCCAATATTGTATGTTATTGATTTTTATCCCGATTTTGTACTTCACTTGTTCGATCAGTTGAACCATTAATTTCGCTGCGCATAGTTCAAGTCTTGGTAATGTGACTGTTTTGATAGGAGCCACTCGTGATTTTGCACATACCAATCGTACAAGAATATTTCCAGCCTTATCCTTGGATCTCAGGTAGAGAACAGTTCCATATGCCTTCTCGGATGCGTCTGAGAAACCGTGTAGCTGTATGTCGACAGATTCTGGTATGAGCATGTGTCGTGGAAGCCTGACGTTGTTGAGCGTTTTTAATGTGTTGCGAAATGTCATCCATTTATTGTGAATTTGTTGCGGTACTGCGGTACTGCGGTATCCCAGTCCAATTTTAAAGCCCAAAGTTCTTGCATTAATATCTTGGCTAATACAATAACTGGATTTACAAATCCGAGAGGGTCGAATAAGTGTGCAATATCGGAGAGAATGGTTCTCTTCGTAACTTGTTTTTGCTCACTCCACGTAGTAGTTATGGAAAACAAGTCCACTGTTGGAAGCCAAGTGATTCGTAAGGTTTTAACTGTCTTTTCTGTGTCGCTGAAGAAGTTTAGCTGAGTTTCCAGATCGCCAGAGGGAATGTTATGCAAAAGTTGTGGGTGATTGGCGCACCATTTCCTTAACTCGAATCCGGCACTAGGAAGAAGATTTGTCAGTTCATCCTTCACACGTAGTGATTCCTCAAGATCATTGGAACCGGTCATGACGTCATCCATATAAAAATCCCGCATTGCTTTGGTGGCTCGTGGGTGAGTTGTTCTTCCAATTCTGGCTAGCTCCTGAAGACATTGAGTTGCTAGATATGGTGCGGCTGTAGTGCCGTACGTAATAGTGCGAAGACGACAGTACTGCAACTGCTGTGTTGGGTCATTTCTCCAGATGATTAATTGAAGATTTCGATCCTCCGGTTCAACATCTATTTGTCTGTACATTTTAGTTATGTCGGCTGTGAAGACATATTGGTATGTTCGGAAGCGAAGTAGGATTGAAAATAAATCATCTTGTACGGTAGGTCCTGTCATCATAATATCGTTCAGCGAAGTGTTGTTAGATGTCTTGGCTGACGCATCAAACACAACTCGAAGTTTTGTTGTGCTGCTGTCAGGCTTCAAGACACAGTGGTGAGGCAAAAAATAATTGGGGTGTGGAATATCATCCTTTCGTATTTCTTCCATGTGTTGAAGTTGTACGTATTCGTTGATGAAGGCTGAATATTGTTCCTTAAGTTGAGGTTGAGTTTGTAGTCTCCTTTCGATAGCAAGAAAACGTCTTCGAGCGATATCTTCTGATTTTCCTAGGACGGACGAAGGTTGAATCAAAGGTAGTTTAACAATAAAACGACCGTCCTCCTTCCTTCTTATAAGTCCGTCCAAGCTTGCAATATTTTTGGAATTGGTTGATGAACTGCAATCTTCCACATCCCAGAATTGTTGTAACTGTTGGTCAAGCTGTACATTGCTTATTCCACAGAACGCGTCGAATGAATTGCTCTGTGATGCCTTGCCCAATACAAGCCATCCGAGTGTTGTATTCTGTAAGGTTGGTAAATCCTTACCCAGCTTGATCTGTCCGATGGAAAGTAGTTCGCAGAAAAGTTCAGCACCGATTAATAAGTCGATTTTCCTCGGCATGTTAAATTCTGGATCTGCTAGTGTGATATTATGAGGAATTGGCTAGGATGTTACCTCGATTTTAATCTGTGGCTGTCGAGTGGTTATTTCTGGAAGCACAAAAACGTCAAGTTGCGCTGTGTAGTTGTTGAGGTTCGACCCTATTGTTATGCTGGATCGCTTCGTTGTACGCGTATTCGAATCTCCAATTCCTGAGATGTTTAAATTCTCTCGTTTGGCAGTCAATCCCAATTTTCTGTGTAACTGTTCTGTGATAAACGTGAGTTGCGAGCCGGAATCCAACAGGGCTCGACATATGATAGGCTCCCCGTTCTTGGTGTGAACCTTGACAAGAGCAGTGCCTAAAAATATGTATGTAGATCCAGGCATGGTGGGATGATGGGCCGCCAACACTGTGTCCTTACTGTCTGAAGCCGAAGACTGTTTTGTAGAGTTGGTTGTACCTGGG
The DNA here is from genome assembly GCA_949128065.1 of Beris chalybata. Classification (NCBI taxonomy): domain Eukaryota; kingdom Metazoa; phylum Arthropoda; class Insecta; order Diptera; family Stratiomyidae; genus Beris; species Beris chalybata. The sequence continues at coordinate 73,084,326 of OX421894.1, read as the reverse complement.
TTGGCTTTGTGCGGACCAGCCTTTGGTTGATGATCATCGAGGTGGAGCAACGTGTTGTGTCGCTTGGTACATTTTGTGCAGCAGCGTGCAGAACAGGTGGCAACTTGATGTCCTTCTTGCAAACAGTTTAGACACAGCTTCCATCCTTTGACACGTTGAAACCGGCATGTAGGTGTCAAGGCCAAAAACTTCTCACATTTGTAGAGTCGATGTTGTCCATCACATGCTTTGCAGGTTGCAATGCGTTGTCCAGTTGCAGACATAACGGTTGATGTGTTGCTCTTCGTTTTTGTATTGGGGGAAGCTGGACCCGGTTTCTGACTGCCGAGACCTTGCAGGGCTTGAAAACGTAGTTCTATAAAACTCAGCAGCGTTGTTATGGTCTGCAGTTCACGTGGATTGGATAAGGACTGCTCATATAGGTTGTGAGATGTCCTATCCAATTTTTTGATGATGATGTGGTGGAGTATGGGATCCCAATTGTCAGTGGCAATTCCCAAACTCTTTAAGGTGCCTAGGCACTCCTTGGTGTTATCGTGGAGCGACTTAATACCTGAAGCCATGTCAGTGGACAGCGCCGGGTGAGTTATAAGTCGGTCTAAAATTGCGGTTGCGATGATCCTCTTGTTAGAGTAGCGATCCTGCAGTGTTTGCCATGCTGCGTCGTAATTGCCCTCTGTTATCTGAAGATGATGCACTAGATTGCTGGCTTCTCCACTAAGCGTCGATTTAGATACATGAATTTTTGAATCTTGCTAATTGGCTGTCGGTGAATTAGCTCCGAAAACAGGTCCTGGAACTGCGGCCCTTTGAGATAGCTTCCGTCAAAGCTGGGTATGTAAATCTTTGGAAGATTAACAGCAGGCGGTGAATATCCCTGATGAGGCGCTGCAGCTGGATAGTCGCGCGCTTGACTCTCCTGCAATCAAACGGTCATGCCTAAGTAGAGTCGTTCTGCCTCCCCAAAACTTGACTCCGAATAGTCGAGTTGAGACTCCTCGGCCATAATGAGGAGATGATTTGACGTAATCTCAGCCCAATACTTTCGTAGTGAGATCAGTCCTTCGTTATAGTACTGCCTAGATCTCGGAGCTTGCAGTTCCGTCTCGTTCGTTGCTGGACTCCTCGTTAGAAGGTAGATAGCCAGTGGAGCTGCCTGCTGCCGTCTCTATTGCAGCCTGTAATGCTGCCGATAGCATTGCTGCGGTATCTTCGTAGACTGCTTCCACAATTTGGTGATACTTCTGTTTGAAGTATGGATGGTCGGGCTTGTCGACCAGGAACTCCTGCAACTGCATATCGGCCTCTTCGAAGCGCTTCCATTCGAAGTCCAATCGATCCAACCTGGTTTGGATGTTTTGGACTGTTCGCCTCGCCTTCGCCTCCTTCTTAAAGTTGACACCGATTTTCTCCAGCCGTTTTCCTGCTTCTTGCTGATGCTCGAGTAGGGCTTCCATGACTGCTGGTTAATTTGATGTTGATCCTGTTGCTGATCACGTCGGGGTCACCATGTAAAATAACGAGCCTTTTCGTTATTGATTCTGTCCTGAAACTATGAAAGGGTTAAATGCTGCAAAATAAAACTCGTTGGTCAATATTAATAAAACAGAATGAATTTATTGATACCTATTTGTAGCTTATATAATAAAAAAATGCTTACAGATTAACTTAAGGCTAATTCACTTTGGCCTACTAATTATGATCGCGACCGAAAGTGCATATTAAGCTAGTTTAAAAATTACACATAAATTGTGACCTACATAATGTGTCGGTCATATACCTTATGAAAAAATGCATACTCGATGTGCTATTGTTTGTTGGTGCCAGTGACTTGCACAACAATAAGAAATGCACCGATATGATGCGTCGGCATCGATCTAGTTTGAGGTCGAAAAAATATGACGATTATGTGGAATCATTAACATTCTCCCGGGCCGTGCTGTAATGCAGCACAAAATCATCTGGTCTGATAGTACGAGGTTTCGGTTGTGGTAGCGTAGTAGCTGATGGTCTAAAGTTGGTTTTGAAGTGTCGTATGAGTAACCAAATTACCACTGCCATGATGATACTGATAGAGAAATATCCCACAACGTAGTGATGAATGTGATGGGCCGTTACGACATCGGAAGGAAGATGATGATTGATATGTTCGACTCGTCGAAGGATCGTATTCCATTCCGCGTTGTTATTTTTAACAATGGTCCTTGGTGCTTCGATGTAGTGGGCCTGCATGGTTTCTAGAAGATCACTTAAGTTAAGTGCTGGGGCGAATGATGCTTTGAGCTGTTTTAAATGAGCTATGTCCTCGGATACTCATGGCATTGTGTTTAAGCTCGCACTCCGGTTGGATGGTAAGTATTCCTTCTCCTTGTAAGGTGGTGGTGGTGATGTAGGTGCCGCAGATAACATCAAATGTGTGTTGTCGAAGCAATGCGTAAATCCATGAGTTGCTGTGGTGAAGCTGAATCCAAAGGTCGGAGGAATTGGTTGTTGATAGGCTGCAGTATTTTGAGACGGGTTTCTCGTGGTTGAGGAGTGCCATTTCACAGCGGTTTGTGTCTGCGTTCTTGTGATAAATCGGATGATCTTGGTGGCATAGGACGACGTTCTCATCGAAACTCTGGCATTTGTCTAGCTCCGATTGAGCCAACGGATAGTGATGACTTCTTTCTAGTGTTGTGAGTAAGTATTTTGTGGAGGGTTGGAAGAAAAGGAAGTGGTTCTTTTGTGGAAAAGGAACTGGCGTGACACGGAAAAGTTGAAAATACTCAGAACGGGTGATTGGAATTTTGATATTGAAAATCACGTTTGTCTGCATTATTCTCGCGGTAATAGTCATGGCCTTGTAGATTCCGATTTCACCACTGGTTTTGCTGATGGGAACCGTTAGTGTCGGTGGAAGAGTTTCTTGTATGATAATAAATTGTTCGTGTAGTTGGTGCGGGGTGAGGATGAGCGCAGTACTTATTCCGTGCTGTAAATCCGTTAGAACATTCCAGAGTGCGGTTTGAGTACTTTTATGAGCTTGAAGAGTAATCATCGTATATAGACATACCGAAGTGAAGAAATGTTCTTCGCGACCGATATCTGTTAAAGTTTTTAGGTATCTATTTATTGTATTAAATTGCTCCTGAATGTGCGATTCCTTCCTTTTGAAGATGTTCACCGTTGTTTCGATGATGGATGTCTGATTTCGAATGAGTGTTTGTAAGTAATGTTCGTTGTTTCTTGTTTTCTCAATTTCCTTGTCTATGTAGTCTGCATAATCGGAGTCCAATAATCCGAAGAGCTTGTTGCCTATATTACCGATAATATTTAATGCGGCTCGTTTTGCTCGGGGTGGATGACTATCCCCACCGTATTTGCGCTGAAGAATTTCGTTGACTTCGTCTATGTGTTCCAGTTGATGTTCGAATTGGAGATTCTATGGAGATTCTATGGGCTTTCCCTTAGTAATGGAAATCGCACAAAATTTTCTTATTTCCTCTATGCTGGTTTTGATGCCGGATAGTTCTTGCCAATACGTCTTAAGGTCGTAGTATGCGAAGAGATTCCATTCGCTGCTTATCAATCTTACTTCGCCTAGATTTTCGAAGTAAATACCTGGATGATTCTCGAAGGCCTTGACTTCTATGGGGTTGGTTACTTTGGCGAGTATTGATGGAATGAATAATACCATTAGTGCTATTGCCAGTAGACTTGTATGCCGTGCCCTCTTTAATGGTGTGGTTGACTCGATTCTTCGGTCATTTTGATGAAGCCAATTCGGATTGATCGGTAGAAATCGTCCCTTATTTTGGACTGATGGACGTTTTATTGTTGGTCGTTTCGGTGGTTCGTCTAAGGTTGAAGTGGTAATCCTTTGGTTCACCGGTGATGGATCAATTGTTTTTTCATCGGTTTTAATTGGTAAGGGACACACTCGATGAATGGCCCTTCGAAGTTCTGTGGAGGAGGTTCTAATGTCCAGTACTCTGCTAAGTCCATCTTGACCTTTAATTGTGCGTAATACTCGTCCCATCCGCCATTGCAAATGAGGGAGATTGTCATCCTTTAAAAGTACTAGAGTCCCTGGACTGATATCCTCGCTAGGATGTTGCCATTTATAACAATTCTGGAGTACTTGTAGATATTCCTTAGACCAACGGCGCCAGAATTCCTTGTGAATGGATCTAACCAGATTCCATCGTGCTACTAGGTTACTATTTCTTGGTTTGGCGTCAGCGTCAGGAATAGTAAGAAGCGGTTCCCCGATTAAAAAATGGCCGGGCGTCAATGCTTGCATGTCGTTGGGATCAGTCGATAGTGGCGTGAGCGGCCTTGAGTTGAGGATTGCTTCAATTTGGACAATAACCGTAGAAATTTCTTCTGCTGTGAGATGGGCACTGTGCATTACCTTTGTTAAGTAACCCTTTGCTGATTTTACAGCAGCTTCCCACAGGCCCCCAAAGTGTGGGACCGGGGCGGAATGGGCTTCCATTGTATTCCGTTATTTAAACAATGATTGTTTATTAGGGCTTGAGTTTCGTTTGTACTTAGTGTTTGGTGAAGTTCCAGTAGCTCGGAGCGTGCACCCATAAAGTTTGTGGCGTTATCGCTGAAGATGGTATTTGGGATCCCTCGCCGTCCGATAAACCTTTTTAGTGCGCCTAAAAATGCTTGAGCCGAAAGATCTGACACCAGTTCCAGATGAATCGCCTTCGTTGTGAAGCATACAAAAACTGCTATGTAAGCTTTTGTTGGCTGCTTACCACGTATTTTGTAGTGTATTTGGATGGGTCCCATGAAGTCGATGCCTACATTCATAAATGGACGAGCCGGTTGTATACGTTCGGCTGGAAGGTTGCCCATTAACTGCCCGATATTCCGTGGTTGCGCCTTACAACAGTTGATGGTTTGAGCTAATTGCTGCCCTCGCAACGGCCAGAATCGCTGCCTTGTAAGCGCCAGTAGCGTCTGCGCTGGTGCATGTAGTTGTTGTTGATGGATTTGACTCATTAATAACCTGGTGAATACGTGTGACGATGGCAGTAAGATCGGATGTTTTGTGTCATACGGCAGATTTGATGATTGAAGTCGGCCTCCGACTCGTAGAATTCCGCTGTCATCCAAAAACGGGGTGAGACTTACTAAACGGCTTTGTCTGGATAGCTGGCCTTTATTTTTGATAGTCCTTAGTTTGTCAGCAAAGTCGTTTTTTTGGATTTCCTTGAGAATAACGTATAAAGCCTCCTTTAATTCGACAGTTGTTAACCAGCTCGGGTGCTCTCGAATTTCTTGGTTGGTTTTGGATACGTTCTGTTGGAACCGTAATATACGAGCCACAACACGGTTCAGGTGATCAAACGAATTTTTGTGGTTTATCCGATACATGAAGTGTGGTTCATTGTTGAGTGTGCTAGCCAGAGTCGTTTTCGGATGTGTGTCGTCTGGAATCTTCTCCTCTTCTAGATGATGGGGAATGGGCCAATTGATTTCCGATGTTTGAAGAAATTCTGGTCCGTTAAACCACAGTGTAGATTTGCATAGTTGCTCTGGTAACATTCCTCTTGAGACAATGTCGGCCGGGTTGCTTTTGGTGTGAATGTATTGCCAGTCACATGCTTCAGTTTTGGTTTGAATGTAGGCGATTTGATGTGCTATGAAAGGATCTAGTTTATTAGATGTCGAACGTATCCAAGCCAACACCATCTGTGAAACAGTCCAATATTGTATGTTATTGATTTTTATCCCGATTCACTTGTTCGATCAGTTGAACCATTAATTTCGCTGCGCATAGTTCAAGTCTTGGTAATGTGACTGTTTTGATAGGAGCCACTCGTGATTTTGCACATACCAATCGTACAAGAATATTTCCAGCCTTATCCTTGGATCTCAGGTAGAGAACAGTTCCATATGCCTTCTCGGATGCGTCTGAGAAACCGTCTAGCTGTATGTCGACAGATTCTGGTATGAGCATGTGTCGTGGAAGCCTGACGTTGTTGAGCGTTTTTAATGTGTCATGTGTGAAATGTCATCCATTTATTGTGAATTTGTTGCGGTACTGCGGTACTGCGGTATCCCAGTCCAATTTTAAAGCCCAAAGTTCTTGCATTAATATCTTGGCTAATACAATAACTGGATTTACAAATCCGAGAGGGTCGAATAAGTGTGCAACATCGGAGAGAATGGTTCTCTTCGTAACTTGTTTTTGCTCACTCCACGTAGTAGTTATGGAAAACAAGTCCACTGTTGGAAGCCAAGTGATTCGTAAGGTTTTAACTGTCTTTTCTGTGTCGCTGAAGAAGTTTAGCTGAGTTTCCTGATCGCCAGAGGGAATGTTATGCAAAAGTTGTGGGTGATTGGCGCACCATTTCCTTAACTCGAATCCGGCACTCAGAAGAAGATTTGTCAGTTCATCCTTCACACGTAGTGATTCCTCAAGATCATTGGAACCGGTCATGACGTCATTCATATAAAAATCCCGCATTGCTTTGGTGGCTCGTGGGTGAGTTGTTCTTCCAATTCTGGCTAGCTCCTGAAGACATTGAGTTGCTAGATATGGTGCGGCTGTAGTGCCGTACGTAATAGTGCGAAGACGATAGTACTGCAACTGCTGTGTTGGGTCATTTCTCCAGATGATTAATTGAAGATTTCGATCCTCCGGTTCAACATCTATTTGTCTGTACATTTTAGTTATGTCGGCTGTGAAGACATATTGGTGTGTTCGGAAGCGAAGTAGGATTGAAAATAAATCATCTTGTACGGTAGGTCCTGTCATCATAATATCGATCAGCGAAGTGTTGTTAGATGTCTTGGCTGACGCATCAAACACAACTCGAAGTTTTGTTGTGCTGCTGTCAGGCTTCAAGACACAGTGGTGAGGCAAAAAATAATTGGGGTGTGGAATATCATCCTTTCGTATTTCTTCCATGTGTTGAAGTTGTACGTATTCGTTGATGAAGGCTGAATATTGTTCCTTAAGTTGAGGTTGAGTTTGTAGTCTCCTTTCGATAGCAAGAAAACGTCTTCGAGCGATATCTTCTGATTTTCCTAGGACGGACGAAGGTTGAATCAAAGGTAGTTTAACAATAAAACGACCGTCCTCCTTCCTTCTTATAAGTCCGTCCAAGCTTGCAATATTTTTGGAATTGGTTGATGAGCTGCAATCTTCCACATCCCAGAATTGTTGTAACTGTTGGTCAAGCTGTACATTGCTTATTCCACAGAACGCGTCGAATGAATTGCTCTGTGATGCCTTGCCCAATACAAGCCATCCGAGTGTTGTATTCTGTAAGGTTGGTAAATCCTTACCCAGCTTGATCTGTCCGATGGAAAGTAGTTCGCAGAAAAGTTCAGCACCGACTAATAAGTCGATTTTCCTCGGCATGTTAAATTCTGGATCTGCTAGTGTGATATTATGAGGAATTGGCTAGGATGTTACCTCGATTTTAATCTGTGGCTGTCGAGTGGTTATTTCTGGAAGCACAAAAACGTCAAGTTGAGCTGTGTAGTTGTTGAGGTTCGACCCTATTGTTATGCTGGATCGCTTCGTTGTACGCGTATTCGAATCTCCAATTCCTGAGATGTTTAAATTCTCTCGTTTGGCAGTCAATCCCAATTTTCTGTGTAACTGTTCTGTGATAAACGTGAGTTGCGAGCCGGAATCCAACAGGGCTCGACATATGATAGGCTCCCCGTTCTTGGTGTGAACCTTGACAAGAGCAGTGCCTAAAAATATGTATGTAGATCCAGGCATGGTGGGATGATGGGCCGCCAACACTGTGTCCTTACTGTCTGAAGCCGAAGACTGTTTTGTAGAGTTGGTTGTACCTGGGTTGGCTTTGTGCGGACCAGCCTTTGGTTGATGATCATCGAGGTGGAGCAACGTGTTGTGTCGCTTGGTACATTTTGTGCAGCAGCGTGCAGAACAGGTGGCAACTTGATGTCCTTCTTGCAAACAGTTTAGACACAGCTTCCATCCTTTGACACGTTGAAACCGGCATGTAGGTGTCAAGGCCAAAAACTTCTCACATTTGTAGAGTCGATGTTGTCCATCACATGCTTTGCAGGTTGCAATGCGTTGTCCAGTTGCAGACATAACGGTTGATGTGTTGCTCTTCGTTTTTGTATTGGGGGAAGCTGGACCCGGTTTCTGACTGCCGAGACCTTGCAGGGCTTGAAAACGTAGTTCTATAAAACTCAGCAGCGTTGTTATGGTCTGCAGTTCACGTGGATTGGATAAGGACTGCTCATATAGGTTGTGAGATGTCCTATCCAATTTTTTGATGATGATGTGGTGGAGTATGGGATCCCAATTGTCAGTGGCAATTCCCAAACTCTTTAAGGTGCCTAGGCACTCCTTGGTGTTATCGTGGAGCGACTTAATACCTGAAGCCATGTCAGTGGACAGCGCCGGGTGAGTTATAAGTCGGTCTAAAATTGCGGTTGCGATGATCCTCTTGTTAGAGTAGCGATCCTGCAGTGTTTGCCATGCTGCGTCGTAATTGCCCTCTGTTATCTGAAGATGATGCACTAGATTGCTGGCTTCTCCACTAAGCGTCGATTTAGATACATGAATTTTTGAATCTTGCTAATTGGCTGTCGGTGAATTAGCTCCGAAAACAGGTCCTGGAACTGCGGCCCTTTGAGATAGCTTCCGTCAAAGCTGGGTATGTAAATCTTTGGAAGATTAACAGCAGGCGGTGAATATCCCTGATGAGGCGCTGCAGCTGGATAGTCGCGCGCTTGACTCTCCTGCAATCAAACGGTCATGCCTAAGTAGAGTCGTTCTGCCTCCCCAAAACTTGACTCCGAATAGTCGAGTTGAGACTCCTCGGCCATAATGAGGAGATGATTTGACGTAATCTCAGCCCAATACTTTCGTAGTGAGATCAGTCCTTCGTTATAGTACTGCCTAGATCTCGGAGCTTGCAGTTCCGTCTCGTTCGTTGCTGGACTCCTCGTTAGAAGGTAGATAGCCAGTGGAGCTGCCTGCTGCCGTCTCTATTGCAGCCTGTAATGCTGCCGATAGCATTGCTGCGGTATCTTCGTAGACTGCTTCCACAATTTGGTGATACTTCTGTTTGAAGTATGGATGGTCGGGCTTGTCGACCAGGAACTCCTGCAACTGCATATCGGCCTCTTCGAAGCGCTTCCATTCGAAGTCCAATCGATCCAACCTGGTTTGGATGTTTTGGACTGTTCGCCTCGCCTTCGTCTCCTTCTTAAAGTTGACACCGATTTTCTCCAGCCGTTTTCCTGCTTCTTGCTGATGCTCGAGTAGGGCTTCCATGACTGCTGGTTAATTTGATGTTGATCCTGTTGCTGATCACGTCGGGGTCACCATGTAAAATAACGAGCCTTTTCGTTATTGATTCTGTCCTGAAATTATGAAAGGGTTAAATGCTGCAAAATAAAACTCGTTGGTCAATATTAATAAAACAGAATGAATTTATTGATACCTATTTGTAGCTTATATAATAAAAAAATGATTACAGATTAACTTAAGGCTAATTCACTTTGGCCTACTAATTATGATCGCGACCGAAAGTGCATATTAAGCTAGTTTAAAAATTACACATAAATTGTGACCTACATAATGTGTCGGTCATATACCTTATGAAAAAATGCATACTCGATGTGCTATTGTTTGTTGGTGCCAGTGACTTGCACAACAATAAGAAATGCACCGATATGATGCGTCGGCATCGATCTAGTTTGACGTCGAAAAAATATGACGATTATGTGGAATCATTAACATAAAGAATTTCGCTGGTGTTTCGCGGCTGTGTTGGTGGTCTTGTTCGTTCGGTTGATTGTAGGTTCTGCAAAACTCCGAAAAGCAAAACAAAAAAAACGGAATCATAAAGAAGAATACAAACTCGTGTAAGGCGTACTTAGCTCTAAGGCATGTTCTGATCAAAGATCTGAGATTTGGTTTTCATCAGTTTTTAATTTAATAAAACAGTGTTTTTATTTTTCTCGCTTCCTATATTATTATAAGCAGTAGCTGGCAATTTTGTCATACATTATACCTAAGTGCTGTTCGTTATTTTTTGCTTTAAGGTAAAAAATATTTTCACATTCTCTATCTAACCCTTCAAAGCTCGCGCATATTCTGACAAATGTGTCTCAGATAAACTGTCTCAGTTAAACTTTTCCTACATCTATTACTTATAGAAATTTTAATATTCAATATTGCTTAAGGGGGTCATCCCGTGTGCAGGCTTTTTTACGCCATTCTTGGGAATTTGTTCTGACGAACTTAATAATGATAGAACTTTGAAATTTTTACCATATATTTATCACATGTTGAGCAAACTTAAGAGTTTTTCCAACCCCAAATTGTCGGTCATTCCTGAGATACGTGGCAACTTAGCCACCCATCTTCAAAAAACATTGATTTCGGTAGACACGATTGCGGGCGTTCTGTTTATCTCAAATAAAAATACTTAATTATTAAAATAATAAAGTAAAATCAAACAGCATTTTAATCTGTGAAGTTTGAACTAGTCTTGGAACTGGGATTATCAAAAAATATTGAACAGTGAATTTTTGGCAGCTTATTGAACTTTTTGTCGTCAATTTTAGTGTATTTTTACGACTTCTTCAGGTCGACAAAAAAAACGGCTTGATGAATCACAATAATCCTAGTTTGGAGACTTTATATTAATAGTGAATAAGTTTACTAAATTTCAAAGATATTCGTTCGATAGATTTTGAGATATCGTGTCTCCCGATTTGAAAAACATGGTTTTGAGAAAAACGCAACTAAACTTTTCATTATATTCGAAACAACTTGGGAGGTTTGTGAATATAACGCCCTGCAACTTCCGAACGGCTTCGAATATCGGAATATCACTCCGCCCACATATTCAACACTACATTTGGATATAATTTATGCAAAGAAAAAAAAATCTATTATTTATTATTATATTTTTGGAAACCGTCACACGGGATGACTGCCTTCAGTTATCAAAATATATTAAAAATAACATACAAAACTTTTCCACTGAAACTGATCGAAAATAAAATAAATAATTTTATCTATTCTTGATTTTCTTCGAATTCTTCAAACTTAGTAGTTCTAAATCTTAAAGTTTCTAAAGTCTCGTGTACACTAGCACGTTTCTTTCCATAACGTTTACATTAGCAAATTGCAACAAAATTGCTCTAGAAATCTGCTGTAACAAGTGTTTTGCAAGTGGTTTTTGCGTTTTTCACTTCAAAAATCTTATAGTACTATTGTATGTTTATGAATATAAATAAACAATTAAATTAAACAATTAAACGTTGCGACAAATGCACCTCCTACGTCAAAGTTAAACCTGACTCAAAAAAATATCGTCAGACCATCGATCTCAACTTTCTTGCGAGATTCGATCTTCACGCAAGCTTGTTCATTTACTTACTAGTACCCACGAGCCCTTAGTATATATTTAAATTTAATTTCTTCTTTTTATAATGTTACTTTTGCAAATAGATGAAATTGACCGCTTGGAGTCAAAAATGTATTTCTTTAAGGTTTTTAGACTGTAGATGAAATCTTAGGTTTAAGTTTAATTCTACCCAAAAATTAGAAACGCATAGATCGGAGCCACGAACAAGATAAAGTTATATATTGTTTCCTCCATGCATCAGAAATTAAAAAAAAATTTAGTATAACGAAATGAGATATTTTTGTGTTTATATTACGAAGCAATTAAAAATAAAATAAAAAATCTGCCAACAGTCTGGGCGCAACTGTATTATTTTTCCGGCAGAAGTTCAGAACGCGTTCAATTCGGGGATGCGATGTATGTTACTATGTGACTGAAAACCTAACAAAAAGTTCGGGAAGCGTTAAGAAAAGGGTGTAACATATGAATTAAATAATTGGGTCATATCCCGGGATGCGGTCTAGAGGTTGAAAAAAACAAAACTTAAAAATAGGTGATTATTAAACAAGCCTGGGGAAGTGAAAAGATATTCGATATCTGATCAGACCTGAGAAACATGGTGGAATTCATGAAAAAGTATACAACCAGTTTACACCCTCTTAGGGGTCGAATTTCAAAAAATCTTGAAAACACTTTCTAGGTATTCACATGAAGAATCCGTAGAAAAAAAATTATCTCAATATTTCGAAAGACCTAGTAGATATGACGAAAATTGTGAAAATATATGCATTTTATATACACCGATATTTTTTTTTGCCCCCCCCCCCCTTTCTGAACGCCAATGAATATTCAAATTTTTTTTTATCAGAATTACTTTTCTAGTTAATTTACATATACGTACCGAGTTTCAACTTCTTAGCATAAGCCGTTCTAAAGTTAGGAAAAACACCCCCCACCACCGTACCATACTACCCCTAAGAAAAATTTTATTTTTCCACCATGCCACTACTATAGCTCTATCTAAATACCAAATTTCAGCTTCCTATCATTATAGATTCTTAAGATATAAGCATCGAAACTTTTTCTTTATCACCCTTCCACACCCTCACCCTCTACACCCACACCCCAAACTTTTTTTCCCTACTAGGGTTCTATTAGGCCTACTTCTGGTAAAAATTTGAAGCAACCATCTTACACTGTTATTGAGATATGAAACGTGTTATTTTTGAAAAGTTCTTATCCCCTCCACTTACGTACTCCCCCGCCCCTTCAAATATTTTACTTTGAGCAATCTTTATTTATCAAGCTTTGTATCCAAACCGAATTTTGTTTTTCTGGTGCCACTGGTTTGGGAGATATTGTAATGTTAAGTATTTCAACCCCCACCCCCGTACGTCACTACCCCCACCCAAAAATTTTGTATCAATCTATTCTCCTAGTATAACTACAGATATTTGTTAAGTTTAAATTGCTTGCTATTAACGGTTTAGGAGATATGGATTTTAGAATGTGTCGATCTCGACTTTTTTGCGTTTCGGACGCATTGCTTCCCCTTCCACTCCCACACCCCTTCACCCATATCTGTTTTTTTTTTTTGCAAATGGGTCCATTATCAAAGCTCTATAGAAATTCTAAGTTTCAGCCTCCTAACACAAGCGGTTCCTGAGATCTAGAAACCTAAATTTTTCGTCTAAAACGCTTACCCCGCCTTCCCCCTTACACCTCCTCCCCTGAAAATAATGTCAATTCAAGGCGTCCACCAAGTCTATTCTTAGAAAAAATTTTAATTTAATAGCTCCACTGGTTTGAGAGCTACGAGCCTTCAAAGATTTTGGGGCGGTCGACGTACGGCGTACGGGGTACGGCGTACAGACGGAGTGAAAATTTTTATTGCTTTTTTCGCGTCTACTTTGAGGCAGCAAATTTTTTTTTTTAAAAATCGATAACAATACTGTATTATTAATAATACAGTAAAACATAACGCAGTCACGATCGGCTGCAAGCCAATCATATGATACTCTAGATGAAATACTGAACTCCGATTTATATTTCAGTTGGAAATATATCAAGAGAATGAGGAGAGCACAATCAATTATTACATGACCTTTTACTTACAGGTAGAAACTTTTGTATAGTGATCAATTTTTTGATTTATAGTGAGTTCCATAAAGTAAGTTAGGACATTTTACAGAATTTTTGTATGGCAACTACATGAAGGACTCATGAGACATTTTTCATATTGATAGTTTCAGCTGCGACTATTATAAAATTAATGTTTGTAAAATTTCAAAGTCGTAAATAAAAGCTTTCTAAACTTATCGTGCAATATTGGTGAATATGTTTATTAAGGACTTTTGTATGACAGCTACTCGAAGAAGTCAACGGATGGCGCTAATTAATAAACTCCGTCTTGGTTTTGGTATAAAACTAATTCCTGTAAAATTTTAAATTCCTGCTTTAACTCGTTCTGGAGTTATATTGAATTCAGTAAAAAGCATACATTTTTGAATGACTTTTCTAGGCTGCTACACGAAGGACTCATTCGATTTGCATCATATTCGGAACATTCAATTCAAACATTTTAAACCATACGTATGCAAAGTTTCAAGTTCCTAACTTGAAGCATTCGAGCAATAACTGGGAAAACGTGTTTCAAGGACTCTTGTATGGGAGGTACCCGAAGGATTGGAAGAATATCGCCCATTAACGAACTTAGCCTTACTTTTTCCATTTTACAAGTTGTGACCAAATTTCAACTTCCTAGGTCAACGCGTTCTTGAGTTATCGTGCTAACGGACGGACGGACGGACGGACGGACAGCAAACGGATTTGGAGGTTTTGGCCAAAAATAAACACAAAATATTATACAACTTTTTTTCGTCCGAGGCTCGGTTCTATGCGTTACAAACTTTTCGGGCTGGATTAAACTTATAATACTCTATATGTTCATCTAGAGTATAAACATAACGCAGTCACGATCGGCTGCAAGCCAATCGTATGATACTCTAGATGAAATACTGAACTCCGATTTATATTTTAGTTGGAAATATATCAAAAGAATCAGGAGAGCACAAGCAATTATTACATGACCTTTTACTTACAGGTAGAAATTATTGTATAGTGGCTACTCGATTTTTTGATTAATAGTGAGTTCCATAAAGTAAGTAAATGGACATTTTGCAGAATTTTTGTATGGCAACCACATGAAAGACTTATGGGATACTTTTCATTTTAATAGTTTCAGCTGCGACTATTATAAAATTAATGTGTATTAAATTTCAAAGTCGTAACTTGAAGTGTTCTAAAGTTATCGTTCAATATTGGTGAACATGTTTATTAGGGACTTTTGTATGACAGCTACCCGAAGGAGTCAACGGATGGCACTAATTAATGAACTCCATTTTGGTTTTGGTATAAAACTAATTTTCATTTATAGTGAGTTCCATAAAGTAAGTTATTACATTTTACAGAATTTTTGTATGGCAACTACATAAAGGACTTATGGGATATTTTTCATATTAATAGTTACAGCTACGACTATTAAAAAATAAATGTGTAAAATTTCAAAGTCGTAACTTAAAGCGTTCTAAAGTTATCGTTCAATATTGGTGAACATGTTTATTAAGGACTTTTGTATGACAGCTACCCGAAGGAGTCAACGGATGGCTATAATTAATGAACTCCGTCTTGGTTTTGGTATAAAACTAATTCCTGTAAAATTTTAAGTTCCTGCTTTAACTCGATCTGGAGTTAAAGTGGATTCAGGAACAAGCATACATTTTTGAAGGACTTTTCTAGGCTGATTCACGAAGGACTCATTCGATTTGCATCATATTCGGAACTATCGATTTAAACATTGTAAACCTTAAGTATGCAAAATTTCAAGTTCCTAACTTGAAGCATTCGAGCAATAGTTGTGAAAACGTGTCTTAAGGACACTTGTATGGGAGGTACCCGAAGGAGTGGAAGGATATCGCCCATTTACGAACTTAGCCTTACTTTTTCCATTTTACAAGTTGTGACCAAATTTCAACTTCCTAGGTCAACGCGTTCTTGAGTTATCGTGCTAACGGACGGACGGACGGACAGCAAACGGATTTGGGGGTTTTGGCCAAAAATAAACACAAAATAATACATAACTTTTTTTCGACAGAGGCTCGGTTCTATGCATTACAAACTTTTCGGGCTGGATTAAACTTATAATACTCTATATGTTTATCTAGAGTATAAAAAGATTTCGGGTATTTACTTTTGTCTATTTCAGACTGATATTGTCAAAAATATCAATACAGTCGTCGATGTATAACTTTTTGAAAAGAAAGAGTGTACCAAACCCTGACGAAACAAATAAAAACCAATTCTTGATTCCGAGCAAACCATTGATGGTAGTAAGAAGCTCGACTCCCTCCATTCAGCGCAAGCAGTTAATGCAAAAAATCTACAAGTAAAAATGTAAAAGATAAAGCTCATTCAGAAGCATTACCAGAAAATTATGTGTCAATTATTGATCTATCACGTTTTTATCACAATGACCTCGTTCAGCCAATACCGAAGGAGTACCCTCCCGATAGCGATGCGCCGATTTCAATGCAGTTGTTTTGAACAATTCACATGGCTGTGCTGTGTTTTGTTTTAGTTGTCGTCATTTTTGTTCCAAAATAGTTCATAGTGGTGAAGCACAAGGAAGCATTACGTTTGTTGATAAGCAAGGACGTCATTAGTGGGGAGGAGGCAGGGAGGTCATTTTCCCTCCCCCCCTGAATTTTATATTTTCATATATTATATATAACATATGTATATTTACATATAAAAATATATACATTCATAACATCTTGCCCCCCACTCTGAAAAAAACTGAAATGACATCCCTGCCGGAAAATGACCCAATTATATACTTCATATGTTACACTCTATTCTAACCGCTTCTCAAATTTTTGTTAGGTTTTCAGTCACATAGTAACATACACCGCATCCCCGAATTAAACACGTTCCGAACTTCTGCCGGAAAAATAATAAAGTTGCGCCCAGACTGTTGGCAAATTTTTTTTCAAAGTAGATCTACCTCAGCGCTATGTAGACGAGAGCGCACCGCTATTAGAACACCTCCACCGCGCCAGTTGATGATGCACGATCACAACGATATACGACGTATTGGTTAACAAATAATTCAGAGGAGAAAAATTGCGAATTTAACCAAGTTTCTGTCAGAACTATGACATCGTATTCAAGTTTTGACGATTAGAGGAAAAGCTCGCGAGTTTTATTACGAATACCTCCTGCATTTTGGTAATACACAGAAAATGATGAAACAGGAACATAAGTATTTTCTCCTACGAGGGCAGTATGTTTACCACAGTGGCGTGGCGTCCATGGAAGCAATTGAAGCATTGCTTTCCTTACACTTAGCTGAAAAATAGTATATGTATCTAAAATACGTTTTTCTTAACCATTTTTCCTTCAAGCCAACCTAATTAATTTTATTTCAATACAGCCATTGTTAGCTTTAAGTTTCCAACCATTGTTGTAGAGACACAAGCCTAATCACAAACTATTACTACTAATGTACATGTAATCAAATGGTTCACGCACAGAAAAGTCGTAAAAAAAAATTCTTACTTCACACATTTTCACAGTCTAAGTAAAAGTTCGTAAGAAACTACACGCGAAAATCGCACACAGCCAACTTGGCAGCACCACGGCAAGCGAAAAGAAACTCAGAAAAACACCCCGCGGAAAAGCAATGCATGTATGAGCGTTGAAATCAGTTCGCTGTAAACTCACTGTGACGTCGCACACACTCTGCAAGGTAGAAGCCTCGGTGGAAGCAATGAGATATGTGCATCTCTGCACAATCTGCACGGGTCGTACTTCGTGCAACACCAGGGTTGCCGATCTGTGGGGAGTTCCCTAAAATTGGGGAATTTCAACGTTGTGTGGGGTTTTTGTCTGGAATAGATATATGTGGGGAATTAAAGCACAATTTGGGTAAATTGTGGAGAATTGCGAGGCATTTTGGGGAATTGCAGTCAGTTTATGTTCACTTACTAAAAACAGATTTTAGTACGAAAAGCTTTTGATTTACAACATTCCAATGTTCATTTTCACCCAGCGTCCAAAATTTCGTGGACATATGTACATCCATAGCAATATCGCAATTCTTCTACAAAATTTTTACCCAACGTGCAAATTTCGTGGACATACATAGCAATGTCACAATTCTTCTACAGAATTTTTACCCAGCGTGCAAAATTTCGTGGACATATGAACTAATATGTTTATTCTTCTGCAAAACATTCATAACGACCATTTTTGTCTAAGCAGGCTTGGTTTTTATGCATTTTTGTGATTTCTGTACTGCATTTTAGCTGTCAAAATGGTGATATATATACATTTTTATAAAAGATGAAAGATACATAGGAAATGTATTGAAATTGTATTGATTCAATCATTGCAGCACAGCATTCTTACTGCATTGAAGGGCTGCTAAATTTTTTTTTTTTTTATATATTATTTTACAATGGTTTATTGTCTGTGCTTAAGGCAACGTATTAGTTCTCGACGAAAAAAAATGCTTTTTTCTTTTTCTTTTTAATTTTCATCCTTAACATATTGAAATTACGTGGACAAAAGGATGTTTCGATATCAAATGTATTTCCCGAGTTACAGACCGATTTGTAGAACGATCGGCCCGATATTCAATACGATTTTTTAAAAACGTCAAACTTTAAATGCGTTTTTCTCGAAACCACTTCTTTCGGAGCGCTGTACGTTCTACAGCTTCAACCATATATGTATTAGTATCTATATTGCCAGCGGCACTTGTCAGAGTAAGTCTCGTCGTTACCAGCTGATTCTGAATTTTCCAATTCAATATAGTGGTAGTTTAAACGTTACTGGATTTTAATTTAAAATTATAATGTTTTAGAAATCATGAACAGTACAATTTCTTAAAAAACATATCTTTCATAATTAAATACTTATATTTACGATGTTCAAATTTCACAAAAATTTGATTTGTGATAAAAATTTTATACTGCCCTCTCTTAGTTTTTTACATTTTTGAGACAAAAATCAGAATCAGCTGTTGAATATCCATTTCATTTGTATGAGAAAATATGACTGCTAGCAATATAGATACTAATACATATATGGCTTCAACGAATGAACCAATTTTTAGGAATAAAAGCTTAACAGAAAGGAAACTAAATTTGGAGGCCCCAACGCCGAGTTTTTTTTTTATTTTTTTATTCCACTTTTTTTTTATTTGAGTTTTTAAGCCAAAAAAAGAGTGAAAAAAGGGTTTTTTTTCATGTAGCTGCCATTTTTGTCTCAGAGCGTTTTTTTTTAAAATCGAAAAACGTTGGCAAATTTGATCTAGTTTCATATACTTTTTGAATTTTTGGTTTTGGGTCACTTGGCGAGGCTGTAGAAGGTACCGCGTGCATCAACCCACGCCGATCGCGGCCTTACGTCATAGGAGCTGGAGCCGCCATTTTGTAATATATTTTTTTTAAAAAAATTCACAGTTGTTTTTCACTTGTACCTCTATTTAACCCATTAATAGTTTTATTCATATATATTTATTTTATGTCCGAAAAAAATCCTGAAATTGAGGCATTTTTCGGGCATTTTAACTGATACCTTGCCTTAATAGAGAATTGTGGAGCCTTGGTGAGGAGAAAAATATTTTTTTTTGCTTTTTTTGAACTTTTTGAATTTTTTAAATAATTATTTTGTAATATTATAAATAAATGGTATATTTTAATAGGTTGACGAAGAACTTAATTTTAAGGAAACATTGCAAATTTAATATTAACATTTAATAAACAATATATAGAAAATAATTCAGAAAATGCTACCGTCTACAGTCAACATTTTTCTAATGACTGGAATCATTGCTAACAATATTCCTAATACTGCTTATTTGAAATCATGAACAGTATAATTTCTTATAAAACATATTTTTTGAAATTAATTATTTTTATTTACAACGTTCAAATTTCATAAAAACTTGATTTGTATTAAAATATTGTACTCGCCTCGCTCGATTCACAACATTTTTGAGGCAGAACCAACAGGTGATTCTAAATTTTCCAATTCGGCTCGTACTTATTCATTTTGTATGAAAAAATGTGACAGCTATTAATATATTGTTCTAATGCTGCGTTTCTACCTATGCCTTCATATGCGTAGGGCATATGCGATGAGCACGAATATCTACGCATATGTGGAAACAGCAAGCATCCCAGCAAACATTGCGATTCAAAATCGATTCGAAAGCGATTCGTTTAAACGAAGTTTGACTTCGATCTCGATGCCGTTCTCGATTCGATTTCGATCCTGCCACGACTATAAGGAACATTCTAAATCGAATCGTAATAACGATTCGATAACGATCCGTAATAACGATTCGATAACGATTCGTAGTTTTAAATTAAAATCGACGGATATTCGTAGAGGTATAAACAATTTCAGTAAACTCACAATTAAATGAAATCCTGTTGGTCAATAAGGAATAGGAGTAAATAGAAACTCGGCTCATATGTTGCAGAAAATTCTTTTCAAATCTGATAAATTTTTTACTTTTCTGTAGGGCTGAAAAACAAATATTATCTAGCAAATTTATTAAATTTGGGAGGAATTTTCTGGAATATATTGAAAATATTATAATTGACGGATAATGTGATTTATTAAAATTAATAGAAATAGAAATAATTTTTTAAACAAAAATTAATTAAAAAAAGAAGAAAAAACCGGAAGAAGAATTTACACTTTCGGCTTAGAACTCGCTTTTTTTGTCAGTCTATCCTTCGCGTAACGAAAATGACTCATTACAGTTTTATCGAAGAACACTTTACTGCACTTCTTCAACACAAATGATAGTTTACTTCAATAAAATCACAAGAAATCTACACCTCAACTATTTTTTAGGAATGCGTAACTGCGAAAAGAAAAAAAAGGAATGAGCCTACGGACAACAACAACACATCGCTAAACGAAGAATTCTCGAAGAAATCTCGAATAAATCTTGAATTTTGGAATTCGGGAATATTTTCGATAGATACACTTCGCTAAACGAAGAAATCACTAAGAATTCTCGATATATGCTACACGCATATCCCTTTGATCTGCGTAAAAAACCACCATCGAAGCAAATGTTCAATGCAAAATTTACACACAGAGCAAAAATTGAGTTACTGCATTCCGGAATATATACTGCCATGCATTGATTGGATCAAATTTCTTAGGTTTTTTAAATTAATTTGTAAATATAACTAATAATAGGTCTGTTCTTCTTGCATGCACTTTTAAAACTTTCTTTGTAAAAGGTGAATGGAGGGGGGGAGGGGAGTTTAGTATGAGTTTGTGTCATTGCTGTGACGTGAAATGTTGTTAAGAATAGTAAGTGAAAAAAAGTATAGCAAGTGCATGCAAAAAGAACAGACCTTATATCAAAACTCATTAAGGCCCGTTCCTACGATCGTCAGTAACGTTCTAACTGGAACTTTAACTGACAGATGTTCATACGAAACTTACTTTTAATAAAGGCCCTAAGTATTTCACAATATACATACATAAAAACAATATATTCACGTCGATTTCTCCTTATGCAATCAAAAAACTGGTACACTAAAGTATTGTTTTCAATTACTACATTCCGAAAATATTGAGTATAGAAACCTGGACAACTGGATCAGAAAATTAACTGCTTTTTGGTCAGTTTAATTCATTTAAATAAAAGCAGCAGCAAAAATGAATGTGCCCATGGTAACTGTCACCGAAAGTTGGATTTTAGAATTTAGAAGGAGCAAGTACCATCGTTTCCGTCACTGCTCCTGGCGCTGTTTTCATTTAAACAGGAGCAAGGAACCATATGATATATAGGTACCTACTTTCTAAAAAAAATTTTGCTTATAACCCAAGCAGAGGCAGAAGCAGCCACGAAAGCTATGCTAATTTTTAGTTCTATAATCCCTTAAGAGTTGGAAATGTTGGCAGCAATAGACGTGATGAAGGAGTCCAAATTTTTTACATACAGGTACTCGTATTTACTAATAATTTTTATTAAAATCGCATAAAACTTAAATAAATCAAAATGTTTTCGGTCACTCAAACAAGAGTCTAAAATAATTGGGACTGTTGACACTTGACAGTTTGCACAGACGCTTTTACTTTATTATTTTAATAATTAAGTATTGTGATTGATTTTTAAAACAAAAAATTTCCTACCCTCAAAATTTTTATTTTCACGTTTCATAACTAGTAGACGCGAAAAAAGCAATAAAAATATTCAGTCCGTCTGTCCGCCGTACTCAAGATCGTTTGGAGGCTCGTAGCTGCCAAACGCTTTGAGATATTAAATTGAAATTTTTTTAACGAATAGACGGGGTAGGCGCCTTGAAGTGACCAAATTTTTAGGGGTGGGGGTGTGAGGGGGAAAGGAGGGGGAAGTGTTTTAGACCGAAAATTTTGGTTTCCAGATCTCAGTAACCCCTTATGGAAGGAAGCTGAAACTTGGAATTTCTATAGAGCTCTGATAGTAGACCCATTTGCAGAAAAATTGTCAATATTGATCAAGGGGTGTGGGAGTAGGGGAAATGTCATGCGTCCGAAACCCAAAAAAGAAGAGATAGACACATTCTAAGATCCATATCTCCTAAACCGTTAATGGCACACTATTCAAACTTGAAAAATATTTGTAGTTATACTAGGAGAACAGAATGAAGAAAAATTTTGGGTGGGGGAAGTTGTGTATGGGGGTGGGGGGTGAAAAACTTAAGATTACGATATCTCATGAACCAATTGCTCTAGAAAAATAAAATTTGGTTTGGGTGTAAAGGTTGACAAAAAAAGATTGATCAAAGTAAAATTTTTTAAGTGGGAGGTGGAGCATAGAAGTGGAGGGGATGAGAATTTTTCAAATCCAACACATTTCATATCTCAAGAACAGTTTAAGATAGATGCTTAGAATTTTTACCAGAAGTAGCACTAATTAAACCCTAGTAGGAAATAAAAGTTTTGGGGTTGTGGGTGAAGAGGGGGAGGGTGGGGGAGGGTGAAAAGGAAAAAGTTCCGATGCTTATATCTTGAGAACCTGTAATGATATAAGCCCTTAACTTGGTATTTAGATAGAGCTATAGTAGCGAAATGTTGGAAAAATAAAATTTTTTTTAGGGGTAGTATGCTACGGGGGTAGGGAGTGTTTTTCCTAACTATTAAACGGTTTATGCTAGAAAGTTGAAACTCGGTGTGTATATGTAAATCAACTAGAAAAGTAATTGTGTTAAAAAAAAATTTGAATATTCATTGGCGTTTAGAAAGGGGGGCAAAAAAATTTATTTGTAAATATAATAAATATAAAATGCATATATTTTCACGATTTTCGTCATATCTACTAGGTCTTTCCAAATATTGAATTCATTTTTATTCTACGGATTCTTCGTATGAATACCTAGAAAGTGTTTTCAAGGTTTTTTGAAATTCGACCCCTAAGGGTAGTGTGGTACAAGTGGGGGTGTTTTTCCTATGTATGGAACGGCTTAAGCTACAATGTTGAAACTCGGTGTGTATATGTAAATCAACTAGAAAAGTAATAGTGATAAAAAAAAATTTGAATATTCATTGGCGTTCAGAAGGGGGGGGGCAAAAAAAATATTTGGAAATATAATATATATAAAATGCATATATTTTCACGATTTTCGTCATATCTACTAGGTCTTTCCAAATATTGAATTCATTTTTATTCTACGGATTCTTCGTATGAATACCTAGAATGTGTTTTCAAGGGTTTTTGAAATTCGACCCCTAAGGGTAGTGTGGTACAAGTGGGGGTGTTTTTCCTATGTATGGAACGGCTTAAGCTACAATGTTGAAACTCGGTGTGTATATGTAAATCAACTAGAAAAGTAATAGTGATAAAAAAAAATTTGAATATTCATTGGCGTTCAGAAGGGGGGGGGGCAAAAAAAATATTTGGAAATATAATATATATAAAATGCATATATTTTCACGATTTTCGTCATATCTACTAGCTCTTTCCAAATATTGAATTCATTTTTATTCTACGGATTCTTCGTATGAATACTTAGAAAGAGTTTTCAAGGTTTTTTGAAATTCGACCCCTAAGGGTAGTGTGGTACAAGTAGTAGGTGTTTTTCCTATATATAGAACGGCTTTAGCTACAATGTTGAAACTGTGTATATCTAAATCAACTAAAAAAATAATTTTGAATAAAAAAAACGAATATCTATTGGCGTTCAGAAGGGGGGCAAAAAAAATTATCTGTGAAAATAGAATGCATATTTTCCCACGATTTTCGACATATCTACTACCTCGTCCCAAATAATGAATTTAATTTTATTCTATGTATTCTCCATATGAATACCAAGACAGTGTTTTCAAGATTTTCTGAAAATTGACTCCTAAGGGGGTGTAAAGTGATTGTGTACTTTTTCATAAACTATTCCATATCTCTCAGATCCAATCAGATTTTCACTTCCATGATCTTGTTCTTTTTGATAGGTTTTCACTCACATAGTAGCCTACACCGCATTTCAGAATTGAACGCGTTCCTTACTTCTGCCGGAAAAATAATAAAGTTACGCCCAGATTGTTGGCAGATTTTTTTGTTTGCTTCTGCTTTCAATTAAATTCATTCAGTAGAGCAGAAAGTTGCGCTGCTGACACTGCTGTCGCAACCGCTGCTGTATTAGTTTGGTTTTTCCCTGCTTTTTCTACACTTTTCACAGTTTTTATTCTTTTGCTGTTCTTTTTGTCAGTGTGACGTGAGGTTCTTTTTGTCGAGTGTAGTGTACTCAGTTTACACTTTAATAATAATAATAATAGACTTAGTCCCTTCATAGTCCCTTAGTCCCTTCCCACTGAGTCGGAGCAGGTATAAGTTCTTCTTCTTTAACATCTGCAAAATTTAATGAATGCAGTATTCTAGCGATACAGCAACATCTAACCAAGCAAATACATATAAAAAAAAATTCTTTTCTTGATAAACTTCAAGAAATGCAAATTTAGATAATACTGTATTAACCTATGTAAGTTAACTCAGGACACCTGAACTAAATTCAAAAAAAAAAATCAGAAGCTAAACTAGTCTATAAGCTCTACATTGTGTTTAATACTGTACATCACGAATCATTAATCATTTATTATATCCTAGCGTTAAAGTTAGAAATAAAATAAGTTAAATGATCTCCATTTGGGAGAGATGATCGGAAACAAAGTAAATTAAGGTAGTACTCTGGTAACTTTTACGTTTTTGGAGGTTCTTATTCGAGAATTTTTCTTTAGAAGAAAATGAACTTCTTCCGATTTGAGTTTTTATACCTATGTTATTAAGGGCATTTCAAAGTATACGAAAAACATTTTTATTTATTTTTTTTAAATTATCTATTGAAGTTTTTAAGCACGAAAGTTAGCTCTTTTTAAAAAAGGTGGGTGGCTGGTCCACCACATTCCTCCGCTTCTGGACATCTGAAAAAAAAAATCATATATATTATTTTTCTGAAGGCTTGTAGTTTTGGTCGGAACCTGGAAAAAAAAATTTGGTCCAAAAATAACAAAATGGCGGACTTCGAAAAAAATGTCCTTTTTTTTAGTGGAAATCGGGCTGTAAAAAGGAAAGTTAGTAACGAAAAAACGTTTTTCCTGTAAATCGATTTTAAAGTTTTATCAACAGGTTTATTATATAGAAAAATCATACTTACCATTTTCACTATTTTCACACTTTTACAAGATGTTTAAGCACGAAATAACGAAAGTACACTAGCTGTTAGTATACACAAAGGTTTAATATGTTCGAAGAGCGGACACGTGCAAACAATAGGGGGCCCGGCGGTTTACAGCTTCCGTGCGACTCAGCGCGCGAAACTACGAGGCACTCTAGTATATGTGCTATAACTTCGTAAATATTTCAAATTTCGGTCTGCATTTTTTACAGTATATTCTTAATATATAGTACTTTCGAATTATGTGATGATTTTTTCAAACCCAGTTACCAGAGTAATACCTTAAGCAGGCAGAATGCTGTATTCTGGCAATACAGCAACATCTAGCCAAGCAATTAAATTAAAAAAAATTTCAAAATAAATTTGAGATCTGGTTTCCACTCAAATTAAAATAAAAAGAAATTTCCAAGAAATTAGTTACAAGAAAAACAACATACAAAATAGCATTAAGTTCATGTGATAAAATATAATTCACTGAAAGTGGAAAAATACAATTTTACAATTAACCAAACGAAAATATGGGACGTTACTGTAACACACAAACGCAAACTTTTAAATCAAAAACTGAAGCTTCAAAGCTCTTTTTTTAGTATTAACTATTAGTCCATATTTATCATACGTGTGATAACGTCATCGCCAGTTTTTATGGCTTTCCCGCCGAATAACCTATAGATAATGTAAAAGAAAATAACCAAGTCAAGCAAATATGTGTCAACAAACATCTTAAATGTTGAATCTTGAGTTGAGTTGATAGTACTATTGTGATATTTTATTAGTTTTCAATAGGTCTACATTTTGGGTATTATGCGGGGAATTCAAATATTTTTTGGGGAATTGCGGTGAATTTTGGGGAATTTGAACATTTTGTTTGGGTAATTTGATCGAGAGCAAACGGCATCCCTGTACAACACGTTCTTGGCTGCAACGGAGAAGCTTGCAGCGAGCAGAGATCTGATCAGAAATTGGTGCTACCAGAGTAGGATTGGAATTGAATTCTGATTGAAGTTTTGAATTGAATTGTGGTAAATAGTTCAATTGTACATATATAATTTAGTTCTTAGATCTCAGAAACCACTTATGGTATGTTAGGATGCTGAAACTCGGAACTTATATAGAAGTATAATAGGTAGTGGAACTGTCTGCAAATTTACGATAAGGTTTGAGGCGTGTGGGAGTGGAGGGAAAGCAATGTCTTCGGAGTGCTTGAAAGCTGAGGTTGAAACATTCTAAAATACGTATCTTCTGAATGGTTGATGTCAGAAGATTGAAACTTGTAGTTGTTTTAAGAAATAATAGTAGCAGATTAATCAAGAGCTAAAATTTTTGAATCAGAAGGTGGTCAGTAGGGGTTGGGGTAAGAAACTTTGGATTAGAATATCTTTCGAATCAATCAGGAAGGTATAATTTAGTTTGTGTATATAGGATATGCGGAGAAGCTCATTGAATATACAATTTTTTATGTGAGAGGTAGACCACAAAAGTGGGGCCATTTTTAAAATATTTCATTTTTATATTTCAAGAACCGTACCATATATGATCTTACAAATTTTACAGGAGCTAGGTCCAGTACACTTCTAACTGGGAAAACAAATTCTGGAGGTACTGGTGAAGGGGCTGATGGTGGGAGGGCGTGGAAAGGAAATAACATCCATTTTTATTTTTGAAAAACTACAAACCATAGAAAGGTAAAAAATTACTACATAGAGCTAATAAAGAGGTATCCTAGAAAAAAATATATGGGTGATGATTTTTTACATCTGAAAAACGGCTTATCAAGAAGAACGGCTTATGAAGAAAAGCTTAGTACGTACATATGTATATGAAGTAATTAAAGAAAAAAAAATGATTTTTATTAGCATAGAGGTTGAGTGAAACAATTGTCCGTGAAAAGGGATTTTTCCACATTTCCACGATTTCGTTATATTGGGCAAGCCGGAATAAATTTTACTTTTGCGAGCTTTTTATGTAAGCACCTAGAAATATTTTTTTCTAATTTTTCGATATCCAACCCCTCACGGTGTGTAAAAAGGTTGTGTACATTTTCAAGAATTTTTATATATTGGTTCTAATGAGATATTTAATTCACTTTTATTTCTATTATTATATTGAATCGAAGAAAACTCTGATGCAAGCATTTTTAACGAATTCCGAAAAACTTTTAGGGTTAATGAGATAGAATTATTTTATTATTAATATTAATTTCTATTGACTCTTCTATTCCAAAAAAGACGTAAAAAATAAATTTTTTTTTGCCAATATGTAGGTACTATGATCGAAATTTTATAATTTTTTTTGATAGGAGTCCGGAAAGCGTTTAATGATAAGCTAGGTGTAGGCGACTGCGACTGACAACCTAAACACCAACGTTCTAAATAGCCTCCTAGATCCCTGCTGGGTGCTAATGGAGGAGGTTCAATCAATATGCAGTAAATTGATAGGTAGAATAATAATAAAAAATTGTGGATATTAACCAATTGCTTCCCCTTGTTGAATTATCACGTCACGCCACTGGTTTATTACCGGATTTTCATTTTTTGAACGATATATAAAAGACTTCACTTATACCGAAAACGGTCAGAAAGTAGGATCCGTAACCATTCCGGTAAACGACGACGGAACTCCAATTTTGAAACTTACAAAACGATAATTCGAAAGATCCGCATCTCGCTTGGTAAGCCTACTGCAAATAATCATTTCCTGTTGAATCCCCAGCTTTTTCGCGACAAATTCTTTTAACGCTGACTCCGATGTATCAACATGAAAACGCAAAATATGGAACCATTTTAATATGGGAATCACCTTGAGGCTAGTTTCCGATATCACATCCGAGCCTACAATAGGGTTTTTAGCATTTCGCCTCCTGTTCTTACTAGAAACCAAGCTCCATTGATTGGTAACTTCCTTTGCCGGTTCCGCAACAATGTTGGGGACAACAGCAGATGAGCAGACAACATTTGATTTGAGAGACGGACTACCACTCTCCGATAAATTTCTCAAATTTTTATTTAGCTTCTTTTGCACCGCGCTACGAGTAACACGATCGGTAACAGCTGACTGTGACGATTTTTGTTGATTAACAACTTTGACAGAATGTTGGCCAAGGCCAGTTGTCACCAATACTGCAGCATCCGAAGCGTTGAGCTCTGGACCCGTTGAAATTTTGATGGATACGGCACCAAGATCAGCTGTATTCGTTTCAGTATCCGAAGAAGAACACAACTTATTGATGTCACATAATGCTGCATCGAATTTATGCTGAAACGCCCGGAGATCAGAGTGTAGCATTTGAATCATGGAACGGGCATTATTGATTTTTGCTACATATGATGACGAGGATGACATTCTGCATTCAGTACAAAACCAGTAAATACCGTTACCGGAATTGATTACGGCATCACCAACGACACCCGAATGGCCGACACATTTACTATGATGAAATTTTCCGCAAAACCCGGAGCAACAAATTAATGGAGTTTTGTCACAATTATCGGAACAAGCACAGCACTCATCCATAGTCCACCGAAAAGAATTGCTTTTATATTTGAAAACAACCGATATACATAAGTATATGTTGCAGAAAAATAACTTAATTTAATTTTCCCAGATCACAACGAGACTAAATTGTTACGTGCGACTAGACGATTCAAACTTTGATGGTACATATCATTTAGAACACGAAATATATTCACTAAAACCACGGACAGAAGAAATAAATGAGAAGAAACCAGTTAGTCTTCGTGAACGATTATTAAACGCTAAACAATCATATATAAAATGGAACTCTAATCATCACAGAACACAGGAAACATCGATTATTAACATTTCTATAATAGAACCACAGTTATTAAAATGGTCTAAGGAAATATGGAATAAAAAATATATTATAGAAAATCAAATTTCTTATTTCATTAAAAATTACAAAGAATCAGTAGAGTATTGGGAAAATAAATGTATAGGAAATTGCGAAAATATCAGAAAATCATTAGAATCAGATTCTAACACATCATATAATGATATTATTTCACTTTTAAAAGATAGGTGTTCAATGACCCATTGAACGATAAGTACATCCGGCCGCATCGTATAATTAATCATAAGCATGAAATCAAAATCAAATTCAACTTTTCGATCAAATTACGTATAAAAATCTCAGGTGTACAAAATGCACATATTCAAGTTTTCGGCTATTGCCCTTTGCAATAAGCTCAGGTGTGCATTATGCACACATAGCAATTTCTGAAGGTGATATGTCCAACGACCTGCACATATCACCTGTTAACATAAAATGCCTTTAAGAATGTAAATATTGCAAAATAAGCATTTGTAATTAGTATATAAGATTTTAGAAATATTAATAAAGTTGTTAGTCAATTTCAAATCGCGATCGGTGTTATTAGTACGACCTCCCAGTTTCCCAGTTACACCTTATCCCAAACCTACTCCAAGGCGACAGTGAGTGAAGTGCAAGTGCAAACAGAAATAGTTTTCATATCATAGTTGGAAGGTGTACATCGGTATTGTACCGAAGTACATAAACATAAACAATTGAACGGATTTTGCATTCGTTTCAATAGAAATTCGCGGGCAAGTAAAAGAACTTGTTCGTCCTCAAACATTTGGTGACCCCGACGTGATCACACGTCCAGCAATCGACAATTTCAAAGGAGAGCCAGCCGCTGCGACAGCTTCGAAGAAGACCTAGCTACATCGGCAACTTCGAAGAAGACCTAGCTACATCGGCAACCTCGAAGAAGATATTCGCCACAGCATGGAGAATCGGGAGCAGTGCTTGCAGCAGCTATCACTGCAACAGGATGTAACTAGCAAGGAGTTGGAAAGGCTTATTTCTAACTATAACAAGGATTCAGCAGATCGGAAAACTATCAGTTATCTTCATGCACGACTGACCAAGCAGGAGGAAATCTGGGATCAGTTTTCTGCAGTAAACGACGAATTGAAAGATCTAATGGCGGAGTTTCCAGACCATCCGTACTTCGTCAAGCGGTTTTTCGACGTAGTGCAGCACGAATATTGCAAAATAAAAACGGCAATAAACCAACGGATCGCTAACCTGCAGGATCCGCCAGCATCAACATCCGACGACGATGAATCAGCCAACAAGTTGCCTGCAAGTGAAGAAACGCTACAGTCAAGCAATAACGTTTCGGTTCTTATCAGACAACAAGAGTCGAAGATACGAGCTGTTGAACACATAATCAGCGGCATCAACTTCATCGAACAGACGAAATCCAAACAATTCTGCGAGATGAAGATCAACACCATCAAAAGATATTGGGAGGACATACGACATTGTCATGACACTATATGGAAATGTGCGGCTGATCCAACCAGTGCCGGATACTCCGATGCAAGGTATTTTAGCATCGAAGAACGTATACAGAACGTCTTAGTTTCGCTGGCAACTTGCCTCGAAAAACTAGTCTTTAACTCATCATCGATCGCAACACTTCGTCCTCACGTGAAATTACCACATATGACGGTTCTGAAGTTTGACGGTGACTATTCGAAATGGAAATCATTCCACGACTTATTTCGGCAGATGATACACGAGCAGCAATTGGGCGATGCTCAGAAAATGTGGTACCTGAAAACTAATCTTTCCGGTGAAGCAGAAGGTCTAATTCGACATCTTCCAACTACGGATGAAAACTACAATACCGCCTGGGAGATCCTGAAGAGTCGCTACAACAATCAGCGACTTATGGCTACAACATTACTGGACAAATTGATGTCACAGCCAGCAACAACAATCGAATCAACCTCTGCCATAAAAAAATTGCATGACCTTACCACAGAATGCCTGCAAGGTCTAAAAAATATTAAGATAGACATAGCAACGTGGGATCCTGTGTTACTTCATATTCTAGTAAAGAAGCTAGACAAGACAACGCGTAGTCTATATGAACAGACATTAACGGAACCACGGGAACTACAAACGATGGACGCTTTCCTGACATTTTTAGAACGTCGATTTCAAGCCCTCGAAGCACTGGGCAACGACTCTAACAAGATGCAGAATCGAAACAAGCCATCATCAACCAAATCATTCACTCTGACGTCTAACAAAGAGAGTGCATCTGACTCTTGTAAAAATTGCAGCGGAAGTCACAAAATCTTCGCCTGTGAAATTTTTAAACGTTTAGCCGTACCAGAGCGAATAGCCAAGGCAAGACAATTAAAATTGTGTTTGAATTGTCTACAAGACGGACATATCGCCAGTCAGTGCACATCAAGAACGTGTTTGAAATGTAACAAGAAACACAACACTCTTTTGCATTTAAACAACATCAACCATAGCAAACCAGATTCAGCATCCTCGACTACACTTGTTAATAGAACCGTCTCTAAGACAGAGAACTCTAAGTCAGCATCAGTAGATCAATGTATTTCCGACGACAACAATTCAGTTACTTTATCTACGGAGACCTCATCATCAGAAGGATCACTCGTGCTATTAAGCACTGTACTCATCAAGGGTATGAATCAAAAGGGACAAGTACTGGAACTAAGAGCCATTCTTGACAGTGGCTCACAGATCAACATTATAACTGAAGCCGCCTCGAAGAAATTGGGACTTCAAAAAACACAATCAACTACTTGCATTCGAGGATTGGGTGGAACAGCACAACAAGCTCAGCACCGAATCAACCTGTTATTGCAATCCAGAATAACAAATTTTTCAAAGAACGTTGATGCGGTCGTAGTACAGCAAATAACTTCACCGCAACCAGCACAAGCTCTGAAGACAGCTACTTGGACAATACCAAAAAATATTCAACTTGCGGATCCAGCTTTCGATCGACCAGGCCCTATCGACATGCTTATTGGGGCCGAAATTTACTACGACCTACTCTCCGTTGGCCAAATTCGACTAGCAAAGAACCTGCCAATACTACAAAATACGGTTTTTGGATGGGTAGTTGCAGGTAAACTAGAGGCGACAGTACCAAAACGCGTCATGTGCGGAATCTTCAGTACCGAGGATGCCAATCTCAACGAACATATGGAGCGATTTTGGCGACTAGAGGAGACGGAAGTAGAAGGGTCTACAATGACAACGCAAGAGCTGAAGTGTGAAACTGAATTTGCTCAAAATACAAAAAGAACCAATGAGGGACGATTCGAAGTCAAATTACCATTTCGACAGACTTCGAACAAATTGGGCTCCTCAAAGGACATTGCACTTCGTCGTTTTCTTCAACTGGAACGAAAATTCACTAAAGATCCTGAGCTCCACACCCAATATCGGCAGTTCATGAACGAGTACCAGCAGTTGGGACACATGAGTGAAATCAACCCATGGTCTATTCCCGAACCACATTGTTTCCTGCCACATCATTGTGTTTTCAAACCAGAAAGCACTACTACTAAGGTCCGGGTAGTGTTCGACGCCTCGGCCAAAACTTCGTCAGGTGTCAGTCTAAACGAAATATTATGTACTGGCCCAACCATTCAAAATGAGTTATTCACTATTCTTGTCCGCTTTCGGATGCCTAGATTCGTTTTTACGGCCGACATAGAGGAAATGTACCGTCAGGTCATGATATCCGAAGAAGATAGAAGATATCAGATGATTCTTTGGCGTAACAATCCAAGTGAAAAGCTGAAATACTATCAACTGAATACCATCACGTATGGTACAACGCCCGCTCCTTATTTGGCCACCAAGTGTCTACAACAGTTATCTCGTCAATCAGCTCAGCAATATCCATCGGGTGCGGCAGCACTAGGACAGGATTTCTACATGGACGATGTAATGTCAGGCGCAAATAGTTTACCAGAAGCGGCAGAAAAGATAGAGCAATTACAGAAAATACTAATCCCCGCTGGTTTCAAGCTACGTAAATGGTGCACAAACAACAAACGCCTACTACAGACCATTCCAGCTGAGGATCACGCCCTGCAGCTCGACCTTACAGATGAAATCGAGGGACAGATCAAAACGCTGGGCTTAATTTGGTTACCCAAAACAGATGAATTTAAAATCAAGAGCCCGGAGAACGAATCCACTAAAGTTACAAAAAGAGCAGCACTATCCGACATTACTAAATTATTTGACCCACTCGGACTAATGAGTCCAGTTACTATCACCGCTAAGATGTTCCTGCAGAAGCTATGGCAGCTCAAATTAGATTGGGATGCTGCACTTCCCATGGCGTTACATTCAGAGTGGCTAAAGTACCGCACAGGCTTACAAGAGCTAAATAAGATCAACATACCGCGTCACGTCTTCGGTGGTAAACAACCGCAAGGTACACAACTTCATGTTTTCGCAGACGCTTCTGAGAAAGGATATGGCGCAGTAGTCTACTTCAGGGCAATTCATGCAGATGGAATTCGCACAGTACACATCTTATGTGCGAAGTCAAGGGTAGCGCCACTGAGAACTATAACCTTACCTAGATTGGAGCTATGCGCCGCAAAACTAGCAGCGGAACTTGCCCACCGAATCAAACAGGACTTAAAAATGGCGGATCAAGCGTGTTTCTACTGGACTGATTCAGAAATCGTATTAAACTGGATAAACGCGGAAGCATTATCTTTCCATACTTTCATTGCAAACAGAGTAGCTGCCATCCAGCAACTGTCCTCACCAGGTCAATGGAGACACGTCGAATCGAAACTCAATCCGGCAGATCTTGTATCTCGTGGTATTGCACCAGAGAAACTAAAAAATTGTTTACTTTGGTTTTATGGACCAACCCTTCTTCATGGATCAGCGGAAAACTGGCCAGGAAAACACGAAGCGACGAAAATTGAACTGGAGAAAAAACGTTCAAAAATGGTATTGTCAGTGGTACAACATAAGACGTGTTTCATACATGAAATTGATCACAGAAATTCATTCAAACGCCTTCAACGAATCGTGGCTCTCGTGTTACGATTCATTAAAAATATTCGAACATCAAGCAGCAGCAAACGTTCACAATCTCATCTAACAGTGGAAGAATTGGAGGATTCATTGATGACCATAATCAAGGACGCTCAGCTCAATGAATTTAGAGAATCCATTCAGCTTTTGAAAACTACCAAGCAGTTAAGAAACAGTGATCCATTATGCAGTCTAAGTCCATTTCTAGACGAAGCTGGACTGCTACGAGTTGGAGGACGTTTGGAATTGTCTGACTTAAACTACGATGTCAAGCATCCAATCATTTTACCATATGCACACTACATAACAAAATTAATCTTCCAAGAACTCCACATGCAGCATCTTCATGCCGGGCCGCAGGCCTTATTAGCTATAGCTCGACAAAAATTTTGGCCAATTAAAGGCAAAACTATAGCAAGATCAACCACACTAAATTGCGTAAGATGTGCCAGAGCCAAGCCAAAATTGATGACACAACTTATGGGAGATCTACCCGCCACTAGAGTACAACCAGCAAGACCGTTCGTGAATGCCGGTGTCGACTTCGCAGGACCCTTTTGGACGCACTTTAAGATCAGAGGAAAGCGGCCACAAAAAACGTACTTAGCCGTCTTTTGCTGTTTTGTTACAAAAGCGACACATCTGGAGGTGGTGACTGACCTTACAACCGAAGCTTTCATTGGCGCTCTTAAACGATTCATCGGTAGAAGAGGACACTGCAGGAACTTATATTGTGACAATGCCACTAATTTTGTCGGTGCGAAGAATCAATTAACGGAGTTAAAGGAAATTGTATACAAGGAAAAAGCAAAACAGCAAATAGTCAATTTCTGTACGCCAAAAGGAATCGACTTTCATTTCATCCCACCACGATCGCCTCACTTTGGCGGACTCTGGGAAGCCGCTGTCAAGTCTGCCAAACATTTTTTGGTCAGAAATCTTACGCCCGCTTCCCTTACCTATGAAGAAATGGAAACAGCAGTAATTGAAATTGAAGCGATTTTAAACTCGCGACCACTTACGCCACTTTCGTCGGATGCTAATGATCTTACAGCGCGGGCGCCAGGACATTTTTTAATTGGCGAACCACTCACCAATGCAATAGACGCTCATGCACAAGTAAGACAAACCGGTCTGTGCCAAAGATGGAAGCTTATCAACGACATCAAACAAAAATTCTGGCAGCGATGGTCAACCGAATATCTAACAGAACTCCAACATCGTTACAAATGGAAGCAGCGCTGTGAAAATATTACACCTGGCATGCTAGTCGTTATTAAGGAGGATAACCTTCCAGTCCTTAAATGGCAATTGGGTAGAGTTCTGAAGGGCATAAAGGGCGCCGACGGTTTAATCCGAGTAGCTGATATTAGAACATCGACAGGAGTACTGAGAAGACCAATACATAAATTGGCACCACTACCAGTAGAGACTGAAAGTGAAGAAACAGACGGCATCTCTAGGAGCAACTCATTACGAGCCAACAAACACAAAATTACGGAACCAGTCAATTCAAACGGAACCGCCGAAGATGTTCAACCTAGCTCCAGCACAACTATACAAACCTCACGGATCAAAAGTCGAAGAATCTGCAATTCACCTATCAGCTTACTATTATGGACGATTCTTATCCTTCCCGTTTTAACAAGTTCAGTGAAGGTCACACCATTTAAAACATCTCCAGGTTTATACTTTGAAAGTTTAGGAGCAGCGAACCTGGTATTGAACGAATGGAACCTCGTGGTACACTACAATCTGACACCTTACTGGGAAGAGAGCCGCGCCATACGAACAGGGGTGAACAAACTCCACAACATATGTCAACACATGCAAGATAATCCCTTATGCGCCTCCACAGCAATACAATTTAACCAAATGTGGAACGACATTGAGAACAACAATGAGGTGTTGCGACCCACACTTTATGCGAAAACGCGAAGAGGAAGAAGAGGAGCACTCAACTTAGTTGGTAACATTGCCAATTCACTATTTGGAGTGCTAGATGCTGATTACGCCGCAAAAATGACTGATATCATCAAGGACATGAAGGGCAATGACGAGTATTTGCTCCAGTTATTGAAAAATCAAACTTCAATCATCGACTCAACTACAAATATAATGATGAAAATGGAGAAATCTACTAGTCTGAGCCTGGATCACCTAAACACCGCATTAAACGTGACCATGGAGCGAATGAACAAAATTACGAAAGACCTATGGAGCCAAGAAGCAGCTCAGACGTTTTCAGCAATATCAGTACAGCTACTCTTGACAACAAGCAACTATCAAAGAGTACAAGCGATGATATTAGACGTCCTCATCGACACTCATCAAGGAAAAATCAACCCACAACTGGTAGCACTAGAGCAACTGCTTCACGAATTAATGGCGATCAAGGACGACCTACCTCCACATCTAAGACTACCAGCAAAACCAGGAAATTTGTTGGAGCTCTACAATATTATGACCATTGAAGCACGCATCGTCGGTGAAAGCTTGATCTTCAGACTGAAACTTCCACTTTTCTCCGATGAACAGTTCGAGCTACTACATGTTGTTCCGGTGCCAACTGTCATCAATCAAACAGTTGTGATAGTGCAGACTACTACGAACTATTTAATCACCAATCTAAATCGTGACCAGTATTATCCGATGTCTGATCAGGAACATACCACCTGTCGCAGAGCACCAAGCTTGAACTATATCTGCAAACAACTGCATCCCCTCTACAGAAAAGGATCTTCAATAAGCGCCTGTGAAATGAGTTTCATCAGTCATACCACGGATAGAACCAAATGCACAATAGCTAAAATGGAAATGCCTACTAGATGGATTCAGCTATTGAACCCCAACCACTGGATTTACTTTGTAAAACAGATGGTTGACTTGAATGTTGTTTGCGATAACTCCGTATCGCGACTAACGTTAGAAAACTCTGGCATCATAGAGTTACACAGCGACTGTGCTATCAAAGAAGAACTTGTCACAATACAGGCACATAAGTTGTTTCCAAGTTCGTTCAACACGGCATTTGTACCAACCAGAAATGTCACTGAATTTATCATAGCAACACGCGACGCCGACCTCAGCAATAACATAAGTTCAAAAGAAGCCTTCACGAGGAACCTGGAAGAGCTAAGACAAAAAATAAAGGATCTGCAACTCCACGAAGAACTAGATGTCAATGTAGATCCAAAAGATATCCATCACTTTACGCTAGGCTATATTGCTTTGTTTAGCGTTATAACCATCACGACATACCTTCTATGGCAACATAAAAGAAAATCATGTCGCTCAACTGCTCCAGCGATCCCAGTTCCCCGACCGCGGTCACAAGCAACAGCAGTACCAGCTTTCACCTTTACAGTGGACCAGGAATAACTGTTGACCAAAGATCAACGCGGGGGAAGATGTTCAATGACCCATTGAACGATAAGTACATCCGGCCGCATCGTACAATTAATCATAAGCATGAAATCAAAATCAAATTCAACTTTTCGATCAAATTACGTATAAAAATCTCAGGTGTACAAAATGCACATATTC
Organism: Beris chalybata; assembly: GCA_949128065.1. NCBI lineage: Eukaryota > Metazoa > Arthropoda > Insecta > Diptera > Stratiomyidae > Beris > Beris chalybata. Next base: position 73,046,785 of record OX421894.1, on the reverse strand, counting down.
AAGTTTTCGGCTATTGCCCTTTGCAATAAGCTCAGGTGTGCATTATGCACACATAGCAATTTCTGAAGGTGATATGTCCAACGACCTGTACATATCACCTGTTAACATAAAATGCCTTTAAGAATGTAAATATTGCAAAATAAGCATTTGTAATTAGTATATAAGATTTTAGAAATATTAATAAAGTTGTTAGTCAATTTCAAATCGCGATCGGTGTTATTAGTACGACCTCCCAGTTTCCCAGTTACACCTTATCCCAAACCTACTCCAAGGCGACAGTGAGTGAAGTGCAAGTGCAAACAGAAATAGTTTTCATATCATAGTTGGAAGGTGTACATCGGTATTGTACCGAAGTACATAAACATAAACAATTGAACGGATTTTGCATTCGTTTCAATAGAAATTCGCGGGCAAGTAAAAGAACTTGTTCGTCCTCAAACAATAGGGATAATGAACGAAAAGGAGGAGCTAGATATTTAAAAAATGAGTATTATAAAAATATTGGACTTAAAAAAGGGTGCGCAGATGAATATAAAATTAATAGGAAAATGAGAGATTTCATTAATTTATGGGGAAGAACATTAAAATTTTTATTAGGAGCAATGGATGATGAAGATGCTGCAATGGTAGAACCTCATTTTCAAGCCATAGAAAAGAATCAAATAACGTTACATGAAAATCAAAATAAACTTGTGAAGCAAATTAATTCATTTGAAAAACAAATTAAAGCCATTGAAGCAAAAATTAATAGAAATCACGAAATAATTAAAGACAATATTAATAAATTGCATAAAGAAGCCAACTATCTACAGAAAATTCAATTTCAAAAAGAATGTGAGAATATAATTTTATCCAACATTAATATTTTAAATAGAAACATTGAGAAATTAAAAGAAATAATATTAAATTCAAAACTCGATACACTCAGCAGACATATTTTAGAAGATGAGAAAATAGATAAGATCCATATTACTATTGAACAGTATTCAGATATTAAATGTACAATAGCTTTAAGAAAAAACAAAAAAGTCGTAATAATTAGTATTCCACAATATACATAGTGACGAAGAATATAAAGAATTAATAATCGAACCAATTCCTAACAATAATACAATATGCAATTAGTAAATAAAATTAAAAATGTATTAAGTTTCCAAAATATATTTTATCATCCAACAAAATATAAAAAAGATTTAAGATGGGTAGAAGCAAAGACAATAGACTCTATAAGAGGTCTCAAGGCATTAAAATCGAACAAAAGAGCTTTCAGATCAGTGACACGATGAGCGGTTATTGAAAAAAACTTTTGCAAACTGCCTAGCTACCCTGTTCACAAAACTGCCAAATGCGGTTTCCTTGGAGATCGTAAAAGGGGAAGTTTCTTTGCATTGTTGCCTTTTTCCACACATTTTCATTTTGATTTGCTGTTCTAGATTGCATTGGAATTGAATATTTTGAGTCTTTTTTTTTTAGTTTTCCGATAATCGAAGTAAAAAAAATGGATCTTGTCAATCAAGTCGATAGTATCGCAAACTAAACTACTCGGAGGTCGCTAGTATAACACAGAAGAAAAAAATCTACCAGTGGTCGTGTTGGACGATGGATGGAGGATAGAAAATAGTGAATGAAAGATGGAGGATGGGAGATGGTGGATAGAGAATGGATGATGGTGGTTGGGGGATGGTGGATGGACGAAGGTGGATAGAGGATGGTGGATGAATTATAGAGAATGGAGGATGGGAGATGGTACACAGAAGATGTAAAATGATGGATTGAGGATGATGGATGGAGGATGAATGGATGTAGGATGGAGAATGGGGAAAAAACGCGATATGATATTCGCTGTCTGAAACCGGATCATAATAAAATTTTGAAACTCAACGAACAAGATAAGATCTTGAAAAAAATTAAGAAACACAAAGTGCCGAAAAAACTGAATACGACGAGAGAAAACAGACATTTTATTGTGAGTTTTTTATTGTAGGTGTACTAGGCTAGATAGGAAACAAATTTTTGAGTGTGGCAGTGGCGTACGGGGGTTGGGGTTTAACAATTTTAGATTACGGTTATTCACGAAGTGATTGCATTAGATAAATAAAATTCGGTTTGTGTATAAGGGTTGACTAATGAAGTTTGCTGAAGATAACATTTTTTATGAGAGCAGTGGAGCATGAAAGTGGTGGGATAAGAATTTTTCTTAAAAAATCACGACTCATTTTTCAAGAACAGTGTGAGATAGATTCTTCAATTTTTTACCAGAAGTAGGTCCCTAATAGAACATTTTTTTGACGTAGAGGCCCAATTAGAAAACAAACTTCGCATTTTTATTTGAAAACTCAGCAATACTGTGGAACATTTTTTCTCTCAAAATATAACAAGGAATCACTCATGAAAAAAAAACTAAGGGCCGTTATTACGACCTTCAGTTAAAATTTAGCCACAACTTTGACTGTAAGTTTCGTATAAGCATCTGTCAGTTAAAGTTTCAGTTAGAACGTTACTGACGATCGTTGGAACGGGCATAAGTATATATCATTATTATTTAAATCATTTTGATATGATTGTGTTTGATGATTGGAACATTCATTTGGTGGTATATGTGAACTTTTGATCTTGGCTACTAGGGTAATTGCATTTTGCAAATGCCAGATAAAACAATTGGTTGTGATTAGATTTTGTGATTGTTCAAGCTGTCTGCTTTCATGAGTTTTTCAAATAATTGTTTAGTGAAATGAGTAGTTCTTCGGAAAAAAAATAAGTAATTTTCATTGCTAAGCGAAAACGGTATGAGCATTGTTGCATAGCTGGTTGCACAATCAACCCTAGTGATGACAAAATAAAACTGTACCGTTTTCCTAAGTGCGAAAAGATTCGAGCAAAATGGGTACGAATTTGCAAAATAAGCACTAAAGATGCTGGAAAAAATATGTTTGTGGTAAGCATTTCCAAAATAATTTTATATATCGCAAAAAACTTAGTTCTGGTGCTATACCGGACCTTAATTTATATAAGGACAACGTGTCTGAAGATCAGTGTGCAAAGAAGAAAAATAGAATAAGGCATTGTTCTTTATCGAATTGTGATGGAAACAGTACAACGTGCAAGTTGTTTAAGTTTCCGGAACGACCAGATATTCGTCGTAAATGGATGATATCGTGCAATATTCTGGAAAATACAAAGGGGAAACTTTTTTGTCAAAAAATCTTTCATGGTAAGGATATTGGACTAAACAAAATTCTACTCAATGCCATTCCTTCTTTAAATTTGCCAAAGAGTGAACGTGTTTTCGATTATGATGAAAATACTGATGAAAATATTAATGATTATTCTGAAATTTTGCAATCACCTGAAAATATTTTAAAAGAAACTTGTAGCAGTACAACTTCATGTCAGTTAAATACTTGCGGTGCAATCTCGCCGAATATTTCATTATTGGAATATTCTATGTTGTAGAATCAGATATGTTAGATGAAGGTCTCGTATGTAAACGATGTTTGAAGAATGAGAGAAATGTGGTCTACTACAGAAGGAAATATTTTAAACTGCTTAAAAGAAATAAGGAATTGGAGGAGCAAAATATTAACCTACTCAACGAAATGAAGCACTTAAAAAAAATTTCGAATTGTTTTGAATATGTCGATGAAAACGCAAAAGAGTTCTGTAAAATGCTTTTAACCGAGCGATCAAAAACTACAGAATGGACCGATAAACAGAAACTTCTTGCACAAAATATTAGTTATAAGTCTAGTTCAGCTTATATTTTTATGCGTGACAATTTAGGTTTTACCCTTCCCTCTAAGGCATCGTTGTATAGGTGGAGTCCATTAAAAAAGTTGCATCCGGGTTTTAATATGGATTTAATAACGAATTTGAAAAATGTTGTTAAAGATATGGACGAATTTACGAAAGAAGCTGTACTAATATTTGATGAAGTAAAAATTCGGAAGGAATTGGTATATGACCCATTTGTTGATCAAATAGAAGGGGTGGTGGATTTTGGCAATGGAGATCGCAGTAACTTTGTAGGGAAAACTGTTTGTGTTTTCATGATAAGAGGTCTGCTAGCTAATTGGAAATATATTGTTAGTTATTTTGTATCGAAATAAGCTATTGTTGGAGATCAACTTGAAGACATTATACGACAAAACCTGAATATCACTTTGAATATTGGTCTTAAGATTCGAGCAATTATTTGCGATCAAGGATCCAATAATCGGAAATGCTTTAAACTTATGGGAGCGACGAAAGAAACCCCGTATTTCGTATTTAATGAAAAAAAAATTTATTGTATTTTCAATGTTCCACATCTAATCAAATATTTTAGAAACACACTTTTGGAAGGAGACATCGAAACTGAAAACGGTGCTGTTAGTTGGAATGTGATTAAAGAGTTTTTCCAATTAGATTCCACTGCGATTGTTAAAATGTGTCCTAAATTAACAAAAAAAATCTGCCAACAGTCTGGGCGCAACTTTATTATTTTTCCGGCAGAAGTTCAGAATGCGTTCAATTCGGGGATGCGGTGTATGTTACTGTGTGACTGAAAACCTAACAAAAAGTTCGGGAAGCGGTTAGAAAAGGGTGTAAAATATGAATTAAATAATTGAATCATATTCCGGGATGCGGTCTAGAGGTTGAAAAAAACAAAACTTAAAAATAGGTGATTATTAAACAAGCCTGGGGAAGTGAAAAGATATTCGACATCTGATCAGACCTGAGAAACATAGTGGAATTCATGAAAAAGTATACAACCAGTTTACACCCTCTTTGGGGTCGAATTTCAAAAAATCTTGAAAACACATTCTAGGTATTCATATGAAGAATCCGTAGAATACAAATGAACTCAATATTTGGAAAGACCTAGTAGATATGACGAAAATCGTGAAAATATATGCATTTTATATATACTGATAATTTTTTTTTGCCCCCCCTTCTGAACGCCAATGAATATTCGATTTTTTTTTATCAGAATTACTTTTCTGGTTAATTTACATATACGTACCGAGTTTCAACTTTCTAGCATAAGCCGTTCTAAAGTTAGGAAAAACACCCCCCACCACCGTACCATACTACCCCTACAAAAAAATTTATTTTTCCACCATGCCACTACTATAGCTCTATCTAAATACCAAGTTGTAGCTTCTTATCATTAAAGATTCTTAAGATATAAGCATCGGAGCTTTTTCTGTGTCACCCTTCCCCACCCTCACCCTCTACACCCACACCCCCAAAACTTATTCCCCCACTATGGTTTTGTTAGGCCTACTTCTGGTAAAAATTTGAAGCATCCATCTTACACTGTTATTGAGATATGAAACGTGTTATTTTTGAAAAATTGTTATCCCCTCCACTTACGTACTCCCCCGCCCCCTTCAAAGATTTTACTTTAAGCAATCTTTATTTATCAAGCTTTATTATATCCAAACCGAATTTTGTTTTTCTGGTGCCTCTGGTTTGGGAGATATCGTAATGTTAAGTATTTCACCCCCTACCCCCGTACGCCACCACTCCCACCCAAAAATTTTGTTTCAATCTACTCTCCTAGTATAACTACAGATATTTGTTAAGTTTTAATTGCTTGCCATTAACGGTTTAGGAGATATAGATTTTAGAATGTGCAGATCTCCACTTTTTTGCGTTTCGGACGCATTGCTTCCTCCTCCACTCCCACACTCCTTCACCCATATCATCAATTTTTTTGCAAATGGGTCCACTATCAAAGTTTTATAGAAATTCCAAGTTTCAGTCTCCTAACATAAGCGGTTGCTGAGATCTAGAAACCAAAATTTTTCGTCTAAAACGCTTTCCGCACCTTCCCCCTCACACCCCCACCCCTGAAAATAATGTCAATTCATGGGTCTACCCAGTCTATTCCTAGAAAAAATTTAAATTTAATAGCTCCACTGGCTTGAGAGCTACGAGCCTTCAAAGGATTTTGGCGGTCGACGCACGGCGTACGGCGTTCGGCGGGCAGACGGAGTGAAAATTTTTATTGCTTTTTTCGTGTCTACTAGTCATGAAATGTACACAAAAAAATTTTGATTGCAGCAAATTTTTTTTTTTTGAAAATCAATAACAATACTGTATTATTACTAATAAAGTAAAACACATTTCTCCCGGGACTTTTGATAAAATGCGGGTTAAATATGCAACGCAAATTTTCAGCAGAAGCCTATCTGCAGGTATACATGTATGCAGTTAAATTTATTTTCTCATTTGCAATCCCAAAATGCACTTTCCACTGCAGAATACCTTTCAACGCTTGATAAAATTCTTGACTGTCTGAACAGCAGAAACGTTTCTGAGCGAAACATGTATAAATCTCCTTTTAAACGCAATAATGAAGTAGCAATCTTTTTGAAGGATTCTATAATTTATTTAGACAAAATTAAACTTAAGAAAAGAAGAAATAATTATTGCATAAATGGATTGATGCAATCAATACAAGCCATTTTGTTGCTGGGAGAGGAGTTATTTTCTTTTGAAATGGAAGTTCATTATTTATTAACTTCGCGGTTGAATCAAGACCCAATAGAAAACTTATTTTCTCAAATTAGGGCTAAAGGCGGAAATAATCAAAATCCTTCAGTATTTGAATTTAATCACTTAATTGCAAAAATTATGTCAATGCGTATATTAAGCTCCTCATTTGGAAAAAACTGTGAGGATGATGAGGATGTGCAATTGGACTGGATCGAAAGTAGTGTTGTGCAGCAAATAGACGCTAATGACATAGTTAATATAGGTAATATTAATTGTCAAGAAACAGACGAACCAAATACCCTTAATTCTGTGATTTTTCATGGTATTACTACAAATTCTACAGATTTTCTTCTTGAAAGCGCTAGTCGACGTTACTTTGTCGGATACGCACTTTTAAAGACAATAATAAGAAAATTTAATTGTCATTCCTGTGCTAGTAGCATGATAAAATCAGGTGAGTTACTTTCTTTGCCGAGTGAATTTTTGCTTTCAAACAAAGATTACTCTAATACGACATTGACTGAACAAATGTACTTGCAAGCACCATCAGATAATTTTTTCAAAATATGTGAACTCCATTTTGATATTTGTAAAGAATTTTTCTCTCAATATCTATCAGCACTCAATATAAAAAAAAAAAAATTTAAAATCTGTCTAGAAAAAACAAATGAAAATTTTCCTCTCTGGTTTGATAAGTGTAATCCATGTATTGAACATCGAAAATTTGTTCTAGACTTTGTAAGGACGGAAATCTTAGGGTAAATTTCCGCTTACAACAACGACCATGTTAAGAAACCGAAAATACCGAAAAGCATGGTATAATATGAACTTCATGTATTTTTTTACATATGCGATATAATTCGCAGCCAGTGCATGTTCTGGTCCGTATATAGGCCAAAACGATCGAACACAAATTGTCTAGTTGGCGGCGTAGTTAGTAGCCGCGGGTCGAGCCTAAAAACTCCTCCCAAAGTGAAAACTAACGCCATGCCCGAGAAATCGACCTATGGCTTGGGTCTGTGGCTCTTGTGAGTTCGCCAAACATAGTCTCGAAAGTCTCGACGGTAGAGTACGGCTTGCCCCGGCCATGCCAATCTATTTAGGGTCTGTGGCTCTTGTGAGTTCGCCTAAAATATAGAACGGCCAACCGGTTACCGTGAATATTCACACACGGAGCCAAACTCAGCCAGCGCAAGCGACGGAGGTCCAGGCAAAGCAGCGATACCGTGAGCACCAGACGAGCGGCACCGAGGACAACGCAGACGACGCAGCGGGACCCTGACGACGCAACAACGAGGCAGCGACGAAGAAGGCCCGCGTAACCGAGGTCCGGAGGAAGCACCGCTACGCAACGCATGGAGCAACGCAACGGCACGACGACGCACAACGCAGCACAGCACTCAGGGCAAAGGGCAGCGCAACGCCACGACGACGCACAACGAAGCGCAGGTCAGCAGAGTAACGCTACACCATGAGCAGCGCCGCGCACAGGACAACGCAACGCCACGCACCGAGCAACGCAACGACGGTACACGAAACGCGCAAAGCAACGCAGCAACGACACTCAGAGCAAATAACGCACAGAGCAACGACGACGCACAGAGTAATGCAACGCGCAGAACTTCGACACACTGAGCAACGCGGCAACGCACCGAGCAAAGCAACGCACAGAGCAACACAGAGCAACGCAGCACAACGCGACACACCGAGCAACGGCACAGAGAGCAACGACACTCACGGAGCGACGACACGCAGAACAACGCAGAACGACACAACAGAAGCAACACACAGAGCAAAACGCGCACAGAGCCGCGCCACATCCAGAGCAACGGTACGCACAGATCAAGACAACGAAGGAAGCTACGCACGTATAGAGTAACAAACACGTAGGGCAACAGAGCAACGCAACGCGCAGACCAACGACACGCAGAACAACGCAACACAGCACAAGTTGGACCGGAAAGGACGTAACGAAAAAGGACACAAGCATGAGGTGACGCACAGAGACCGAAGGAAGGCAAGCAGAGGCGTGCCAAGAGCCGAGCTACAATCAGCCACGGACAGTACGACGAACAACGCCAGAACTACGGGAAACAATCGCAAGAAGAAGGCAAGCACCGCAATGCACCAGGAGCGACGTAGACAGGGGATGTCGAAGACATTGAGCACAAGAAGCGCCAGGCGACACCAAGGGACGTAGACAGGAGGGGTCGAGGCAACACAGAGGGACAAGAAGCAAAGCGGGAGGATGCCGAGTCAAGCGAGCAACATCGAACTTGTGAGAACCATAGACAAAACGGAACGACGCCAGTCAGCGCAATGCGGCGTAGCAAATGCCACAAGAAACGCACGAAACAACGCAAAGCACCCGAGAAGTACCGAGCCGAGCAGCAACGAGAGGATAACGAAGTCAGAGACGTTATAGGACCGAGGAAACCGAAGACAAATTAGACAAATAATACTTAATACTTATTTGAATTTACCGAATTACATAATGAATTATAACCTTAAATATAATAAAATAGTTGAAGTCAAAACAAGAAATGTTTGTAACGAACCCCTGGCGCCCGATGAGCCTACCCCAGCAATTCGAGTCGTTACAACTTTATGCTACTTGTTCTGTTGTGAAAAAATTGCATTTGGAAAACTAAGGAAGCTGAAGATATAACTAAAAGTTCTAGACTGCGAGTGCTAAACCAATGATGGAAATGTATGTATGTGGTGTATATAAGAATTAATTATTAACATTACTAGCCGCGAACTGCGCTACGCTCACATTTGTATGGTGCTATACTACCGTTTCTCTCGTTGATCCATTGTTCCTGTTTCTCCCGTTGCTTATGTTGCTCCTGTTTTTCTGTTGCACCTTTTGCTTTCGTTGCTTCGGTTGCTTTCGTTACTTTCGTTGGTTCCGTTTTTCACGTTTCTCCCGTTGCTCTCGTTACTCCCACTACTCCGTTGTTAATTTCGTTGCTCCAATGATCCCGTTGCTCCCTTCATTCCCATGGTTTCTGTTGTTTCTGTTGCTTCGTTGTTCCCGCTGCTCTCGTTGCTTTATTGCATCCATTGCTTCAGTTGCTCGGTTTTTTCCGACGTGTAAACCGAAAGTACACTCATTTGTTTGTGTCGCTCCCCACCTATTGTAATATCGTTTTACTAAAACAAAACGCAAGTCCGCGAAGCGTTCGATATATCAGCGAAGATTCGTCGTAATTGGAATGATATAGGAAAGCACTTGGGACAAACAAACCAACAATTAGAGCAACAGGGTACTAAAATTGGTAAAAATATTAAAATAAGAGAATTGTTTTTGACTCTATCGGTACCAAACTTCACAGGCACCATCGCGAGACTATTTTACATGTTCCCTGAAAATGATATCGGTTGAGCGGCTTAGGAACTTGTACATTGAACATACCTTCATACATACATATAAACATAATCCTTTTTTTATATACCTATATAGATTAATTAGTTAATTAATTAAAATTAATATAATACTTAATATTTTGAACATTCGTATCTTCCTTATTAATTACTTTATTAGGTACTTTAAACTCTCTTAATTATTAATATAAAACTTGACTTATTTATTTTTGCACTACCTCTTATACCGGTGCGCTGTATTGAGTGAGAAGCACTGGGGGTTAAGGTAGATATTAGGTATTAAGCCTAATATTATCATACCTGAATGTGTTTGTTGATATGGTAAGTATTTTTTAGCTTATTTAGCCCGGCGCCAGTTTTGTCTCCAGCTTCTTGAGCTGAGAAAGTATACCGGAAACGGGGCATTTATCTTGTTCATTTCACTGAGTTATGGGGCGGTACTGTTCCAAAAATAAACTAGACATTTCATATTTTTTCATTTTTGAATATTGTAAGAGAAAGTCAGTATTAAGATATACATGGAATGGTAGTGTTTCAAGCGTTGGAAGCGGTAAAGCTCGCAGTTCTGCGTTTCCTTCCAGCTCTTTTCTTCGTGATGTTGGTTGCGCACGAATTGACTCGCTCCCATCTAGCGGTCGACGTCATATCCTGTAAGGAAGGGAAAAGCCTATGTGCTACGAAAGCGGGTATTGAAGTTGATCTCAGATCGGGTATCTCCGCTGTCTTGAGTGGATCCTTTGGACGAGTACTCCTTGGAAGTGAAATCTTGAGGTCCTCGGTATCACAAAAGCAACACTGCATATTTCTCCGGTAGCAGGACAAGCTAATTTCCATCAGTCCGGCCCCGGTTCTCACGAGTTATGTTTCCGTATGTGAATTCCGGAAGCTCGGGACCGGCTCAAGCATCCAAGGAAAACGAATAGCGAGTTCACCTTCCTGTTCCCTTCAAAGTTTAAAACTTTGGAAGAAATTTCTCATTAAAGACGTGTTGAAGTGAAATGGCTGACGATAGCCGAGAAAGTTCGAAACAACCAGTAGAGTCTGCTCGCACGAACTCTTTATTTATGCAAACTAGACGAGAATTAAGAAACGTCACTTGAAGATAGCTCATAAACCTTGCGCCTGTCAAAAGCTTTGGACATGTTTACTCAACACGAGATCTGTCCTAATTCCTAGAAAAGAGGAAGTGGTCACGGCGAAGCCAAGACTAGCCGAACGTACGGCGAAAACCTATAAAGGAGACGAACCGCGATTGCGCGGGTCTCATTGTTGTCGGAACATGGAGTTGAAGTAAGAAAGAAAAAGTTGAAAACGAAGTGGGATCGTTACAATATTATGAGAAGCTGAAAACGAAGTGATATCGGAGCACGGAGTGAAGCAAAGGAGGGAAAACTGAAAACAGAGGTGGCGTAGTCGCGGAATTTTTGAGGTTACGGACGGCAGTTACGGCAGCGGCGGCTCTTTAAAGTCGCAGGTAAAACTGGACCCAATTTTCTTTGCTTTTTCTTACAGGTAGAGCCGCTGGAATCGGAGTCTCCCAGTCGGCGTAGAAGCGAGCAAGAAGGTTCGCTACGCGAGAAGTGGAAGATCGATAGCGCCGGAACACAATCATTTCCATACTTATTCCATGTCCATCGAATAGAGAATTTCATAATTTACAACCGTTAAAAGAGTGTCTCAACTTAAGGTACCTCGATAAAGATTCGATAAGGTCTTACCGAACTTATCTGGCGCACATTTCCCCAAGTTTTAACAGTAACAGCCAAGCACTAACAGTTGGTATAAGGCCTTATCGAAGCTGTTCTTGCTTTGGAAGTACGGAAGAAAAAAAAACGAAAAATTATTTTCACAATTTTTTTTACTTTTGTAAATTATTATAATTTTTTTAAATTCGAGTTAACGTTGTGCACTCTCGGTTTTGAGCTAAGGTCCGCCACACATAAATCCACTGCGCTGCACAATAGGCCAATCTTAAACATTCTCGTAATAGGGTTGAAGCCGAATCACTTGGAATTACACATGTCGAGCGAAGCTCTCTTCGAAACCTTCCTTCGTAAGTGTTACGGAAGCCTTAAGTCAAAAGTTCACAATTCTCCATAAGACTGTTGGTATTTCAATAAGGTCTTATAGAGGGTATTACCTAGGCTATTGCTTCTGATAGTTCAATCTTCTCTCGCAAGTCTTACGGAAGCCTTATCGAACTTAAAATGTCACAACCTGCGCACAATAGTCTTACCGAAGTCCTATCTTATAGCCTCCGGAAAATAAAAATGCGACATTTGTGTGCTAGTTGGGCCTTTACACCAACATCCTAAATAAAAAAAATTCTGGTCGATTAGGCATACTACTGGTAAAAATTGAAGAATCTCCCAAGTAACACAGATCTCTGTTTACGGGTTGTTGCAATGTTGTTACAGAACTTTCAACAGCAATTTGGTGGCGATGGAACAGTGAAACAACCACCTGGCAACGTTTTTACAACGTTGTGAAGTCAAAAGTGGGAGATAGAATGTAGCTGTGAGGACGTTGTAGCAAACCACCGAACAACCTTAAAACAGCAAATAAGTTGTCCTGACTAAATCTGCTTTTAAACAGCAAAAGAGTTGCGAATGAGATTCGAAAACAACGAAAAAGAAAAAAAAAAACTCTTTCTTTTCTACTACTTTTTTTCAATTCCTTTTTTCTTACACACCTTTTTTATAAAAATTTTTCCGCTCGTCGCGGCGCGGCGCTACTACTACAAATTTTTTTTTTATGTTATATATTACTTTATTAGTAATAATGCAGTATTGTTATTGATTTTCAAAAAAACAAAATTTGCTGCCCTCAAAATTTTTTTGTGTACATTTCATGACTAGTAGACACGAAAAAAGCAATAAAAATATTTACTCCGTCTGTCCGCCGTACGCCGTACGCCGTACGTCGACCGCCAAAAACCTTTGGAGGCTTTAAGCTCTCAAACCAGTGGAGCTATTAAATTGAAATTTTTTCTTGGAATAGACTGGGTAGACCGCTTGAATTGACATTATTTTCAGGGGTGGGGGTGTGAAGGGGAAGGTGGGGGAAGCGTTTTAGACGAAAAATTTTGGTTTCTAGATCTCAGCAACCGCTTATGTTAGGAGACTGAAACTTGGAATTTCTATAAAGCTTTGATAGTGGACCCATTTGCAAAAAAATTGATGATATGGGTGAAGGAGTGTGGGAGTGGAGGGAGAAGCAATGCGTCCGAAACGCAAAAAAGTGGAGTTCTAAACATTCTAAAATTTATATCTCCTAAACCGTTTATAGCAAGCAATTAAAACTTTACAAATATCTGTAGTTATACTAGGAGAGTAGATTGAAACAAAATTTTTGGGTGGGGGTAGTGGCGTACGGGGGTGGAGATTGAAATACTTATCATTACGATATCTCCCAAACCAGTGGCACCAGAAAAACAAAATTCGGTTTGAATATAAAACTTGATAAATCAAGATTGCTTAAAGTAAAATCTTTGAAGGGGGCGGGGGAGTACGTAAGTGGAAGGGATAAGAATTTTTCAAAAATAACACGTTTCATAACTCAATATCAATACAAGATGGATGCTTAAAATTTTTACCAGATGTAGGCCTAATAGAACCCTAGTAGGGAAAAAAAGTTTGGGGGTGTGGGTGTAGAGGGTGAGGGTGGGGAAGGGTGAGAATGAAAAAGTTCCGATGCTTTTATCTTAAGAATCTATAATGATAGGAAACTGAAACTTGGTATTTAGATAGAGCTTTAGTAGTGGCATGGTGGAAAAATAAATTTTTTTTTAGGGGTAGTATGGTACGGTGGTGGGGGGTGTTTTTCCTAACTTCAGAACAGCTTATGCTAGGAAGTTGAAACTCGGTACGTATATGTAAATTAACTAGAAAAGTAAAAAAAATTTTAATATTCATTGGCGTTCAGAAGGGGGGGGGGGGCAAAAAAAAATATCAGTTAATATAAAATGCATATATTTTCACGATTTACACCTAGAATGTGTTTTCAAGATTTTTTGAAATTCGACCCCTAAGAGGGTGTAAACTGGTTGTATACTTTTTCATGAATTCCACCATGTTTCTCAGGTCTGACCAGATATCGAATAACTTTTCACTTCCCCAGGCTTGTTTAATAATCACCTATTTTTAAGTTTTGTTTTTTCAACCTCTAGACCGCATCCCGGAATATGACCCAATTATTTAATTCATATGTTACACCCTTTTTTAACCGCTTCCCTAACTTTTTGTTAGGTTTTCAGTCACATAGTAACATACACCGCATCCCCGAATTGAACGCGTTCTGAACTTCTGCCGGAAAAATAATAAAGTTGTGCCCAGATTGTTGGCAGATTTTTTTTAAAGTACCTTAAGTTTTTTTCTGGAAACATCGATCGACTGTGGGTTCGAACCTAGGTCCTCTGAAGAGATTTTCGTACACGTACAAGTCGCAATGCGCTAGCCCGTTGCGCCACCGCAGTAATATATAAAAGATTGTTGTAACGCGATTATGTGTTCATGGACAGGAGCGTCCAAAAATAAGGAAAAGAAGTGGCAGGTTTCTAAAGACATACGAACTGATTTTTAATGTATGATTTTGTATTATGTTAAATATTGCCAATACATGAATGTTAAAATTAAGGCTGATGTACCGAAAATTAGCATAGAACAACGATTTTTCAGACCATGGTTCCCATTGGAGAACGTAGTCGACATGTGTCTTGTTGTCAACAACAAAGTTCGAGGGTCTCTCGGTAGTCTCTCATACTTTTTCTGTTTTTGCCGGTTTTTATGCACTTTTGGATGGCGTACAGCGTGATCTTTGGTCGGATTTTGACTCTGCTAATTTTCCTGAGTAGGTGGTAGAGTCACTGGACAGGGGTACGCAACTCGTGCATATTGATAAACTAGAACAAAAAACTCGGTGATTTTTCTGCTTGTTTTTCTGTTTTTTGCTGATTTTCCGCACTTTTGGATGGCGTACAGCATCATTTTTGGTCGGATTTGCACTCTGCTAATTTTCCTGAGTAGGTGGTAGTTTCACTGAACAGGGGTATAAGACACTTGATGAATATTTTATTAATAACATCGGAGCTTTATTTCTGTTTGAAAGAAAACAATTTCTTAAACCGAAAAGTATCGCTACAGAACTAATTGCTATTAAATATTCCGCACTGTTCAGTATTTATATTGATATTTCGAATATTTCGAATCCAATTGAAACTGAAAAATTTAAAAAAAAAAATTATGCGTTGAGTGGTAATTGAACCCACGACATCGCCAAAGCAATGTAATTGTGGAGCTAAGAGCTGTCGCTACAGCGAAAAGGTTGTAAATACAGCTGATTGGTTGTAACAACTATTTTGCTGAACCCTCTAACCGGCGGAATTGAACGGGCGAATATTTTTCATTGGGAATTTTTTTAATCATAAATCTGAGTCTAAAAAACATATCTTTCAATTTTCAAACAAAAATACCTGCGCAGTCAGTCGACAGGTAGGAAAAACGAATGCGTTCCTACAGGAACGCTTGCCGGGTTAAGTGTAAAAAATTCAAAAAGATATGAGCATGATATTTTATGCTGAATAACAAAACTTACAAAGAAAAAAGATACATAAAAGGTGAAAGAAAGTAAAAAAGATTATTCTAACAACTAGTAGATGTCCTGCATGTGATTCATGTAGGACAAAAAGTCTGTTTAATTAGTTTTTTTCGCGTTAATTTAATGTTACAAATGCATGGAGTATTCGGCATTTAGTAGTAGAAATCAGTTAGATTGAAGTGGTAGACATACATTTTCCATTTTTCTTTCTTTTCAATTTAAAATTAGTGTGTTAATAGCCTGATAAACTCTGTTAGTTTTTATAAATTGGCCCTTACATATGCATTCTTTATATGCATACGCACAGATTCCTCACCCAACTAGTGATTTCAAAGAGTACTGAAGATGACCCCGTGGCTGATGTCGACGCGACGGCAGTATTCAGTGCCGTTGCGTGTCTGGGGGTGTAGAGGTCGCGGTGTCGTTGATAAATTGTGTAATGTCGCTGCCGACATCACTTTGCAGTGTGTTGCGGGTCGCCCGCCGGTTGGAGAACGACTGGCCGCCTCTTCGATTTCTCGGCCTTAAATAGGAATCGAAATGACAACCAGCGTCCTTGGATCTGTGATCCAATTTTGGAGGAGTGTTTTCGGGCTGAGTGTTTGGCCGCAAAACAGCTCCCCACAAGTGATCACTTTGAAAGTATTGAAGAGGGAAGGCACCGGTGAGGAGGTGAAAGATAGACAGCCCTTGTTCTTATGGTGGATGTTGAATATGAAGCTAAACATCTCTCCAGTCTTTATCCAATTTTCGAACTAACTATCCCTCAGTCGAGAGTATAGTCCTTTGTATATGAGGACTGAACATGTATGATTTCATTAATAGGATATAAGTACGCTCAGTGCTGGATTGAATATTACTCGCGTGAATTCTTAGTTTACCATGCTTCACGATATTCTTTATATAACGAGATGGTTCCGTAGGTGTAATGATCTCTGGATCAAAAACCCAGCAATGCGTGGGACAGGCTTCCTGATATTCCTTTATATTGGTTAATGACACGTTGATTCTTTCTACAAACTGATGTTTTTGGTAAGATGATTTGAGTCATTGGTAATGTATATTGAATGTCCTGAAAGTGATTCATATACGACAAAAAGTCTGTCATCAGCTTCGACCGAATTCAAGAGGTTAATTCACTCAATTTGAATGACTTTTGCCTTTTATTACTCATTTCTATGCATAAGGTGAGGAAAAATAGAGCAAATGAAAAAAAAAGCAAAGAAGAAAAAAATGTAGCGTGAACCGTAGCGTGAATGTAGGACCGCATCACAATTACTCACCTACACTGCGTTGTAATCTACCAAGTCACTAGATAATAACACTTTTTACTTCAAAAAGGTTTAAATAACGCTGAAAAAAATTAAGAATGAATTTAAACTGCTGTAATCCTGTTTTTTTTTAATTGAAAAATTGTGTACCGAAAAAAAAATTTTTGCGTGCTCTTACCACGAAATCTAACACAAAGCTACTCATAAATGTCTAACGAAACATCAGATCGAGTTCGAACTTTGACAATGTGCTCATTACAATACTACCATATGACTTTAATTCAGGTTCGTAGGTAAATGTTTGTAGGCAGCAAGAAAATTTGACTTTTGTGATGCGTTCCTACAGGAACGCTTGCCGGTTAGAGGGTTAAAATGCGAACTCCTTCCATGTTGATCAAAATAACCGCAACTAAAACTCTGTAAAAATGGAAAATTAAGTCATACAGATATTTGGCTATTTTGCCTTCTGTGACAACGTTGGAACAACTCTTAGTTCTAACCTTTTGGTTGTCGTGACTTTTTTATCCATTGTGATGGTAGGCACAACGTTATTACAGCAATTAAAGTTCTGCGATGGAGAAAGAAGTTGTTTTGTGTTACTTGGGCTATCTCACACTGTTCTTGAAATATGAAACGTAATTTTCTAGAAAAATTCTTATCTCCTCCACAATCACGCTTTTTTTATGGGGGAAGTGGACTCCATAAAAAATGCTACTTTCAGCAAACTTTATTAGTCAACCCTTATACACAAACCGAATTTTATTTGTCTAATGCAATCACTTCGTGAAAAACCGTAATCCAAAATTGTTAAAACACAACCCCCGTATGCCACTGCCACACTCAAAAATTTGTTTCCTGTCTATTCGCCTAGTACACCTAGAATAAAAGACTCACAATAAAATGACTGTTTCACCTTTTTACTCTCGTCGTATTTAGTCTTTTCGACACTTTGTGTTTCGAGAATAATTGCCAGTTTTTAATTTTTTTCAAGATTTTATCTTTTCTGTTGAGTTTCAAGATTTTCCAAGATTTTATTGGATGCGTATTCGGACAGCGAATATCATATCGCGACTTTTATTCACCATCCTCCATCCATTCAACCTCCATCCATCATCCTCTATCCATCATCTACCATCCTCTGTCCACCTTCGTCCATTCACCATCCCCCAACCAACGTCATCCATCCTCTATCCACCATCATCCATCTTCCATCCTCCATCTTTCATCCGCTACCTTTATCCTTCACCCATCGTCCAATTTTATCATTTAGTAATAGGAACGCATAACTAATACACCCGAAAAATAATAAAGTTTCGCCCTGACCACTGGTAGTTTTTTTTTCGGTGTTATACTAGCGACCTCTGAGTAATTTAGTCCGGAAGCCCATACAACGTTTTCCATTAGATTTATATAGAACGAACCATCATTTATTTACTTACATTTCCATTACCGAAATACACCATTCCACATATATACCTATATGTATGTATGCTCACAAATTACTAAGGGCCGGTTTCACAGTCGAAGCTTAAACCAAAAATTTGGTTTAAACTTAGGATCTTACGAATAAATTCCTAAGCTTAAACCAAATTTTTGGTTTAAACCTCGACTGTGAAACCGGCCCTGAG
Organism: Beris chalybata; assembly: GCA_949128065.1. Taxonomy (NCBI): domain Eukaryota; kingdom Metazoa; phylum Arthropoda; class Insecta; order Diptera; family Stratiomyidae; genus Beris; species Beris chalybata. Next base: position 73,028,421 of record OX421894.1, on the reverse strand, counting down.
ATACAAATTTTTTAAAAAAGCAAGGATTAAATATTAAGAATTCCTGTACTTTATTTGCTTTCATTTTCTTCAGTGGTTATGTAAGCCGAGGATATAATAATAATAGTGCAATGTAAAAATAAAATGGCAATTTTAAGTTTTAAGATAAAGCGTTCTCGAATTATCGTGCAATGTGCTGAATAAAGAGTTCTGCTGACTTTCGTTTGTAGAATCCGAATGAATGAGAGATTTTTGCCACTAATAAACTACCGACGAGCAATAATGATTTCCAAGCATTGCAAATTTCTCGGCTTGAATTAAACTTTTAATAGTGATTCACTTCGGAGTACAAGTACATACTTAAATTTATATTGTTTAAACTCTATTAACCGAATAGATCAAGATAGGTATTATTTTCCGAGGCGAAAGGGGCAATGGATCCGTAATTTCTGGATCAAAACCTCTAAAAAATTCAAAAGGAAAGCGTACACTGGGTCGTCCAAGAAACATATGCAGATGAACAATCCAGAAGAATATACGAGGAGTACATAAATCCGGCGAGAGGTAATGGCTATCATAATCGCCCATAACACGACTTTCGGAAGAGAACTGTTGCTTCCCTATGACCCATCGTCATACTGAAACTGAACGTACATAGGTACATATAACATACAAAACGGATAAGAAGTCATACTGAGAAATGATTGTAAATTGCGGTTATTTGTGATACCATCGGGTTGATTTACAATATTAGTCGAAAAACCATTTTTTTCATTCGATTGTTCGATTAACGGAATATTAAAAAAAAAAATTCCTAAGTATTTTCTAAAGTCGCAAAATATTCATTAGAATTGAATATCAATCTAAAACAGGAAATCAACATGAAAATGTGTGGAAAAAGGCAACAATGCAAAGAAACTTCCCCTTTTACGATCTCCAAGGAAACCGCATTTGGCAGTTTTGTGAACAGGGTAGCTAGGCAGTTTGCGAAAGTTTTTTTCAATAACCGCTCATCGTGTCACTGATCTAAAAGCTCTTTTGTGCGATTTTAATGGCTTGAGACATCTTATAGAGTCTATTGTCTTTGGTAGAAGACAACTGTAAGCGTGAGTTATTAAAAACGGAAATATCTAGATGTAAGTTAATGGAAAACAATAAAGAAGAAAATGGTACAACTCACAGAATCAATAATAATAGTTAAGAATATGAAAATGATTCATAATTGTGAAAAAACAAAAACAAAATAGAACAAGAAATAATTTTAAATCGCTTTGATCAAAGACAATAGACTCTATAAGATGTCTCAAGGCATTAAAAACTATCAAAAAATTCTGCCAACAGTCTGGGCGCAACTGTATTATTTTTCCGGCAGAAGTTCAGAACGCGTTCAATTTGGGGATGCGGTGTATGTTACTATGTGACTGAAAACCTAACAAAAAGTTCGGGAAGCGGTTAGAAAAGGGTGTAACATATTAATTAAATAATTGAGTCATATTCCGGGATGCGGTCTAGAGGTTGAAAAAAAAAACTTAAAAATAGGTGATTATTAAACAAACCTGGGGAAGTAAAAAGATATTCGATATCTGATCAGACCTGAGAAACATGGTGGAATTCATGAAAAAGTATACAACCAGTTTACACCCTCTTAGAGGTCGAATTTCAAAAAATCTTGAAAACACATTCTAGGTATTCATATCAAGAATCCGTAGAATAAAATGAATTCAATATTTCGAAAGACCTAGTAGATATGACGAAAATCGTGAAAATATATGCATTTTATATTAACCGATATTTTTTTTGCCCCCCTTTGCTACGAATTGTTTTCGGCACCATAAGCGCCTCCAATTCGCATTCAGATTTTGATGGGCCCCCTTGAACCTAGACCGCATAATCTGCCGACTGCCCAGGAGACGGATGGGGGGGGGGGGGGGGGGGGTTGAAAAAAACTGTTCAAAAGGGCACCATCCTAGTAAATGCTGTCAAAAACCAAAAACTCGATGAGAACAAAGGGAGAAAGATTCAGGGAAAGACAGGAATCTAGCCGCACCACTACCGTCTTGAATCACTTAACAACCGCGAAAATCACGACGCGAGAGAGAGAAAGAGAGGCAAGATCGGGAAAACCTAAGGCCATCCCAGTCCGACGGAGCCCCAGGGCCCCTTTTCTGTGGAGATCTACTCCATTATGCCACTAGTAAACCGTGCGGAAGAAAAATTTGGAATTTTTCACCTCGATGTCGTCTTTAGTTCTCCACTCGACAGGATACCTGTACACGATGAGTAATTGGGAAAAAAATATTGGGCAAATGCATGCAAATGAAAGAAAATTTTTCAAATGATAATTTGTAAAATGTATAATTCAATTCTTCTAATTGGTAGGTTCGTGAATATTTTATTATTAATTAATTTTATTGATGCGTTTATTATTATGGTTCCGGAGTGAATTACTTGGCGAGCGCTGAGTCGTTGGGGCCCTTTCCGTATACCGAGACGTCTGGTGCATATATATGTATATAAAGAAGAATTTACCTGCCGCACAACTAGATTGTCTGTCTTTTTGAGTTCAGAATTCTGATTTGACCTGATCACTGAGTTCAGCAAATTGTTCAACTTTCACAGCACTCAATAGTTTATTCACCGAGATTTTGTGCCACTTAGGTCAAACTAAATTGTCTATTATTTCACTGCCGTGCATTAACGCTTAAAACTTCACTTTTGAGGGGGGAAAAAGTCTTTCCACTTTTCAAAATAAAAATGTTATTATACAAAAAAAACTTTCTGAAGGTGGACTTTTGTCCCTTGAAAAATGACCTTCGTGCTCGAGCTCCCACACTACACACCTCGTCCCACAAGGAAAATTCTTCAATCTTTTCCAACATCGCCGTGAAAAAAACGGTCTTTTATGACGAATGCGATGTAGCATTTGCGCGGGAAGCGACGCACTCTTCGTTTTCTCCTCGTACATCCAGATGCCGCCAGTAGAGTATCCAAGATTCAAATCCAAATTTTCACTCGATGATTTTTAGAATTGACGATTTTATTTTTTCTTTTATTATTATTATAATTATTATTATTATGGTAAAAAAATATTTTTTTTCGTTACATAAGTACTGAAATACAAAGGTAGCATGCCTTGTGGAGTGGTCGCGTCACGGAGGCTGGAGGCAATATCCTATCGAAACGATCACTGTAAGACCACAGCACAACACATTGTGGGTTTGAGACCATTCGCATAAGACAGGAACTAAAGTTTATAAGAAAGCAATTTTTTTTTCCTTTTTACCCGAGGCTGCATTCGTAACACCTTCTGAACGCCAATGAATATTTGAATTTTTTTTATCAGAATTACTCTTCTAGTTAGTTTACATATTCGTACCGAGTTTCAACATTTTGGCATAAGCCGTTCTGAAGTTAGGGAAAACACCCCCCACCACCGTACCATACTACCCTTAAAAAAAATGTATTTTTCCATCATGCCACTACTATAGCTTTATCTAAATACCAAGTTTCAGCTTCCTATCATTATAGATTCTTAAGATATAAGCATCGGAACTTTTTCTTTCTCACCCTTCCCCACCCTCACCCCTTTACCCACACCCCCAACCTTTTTTTCCCTACTAGGGTTCTATTAGGCCTACTTCTGGTAAAAATTTGAAACATCCATCTTACACTGTTATTGAGATATGAATCGTGTTATTTTTGAAAAATTCTAATCCCTCCCACTTTCGTGCTCCACCACCCCCTTCAAATATTTTACTTTGAGCAATCTTTATTTATCAATCTTTATAATAAAACCGAATTTTATTTTTTTGGTCCAATTGGTTTGTGAGATATCGTAATCTAAAGTTTTTCAGCAACCACCCCCCACCCCCGTACGCCACTACCCCCACCCAACAATTTTGTTTCAATCTACTCTCCTAGTATAACTACAGATATTTGTTAAGTTTTAATTGCTTGCTATTAATGGTTTAGGAGATATGGGTTTTAGAATTGGTCGATCTCGGCATTTTTGCGTTTCGGACGCATTATTTCCCCCTACACTCCTACACCCCTTCACCCATATCTGTTTTTTTTTGCAAATGGGTCCATTATCAAAGCTCTATAAAAATTCTAAGTTTCAGCCTCCTAACACAAGCGGTTCCTGAGATCTAGGAACCTAAATTTTTCGTCTAAAACGCTTACCCCGCCTTCCCCCTTACACCTCCTCCCCTGAAAATAAGGTCAATTCAAGGGGTCTACCAAGTCTATTCTTAGAAAAAAATTAATTTAATAGCCTTCAAAGATTTTGGGGCGGTCGACGTACGGCGTACAGACGGAGTGAAAATGTTTATTGCTTTTTTCGCGTCTACTAGTCATGAAACGTGGAAAAAACAATTTTGAGGGCAGCAAATTTTTTTTTTTAAAAATCGATAACAATACCGTATTATAAATAATACAGTAAAAGAGCTTTCAGATCAGTGACACGATGAGCGGTTATTGAAAAAAACTATCGCAAACTGCCTAGCTACCCTGTTCGCAAAAATCAACAAAATGCCGAATGCAATTTGCTTGGAGTCGGTACAAGGGGAAGTTTATTTGCGTTGTTGCCTTTTTTCAAACATTTTCATGTTGATTTCCTGTTTTAGATTGATATTCAAATTCCAGTGAATATTTTGCGACTTTAGAAAATACTTAGGAATTAAAAAAAGAATAGATAGAAAATAAAAAAAAAAAAATGTTATTCAAATAACCGCAATTTACAAACATTTCTCAGAATGACTTCTTATCCGTTTTGTATGTTATATGTACCTATGTTCAGTTTCAGTATGACGATGGGTCATAGGGCAGCAACAGTTCTCTTCCGAAAGTCGTGTTATGGGCGATTATGATAGCCATTACCTCTCGACGGACTTATGTACTCCTCGTATTTTCTTCTGGATTATTCATCTGCATATGTTTCTTGGACGACCCAGTCTACGCCTTCCTATTGAATTTTGAGAGGTTTTGATCCAAAAATGACCGATTAGAAAATAATACCTATGTTGGTCTATTCGGTTAATAGAGTTTAAACAATATATACATTTATGTACTTGTACTCCGAAATGAATCACTATTATAAGTTTAATTCAAGCCGAGAAACTTTCAATGCTTGGAAATCATTATTGCTCGTCGGTAGTTTATTAGTGGCAAAAATCTCTCATTCATTCGGATTCTACATACGAAAGTCAACAGAACTCGTGATTCAGCACATTGCACGATAATTCGAGAACGCTTTATCTTAAAACTTAAAATTGCCATCGGACAAATGTGAAGCGTATTCACATATTTCTTTCATTTTTACATTGCACTATTGTTGTTTCCTCGACTTACATACATACATAACCGCTGAAGAAAATGGAAGCAAGAAAGTATAGGAATTCTTAATATATAATCCTTGCTTGTTTAAAAAATTTGTATCTTAATAATTTGTGAGCAGGTGTATTCTTGAAAAAAAATTAAGAACTGGAAATTATTCTCGAAACACAAAGTGCTGAAAAGCCTGAATACGACGAGAGTGAAACAGACATTTTATTGTGATACTTTTATTGTCGGTGTACTAGGCGAATAGATAGGAAACAAATTTTTGAGTGTGGCAACAATTTTAGATTACGGTTTTTCACGATGTGATTGCATTAGACAAATAAAATTCGGTTTGTGTATAAGGGTTGACTAATAAAGTTTGCGGAAAGTAGTTTTTTTTATGAGGGCAGTGGAGCATGAATGTGGAGGGGATAAGAATTTTTCTAAACAATCCGTCTCATATTTCAAGAACAGTGTGAGATAGATTTTTAAATTTATACCAGTAGTATGCCTAATAGACCAGAATTTTGTTTTTAAGATGATGGTATAAAGGCCGAACTAGCACACAAAATCCGCATTTTTATTTTCCTGAGGCTATAACGACAAGACTTCGGTAAGACTGTTGAGCGCAGGTTGTAAAATTTTAAATTCATTAAGGCTTTCGTAAGACTTGCGAGCGGAGTTTGAACTATCAATAGCTTAGGTAAAACCCTCTATAAGGCCCTTGGAAATAGCAACAGTATTATGGAGGATTGTGGACTTTTGACTTAAAGCTTCCGCAATACTTGCGAGGGAAGGTTTCGAAGCGAACTTTGCTCGACATGTTTAATTCCAAGTGATTCGGCTTCAACCCTATTACGAGAATGTTTCAGATTGGCCTATTGTGCAGCGTATCGGATTTATGTGTGACGGGACCTTGGCTCAAATCCAAGAGTGTACAATGTTAATTCGCATTTAAAAAAAAAGAATTTATAAAAGTAAAAAAATTGTGAATATATTTTTCCGTTTTTTTGCTTCCATACTTCCAAAGCAAGAATAGCTTCGATAAGGCTGTATACCATTTGTTGGTGCTTGGCTGTTCTGTTACTGTTGAAAAATGGGGAAATGTGCGCCAGATTAGTTCGGTAAGACCTTATCGAAGCTTTATCGAGGTACCATAAATTGAGACACTCTTTAAACGGTTTTAAATTATGAAATTCTTTATTCAATGAACATGGAACAAGTATGGAAATGATTGTTTTTCGGCGCTACCGATTTTTCACTTATCGCGTAGCGAACCTTCTTGCTGGCTTCTACGCCGCCCGGGAGTAGAGATGGGTAAATACTAATATTTGGTGATATCACTTAATACTAATATATTCATTACACGGTATTATAATATCTAAACTAATATTTGAATATTACTAATATCTACTGCATCATGATGAGCTGGTGCTTGTTAAAAAAGAGTCTTGATGAAATGATTATCGAATAGACACTTATAACTATTTTGGTTGAAGTTAACCCAGGGAAAAGATTACGATATTGGAATTTCGAATGTCATTATAATTGTAGATCTTTTTTAGGGTAATATTTCTTCTGTAAGGATCTTATTAACTTACCTTGTTATTATCCTCATAAAGTTTTCTTAATTTTTTCAGTATTTCATATAATTCTAATATATGTACATACCGAATTATTACTATTCCACAAAACATTTAAAAAAAGACAATATAAATTAATTTTTTTTATTGACATTAAGAATTCGAGTATAATGGGCCAGGTGGCCTGAATGCTCAAGACTCGCCTTTTAGTGTGTGGTCTGGGCGATGCCCAACTCATGAGAACGCCGTGGAATTGACTGATTTGGATCATTTGCTACGGACGTTTCAACGGCATCGATATTTTCGACACTTCGACCAACCCGTTGTCTCACTGGCACGGCAACATCACACAACGAATATGTAGACTCAAATTTTTGCACTAAACTTGTTACTGCCTGTCTACTAGGACGAGAATTACAAAAAAAATCGGAGTTAACGCTCTTAAAGTAGCGGTCACCGACTCCGAATTTCTGTAGTAAATTTTTATAATTTGCAGACGTCGTTCCTTCGTGTACTTTACCATGATAAAAATGTTAAGTTTACTGAATAAATTGACAGTGACAGTTTGATGATTAGTGAAAGGGTGCGTTCACAAATTGAATTCAAAGTTGTCAAGTCCCTATTGGAAAACCATTTACAAGCATACTTTACCAACGTGTCGGCTGAAATAAGCTCCTCGAAGTTGAAGTAGATGGTCCAGCTTCTTGGACGGATGGTGCACGTGTCTGCAGTTCACTTGGTGGACGTATGTACTTGTGGATCACTATCTATCACTATTGTATCACTATGTCCTGATGAACTTGGTCCAATGTCTGATAAGGGCCTTGGCTTAATATGCACTAAATGTTTTGTTTTCAAATGTGTATTTAAATTGGAGAGAGTGGCCTTAAAACTTAATTCCGTTTGACAAATAGTACACTTTGCAAGTTTTTGTTCAGCGGAGTAAATTTTAAAATAGTTCCACACTTCACTTCTATTGGAACGCTTCATGTCTATATATGTATTATATGATCACCTTAGATTGTCTAAATACACATAAGAATTTATTTACTGAATAGGGACAGACAGAAAAGTACTTGTCGATGATCAGCTGCTCCTATAGTGTATCATATAACATATGAAAAGGTTTAAGGAAAAAATTTATATAGCGATAAACAAAGAATAAACGAAAGAATTTCCATTTCAAGAAAATTTTAAATTCAAATTTCAATTATATTTTCTTAAAACTTATGGCAATACCATATTTATTTATATTTAATAGTTTTGGAAAAAAAAGTTGGATACGAAAACAAGTATAAGCAGCCGATCATCGTTATGTACAATTCATCCATTTTTCAAATACTATAACAACAAAGGAATTACCGTGAGAATGCACTATTTATTGCAGAATATTTAATTGCTGATAAAATTGTAACACTTAGGCCGTGGCCCGAATTACACTTTCTGCGCTTATGGTACGCTACAACCGGTCAGAATTGCGTTCACTATGAAAACAATACGCATGGAGGAGAAATTTTTGGGTCTTACACTGTTCACGGTTTCGAGGAAAGGCACTGTGAGTAGTGTAAGTGCACTGTGTGCACACGATCGGTCCGAATTATATGGCCGTATGCGTAAATACTAAATATAATTCGGACCGACTGAGCTCTGTTGGTAAAGGCCAACATACAGTATCATTCTTGCATGTCATTCTGGCATGAATATTTGAGTTCTTCTCGAAAATCTCTCGTGTATGGGGCTGGATGATGGAATTATGGCATGAAAAATTCATATACTCATGCAAGAATGACATGCAAGAATGATAGTATCTGTTAAACCATGGATACATTGCTGGAATACTTACCATGGTATTGTGAATACCATAAATGTATCGCACAATATCACGCTTTTACTAGATAAATAACCTAGTTTAATCGTGGTTTTGACGTCACTTCCTAGTATACAGATGGGATAATTTTATCTGGTATACCACGTAAGCAGCGCCACTTTCCAGCCTGTGGATGTTCTGCTAAATAAAACTTCCAACAAATGAAATGACATTTGATGAACATAGCCGCCAGAATGACACATAAACAGCTGATGTCAATGCATACTACCTATTGTTGATGTATCACCGTATCTAGTTTCCTATATTATGATCATACTACACTGCAAAGTATACCCCCAGTGTCTCAATGGTATTAGCCTTCATGTAAGCACCGTGAGCGTAATTTGGACAGCGGCCTTATGGCCCAAACAGAACACGGACTTCGACTTCGAAGCTCCTGTCTTCTATGGTGCGCTTACACTCACCCTTGAGGCTCGCCTCGAGGTGAGAAGCTACCCCCATCAGGTCATTGCCAACCAGTTTTCGTCGACCGTATTCTTTGCTGTGTTAAAAGCAATTTACACTGAATATGCCTCTGCGGTGCAACTTGCCTATAAGTGCGAAAGGTGCGAAACGACAGAAATACGATGAGCTACGAATTGTGTGGTACCACAGCTCTATTGTATGAGCGTACACATATGGAAGCGTGCGTCGAAGAAAAGTTGAGAGTTGATGGACTTGTCCGACTGCACGAGCCATCTGATTGTTTGATTTTTTGGCAGGAATAGAGGCTCGTCGCAAACGCTGAGTGTAAATGCACCATTAGAATACACAGGATTATATGGTGATGCCCAAAACACCAACCTCGACTTCGGTATAGTGGGCAAATGACAAAATCGAAGTCGAAGTCGGTGTCCGTGTTCTGTTTGGTACTTAAATATATCATTTCCGTAGCCCAGCATAGACACTATGAATACAAAACCTAGAATGCATTAAAATCAAAAACAAAAAATCAACCAGGATGTTTACCTAAAGGGCTCATAGACGCTCATGCATGAGTGTCATTCTTGCTTGTCGCGAAAATATTTCATATTCCCTAATTTCCATATTCCCTAATATTTTATATTCCCTAATATTTGATTTTCCCTAATATTTCATATTCACTAATATTTGATATTCCGTAATATTTAAATTCACTAATATTTTTAATTCCCTGATATTTCATACTCACTAATACTTCATATTCCCTAATATTTTATTTTCCCTAATATTTCATATTCCCCTAATATTTCATATTCCCTAATATTTAATTTTCACTAATATTTTAAATTCCCTAATATTTCATATCCACTAATATTTCATATTCCCCAATATTTCATATTCACTAATACTTCATATTCCCTTATATTTCATATTCCCTAATATATCATATTCACTAAAACTTCATATTCCCTAATATTTCATATTCCCTAATATTTCATATTCACTAATACTTCATATTCCTTAATATTTCATGTTCACTAATATTTAAAATTCCCTAATATTTCATATTCCCTAATGTTTCATATTCATTAATATATTATTTTCCCCAATATTTTATATTCCCTAACATTTTATATTGCCTAATATTTCATATTCCCTAATATTTCATATTCCCTAATATTTCATATTCACTAATACTACATATTCAGTAATATTTCATATTCACTAATGTTTTAAATTCCCTAATATTTCATATTCACTAATATTTCGTATTCCCTAGTATTTCATATTCACTAAAACTTCATATTCCCTAATATTTCATATTCCCTAATATTTCATTATCCCTAATATTTCATATTTCCTAATATTTCATATTCCCTAATATTTCATTCTCACTAATATTTTAAATTCTTTAATATTTCATATTCATTAATATTTTATACATATTCACTACTATTTCATATTCACTAATATTTCAAATTCCCTAATAATTCATATTCCCTAATATTTCATATTCACTAATATTTCATATTCACTAATATTTCATATTCACTAATATATGATATTCCCTAATATTTTATATTCCCTCGTCCATCGTCCATTCTCCATTCTTCATTTTCCATCGTACATCGTACATTCTCCATTCTCCATTTTCTATTTTCAATTTTCCATTTTCCATTTTCCATTTTCCATTTTCCATCCTCCATCATCCATCCTCCATCCACCATCGTCCGTCATCCATCGTCCATCGTCCATCGTCCATTTTCCATTCTCTATTCTCCATTCTCCATGATATTAATAAATATTAGTGAATATCAAATATTAGCGAATATAATATTTTAGCGAATATTATATCCTAACTAATATAATATCTTAGTGAATATAATATCTTAACTAATCTAATACCTTAATGAATATAATATCTTAACGAATATAATATCTTAGTGAATATAATATCTTAACTAATATAATATCTTAACTAATATAATATCTTAACGAATATAATATCTTACTGAATATACTATCTTAACTACTATAATATCTTAACTAATATAATATCTTAACGAAAATAATATCTTAACGAATATAATATCTTAGTGAATATATAGACTTGTTCATAGTCGTAGAATGTCAATTTTTTGGTCGAGTGAGTTCCGTAATAGGCCCGATTAATAATCCCCCGTAGCCACGTAGGTCGTGAAACTCCTTTCCCTTTCACTTCCAATTTTCCTCTCCCTCACCTCCCATCCCCATCACAACAAAAGATCTCCACCACCCCTCTCCCAGACCTTCCTTTCCCTCATACACCTCTTCCCCTCAACCCCACCCCTCACCCCCTCACTACTTACCCTGTCTCTACGCATCCTCTCTGCTCCACCTTTCACCCTACATAATCACCCCCTTCATCTACCCTCTCTGTAACTACCCCACACACTCCCACCCTCCCCCTTTTTACCCTTCCTATGACACATTGTAAGCATTTAATTACCTCAGAGAACTTTTCCACTTCATGTCAATTCTCTCCCTACACCCTCCACACATACCTTCCACACTCGCTCTTCACACACACCCTCCACACTCGCCCTACACCCACCATTCTCATTGTATTGGTTGGGTGTGTGTTTTAATTTGAACTTCCGTCTTCGGCGCAAATCATCCGTCGACGGAATGTTTTCATACAAAACGTAGCTCAATGTGATAACCGGCTGATTATCAAAGAGCTAAGTCAAGCAGTTAAGAACAATAAAAGACTCACAATAAAATGTCTGTTTCTGTTGTTATTCAGTCTTTTCGGCACTCTGTGTTTCTTAATTTTTTTTTAAGATCTTATCTTTACTTTATTATTTTAATAATTAAGTATTGTAATTGATTTTTAAAAAAAAAAAATTTCCTACCCTTAAAATTTTTATTTTCACGTTTCATAACTAGTAGACGCGAAAAAAGCAATAACGATTTTCAGTCCGTCTTTCCGCCGTACGCCGTACGCTTACGCCGTACGCTTACGCCGTACGCTTACGCCGTACGCAAGATCGTTTGGAGGCTCGTAGCTGCCAAACGCTTTGAGATATTAAATTGAATTTTGTTTAACGAATAGACGGGGTGGGCGCCTTGAAGTGACTAAATTTTTAGGGGTGCGGGTGTGAGGGGGAAGGAGGGGGAAGGAGGGGGAAGTGTTTTAGACCGAAAATTTTGGTTTCCAGGTCTCAGTAACCCCCTAATGTTAGGAAGTTGAAACTTGAAATTTCTATAGAGCTCTGATAGTAGACCCATTTGCAGAAAAATTGTTAATATTGATCAAGGGGTGTGGGAGTGGGGGGAAATGTAATGCGTCCGAAACCCAAAAAAGGCGAGATAGACACATTCTAAAACCCATATCTCCTAAACCGTTAATGGCACACTATTCAAACTTAAGAAATATTTGTAGTTATACTAGGAGAACAGAATCAAGAAAAATTTTGGGTGGGGGAAGTCGTGTATGGGAGTGGGGGTGAAAAAATTTAGATTACGATATCTCATGAACCAATTGCTCTAGAAAAATAAAATTTGGTTTGGGTATAAAGGTTGACAAATAAAGATTGATAAAAGTAAAATTTTTTAAGTGGGAGGTGGAGCATAGAAGTGGAAGGGATGAAAATTTTTCAAATCAAACACATTTCATATCTCAAGAACAGTTTAAGATAGATGCTTAGAATTTTTACCAGAAATAGCGCTTATTAAACCCTAGTAGGGACAAAAGTTTTGGGGTTTAGGGTGTAGAGGGAGAGGGTGGGGGAGGGTGAAAAGGAAAAAGTTCCGATGCTTATATCTTGAGAACCTGTAATGATATAAGCCTTAAACTTGGTATTTAGATAGAGCTATAGTAGCGGAATGTTGGAAATTTATAATTTTTTTTTGGGGTAGTATGCTACGGGGGTAGGGGGTGTTTTTTCTAACTATTAAACGGTTCATGCTAGAAAATTGAAACTCGGTGTGTATATGAAAATCAACTAGAAAAGTAATTGTGATAAAAAAAAATTTGAATATTCATTGGCGTTTAGAAAGAGGGGCAAAAAAAATTATTTGTAAATATAATAAATATAAGATGCATATATTTTCACGATTTTCGTCATATCTACTAGGTCTTTCCAAATATTGAATTCATTTTTATTCTACAGATTCTTCGTATAAATAACTAGAAAGTGTTTTCAAGGTTTTTTGAAATTCGACCCCTAAGGGTAGTGTGGTACAAGTGGGGGTGTCTTTCCTATATATGGAACGGCTTAAGCTACAATGTTGAAACTCGGTGTGTATATGTAAATCAACTAGAAAAGTAATTGTGATAAAAAAAAAATTTGAATATTCATTGACGTTCAGAAGGGGGGGGGGGCAAAAAAAATATTTGGAAATATAATATATATAAAATGCATATATTTTCACGATTGTCGTCATATCTACTAGGTCTTTCCAAATATTGAATTCATTTTTATTCTACGGATTCTTCGTATGAATACCTAGAAAGCGTTTTCAAGGTTTTTTGAAATTCGACCCCTAAGGGTAGTGTGGTACAAGTGGGAGGTGTTTTTCCTATTTATAGAACGGCTTAAGCTACAATGTTGAAACTCGGTGTGTATATCTAAATCAACTAGAAAAATAATTTTGAATAAAAAAAACGAATATCTATTGGCGTTCAGAAGGGGGGACAAAAAAAATTATCTGTGAAAATAGAATGCATATTTTCCCACGATTTTCGACATATCTACTACCTCGTCCCAAATAATGAATTTAATTTTATTATATGTATTCTCCATATCAATACCAAGAAAGTGTTTTCAAGATTTTCTGAAAATTGACCCCTAAGGGGGTGTAAAGTCATTGTGTACTTTTTCATAAGCTATTCCATATCTCTCAGATCCAATCAGATTTTCACTTCCATGATCTTGTTCTTTTTGATAGGTTTTCAGTCACATGGTAGCCTTCACCGCATTTCAGAATTGAACGCGTTCCTAACTTCTGCCGGAAAAATAATAAAGTTACGCCCAGATTGTTGGCAGATTTTTTTTGTTAAGTTTCAAAATTTTATTGTAGTCCGGTATTCGGACAGCGAATATCATGTCGCGTTTTTTTTCACCATTCTCCATCTCCCGTCCTCCATCCATTCATCCTCCATCCATCATCCTCTATCCATCACCTTTCATCTTCTATCTACCCTCCCCCACCCTCCATTCTCCAACCTCCATCCACCATCCTCTATCCACCTTCGTCCTTCCACCATCCTCCAACCACCATTATGCATTCTCTATCCACCATCTTCCATCCTCCATCTTTCATCCACTCTTTTCTATCCTCCATCCATCGTCCAATACGACGACTGGTAGATTTTTTTCTTCTGTGTTATACTAGCGACCTCCGAGTAATTTAGTTCGGCTTGATTGACAAAATCCATTTTTTTACTTCGATTATCGGAAAACTAAAAAAAAAATCCAAAATATTTTCTAAAGTCACAAAATATTCAATTCCAATGCAATCTAGAACAGCAAATCAAAATGAAAATACGTGGAAAAAGGCAATAATGCAAACAAACTTCCCCTTTTACGGTCTCCAAGGAAACCGCATTTGGCAGTTTTGTGAACAGGGTAGCTAGGCAGTTTGCGAAAGTTTTTTTTTCAGTAATCGCTGATTGTGTAACCGATCCGAAAGCTCTTTTGTTCGTTTTTAATGCCTTGAGACATCTTATAGAGTCTATTGTCTTTGCTTTGATGGATGTAAAATAAAAATAAATAATATAACTTTAAATAATTTCAAAATTCCATATTATGAACATTTAATTTTACCTAACATTGCTAAAAACATAAACTATACTAAATTTCAAGAAACTTCTTTACAAGATATACATTGGCAACAATTGGAACAAATCAAACTTTATGAATTAGAAAAATTTAATATTAAACAAATCTATAACAAACAAACTTGGATAAATTACACATTTTTATCAACTGTTATAATAATTATGTTAATAATAGGAATATATATATTACAAAAATATGTTATTGCGAATTGTGTCCCACGTCAATAAAAAAAAATCCCATGAAAACAAAATGAATTGAAATCTCTTCTCGTTTAGTTTTGTCTCTTTTCCACTACAGTCTCAGAAATCCAATTGCAATTTGTCATTTTTCTTAATACCTTGCTCGTAATATTATAATAACAAAAAAATGTATAGCACAAGACCTTTTGAAAGACCCGGGCTCAACCGTTGCGCCGTATTGCGCCAAGGTTGGTTCCCGCGTAATTTACCCAGGAAATACTGTTTTTTTCTCGAGGAAAGAAAAAAAAGCAGAAAGACTCGGAGAGTTAGGAACACAAACGAGCGGAAGCAGGTTGTGCGGTCAAGAAAAAACGTTAAAAAGAAGGCGAAATAAAAAAAAAGTTGTAGTGTCGGACCACGACAAAGTGTTAATAACGACCAAACGCAAAAATTAAATAAAAAAATCTGCCAACAGTCTGGGCGCAACTGTATTATTTTTCCGGCAGAAGTTCAGAACGCGTTCAATTCGGGGATGCGATGTATGTTACTATGTGACTGAAAACCTAACAAAAAGTTCGGGAAGCGGTTAGAAAAGGGTGTAACATATGAATTAAATAATTGGGTCATATTCCGGGATGCGGTCTAGAGGTTGAAAAAAACAAAACTTAAAACTAGGTGATTATTAAACAAGCCATGTTGAAGTGAAAAGATATTCGATATCTGATCAGACCTGAGAAACATGGTTGAATTCATGAAAAAGTATACAACCAGTTTACACCCTCTTAGGGGTCGAATTTCAAAAAATCTTGAAAACTGTTTCTAGGTATTCACATGGAGAGTCCGTAGAAAAAAAATGAACTCAATATTTCGAAAGACCTAGTAGATATGACGAAAATCGTGAAAATATATGCATTTTATACTAACCGATAATTTTTTTTTGCCCCCCCCCCCCCTTCTGAACGCCAATGAATATTCAAATTTTTTTTTATCAGAATTACTTTTCTAGTTAATTTACATATACGTACCGAGTTTCAACTTCTTAGCATAAGCCGTTCTTAAGTTACGAAAAACACCCCCCACCACCGTACCATACTACCCCTAAAAAAAATTCTATTTTTCCACCATGCCACTACTATAGCTCTATCTAAATACCAAATTTCAGCTTAAGATCATTATAGATTCTTAAGATATAAGCATCGAAACTTTTTCTTTCTCACCCTTCCCCACCCTCGCCCTCTACACCCACACCCCCAAACTTTTTTTCCCTACTAGGGTTCTATTAGGCCTACTTCTGGTAAAAATTTGAAGCAACCATCTTACACTGTTATTGAGATATGAAACGTGTTGTTTTTGAAAAATTCTTATCCCCTCCACTTACGTACTCCCCCGCCCCCTTCAAAGATTTTACTTTGAGCAATTTTTATTTGTCAAGCTTTATATCCAAACCGAATTTTGTTTTTCTGGTACCACTGGTTTGGGAGATATTGTAATGTTAAGTATTTCAACCCCCACCCCCGTACGTCACTACCCCCACCGAAAAATTTTGTTTCAATCTACTCTCCTAGTATAACTACAGATATTTGTTAAGTTTTAATTGCTTGCTATTAACGGTTTAGGAGATATGGATTTTAGAATGTGTCGATCTCGACTTTTTTGCGTTTCGAACGCATAGCTTCCCCCTCCACTCCCACACCCCTTAACCCATATCTGTTTTCTTTTTTGCAAATGGGTCCATTATCAAAGCTCTATAGAAATTCTAGGTTTCAGCCTCCTAACACAAGCGGTTCCTGAGATCTAGAAACCTAAATTTTTCGTCTAAAA
The DNA here is from genome assembly GCA_949128065.1 of Beris chalybata. Taxonomy (NCBI): domain Eukaryota; kingdom Metazoa; phylum Arthropoda; class Insecta; order Diptera; family Stratiomyidae; genus Beris; species Beris chalybata. The sequence goes on along the minus strand of OX421894.1, from coordinate 73,011,425 downwards.
CGCTTACCCCGCCTTCCCCCTTACACCTCCTCCCCTGAAAATAATGTCAATTCAAGGGGTCCACCAAGTCTATTCTTAGAAAAAATTTTAATTTAATAGCTCCACTGGTTTGAGAGCTACGAGCCTTCAAAGATTTTGGGGCGGTCGACGTACGGCGTACGGCGTACGGCGTACGGGGTACGGCGTACGGGGTACGGCGTACGGGGTACGGCGTACAGACGGAGTGAAAATTTTTATTGCTTTTTTCGCGTCTACTAGTCATGAAACGTGGACAAAAAAATTTTGAGGGCAGCAAATTTTTTTTTTTTAAAAATCGATAACAATACTGTATTATAAATAATACAGTAAAACATAACGCAGTCACGATCGGCTGCAAGCCAATCGTATGATACTCTAGATGAAATACTGAACTCCGATTTATATTTTAGTTGGTAATATATCAAAAGAATCAGGAGAGCACAAGCAATTATTACATGACCTTTTACTTAAAGGTAGAAATTATTGTATAGTGGCTACTCGATTTTACTTTATTAGTAATAATACAGTATTGTTATTGATTTTCAAGAAAAAAAAATTTGCTGCCCTCAAAATTTTTTTGTGTACATTTCATGACTAGTAGACACGAAAAAAATCTGCCAACAGTCTGGGCGCAACTGTATTATTTTTCCGGCAGAAGTTCAGAACGCGTTCAATTCGGTAATGCGGTGTATGTTACTATGACTGAAAACCTAACAAAAAGTTCGGGAAGCGGTTAGAAAAGGGTGTGACATATGAATTATATAATTGGGTCATATTCCGGGATGCGGTCTAGAGGTTGAAAAAAACAAAACTTAAAAATAGGTGATTATTAAACAAACCTGGGAAGTAAAAAGATATTCGATATCTGATCAGACCTGAGAAACATGGTGGAATTCATGAAAAAGTATACAACCAGTTTACACCCTCTTAGAGGTCGAATTTCAAAAAATCTTGAAAACACATTCTAGGTATTCACATGAAGAATCCGTCGAATAAAAATGAATTCTATATTTCGAAAGACCTAGTAGATATGACGAAAATCGTGAAAATATATGCATTTTATATTAACTGATAATTTTTTTGCCCCGCCCTTCTGAACGCCAATGAATTTTTAAATTTTTTCTTATCAGAATTACTTTTCTAGTTAATTTACATATACGTACCGAGTTTCAACTTCTTAGCATAAGCCGTTCTAAAGTTAGGAAAAACACCCCCCACCACCGTACCATACTACCCCTAAAAAAAATTCTATTTTTCCACCATGCCACTACTATAGCTCTATCTAAATACCAAGTTTCAGCTTCCTATCGTTATAGATTCTCAAGATATAAGCATCGGAACTTTTTCTTTCTCACCCTTCCCCACCCTCACCCTCTACACCCACACCCCCAAACTTTTTTTTCCTACTAGGGTTCTATTAGGCCTACTTCTGGTAAAAATTTGAAGCATCCATCTTACGCTGTTATTGAGATATGAAACGTGTTATTTTTGAAAAATTCTTATCCCCTCCACTTACGTACTCATCCGCCCCCTTCAAAGATTTTACTTTGAGCAATCTTTATTTATCAAGCTTTATATCCAAACCGAATTTTGTTTTTCTGGTGCCACTGGCTTGGGAGATATCGTAATGTTAAGTATTTCAACCCCCACCCCCGTACGTCACTACCCCCACCCAAAAATTTTGGGGCGGTCGACGTACGGCGTACGGCGTACGGCGTACGGCGTACGGGGTACGGCGTACAGACGGAGTGAAAATTTTTATTGCTTTTTTCGCGTCTACTAGTCATGAAACGTGGACAAAAAAATTTTGAGGGCAGCAAATTTTTTTTTTTTAAAAATCGATAACAATACTGTATTATAAATAATACAGTAAATGCAATAAAAATTTTCACTCCGTCTGTCCGCCGTACGCCGTACGCCGTACGTCGACCGCCAAAATCCTTTGAAGGCTCGTAGCTCTCAAACCAGTGGAGCTATTAAATTTAAATTTTTTTTAAGGAATAGACTGGGTAGACCCCTTGAGTTGACATTATTTTCAGGGGTGGGGGTGTGAGGGGGGAGGTGGGGGAAGCGTTTTAGACGAAAAATTTTGGTTTCTAGATCTCAGCAACCGCTTATGTTAGGAGACTGAAACTTAGAATTTCTATAAAGCTTTGATAGTGGACCCATTTGCGAAAAAATTGATAATATGGGTGAAGGGGTGTGGGAGTGGAGGGGGAAGCAATGCGTCCGAAACGCAAAAAAGTGGAGATCTACACATTCTAAATTCTATATCTCCTAAACCATTAATAGCAAGCAATTTAAACTTAACAAATATCTGTAGTTATACTAGGAGAGTAGATTGAAACAAAATGTTTGGGTGGGGGTGGTGGCGTACGGGGGTGGGAGGTGAAACACTAAACTTTACGATATCTCCCGAACCAGAGGCTCCAGAAAAACAAAATTCGGTTTTATTATAAAGATTGATAAATAAAGATTGCTCAAAGTAAAATATTTGAAGGGGGTGGAGGAGCACGGAAGTGGAAGGGACTAGAATTTTTCAAAAATAACACAATTTATATCTCAATAACTGTGTAAGATGGATGTTTCAAATTTTTACCAGAAGTAGGCCTAATAGAACTTTAATAGGGAAAAAAAGTTTGGGGGTGTGGGTGTAGAGGGTGAGGGTTTGGAAGGGTGAGAAATTAAAAGTTCCGATGCTTATATCTAAAGAATCTATGGTGATAGGAAGCTGAAACTTGGTATTTAGATAGAACTATAGTAGTGGCATGGTGGAAAAATACATTTTTTTTAGGGGTAGTATGGTACGGTGGTGGGGGGTGTTTTTCCTAACTTTAGAACGGCTTGTGCTAGGAAGTTGAAACTCAATACGTATATGTAAATTAACCAGAAAAGTAATTCTGATAAAAAAAAACTTGAATATTCATTGGCGTTCAGAAGGGGGGGGGCAAAAAAAATTATCAGTATATATAAAATGCATATAATTTCACGATTTTCGTCATATCTACTAGGTCTTTCCAAATATTGAACTCATTTTTATTCTAAGGATTCTTCATATAAATACCTAGAATGTGTTTTCAAGATTTTTTGAAATTCGACCCCTAAGAGGCTGTAAACTGGTTGTATACTTTTTCATGAGTTCCTCCATGTTTCTCAGGTCTGATCAGATATCGAATATCTTTTTACTTCCCCAGGCTTGTTTAAAATTCACCTATTTTTCAGTTTTTTATTTTTCAACCTCTAGACCGCATCCCGGAATATGACCCAACTATTTAATTCATATGTTACACCCTTTCTAACCGCTTTTTGTTATGTTTTCAGTCACATAGTAACATATGCCGCATCCCCGAATAAACCACGTTCCGAACTTCTGCCGGAAAAATAATAAAGTTGACTGTTGGCAGATTTTTTTGATTAATAGTGAGTTCCATAAAGTAAGTAAAAGGACATTTTGCAGAATTTTTGTATGGCAACCACATGAAAGACTTATGGGATATTTTTCATTTTAATAGTTTCAGCTGCGACTATTATAAAATTAATGTGTATAAAATTTCAAAGTCGTAACTTAAAGTGTTCTAAAGTTATCGTTCAATATTGGTGAACATGTTTATTAAGGACTTTTGTATGACAGCTACCCGAAGGAGTCAACGGATGGACCTAATTTATGAACACCGTTTTGGTTTTGGTATAAAACTAATTCCTGTAAAATTTTAAGTTCCTGCTTTAACCCGTTCTGGAGTTATAGTGGATTCAGTAACATGCATACATTTTTGAAGGACTTTTCTAGGCTGCTACACGAAGGACTCATTCGATTTGCTTTATATTCAGAACTTTCGATTCAAACATTGTAAACCTTAAGTATGCAAAATTTCAAGTTCCTAAAATGAAGCATTCGAGCAATAATTGTGAAAACGTGTTTTAAGGACTCTTGTATGGGAGGTACCCGAAGGAGTGGAAGAATATCGCTCATTAACGAACTTAGCCTTACTTTTTCCATTTTACAAGCTGTGACAAAATTTCAACTTCCTAGGTCAACGCGTTCTTGAGTTATCGTGCTAACGGACGGACGGACGGATGGACGGACGGACGGACGCACGGACAGCAAACGGATTTGGGGGTTTTGGCCAAAAATAAACACAAAATAATATAAAACTTTTTTTCGTCCGAGGCTCGGTTCTATGCGTTACAAACTTTTCGGGCTGGATTAAACTTATAATACTCTATATGTTCATCTAGAGTATAAAAACTAAAGAAAAAATTAAACGAAATCACCAAGTGAACACATATAAAACTAATTAAAAACCATCTACCAGTGTAACAATTCGATTGTTTCCACGATTCCACGACGCCACATTAAGTTTAGCAGTCCAGAGACTACAAGAAACTTTGAAATCGCCACGAGAACCTCCTGAATTTTGCCGACCTTTTGGAAGAAATTTGCCGCAGCAGAGAAAGCCCCAACATAACTTTAATTTATAATCTTGTTTCATTACCTTAACTTACTTATCCTATGAATTTAAATTATAGTGCTCAATTATTAAATAACGTATATATAATTCTAATTCCTAACGTATAACGAATATACTTTTCATGTTTTCTATAAAAACTATTGTTTTACTTTATTATTTTAATAATTAAGTATTGTGATTGATTTTTTAAAAAAAAAAATTTGCTACCCTCAAAATTTTTATTTTCACGTTTCATAACTAGTATACGCGAAAAAAGCAATAAAAATTTTCAGTCCGTCTGTCCGCCGTACGCCGTACGGCGTCCGCCGTACGCAAGATCGTTTGGAGGCTCGTAGCTGCCAAACGCTTTGAGATATTAAATTGAAATTTTTTTAACGAATAGACGGGGTAGGTGCCTTGAAGGGGTGGGGGTGTGAGGGGGAAGGAGGGGGAAGTGTTTTAAACCGAAAATTTTGGTTTCCAGATCTCAGTAACCCCTTAGGTTAGGAAGCTGAAACTTGGAATTTCTATAAAGCTCTGATAGTAGACCCATTTGCAGAAAAATTGTCAATATTGATCAAGGGGTGTGGGAGTGGTGGGAAAAGTAATGCGTCCGAAACCCAAAAAAGGCTAGATAGACACATTCTAAAATCCATATCTCCTAAACCGTTAATGGCACACCATTTAAACTTGAAACATATTTGTAGTTATACTAGGAGAACAGAATCAAGAAAAATTTTGGGTGGGGGAAGTTGTGTATGGGGGTGGGGGGTGAAAAACTTAAGATTACGATATCTCATGAACCAATTGCTCTAGAAAAATAAAATTTGGTTTGGGTGTAAAGGTTGACAAAAAAAAATTGATCAAAGTAAAATTTTTTAAGTGGGAGGTGGAGCATAGAGGTGGAGGGGATGAGAATTTTTCAAATCAAACACATTTCATATCTCAAGAACAGTTTAAGATAGATGCTTAGAATTTTTACCAAAAGTAGCGCTAATTAAACCCTTGTAGGGAAAAAAGTTTTGAGGTTGATGGTGAAGAGGGGGAGGGTGGGGGAGGGTGAAAAGGAAAAAGTTCCGATGCTTATATCTTTAGAACCTGTAATGATATAAGCCTTAAATTTGGTATTTAGATAGAGCTATAGTAGCGGAATGTTGGAAAAATAAAATTTTTTTTAGGGGTAGTATGCTACGGGGGTAGGGGGTGTTTTTCCTAACTATTAAACGGTTCATGCCAGAAAGTTGAAACTCGGTGTGTATATGTAAATCAACTAGAAAAGTAATTCTGATAAAAAAAAATTTGAATATTCATTGGCGTTCAGAAAGCGGGGCAAAAAAAATTATTTGTAAATATAATAAATATAAAATGCATATATTTTCACGATTTTCGTCATATCTACTAGGTCTTTCCAGATATTGAATTCATTTTTATTCTACAGATTCTTCGTATGAATACCTAGAATGTGATTTCAAGGTTTTTTGAAATTCGACCCCTAAGGGTAGTGTGGTACAAGTGGGGGTGTTTTTCCTATATATGGAACGGCTTAAGGTACAATGTTGAAACTCGGTGTGTATATGTAAATCAACTCGAAAAGTAATTGTGATAAAAAAAATTTCAATATTCATTGGCGTTTAGAAAGGGGGGCAAAAAAAATTATTTGTAAATATAATAGATATAAAATTCATATATTTTCACGATTTTCGTCATATCTACTAGGTCTTTCCAAATATTGAATTCATTTTTATTCTACGGATTCTTCGTATGAATACCTAGAATGTGATTTCACGGTTTTTTGAAATTCGACCCCTAAGGGTAGTGTGGTACAAGTGAAGGTGTTTTTCCTATATATGGAACGGCTTAAGCTACAATGTTGAAACTCGGTGTGTATATGTTAATCAACTAGAAAGGTAATTGTGATAAAAAAAAATTTGAATATTCATTGGCGTTTAGAAGGGGGGGAGGGGCAAAAAAAAATATTTGTAAATATAATAAATATAAAATGCAAATATTTTTACGATTTTCGTCATATCTACTAGGTCTTTCCAAATATTGAATTCATTTTTATTCTACGGATTCTTCGTATGAATACCTAGAAAGTGTTTTCAAGGTTTTTTGAAATTCGACCCCTAAGGGTAGTGTGGTACAACTGGGGGTACTTTTCCTATATATGGAACGGCTTAAGCTACAATGTTAAAACTCGGTGTGTATATGTAAATCAACTAGAAAAGTAATAGTGATAAAAAAAAATTTGAATATTGATTGGCGTTCAGAAGGGCGGGGGGGGGCAAAAAAAAATATTTGGAAATATAATATATATAAAATGCATATATTTTCACGATTTTCGTCATATCTACTAGGTCTTTCTAAATATTGAATTCATTTTTTTTCTACGGATTCTTCGTATGAATACCTAGAAAGCGTTTTCAAGGTTTTTTGAAATTCGACCCCTAAGGGTAGTGTGGTACAAGTGGTAGGTGTTTTTCCTATATATAGAACGACTTAAGCTACAATGTTGAAACTCGGTGTGTATATCTAAATCAACTATAAAAATAATTTTGAGTAAAAAAAACGAATATCTATTGGCGTTCAGAAGGGGGGCAAAAAAAATTATCTGTGAAAATAGAATGCATATTTTCCCACGATTTTCGACATATCTACTACCTCGTCCCATATAATAAATTTAATTTTATTTTATGTATTCTCCATATGAATACCAAGACAGTGTTTTCAAGATTTTCTGAAAATTGACCCCTAAGGGGGTGTAAAGTGATTGTGTACTTTTTCATAAACTATTCCATATCTCTCAGATCCAATCAGATTTTCACTTCCATGATCTTGTTCTTTTTGATAGGTTTTCAGTCACATAGTAGCCTACACCGCATTTCAGAATTGAACGCGTTCCTTACTTCTGCCGGAAAAATAATAAAGTTACGCCCAGATTGTTGGCAGATTTTTTTTTTGTGAATTAAGATTACCAGGACTGTAGATGTCGATATTTTCGTTTGTTTCATTGTTTTTTCCATTTTACTGTATTATTTATAATACAGTATACCTACAAATTTTTTTTCCACGTTTCATGACTAGTAGACTCGAAAAAAGCAATAAAAATTTTCACTCCGTCTGTACGCCGTACGCCGTACGTCGACCGCCCCACGCCCCAAGCAAAATCCTTTGAAGGCTCGTAGTTCTCAAACCAATGGACCTATTAAATTAAACATTTTTCTAAGAATAGACTTGGTGGACCCCTTGAATTGACATTATTTTCAGGGAAGGAGGTGTAAGGGGGAAGGCGGTGTAAGCGTTTTAGACGAAAAATTTAGGTTTCTAGATCTCAGGAACCGCTTGTGTCAGGAGGCTGAAACTTAGAATTTCTATAGAGCTTTGGTAATGGACCACTTTGCAAAAAAAACAGATATGGGTGAAGGGGTGTGGGAGTGGAGGGGGAAATAATGCGTCCGAAACGCAAAAATGCCGAGATCAACAAATTCTAAAATCCATATCTCCTAAACCATTAATAGCAAGCAATTAAAACTTAACAAATATCTGTAGTTATACTAGGAGAGTAGATTGAAACAAAATTTTAGGGTGGGGGTAGTGGCGTACGGAGGTGGGGGGTGAAAAACTTTAGATTACGATATCTCACAAACTAATTGCACCAGAAAAACAAAATTCGGTTTGGGTATAGAGATTGATAAATAAAAGTTGCTCAAAGTAAAATATTTGAAGGGGGTGGTGGAGCACGGAAGTGGGAGGGACTAGAATTTTTCAAAAATAACACGATACATATCTCAATAACAGTGTAAGATGGATGTTTCAAATTTTTACCAGAAGTAGGCCTAATAGAAAAGTAGGGAAAAAAAGGTTGGGGGTGTGGGTGTAGAGGGTGAGGGTGGGGAAGGGTGAGAAAGAAAAAGTTCCGATGCTTATATCTTAAGAATCTATAGTGATAGGAAGTTGAAACTTGGTATTTAGATAAAGCTATAGTAGTGGCATGGTGGAAAAATAACATTTTTTTTAGGGGTAGTATGGTACGGTGATGGGGGGTGTTTTCCCTAACTTCAGAACGGCTTATGCTAGGAAGTTGAAACTCGGTACGTATATGTAAATTAACTAGAAAAGTAATTCTGATAAAAAAAAATTCCAATATTCATTGGTGTTCAGAAGGGGGGGGGGGCAAAAAAAATATCGGTTAATATAAAATGCATATATTTTCACGATTTTCGTCATATCTACTAGGTCTTTCGAAATATTGAATTCATTTTTATTCTACGGATTCTTCAAGTGAATACCTAGAACGCGTTTTCAAGATTTCTTGAAATTCGACCCCTAAGAGGGTGTAAATTGTTGTATACTTTTCATGAATTCCACCATGTTTCTCAGGTCTGATCAGATATCGAATATCTTTTCACTTCCCCAGGTTTGTTTAATAATCACCTATTTTTAAGTTTTGTTTTTTTCAACCTCTAGACCGCATCCCGGAATATGACCCAATTATTTAATTCATATGTTACACCCTTTTCTAACCGCTTCCCGAACTTTTTGTTAGGTTTTCAGTCATAGTAACATACACCGCATCCCCGAATTGAACGCGTTCTGAACTTCTGCCGGAAAAATAATACAGTTGCGCCCAGACGGTTGGCAGATTTTTTTTTTAGTAGCTGAGATGTTACTTCAGATGGAGTAGTGACGCTCCATGAGCATGCCAGGGGCTTCCGCAACATGAGCCGCCTTTGTTAATCTCTTCATCTTCCAACTCAGGACCTTCTTTATTGTTTTTTTTTTTTCAGCACTTACAAGGAGGAGTGCTTTTCATGTCGAAAATTCTCCCCCCCCCCCACGCTCCTGATTGGCCGGCAGAATGTATCGACCTGAAGAGCCTCCTTAGAAATCTGGAGCTCTACCGAGGCTGCTTAGCGGTCGAAAAGGTGGTTTCTCTTCAGTTGGCGCCCAAACTCGAAATTTTTAAATTTTTCTAGTTAACCTTTTTTTCAGAATTTTGCATAGGCCACGTATATATCTCTTCGTATCGATCGGTTAATCAACTTTTACGCAAATTTCGCGGTACAGTTCAAACGGCGGTGCGGTATCTAGTTATAGTGTGTGTGAAGTGGCGCTATAGTTAGTGAATTTTATTCAACATTTATCAAAAGTTTCGTTCCATTTTTAATTTTCGAATGCTAGTCCATGAGTGTAATGACCAATTGATATTGCAATTGCGTTCCATTTTCTTAAATAGGAATAATTTCCAGTCATATGTGATATTACTTTATTATTTATGACTAGTAGACACGAAAAAAGCTACAAAAATTTTCACTCAGCCAGTCCGCCGTACGCCGTACGTCGACCGCCAAAATCCTTTGAAGGCTCGTAGCTCTCAAACCAGTGGAGCTATTAAATTAAAAATTTTTCTAGGAGTAGACTGGGTAAACCCCTTGAATTGACATTATTTTCAGGGGTGGGGGTGTGAGGGGGAAGGTGGTGGAAGCGTTTTAGACTAAAAATTTTGGTTTCTAGATCTCAGCAACCGCTAATGTTAGGAGACTGAAACTTAGAATTTCTTCTTCTAGCTTTAATAGTGGACCCATTTGCGAAAAAATTGATAATATGGGTGAAGGGGTGTGGGAGTGGAGGGGGAAACAATGCGTCCGAAACTCAAAAAAGTCGAGATCGACACATTCTAAAATCCATATCTCCTAAACCGTTAATAGCAAGCAATTAAAACTTAACAAATATCTGAAGTTATACTAGGAGAGTAGATTAAAATAAATTTTTTGGATGAGGGTAGTGGTGTACGGGGGTGGGGGTTGAAATACGTAACATTACGATATCTCACAAACCAATGACACCAGAAAAACAAAATTCGGTTTGGGTATAAAGCTTGATAAATAAAGATTGCTCAAAGTAAAATCTTTGAAGGATGTGGGGGAGTACGTAAGTGGAGGGGATAAGAATTTTTCAAAAATAAAACGTTCCATATCTCAATAGCAGTGTAAGATCGATGCTTCAAATTTTTACCAGAAGTAGGCCTAATAGAACCCTAGTACGAAAAAAAAGTTTGTGGGTGGGGGTATAGAGGGTGAGGGTGGGGAAGGGTGAGAAGGAAAAAGTTCCGATGCTTATATCTTAAGAATCTATAATGATAGGAAGCCGAAACTTGGTAATTAGATAGAGCTATAGTAGTGGCATGGTGGAAAAATAAATTTTTTTTAGGGGAAGTATGGTACGGAGGTGGGGGGTGTTTTTCCTAACTTTAGAACAGCTTATGCTAGGAAGTTGAAACTCGGTACGTATATGTAAATTAACTAGAAAAATAAAAAAATTTTTAATATTCATTGGCGTTCAGAAGGGGGGGCAAAAAAAAATATCAGTTAATATAAAATGCATATATTTTCACGATTTTCACCTAGAATGTGTTTTCAAGATTTTTTGAAATTCGACCCCTAAGAGGGTGTAAACTGGTTGTATACTTTTTCATGAATTCCACCATGTTTCTCAGGTCTGATCAGATATCGAATATCTCTTCACTTCCCCAGGCTTGTTTAATAATCACCTATTTTTAAGTTTTGTTTTTTCAACCTCTAGACCGCATCCCGGAATATGACCCAATTATTTAATTCATATGTTGCACCATTTTCTTACCGCTTCCCGAACTTTTTGTTAGGTTTTCATTCACATAGTAACATACACCGCATCCGAATTGAACGCGTTCTGAACTTCTGCCGGAAAAATAATAAAGTTGCGCCCAGACTGTTGGCACATTCTACAGTGGTAGCTTAAGCTAAGAATTAGTAAAGCTAATAATAGGTAGCTTAAGCTATGGATATGTTTCGACTGATTTCACAGTTTTATGTAGCGTGCGGCTTAGCACAATGCGTAGTAGCGTTTCATTTGGCAGCCTAATGTAAGCTTTTGTAAAGGATTTGCGTACATTCGATATTTCTTATGTAGTGGAGTAGCTACGCGGCTATATTTTTTTAATTGCACAGTCTTGAATACAGAAAAAAATACAAGTTTGACAGTTCGTAGGCTTATTTTATTATGGAGCTTAAGCTCGCAAAATTGATGGCTTAAGCTAAGCTAGCGCTTGTCTTAGCTTAAGACTTAAGCCATTACTGTGAAATCGAAGATGTTCCTAAGCCCAAGCTCAAGCTCCACACAAAAAGTAATCGTTTAGCTATGAATTCAGAATTTTGTACAAATTAGTTTTGAGTGAATACAAAGTTCGAGTTTACTTATAAGCGATATCATTTTACTCCTTCTGGTACCTTCCATATAAAATGTACTTAAAACATGTCTTCAAGAATATTGGCCAATAACTTCGGAATGCCTAAAGCAACGACTTTGAAATCTTGTATACGTTGGTTTTTCAATAGTTGGAGCTAAATGTATGATTCTGAAAACAGTCCTTTTAGTCTTTCGCGTAGCCGCCATACAAATATGCTACCAAAATGTCTTCACATAATTTACGAAACTCACTATAACTCTAGTAATCTTTTAGATACGAATTCGGAATTTTGAAAAAATTAGTTTTGAGTGAAAACAAAGTTCGAGATTACTAGGCAGCGAAACCCTTTAACTTCTTCTGGTACCTTCGTACAAAAATTCCTAAACAATATTTTCCCATAACTTTTGAACGCGTCAAACTATGAATTTGAAATTTTGTACAGATTAATTTGTGGATGGTTCCAAGGAAAAGGATAAATATTTATGAAATCGAATGAGTCCTTCCTTCCACTCACATGTGAAAGTCCTTAAGAAATTAAAATTTTTTTCCCGATGGCACACTCTGTTCAAGAAATGATATTAAACATTGATGATATTGTCTTTAAGTTGCAAGTTGCAACCGAATGGAGGTCCTTAATAAAGGACATACAGCATGCACATACGTAATTCTACTTTAGCCCCAACTACAATTCAAATCGGAGTTTAGTATCATCTAGAGTAGAATCAGTATGCAGTATGTTATGTTTTAGGTTCGATTTGAACAATCATTAAGCCATTCATGTTGTGTCCATCAAAGGTACATAGTATTAATTATTAAATCACATATAGAGTCATTCCATGAAAAATCGCAAAAGTTGTGACCTTACCATCGCCGATTCTTTAGAAAATTTTTTTGCTTGAAGAACTAGTGAAAAAAAAAATATAATTTCATTTTTTTTTTCTAACTCATTTTTTTTGTTAGTTATAGTATGTTAAAGATTTCGCAAAAATGGTGTCAAAGACCTCTTTGAAAATTCATATCTCTGTTAATTTTTATCACAGAATAATAAAATAGGACTTATTTTAAAGGGGAAGGTTGTCGCAAAATAAGAAAAATACCAATAAAATTTATCCTTGACTTTTTTTTTTCAAGGATAACGATTTTGTCCTTTATCCTTGAATATCTCAAATTGCCGATGATTTTTTTTTTTTTAATTTTTTATATTTTGTGTATTATACTGTTCTTCAAAACATATCAAAAAATCAACTTGGAATCGCAATGGGATCGGGGTAAAAAAATAGAAGAACATCAGTGGTTCTCAATTATTTCATAGAAAAGTTACAATTATTTTGATTACTTACGAGTACTCGTATGTAAAGAGGATTTAATTTTATGATACTACATTTAAGGCCAGCTGTTAAAATCATAAATTTAAGATAGTTTAGTTCAATAATAACTTAATTGAGCAACTAATTGTGAGTGTTTAAATAAAGTTATCCCATAAACCATTAAATTTAAAATAACAAGAATTATCTCATTTGGAATGTCTTACTAACCAGAAAATAATAGGTAGGCAGGTAAGGCAATAAAAAAATGAATATTAATTAAATGTCCTTTTTTGGTAGGTATGTATATAAATATGGGCTTACCTCAAATACAATTCAGTCGTGCTTGCAGTATTAAGAAGACAAAATCTAATTTATTATTTTACAAATCATGGAAAAAATTAACTGGTCAAAATCGCGTTGCTGTAATCCTTTTGGAGAATCAATACATTGGCCAAAAATATCGGATTTACGACCTGTGCAATCATGGATGATTTCTAGAGTACCAGCGATGACTTCAGCAGGAAAAATTTGCTCTGCCTGTAGAAAAAGAGTTAAAATGCTACCAGGAACATCAACGGAGATTACTGATGATGATATGTTCGACCAGGAAGAAGAACCTTTCTCTTTGGATACAGATGAGGAGCCCGGCGACGATGAAGCGCTACACCAAAATTTCATCAGTAAGGAAGCCGCATTAAACTCATTAAATGAATGTCTTCGATATTTAGGAGAAGAACCTTTCGACAAAAGACGATTTACCAGAGAAAACTACATCCGGAAAAAAGCTTGAAGCTGTGAAAAGCATCGTATTAAAAAAAATTTTTGGACTAGAAGATCAAAAGGACCAACCACGAGAGGACGAGATGATTGACAGATTGAGGACTGAATATTCAACCGCCAGTGAGAAGAATATCAAGCAATTTATTTTATCTGTAAGTCCTGATAAATGGACTAGAAAAAGAACTTGTGAGGAATTTCCTGGAACATCTTCGTATGCAGTTCGAAAATACAAACGGACATTAGATTCTGAAGGAGATGTACATATCCCGCACCGGAGAAGCCTTACTTCCGATATTATCAAGACAGTGGAAGACTTCTACAGTAAGGATAATATAAGTCGAGTCATGCCTGGTAAAAAGGATTTTATTGCAATTAAAATAGACGGCAAGAAAAATCACGTCCAAAAACGTTTGGTTTTGGGGAGTTTGAAGGAAGTGTACCAGCACTTTAAGGAAACTTATCCTGAACTGAAGATAGGATTTTCCAAATTTGCTTCCCTACGACCCAAATACTGTGTTTTGGCTGGATCTCCTGGAACACATTCGGTGTGTGTGTGTGTCATCCATCAAAATGTAAGGCTTATGCTGGAAGGTTGCGGTATTAAATATTTTACTGCAAATGAAGATACTCGAATTTACGACTACCGGTCGTGCCTTGCTGTTGGAATATGCAATCCTCCCAATATTGGTTGCTTTTTAAACCAATGTATCGAATGTCCAGGATATGAAAAAGTAAAAGAACTTTTCCAGAATGCTTTCAGTAACAGTAATGTAGAAAGTGTTACCTACAACCAATGGACGTCAACAGACCGGTCAACGCTAGAGACTAAAATACAATCTTCAGATGAGTTTATAGATTGCTTTGTTCAACGACTTCCTTCTTTACTTCGGCACGCATTCTTCACTGAACAACAAGCCAAATATTTTGAAGAGAAAAAGAATAAGTTACCAGTAAATGAGGTTGTTGTGGTTATGGATTTTCAGAAAATTATTCCTTCGTTGTACAAGATGCGGTGCAAGCGTTTCACTGGAATAACTCTCAAGCCACAATCCATCCGTTTGGGATTTATTATAGGGTGGAAGGACAACAGGACGTTCAAACCACAAATTTTGTAATTATTAGCGATTGTTTGCAACATAACAATATAGCCGTTCATCTATTTCAACGCTATTTAATAAAATTCTTTACAGATAAGTGTTTTAATGTTAAGAAAATACATTATTTTTCGGATGGTTCAGCCGCTCAATATAAAAACCGGAAAAATTTCTTTAATTTGAGCAAGCACACTGAGGAATTTGAAATTGATGCAGAATGGAATTTTTTTGCCACCGCCCATGTTAAAAATATCTGCGATGGTCTCGGTGGTACAATAAAGCGACTTGCAGCAAGAGCAAGTTTACAGCGGCCAATAGAAGACCAAATAACAACTCCATTAAAACTTTTCGAATGGGCTAAGGATAATATAGTAAATATTAATTTCCAATTCATCGACTGCGAACAATATAAAAATGAAGAAAATTTATTGAGTGAAGAATACAATCTTATACAAGCAATTCCTTCAACTCAAACAGTACATTGCGTTATACCTGTGAGGAAAGGATGCGTGAAAATTAAAAAGTTTTCTCTATCTTCTGAAGAAGATGAACATATTTTGTTTAAATAGATTATGTAACTAGCATGTAAAAATAAAAAAAATTAATGTAATGCATGTAAAGCATGTTTTAATTTTTTATTTTATGTTTTAATTTGTTATGTTTACCATAATAGAATACCATATATATACATTTTGTTGAATCTTTTATTAATTTTTTATGTTTCTACTTGTTCAAATATTATTATTCAATGTCAAATCATTTTAAATTTAGTTACTGTTGCCTGGAATGAATAGCATTAATAAAATACTCCGTAGAAATTGTAATTTTCTAAACCAAATTTAATTTTTTTAATATATTATACATATTATAAAACATTAATATTTTTAATGAAATAGTTGCTCAATTAAATTATTATTGAACTAAACTATCTTAAATTTATGATTTTAATAGCTGGCCATAAATGTAGTATCATAAAATTAAATCCTCTTTACATACGAGTACTCGTAAGTAATCAAAATAATTGTAACTTTTCTATGAAATAATTGAGAACCACTGATGTTCTTCTATTTTATTACCCCGATCCCATTGCGATCCCAAGTTGATTTTTTGATATGTTTTGAAGAACAGTATAATACACAAAATATAAAAAAATAAAAAAAAAAATCATCGGCAATTTGAGATATTCAAGGATAGAGGACAAAATCGTTATCCTTGAAAAAAAAAAATCAAGGATTATTTTTATTGGTATTTTTCTTATTTTGCGACAACCTTCCCCTTTAAAATAAGTCCTATTTTATTATTCTGTGATAAAAATTAACAGAGATATGAATTTTCAAAGAGGTCTTTGACACCATTTTTGCGAAATCTTTAACATACTATAACTAACAAAAAAAATTAGATAGAAAAAAAAAATTGAAATTATATTTTTTTTTTCACTAGTTCTTCAAGCAAAAAATTTTTCAAAAGAATCGGCGATGGTAAGGTCACAAAATTGGCCTTTTTTTGCGATTTTTCTTGGAATGACCCTATACCCTTTAATTTTTTTTTGTTGGATTCTATTTGCGAATATTTTAGATTTGGTATGGTATGGTATGGTATGGTATAAGGGGTGGTGATGCTATCATCCTCATGGAGGGGGAAGCAATGCGTCCGAAACGCAAAAAAGTGGAGATCTACACATTCTAAAATCTATATCTCCTAAACCGTTAATAGCAAGCAATTCAAACTTAACAAATATCTGTAGTTATACTAGGAGAGTAGATTGAAACAAAATTTTTGGGTGGGGGTAGTGGCGTACGGAGGTGGGGGTTGAAATACTTAACATTACGATATCTCCAAAACCAGAGGCACCAGAAAAACAAAATTCGGTTTGGATATAAAGCTTGATATATAAAGATTGCTCAAAGTAAAATCTTTGAAGGGGGCGGGGGAGTACGTAAGTGGAGGGGATAACAGTTTTTCAAAAATAACACGTTTCATATCTCAATAACAGTGTAAGATGGATGCTTCAAATTTTTACCAGAAGTAGGCCTATCAAAACCGTAGTGGGGAAAAATTTTGGGGTGTGGGTGTAGAGGGTGAGGGTGGGGAAGGTTGACACAGAAAAAGTTCCGATGCTTATATCTTAAGAATCTATAATGATATGAAGCTACAACTTGGTATTTAGATAGAGCTATAGTAGTGGCATGGTGGATAGTAAGATCCCCGCATCCCCGAATTGAACGCATTCTGAACTTCTGCCGGAAAAATAATAAAGTTGCGCCCAGACTGTTGGCAGATTTTTACTGTATTATGTATAATACAGTATTGTTATCGATTTTTAAAAAAAAAAAAAAACGTGCCCTCAAAATTTTTTTGTCCACGTTTCATGACTAGTAGACGCGAAAAAAGCAATAAAAATTTTCACTCCGTCTGTACGCCGTACCCCGTACGCCGTACGCCGTACGACGACCGCCCCAAAATCTTTGAAGGCTCGTAGCTCTCAAACCAGTGGAGGTATTAAATTAAAATTTTTTCTAAGAATAGACTTGGTGGACCCCTTGAATTGACATTATTTTCAGGGGAGGTGGTGTAAGGGGGAAGGCGGGGTAAGCGTTTTAGACGAAAAATTTAGGTTTCTAGATCTCAGGATCCGCTTGTGTCAGGAAGCTGAAACTAAGAATTTCTATAGAGCTTTGATAATGGACCCATTTGCAAAAAAAAACAGATATGGGTGAAGGGGTGTGGGAGTGGAAGGGGAAATAATGCTTCCGAAACGCAAAAATGCCGAGATCGACACATTCTAAAATCCATATCTCCTAAACAATTAATAGCAAGCAATTAAAACTTAACAAATATCTGTAGTTATACTAGGAGAGTAGATTGAAACAAAATTTTTGGCTGGGGTAGTGGCGTACGGGGGTGGGGGGGTGAAAAACTTTAGATTACGATATCTCACAAACTAATTGAACCAGAAAAACAAAATTCGGTTTTATTATAAAGATTGATAAATAAAGATTGCTCAAAGTAAAATATTTGAAGGGGTGGAGGAGCACGGAAGTGGGAGGGACTAGAATTTTTCAAAAATAACACAATTTATATCTCAATAACAGTGTAAGATGGATGTTTCAAATTTTTACCAGAAGTAGGCCTAATAGAACTTTAGTAGGGAGAAAAAGTTTGGGGGTGTGGGTGTAGAGGGTGAAGGTGGGGAAGGGTGAGAAAGAAAAAGTTCCGATGCTTATATCTTAAGAATCTAAATTGATAGGAAGCTGAAACTTGGTATTTAGATAGAGCTATAGTAGTGGCATGGTGGAAAAATAAATTTTTTTTAAGGGGTAGTGTGGTACGGTGGTGGGGGGTGTTTTTCCTAACTTTAGAACGGCTTATGCTAAGAAGTTGAAACTCGGTACGTATATGTAAATTAACTAGAAAAGTAATTCTGATAAAAAAAAATTTGAATATTCATTGGCGTTCAGAAGGGGGGGCAAAAAAATTATCGGTTAATATAAAATGCATATATTTTCACGATTTTCGTCATATCTACTAGGTCTTTCGAAATATAGAATTCATTTTTATTCGACGGATTCTTCATGTGAATACCTAGAATGTGTTTTCAAGATTTTTTGAAATTCGACCCCTAAGAGGGTGTAAACTGGTTGTATACTTTTTCATGAATTCCACCATGTTTCTCAGGTCTGATCAGATATCGAATATCTTTTTACTTCCCAGGTTTGTTTAATAATCACCTATTTTTAAGTTTTGTTTTTTTCAACCTCTAGACCACATCCCGGAATATGACCCAATTATATAATTCATATGTCACACCCTTTTCTAACCGCTTCCCGAACTTTTTGTTAGGTTTTCAGTCACATAGTAGCATACACCGCATCCCCGAATTGAACGCGTTCTGAACTTCTGCCGGAAAAATAATACAGTTGCGCCCAGACTGTTGGCAGATTTTGTATTTAGTTGTAATTGACTTCTTTTTCTTTTCCTTTTTTTTTGTTATTACATTATTATTTTAATAATTAAGTATTGTGATTGATTTTTTAAAAAAAAAAATTTGCTACCCTCAAAATTTTTATTTTCACGTTTCATAACTAGTAGACGCGAAAAAAGCAATAAAAATTTTCAGTCCGTCTGTCCGCCGTACGCAAGATCGTTTGGAGGCTCGTAGCTGCCAAACGCTTTGAGATATTTAATTGAAATTTTTTTAACGAATAGACGTGGTAGGCGCCTTGAAGTGACCAAATTTTTTGGGGTGGGGGAGTGAGGGGGAAGGAGGGGGAAGTTTTTTCGACCGAAAATTTTGGTTTCCAGATCTCAGTAACCCGAAATGTTAGGAAGCTGAAACTTGGAATTTCTATAGAGCTCTGATAGTAAACCCATTTGCAGAAAAATTGTCAATATTGATCAAGGGGTGAGGGAGTGGGGGGAAATGTAATGCGTCCGAAACCCAAAAAAGGCGAGATAGACACATTCTAAAATCCATATCTCCTAAACTGTTAATGGCACACTATTCAAACTTGAAAAATATTTGTAGTTATACTAGGGGAACAGAATGAAGAAAAATTTTAGGTGGGGGAAGTTGTGTATGGGGGTGGTGGGTGAAAAACTTAAGATTACGATATCTCATGAACCAATTGCTCTAGAAAAATAAAATTCGGTTTGGGTATAAAGGTTGACAAATAAAGATTGATCAAAGTAAAATTTTTTAAGTGGGAGGTGAAGCATAGAAGTGGACGGGATGAGAATTTTTCAAATCAAACACATTTCATATCTCAAGAACAGTTTAAGATAGATGCTTAGAATTTTTACCAGAAGTAGCGCTAATTAAACTCTAGTAGGGGAAAAAGTTTTGTGGTTTAGGGTGTAGAAGGGGAGGGTGGGGGAGGGTGAAAAGGAAAAAGTTCTGATGCTTATATCTTGAGAACCTGTAATGATATAAGCCTTAAACTTGGTATTTAGATAGAGCTATAGTAGCGGAATGTTGGAAAAATATAATTTTTTTAGGGGAAGTATGCTACGGGGGTAGGGGGTGTTTTTCCTAACTATTAAACGGTTCATGCTAGAAAAATGAAACTCGGTGTGTATATGTAAATCAACTAGAAAAGTAATTGTGATAAAAAAAAATTTGAATATTCATTGGCGTTCAGAAAGGGGGGCAAAAAAAATTATTTGTGAATATAATGTATATAAAATGCATATATTTTCACGATTTTCTTCATGTCTACTAGGTCTTTTCAAATATTGAATTCATTTTTATTCTTCGGATTCTTCGTATAAATACCTAGAATGTGTTTTCAAGGTTTTTTGAAATTCGACCCCTAAGGGTAGTGTGGTACACTTGGGAGGTGTTTTTCCTATATATAGAACGGCTTAAGCTACAATGTTGAAACTCGGTGTGTATATCTAAATCAACTAGAAAAATAATTTTGAATAAAAAAACCAATATCTATTGGCGTTCAGAAGGGGGCAAAAAAAATTATCTGTGAAAATAGAATGCATATTTTCCCACGATTTTCGACACATCTACTACCTCGTCCCAAATAATGAGTTTAATTTTATTCTATGTATTCTCCATATGAATACCAAGAAAGTATTTTCAAGATTTTCTGAAAATTGACCCCTAAGGGGGTGTAAAGTGATTGTGTACTTTTTCATAAACTATTCCATATTTCTCAGATCCAATCAGATTTTCACTTCCATGATGTTGTTCTTTTTGATAGGTTTTCAGTCACATAGTAGCCTTCACCGCATTTCAGAACTGAACGCGTTCCTAACTTCTTCCGGAAAAATAATAAAGTTACGCCCAGATTGTTGGCAGATTTTTTTTATATGGTTTTCATTTTAAATTTTCATTGTAATTTAAGTTTAAATTTTTGTGTTTTTATATGTATATACTTAATTTTTTTTTGGGACTGGATGTTGAAAGCTTAACTTTATTATCAATAGTTTCTAAGCAGAGTTTTATTTAGTTATATTTTTCGCGAACTTAACGACATATTATTTTTATTTTGTTTGTTTAGAGCTGATTTTGACATATGCGACATTCTATTTCACTTGTTCATCTTCTTGATCATTCACACCGCAACCGTAACCGCAGCTTCGGAACGATCACCATCACATATATCGCGGTGATCTTGTCGACTTCTATATTAGTCGAATGATCTTTATGAACATGCAATTCCGCTTCCGGTATGACACGATAAACAGCAATAATTAAGTGCAAGACAAAATCGCTAGTAGTCAAACCGAGCAATTAATTAATCGATCGTACAAAATTACCGGTGTCGTACAATTTCAAGCGACCGCCGATCGCTGCTATTATCACTAAACTCTCTAAATCGATCGAGACACGGAACACGATCGCCCCGATCGCGAAAGTTTTCTTACTTTATACTTTAAGAAGCCGAATTCGAATTTTCGAGCGAATTTCGCGCGTTTCTCGATTTCTCGGAAGGCACAAGGGATATACGAAAATTTCGAACATTACACAGTCAAGTTTAAGATCGCGTACACGTGACCAACGATCGTGCAGGCCAAGTGTTCTAATCACCGACGACTGTAACACTTCCGAACTGCAACAATATTATGACTAGATCTAATCAACTTAAAAGAGCACTTAACCGAAATATTTCTAAGTTTTATTATGTTTTCAGCAGTAAAAAAACACACAAACTTCCAGTATCATAATTCTTTTTCATTAATTTAGCACAAGCTGTGCGTCCGAAATTCAATGGCCGAAAGACAGTGCACGCTAGAAAAATGTGAACAGTCGCGATTAGAACTGGACTTTTCTTGGAAGATGTCGCGAAAAATTTTTTTCTCGAAGGCGGAAAGCGACAGTTTCCAATGCCAATTTGAGCAATTTTCGAAGAGAAAAAAAAACGTGGACAAAGAAGCGCGCAAACAATTTCTTCAGACACTCGACAGAAATACAAGCACAACGCTGACAGCACCCAGTATGAGGAAAATTCTCACGCAAATGAACGATTGTCTGTCTTTATTCACTTTTTCTTTTCGAACTCAAAAATTTTCACGATTGTTAAAAACACTTCTACGTTGTGGTATTACTTCACTTGTTCGGGTGAATTCACAATAAAAGGGAAATAAAAACAACTTCTCGTTGCTTAGAAGGTAAAAAAAAATTGTATAAAATTTTCAGAAGCAACGACCGCACATTCTATGGCTTCGGAAAGTCCTCAACGACCTGTCATCTTTTTTCCCTTTCTCATGTCCCAGTTCCGGCCTTGACCGAATATCAGTAAACCCTTCGTTAAGTTTTTGAGTGCGGCAAGGTTGGTGCAGGTGTCTGTCACTGCCCCCAATGCCTGACAGATGTCGCACATTTATCGCGGTCACAAAAACCGGAAGAATAAGTCGCTGTAACAACCCTACACCATTAGTCAGTTCGCCGTTGGTTACCGGCGCCGAAACGACTAAAAAAGGTTGTCGCTCCAGAGTCTCGTGCGCACGACTGAGTGCCGGGCAATCGGTGACGTACCCCTCGGATCACTGCCTCAGATCTTTGGAGTGATAAATCCTTACACGCCTGCCTCCTAGATTCTCCAATTCATATCGTGAGTTGCCTAGCACCCGACGAATTCTGCACTTGAGGTACTTCTTCGCCAGCTTGGCGTTATAATTCTGCGCGGCTGTGGACACGGAAAAATTTCTTCAGAATACTTCTTGTCCTACGCAAAATTGTGTTTGAGCAGTGCGCTGATTATAACGCCTGCTGCTGTCCTCATGTGCGACCCTTATTTTTGTCTGCGCCAGTTGCCTCACGATAGGAATTCCCTCCCGAGGTCAAAGCTGTACATTTGACTCTCCCAATGCTCAGCAGTTCGTAGTCCTTCCCATGCAACATCATGTGATTTCCAAACAAAACCTGATTAGGAGAAAATCCAGTGGCTTGGTGGAGTGAGCTCCGAAGGGCACATCCAATTTTGCTTAGACTCTCATCCCATCGTGTTTGGTTATCAGTGATGAATGCTCGAATTCCGGCCAGGATGGACTGATTGACACGTTCCGAAGCATTCGCTTGCGGTGAGTAGCTCGGGGTGTACAGGTGTTTAATTCCGTATTTGATCAGCATGGTGTTAATCACATTCGACCTAAATTGAGAGCCGTTATCGGAGAGGATCGTCTCAGGTATTCCAAACGTATGGAAGACCTGCCCCCCCAAATAGTTGGTGATCTCTTCAGTAGTGATCCGCCCCAAAGGATGTAACAGGGGAAATTTGGTAAAATGATCCAAGACGATCAAGATAGCGATCTTACCCCGTTTGGTACGCGGATATGGTCCAAGTACGTCAATGTATAGATGTTGGAATGGCTGATCCGTCTGGAAAGGTTCTCCGATTGGCGCTCGTAGGGGTCTGTTCGGGGACTTTGTCTCTTTACAAGTGTCGCACGCCAGAACGTAGGTGCGTATTTGTGTAGCCATTCCGGGCCAGTACAAAAATCGCCTGACTCGCTCTAGCGTTTTGGCATAACCACCATGGACCTTGGTGTCTGCCTCATGCGCCTGAGCAATCGCAGTTGACGTAAGACTCGATGGAATCCATAACTTCCAGGCCCTGTCTTCAGCAATCGGGTCACCGTTGTGAGGCTCTGTGCGCTTGTGTACGAAACCATCCCTCACGCATACGTCAGGAAGCCGATCGGCGTTCGCATTGACAGTGGACACTAATTCTTTATATTCATTGCCAGAGAATTCTGGAGAATCCATGTCCACCATCGGTGCCACGTCGATCAGCGCGTTTAATCCCTCTTCGTACACACGAGAGAGAGCGTCGGGTACAACGTTCAGGCTCCTTCGTCGGTGATCGATTGTAAAGTTGTAACCCTGAAGTTTCAAACTCCATCTTGCCAACCGTCCTTGTAGGTCTTTCTGCGACATGAGCCATTTGAGACTTGCGTGATCCGTAATGACTTTGAACGCAGTCCCTTCTACATAGGCTCGAAATTTTTTCACGCTCAACACAGCTGCATAGCACTCGAGTTCGGTTACGCTGTAGTTGCGTTGAGCGGAAGTGAGCTTCTGTGACATATACGCCACTGGAGATTCCGATTCATCGTCGTTTTCCTGAAAGAGAACGCTACCCACACCTGACTTACTGGCGTCATATTGGATTACGAAAGGCCTCTTAAAATCAGGGTTGATTAGTAAGGGGGCTTTCGTCAACAAGTCTTTCACTAACAGGAAGGAAGTTTGTGCCTCTGTAGTCCAATCAAACTGGTTAAACTGGTTTAGAGTGTCTGAGATTGGTGGTATGATAGCAGCAATGTTGGGAACGAATCGTCGATACCAGCCTGCCATGCCAAGGAAGCGTCGAACTTGACACGGCGGGCTTAGGCGAAGGGTAATCGACGATGGCTGATATGGCTGTTGGGATCAGTTTTCAAGCCTCCTTCTCCAACGATGTATCCGAGATATTTCACCTCTCTCAGACAAAACTTGCTCTTGTTGACGTTAATTGTTAGGCCAGCCTTTCACAAACAATCTGCGACTTCAGCCAATAAAACGTCCTCAGAAATTAACAGCAGATCGTCCAAATATACGAATACCTGCTCCTTTAGCTCGGGTGGGATGACTTTGTCCATCAAACGACCCATCCTTTGCGGTGCGTTGCATAACCCAAAAGGCATGCGAGTGTAGTGGTATAGAGGCCGGCCAGGAATAGTAAACGCAGTATACTCCCGGGATATGTTCTCGAGAGGAATCTGCCAAAAGGCGTCTTTGAGGTCCAGGATGGTAATAAAATTGGCTTGTGGCAAACGACTTAAGATACCGTCAATGTGTAGTAATGGATAACCATCCTTCTTCGTCATACTATTGACTTTGCGCGAGTCCAAACACAACCTGACCTTGCCTGGCTTCCTCACGAGAACTACAGGCGAGCTCCA
This sequence comes from Beris chalybata, assembly GCA_949128065.1. Lineage (NCBI taxonomy): Eukaryota > Metazoa > Arthropoda > Insecta > Diptera > Stratiomyidae > Beris > Beris chalybata. The sequence goes on along the minus strand of OX421894.1, from coordinate 72,986,656 downwards.
TGCACTCTGGCTGGTCTCTATAACGCCAAGTGCTCTCATGCTATCGATCTCGTCATATAAGAGTTTTTGGATCGCAGGAGACATGGGATAGTGACGCTGTTTGATGGGACTTGCATCACCAACGTCTATACTATGTTGTTCGACGTTGGTCACACCGAATCCGTATACTTCGTATGATGGAAATTTGGACTTTACCATTTCCAACCTCTTTACATCTGTGGGCGTTAAATGGTGGGCATCCGGAGCTATCAGTTGCGATGCAGTATCGGGAGTATCGAACGCGCTGATGATGCTAGGTGCTAGTTGGAATGATCGCCAGAAATCTACCCCCAGGTACAATTTCTGCGACAGGCTTGGCACTTTGTATAGCGTGATAGGCTTGGTAATACCGCGAAAAGTAATATCGGTGGTTACTGTGCCCAATACCTTTTGTGCTGCACCATCAGCGGTCTTCACCTCTTGACAGACCGGTCGATAACTCACCTGTGCATCATGTAGACGTTGTAGAGCGTTTGCCCCCAGGCAACTGATGCTTGCCCCACTATCTAGGAGTCCTTCAACGTCCACTCCGTATAAGGATACCACGGCGTATGGACGTATATCAAACGGATTCGTAATGATGGTTGACAGAATCGCTTTCTTTTTTTCGCGCACCATCCTCCAGAACATACGAAAACGCAAGATTGATTTTCTGCGACCGGATCCACTCGTTAGTGCTGGTACTTGATCACCACTTGCGACTGGAGTAGGTGAAAAAATTCGCTCTCGAGCCTTCATACATTCTTTTACCTAAAATGGTATGGCTTGAGAGGATGGCGGGAATGTCGTCTTGAATTTTCTCTAGCTATCGAGTCTTCTTCAGGCCGAGAACTAGCCGGCTCTGTGTTGGTGTTAACTCTCACCAGTTTAGTGACATGCGAGGTGTTTTGTGTCGGGAAAAAAGGAGAGGATGAGTTTACTCTAAAAGGAAGGGAGTTAAGTTCAGGGAGGGTTGATGAAAGTGTTTATGAAAGGGGTAGTAACAAGGGGTAAAATGTTTTTATTGGGAGTATCAAAATGAAATTGGGATTGAGAATCACTGACATCCTGCTTCGAACCGTCTATGATGGTCGGGCCTGAGGATTGTCCGTCACTGGGTGAGAAGGTCCCGAAACCCTTTCGTCTTTCGGTCCGTTTTTTGTTTGGCATCGAGTACACTTCGGCTTGATCAAGTCGGCCTTCCTGCAACCATAGCAGATTAGTTTGGATACTGCCAAAGAGATTGCCGCTAACCAGCTCGAGAAACTCTGCGTCGGATATTGGTACGCGTAATTGACTACGACATCGGGTCATCTCCTGCTCGAACACCAAATACGCCCCAGCATTGAAGGAAGGTGGTCTTCAATACATACCATGTCGAATCTGGGTTGGTTCGTCACCATAACCAATACCACTGGTTTGGCAGGCCATCCAACAGCAAATGAAAGTTCGCGACCAACAAATCCATGCGCCCGCCCAAATCAGACAACGCCAATGATTCCGCTCGGAAAATTAGCTCTTCGGCGCGCAGCGACTGGCCATCTCTATTAAATCGTAATCGGACTGCCAGCGTTGTGAGGTACAAAACTCGAGCCGTTGTTGTTAAGACCGCCCATATGAGCGTTCGCATGGATCGGTCGGTCTCGAACTTGAACACGTTGTTGTTATCGGACTGGCGGATATAACGGTGGAGGAAGTTGATACGCATTTGATGCGTTCTGCCTAGATACAAATGCTGGTGGTGGCATGGGATGATAAACAGGCGGTGGTTTAGGAGTGTTTGCCACAGTGGGCCCTTGCTCTCGTTCTTCACGTATGACCGAACGAATTATGTGGATCAGATCACTCAACCCCAAGTAAGACAACGCCTCCCCGGAAGCTGCTGGTGTTTCAACAGGTGTTTGCACATCGTGGATTTCCGACCACCTGACTCTGTTCACCTGGTCCGTTTCCAAAACGTCTGAGGCCCGATTCCCTAGCACTTGTGTGCTTCGCTCCTGGATGATTGTCCCATCCGAAGCGTAGAGAGCTCGTCCACTCGCAGTCTCTAGTGCAAGATCCAAGTTTAACCTATTAGGAGAAATTGCATCACTTTGAGACCTAGCGCCATCCTCTTGTGTCTGTCTTCGAGTTCTCACGCCGGATCTAGTTTTCGCACCTTCAACACTCCGAGTAAGTGACAGAATTAAGACGGTATGTAGGAATGTGTGAAGAAAAGAAAACCGATGATCGATAAAAAATGACTCACTGTGTGAATCGATGAATAAATGCGCCTAAAAAGCAATGACCTGTATGTTCGATAGATTTGAATGACAGTTTGTATGCGGTCAAATGGAATGAACGAGTGCTCGAAATGAAAGAATAAAGTGCGGAAAAAAAATTAATGAACAAAAAAAGAAACCCAATTCAAATGGTCGTGTGCATGCAGAACGAATGTAAAAAAACTGCCAACAGTCTGGGCGCAACTTTATTATTTTTCCGGCAGAAGTTCAGAATGCGTTTAATTTGGGGATGCGGTGTATGTAACTATGTGACTGAAAACCAAACAAAAAGTTCGGGCAGCGGTTAAAAAAGGGTGTAACATATGAATTAAATAATTGGGTCATATTCCGGGATGCGGTCTAGAGGTTGAAAAAAACAAAACTTAAAAATAGGGGATTATTAAACAAGCCTGGGGAAGTGAAAAGATATTCGATATCTGATCAGACCTGAGAAACATGGTGGAATTCATGAAAAGTATACAACCAGTTTACACCCTCTTAGGGGTCGAATTTCAAACAATCTTGAAAACACATTCTAGGTATTCATATGAAGAATCCGTAGAATAAAAATGAATTCAATCTTTTGAAAGACCTAGTAGATATGACGAAAATCGTGAAAATATATGCATTTTTTATTGACTAATATTTTTTTTTGCCCCCCCCCCCCCCTTCTGAACGCCAATGAATATTCAATTTTTTTTTTTATCAGTATTACTTTTCTGGTTAATTTACATATACGTACCGAGTTTCAACTTCTTAGCATAAGCCGTTCTAAAGTTAGGAAAAACACCCCCCACCACCGTACCATACTACCCCTAAAAAAAAATTTATTTTCCACCATGCCACTACTATAGCTCTATCTAAATACCAAGTTTCAGTTTTCTTTCACTGTAGATTCTTAAGATATAAGCGTCGGAACTTTTTCTTTCTCACCCTTCCCCACCTTCACCCTCTACACCCACACCCCTATACTTTTTTTCCCCTACTAGGGTTCTATTAGGCCTACTTCTGTTAAAAATTTGAAGCATCCATCTTACACTGTTATTGAGATATGAAACGTGTTATTTTTGAAAAATTCTTATCCCCTCCACTTACGTACTCCCCGCCCCCTTCAAAGATTTTACTTTGAGCATTTTGTTTCAATCTACTCTCCTAGTATAACTACATATATTTGTTAAGTTTAAATTGCCTGCTATTAACGGTTTAGGAGATATAGATTTTAGAATGTGTCGATCTCGACTTTTTTGCGTTTCGGACGCATTGCTTCACCCTCCACTCCCACACCCCTTCACCCATATCATCAATTTTTTTGCAAATGGGTCCACTATCAAAGCTTTATAGAAATTCCAAATTGCATCACCAACGTCTATACTATGTTGTTCGACGTTGGTCACACCGATTCCGTATACTTCGTATGATGGAAATTTGGACTTTACCATTTCCAACCAGGCTTTACCATTTCCAACCAGGCTTGGCACTTTGTATAGCGTGATAGGCTTGGTAATACCGCGAAAAGTAATATCGGTGGTTACTGTGCCCAATACCTTTTGTGCTGCACCATCAGCGGTCTTCACCTCTTGACAGACCGGTCGATAACTCACCTGTGCATCATGGAGACGTTGTAGAGCGTTTGCCCCCAGGCAACTGATGCTCGCCCCACTATCTAAGAGTCCTTCAACGTCCACTCCGTATAAGGATACTACGGCGTATGGACGTATATCAAACGGATTCGTAATGATGGTTGACAGAATCGCTTTCTTTTTTTCGCGCACCATCCTCCAGAACATACGAAAACGCAAGATTGACTTTCTGCGACCGGATCCACTCGTTAGTGCTGGTACTTGATCACCACTTGCGACTGGAGTAAATGAAAAAATTCGCTCTCGAGCCTTCATATATTCTTTTAGCCTAAGATGGTATGGCTTGAGAGGATGGCGGGAATGTCGTCTTGAATTTTCACTAGCTATCGAGTCTTCTTCAGGCCGAGAACCAGCCGGCTCTGTGTTGGTGTTTACTCTCGCCAGTTTAGTGACATGCGAGGTGTTTTGTGTCGGGAAAAAAGGAGAGGATGAGTTTACTCTAAAAGGAAGGGAGTTAAGTTCAGGGAGGGTTGATGAAAGTATTGTAAAATTTGGAGGGCTTATTAACGGGGTAGTAACAAGGGGTAAAATGTTTTTATTGGTAGTATCAAAATGAAATTGGGATTGAGAATCACTGACATCCTGCTTCGAACCGTCTATGATGGTCGGGCCTGAGGATTGTCCGTCACTGGGTGAGAAGGTCCCGAAACCCTTTCGTCTTTCGGTCCGTTTTTTGTTTGGCATCGAGTACACTTCGGCTTGATCAAGTCGGCCTTCCCGCAACCATAGCAGAAGATGTTTCTTAGCGTCTCTCCGCAGTCTCGGTAGCCATGGTCCTCCCTTCGGCAGTTCCAACATTTAAGAGGAGTGGATATGCCAGCTAAGTCGGCGGTTTCTTCGGCTTCTTCGGTAGCAACCAACGGCGGTTCCAGTTCGTGTATACGTGGCTGTTGCCAGGCCGCTACCCGATTAGCTTTCTTCACCTCCTCGAATCGCGACACTAAGGAGTGAAGATGCGCGAGGTCTCGTATCTCATGGAAGCAGATTAGTTGCTGGATACTGCCAAAGAGATTGCCGCTGACCAGCTCGAGAAACTCTGCGTCGGATATTGGTACGCGTAATTGACTACGACATCGGGTCATCTCCTGCTCGAACACCAAATACGCCCCAGCATTGAAGGAAGGTGGTCTTCAATACATGCCATGTCGAATCTGGGTTGGTTCGTCACCATAACCAATACCACTGGTTTGGCAGGCCATCCAACAGCAAATGAAAGTTCGCGACCAACAAATCCATGCGCCCGCCCAAATCAGACAACGCCAATGATTCCGCTCGGAAAATTAGCTCTTCGGCGCGCAGCGACTGGCCATCTCCATTAAATCGTAATCGGACTGCCAGCGTTGTGAGGTACAAAACTCGAGCCGTTGTTGTTAAGACCGCCCATATGAGCGTTCGCATGGATCGGTCGGTCTCGAACTTGAACACGTTGTTGTTATCGGACTGGCGGATATAACGGTGGAGGAAGTTGATACGCATTTGATGCGTTCTGCCTAGATACAAATGCTGGTGGTGGCATGGGATGATAAACAGGCGGTGGTTTAGGAGTGTTTGCCACAGTGGGCCCTTGCTCTCGTTCTTCACGTATGACCGAACGAATTATGTGGATCAGATCACTCAACCCCAAGTAAGACAACGCCTCCCCGGAAGCTGCTGGTGTTTCAACAGGTGTTTGCACATCGTGGATTTCCGACCACCTGACTCTGTTCACCTGGTCCGTTTCCAAAACGTCTGAGGCCCGATTCCCTAGCACTTGTGTGCTTCGCTCCTGGATGATTGTCCCATCCAAAGCGTAGAGAGCTCGTCCACCCGCAGTCTCTAGTGCAAGATCCAAGTTTAACCTATTAGGAGAAATTGCATCACTTTGAGACCTAGCGCCATCCACTTGTGTCCGTCTTCGAGTTCTCACGCCGGATCTAGTTTTCGCACCTTCAACACTCCGAGTAAGTGACAGAATTAAGACGGTATGTAGGAATGTGTGAAGAAAAGAAAACCGATGATCGATAAAAAATGACTCACTGTATGAATCGATGAATAAATGCGCCTAAAAAGCAATGACCTGTATGTACGATAGATTTGAATGACAGTTTGTATGCGGTCAAATGGAATGAACGAGTGCTCGAAATGAACGAATAAAGTGCGGAAAAAAAATTAATGAACAAAAAAAGAAACCCAATTCAAATGGTCTTGTGCATGCAGAACGAATGTAAAAAATCTGCCAACAGTCTGGGCGCAACTTTATTATTTTTCCGGCAAAAGTTCAGAACGCGTTCAATTTGGGGATGCGGTGTATGGTATGTTACTATGTGACTGAAAACCTAACAAAAAGTTCGGGAAGCGGTTAGAAAAGGGTGTAACATATGAATTAAATAATTGGGTCATATTCCGGGATGCGGTCTAGAGGTTGAAAAAAACAAAACTTAAAAATAGGTGATTATTAAACAAGCCTGGGGAAGTGAAAAGATATTCGATATCTGATCAGACCTGAGAAACATGGTGGAATTCATGAAAAGTATACAACCAGTTTACACCCTCTTAGGGGTCGAATTTCAAAAAATCTTGAAAACACATTCTAGGTATTCATATGAAGAATCCGTACAATAAAAATGAATTCAATATTTCGAAAGACCTAGTAGATATGACGAAAATCGTGAAAATATATGCATTTTTTATTAACTGATATTTTTTTTCGCCCCCCCCCCCTTCTGAACGCCAATGAATATTCAATTTTTTTTTTATCAGAATTACTTTTCTAGTTAATTTACATATACGTGCCGAGTTTCAACTTCTTAGCATAAGCTGTTCTAAAGCTAGGAAAAACACCCCCCACCACCGTACCATACTACCCCTAAAAAAAATGTCAATTTAAGGGGTCTACCCAGTCTATTCCAAGAAAAAATTTTAATTTAATAGCTCCACTGGTTTGAGAGCTACGAGGCCTTAAAGGATTTTGGCGGTCGACGTACGGCGTACGGCGGACAGACGGAGTGAAAATTTTTATTGCTTTTTTCGTGTCATGAAACGTGGACAAAAAAATTTTGAGGCAGGAAATTTTTTTTTTTTTTTAAATCAATATCAATACTGTATTATTACTAATAAAGTAAAATTGAACGGATGAATGTTTGCATGTATAGATGAATGCTTGAATGAACCGACGTATAATGGATGTGAATGTTTGAACAAATGTACCAAATCAAAACCGAATGAGTGATATTTAATGTATGAATAAATTCCTGAATGATTGCGTGGTAAATGACTGAGTGAATGAACTGTGAACGAGTGAGACGAATGAATGTCGAAAAAAATGAATGAATCGAGTGAATCACAATTGAAGGAATGCCTGACGGAATACGTAGATGAACAATTAAGTGTATGATTGAATGGAAGAACTATTGTGCGAATGAGCTGTGAATGAATGATCGACTATTTGAATGAAGTAATTATATATCATTAATTAACTGAATGCGAAACGATGAATGAATGTATGTATTAGAAAAAAGAATGAATGAACAATAAAATGAATTATATTTATATGAATAATGCTTGTGTGAATATTCGAACGAATGTATAGAAAACGAATGAGTGATATGTATATATATATGTCCGCGGTATTTGAATTCAACAACAAAAAAAAATTAACCCTCACGTTTTCGCAACCTTTCCCCTCCCCTCTATGCAGAACAAATCGTGAAGCCGATCTTGTTCTTTCCCGACTCACTGGGAAAATCTGGAACGCGATAAAATTGCAAAGAAAAAAAATTGGGGAAAAATTAGCAAACAAAATATATCAATATCAGCAAACTAATTTACGTTAAATAATCGTCAAAAGACTTATCAGAAAAAAATTTTAAGTACAAAAAAAATACACTACGTTAGTTAAAAAAAAATTAATCTACGTTAAAAGGTGCTCTACAAGGATGGATAAGGAATTAGGGTACTTACCAAATCTTCAATTCCTGTCACCAAACTCACCAATATTTTACAAGGGGATAAACAATTGTCTGACGACACGCCCGCCAAGACAGGGCATGCCCAGCTCTCAAAAGAGTACTTGCAAAACAAAAGTGAAATGGTCAAGAAAACTAAATTTGTCACAACTTACATCACATCAATCCTGTATTGAGACAATGTTTCCCTTTCCTATGGAACCGAATTGGCGCCTTAAGGTTGCCAAAACGGTTCGTCAATAGGATCGTTCCACATTGCCTCCACACAAGTTCGATGAAATGGTATGCTTTTGAAAATCCGATGAGCTTGTACACTTGGACTTCGATTGCCGTTCAGGCGAAAATTCTTTCGCAGAACGACTAAGTTTTTGACCTTTTGCCCACCAACTTTCTGCGCGGAATTTTTTTTAGAGCTCGCACGTGTTGATGGGCTATGTTTTGTGCACGAAGTTTCGCTGAGGCTAGCCCCACGTTGGGCGCCATTTGTTGTGTTTGAGGAATTTGGAATGAATATTCCGACTTGAAAAAGTCAAAATATTCGAAGGATATTAAAGGTTCGGGACAGAAGGGCCAATTCCACCTACGTCCGAAGTGGTGGCTGAGTTTTCGCTGGTGCGACGCTCTTGGTGGCGGCCGGGACTAGCTACGGCAGTGTGGGGGGGGGGGGGTACTTGCTACAACTCAGACCATTAAACCCTTGGCCTGTACAACAAAAAATTATCAGCGCCGACTTATCCAAGGGAATCAAAAAATTGGGATTATCTTCCAAATGGGTCGTGAAAGACCAAGAAGCGGTTGGATGGCGCGGCTCCGCGATTTGTCAGGACGCTCTGGTGTTGTTGGCGCCCTGTTCTGCCCACCCTACCTCAGTCACGACATTCCAAAAAACGAATATCTCGTCGTGACCCCTTTTTGAGGTTCGGAGCAAAGGGAGCTAGACGCTCGGGTTCATTTTAATAAAAAATGGCATTTAGCCGTTCATCATTTCAAAAGACATTTTTAAGCGCGAATTAAGATCAAAACAACAACAAAGAGAAAACAAACCACTGAAAACCAAAATAGAATATCGAAATAGAAATATATATAAAAAAAACAAAACTCACCCCATTAATTCCTTTTGTTTTTGCTCAACCAGCTTATATTATTTGTTTTTTTCTTTATTATTTACTTCATTGCTTATTATAAATTATTTCGTCCGTCGGTCCTGTCATGTCTGGTTAATTTTTCCTCCATAATTTATTAAATTTTTATTTAGTTGTAATTGACTTCTTTTTCTTTTCTTTTTTTTTTGTTTTTTTTATATGTGTTTACTTCATATTAAATTTTCATTGCAATTTAAGTTTAAATTTTTGTGTTTTTATATGTATTTACTTCATTTCAAATTTTCATTGTAATTTTACTTTAAATTTTTGTGTTTTTATATGTATTTACTTCATTTTAAATTTTCATTGTAATTTAACTTAAAATTTTTCTGTTTTTATATATATTTACTTCATTTTAAATTTTCATTGTAATTTAAGTTTAAATTTTGGTGTTTTTATATGTATTTACTTCATTTTAAATTTTCACTGTAATTTAAGTTTAAATTTTTGTGTTTTTATATGTATTTACATCATTTTTTTTGGACTGGATGTTGAAAGCTTAACTTTCTAATCAATAGTTTCTAAGCAGAGTTTTATTTAGTTATATTTTGCGCGAACTTAACGACATATTATTTTTATTTTGTTTGTTTAGAGCTGATTTTGGCATACGCGACATTCAATTTCACTGGTTCATCTTCTTGATCATTCACACCACACCCGTAACCGCAGCTTCGGCACGATCACCATCACATATATCGAGGTGATCTTGTCTATATTAGTCGAATGATCTTTATGAACATGCAATTCCGCTTCCGGTATGATACGATAAACAGCAATAATTAAGTGCAAGACAAAATCGCTAGTAGTCAAACCGAGCAATTAATTAATCGATCGTACAAAATTACCGGTGTCGTACAATTTCAAGCGACCGCCGATCGCTGCTATTGTCACAAAACTCTCTAAATCGATCGAGACACGAAACACGATCGCCCCGATCGCGAAAGTTTTCTTACTTTATACTTTAAGAAGCCGAATTCGAATTTTCGAGCGAATTTCGAGCGTTTCTCGATCTCCCGGAAGGCACAAGGGATATAAGAAAATTTCGAACGTTACACAGTCATGTTTAAGATCGCTTACACGTGACCAACGATCGTGCAGGCCAAGTGTGTTCTAATCACCGACGAATCTTCCGAACTGCAACTATTGGCAGCACTAAAGCCGAGCCGGCGAAATGCGAGAAAATCAGTGTGCCGTACGACACAACCGCTACACCAGCCACTTGCGAAAGAAATACGAACGCGTGCACAACGAAGCTTTAATTCCATTAAAACCATCTGCTTGCAGTCCAATTCGAGGATACAAAGTAATTCTCCGATATATTTACATAGTTATAAAATTGTAAATTGTTTTGAATTAAAATTGTAGCTCAGGTTATTAAAGTTGGTGAAAGTTCGAGAAAACGACGTCTTTTCCTTCTCTCCGATAACAAAAGAAAACGAACTGGATAGCTCGGCTATATCCTTTAATAACTTTCCGTTAGTTCGCAACTCAGCTATATTCTTGTGCACTGTGTCATGTCGAATCGAAGTCTCAGGCAAACAATCAACGGCAGCAGGGAACCACCGGAGCACCCCGGGCCTAAAAAACCCGAGCATCAGGCGTTTTCGACGTTCAGCTGTCAAGAGTGTTCTACAGTAGACACGAATGAGATGGTGCAGTGCGATAAGTGCGACAAATGGTCTCACTTAATCTGTGTTGGTTTGATATCGGAAGTCGCGGATCGCGAGTGGAGCTGCGACATGTGTCAGCTTAACCTCAATACGTCAAAAGTCAAGACGAAAAGTAAATCGAGATTAAAATCGTCCAAGAGTTCAATCGAACTCGGTCTTCAAAAACTGAACGAGGAGAAGCAGCTAGAGAAAATGTACATTGAAAAAAAGTACGAACTCCTGATGCGCCGCGACAACGATTCTGAGTGCGAAACAGAAACCGACACGATCGATCAAGTAAAATGAGTCGGCGAGTGGCTACAAAAGGAAAAAACCTCAACCCTGCCCTGCCTCGCCACAATCAATCAGCCCCGCTCCCAATGTGAGTCAGCGATATGAAAAACCCACTTCGTCAGTTACGAGTAGTTCTACGCAAACGGATCAGTCATCTGTCAACCAACATTGCAACGCACATCAGATGCAAAGCCAAAGCATACTCTTCCGCGTTGTACCAGTAGTACTACGCCATAACAACGTTACTATAACAACGTACGCCTTTCTAGACGATGGATCCTCATTAACATTGATGGAAGAAGCCCTAACAGACGAACTAGGTTTACATGGCAATCTGGAACCACTTTGTCTGAGGTGGACAGCGAACAAGCAGCGCACGGAGAAATACTCAAGGAGAGTCTAACTTTCGATATCAAGCAAGGCTAATACATCACATAAAAATCATTTCATCTCTCAAATGTGCGTACGGTCAAAAGTCTTGACTTACCTACACAGTCAATTCGAGTATGTGATCAAACTGAAGAATTTCCGCACTTGTAAGGAATTCCAATTGAGTCATACGATAACGCTACACCTCGCATCCTAATAGGACTCGACAATTGGAGCTTAGGCTTACCGCTCAAGTCCAGAGAGGGTAAAAGTATTCAACCAGTCGCATCGGAAACACGTCTCGGTTGGGCAGTATATGGGCCTATAATACAAACGAAGCGAAGGAGAGATTCATCAGATCCGGAATGTTCTGAACATAGCTTCCACATCTGCGAATGCGAGCGAACACGCGACGACGATATGTATGCGGCAGTCAAAGAATTCTTCCCTATCGACAGAATTGGCATACGGCAGACGGACATCTGCCTCATGTTGAAGGATGACCAAAAGGCCTTGAGTATAATGAACTCAACTGTTCTACAAAAGGAAACACGCTATGAAATTGACTTGCTGTGGAGGTATGATGAAGTGAATCTCCCTTCCAGCTACGAAATGGCAAAGCGACGACTACATTGTTTAGAGAAGTGAATGAACCGTGATCCTGAATTAGCTGCAACTCTACAGCGACAGATTAACGACTACATCTCGAAGCGATATATTCGTAAGCTAACGAACGACGAGCTATCTCAGAAACATCCTCGTACGTGGTATTTGCCTATCTTTCCCGTGTACAACCCTTATAAACCTGGAAAGGTTCGGATCGTCTGGGACGCGGCTGCAAAGGTTCATGGTGTTTCGCTTAACTCGATGCTACTGACAGGTCCAGATCAGCTAACGTCATTGCTATCAATTTTATTTAAATTCAGAGAGAGGCGTGTGGCAATCTGTGGAGACATTAAAGAAATGTTTCATCAGGTGGAAATTAGACAAGAAGACCAACACTCGCAGCGATTTCTTTGGCGAAGAGATACGTCAAAGGAAGATCCCGACGTCTATATGATGAAAGTAATGACCTTCGGAGTGACATGCTCGCCGAGCTGCGCACAAAACGTGAAAAACAAGAATGCATCGAGATTCGCGAACAACTTTCCGAGGGCAGTCCAATCCATAATAAAAAATCATTACGTCGATGATTTATTGGACAGCGTTGACACGGATCTTGAGGCCATTAAGCTCGCCAGGGAGGTTCGCCATATTCACGCCCAGGGCGGATTCGAAATATGAAACTGGATTTCAAACTCCTCGGCAGTTTGTGAATCCGTTACCGGAAGCGCTGTTGATCACAATAAAAACTTAAGCTTGTCATCGCAGGAAGGCGGAGCTGACAAAGTCTTAGGATTATGGTGGTGTACGACATCCGACACCCTTAATTATCGGTGTTGAACGGCAATAGACATCCTACCAAAAAGGAAGTACTACAAATCCTGATGACGATTTACGACCCACTCGGCTTGTTGGCGCATTTCCCGATACATGTTAAAATTCTACTACAAGATATCTGGAGAACTACAATGCAATGGGACGCCAAGATCGATGATAGCTTAAACCTCAAATGGCTCCATTGGCTTCGCCTACTTCCTCAAGTGGAAAAACTTAAAATCCCACGGTGTTATCTTTCTCGTGAACTTAATTACGGCGATAATGTCCAACTTCATGTCTTCATGGATGCAAGCGAGAACGCTTATGGCGCCGCCCGAATATATCAGACTTGAGAGGGATGGTACCGTCGAATGCTTTCTGATTGCAGCTAAAACTCGTGTAGCACCACTTAAAGTTATGTCTATACCCAGACTAGAGTTGGAAGCGGCAGTACTAGGGATCCGGATATTGCGCCATTCATTGATTGATTACTGGGGATCCGCCTGGCCAAAACCATACAAGACGGACACTCGATCAAATTTACATCCCGAATTCTCTGGACCGACTCCAAAACAGTGCTCTGTAGGCTTAACTCGGAGCAACGTAAATACAAGCAATTCGTGGCGTTCCGAGTTGGTGAAATTCTAGAGTCGTCAAATCTGGAAGAATGGCGCTGGGTACCATCTAAGTCCAACGTAGCAGATGAAACTACTAAATGGCAGAGAAACGCTGACCTGACCACCACAAGTAGATGGTTCCGTGGTCCCGATTTCCTATACTTTCCGCGAGAGCACTGGCCCGCTCGCCAGTGTGACCGTTTTGATATTTCTCAGGGTAGCAAATTTGGGTAGCAATTCTTGGCTTGGGTAGCAAAAATATTTTTTAATACTACTTTTAAGTAAATGGAACAGTTACGTCATTACATGCTTATCTGTTACTTATAACAATGTATATCCACTACAAATTTAAGATGTTTAGAAATAAAATAATATTTTAAAGCGTGTAATTTGGATAGGAAAATCACAATTCACACAAAATGCACATTTTGCCCTTCGACTATTTTTTTGATTTTAAAGTTTTGGTATCCCTGGATTCATCTCGTCTCGGGCTACGATTTTAAAACTAAGTTGAGCTTACATATGTACATGCTTACTAAAAAGCAGTCCTAAGCATTTAAAACTTAGTTTTTAAAAACCCAGTTAGTGGCAAAACAAGCCTTGTTTCTTTGAGTTTGGTTTCAAAAGCTGACCAAAACCAGACATATCTTTTTTTATTTTTCTTGATACAACACTGTTATAGACTATTTTAATACACTTTTTACTTTATTATTTTAATAATACAGTATTTGTTATAGTTTGGTAATGGTATAATAGTAGCCTTGAATCTTATAAAATCGAACAGCTCATAGTTAATATAACCTTGCACAATCATTGATTTGAGTTTTTCCGTTGTACGTTTGTGCTTCAAGGCTGTGAGGAAAAGAAAAACGTTGAATCCCGCTGTTGGTGGGATGCGATGTCGCGCCTTTAGCTTCGAGCTTAATATATCCTAGCGAACAACCAAAAATTCCATCAAATTGGTTTAAATATTGGGAGATCCTCAATGCCACCTACCTTTAGTTATGGTTGCGATGGCAAGTAATTCGGTCCAACATAATTCGCGATAATGAAATTGATGTAAGAGTGTTTCGGATAGTAGGCATGATAAACCCTTTGACGAGTCTATGCCATCCGATGACGAAACCGCTCCTTCATACCTAGTTCAACACAGTCTTATAAAAACTGGCCTATCCACTGAAGGTGTTAAGGACCAGCGACCAATCAACAGTTGGGGATGTGTTCACTCCACTGACGCCGGAAAACAACATTTAATCAAATTTTATTCCATTCCAAAAAAGAATATTTTGTGCGATTTTTTATTTTAAAAAAAAGCATATGGATATTTTGCCTAAAAGCTGCATAATCAATTATTGCCATTTTGCCACAATTTTGTTGAAACAAATATAGCTGGTTTTGCAACTGGACGGACTCATTTGATAGTCAAAGTATGTATTATATTTTTGGCGTTATTACGGCTAATCTTACCAGGGTAGCAAATTTAGTCATGTAGTAACATAGTAGTAAAAAATTATCGATAGTAGCATTTTGCTACCATCGTAGCACTTGTGGTCACACTGCCGCTCGCCCAGATGTAGTCGACTCCACCAATGAGGAGTAGAGACCTCATATGCTACACACCATCGTGCCTACCTCAAGTACAATAGATGTAAGACGTTTTTCCAACTGGATTAGGCTACTTCGATCCATGGTATTCGTCCTACGCTACATCTACAATCTAAAGTGTAGCATTACACGAACGACTAAACGAACTGGTCCAGTACTGAATGTAGAATATGCAGAATCCGAAAGCAAATTATATCAACAAGCTCATGCTGAACGTTTCGCCGAGGAGATCGCCGTACTTGAAAGAAATAAAAGTCTGTCCTCGGAGGATCAGCTAATGTTAAAAAAGGGTAGCACCATTTACAAGATTTCACCATATCTCGACTCGAATCGAGTCCTGCATGCGCGTGGTCGTATCGATATGGTTATTGGTGTAGAAGACAATACAAAGAGACCCGTTCTACTTCCGGGAGATCACCCTATTACGAACCTTATCATAAATTGGTACCATCGTAAATATCATCACCATAACTTCGACACGGTTCTTAACGAGCTGAAACAACAATTTATTATTCCACGATTGAGAATCGCAGTAAAATCCGAAAAAAAAGATGCCAAGTTTGTAAAAATCGCTCGGCAGAACCGAAACCGCCAGAGATGGCCGACTTTCCGCCTTGTAGCTTGGCATCGTACACTCATCCGTTTTCCTACGTCGGCGTAGACTATTTCGGACCTATGAAGGTTACGATAGGAAGGAGATCAGAGAAAAGATGGGGAGTTCTATTTACGTGCCTAACGGTACGAGCCGTCCACATAGAGGTGGCGTCGTACCTTTCCACAGACGCATGTATACTAAGCATCCAAAGATTCACGGCCCGGCGCGGAACTCCTATCGAAATATTTTTCGATAACGGTAGCAATTTTCATGGCGCGGATCGTGAACTTCGTAAAGCCTGGGAACGAGTGGACCAGAACGAACTCGCTGAAAAATTTACCAACTCAATCACCAAGTGAAACTTTATCCCACCTGCCTCTCCACACATGGGAGGAAGCTGGGAGAGACTAGTTCGGTCGATTAAGAACACGCTATCTCACATCACAATGACGAAAAATCCCTCGGATGAGCTCCTGCAAAGTATGCTGCTAGAAGTCGAAATTACCATAAACTCGCGCCCACTAACTTACGTCCAAGTTGATGACGAAAGCGAGGAGACGCTCACGCCGAATAATTTCTTAATCGGATCATCAAACGGTGTAAAGCCCGCGGGAGAATTTTCCGACGACGCTCTCGTACTGAAGAAAGACTGGATGAATGCCCAGTTATTTGCAAACCTATTCTGGAAACGATGAACCCGAGAATATTTACCAACGCTTACAAGACGTACTAAGTGGTTTCAAGCGGTCAAGCCCATAGAAACAGGCGACATCGTGATCATTGTAGACGGAACCCATCCCAGGAATTGCTGGCCGAAAGGAAAAGTAATCGCGAACCACGCAGGCAGGGACGGAAACATCCGACAAGCCGTCGTACAAACATCGTCAGGAATCTATGTACGACCAGTGGTAAAACTCGCAGCACTCGACGTCCGTGCTGCCACCGAAGCTGGTAAGCCGATGCAGGAGATCGACGTACCGGGGAGGAGTATTGGCAACACTGAAGCCGAGCCGCCGAACTGCGAGAAAATCAGTGTGCCGTACGACACAACCGCTACACCAGCCACTTGCGAAAGAAACACGAACGCGTGCACAACGAAGCTTTAATTCCATTAAAACCATCTGCTTGCAGTCCAATTCGAGGATACAAAGTAATTCTCCGATATATTTACATAGTTATAAAATTGTAAATTGTTTTGAATTAAAATTGTAGCTCAGGTTATTAAAGTTGGTGAAAGTTTGAGAAAACGACGTCTTTTCCTTCTCTCCGATAACAAAAGAAAACGAACTGGATAGCTCGGCTATATCCTTTAATAACTTTCCGTTAGTTCGCAACTCAGCTATATTCTTGTGCACTGTGTCATGTCGAATCGAAGTCTCAGGCAAACAATCAACGGCAGCAGGGAACCACCGGAGCACCCCGGGCCTAAAAAACCCGAGCATCAGGCGTTTTCGACGTTCAGCTGTCAAGAGTGTTCTACAGTAGACACGAATGAGATGGTGCAGTGCGGTAAGTGCGACAAATGGTCTCACTTAATCTGTGTTGGTTTGATATCGGAAGTCGCGGATCGCGAGTGGAGCCGCGACATGTGTCAGCTTAACCTCAATACGTCAAAAGTCAAGTCGAAAAGTAAGTCGAGATTAAAATCGTCCAAGAGTTCAATCGAACTCGGTCTTCAAAAACTGAACGAGGAGAAGCAGCTAGAGAAAATGTACATTGAAAAAAAGTACGAACTCCTGATGCGCCGCGACAACGATTCTGAGTGCGAAACAGAAACCGACACGATCGATCAAGTAAAACGAGTCGGCGAGTGGCTACAAAAGGAAAAAACCTCAACCCACCATACGAACCAGACAGGTTTGGTGGTAAAAATAGCAGCCGGGGCGTACGTCTTCGCCCCCAGAAACCAGCTTCTAGCAGGTTTGGCTACAACGCGGGCATACGACCTTGCCCCAGCTAAGGATGCTGCAACCCAGCAGGACTCAATGGTTGCTGCATCCGGCGCACGCGCTCCTGATTCAGGCAGCGCTGAATTTCCTGTCGCTTCCAAAACGACTCTACCCCGGACGTACGACTTCGCCCCGGCAAACTGTCGTATCCGGTGCACGCGCCCCTAACTTAGGCAGCGCTGAACCTCCTGTCGCTTCCAAAGCGACTCTACCTCGGACGTACGACTTCGTCTCGACAAACAACGGTAATGTTA
This sequence comes from Beris chalybata, assembly GCA_949128065.1. Taxonomy (NCBI): domain Eukaryota; kingdom Metazoa; phylum Arthropoda; class Insecta; order Diptera; family Stratiomyidae; genus Beris; species Beris chalybata. Next base: position 72,968,900 of record OX421894.1, on the reverse strand, counting down.
ACCACGGAATTTCCACTATGGCTACATCATACCAGACCAATTACCCCGTATCGTGGCCCAGTACCACACCAGCTGTTCGTACCGTAGCTGTTACTACAAGGACGTCTGCTCACGCAAACACCGTCACCTGTACACACGACATCACAGTCAACTATCCGGCTACCATGGTAAGTCAATCAAATTTACCACAAAATTATAATGCTCTGGTTAACTATTTGATCGACGCGCAACAAGTAGCTGCGAGACAAGTTATACCGAAGGAACTACCAACATTTACTGGACATTCCGAGGAATGGCCACTATTCTTCGCCTCCTTCAAAACTTCAACACACACCTGCGGATATTCAAACGCTGAAAATCTCATTCGTCTTCAGAAATGTTTAAAAGGCGCGGCGCTAGACGCGGTTAGATTTAGACTGCTGCAACCGTCGAGAGTTCCTGAGGTTATTCAAACGTCAAAGATGCTGTATGGCCGACTGGAGCTTATAATTCTTCTTATAATTCTCCCTGCTGAAAAAGGTGCTGCAGAAATCACCACCGCGAATGGAACGTCTGGAAACTATAGTGACCTTCGCCCTGTCGGTTCAGAATATTTGCGCCACCACGGAGACCGCCGGACTAACAGCTCACTTATGTAACCCGAACCTACTTCAGGAACTAGTAGAGAAATTGCCCCCGCCAATACGTCTTAATTGGGCTATGTTTAAACAAACGTTAGTCGTAGCGACCATATCAACCTTTAGCAATTGGCTCTTTGAGATTGCACGAGCAGCGAGTGATGTTACTATCCCGAATAATTTCTGCGGTGATGATAAGAGATCAGATTAGCAATCCTCCAACGGGAAGGGTTTTCTAAATGCTCACTTAGAAGACGACGGTAAATTCTCACCTGGCAACAACCAAAATGCATCAAACGTCAAGTGCCTTATCTGTCAAAAAGTTTGTGCTGGTATTAGAAACTGTAGACAGTTTGAAAATTTATCCATCAACCAAAGATGGAATATGGTTCGAAAATATAACTTATGTCGCACGTGTCTTACCCCACATGGACAGCAACGATGTCGAATAAATAGTCTTTGTGGCGTCGACAACTGCACGTTGAGACATCATCGTTCTTTGCACAGTCAGCATTCAAGCCCTGCCTCGCCACAGGAATCAATCAGCCCCGCTCCCAATGTGAGTCAGCGATATGAAAAACCCACTTCGTCAGTTACGAGTAGTTCTACGCAAACGGATCAGTCATCTGTCAACCAACATTGCAACGCACATCAGATGCAAAGCCAAAGCATACTCTTCCGCGTTGTACCAGTAGTACTACGCCATAACGACGTTACTATAACAACGTACGCCTTTCTAGACGATGGATCCTCATTAACATTGATGGAAGACGCCCTAGCAGACGAACTAGGTTTACATGGCAATCTGGAACCACTTTGTCTGAGGTGGACAGCGAACAAGCAGCGCACGGAGAAATACTCAAGGAGAGTCTAACTTTCGATATCAAGCAAGGCTAATACTTACTTACTTACTTACTTACTTACGATGGCGATACAGTCCAAATCGGACCTTGGCCTCCTGTATACATCACATAAAAATCATTTCATCTCTCAAATGTGCGTACGGTCAAAAGTCTTGACTTACCTACACAGTCAATTCGAGTATGTGATCAAACTGAAGAATTTCCGCACTTGTAAGGAATTCCAATTGAGTCATACGATAACGCTACACCTCGCATCCTAATAGGACTCGACAATTGGAGCTTAGGCTTACCGCTCAAGTCCAGAGAGGGTAAAAGTAGTCAACCAGTCGCATCGGAAACACGTCTCGGTTGGGCAGTATATGGGCCTATAATACAAACGAAGCGAAGGAGAGATTCATCAGATCCGGAATGTTCTGAACATAGCTTCCACATCTGCGAATGCGAGCGAACACGCGACGACGATATGTATGCGGCAGTCAAAGAATTCTTCCCTATCGACAGAATTGGCATACGGCAGACGGACATCTGCCTCATGTTGAAGGATGACCAAAAGGCCTTGAGTATAATGAACTCAACTGTTCTACAAAAGGAAGCACGCTATGAAATTGGCTTGCTTTGGAGGTATGATGAAGTGAATCTCCCTTCCAGCTACGAAATGGCAAAGCGACGACTACATTGTTTAGAGAAGTGAATGGACCGTGATCCTGAATTAGCTGCAACTCTACAGAGACAGATTAACGACTACATCTCGAAGCGATATATTCGTAAGCTAACGAACGACGAGCTATCTCAGAAACATCCTCGTACGTGGTATTTGCCTATCTTTCCCGTGTACAACCCTTATAAACCTGGAAAGGTTCGGATCGTCTGGGACGCGGCTGCAAAGGTTCATGGTGTTTCGCTTAACTCGATGCTACTGACAGGTCCAGATCAGCTAACGTCATTGCTATCAATTTTATTTAAATTCAGAGAGAGGCGTGTGGCAATCTGTGGAGACATTAAAGAAATGTTTCATCAGGTGGAAATTAGACAAGAAGACCAACACTCGCAGCGATTTCTTTGGCGAAGAGATACGTCAAAGGAAGATCCCGACGTCTATATGATGAAAGTAATGACCTTCGGAGTGACATGCTCGCCGAGCTGCGCACAAAACGTGAAAAACAAGAATGCATCGAGATTCGCGAACAACTTTCCGAGGGCAGTCCAATCCATAATAAAAAATCTGCCAACAATCTGGGCGTAACTTTAATTTTTTTCCGGCAGAAGTTAGGAACGCGTTCAATTCTGAAATGCGGCGTAGGCTACTATGTGACTGAAAACCTATCAAAAAGAACAAGATCATGGAAGTGAAAATCTGATTGGATCTGAGAGATATGGAATAGTTTATGAAAAGGTACACAATCACTTTACACCCCCTTAGGGGTCAATTTTCAGAAAATCTTGAAAACACTGTCTTGGTATTCATATGGAGAATACATAGAATAAAATTAAATTCATTATTTGGGACGAGGTAGTAGATATGTCGAAAATCGTGGTAAAATATGCATTCTATTTTCACAGATAATTTTTTTTGCCCCCCTTCTGAACGCCAATAGATATTCGTTTTTTTTATTCAAAATTATTTTTTTAGTTGATTTAGATATACACACCGAGTTTCAACATTGTAGCTTAAGCCGTTCTATATATAGGAAAAACACCTACCACTTGTACCACACTACCCTTAGGGGTCGAATTTCAAAAAACCTTGAAAACACTTTCTAGGTATTCATACGAAGAATCCGTAGAATAAAAATGAATTCAATATTTGGAAAGACCTAGTAGATATGACGAAAATCGTGAAAATATATGCATTTTATATTTATTACATTTCCAAATATTTTTTTTTTGCCCCCCCCCCCTTCTGAACGCCAATGAATATTCAAATTTTTTTTTATCACTATTACTTTTCTAGTTGATTTACATATACACACCGAGTTTCAACATTGTAGCTTAAGCCGTTCCATATATAGTAAAAAAACCCCCCTTTGTACCATACTACCCTTAGGGGTCGAATTTTAAGAAACCTTGAAAATGCATTCTAGGTATTCATACGAAGAATCCGTAGAATAAAAATGAATTCAATATTTGGAAAGACCTAGTAGATATGACGAAAATCGTAAAAATATTTGCATTTTATATTTATTATATTTACAAATATTTTTTTTTGCCCCCCCCCCCCCCTTCTAAACGCCAATGAATATTCAAATTTTTTTTTATCACAATTACCTTTCTAGTTGATTTACATATACACACCGAGTTTCAACATTGTAGCTTAAGCCGTTCCATATATAAGAAAAACACCCCCACTTGTACCACACAACCCTTAGGGGTCGAATTTCAAAAAACCTTGAAAACACTTTCTAGGTATTCATACGAAGAATCCGTAGAATAAAAATGAATTCAATATTTGGAAAGACCTAGTAGATATGACGAAAACCGTGAAAATATTTGCATTTTATATAAATTATATTTACAAATAATTTTTTTTGCCCCCCTTTCTAAACGCCAATGAATATTCAAATTTTTTTTTATCACAATTACTTTTCTAGTTGATTTACATATACACACCGAGTTTCAACTTTCTAGCATGAACCGTTTAATAGTTAGGAAAAACACCCCCTACCCCCGTAGCATACTACCCCTAAAAAAAAATTTATTTTTCCAACATTCCGCTACTATAGCTCTATTTAAATACCAAGTTTAAGGCTTATATCAATACAGGTTCTCAAGATATAAGCATCGGAACTTTTTCCTTTTCAACCTCCCCCACCCTCCCCCTCTTCACCACCAACCACAAAACTTTTTTCCCTACTAGAGTTTAATTAGCGCTACTTCTGGTAAAAATTCTAAGCATCTATCTTAAACTGTTCTTGAGATATGAAATGTGTTTGATTTGAAAAATTCTCATCCCCTCCACTTCTATGCTCCACCTCCCACTTAAAAAATTTTACTTTGATCAATCTTTTTTTGTCAACCTTTACACCTAAACCAAATTTTATTTTTCTAGAGCAATTGGTTCATGAGATATCGTAATCTTAAGTTTTTCACCCCCCACCCCCATACACAACTTCCCCCACCCAAAATTTTTCTTGATTCTGTTCTCCTAGTATAACTACAAATATATTTTAAATTTGAATGGTGTGCCATTAACGGTTTAGGAGATATGGATTTTAGAATGTGTCTATCTCACCTTTTTTGGGCTTCGGACGCATTACATTTCCCCCCACTCCCACACCCCTTGATCAATATTGACAATTTTTCTGCAAATGGGTCTACTATCAGAGCTCTACAGAAATTTAAAGTTTCAGCTTCCTAGCATAAGGGGTTACTGAGATCTGGAAACCAAAATTTTCGGTCTAAAACACTTCCCCCTCCTTCCCCCTCACACCCCCACCCCTAAAAATTTGGTCACTTCAAGGCGCCTACCCCATCTATTCGTTAAAAAAATTTCAATTTAATATCTCAAAGCGTTTGGCAGCTACGAGCCTCCAAACGATCTTGCGTACGGCGGACGCCGTACGGCGTACGGCGTACGGCGTACGGCGTACGGCGTACGGCGTACGGCGGACAGACGGACTGAAAATTTTTATTGCTTTTTTCGCGTCTACTAGTTATGAAACGTGAAAATAAAAATTTTGAGGGTAGCAAATTTTTTTTTTTAAAAAATCAATCACAATACTTAATTATTAAAATAATAAAGTAAAATCATTACGTCGATGATTTATTGGACAGCGTTGACACGGATCTTGAGGCCATTAAGCTCGCCAGGGAGGTTCGCCATATTCACGCCCAGGGCGGATTCGAAATATGAAACTGGATTTCAAACTCCTCGGCAGTTTGTGAATCCATTACCGGAAGCGCTGTTGCTCACAATAAAAACTTAAGCTTGTCATCGCAAGAAGGCGGAGCTGACAAAGTCTTAGGATTATGGTGGTGTACGACATCCGACACCCTTAATTATCGGTGTTGAACGGCAATAGACATCCTACCAAAAAGGAAGTACTACAAATCCTGATGATGATTTACGACCCACTCGGCTTGTTGGCGCATTTCCCGATACATGTTAAAATTCTACTACAAGATATCTGGAGAACTACAATGCAATGGGACGCCAAGATCGATGATAGCTTAAACCTCAAATGGCTCCATTGGCTTCGCCTACTTCCTCAAGTGGAAAAACTTAAAATCCCACGGTGTTATCTTTCTCGTGAACTTAATTACGGCGATAATGTCCAACTTCATGTCTTCATGGATGCAAGCGAGAACGCTTATGGCGCCGCCCGAATATATCAGACTTGAGAGGGATGGTACCGTCGAATGCTTTCTGATTGCAGCTAAAACTCGTGTAGCACCACTTAAAGTTATGTCTATACCCAGACTAGAGTTGGAAGCGGCAGTACTAGGGATCCGGATATTGCGCCATTCATTGATTGATTACTGGGGATCCGCCTGGCCAAAACCATACAAGACGGACACTCGATCAAATTTACATTCCGAATTCTCTGGACCGACTCCAAAATAGTGCTCTGTAGGCTTAACTCGGAGCAACGTAAATACAAGCAATTCGTGGCGTTCCGAGTTGGTGAAATTCTAGAGTCGTTAAATCTGGAAGAATGGCGCTGGGTACCATCTAAGTCCAACGTAGCAGATGAAACTACTAAATGGCAGAGAAACGCTGACCTGACCACCACAAGTAGATGGTTCCGTGGTCCCGATTTCCTATACTTTCCGCGAGAGCACTGGCCCGCTCGCCAGTGTGACCGTTTTGATATTTCTCAGGGTAGCAAATTTGGGTAGCAATTCTTGGCTTGGGTAGCAAAAATATTTTTTAATACTACTTTTAAGTAAATGGAATAGTTACGTCATTACATGCTTATCTGTTACTTATAACAATGTATATCCACTACAAATTTGAAATGCTTAGAGATAAAATAATATTTTGAAGCGTGTAATTTGGATAGGAAAATCACAATTCACACAAAATGCACATTTTGCCCTTCGACTATTTTTTTGATTTTAAAGTTTTGGTATCCCTGGATTCGTCTCGTCTCGGGCTACGATTTTAAAACTAAGTTGAGCTTACATATGTACATGCTTACTAAAAAGCAGTCCTAAGCATTTAAAACTTAGTTTTTAAAAACCCAGTTAGTGGCAAAACAAGCCTTGTTTCTTTGAGTTTGGTTTCAAAAGCTGACCAAAACCAGACATATCTTTTTTTATTTTTCTTGATACAACACTGTTATAGACTATTTTAATACACTTTTTACTTTATTATTTTAATAATACAGTATTTGTTATAGTTTGGTAATGGTATAATAATAGCCTTGAATCTTATAAAATCGAACAGCTCATAGTTAATATAACCTTGCACAATCATTGATTTGAGTTTTTCCGTTGTACGTTTGTGCTTCAAGGCTGTGAGGAAAAGAAAAACGTTGAATCCCGCTGTTGGTGGGATGCGATGTCGCGCCTTTAGCTTCGAGCTTAATATATCCTGGCGAACAACCAAAAATTCCATCAAATTGGTTTAAATATTGGGAGATCCTCAATGCCACCTACCTTTAGTTATGGTTGCGATGGCAAGTAATTCGGTCCAACATAATTCGCGATAATGAAATTGATTTCAACATCACCTATATAGACCACCTATATCCTAAGCAATACCACTGGATGTAAGGGTGTTTCGGATAGTAGGCATGATAAACCCTTTGACGAGTCTATGCCATCCGATGACGAAACAGCTCCTTCATACCTAGTTCAACACAGTCTTATAAAAACTGGCCTATCCACTGAAGGTGTTAAGGACCAGCGACCAATCAACAGTTGGGGATGTGTTCACTCCACTGACGCCGGAAAACAACATTTAATCAAATTTTATTCCATTCCAAAAAAGAATATTTTGTGCGATTTTTTATTTTAAAAAAAAGCATATGGATATTTTGCCTAAAAGCTGCATAATCAATTATTGCCATTTTGCCACAATTTTGTTGAAACAAATATAGCTGGTTTTGCAACTGGACGGACTCATTTGATAGTCAAAGTATGTATTATATTTTTGGCGTTATTACGGCTAATCTTACCAGGGTAGCAAATTTAGTCATGTAGTAACATAGTAGTAAAAAATTATCGATAGTAGCATTTTGCTACCATCGTAGCACTTGTGGTCACACTGCCGCTCGCCCAGATGTAGTCGACTCTACCAATGAGGAGTAGAGACCTCATATGCTACACACCATCGTGCCTACCTCAAGTACAATAGATGTAAGACGTTTTTCCAACTGGATTAGGCTACTTCGATCCATGGTATTCGTCCTACGCTACATCTACAATCTAAAGTGTAGCATTACACGAACGACTAAACGAACTGGTCCAGTACTGAATGTAGAATATGCAGAATCCAAAAGCAAATTATATCAACAAGCTCATGCTGAACGTTTCGCCGAGGAGATCGCCGTACTTGAAAGAAATAAAAGTCTGTCCTCGGAGGATCAGCTAATGTTAAAAAAGGGTAGCACCATTTACAAGATTTCACCATATCTCGACTCGAATCGAGTCCTGCGTGCGCGTGGTCGTATCGATATGGTTATTGGTGTAGAAGACAATACAAAGAGACCCGTTCTACTTCCGGGAGATCACCCTATTACGAACCTTATCATAAATTGGTACCATCGTAAATATCATCACCATAACTTCGACACGGTTCTTAACGAGCTGAAACAACAATTTATTATTCCACGATTGAGAATCGCAGTAAAATCCGAAAGAAAAAGATGCCAAGTTTGTAAAAATCGCTCGGCAGAACCGAAACCGCCAGAGATGGCCGACTTTCCGCCGTGTAGCTTGGCATCGTACACTCATCCGTTTTCCTACGTCGGCGTAGACTATTTCGGACCTATGAAGGTTACGATAGGAAGGAGATCAGAGAAAAGATGGGGAGTTCTATTTACGTGCCTAACGGTACGAGCCGTCCACATAGAGGTGGCGTCTTACCTTTCCACAGACGCATGTATACTAAGCATCCAAAGATTCACGGCCCGGCGCGGAACTCCTATCGAAATATTTTTCGATAACGGTAGCAATTTTCATGGCGCGGATCGTGAACTTCGTAAAGCCTGGGAACGAGTGGACCAGAACGAACTCGCTGAAAAATTTACCAACTCAATCACCAAGTGAAACTTTATCCCACCTGCCTCTCCACACATGGGAGGAAGCTGGGAGAGACTAGTTCGGTCGATTAAGAACATGCTATCTCACATCACAATGACGAAAAATCCCTCGGATGAGCTCCTGCAAAGTATGCTGCTAGAAGTCGAAATTACCATAAACTCGCGCCCACTAACTTACGTCCAAGTTGATGACGAAAGCGAGGAGACGCTCACGCCGAATAATTTCTTAATCGGATCATCAAACGGTGTAAAGCCCGCGGGAGAATTTTCCGACGACGCTCTCGTACTGAAGAAAGACTGGATGAATGCCCAGTTATTTGCAAACCTATTCTGGAAACGATGAACCCGAGAATATTTACCAACGCTTACAAGACGTACTAAGTGGTTTCAAGCGGTCAAGCCCATAGAAACAGGCGACATCGTGATCATTGTAGACGGAACCCATCCCAGGAATTGCTGGCCGAAAGGAAAAGTAATCGCGAACCACGCAGGCAGGGACGGAAACATCCGACAAGCCGTCGTACAAACATCGTCAGGAATCTATGTACGACCAGTGGTAAAACTCGCAGTACTCGACGTCCGTGCTGCCACCGAAGCTGGTAAGCCGATGCAGGAGATCGACGTACTGGGGAGGAGTATTGGCAACACTGAAGCCGAGCCGCCGAACTACGAGAAAATCAGTGTGCCGTACGACACAACCGCTACACCAGCCATTTGCGAAAGAAACACGAACGCGTGCACAACGAAGCTTTAATTCCATTAAAACCATCTGCTTGCAATCCAATTCGAGGATACAAAGTAAGTCTCCGATATATTTACATAATTATAAAATTGTAAATTGTATTAAATTAAAATTGTAACTCAGGTTATTAAAGTTGGTGAAAGTTCGAGAAAACGACGTCTTTTCCTTCTCACCGATAATAAAAGAAAACGAATTGGATAGCTCAGCTATAGCAACAATATTATGACTAGACCTAATCAACTTAAAAGAGCACTTAACCGAAATATTTCCAAGTTTTATTATGTTTTCAGCAATTAAAAATCACACAAACTTCCAGTACTTTTGTTAACCTAGTCGAAAAATCACGCACGTTCCGATATACCTGAGAGGCATTCAGTGCATAGGTATATTCACTTGGCCTATTAGCACGCGAGCTCGAAACAACTTTTCCCCTCCAATCTAGAAAGGCAAGTTTACTAATATCATTGACTTTATATCAAGTTGACCGCGATCGGTTAATTGTGCGGAATTTTCGATACGAGAATCAGTAAGATCAATGAAAATTCAAAGGCATAGTAATATATTAGTATAGTATCCGAATAGTTGAACCGCGAACAAAATTTTACTCAAACTACCCCGACAAACAGCAATGCTTCTTTCTTAAAATTAATTCATTCGTTTGTAGTTCAATTTTTGTTTTTATACTCTAGATGAAATCATATAGAGTATTATAAGTTTGATCCAGCCGAAAAATATGTAACGCATAGAACCAAGCCACGGGCGAAAAAAAGTTGTATATTATTTTTTGTTTATTTGTGGCCGAAAACCTCAAATCCGCTTGACGTCCGTCCGTCCGTCCGTCCGTCCGTCCGTCCGTCCGTCTGTCCGTCCGTCTGGCTGTCCGTGAACACGATAACTCAAGAACGCTTTCAGCTAGGATCTTGAAATTTTGAAGCTGAGTGTTTGGTTGAATTTGTAAGGCTAAGTTCGTTAACGGGCAAACTCGTCCCACTCCTACGGGTAGCTGCCATACGAAATGTCCTTAAAACACGTGTTCAAGAATATTGACCGATAACTTCATAAGGGTTTAAGCTACGACTTGGAAAATTTGTGTATGTTAATTTTCCAATATTTGGAGCTAAATATATGATTATGAAGAAAATCCTATTAGTCCTTCGAGTTGCTGCCGTACAAAAACCCTGTTAAAATATCTTCATTCAATTCACAAAACTCACCATAACTCAAGTAATCGTTTAGCTATGAATTCAGAATCATGTATAAATTAGTTTTGAGTGAATACAAAGTTCGAGTTTACTAATCAGCGAAATCGTTTTACTCCTTCTGGTACCTTTCATATAAAATGTCCTCAAAACATGTGTTCAAGAATATTGACCAATAACTTCGGAATGCCTAAAGCTACGACTTTGAAATCTTGTATACGTTGGTTTTTCAATAGTTGGAGCAAAGTCTATGATTATGAAAAAAGTCCTTTTAGCCTTTCATGTAGCCGCTATACAAATATCCTACCAAAATGTCTTCACATAATTTACGAAACTCACTATAACTCTAGTTATCTTTTAGATACGAATTCGAAATTGTGCACAAATCAGTTTTGAGTAAAATCAAAGTTTGAGTTTACTAGGCAGATAAATCCTTTTGCTCCTTCTGGTACCTGCCATATAAAATGTCCTTAAAACATGTGTTCAAGAATATTGGCCGAGAGCTTCAGACAGGCTTAAGCTATGGTTTTAAAATTTTGTATGTGCTAATTTTGTAATAGTTGGAGCTTAATGTATGATTATGAAGAAAATTCTTTTAGTCCTGGCTGCCATGCAAATATCTTGTAAAAATATCTTCATTTGATTCACGAAACTCACTTTAACTCAAGAAATCGTTTAGCCACGAACTTTAAATTTTGTACAGATAAGATTTAAGCAAAACGGAAGTTAGACTACGTTTGTCAGTGAAATTTCTTGACTCCTTCGAGTAGCTTCCATACAAAAAAAACTTGAAAAGACAATGTTCTAGAAAATATGTCGATGGCTTCACAACCATTTTAGCTGTTTGTTTAAAAATTTGTATACGTTTGTTTTCCAATAGTTGAAGTTAAATGTATATCTTAAAAAAAATCCTATTAGTCCTTCGCGTAACAGCCACACAAATATCCTTTCAAAATGTCTTCACTTAATCTATGGAACACACTATAACTCAAAAAATCGTTTAACTGTAAATTTAGAATTTTGTACAAATTAGTTTTGAGTGAAAACGGGTTAGCGAAACCCTTTCACTCCTTCTGGTACCTTCCATACAAAAAATCCTTAAGATACGTATTTAAAAATATTTTCCCATAACTTTTGAACGCGTCAAACTACGAATTTGAAATTTTGTACACATTAATTTGTGGATGGTTCCAAGGAAAGGGATAAATATATTAGAAATCGAGTGAGTTCTTCCGGTACCTCACATGTAAATGTCCTTCAAAAATTAAATTTTATTCCCGATGGCACACCCAGTTCAAGAAATGTTTTTAAACATTGATGATATTGTTTTTAAGTTTCAGGTAGCAACTGAATGGAGGTCCTTAATAAAGGACATACAACATGTACATACGTAACTCTACATTAGCCCCAACTACTATATAAATCGGAGTTCAGTATCATCTAGAGTATGATACGATTGGCTTGCAGCCGATCGTGACTGCAGTATGTTTTTTTTTTTTTTGTAACTGGGGGAGGGGTGCGATACTTCTCGGCCTTGAACGACTTCAATTTACGGACAACGAAGTTGTGGAATTTATTGGAAAATTTTTACATTTCATCAGGAGGGCGTTGCTTGGAATTCTTTTTCATTAATTTAGCACATTAATTTAGTCCGAAATTCAACGGCTGAAAGACAGTGCACTCTAGAAAAATGTGAACAGTCATGACTAGAACTGGACTTTTTTTGCAAGATGTCGCGAAAAAAATTTTTCTCGAAGGTGGAAAGCGACAGTTTCTTTTCTATTTAATTAATATTCTTTTCAATGCCAACTTGAGCAATTTTCGAAGAGAAAAAAAAATGCGGACGAAGAAGCGCGCAAACAATTTCACACTCGACAGAAATTCCAAGCACAACGCACAACAGCACCAAGTGTGAGGAAAATTCTCACGCAAATGAACGATTGTCTGTTTTTATTCACTTTTCCTTTTCGAACTCAACAATTTTCACGATTGTTAAAAACACTTCTAACTTGTGGTATCACTTCACTTGTTCGGGTGAATTCACAATAAAAGGGAAATAAAAACAACTTCTTGTTGCTTAGAAGGGCAAAAAAAAAACCTGCCAACAGTCTAAGCGCAACTTTATTATTTTTCCGGCAGAAGTGCAGAACGCGTTCAATTCTGGGATGCGGTGTATTTTACTATGTGTCTGAAAACCTAACAAAAAGTTCGGGAAGCGGTTAGAAAAGGGTGTAACATATGAATTATATAATTGGGTCTTATTCCGGGATGCTGTCAAGAGGTTGAAAAAAACAAAACTTAAAAATAGGTGATTATTAAACAAGCCTGGGGAAGTGAAAAGATATTCGATATCTGATCAGACCTGAGAAACATGGTGGAATTCATGAAAAAATATACAACCAGTTTACACCCTCTTAAGTGTCGAATTTCAAAAAATCTTGAAAATGCATTCTAGGTATTCATATGAAGAATCCGTAGAATAAAACTGAATTCAATATTTTGAAAGACCTAGTAGATATGTCGAAAATCATGAAAATATATGCATTTTATATTAACTGATATTTTTTTTTGCCCCCCCTTCTGAAGGCCAATGAATATTCGTTTTTTTTTATCAGAATTACTTTTCTCGTTAATTTACATATACGTACCGAGTTTCAACTTCCTAGCATAAGCCGTTCTTAAGAAAGGAAAAACACCCCTCCACCACCGTACCATACTACCCCTAAAAAAAATGTTATTTTTCCAACATGCCACTACTATAGCTCTATCTAAATACCAAGTTTCAGCTTTCTATCGTTATAGATTCTTAAGATATAAGCGTCGGAACTTTTTCTTTCTCACCCTTCCTTACCCTCACCCTCTACACCCACACCCCCAAACTTTTTTTCCCTGCTAGGGTTCTATTAGGCCTACTTCTGGTCCCCCGCCCCCTTCAAAGATTTTACTTTGAGCAATCTTTCTTTATCAAGCTTTATATCCAAACCGAATTTTGTTTTTCTGGTGCCATTGGTTTGGGAGAAATCGTAATGCTAAGTATTTCTACCACCCCCCCCCGTACGCCACAACCCCCACCCAAAAATTTTGTTTCAATCTTCTCTCCTAGTATAACTACAGATATTTGTTAAGTTTTAATTGCTTGCTATTAACGGTTTAGGAGATATGGATTTTAGAATGTGTCGATCTCGACTTTTTTCGGACGCATTGCTTCTCCCTCCACTCCCACACCCCTTCACCCATATAATCAATTTTTTTGCCAATGGGTTCACTATCAAAGCTTTATAGAAATTCCAAGTTTCAGTCTCCTAACATAAGCGGATGCTGAGATCTAGAAACCAAAATTTTTCGTCTAAAACGTTTCCCCCACCTTCCCCCTCACACCCCTACCCCTGAAAATAATGTGAATTCAAGGGGTCTACCACGTCTATTCCAAGAACAAATTTTAATTTAATAGCTCCAGTGGTTTGAGAGCTACGAGGCCTTAAAGGATTTTGGGCAGTCGACGTACGGCGTACGGCGGACAGACGGAGTGAAAATTTTTATTGCTTTTTTCGTGTCTACTAGTCATGAAATGTACACAAAAAAATTTTGAGGGCAGCACATTTTTTTTTTTATTAAACCAATAACAATAATGTCTTATAAATAATAAAGTAATTGTGTGAAATTTTCAGAAGCAACGACCGCACGTTCTATGGCTTCGGAAAGTCCTCAGCGACCTGTCATCTTTCTTCTCTTTCTCATGTCCCACTTCTGGCCTTGACCGAATATCAGAAAACCCTTCGTTAAATTTTTGAGTGCGGCAAGGTTGGTGCAGATGTCTGTCAGTGCCCCCAATGCCTGACAGATGTCGCACATTTATCGCGGTCACAAAAACCTTAAGAATAAATCCCTGCGACAACCCAACACCATCAAGGTAATATGAAGAGTTACTAGAATCATATAAGTTGGAGAAAAAAACATTTTTTACGTCCTTCACGAGTAACTAGTAAAGATAGTCGGGGTGAGCTTGAATTATGCCGATCGCGTGTCGAATCTTTAAGCCGGTCCGTTAAGGAGCTAACAGTACAGGGTGATACGAACCTTTTACTGAAGTACACGTCTCAAATCATTAATTACAGCGGGCGTATTGAACGTTTGTCAAACCATACGTGCGAATTCAAAGAGCAGTGCGAGGCCTTGCTTTGTGCTACTCGGGCATTATCAAGAATTTGTAATTGTTTGTCACTAACCGATAATATTTTAGATGTTGGTTTATTGGAAGACCAATTTGTGGAAATCACGTCCTGGACTGTTCGTTCTGCTTTTGAGACTACGCGACTAGCAGATCAAATTACTCCAGTAATCAATGCACATTATCCTTTGCGTCAGCCTCAATGTGATGAAATAAATCCGTTGCCCACTCGAACTCCTCTGACTAGCACTGTGTTAATACCAAATATTAAAAATATTCAGTCTATACCTGCCAGCGGCTATGCTTCGACAAATATTCCGTCTTTACCTGCTAGCGGTCACGCGTCGACGAATATGTGGAAATGGAGGCTGGTATTTGATGGTTCTGTAAATATCAGTCGATTCCTCTTCCAAGTCCAACGCCTTGCGGATACAAATCGGGTTTCAAACCAAATTTTGGTGAACAACCTACATCTTTTTCTTAAGGGAAATGCGGCCGAATAGTATTGGGCATAACTTGCTATGTTGCCTTACGGGAGCGATTCGCTACTTAGTCTACAGATTTGGATGACCGAAGACTTATTGATGCTCGTTATCAAAAGGCCAAGGAATCATTCAGCGACTTAGTAGATGCTATCGAGCAAAATTAACTCTACGACTTAGCGTCCCAGCTTCTGATGACTATGTGCAGCAAGTTCTGTTGCGAAATATGCGTCCGGGGCTACAGGCTCACTTGACTGGTTTGGAATTAACCTCGGCTCAGTTGTTTCGTCGAATGTGTGTAGCAATCGAAGCAACGTGGAAAAGAGTTGGTTACGATGGCGATTTAAACTGTTCTGGTAGGCATCAAATTCAGGAAATTGATTTTTCATTGGAAATGAATCATGATATGTAAGGAGAAATTTTTTTAGTGAACTTACCTCAGTGAATTCTACCTAGATCGTCGCAAAACCTTACAAATAACATGGAAATATGTTGGAATTGCAGTGACATCGGTCATCGGTTTACTGATTGTTTCAAGCTAATTTCACATGTCTTCTGTTTTGGGTGTGGAGCGAAAAATATAGTAAAAACTAGATGTGGTCGATGTACTCCACAAACTTCGGGAAACCCTCCGAGGGGTGTGATGCAATCGGCAACGAGTCACACTCCAGCGTGTCAAAGTTCCAACCAAGCTACAAACCGAAACAGCATCCAACACAGATCCGGATCTAGCCAGACGGAGACTGTAGGTACTCGATCTGCTCCCGTTCATACCCTCTTTAATATAAGCGAACAGTCCACGCAAACTACCCCTGAACAAAAACGTAATTTTCACCGAATTCGACGATTAGAACGATCAAGACGTTTCTGGCGACTCAGACGCCATCTAAAACAAATTTGTCTCGAGTCCATTATTCATTTACCGGGAGATAATCGACCATATGCCGATATCAGTATTAAAGGACAAGTCATGCGAGGTTCGTTAGACAGTGGGGCGAGCTTTAGCGTTTTGGGGCAGGTTCAATAGAACTTATAAAACAACTTTCTCTTCCGTTACACTCTCTTCGAACCCAAGTAACCTCTGCTAATAGAGGAAAGAGCAATGTAATTGGTTATGTTATTAGATTTTTCGTGGTAAGCTACCAAAGAAGCTATTATGATTAGGAGTTAGTTGTTCTTTCCGGTGTCAGTGGAGTCAAACTCTAACACGGAGTCTCCGACTGTGGACTAACCGCCATCCCTGAGGATATGACAAATTGCCAAAGCCTAGCCAAATTCCAAATTTGTCATATCCTCAGGGATGGCGGTTAGTCCACAGTCGGGGACTCCGTGTTGGAGTTTCACTCCACTGACACCGGAAAGAATAACTAGCTCCTAATCGTAATTGGTTATGTTCGAACGCTAGTTACGTATGGGGATCGAACTCGCATGATCCGGTTCTTAGTAGTACCCTCGCTGAAGAATACGCTGTACCTTGGCATCGACTTTTGGGATACATTTAACTTGGTTCCATTTCAAGTGAATGAACTTTAAACCCTTTCGTCTCTTCCCGACAGTAAATTTCATACTTTGTCCTTAACTAAACTAGAACGTTTACACCGGATTGTGGACTCTTTTCACTCGTTCAACAAAATGGGTTTAGGAAAAACTACGCTATTGGCAAACCATATAGACATCGGAACAGCAAAACCAATCAAGCAGCAACATTACTCTGTATCTCCTGTCGTACACTCAGAAAAATCGATGCAATAAATTTAACGATATTGCTTTGTAATTCCTATTTGAACAAAATTTTGTTGATATTACGATTATTCGATATTTTTAACGAAAAATGTCATTAAAATCTAATGAGCGTATCTTAAATATTATGAAACACATTTCGTAGTAAATGTCTTCTTGTTCAATGGGACGGTTTCGTTATTTCTACGTTGACTTTATTAATTCAATATTTTAACGAAAAATGTCATCAAAATCTAGAGAGCGTATCTTAAATATTATGAAACACATTTCGTAAAAAATGTCTTCTTATTTCAATGAGACGTTTTCGTTATTTCTACGTTAACTTTATTAATTCTTAGTGGCGGTATCGTTATATTTACGATAACTTTTGTAATTCGATGCGATCAATTGTATTTGCATTTTACCTATTCGCTCCAGTACTCTGGGTGGCTTATTGGCTAAAGTACTCGCCTTCGGTGGACCTGGTACCAGGTTTGAATCTGATTGTCGACAAATAATTTTCGAGAATGGGATTGGGAGCCGGACTACCAGTTCACTTAGCTGTAAATGAGTACCTGAGTTAAAATCGGGGTAATAATCACGGACGAGCCTGTAGCTGACTACTTCACCTCCTAGTGGTCCCGTTGGTCTCGCAATGAAGTAACTTCAAAGCCTAGGCCCGAGTGGGGCTGTTGGGCGCAACAGCATAAAGTCACAATTTTACTTTATTATTTTAATAATTAAGTATTGTGATTAATTTAAAAAAAAAAAAAATTTGCTACCCTCAAAATTTTTATTTTCACGTTTCATAAGCAATAAAAATTTTGATATTAAATTGAAATTTTTTTTACGGATAGATGGGGTAGGCTCCTTGAAGTGATAAAATTTTTAGGGGTGGGGGTGTGAGGGGGAAGGAGGGGAAAGTGTTTTAGACCGAAAATTTTGGTTTCTAGATATCAGTAACCGCTTATGATAGGAAGCTGAAACTTGAAATTTCTATAGAGCTCTGATAGTAGACCCATTTGCAGAAAAATTGTCAATATTGATCAAGGGGTGTGGGAGTGGGGGGAAATATAATGCGTCCGAAACCCAAAAAAGGCGAGATAGAGACACTCTAAAATTCATATCTCCAAAACCGTTAATGGCACACTATTCAAACTTGAAAAATATTTGGAGTTATATTAGGAGAACAGACTGAAAAAAAAATTTTTGGTGGGGGAGGTTGTGTATGGGGGTGGGGGGTGAAAAGCTTTAGATTACGATATCTCATGAACCAATTGCTCTAGAAAAATAAAATTCGGTTTGGGTATAAAGGTCAACAAATAAAGATTGATCAAAGTAAAATTTTTTAAGTGGGAGGTGGAGCATAAAAGTGGAGGGGATGAAAATTTTTCAAATGAAACACATTTTATATCACAAGATCAGTGTTAGATAGATAATTAGAATTTTTACCAGAAGTAGGGCTAATAAAACCCTAGTAGGGAAAAAAGTTTTGGGGTTGAGGGTGTAGAGGGTGAGGGTGGGGCAGGGTGAAAAGGAAAAAGTTCCGATGCTTATATCTTAAGAACCTGATATAAACCTTAAACTTGGTATGTAGGTAGAGCTATAATAGCGGCATGTTGGAAAAATATAATTTTTTTTAGGGTTAGTAGTGTTTTTCCTAACTATTTAACGGTTCATGTTAGAAAGTTGAAACTTGGTGTATATATGTAAATCAACTAGAAAAGAAATTTGGATAAAAAAAATTTAAATATGTATTGGCATTCAGAAGGGGGGCAAAAAAAATATATGTGAAAATAGAATGCATATTTTTCCACGATTTTCGTCATAAGTACTAGCTTGTCATAAATATTGAATTTAATTTTATTTTGCGGTTTCTTCCTATGAATACCTAGAACTTGTGCCGGAAAAATAATAGAGTTACGCCCAGATTGTTGGCAGATTTTTTATTTGTAATTTTTAAATAACGGATTAATTTCGTTATCATTTACCAAGCGCATCGAAAATTATGATTGATTTATTGGATTCCATTTCGTTGTATCAACAATACTTTTCATTAATTTAACAAAATCTCGATGTAGATTTAATAATACGCTTTTTATAAACTAACATAAGACTTCTAGGCCAGTCAATGAAGACATTGAAAATCGATCATTTAACAATAACTCCAAACTTTTTGAAATTTCGGGAAATGATTAAGTTTGCACCCCCCTCCGGGGTCCGGAACGGGCTCAAAATGGTTAAAAACGTAGTTTCGTTATGTAGACTACAAAAAAAATTACAAACGTTATGCAAACCTAGACTAATGTCGAATAGGGTATTTTCGACATTGTACTAGATTTGCAACCAATTTTGAGACCCGGAACATATAATATTATCAACAATTAATATTTGTAACAAAAGGTGCCCGAAAGAAATTGCAATAGTTCTGCAAGTTATGATTATACCTTTTACTGGTATCAGGAGCATTTGTGTAGACTTGCAACCCCTTTTTTTTGCACGGAACATACTTTTAACAGGATTAAAAGTAAAAAAAGGACTTATTGAAAGAAAGGCCATGAAAAAAATCTGCCAACAGTCTGGGCGCAACTTTATTATTTTTCCGGCAGAAGTTCAGAACGCGTTCAATTCGGGGATGCGGTGTATGTTACTATGTGACTGAAAACCTAACAAAAAGTTCGGGAAGTGGTTAGAAAAGGGTGTGACATATGAATTAAATAATTGGGTCATATTCCGGTATGCGGTCTAGAGGTTAAAAAAAAACAAAAATTAAAAATAGGTGATTATTAAACAAGCCTGGGGAAGTGAAGAGATATTCGATATCTGATCAGACCTGAGAAACATGGTGGAATTCATGAAAAAGTATACAACCAGTTTACACCCTCTTAGGGGTCGAATTTCAAAAAATCTTGAAAACGCATTCTAGGTATTCATATGAAGAATTCGTAGAATAAAAATGAATTCAATATTTCGAAAGACCTAGTAGATATGACGAAAACCGTGAAAACATATGCATTTTATATTAACTTACATTTTTTTTGCCCCCCCCCCCCTTCTGAACGCCAATGCATATTCAAATTTTTTTTTATCAACATTTTTTTTCTAGTTAATTTACATATACGTTCCGAGTTTCAACTTCTTAGCAAAAGCCGTTCTAAAGTTTGGAAAAACACCCCCACCACCGTACCATACTACCCCTGAAAAAAATGTTATTTTTCCACCATGCCACTACTATAGCTCTATCTAAATACCAAATTTCAGCTTCCTATCATTATAAATTCTTAAGATATAAGCATCCGAACTTTTTCTTTCTCACCCTTCCCCACCCTCTACACCCACACACCCAAACTTTTTTTCCCTACTAGGGTTCCATTAGGCCTACTTCTGGTAAAAATTTGAAGCATCCATCTTACACTGTTATTGAGATATGAAACGTGTTATTTTTGAAAAATTCTTATCCCCTCCACTTACGTACTCCCCCGCCCCCTTCAAAGATTTTACTTTGAGCAATCTTTGTTTATCAAGCTTTATATCCAAACCGAATTTTGTTTTTCTGGTGCCACTGGTTTGGGAGATATCGTAATGTTAAGTATTTCAACCCCCCCCCCCCCCCTGTACGTCACTACCCCCACCCAAAAGTTTTTTTAAATCTACTCTCCTAGTATAACTACAGATATTTGTTAAGTTTTAATTGCTTGCTGTAAACGGTTTAGGAGATATAGATTTTAGAATGTGTCGATCTCGACTTTTCGGACGCATTGCTTCCCCCTCCACTCCCACACCCCTTCACCCATATCATCAATTTTCTTGCAAATGGGTCCACTTTTAAAGCTTTATAGAAATTCCAAGTTTCAGTCTCCTAACATGAGTGGTTGCTGAGATCTTGAAACCACAATTTTTCGTCTAAAACGCTTCCCCCACCTCCCCCCTCACAGCCCCACCCCTGAAAATAATGTCGATTCAAGGGGTTTACCCAGTCTATTCCTAGAAAAAAAAATTAATTTAATAGCTTCACTGGTTTGAGAGCTACGAGCCTTCAAATGATTTTGGGGCGGTCGACGTACGGCGTACGGCGGACAGACGGTGTGAAAATTTTTATTGCTTTTTTCGTGTCTACTAGTCATGAAACGTAGACAAAAAAATTTTGAGGGCAGCAAATTTTTTTTTTTTTAAATCAATAACTGTACTATTACTAATAAAGTAAAATTAACACAGTTCTTAAAATGGGTTGCGAATGTTGCAATTTTTACACTGAAATTCGTGTTTAGTTTGCACACTTTTAGGCGACATGGATTGTGGCAAATTTAGTAAAAATAGCAGTTCCGTGTTTTTTGAACCCCCGAAAAAATTCCAAAAGTTTTGCAAATCGAACAGAATATTGAAATCACCTTTTTTCATCTTAACACGAATTTGCAACCCCATCAGAGATACAGAACATGTTAAATTAGCAATAATAGTATTTAATAGCAAATTGCAACCTCATACTCTACTCGCAACCTTGCAACTCCAACCCCACCGAAGGAGTATCACAAATCGTACATTGTAAGTACTTAATCGTAATCTTGACACTTGCTTAATACTATACGTACGTAGTAAAATAGTAGTTAGCCGATATGAAAGAAATGAAACATACTTTACCCTTTATATACATACAAAATTCATTCAGAAATTGCATTTCTCAATAGTATTCAACAAATAAACAAACTTCACGGACCTAGCATGAAACGAGGTGAAACAGTTTATTTTTCACATTCCATAGTTTTCTTTTTTAAAGGCAGCGAAAATATAAGATGGCATGTTTTCCCAAAATTTCAACCGACCGACCGCATTTTTCCCTTTTCCGCATTTTTCCCTACAAACAACTAATGTGTAAACATTGGTAGGTATCGTATTGTGGATATTCTGTCGATCGAGAACTTTTAGTTTTTCAATTTGCTTTATATCATTATATGCCGTGCTTTTTATTATTATGAATAAAATGATGCAATACTTTCAAACTCTATCTTTTTGTCGTTTTAGTACAATTTAGAAATACTGATAATTCATTTTAATTGGAATATTTACATATGTACATATGTAGATAAATATGTACAGTCGAAACCTTGCTCGGTACCAAACATAGAGCTATATGTATAATGGAGATAGCGTGCAGCAACTTTTTTGAAGCCGGAGGTTTTCTCGCAAAGGACCGACGATATTCACTATGCTACTATCAGCATCTTACTCACATGTATGTTATACTCCGGTATTGAAAAGAAAAAAAGCCCAACCTTTAAAAACTTCGCTACTATTTGCATTTCAGTGCCACCGGGCATGAACCGCTCCAAACAAAAATGTTCAATTTTGCAACAAAATGCTTCAAAGTGCTTTATACAGAAACGCCGCTTTGCGATCTCCGTTAGTTATAGCTCTATGGTACCAAAGAACATATAAGTATCTAACATATGTTATATAATTCTTACTAACCGACCGAAAATCATATCAAAGTAGGTGTTTCGAGTAAAATTTGGATTTTTTGATTTTTTTTACGGGACATTAATAAATATTGAATGGCTCATCTTTAGGTTTTATAGGTATGATGTCGCACTTTATCTACATAGGTACTCGTACTTTCGTGCAATGGGATTTTTTATCTACAACAACTAAACTAAGGAGAACAACCATTAACGTGTGTGAAGTTGCAAAATTTGAAAAAAAAATTGAGAGTTCTGTTTGCCCCCACATAGTTCTATAGTTCTAGAGCATTCTCGGAAATAGTTCCGTTGATTGAAGCAGTAAAATATCGTACGAAAGTTGGGGAGGGGGCCAACTTCACAAAAGTAAAATTTCTATGCGCTATAACTTCTTTCCCTTTAGGTTATGAGCAAATGATCGCAACGTGTTATCGATAGAACTCTTTGGGGGCAACCGGAACTCTAATCAGAACTACCCCAACCCTTACAGGAAAAAAGTGTTGTTTTCACTGACTCAAAAATTCGAAATTTCAATACGCCATAACTTCTTTTCGTTAGCAGTTAGCGTAAATGTTCATAAGGTGTAATCGATAGAACTCTTTGGGGGGCAAACGGAACTCTAATCAGAACTACCCCAACCCTTACAGAAAAAAAGGTTTTTTTTCACTGACTGAAAAAATCCAAATTTGAATGCTCTATAACTTTTTTTCCTTAACAGTTAGCGTAAATGTTTGTAAGGTGTAATCGATAGGACTCTTTAGGGCGCAAACGAAACTGTAATCAGAACTACCCCAACCCTTACAGGAAAAAATTTTTTTTTCACTGACTGAAAAATCCGAAATTTCAATGAGCTATAACTTCTTTTCCTTAACAGTAAGAGTAAATGTTCTCAAGGTGTAATCGATAGAACTCTTTGGGGGGCAAACGGAACTCTAATCAGAGCTATCCCAACCCTTACAGGATAAAAGTTTTTTTTTCACGGACTGAAAAAATCCAAATTTGAATGCGCTTTAACTTCTTTTCCTTATCAGTTAGCGTAAATGTTCATAAGGTGTAATCGATAGAACTCTTTAGGGCGCAAACGGAACTTTAATCAGAACCACCCCAACCCTTACAGGTAAAAAGTTTTTTTTTCACTGACTGAAAAATACGAAATTTCAATGCGCTATAACTTCTTTTCCTTAACAGTTAGCGTAAATGTTTATAAGGTGTAATCGATAGAACTCTTTGGGGGGCAGTCGGAACTTTAATCTGAACTACCCCAACCCTTACAGGAAAAAAGTTTTTTTTTCACTGACTGTAAAATCCGAAATTTCAATGCGCTATAACTTCTTTTCCTAAACAGTAAGCGTAAATGTTCGTAAAGTGTAATCGATAGAACTCTTTAGGGCGCAAACGAAACTGTAATCAGAACTACCCCAACCCTTACAGGAAAAAAGTTTTTTTTCACTGACTGAAAAATCCGAAATTTCAATGCGCTATAACTTCTTTTCCTTTACAGTTAGCGTAAATTTTCATAAGATGTTATCGACAGAACTCTTTGGGGGGAGAACGGAACTCTATCTTCAAACACCAGAACCTTAACTAGTAAACTTTTTTTCTCATAGACTCAAAAATGTTCTAAGTGCACGTGATCTTTTTTTCTCAGAAAACCGGTCAATATTTTAAGAGTTCTGGGTAGTTAGTCCCTCACTAGTTCTGAAAATTCGCTTATACAGGGTGTTTGGTTCCCCGTGTGCCTCCTAGTAAGGGGTTATTCCTTGATATATTTTAAGAAAAAAATTGGTCACCGGAGTAGGTCAATTTTCAATATCGGTGGAGATACAGGGTGGTTAGGTTAGGTTAGGTTGAGAATGGTGGTTTGCAGCACTGTACCACAGTCCATCACGAGAGATCACTGCGGATCTTTTATGGTTACCTCGTATAAAACTGTTTCCAAATATTGTTCTTCTTTATGAAGAGAGTAGTTCTCCATAAAGGAATCATTGCAAGTTCTGATAGGTTTGTCAAGTAGAATTTCCCCAAGTACCGATACCTTGTGCGTGCCAGACTCTCGCATTCACACACCAGATGCTCCAATGTCGGTTCAACATTCTCATCACCACAACGACTCAGGTCAGCCATTGGTATTCCTAGTCTTTCTCTGTGTCCCAAAGGGACAGTGTCCCGTTAGGATGAGTTTTCTGCAAATGTTCCTGTTCAGAGAAAGAAGAAAGCTAGAGCTCCTTATATCGAGTTTCACTGAGCAGATTCTTGCTTGAAGACATCCTGAGAGATTCACCCAGGCGTCCTCGATCTGTCTGAGCGCTTCAGGGTGGTTAAGGGTGATTTTTGAAAGGTATACTCACACAGCTGAAACGTTTGATCTTGAAATCGAATAATGACAAGGCAAAGTGTTATAGCTCGATTTTTAGCGAATCGAATTACCTTTGATTTGACAGTTTAAACAGTAACTGCACCCAATCTAGAGATATTTACTCGAAAACACAGATTTTTGCTACGTCAACCCTAAAAATTCAGTGATCAACGTAGTTGATAGAGTTGAAAATGTATGAGTATACAAATTTACGCTAACTGTTAAGGAAAAGAAGTTATAGCTCATTGAAATTTAGATTTTTTCAGTAAGTGAAAAAAAAAACTTTTTTCCTGTAAAGGTTGGGGTAGTTTTGATTAGAGATCCGTTTCCCCCCAAAGAGTTCTATCGATTACACCTTACGAACATTTACGCCAACTGTTAAGGAAAAGAAGTTATGGCACATTGAAATTTGGATTTTTTCAGTCAGTAAAAAAAAAAATTTTTATTCTGTAAGGGTTGGGGTAGTTCTGATTAGACTTCCGTTTGCTCCCTAAAGAGTCCTATCGATTACACCTTATGAACATTTACTCTAACTGTTAAGGAAAAGAAGTTATAGTGCATGGAAATTTCATATTTTTCAGTCCGAGAAAAAAAATTTTTTTTCCTGTACGGGTTGGAGTAGTTCTGATTACATTTTCGTTTGCGCCCTAAAGAGTTCTATCGATTACACCTTACGAGCATTTACGCTAACTGTTAAGGAAAAGAAGTGATAGCGTATTGAAATTTGGATTTTTTCAGTCAGTGAAAAAAAACTTTTTTCCTGTAAGGGTTGGGTGGTTCTGATAAGAGTTCCGTTTGCCCCCAAAGAGTTCTATCGATAACACCTTAAGATCATTTGCTCTTAACCTAAAGGGAAATAAGTTATAGCGCGTTGAAATTTTATTTTTGTGAAGCTAGCCCCCAACTTTCGTACGATATTTTACTGCTTTAATCAACGGAACTATTATTATATTGTTACGACTATTTTCAAAAGATGTCGTTAGACGTAATAAGAAGAAAACACTGGCGTGAAGAAAAAGGCGTATGAAAAGACGACTAATTCGTTGGAGGAGGCGATGTTCTTCTCTCTAGTTCATGTTTATGGTCTTTGCATAAAAGGTAATATTACTTATTACCTATATTTTCGGCAATATATTAAAACGGCCACAAGAGCCGAACAAAAGAATTGCCCTTGCAGCGTCTCGAACCCTATAGTCCCCGGTTGGAGACTCTCACTCTAGTCACTCGTCTATGGGCTTCTTAATGTCGGTAAATTACCCTACAATCGACTAATTCGGTTCAGGAACTGCTTCCGTCGATAATGTCCTCGTCAACTGGGCACCACCTAATTTGTATTTAGGAGGACGATTAGGAAACCTCCCTCCATGCCAATAGATAAAACCAAGAAAAGACCTTGCGTACGTTATAAAAAGTAATGTATCTATGTATTGAAAAGAATTAAACAAACGACGGATCTCCACCAATGGGATCCTCCACTCCACCGTTTTCGACAATTTTTCGCGTTCTTCGCAAGACCTGTTAGAGAAGGGAATCTGTGTACCTACTCCGCTCCTTACACTTACTCTACCCTATTCGTCCGCGCGCTCCAACTCCACCGTTTCCGTGTTACGCCACTCTTGCCTTCGACCGTCTTCTTAAGTTTCTCCGTCAACTCCCTCGTGACCAGCTTCGGGTCCTTCCACTCCTCGGTCGACCAATTCCTTTTTTTTCTGTTCCGATAAGACTCCTTCAATTCTTCCGATCTATTCCACAGTCGTAGCTCAACAACCCCGCAAAAATCTTCGTTCGCTCCTTGAATAGGGCCGGATGGCAACGCCTCGGATAAAATCTCTCTGGTTTGGCAACGCCTCAGATCTTTTCTGTTCCGGTCCGTTTCTATGCGTTCCGGTTATTCATATTAACGTCAACTGTCATGTCTGCGACGTCTGACATTTCATTTTGACGGTTTGTTGACATGATCGCTCTGAGCAAGTCACATAATAAT
The DNA here is from genome assembly GCA_949128065.1 of Beris chalybata. Classification (NCBI taxonomy): domain Eukaryota; kingdom Metazoa; phylum Arthropoda; class Insecta; order Diptera; family Stratiomyidae; genus Beris; species Beris chalybata. Next base: position 72,942,112 of record OX421894.1, on the reverse strand, counting down.
TTCGAGTCGTCGTGTCCCGAAATTGAACGCGAACTATCCTTCCGGTTCTAGCGGAGTCCGTGCCGAACTTCCTTCTGTAGTGCTTTGATTACCCCGTCCACTACCGGAACTCACATACGGTCGCGGACGCTGTGGGGGACTCATTTCTCTATCCGTCCTGCGGTGAAAGGAGTTACGTGCCGATCAAAGTTCCGGCTGCTGGCATTACTCGGTACAACGTAGACGGTGATGTTGGAGGATGGGGCGTACAATCGACGTCGATCGCGAGCTAACGTACACATTCCTCACCCTAGCAGGTCTTGCTTTGGCGGCACCGCCGTTACCGAATCGCGCTAGGGACGTGGAAGAACCCACTTCCAGTAACGACTGGGCTGGGATCCGTCGAAGCTCGGTATCGTTAAATAATATAAAACAAGTTGATTCCAACCTTCCTATTTTAGGCAACAATATGCTCGACCTTCTCCGACCAAGTTAAAGATGACAAACGCATCACTTCAAACGCAACGCTCCCATCGCATCGCTCCAATCGCGTCGCTTCGGTCAATCTCTTCCATACCTCTCTTCCATACCTCTCTTCCCGTTCTTGGACTCGACCTGGAAAAGGAAGGAAAGTGAAGTGAAGGTGATCGTTATCTGAGCAAAACAAGGACACGTAACAACTCCACCGTCACCTCCTGGAAAATTTCTTTCCCAAGAAATTTCCAACAATAACCGTTTCCCCAAAGATAGACACGGCTTCTTGCCTCGGCAATCAAATTCCCGATCCGACAATCGAGTAACCACAAGACAAGCGGAACTTCGGCCAGAGGCCACCCTCGCTTGCGACTTATAACTAGGATTCCACCACCCACTTAACTATACCTTAATACCTCATCATCATCATCAATGGCGCGACAGCCCAAATCGGGCCAGGGCCTGCAGGATACATTGTCTGAAGTCATCTCGGTTCAGCGCCCGCGTCCTCCAGTTTGTGCATCTAAGAAGCGATTTGCACCTTAATACCTACTTATTGGCTAACTTACGTGCAACAACCCACCACCGTTTATATACACCTTAGAGCTAAACGCCACCACCTAAAACCCAAATGACACCCACTAAAGGAAGAAGAAAAATAAAGATAGAATAAAATATATAAGAGTTCCAGCACGAAAAGTGAAGAAGAGTTCTGGCCCTCATTTCGGAAACCCCAAACGGCCGTTGTATCTTTAGATCGCAGCCCTACAGATCGGTTTCGCCTTGATACGGCTTGAGGTCCTTGATAAGCCATGTGCCCTTCGCCACGCCCTTGTCGTCTACAAGTTCGTATACATAAGGCGAAACACATTTCGAAATCATGAAGGGACCTAGAAACTTCGGTCCCAATCTTGCCGTATAAAACTTGGCCATGTCCGACAGTGCGAAGTTCCTTCTCCAAACCAGTTCATTCAGCTAGAACTGTGTGTCCCGATGCGAAGCATCATAAGTTCCCTTTGCTTTACTTGAGGCCGCAGCCATTTTCTTTACAATGTCCCTCTTCAAGGCCTCCAAGGCTTCCAATTTCCCCGTTCGAGCAGCCACGTCTGAGCTAGTTACCTCCTCTAAATCCGCTTCCGAGTGGGATCCCACTTCACCGTGAGTAACCATCTCCCTCCCAAAGTTTAAAAAGTACGGAGATACCCCCAAAACTTCGTGTTGTGCTGTACGAATCGCACACGCGACTTTCGGAAGCTGAGTGTCCCACGACCGATGATTTTCCGACTCATAAGCCCGTAGCGTAGTCTTTACGATTTGGTTCATCCTCTCCGCCGGGTTCGCCTGAGGATGGTAACGGGCGTGGTACCATAGGATTCGAGCAAGTCCTTGAACGCCTTACTGGTGAACTGAGGCCCGTTATCACAAATGACATCCTTCGGTACACCGAACAGTAACAACACATTATGCTCCAGCTCACGACAGATCGCGGGGGTGGTAGCCGATCGCAGGGGAAATAGTAGTAGAAACTTCGTGAAATAGTCGACCACCGTCAAGATATAATTGAACCCTTTCGTTGAACGTGGAAGGGGCCCAATCAGGTCGACGCATATTCTTTCCCACGGCCGAGACGTACTTTTGCACTCCACCATCAAGCCTGCTGTTTTCTTTCTTTCGGGCTTCACACGCTGACAGACTTTACATCCTCTGACGTACCTTGTAGTGTCTGCCTTCATTTTTGGCCAGTAAAACTTAGCGGTCAACCGAGCATATGTTTTGAATACTCCCATGTGACCAGCCAAGGGATTATCATGATGTTCCCATAAGATATCCTTCCGTGCCCCCCTTGGTACGACCCACTTCCAGTTTTGCTCATCCCCGTCAACCTCCGTGAAGCGCAATGATACTCGCTTGAAGAGTTTCCCATCCTCGATTCTCCAATCCGGAAAAGCTAAAGGATTTTCGTCTACCCGCTTCGACATTTTCATGGTCCACCGGGGTCGATATAACAGCCAAATCTCTCCCTGTTCGCGACAGCATATCGGGCACGACATGGTCTTTCCCCTTGCGGTGAACAATCTCCATGTCGTATTGCTGCAGGCGAACTGCCCATCGAGCCAGTCTACCACAGGGATCCTTCAGTTTAGAAAGCCACACTAGCAAATAGTAAGCCGTAATGACCCGAAAACGACTTCCCTCCAGATATGGACGCAATTTTTCCACCGCCCATATCACTGCCAGGCACTCTTTTTCCGTTGTTGAATAGTTACGTTCCGGTCTGGTCAAAAAACGACTAAGATATGCGACCACTTTTTCGCCAGTATCGTATTCCTGCGCCAGAACCGCACCCAATCCAAAATCTGAAGCATCCGTCTGGACAATAAAGGGTTGCTCAAAGTCTGGACACGTCAGAATTGGAGCAGTAATCAGACATTCCTTTGCCTCTCTGAACGACTTCTCGCATTCTTCCGTCCATTCAAATCTTTTTTTTTTAACAACTCCGTCAGCGGTTTTGTGAGTGACGCGAAATTCGGTATGAATCGACGATACCACGAAAGGGTACCCACGAAACTTCGCACATTCTTTACACTGTTGGGAACTGGAATTTTCACCACACCGTCTACCTTCTCCGGATCGACGTGCAGTCCCTCGGCATCTACTACGTACCCCAAATATTTCAGTTCTGACTGACAGAGCTGACATTTCTCCCTGCATAATTTCAACCCTGCACTGGTCAACCTCCGCAAAACCTCCCCCAGCACCGACACATGCATTTCAAATGTCGTTTTGTGAGCGAATCAAAATAAACAAAGGCGAACATAATTGAAATTAGTTGTTTGATTACATAATCAAAACAAGTATACAACAATATACTACAATAAAAGAAAATGAATTCAAGTTCAAATTCTTTTTATATTGCCTAATATGTACATATGTATAAAATTCAGTGTTTCTTATATAGTTACTTTAGAGCTATTGAGTGTCTGTAAGACGTTGGAGTTAGTGTAAGTAGTATATATAAGATTAAGGAAATACAGCAAATGGAAAGACCTTATAAATACAACTTAAGACTATTCTTAAAACTAGAAATAACCTAAGACTAAATATGAACTAATTAGCTAAATAATCCTGAGGTTAGTGGATTTTCCGATATCGAACTTCGTTCAACAAATTTTTGATGAATGATGTCCATCTTGTCCTTTATTTTTGAAACATTTGCAATTTCATGAAGTTTTCGAGTGATAAAATATCAGGGTGGGTGTAGCAATCATTTGAGGACTTTTTTTTTTGGGCAATTTGCCATTTTTTGATATGGCAATTTGAGATATCATTCCAAACTGGGATTGCATACAGAAATATACTTTGCAAAATTACCTTGTAGATAATAATTTTATTTCCAGTGCTTAGCACAGATCGGCGATTTATTAGGGGATATAAAACTCTAATCGTTTCATTGATCTTGTCTCTAATTAAAGTGGTGTGTTTTTCAGAGGTCACTGTCTTATCGAGAGTAACCCCAAGATATTTTGTTTTGTCTGTGCAAGGAAGACTCATATTAGAATTGGGCAAATTTTTGAGTAATGGAGCTCTAGAAAGCCAATTTCCTATTGTGCAAAAATTATCATCAATCTCTCTGTACCATGACGCCCCTAGTAAAAGTCTTATTTCTAGAACTTGCCACAACTATAGCTCTACCTACCAAGTTCTAGTTGTATATCATAAGCGATTCTCGAGATATGAAACTCGGAAAACCTACAATTTTTTTCCCATATAAATAATAAGCTTTTATCGAACAGTTCTTGAAATATGAGACGTGATTCTTTAGAAAAATTCCCCCACTTCCTTGCTTCACTATCAACATTAACCGTTTACGAAAGAGATTCTGGAATATCTCTATATCGATCTCAGCTTTCGAGAATTTCGGAGGTATTATATTTTCTCACACCCACACTCTTCACCGATATCGAGCATATATTAAGAACAATTCAAGTTTTATATAAATTCAAGTTTCAGCTTCTTAGTTTAAACGGTTGAGAATATCTAAAATCTCAACTAAACACAAAACAAGAAGCCACTATAGGTTTCATCCGGTTTAATCACTGAACAAATTTCAACTTACAAAGAATAAAAAAACGATCCCACAACCAGCTTTCGAACTAAATGTGATTTAAAGCAGGGAGATGGAGTATGTCATCCGAAAACCCATGGTCGACATCAATGGAACGCCCAACTTTAGCAGATGCTGACGATATACCTTTGTAAACATCTTCGCAAGATCCTTCCTTAGTGCTGAGGAGGTATTTGTCAATCATGAGTCTGCCACAACGTACACAAGAAAGAGAACGCCAATCAGACAGAATATACCAAGTTCGGAGTATAATTTGGAAAGTATATATACACAACTTCATAGGTATATCTTCAGGCTAATCTGGAAAAAGACGGCAACGAAACGGACGAAATCAATCAACGATGATCCGTCGATAGTAAATAAAACGTATTATACTCCTCAAACGATTTGGCGCAAGACGGACGATATACATTATACAGACGGGTTAAAAATGTTTTTTTTTTGCGTTTTTGGTCTGCTTGTTATTTTACTTTATTATTTATAATACAGTTGTGTTAACGATTTTAAAAAAAAAAAATTTGCTACCCTCTAATTTTTTTTTCCACGTCTCATGACTTGTAGACACGTAAAAAGTAATAAAAATTTTCAGTCCGTCTGTCCGTCGAACGCCCTAAATCGTTTGAAGGCTCGTAGCCCTCAAACCAGTGGAGCTATTAAATTGAATTTCTGAATAGATATGGTAGACCCCTTGAAGTGACATTTTTTTGAGGGGTGAGAGTGCGAGGGGGAAGGTGGGGGAAGCGTTTTAGACGAAAAATTTTGGTTTCTTAATCTCAGCAACCGCTTATGTTAGGAGGCTGAAACTTGGAATTTCCATAAAGCTTTGATAGTGGAACCATTTTTAAAAAAATTTGATGACATGGGTGAAGGGGTGTGCGAGTGGAGGGGGAAATAATGTGTCTGAAACGCAAAAAAGTAGAGATCGACTCATTCTAAAATCCATATCTCCTTAACCGTTAATGGCAAGTTATTAAAAATTAACAAATATCTGTAGTTATAATAGGAGAGTAGACTGAAATAAAAAATTTTGGGTGGAGGTAGTGGCGTACGGGGGTGGGGGCTAAGAACTTTAGATTACGATATCTCACAAATCAATAGCACCAGAAAAACTAAAAAAAATAAAGCTTGATAAATAAAGATTGCTCAAAGTAAAAATTTTGAAGGTGGTAGGGGAGCATAGAAGTGGAGGGGATAAGAATTTTTCAAAAATAACAAGTTTTTTATCTCAATAAGAGTGTAAGATAGATGCTTCAAATTTTTACTAGAAGTTGGCCCAATCGAACCCTAGTAGGGGTGTTGGTGTAGAGGGTGAGGGTGGGGAAGGGTGAGAAGGAAAAAGTTTCGATGTTTATATCTTAAGAACCTATAATGATAGAAAGATGAAACTTGGTATTTAGATAGAGCTATAGTAGTGGCATGGTGGAAAAATAATTTTTTCTTAGGGGTTGTATGGTACGGGGTTGGGCGGTGTTTTTCCTAACCTTAGAACGGCATATGCTAGAAAGTTGAAATCAACTAGAAAAGTAGTTCTGATGAAAAAAAATCGAATATTCATTGGAGTTCGAAAGGGGGGGAGGGGGTCAAAAAAAATTATTAGTATATATAAAATGCATATATTTTCACGATTTTCGTCATATCTACTAGGTCTTTGCAAATATTAAATTAATTTTTTATTTTACGGATTCTTCGTATGAATACCTAGAAAGGGTTTTCAAGATTTTTTGAAACTCGACCCTTAAAAATGTATACTTTTCATAAATTCCACCATATCTCTTAGGTCTGATCAGATATCGAATATCTTTTTACTTCCACGGGCTTGTTTAATAACCACATATTTTTAAGTTTCTTATTTCTTAATCTTTAGACCGCTTTCCGGAACATCACCCGATTATATAATTCATATGTTACACCCTATTCTAACCGCTTTCTGAACTTTTTGCTAGGTTATCAGTTACATAGTAACATACACCGCATCCCCGAATTAAACACGTTCCGAACTTCTGTCGGAAAAAATAATAAAATTGCGCCCAGACTGTTGGCAAATTTTTTTTATTTCATCAAATAATAAAGTAAAATGGATCATTCCACCAAGAATCGCCATCTTGCCATCTTACCGCCTCGGATTCTTTTGAAAATTTGTGTACTTGAAGAACTAGAGAGAAAAATCATTGAAATATAATTATAATAAAGCTTGATAAATAAAGATTGCTCAAAGTAAAAATTTTGCATATATTTTCACGATTTTCGTCATATCTACTAGGTCTTTCCAAATATTAAATTAATTTTTTATTTTACGGATTCTTCATATGAACACCTAGAAAGTGTTTTCAAGATTTTTTGAAACTCGACCCTTAAAAATGTATACTTTTCATAAATTCCACCATATCTCTTAGGTCTGATCAGATATCGAATATCTTTTCACTTCCACGGGCTTGTTTAATAACCACATATTTTTAAGTTTCTTATTTCTTAATCTTTAGACCGCTTTCCGGAACATCACCCGATTATATAATTCATATGTTACACCCTATTCTAACCGCTTTCTGAACTTTTTGTTAGGTTATCAGTTACATAGTAACATACACCGCATCCCCGAATTAAACACGTTCCGAACTTTTGTCGGAAAAAATAATAAAATTGCGCCCAGACTGTTGGCAATTTTTTTTTACTTCATCAAATAATAAAGTAAAATGGATCATTCCACCAAGAATCGCCATCTTGCCATCTTACCACCTCGGATTCTTTTGAAAATTTGTGTACTTGAAGAACTAGAGAGAAAAATCATTGAAATATAATTTTATTTTCAAGAATAACGATTTTGTCCTTTATCCTTGAATATCTCAATATCTCTTTTTGAAAACACACCAAAAAATTAACTTGGGATCTCAAGGGGATCGGAGTCAAAAAAGTCTAATATTGTTATTAAGAACTAGACTAGCTTGAATCTATAACCACTGATTTTCTTAGATTTTTTGACCCCGATCCTCTTGAGATCCCAAATTAATCACGATTGAATTATTCAAGGCTAAAGGACAAAATAGTTATCCTTGAGAAAAAACTTCCAAGGATAATTTTTTTTAGTACTTTGTTTATATTGCGACAAACTTGCATTTTAAAATAAGCCCAACTTTATTATTCTACGATAAAGACTAAGTACCAGCGATATAAATTTTCGCAGAGGACTCAGATACCATTTTTGCGAAGTCTTTAACATAAGCTGTGTTTTTTATTCCCGGTTGTAAAGCTCAAATAAAAAACGCTCGCGGTTACCAGTTTACGATATTCAAGCTTCATACCATTTTCGCTTGTGAATGTGTAAAAAGCTAGTACCCAGTTGGTAAAATCTGCGAGAAACTCGCAAATTTCTCGGAGACATGTCGCTCTGTCTGCGAGAATCTCCGAGACGTTGTATGAAAAAAATACACGTATCCGATACGTTCGGTGCGCATTTGTCTCGATACGGTGCGCATTTGTCTCGATACGACGTATGGAGACAAATGCGCACCGATTCTCGGAGACATTTCGGCGAAATTCGCGATAGCTAAAAATTTTATTCATCCGAGCCATCTGTTGTAGAGCCCCAAGTGCACCAAGCGGCGAAGCTTTAAATATCGTAAATATCGTAACTATAATTTTTCTTACCTGAAGCTCCGGTCGAATGAACCGCGCTTGAACTGTTGGTAACCGCACTGTTGTTGTTTTACCGTGCAATTTTTTCGAGCTTTATGGTTAACATAACGCAGTCACGATCGGCTGCAAGCCAATCGTATGATACTCTAGATGAAATACTGAACTCCGATTTACATTTTAGTTGCAAATATATCAAAAGAATGAGGAGTGCACAAGCAATTATTACATGACCTTTTACTTACAGGTAGAAACTTTTGTATAGTGGTAGATTTTTTGATTTATAGTGAGTTCCACAAAGTAAGTTAGGACATTTTACAGAATTTTTGTATGGCAACTACATGAAGGACTCATGGGATATTTTTCATATTAATAGTTTAAGCTGCCACTATTATAAAATTAATGTGTATTAAATTTCAAAGTCGTAACTTAAAGTGTTCTTAAGTTATCGTTCAATATTGGTGAACATGCTTATTAAGGACTTTTGTATTAGTGGATTCAGTAACATGCATACATTTTTGAAGGACTTTTCTAGGCTGCTACACGAAGGACTCATTCGATTTGCATCATATTCGGAACTTTCGATTCAAACATTGTAAACCTTAAGTATGCAAAATTTCAAGTTCCTAACTTGAAGCATTCGAGCAATAATTGTGAAAACGTGTTTCAAGAACTCTTGTATGGGAGGTACCCGAAGGAGTGGAAGGATATCGCCCATTAACGAACTTAGCCTTACTTTTTCCCTTTTACAAGTTGTGACAAAATTTCAACTTCCTAGGTCAACGCGTTCTTGAGTTATCGTGCTAACGGACGGACGGACGGACGGACGGACGGACGGACGGACGGACAGCAAACGGATTTGGAGGTTTTGGCCAAAAATAAAAACAAAATAATATATAACTTTTTTTTGCCCGAGGCTCGGTTCTATGCGTTACAAACTTTTCGGGCTGGATTAAACTTATAATACTCTATATGTTCATCTAGAGTATAAACACAGCTATACCTTAACTAACAAAAAAATGAGATAGAAACAAAAAATTTCAATTATATGGTTTTTGTTTCCTCACTAATTCTTCGAGTACTTACCTACATAATTTTTGAAAAGAATCGGTGATGGTAAGTCACAAATTTAATCATTTTTGACGATTCTTGATGGAGTGATCCAAATGTTTGAATTCATAAGCGTTGATAGCTATAATCTACTTGTATCATTCACATTGAAGAATTATCAGTGTTAGTAGAGAGATTCAACTTTTTTTTATCGATCACCGGCCCATAATTGTTGGTGATCGGTCGATAGTATACTTTCTTTTGAAGTCCTATTTAAAAAATCACTATAAGACAATATTTTGTGTACACTTGCGCACGCTTTTTACCTGGAAAACAAGTGAAGTTGGAGATTTGAGACCAACAATAATCAAGCAGTATTGAAATGTCTTCACAGACTTTCGTTCAACGCTACTGCATTCTAACTTTTTCGTGCTGCTGAATTAAAAAAAATATAACTTACAAAGTGAGCAAAACATTTCGGGGGAGGGGGTGGGGATTTATCCCCCCCCCCCGTTACTACGCCAGTGGCCGTAGCCAAGGGGATCCGACCGTGTGACCGTTTTGATATTTTTCACGGTAGCAAATTTGGGTAGCAATTCTCAGCTTGGGTAGCAAAAATATTTCCGAATACTACTTTTAAGTAAATGGAACTAGTTACAGCATAACATGCTTATCTGTTATTTATAACACTGTATCCACTACAAATTTAAAATGTTAAAGGAAAAAATAATATTTTAAAGTGTGTACATTTATTTAAGAAAATAAAAATTCACACAAAATGCATGTTTTGCGCTTCGACAGTGTTTTGATTTCGCTATCCCTGGATTCGTCTCATCACAGGCTAACAATTTTAAAACTAAATTGAGCTTACATACATACATAGCTACTAAAAAGCAGTCCTAAGCCGTTAAAATTAAGTTTGAAAAACCCAGTTCGGGGCAAAACCAGCCATATTTCTTTGAGTTTGATTTCAAAAGCTGACCTATATTATCAGTTGCAAAACCAGCCATATTTTTACTTAACACAATGACACTTGTTTGGGTACAAAACCAGACATATATTTTCTTATTTCTTTTTATACGAGAGCAACACTGTTTTAGACTATTTTCAACTATTTTAAGAAACTTTATTGCTATAGTTTTGTAATGGTATTATAGTATCCATGAATCTTATAAAATCGAGCAGCTGATTGTTGATACAATCTTGCACAATCTTTGATTTGAGTTTTTTTCCGTGTTTCGTTTGTGTTTTAAGGCAATGAGGAGGTGGAAAATGATGAATTTGTTATTTTAGAGACATATGAACAGTTTTTAATGATAATCAAGTCAATTACCAACAAGAAATATAACATAAGGACGTGGAACAATAAGGAATAGATAATCAGATCGAGAAACTACCAGGAGTTCCAGAAACTACAAACTCCAGGGAAAGAAAACTTTAACCGAAAGAATGAAAGAGAAACGTTGTTTGCATTGCGGGTGCAGAACCAGCCACATCTAGATTTAAAACTATAATATTTATATATTTAATAAGCATAATGTCAAAGCTTTTCCATTTCAACAAAAAATATGTTTTGTAATTTTTTTTAAAAAAAAAAGCCTTTAAGCTGCATAATCAGTTTTTTCCATTTTTCCACAAGTTTTATAACGGCTATTTCACCAGGGTAGGAAATTAAGGCATGCAATAACATAGTAGCAAAAAATTGTCAATAGTAGCATTTTGCAACCATCGTAGCACTTGTGGTCACACTGGTCCGGACCCTCCACCCGCGAAATTCTCCAAGAATTTAAGGTACTGAAAATCAAGCTTATTTTTTTATCAATTGTATTGAGATACCCTCTATATAATAAGAAAAAAATCTGCCAACAGTCTGGGCGCAACTTTATTATTTTTCCAGCAGAAGTTCGGAACGTGGTTTATTCGGGGATGTGGCATATGTTACTATGTGACTGAAAACCTAACAAAAAGCGGTTAGAAAAGGGTGTAACATATGAATTAAATAATTGGGTCATATTCCGAAATGCTGTCTAGAGGTTGAAAAATAAAAAACTTAAGAAGAAATGATTATTAAACAAGCCTGGGGAAGTGAAAAGATATTCGATATCTGATCTGACCTGAGAAACATGGTGGAATTCATGGAAAAGTATACAACCAGTTTACGCCCTCTTAGGGGTCGAATTTCAAAAAATCTTGAAAACACATTCTAGGTATTCATAAGAAAAATCCGTAAAATAAAAATGAATTCAATATTTTGAAATACCCAGTAGATATGACGAAAATCGTGAAAATATATGCATTTTATATACTGATAATTTTTTTTGCCTCCCCTTCTGAACGCCAATAAATATTCGAATTTTTTTTTATCAGAATTACTTATCTGGTTAATTTACAAACACGTACCGAGTTTCAACTTCCTAGCATAAGCCAATCTAAAGTTAGGAAAAACACCCCCCACCACCGTACCATACTACCCCTAAAAAAAATTTATTTTTCCACCATGTCACTACTATAGCTCTATCTAAATACCAAGTTTCAGCTTCCTATCATTATAGATTCTTAAGATATAAGCATCGGAACGTTTTCTTTCTCACCCTTCCCCACCCTCACCCTCTACACCCACACCCCCAAATTTTTTTTCCCTACTAGGGTTCTATTCGGCCTACTTCTCGTAAAAATTTGAAGTATACATCTTACACTGTTATTGATATATGAAACGTGTTATTTTTGAAAAATTCTTATCCCCTCCACTTACGTACTCCCCCGCCCCCTTCAAAGAATTGACTTTGAACAATCTTTATTTATTAAACTTTATATCCAAACCGAATTTTGTTAAGTATTTCAACCCCCACCTCCGTACGCCACTACCCCCACCCAAAAATTTTGTTTCAATCTACTCTCCTAGTATAACTACTGATATTTGTTAAGTTTTAATTGCTTGCTATTAACGGTTTAGGAGATATAGATTTTAGAATGTGTAGATCTCCACTTATTTGAGTTTCGGACGCATTGCTTCCCCCTCCACTCCCACACCCCTTCACTCATATCATCAATTTTTTTGCAAATGGGTCCACTATCAAAGCTTTAAAGAAATTTCAAGTTTCAGTCTCCTAACATAAGCGGTTGCTGAGATCTAGAAACCAAAATTTTTCGTCTAAAACGCTTCCCCCACCTTTCCCCTCACACCCCCACCCCTGAAAATAATGTCAATTCAAGGGGTCTACCCAGTCTATTCCTAGAAAAAATTTAAATTTAATAGCTCCACTGGTTTGAAAGCTACGAGCCTTCAAAGGATTTTGGCGGTCGACGTACGGCGTACGGCGGACGGCGTTCGGCGGACGGCGTACGGCGGATGGCGTACGGCGTACGGCGGACAGACGGAGTGAAAATTTTTATTGCTTTTTTCGTGTCTACAAGTCATGAAATGTACACAAAAAAATTTTGAGGGCATCAAATTTTTTTTTTTTGAAAATCAATAACATAACTGTATTATTACTAATAAAGTAAAATCAATAATGCATCGTATGTACATTATCTAGGGGAAGGTGCTGTACCTCGGTCCAAATTTTACATAAACCCTTAAATCTATTAAACCAATAGCAAATGTAAATTAGGAAATAGTACATATGAAAGCTTGATTGTTTAACCACAAAATTATTTATAGCTGGAACTCCTGTGACTAAATTTGGTGGATCCTAAAACGGCTTTTGGAGAGAACCTCAAACGGACCAAGGCACAACTATAGGTTGTACCTCGGTCCGCTGCTAGTTTTACCTTGGAGATTATAAAAAATAATTCAATTTTAAATTCGAAATCCTGAGTAATATTATAACATTCTTTTATTAAATTTATGTTTTTCTTTGAAAAAAAAAAAATCTAGTAAAGTAGGGCGCAACTTTCTTATTATTTTTCCGGCTGAAGCTCAGAACGCGTTCAATTCGGGGATGCGGTGTATGTTACTAAGTGACTGAAAACCTAACAAAAAGTTCGGAAACGGTTAGAAAAGGGTGTAACAAATGAATTAAATAATTGGGTCATATTCCGGGATGCGGTCTAGAGGTTGAAAAAAGAAAACTTGAAAATAGGTGATTATTAAACAAGCCTGGGGAAGTGAAAAAATATTCGATATCTGATCAGACCTGAGAAACATGGTGGAATTCATGAAAAAGTATACAACCAGCTTACACCCTCTTAGGGGTCGAATTTCAAAAAATCTTGAAAACACATTCTAGGTATTCATATGAAGAATCCGTAGAATAAAAATGAATTCAATATTTCGAAAGACCTAGTAGATATTACGAAAATCGTGAAAATATACGCATTTTATATTAACTAATATTTTTTTTTGCCCCCTTTCTGAACGCCAATGAATATTCGATTTTTTTTTCATCAGAATTACTTTTCTACAGTCGAAAGCTGATTTTAGATCAATAAATAAACCATACAGTTTTTTCTTCTTGTTTTTGTACAATTGTATTACATTCGTGACTGTGTATATATGATCGATTGAACTATAGCCCGGACGAAAACCAGCTTGGAATTCACTTAGCAATTTGAATTTTTCAACAAAGCTAGTGAGACGGATTAGTAGAATTGTGGTGAAGATCTTAGCTATTGAATCTGTAAAAGATATGGCTCTATAGTTAGCTGGTTCCTCCGCGCTACCTTTCTTAAATATAGGAAATATTATGGACTTTTTAAAACCCTTTGGGACAATTTGATTTACCATGATTTTATTGTATAAATGAACTAATTTATTTAAGAATACATCTGTCGCGTTTTTAAAGAATTCATAGCAGACTCTATCTATGCCTGGTGCTTTATTATTTTTTAGATTGCTGAGGACATTTTTTAGCTCGTCATACGTAACAGCCGCATCAAGAATTGGGTCTTCCCTGTATCTTCCCGCAAATTGAATTGATGGCGCAGTTAAAGGTGGATTCAATTGAGTGCTAAAGTGATTTGCTAATTGCTCTATATTTATTTTTATACCACATGCATTTCTTCATCCTCTTAACTCCCTAACTGAGTTCCAAAAAGTACGGCTATCCTTAGAACTAACTAACTTTTTGGCTAATTTCGAATAAAACTGTTGTCTTCTGTCTCTACAGACCGATTTATATTCTTTATTTACTTTTATGTACAAAAGTTTAGTCTCCGAACATTTGTTTTTCCTAAATAAGTTAAGCAGCGCGAAAGCTTTCTTACGTAATGAGCTGCATCTAAAGTCGAACCATTTTTGTTTCTTTGTAATGGATTTTTGGTTTTGGATACCATTTGCTATTTTAACTGCCTATATTAGTTTTGTATTTAAACTGTCTACATCTTCACCGTCTTCAACTATATTTGCTACTAATCTTTCTAGTTCTTTATTATAAATCTCTTTATTTGTTTCTCTCCAGTATACTTTAGGCGGTAAGTTAATTTCCCGTGCCCTTGATATTTCACCAGGGTTGATTGTTACAGATATTGGCATGTGTTTCGTGAACGGCCTACATATCACTTCAAAATCTATGATGTATTTATGCCAGTTACCCGAAACACAACAGAGGTCAATTACCGAGCATCCATTTTGACTCACGAATGTAAACAAACCTTCTGCATCACCCTTAGTTCTACCGTTAAGTATAATGAGATCGTTTTCGTTACCGAAATCTACAAGCTTACGTCCTCTGCTATTCAATATTTCATCTTGCGATACTCTTTCTAAATTTAATCCGAAAAAAATTTTCCCTCACATTAATATCTATTACTTGCTCATTACCTATTCTTGCATTAAAATCTCCAATAACTATAATGTTTTCTTTATTAAAGTCTACAAAAGAGTTTTGCATTTTCAGAAAATCGTCGTCCCATTTCTCATAATTTAAATATACTGGAACAATATAGTACTTTACAGAGCAGATTTCCAGCTGCAAAATTATTCGTTCATTTAATTGTAATACCTCTAACTTTAGCATAGCAGAAAACAACTTTTTAAATCCACATACAAAACCTTCACTAGGGCGACCTCGGCTTGGCTTTGTTGCTGGTATCCAATGTAAATCAAAATATCTAAAATAATTTTTATATTCATTAATTTTATCTTTAATGACCATAGTTTCAAATAAGAAAAAGCAATCATAGTTATTTAAGAACTGAAAAAAATCTACCAAAATTTTCTTTGAACTTAGACCTTCTACATTATACGCTAAAATTTTAAAATTATTATGACAGACCGAATCTTTATATTATTTTTGAGACTCAAAATTGTCTTCTCTTTTCAACTCATCGACTATGCGTGACACATCCACATTGAATTTTTCCTTTAGATAATGCACGCCATCCAGCCCGTCGACCACTAAGCCTTTATCATTGTCCCATACAAATTTCTTTCCTTGATATATCATAAAGTCAGCTCGTACACTAGCATTATTGTTTTTGTTTAACCTCGTTAGTTCCCTCCGAATCACCAACAACTTATTATTTTTTACTCTAATCGTCTTTGGATAATCTTTATCGATCCTCATTCCAGTACCTTGTAGTTTTTTTGCATTTGTCAGCCCATTTCGGATATCGTTGCGGGATCTGAATTCGACCAAAATATTTTAGTGTGATCTTCCTATATAATAGGCACTTTCCACTTCAACATTTTGCGTCACTTTCAACACATTTTTGCATAGGTTTTTAACACAGTCATCAAGCTTGGCTCCATTTTCACATGTTACGTTTTTGAAAACCAGATTTTTATTTGTAGCCATAAGACTTAAATATTCAATTTCTTTTTGCATCTCTGAGATTTGCTTGTCTTGTAACTCCAGCCGGCTTTCCATTTGAATATTTTTGCGGACGAGCTCGTTTACGACGTCCAGACTGTCTTTAAGTGGTTGGAGTTTGGTATCCAAAAGCTTGCTTATTTGCTCGATATCCATCGTTTCTGATTCTCCTTCTGCAACTCTTTTCTTCGAATGCTGGTTTTTTTCCTGATCCGTGGGGCTTAAAGATGCTTCTTTCCTATTTCTTTTCGCGCTTGAGATAGAAAAATTCTTTGGAGTGAACCTCGAACTTGACATCAACCCGTTATGTTATTTATTTATTTTTTGACACTGCGTTGAGTTTAACTGCGATGGTGGGTCCAAAGTTCAGTTACCGTGCTATTAAATGATGGTTTTTATGTTTACCCGTATATTGCACGTTATTTTAATTTCCAATCACGCACTTGTCTAGCCACTTTCAAACTAAATTTTCATTTGAGAGTCACGAAATCCTAGTATTTAATCCGTTGTTATATATTTATTAATTTTTGACACTGCGTTGGGTTTTGCTGCGGTGATAGGTCCAAAGTTCACTTAGAAAAATAGGTGATTATTAAACAAACCTGGGGAAGTAAAAAGATATTCGATATCTGATCAGACCTGAGAAACATGGTGGAATTCATGAAAAAGTATACAACCAGTTAACACCCTCTTAGGGGTCGAATTTCAAAAAATCTTGAAAACACATTCTAGGTATTCACATGAAGAATCCGTAGAATAAAAATGAATTCAATATTTCGAAAGACCTAGTAGATATGACGAAAATCGTGAAAATATATGCATTTTATATTAACTGATTTTTTTTTGCCCCCCCTTCTGAACGCCAATGAATATTTGAATTTTTTTTTATCAGAACTACTTTTCTAGTTAATTTACATGTACGTACTGAGTTTCAACTTCCTAGCATAAGCCGTTCTGAAGTTAGGGAAAACACCCCCCAACACCGTACCATACTACCCCTAAAAAAAAATGTATTTTTCCACCATGCCACTACTATAGCTCTATCTAAATACCAAGTTTCAGCTTCCTATCATTATAGATTCTTAAGATATAAGCATCGGAACTTTTTCTTTCTCACCCTTCCCCACCCTCACCCTCGACACCCACACCCCCAAATTTTTTTTCCCTACTAGGGTTTTATTAGGCCTACTTCTGGTAAAAATTTGAAACATCCATCTTACACTGTTATTGAGATATGAATCGTGTTATTTTTGAAAAATTCTAATCCCTCCCACTTCCGTGCTCCTCCACCCCCTTCAAATATTTTACTTTGAGCAATCTTTATTTATTAAGCACCAAATTTTGTTTTTTTGTTACCATTGGTTTGTGAGATATCGTAATCTAAGGTTTCTCACCCCCCCCCCCCACCCCCGTACGACACTACTCCCACCCAAAAATTTTGTTTCAATTTACTCTCCTAATATAACTACAGATATTTGTTAAGTTTTCGGACGCATTATTTCCCCCTCCACTCCCACACCCCTTCACCCATATCTGTTTTTTTATTGCAAATGGGTCCATTATCAAAGCTCTATAGAAATTCTAAGTTTCAGCCTCCTAACACAAGCGGTTCCTGAGATCTAGAAACCTAAATTTTTCGACTAAAACGCTTACCCCGCCTTCCCCCTCACACCTCCTCCCCTGAAAATAATGTCAATTCAAGGGGTCTACCAAGTCTATTCTTAGAAAAAATTTGAATTTAATAGCTCCACTGGTTTGAGAGCTACGAGCCTTCAAAAATTTTGGGGCGTACGGCGTACGGGGTACGGCGTACAGACGGAGTGAAAAGTTTTATTGCTTTTTTCGCGTCTACTAGTCATGAAACGTGGAAAAAAAAATTTTGACGGCATCAAATTTTTTTTTTTTAAAAATCGATAACAATACTGTATTATAAAAAATACAGTAAAAAAAATATACAGCTTTTTTCGTCCGAGGCTTGGTTCTATGTGTTACATATTTTTCGGCTGGATCAAACTTATAATACTCTATATGATTTCATCTAGAGCAGAGGTGTCCAAACTACGGCCCGCGGGCCAAACCCGGCCCGTCAGGTGATTTTATCCGGCCCGCCACGGTTTTTGAAAATTGTGAGAATGAACGCGAAGGTACCTCATACAAACTTGGGAAGAAAATTCATCAACAGGAAGTGAAAGAATTGCGTTTCGAAAAGAGAAAGGAGCATTTCTTTTCTTTTTTATTCAAGCCTATGAAATTAAATTAAACAGAATTTATTTTCTAAACTCAGCCAACAACATAAATACGAAACGGACACTACTACACAAAATTGTACACTCATACCTCACTATACGGCCGCTCTTTTTACGGCATTTCGCTACAACGGCCCTTTACAATTCTGGCACTTTTTCGTTTTACGGCCCAAAATTTTCATTATACCGCCTGATTTTGGAAAATACTCTAAGAAATTCTGTTGATTTATAACTTAAAACTATTGATTCGTTATATGGCGATTTCGCTTTACGACCAACTTTCTCGGAACGTATCTAGGCCGTATATCGAGGTATCAGTGTATTGTGTAACATGAAGGCCAGAAGGCCTGGCGCGCTCATTTTTTCCCTATTGGGATCGGATCATAGCGACTGTCTCTCTACCCAACACTACTCCATATGCCGACAAATGTTCTTGACTTCACTGGCGTCAACTCCATTTACTTGCCTGCTCAAAGGGTAAATGCGCAAAAGCAGCATAACTCACTAAATATCTTTTGTGAGTCTATTAATTCGTGTAATTTACTGAGACTAGATAGAGCAGTTGATCTTGGGATTTTCGTCTATTGTGTTCTGTTGTGCGTGACTCATTTTCAAATTGGTATATTTAAATTTATATTTAATATATTACAAATTAATTATTAAGTTAATATTATATAATAACATAGGTATTTACTTGGCCCCCGCAAGTGGATTTAAATCCCAAACTGGCCCTCACAGCGAAAAGATTGGACACCCCTGATCTAGAGCATAAGAATACCAATACTTAAATATGCACTTATTCGTTGTGTAGTTTGCTTGTTTTAGGGTTCCGTGGATGAAAAGCGTGATATGTACTTACATGATTTTTAAATTTCTTGTACGGTGTACGTTTAGTGAGCGTATACTGGCTACTATTCAAAGTGTCTCGAATATGAGTGGCAATATATTTGGGAGTTGTAATTTTGAGAAAAAATATGTTCTACAAAGTATTCAATAACCGCGGAGATAAGAATGGTAAAGAACAATTTTTCGGACATGTACTCTCCTCATAAAATATGTTATATCTTCAAACTAGTAATAACAATTTAACATGTTAAAGCTTGTTTTTTAGGAAATCAAAAAAATCAAAATCAACAAAACGCTTGAAAGCCGAGATTAGACATTCTTCAATTTTAATCCGTATCAGTTAACAAAATCTAAATATCTTTTGCCGTACAAATCGGGCGAAAGAAAGGATACAAGAAAATGGAATGCATATATGTACATATTTTCACGAATTTCAAATTTATTCTACGAATTCTTAATAAAAGGCCTAGAAAGCATTTTCGAGATTTTTTGATAAACAACAATTGATGACGGTGTAACGTGTAGTATACATTTTCACGAATTCTGCTACATCCATGCGGACTGATAAAACATTGAATATCTGTTCACTTTCACCGGGCTGCGTAATAATTGCCTAAAATTTGTTATTAAGCTCTTTCCTTTTTCAATCCCTAAGAGGGTATAAGTCATAAGAAATTGAATTGGTTATTACTTTCTCGCGCTATCTATTAGCTCCTTTGAGGATTTTTGGATATTTAACCTCGAAGTGTGTGTTGCACATTTTGTTACAAGTTCCAGCATATTGATTTGATGGGATATCGACTTAATTTTTCTTTCTAAAGGTACAGTCTGGCTGGAACTGCCGACCGTTGCGGTCACCAGTAACTGCCGGTAGTAGACTACTGCTTCAGGCAAAAACAAGCTGTCATGTCTGTTTGCCACTGCTCGACAGTTGACGGTTGTGACGTCATCGACTCGGCCACGCGACTGTCGATGCTGGACTGCTACGTGACCAGTGCAGCAGCGAGCAGTCGCGTTTAGTACACATTTCAGTTCAGAGGTAAGCAGAGAAAAGTGAGAAAAAACTGTGAGTATTTTTGTTTTAGTGTTTAATCTTATTTATTTTTATATGGTTAGGGTTTGATGTAGTAAAAACGTGAAAAAGGAATTTAAGGAATCTGACGACAAAAAATTAGTGGAGTTAGTTGAAAAATGGAGTCGTTATCCATTCTCCGAACTCGCAGCGCGTTAATTTGCAACTGAAAACAATCTCATCGCGGCAAGTCACCGAAGCAGTGAGCAGTTTCAGCGAGAGTGCAAAACAGCTGCGGTTAGCAGTTGCGGTTGGCCCTTACTACTGACCGCGACTGTCGGCAGTACCAGACAGACAGTACCTTAAGGCTTCCAATATATAATTGCCAAAAAAAACAATTTCAGTATTTTACTTTATTTAGTATTTAGTTGTATATTTTTCTCAGCTGCGCAATTTTTTTTGGTTTAAATGAAATATTCGATCGCTTTTCACTTCCACAGACTTTTTACTGTATTATTTATAATACAGTATTGTTATCGATTTTTAAAAGAAAAATTTGCTGCCCTCAAAATTTTTTTTTCCACGTTTCATGACTAGTAGACGCGAAAAAAGCAATAAAAATTTTCACTCCGTCTGTACGCCGTACCCCGTACGCCGTACGCCGTACGTCGACCGCCCCAAAATCTTTGAAGGCTCGTAGCTCTCAAACCAGTGGAGCTATTAAATTCAAATTTTTTCTAAGAATAGACTTGGTAGACCCCTTGAATTGACATTATTTTCAGGGGTGGGGGTGTAAAAGGGAAGGCGGGGTAAGCGTTTTAGACGAAAAATTTAGGTTTCTAGATCTCAGAAACCGCTTGTGTTAGGAGGCTGAAACTTAGAATTTCTATAGAGCTTTGATAATGGACCCATTTCCAAAAAAAACAGATATGGGTGAAGGGGTGTGGGAGTGGAGGGGGAAATAATGCGTCCGAAACGCAAAAATGCCAAGATCGACAAATTCTAAAATCCATATCTCCTAAACCATTAATAGCAAGCAATTAAAACTTAACAAATATCTGTAGTTATACTAGGAGAGTAGATTGAAACAAAATTTTTGGGTGGGGGTAGTGGCGTACGGGGGTGGGGGGTGAAAAACTTTAGATTACGATATCTCACAAACCAATGGTACCAGAAAAACAAAATTCGGTTTGAGTATAAAGCTTGATAAATAAAGATTGTTAAAAGTAAAATATTTGAAGGGGGTGGAAGAGCACGGAGGTGGGAGGGATTAGAATTTTTCAAAAATAACACGATTCATATCTCAATAACAGTGTAAGATGGATGTTTCAAATTTTTACCAGAAGTAGGCCTAATAGAATTTAGATAGAGCTTTAGTAGTGGCATGGTGGAAAAATAAAATTTTTTTTAGTGGGAGTATGGTACGGTGTTGGGGGGTGTTTTCCCTAACTTCAGAACGGCTTATGCTAGGAAGTTGAAACTCGGTACGTATATGTAAATTAACTACAAAAGTAACTCTGATAAAAAAAATTCAAATATTCATTGGCGTTCAGAAGGGGGGGCAAACAAAAATATCGGTTAATATAAAATGCATATATTTTCACGATTTTCGTCATATCTACTAGGTCTCTCGAAATATTGAATTCATTTTTATTATACGGATTCTTGATATGAATACCTAGAATGCGTTTTCAAGATTTTTTGAAATTCGACCCCTAAGAGGGTGTAAACTGGTTGTATACTTTTTCATGAATTCCACCATGTTTCTCAGGTCTGATCAGATATCGAATATCTTTTTACTTCCCCAGGTTTGTTTAATAATCACCTATTCTTAAGTTTTGTTTTTTCAACCTCTAGACTGCATCTCGGAATATGACCCAATTATTTAATACATATGTTACACCCTTTTCTGCCCGCTTCCCGAACTTTTTGTTAGGTTTTCAGTCACATAGTAACATACACCGCATCCCCGAATTGAACGCGTTCTGAACTTCTGCCGGAAAAATAATACAGTTGCGCCCAGACTGTTGGCAGATTTTTTAAAATCGCATAAAAACTCATTTTAAGTTTTTGGATATTCAACCCGCCATGTACATGTTTTCACAGTATTGACATCCAGTAGTTCTGATGAGATATAAAATGTCAAAACTGACGATCGTAGGAACGGGCCTAGTGAAAAAATTGTTTCTTATGCTTAAAGCCTCTATCACAACTTTTTCAAAATTTAATACCCAAGTGGATATAATCGTTTTGTATATATATGTTTTAACAATTCGTCAAAATCTCTTAAGTCTTATAAGGCAGCAAACTTGTTATTACTACTATGGGCTTTTAGTGTACATAATATACCGAAATTTGAAATTAGTCTACAAGGGTTTTTTCAATGTTTAATCGGTCAAAAATCTTTTTTTAAATATTTTATTTTCAGAACTAAATTAATTTACCAAGAAACTTCATAATCTCCAAAGAACTGATGACGAACTTTTACCGCTCCCAAATTCTGACCCGAAAAATTTCACCCAGACCATTGGCACTTTCTTTTCTATTACATTATTACTATTACTATATGTACATAAATCATAATATCGTCAATATCACCAGTGTATCACCCAATAATGTGCATATTGTACGTCAAAGTACTTGCATCGCATGTCATGATTTCAATAAAGTGCAGTGGCGTAGTTCGTTAGATTCCATTGTGTTCAAGGCACCGTCGGTGTATATTAACGCAACACCACCCACGAAAACACTTGTCATTCGCTTTCTTTTTGTCAAATGTCAAAAATCTAGATTGGACTTTCTCTACGATTTTACTACCATTTCGCTTAATAATAGAGGGAAAAATTCTATTTAAGAAATAAAACGACGAATGTAACAGTTTTTTCTAATAAAATAAAAACCTCTTGCAAAACGTCAATTCACTTCACGTAAACACTCGGATTTCAACCGGATTTGATAATACGTTACACTACCACATCTCGGAGATTGATCTCAGACATATGGATGCAAGAAACACTTCCTGAAGATTGGCGCATTTCCAATTTATAAAAAGGGTGACAAACTCTGCTGGGAAAACTACCGAGGAATATCCGTGTGGTGTACGTCTTATAAGATCTTGACGAAAATTCTAGAGAAGAGAACTAAGCCATTCTCTGAGAAAGTAATTGGTTAATACCGGGGCGGATTTAGAGCTGGGCGATCGACCACGGACCAAAAGTTCTCAGTTGGACAGGTGCTCAAAAGTGCTGGGAATTTAACAGTGATGTGCACCAGATATTTGTGGACTTCAAACAGGCATATGACAGTATTGACAAGCACGTACTGTATAAAATAATGATGTATCTTGGAGTTCCACCGAAACTGGTTCGGCTTGCAAAAATGACAGTGGCCGATTCTCTGTCACAAGTCAGAGTGAAAAATAATCTGACTTTCAGCTTTAGAACTGACAACGGACTTAAACAAGATGATGGCCTAGCACCAATGCTTGTCAATTTGGCACTCGAATATGTTGTTTGGAAACTGCCCGTAGGCACCAACGGAACACTATGTTTGAAATCCACAGAACTAGTAGCATATGCTGACGACATAAATATACTTGCAAGATTCCTGGAGAGTGCCAAAGAAATATTTGTAAGCTTTGATTTGGTAGCAGGGGAAGTTGGAGTACGTATTAAGGGCTCGTGTATACCAAAACTTTACTTTTGTTGAAAATAAGGCAAACTGGCTTGGCCAAATCTCCAAAGCAGCAAAAGATAGGTCTTTTCAGCTTAGACAAATATAATTAGCAATATGTTTTCCTTCCCTTGGTGATTATTGTTTTTTGAAATTACGATTATAAGAAAAATTATAAGCGATTACGTCAAGTACGTTTTCGAAATAATTTAAAAAACAAATTTGGTACATGGGATTTTGCAAACATTTCTGAAAAAACTTTCTTTATTTTTGATTGCATTCAATTAGGAACGACTCAATCAAAGGCCTGGTGAACTTAGAATTTTAGATGTTGTCTTATGTTTATGCACGAGTGGCGAACAGTGAGTGAATGTGATTTATTTTCTCTCCAAAGTAAATTAAATACTCGTGACTTAAATATCCACTTAAGTTAATATTGTGCCTAATCTAAAGCGCAAACGCCGTACAATTACGCCCTGTATTTTTCGCGCATCTGGAAGTGGTGAACAGTGTTTGAAATAATAAAAATACCAAAACTTCGAATCGTGTGAGGAATTCTCAATTTTGAATTGGCAAAATGGCACCCGTATCAACTAGAAAGGCTCTTCAATCGACATCGGATGAAGGTGAGACGTTCAATTTAAAAAGTGTAGAGGCTCTTCTCAATACTCACTTCGACAAAATAAAAAGTATGGTTGAGAAACAAATTGGGGACCTTAAGGTCTCACTCATGGATACTATCCAGAAACAGCAAACGATTATAAAAAACCTTGAGACCAAGTTCAATGACATCGCTCTTCGTCTGGATAAAATTGAACGAGACAACCTTAAGCGTGACGTCATCCTCTCAGGGATTCCCCATCAACACAACGAAAATGTATCGTTGATATTTTCAAAGCTGGCAGACTGCATAGATTTCAAGTCTACATCACCAACGGTCTTTCGCACCAGAACGAGCAACGGCAACATCAAACATCCGCCGTTGATAGTGGCTAAATTTGCGACAATCGACCATAAAATAAAGTTCATCACACAGATGCGTGCGAAACGACCTACTTGCGCGAACATTGACATTCCCAGCAACAACAAAATATACGTGAACGATAGCCTAACACCTGCAAATCGTACAATACACAGAGCTGCTATTGACCTTCTGCGTAAACAAAAAATTGCAGCTTGTTATACCAGGCGGGGTAATGTTTACATTAAGAGTAATGCTGAAAGAGAGGCAGCTCAAATATCGTCAATTCTACATCTGAACGAGTACCTGCCGATTTGATTCGATCAGCTGGATGAGATTATTTTTCAATAAATTTATTTTTTCTTCTCTTTAAATTATTCTTTTTTTTTTTTTGAATTAATTCTATTATACACATATTTATTTTTATCATTATTATATTTCATTATTAACTGTATATATCATAAGAATGAGCGATTTATTAGATATCATAAATGGTTATAATATCACAACAGAGGTATTAGGCAATGAAAATCATATCAATTATTTATTCAGGAGACAAAATTTAATAAATGCGATGGAATTGTAATATACGTTAAGAACTGTTTCCCTGTTGCTACTGCTAGTTGTAGTTTATTATGTGCTAATGCCTTAAAACTTTCTATTGACGTTTGTGAAAAACAAACCTTTAACAATTACAGCCATTTACAGATCCCCTAGCCTTAATACTTTAGATTTTATAAATAGTTTGGACAGCTATCTAGAAGAACATAGTTCGATAGGGACTCACCTGGTGCTTGGGGATATTAACATCAATATTAACAACAATAAATCTACAAAAGAAGCACATGAATACCTTGATACGCTATCCAAGTTTGGATTTAATAAGTTCTTGGTCGGGAATACTAGAATTGGTAGTGGTCGACCTTCATGTCTTGATCACATTTTCATTAAGAAACATTTTGAAATCAAGTTTGTCCCTGCTATATTCCAGACACATATAACAGACCATTACAGCACTGTAGCCAAAATAATCTTTCCAACGCTGGATAAAGCGATAGATCCTAACACAAAAACGGTTACAGTCATAAATTACACTCAATTAAGGAATCTGTCTGAATCTCTAGATTGGTCGTACCTCTATGATATATCAAATCCAAATATATGTATGTCTTCCCTCGTTAATAATATAAGGACATTAATAAGCGACGTGAGTATTCAGAGGTCTCAAAAAATCAA
The DNA here is from genome assembly GCA_949128065.1 of Beris chalybata. Lineage (NCBI taxonomy): Eukaryota > Metazoa > Arthropoda > Insecta > Diptera > Stratiomyidae > Beris > Beris chalybata. The sequence continues at coordinate 72,916,131 of OX421894.1, read as the reverse complement.
ATCAAACATGAGAATTATAAAAGAATGGGTAACAAATGGAATATTAACATCAATAAGGAAAAGGGATCAGCTCTATACAAAACTAAAACAACAGCCTTGGAATGACCAGTTGGCTTTGCGTTTCAGAACTTACAGAAATAAACTAAATAACGTTATTAAAATAGCAAAAAGAAAGTACTATATAGGGAAAATTAATAGTACACTTAGTAATCCGAAAAAACTATGGCAAACCATAAACGACATAACCTACAGCTCAAGACATTCAACTCAATCTCAAGTAGATCGGCTTAGAGCACTTGAAGGGAATACTACAAGTGATCCGGCTGCAATGGCTACTGTGTTAAATAATCACTTTGCTGAGGTGGGCCATCGGATCTCGAATGCGATACAACGTTCTGACATGAACACTGATTTCGTTGAGGATGTGGTACCGCATTCCTTTCAATTAAATGATATTTCTTGTGAAGAAATATATTATCAAATCGCGAACTTAAAATCTTACAAGGCACCTGGTTTCGATGGTATCTCATCAAAGATACTCAAATGCATTGCATCACATATTGTACAACCCCTTTCATATATATTCAACTTATCATTGCACGATGGCATTTTTCCGGATATTTTAAAGCACGCGGTAATTATACCGCTCCATAAGGATGGTGATTCTTCTGACCCAAGTAATTATCGTCCTATCTCTCTGTTACCTCTATTTGCAAGAATATTTGAAAAATGTATTAAGTTCAGATTAATGAATTACCTTGATGAGTACAAGATCCTATCACGAAACCAATATGGCTTCAGAAGAAATGTAAGTACGGACAATGCATTGTATGATGTAACCTCGTTCATAAACTCCGCTATTGAAAAGGGCGAGAAAACTATTGCCATTTTCCTCGATCTGAAAAAGGCATTCGACACGGTGAATCACGAAATTTTACTGGAAAAGCTTTTTAAGCTAGGAAAAAAAGGTAAAGCCTTGTCTATTTTCCACTCATATTTGAGCCAAAGAACCCAAGCAGTGAAAGTGGGCGAGGTGGTAAGCCCACCCGTACCTATTTGCTGTGGGATTCCACAGGGAACAGTCTTGGGACCCCTACTTTTCCTTGTTTATGTCAACCAGTTATGTGGCCTTGAGCGAAGTTTATTTAAAGGGCATTTAGTTGCATTCGCTGATGACACTGTTCTGATGTTCAAAGATAAGAACCTTCATTCAGCCCTGGAAAAAGCGAAGCAGGGGCTACCTCTAATTTATGAATGGATTACAAAGCATAAATTAGCTTTAAATTTTAATAAAACTAAGTTTATTGTATTTGGCAACAAAACAAATTGTGAAAGACTAGCTTTGACTTTAAACTGCCATGAATCTTCAATCCAATGCGTCTCGCAAATTAAATATCAGGGTGTTGAAATCGATGATAAGCTTAAATGGGATAACCATATAAATTTAGTCTGCAAAGAATTGAGAAAAACTAAATATAAATTGTTGATGCTACGGAAAATATTAGATTTGCCACAAATGAAAATGATATATTTCGCTTTAGTTCAATCTATTGTGCAGTATGGAATCTTAGTCTGGGGTTTCGCTTACAACAATGCTTTGCAACCGTTACAGAGTTTGCATAATAAAATAATTAAAATATGTATTTCTAAATCCAAATTTTTCTCAACAACAGAATCTTTTTCAATCTTCAATGTAATGACGATTCCACAAATATATGTATTTGTTTTATTAAAATTCACCTATATAAATCTTAGTAACTTTGAGCAACATACTACAGGCTACAGCACCAGGCGTCAGTTGTCGCAACCACTAGCCACTACTATATGCAGTAAAAGTTTGACAGCACGGCATGCAAGTATCCTTGGACCAAGACTATATAATGAGCTCCCTCTAGTTTTAAAGCAAAGTCTATATTATATAAATTATAAAAGTAAAATTAAAAACTTCATTTACACGAGCTTTCGGGACCTAGCTAAATATTTATCGTAGACTGAACACTAATGATAATAGAAGAGTGAAACAGAAAAATAGGAAAAGAAATTTGCATGTGTTACTGTTCCAAACATTTTCATTGCTTACGCTTCTCATTTTATGCTTCTAATTTTGCTTTTTCTTTTGGTATCTATATTGAGATCCTTTTTTTTTATATGTATATACGTTTATTTTCTAAACCTGATCGCAATAATTTATATACCATGATCAATTTATTTTACTTTATTTCTAGATCGTGTCTTATGAATTTATAAATTTTTTGGTATAAACATAAATTTGTCATATATAATCAATCAAGCTATTTCTTAAGAGAAGACAGAAATCGTTTTTTTATATGTATACTCACTAAAATTATTATTATTTTCTTTTTTTCTCTCAATTGAACAATTTATATATTATTATGGTTTAATATAGCACTCACACACAAGCTTCTGCTTTTGTGTTTGCTTTGTTTTTGAAATAAATAAATAAAAAAAAAAATAATGCAATTTGAAAACTCTGTTTTTTTTTAAAAAAAAACATGTTTTTCACTACTAATTTTTTTTATGAAAACCGATTATATCTTATTAAGTTTTTCCTTGTGTTTATTTATCAAAATGTTCTCAAGCAACTCAAATTCAAAAAGTTTCAAAAAAGTTAGCATAACAACATTTTTGCAACGATTTTTCAAACTACATTTTTCAACCAATTTTTCCATTCAGAACGGTCGCAGAGGTCGAGCTGTAAGGACGTGTGACTGCGTCGCAATTTTTTTCCGCGGTCTTGTTATACTCTAGATGAACATATAGAGTATTATAAGTTTAATTTTTTAAGTTTGTAACGCATAGAACCGAGCCACAGAGGAAAAAAAAAAATTATATATTATTTTGTGTTTATTTTTGGCCAAAACCCCCAAATCCGTTTGCTGTCCGTCTGTCCGTCCGTTAGCACGATAGCTCAAGAACGCGTTGACCTAGGAAGTTGAAATTTTGTCACAACTTGTAAAATGGAAAAAGTAAGACTAACTACTACTACTACTCCTTCGGGTACCTCCCATACTAGAGTCCTTAAAACACGTTTTCACAATTATTGCTCGAATGATTCAAGTTAGAAACTTGAAGTTTTGCATACTTAAGGGTTACAATGTTTGAATCGAAAGTTCCGAATATGATGCAAATCGAATGAGTCCTTCGTGTATCAGCTAAGAAAAATCCTTCAAAAATGTATGCATGTTACTGAATCCACTATAACTCCAGAACGAATTAAAGCAGGAGTTTAAAATTTTACAGGAATTAGTTTTATATCAAAACCAAGACGGAGCTCATTAATTAGCGCCATCTGTTGACTCCTTCGGGTAGCTGTCATACAAAAGTCCTTAATAAACATGTTCACCAATATTGAATGATAACTTTAGAACGCTTTAAGTTACGGCTTTGAAATTTAATACACATTAATTTTATAATAGTCGCAGCTAAAACTATCAATATGAAAAATATCCCAAAAGTCCTTCATGTAGCTGCCATACAAAAATTCTGTAAAATGCCCTAACTTACTTTATGGAACTCACTATTAATCAAAAAAATCGAGTAGCCACTATACAAAAGTTTCTACCTGTAAGTAAAAGGTCATGTAATAATTGCTTGTGCACTCCTCATTCTTTTGATATAGGTATTTCCAACTACAATATAAATCGGAGTTCAGTATTTCATCTAGAGTATCATACAATTGGCTTGCAGCCGATCGTGACTGCGTTAAGTTTATATTCTAGATGAAATCATATAGAGTATCATAAGTTTGATCCAGCCGAATAATATGTAACGCATAGAACCAAGCCTCGGACGAAAATAAGTTATATAATTTTTTGTTTATTTGTGGCACAAAACCTCAAATCCGCTTGACGTCCGTCCGTCCGTCCGTCCGTCCGTCCGTCCGTCCGTCCGTCCGTCTGTCTGTCCGTTAGCATGATAACTCAAGAACGCCTTTTCCTTGGCTCTTGAAATTTTGAATCTAGGTGTTTGGTTAAATTTGGAAGGCTTAGTTCGTTAACGGGCAAAATCATCTTACTCCTTCGGGTAGCTGCCATACAAAATGTCCTTAAAACACTCAAAAATATTGGTCGATAACTTCAGAAGGGCTTAACGTAGGTCTTGGAAATTTTGCATGTGTTATTTTTCTAAGAGTCAGAGCTAACTGTGTGATTATGAAAAAAATCCTAATAGTCCTTCGAGGGGCTGCCATACAAATATCCTGTAAAAATGACTTCACTTAATTTACGAAACTCACTATAACTCAAGTAATCTTTTAGCTACGAATTCGGAATTTTATTCAAATTAGTTTCGAGAGAAGACGAAGTTCAAGTTTACTAGTCTGCGAAATCCTTTAACTCCTTCTGGTACCTTTCATACAAAAAAATCTGCCAACAGTCTGGGCGCAACTTTATTATTTTTCCGGCAGAAGTTCAGAACGCGTTCAATTCGGGGTGACTGAAAACTAAACAAAAAGTTCGGGAAGCGGTTAGAAAAGGGTGTAACATGTGAATTAAATAATTGGGTCATATTCCGGGATGCGGTCTAGAGGTTGAAAAAAACAAAACTAAAAAATAGGTGATTATTAAACAAGCCTGGGGAAGTGGAAAGATATTCGATATATGATCAGACCTGAGAAACATGGTGGAATTCATGAAAAAGTATACAACCAGCTTACACCCTCCTAGGGGTCGAATTTCAAAAAATCTTGAAAACTCATATTAGGTATTGTGACAAAAACCATTCTTTTATAAAATATTTTAGATTAGATTTCTTGCAAAACCAACTTAAGTTATAATTACGTGTTCTAGTTTTAGTTTTTTCCATGATCCTCTTCTCTCCAGTTCTTCCTATGATTTTTTGTTCGAGTATATCAATGAGAATTACCTTTCTGCACCGGAATTATTTTTTTTTTTACTATGTATATTACCTTTATTTATATCAAAAAATTGTAAAATTATAATCACATCTCCGCTGTAAATTAATACTAATAATAATCATCACCCAAACAACGAGAACGACATCTAATGGCAAAATTTGTGCCCAGGGAAAATTCAACGAACAAAAAGAAGATAGCCCAAAAAGGAAAAATTTCGCGCCAAAAATCGAGCTACGAAAAAACCGTTTTTTCTCTGGCGGTGGAAAAAAACGAGAAGAAAAAAAAGGAGAAGGCTGGTGATCTTGGAGTAGGTCGGTTGGAGACCTCGTTTTGTGTGATCGAAAACCCCCCCCCCCCCCCCCCGGAAGAAAATCATTTAAGTAAAGTTCAGAGTATTAGGGGAGGACGAGTGTGAACCATAAAAAAAGTGAAATTTAACATCAGAAAAAAAATTAATTATAAGTGGCCACTAACTAGTTCGAAAAAGGAAAAAACCCTTTAAAGTGAATAAAATCTATTCTAATACACCAGTGACTTGTGACAGAGAGAAAATTTCCGAAAGAATCAACTTATTTTTTTTTAATAAAGATCCCCATAAGTGCACCCCCACGTAACACGTAACGTAAAAGCATAATTAACCACAATAAACAATATACGTAAAAATTCTTCGTCGAACGCAGACAGTCGCAGGACATATGGGCCCCATCAGGTACCTAGCTTAAGCATAACATATGTAAAACATTATAATGATCGCAAACTTAATATTTAAAATTTAAATTTCATTTAATATCAATATCAATTAATAATTCTTTTAAAACAAAGTCAACTTGGTTTTCTTTTGTTGTGTAAAAGTCGGTTGTTCAATTTCAGAGCAGAACGGTAGTGTAGAATTCTGTTAGTGTTTCCTTTTATTGATTTCCTTCTAGAGAATTTTGTTTAGCCACATCTAAGAAAGATGACGGGAGAGTAGGGTCCCCATTTGAGGATCTTGGAAGATTGACGCTGTACGGTAAGTAAATCAGGTCTCTTGAAGCGTAGATGTAAGAAGTGTCCGTATGGAAGGGTCATTGCTCCAGAGGTACCGGTGTGTCGAATACCGTGATAGCGGCAGAGTGAATACGCACGGTCCCTAGTTACCGCTGGAGCGCTGGAACTGCAATCGAGTCAAGCAACTCCAATCCATTTTTTTCCCTCTCCTTATCTTAGTATAATATACAGCACATCAAGGATGGTGTCTCTTCTGAGTTGAGTTTTTGTCTTCCCGCCCCCAAGCTCCTGAGAAGCCGGCAAATCGTGCTGTAGGACTCAGAAGAGCCCATTAATTCTGGCAAGAAAATACAGGCGCATATTGTCGTCTAAGGAATTTTTTTTACAGTATTCATATGAAGAATTCGTAGAATAAAAATTAATTCAATATTTTGAAAGACCTAGTAGATATGACGAAAATCGTGAAAATATATGCATTTTATATTACCTGATATTTTTTTTTGCCCCCCCCCCCCCTCCTTCTGAACGCCAATGAATATTCAAATTTTTTTTTATCAGAATTACTTTTCTAGTTAATTTACATATACATACCGAGTTTCAACTTCGTAGCATAAGTCGTTCTAAAGTTAGGTAAAACACCCCCCACCACCGTACCGTAAAACCCCTAATAAAAATTTAAAGCATCCATCTTACACTATTGAGATATGAAACGTGTTATTTTTGAAAAATTCTTATCCCCTCCACTTACGTACTCCCCCGCCCCCTTCAAAGATTTTACTTTGAGCAATCTCTATTTGTCAAGCTTTATATCCAAACCGAATTTTGTTTTTCTGGTGCCACTGGTTTGGGAGATATCGTTATGTTAAGTATTTCAACCCCCATCCCCGTACGTCACTACCCCCACCCAAAAGTTTTGTTTCAATCTACTCTCCTAGTATAACTACAGATATTTGTTAAGTTTTAATTGCTTGCTATTAACGGTTTAGGAGATATGGATTCTAGAATGTGTCGATCTCGACTTTTTTGCGTTTCGGACGCATTACTTTCCCCTCTACTCCCACACCCCTTCACCCATATCATCAATTCTTTTGCAAATTGGTCCACTATCAAAGCTTTATAGAAATTCCAAGTTTCAGTCTAACATTAGCGGTTGCTGAGATATAGAAACCAGAATTTTTCGTCTAAAACGCTTCCCCCACCTTCGCCCTCACACCCCACCCCTGAAAATAATGTCAATTCAAGGGGTCTACCCAGTCCATTCGTAGAAATTTTTTTAATTTAATAGTTTTACTGGTTTGAGAGCTACGAGCCTTCAAAGAATTTTGGGGCGGTCGACGTACGGCGGACAGACGGAGTGAAAATGTTTACTGCTTTTTTCGTGTCTACTAGTCATGAAATGTACAGAAAAAAATTTTGAGGGCAGCAAATTTTTTTTTTTTTTAAATCAATAACAATACTGTATTATAAATAATAAAGTAAAATCCCTAAAACACTAGTTCAAGAATATTAGCCGATCATAAGTACTTAACCTACGACTTTGAAATTTTGTATGTATTATTTTTTCAAGAGTTGGAGCTAACTGTATGATTATGAAGAAAGTCCTAATTGTGCTTCGAGGAGCTGCCATACAAATATGCTGTAAAAATGACTTCACTTAATTTACGAAACTCACTATAACGTTTAGCTATGATTTCAGAATTTTGTACAAATTAGTTTTGAGTGAAAATGAAGTTCGAGTTTACTACTCAGCGAAATCCTTTTACTCCTTCTGGTACCGTCCATACGAAAAATCTTAGACACGTGTTCAACAATATTTTTCGATAACTTTTGAACGCTTCAAACTACAAATTTGAAATTTTGTACACATTAATTTTTGAATGGTTCCAAGAAAAAGGATGAGTATATAAGAAATCGAGTGAGTTCTTGCTCCGCATCCCATATGAAACTCCTTCAAAAAGTTTTTTTTTCCAGCTCAAGATAATAATACTTTATTATTAAAATAAAAAAATCTGCCAACAGTCCGGGCGCAACTGTATTATTTTTCCGGCAGAAGTTCAGAACGCGTTCAATTCGGGGATGCGGTGTATGTTACTATGTGACTGAAAACCTAACAAAAAGTTCGGGAAGCGGTTAGAAAAGGGTGTAACATATGAATTAAATAATTGGGTCATATTCCGGGATGCGGTCTAGAGGTTGAAAAAACAAAACTTAAAAATAGATGATTATTAAACAAATCTGGGGAAGTAAAAAGATATTCGATATCTGATCAGACCTGAGAAACATGGTGGAATTCATGAAAAAGTATACAACCAGCTTACACCCTCTTAAGGGTCGAATTTCAAAAAATCTTGAAAACGCATTCTAGGTATTCACATGAAGAATCCGTAGAATAAAAATAAATTCAATATTTTGAAAGACCTAGTAGATATGACGAAAATCGTGAAAACATATGCATTTTATATTAACCGATATTTTTTTTTTGCCCCCAAAGTATTGCCAATCAAAGATGTTCGCACCGATTATCCGCTTTGTGCGTCGATGCAATATGGTCATCTCACGAAGTCGGTGTTTGTGACATCGCGATTTGGCATCGGTGAATACCTGCGGTTTGGTCTCTCGCAAATTATATCCGGATAAATTCCGTCGGTGACTAGTTAGTTTAGCACCTCACGAATAATTTTTGTCAGTTATAGGGATCACACTGTGATGGTGACGTATTTAGTTGTTGATTACACATGACTTAATAATCTCCATTTCTTGATATTCCTTCCCCTCTTTTGCAGTTCTAGCGCACACACTTTTGGATATCGCTATCGACATTATTGTTATTATTATTTTTCGAGAAAGAGTACCTGATTTGCTTTCCGGAGGCGCTAAGTGCTTTCAGGATCCTCAATATTTGTTTATTTGTTTTACATATACCTATTTATTTATTGAGTAAGATATATTTTTTTTCTTGTTGCAGTACATAATATATTTTTTTTCGGTTTATACACATAATTATAAGTCGGTTGGTTTCTATATTAATTGGTTATAATTACATATAGAATATTACTAAATTTTGATTTGCTTTGTAGTTTGCGTTGGTAAATAATTATGTCTGATTTCAATATTAACCATTTGGAACCGGATGAGTTTCAGATGGAGTGTCTTATCCGTCACATATGTGGGAATGCCCCATCTCAATATGATGAGTTAGAGTCTAGATTGAAGTTGGAGGAAGCTAGACCAGTTCTTCGACCATCCTCTAGGTTACCTAAAGAAATTTTGCAAGATTTACCACGAGAGTTGGAGGCTTGTCAAAAGGGTCTGGAGGAAATTTCTGTGGTATTAAAGAGTACTGGAGGTACTACGTCAAAGGAATTTTTTTGTTGTTATTCAACCCGTTTAGTACATTATGCGGGTAGATTAAGTAGGCTAGTAGGCTCGGCGTCTGAACCATTATTGTCTGTGGGTAGGGAGTGCTTGGCGAAATTAAATCAGTTAAGAATGTTAATTTCGGAAATGCCAAAAACGGAACAAGAGGAACTAGACACCTTTTACAGTAAGTTGGCAGAAATAGACTTTAGTACCACTTCTATCATTTGTTCTCCACGAAGGCATTCTGTGAGCCAAGCAGTAGTTGGAAACACAGCGAACAATATGGGTATGGATAATCTACCACAAGATAGGGGTTCAGGAAACAATGTCCGTCAACATTTTGAACCACAACCATGGCTGCACAGTAGTACTCACCGAGAGATACCTCCACCGGAGCCCACTTTTACTGTTGGTCAAGCTCCTTTTTCACAGCGGAAATGGTCCGTGCCGGTATCGAAATGGGGAATTATCTTCGAAGGATCTAATACGGGCCTAAATGTTAATCGTTTTCTTTTTAGAGTTGAAACGTTGGCTAAATCTAATGGAATATCTGAAATAGACCTTGTATCAGATGTTTATTTGTTGTTGCGTGGTCCAGCGACCGAATGGTACTGGACATTTCGTGAAGCTTCGCCGTAACAGATTTAGATGTGCGTCGATTAATCGATGCTCGGTATCAGAAGCAAAAGGAGACATTTTGCGATTTCGTGGATGCCATTGAGAAGCTCGCGCTGCAACTAACGACGCCCTTGTCAGATGACTACCTCCAACAAATCCTTTTCCGGAATATGCGACCAGGTTTGCAAGCACATTTGGCTGGACCGGAATTCCCAACAGTCCAGTGTCTTAAGAGGAAGTGTGTTGCCATCGAGAGTACTTGGCGTAGGATCGGGTATGATTCTGATGCCAATTGCACAAGTCGGCGACAAGTTAGTGAGATTGATGTGGATCTAGATGAGTTTAGGAACGAAGTTGCAGCTTTAACTTATAAGAATTTTTCCGGACGGGACAAAATGGTAATATGCTGGAATTGTAAGGATATAGGGCATGTTTTTTCTAATTGTCCCAAGTCAGTTAAAAACATTTTTTGCTTTGGGTGTGGTGCGACGAATGTATTGAAACGGAACTGTACAGTTTGCCAAAATCGATCTTCGGGAAACGGTTCGAGGAGTGCGATTCCGAGTGGGACGAGTCGTGCTCTAGTGCCGGGGAGTTCTACCAATTCAGTGGCTCAATCCAATCTGAATCCGAACTCAACAGTTCATCAAGCTCAATAGATTCTTCAGATTGTTCAGATTCTTCGACGAGTAGTTATCAAACTTTATACAAATCTCGTCGCAACAGAAGGCTATCACGTTCCACACGATATTGGCAACTTAGAAGGCGTTTAAAACAAATAAATCTAGAAGCAATATTTAATGTTACTGGGGATAATCGTCCGTATGCCCAAATATTTATTGGCGGTCGTTGTTTGGAGGGACTATTAGACAGTGGAGCTAGCTCTAGTATATTGGGGGCGAATGCTCTGCAACTAATTGATGAGCTTTCATTACCTCTGCATTCATTACGCACGCAAGTGTCCACAGCATGTGGAAAAAAATGTGAGGTTTTGGGATATATTCGTACGCTTGTGTCGTTTTCGGGTAAATCTAGAATGATGCATTTTCTTGTAGCGCCGTCTCTTAAAAATCCTATTTATCTTGGAATTGATCTTTGGGACACTTTTGGTTTGGCTCCATTAGAGGTAAATGATTTAGAATATTTTCCTTCACCCCTTACCAATCTTAATCATAAATTAACCGAAAAAGATCGTCATGAACTAAATCAGATCATAGAAGTTTTTCCATCGTTTAATCGGCTAGGATTAGGCAAGACTGCATTACTTGCACATCACATTGATGTCGGGTCAACTGTACCCATTAAACAGAGACATTACTCCGTGTCACCTGAAGTGCAGAAGCAACTATACGACGAGTTGGATCGAATGCTGGGTCTAGGTGTGATCGAGGAAAGCGCCAGTTCCTGGAGTTCTCCCGTAAAGCTGGTTTGTAAACCAGGAAAAGTACGATTATGCCTGGATGCTCGTCGTCTAAATGAAGTCACTGTTAAAGACGCCTATCCACTACCTTTAATTGATGGACTACTTTCACGCCTTCAATCCACAAAGTTTATTTCCAGCCTAGATTTGAAGGATGCCTTTTGGCAAATACCATTAGACGTCGCTTCACGAGACAAAACCGCATTTTCTGTGCCAGGGCGACCTTTATAGAAAATTTACGGTCATGCCTTTTGGCCAATGTAACGCGCCTCAGACTATGTGTCGATTGATGCATAAGGTCATCCCTCACCAATTGCATGACAAAGTATTTGTATATCTGGATGACCTTTTGGTAACTTCCAGTACTCTTGAGGAACACTTTGATCTTCTTCGAGAAGTGGCACGTCTTCTAAGGGTGGCCAAGTTAACAATAAATGTGGAAAAGAGTAAGTTCCTGCTTCGTGAGGTTAAATATCTCGGTTATGTGGTTGGCGATGGCATACTGAAGACCGATCCGGAGAAGCTATCGGCCATTACATCGTACCCTGTTCCCAAATCGGTAAGGGATGTGCGACGGTTTTTAGGCATGGCTGGCTGGTATCGCCAGTTCATACCAAATTTTGCCTCGGTAGCTGCGCCAATAACAGACTTACTAAAGAGGAATACGAAATTTGTTTGGTCGGAAATTGCTGAGGAAGCATTTGAACGTCTCAAAAGTTTGCTAACGTCAGCGCCAGTTTTGGTGAATCCCAACTTTGAGAAGCCATTTTTCATTCAATGCGACGCGAGCGCGACCGGCATTGGTAGCGTTTTGTTCCAGCGCTCTGATGAAGGTGCAGAAAATCCAATAGCGTTCATGTCCGCCAAACTCAATGCTGCTCAACGCAATTACAGCGTGACAGAATTAGAGTGCTTGGCAGCAGTGCAAAGCGTCAAAAGGTTCCGGGCATATATCGAGGGGTTAGAGTTCACCATCATTACTGACCATGCCAGTTTAAAATGGCTTATGTGCCAAAAAGATCTTTCCGGACGTTTAGCTAGGTGGAGCCTTAAACTTCAGGGATTCAATTTTAGTATTGAACATCGTAAGTGTTCTTTGAATGCTGTCCCGGATGCTTTGTCACGTGTGTATTGCTCCAAACTGGATACAATAAATCCTTTACCATCCATGCTAGATTCGAATTCGGAAGGGGTTTTAGGTGAAGTGTATCGGGAACGGATCAAGCATGTACAAGAAAATCCGAATCGTTTTAACAATTTAAAGATTGAGCATGGCAAAATATTTATAAATCAGCCCTCTACGTCTTCACAGTGTTCAGATATCCCGGCGTGGAAGTTATGGGTTCCAGCTTCTCTTACGGGTCAACTTATTGAGAGCACCCACTGCAGTCCTTTATCCTCTCATTGTGGTGTGGCGAAGACAGTAGAGTTATTACAGCGATACTATTATTGGCCGGGACTCCGACAAGATGTCGTCAAATATATCGCTGCTTGTATTCCGTGCAAACAATGCAAACCGCCGAATTTTAATATGAGACCACTAATGGGAAACCAAATTGAAGTAGATAGGCCTCTGCAGCGGTTATATGTAGATTTCCTGGGCCCGTACCCACGCTCGCGAAGTGGAAACCGATAAATCTTCGTAGTATTGGACCATTTCACCAAATGTGTATGGCTTAAACCGTTTCCAAAGGCAACAGTAGAAAATATCACCAAATATCTGGAGCAGGAGATATTTTTAACGTTTGGAGTTCCAGAGTATATCCATTCGGATAATGGGGTGCAATTCGTCTCAAAAACCTTTGAAAGTCTTATGAAGGCTTATGGAATTCAGCATACAAAATCACCCTATTATGCTCCTCAATCAAACGCTTCGGAAAGAGTCAATCGTTCCATTTTGGTTGGGATTCGAGCTTATTTGGGAGATGACCATAGGTATTGGGATGAACATTTGCATGAAATATCCGCAGCCTTAAGAAATGTCGTACACGGTTCCACAGGGTTTTCGCCTCACTACTTAATGTTCGGATCCCATTCTATAATGCATGGGTCCGATTACAAACTTTTACGTTCCTTGAGCGCGCTTAGTGAAAGGGAAATTCAGCTAAATCCTCATATAGAGCGTTTAGGTGTGGCTCAAGCTCAAGTTAAGGCTCGCCTAAAAGAGGCCTATAAGAGATCGTCACATACATATAACTTACGGAGTAGAGATAAGAATTTTGCTCCAGGACAGGTCGTATATGTAAGGAATTTTGTGCAAAGCAATGCGATAGAAAATTTTGCCGCTAAATTAGCACCAAAATTTGTCACAGCTATCGTGCGGAAAAAGATCGGCAATGTCTCCTACGAGCTGGAAGATGAAAAGGGAAACAAGATGGGAATTTATCACGGAAAGGACATCAAGCCGTAGATTATTATCAAGGAAAATTAGCATCTGTACAATATCTCTTGGTGTTGTTCTTGCCCGGCTGAGAACATGAGACTCTTCTCCTGGGTCTGGGTCGTCCCCACGATTGTGACAAAAACCATTATTTTATAAAATATTTTAGATTAGATTTCTTGCAAAACCAACTTAAGTTATAATTACGTGTTCTAGTTTTAGTTTTTTCCATGATCCTCTTCTCTCCAGTTCTTCCTATGATTTTTTGTTGGAGTATATCAATGAGAATTACCTTTCTGCACCGGAATTATTTTTTTTGATACTATGTATATTACCTTTATTTATATTAAAAAATTGTAAAACTATAATCACATCACCGCTGTAAATTAATACTAATAATAATCATCACCCAAACAACGAGAACGACATCTTATGGCAAAATTTGTGCCTAGGGAAAATTCAACGAACAAAAAGAAGATAGCCCAAAAAGGAAAAATTTCGCGCCAAAAATCGAGCTACGAAAAAACCGTTTTTTCTCTGGCGGTGGAAAAAAACGAGAAGAAAAAAAAGGAGAAGGCTGGTGAACTTGGAGTAGGTCGGTTGGAGACCTCGTTTTGTGTGATCGAAACCCCCCCCCCCCCCCCGGAAGAAAATCATTTAAGTAAAGTTCAGAGTATTAGGGGAGGACGAGTGTGAACCATAAAAAAAGTGAAATTTAACATCAGAAAAAAAACTAATTATAAGTGGCCACTAACTAGTTCGAAAAAGGAAAAAACCCTTTAAAGTGAATAAAATCTATTCTAATACACCAGTGACTTGTGACAGAGAGAAAATTTCCGAAAGAATCAACTTATTTTTTTTTAATAAAGATCCCCATAAGTGCACCCCCACGTAACACGTAACGTAAAAGCATAATTAACCACAATAAACAATATACGAAAAAATTCTTCGTCGAACGCAGACAGTCGCAGGACATATGGGCCCCATCAGGTACCTAGCTTAAGCATAACATATGTAAAACATTATAATGATCGCAAACTTAATATTTAAAATTTAAATTTCATTTAATATCAATATCAATTAATAATTCTTTTAAAACAAAGTCAACTTGGTTTTCTTTTGTTGTGTAAAAGTCGGTTGTTCAATTTCAGAGCAGAACGGTAGTGTAGAATTCTGTTAGTGTTTCCTTTTATTGATTTCCTTCTAGAGAATTTTGTTTAGCCACATCTAAGAAAGATGACGGGAGAGTAGGGTCCCCATTTGAGGATCTTGGAAGATTGACGCTGTACGGTAAGTAAATCAAGTCTCTTGAAGCGTAGATGTAAGAAGTGTCCGTATGGAAGGGTCATTGCTCCAGAGGTACCGGTGTGTCGAATACCGTGATAGCGGCAGAGTGAATACGCACGGTCCCTAGTTACCGCTGGAGCGCTGGAACTGCAATCGAGTCAAGCAACTCCAATCCATTTTTTTCCCTCTCCTTATCTTAGTATAATATACAGCACATCAAGGATGGTGTCTCTTCTGAGTTGAGTTTTTGTCTTCCCGCCCCCAAGCTCCTGAGAAGCCGGCAAATCGTGCTGTAGGACTCAGAAGAGCCCATTAATTCTGGCAAGAAAATACAGGCGCATATTGTCGTCTAAGGAATTTTTTTTACAGTATTCATATGAAGAATTCGTAGAATAAAAATTAATTCAATATTTTGAAAGACCTAGTAGATATGACGAAAATCGTGAAAATATATGCATTTTATATTACCTGATATTTTTTTTTGCCCCCCCCCCTCCTTCTGAACGCCAATGAATATTCAAATTTTTTTTTATCAGAATTACTTTTCTAGTTAATTTACATATACATACCGAGTTTCAACTTCGTAGCATAAGTCGTTCTAAAGTTAGGTAAAACACCCCCCACCACCGTACCATAATACCCCTAATAAAAATTTAAAGCATCCATCTTACACTGTTATTGAGATATGAAACGTGTTATTTTTGAAAAATTCTTATCCCCTCCACTTACGTACTCCCCCGCCCCCTTCAAAGATTTTACTTTGAGCAATCTCTATTTGTCAAGCTTTATATCCAAACCGAATTTTGTTTTTCTGGTGCCACTGGTTTGGGAGATATCGTTATGTTAAGTATTTCAACCCCCATCCCCGTACGTCACTACCCCCACCCAAAAGTTTTGTTTCAATCTACTCTCCTAGTATAACTACAGATATTTGTTAAGTTTTAATTGCTTGCTATTAACGGTTTAGGAGATATGGATTCTAGAATGTGTCGATCTCGACTTTTTTGCGTTTCGGACGCATTACTTTCCCCTCTACTCCCACACCCCTTCACCCATATCATCAATTCTTTTGCAAATTGGTCCACTATCAAAGCTTTATAGAAATTCCAAGTTTCAGTCTAACATTAGCGGTTGCTGAGATATAGAAACCAGAATTTTTCGTCTAAAACGCTTCCCCCACCTTCGCCCTCACACCCCACCCCTGAAAATAATGTCAATTCAAGGGGTCTACCCAGTCTATTCGTAGAAATTTTTTTAATTTAATAGTTTTACTGGTTTGAGAGCTACGAGCCTTCAAAGAATTTTGGGGCGGTCGACGTACGGCGGACAGACGGAGTGAAAATGTTTACTGCTTTTTTCGTGTCTACTAGTCATGAAATGTACAGAAAAAAATTTTGAGGGCAGCAAATTTTTTTTTTTTTTAAATCAATAACAATACTGTATTATAAATAATAAAGTAAAATCCCTAAAACACTAGTTCAAGAATATTAGCCGATCATAAGTACTTAACCTACGACTTTGAAATTTTGTATGTATTATTTTTTCAAGAGTTGGAGCTAACTGTATGATTATGAAGAAAGTCCTAATTGTGCTTCGAGGAGCTGCCATACAAATATGCTGTAAAAATGACTTCACTTAATTTACGAAACTCACTATAACGTTTAGCTATGATTTCAGAATTTTGTACAAATTAGTTTTGAGTGAAAATGAAGTTCGAGTTTACTACTCAGCGAAATCCTTTTACTCCTTCTGGTACCGTCCATACGAAAAATCTTAGACACGTGTTCAACAATATTTTTCGATAACTTTTGAACGCTTCAAACTACAAATTTGAAATTTTGTACACATTAATTTTTGAATGGTTCCAAGAAAAAGGATGAGTATATAAGAAATCGAGTGAGTTCTTGCTCCGCATCCCATATGAAACTCCTTCAAAAAGTTTTTTTTTCCAGCTCAAGATAATAATACTTTATTATTAAAATAAAAAAATCTGCCAACAGTCCGGGCGCAACTGTATTATTTTTCCGGCAGAAGTTCAGAACGCGTTCAATTCGGGGATGCGGTGTATGTTACTATGTGACTGAAAACCTAACAAAAAGTTCGGGAAGCGGTTAGAAAAGGGTGTAACATATGAATTAAATAATTGGGTCATATTCCGGGATGCGGTCTAGAGGTTGAAAAAACAAAACTTAAAAATAGATGATTATTAAACAAATCTGGGGAAGTAAAAAGATATTCGATATCTGATCAGACCTGAGAAACATGGTGGAATTCATGAAAAAGTATACAACCAGCTTACACCCTCTTAGGGGTCGAATTTCAAAAAATCTTGAAAACGCATTCTAGGTATTCACATGAAGAATCCGTAGAATAAAAATAAATTCAATATTTTGAAAGACCTAGTAGATATGACGAAAATCGTGAAAACATATGCATTTTATATTAACCGATATTTTTTTTTTGCCCCCAAAGTATTGCCAATCAAAGATGTTCGCACCGATTATCCGCTTTGTGCGTCGATGCAATATGGTCATCTCACGAAGTCGGTGTTTGTGACATCGCGATTTGGCATCGGTGAATACCTGCGGTTTGGTCTCTCGCAAATTATATCCGGATAAATTCCGTCGGTGACTAGTTAGTTTAGCACCTCACGAATAATTTTTGTCAGTTATAGGGATCACACTGTGATGGTGACGTATTTAGTTGTTGATTACACATGACTTAATAATCTCCATTTCTTGATATTCCTTCCCCTCTTTTGCAGTTCTAGCGCACACACTTTTGGATATCGCTATCGACATTATTGTTATTATTATTTTTCGAGAAAGAGTACCTGATTTGCTTTCCGGAGGCGCTAAGTGCTTTCAGGATCCTCAATATTTGTTTATTTGTTTTACATATACCTATTTATTTATTGAGTAAGATATATTTTTTTTCTTGTTGCAGTACATAATATATTTTTTTTCGGTTTATACACATAATTATAAGTCGGTTGGTTTCTATATTAATTGGTTATAATTACATATAGAATATTACTAAATTTTGATTTGCTTTGTAGTTTGCGTTGGTAAATAATTATGTCTGATTTCAATATTAACCATTTGGAACCGGATGAGTTTCAGATGGAGTGTCTTATCCGTCACATATGTGGGAATGCCCCATCTCAATATGATGAGTTAGAGTCTAGATTGAAGTTGGAGGAAGCTAGACCAGTTCTTCGACCATCCTCTAGGTTACCTAAAGAAATTTTGCAAGATTTACCACGAGAGTTGGAGGCTTGTCAAAAGGGTCTGGAGGAAATTTCTGTGGTATTAAAGAGTACTGGAGGTACTACGTCAAAGGAATTTTTTTGTTGTTATTCAACCCGTTTAGTACATTATGCGGGTAGATTAAGTAGGCTAGTAGGCTCGGCGTCTGAACCATTATTGTCTGTGGGTAGGGAGTGCTTGGCGAAATTAAATCAGTTAAGAATGTTAATTTCGGAAATGCCAAAAACGGAACAAGAGGAACTAGACACCTTTTACAGTAAGTTGGCAGAAATAGACTTTAGTACCACTTCTATCATTTGTTCTCCACGAAGGCATTCTGTGAGCCAAGCAGTAGTTGGAAACACAGCGAACAATATGGGTATGGATAATCTACCACAAGATAGGGGTTCAGGAAACAATGTCCGTCAACATTTTGAACCACAACCATGGCTGCACAGTAGTACTCACCGAGAGATACCTCCACCGGAGCCCACTTTTACTGTTGGTCAAGCTCCTTTTTCACAGCGGAAATGGTCCGTGCCGGTATCGAAATGGGGAATTATCTTCGAAGGATCTAATACGGGCCTAAATGTTAATCGTTTTCTTTTTAGAGTTGAAACGTTGGCTAAATCTAATGGAATATCTGAAATAGACCTTGTATCAGATGTTTATTTGTTGTTGCGTGGTCCAGCGACCGAATGGTACTGGACATTTCGTGAAGCTTCGCCGTAACAGATTTAGATGTGCGTCGATTAATCGATGCTCGGTATCAGAAGCAAAAGGAGACATTTTGCGATTTCGTGGATGCCATTGAGAAGCTCGCGCTGCAACTAACGACGCCCTTGTCAGATGACTACCTCCAACAAATCCTTTTCCGGAATATGCGACCAGGTTTGCAAGCACATTTGGCTGGACCGGAATTCCCAACAGTCCAGTGTCTTAAGAGGAAGTGTGTTGCCATCGAGAGTACTTGGCGTAGGATCGGGTATGATTCTGATGCCAATTGCACAAGTCGGCGACAAGTTAGTGAGATTGATGTGGATCTAGATGAGTTTAGGAACGAAGTTGCAGCTTTAACTTATAAGAATTTTTCCGGACGGGACAAAATGGTAATATGCTGGAATTGTAAGGATATAGGGCATGTTTTTTCTAATTGTCCCAAGTCAGTTAAAAACATTTTTTGCTTTGGGTGTGGTGCGACGAATGTATTGAAACGGAACTGTACAGTTTGCCAAAATCGATCTTCGGGAAACGGTTCGAGGAGTGCGATTCCGAGTGGGACGAGTCGTGCTCTAGTGCCGGGGAGTTCTACCAATTCAGTGGCTCAATCCAATCTGAATCCGAACTCAACAGTTCATCAAGCTCAATAGATTCTTCAGATTGTTCAGATTCTTCGACGAGTAGTTATCAAACTTTATACAAATCTCGTCGCAACAGAAGGCTATCACGTTCCACACGATATTGGCAACTTAGAAGGCGTTTAAAACAAATAAATCTAGAAGCAATATTTAATGTTACTGGGGATAATCGTCCGTATGCCCAAATATTTATTGGCGGTCGTTGTTTGGAGGGACTATTAGACAGTGGAGCTAGCTCTAGTATATTGGGGGCGAATGCTCTGCAACTAATTGATGAGCTTTCATTACCTCTGCATTCATTACGCACGCAAGTGTCCACAGCATGTGGAAAAAAATGTGAGGTTTTGGGATATATTCGTACGCTTGTGTCGTTTTCGGGTAAATCTAGAATGATGCATTTTCTTGTAGCGCCGTCTCTTAAAAATCCTATTTATCTTGGAATTGATTTTTGGGACACTTTTGGTTTGGCTCCATTAGAGGTAAATGATTTAGAATATTTTCCTTCACCCCTTACCAATCTTAATCATAAATTAACCGAAAAAGATCGTCATGAACTAAATCAGATCATAGAAGTTTTTCCATCGTTTAATCGGCTAGGATTAGGCAAGACTGCATTACTTGCACATCACATTGATGTCGGGTCAACTGTACCCATTAAACAGAGACATTACTCCGTGTCACCTGAAGTGCAGAAGCAACTATACGACGAGTTGGATCGAATGCTGGGTCTAGGTGTGATCGAGGAAAGCGCCAGTTCCTGGAGTTCTCCCGTAAAGCTGGTTTGTAAACCAGGAAAAGTACGATTATGCCTGGATGCTCGTCGTCTAAATGAAGTCACTGTTAAAGACGCCTATCCACTACCTTTAATTGATGGACTACTTTCACGCCTTCAATCCACAAAGTTTATTTCCAGCCTAGATTTGAAGGATGCCTTTTGGCAAATACCATTAGACGTCGCTTCACGAGACAAAACCGCATTTTCTGTGCCAGGGCGACCTTTATACCAATTTACGGTCATGCCTTTTGGCCAATGTAACGCGCCTCAGACTATGTGTCGATTGATGCATAAGGTCATCCCTCACCAATTGCATGACAAAGTATTTGTATATCTGGATGACCTTTTGGTAACTTCCAGTACTCTTGAGGAACACTTTGATCTTCTTCGAGAAGTGGCACGTCTTCTAAGGGTGGCCAAGTTAACAATAAATGTGGAAAAGAGTAAGTTCCTGCTTCGTGAGGTTAAATATCTCGGTTATGTGGTTGGCGATGGCATACTGAAGACCGATCCGGAGAAGCTATCGGCCATTACATCGTACCCTGTTCCCAAATCGGTAAGGGATGTGCGACGGTTTTTAGGCATGGCTGGCTGGTATCGCCAGTTCATACCAAATTTTGCCTCGGTAGCTGCGCCAATAACAGACTTACTAAAGAGGAATACGAAATTTGTTTGGTCGGAAATTGCTGAGGAAGCATTTGAACGTCTCAAAAGTTTGCTAACGTCAGCGCCAGTTTTGGTGAATCCCAACTTTGAGAAGCCATTTTTCATTCAATGCGACGCGAGCGCGACCGGCATTGGTAGCGTTTTGTTCCAGCGCTCTGATGAAGGTGCAGAAAATCCAATAGCGTTCATGTCCGCCAAACTCAATGCTGCTCAACGCAATTACAGCGTGACAGAATTAGAGTGCTTGGCAGCAGTGCAAAGCGTCAAAAGGTTCCGGGCATATATCGAGGGGTTAGAGTTCACCATCATTACTGACCATGCCAGTTTAAAATGGCTTATGTGCCAAAAAGATCTTTCCGGACGTTTAGCTAGGTGGAGCCTTAAACTTCAGGGATTCAATTTTAGTATTGAACATCGTAAGTGTTCTTTGAATGCTGTCCCGGATGCTTTGTCACGTGTGTATTGCTCCAAACTGGATACAATAAATCCTTTACCATCCATGCTAGATTCGAATTCGGAAGGGGTTTTAGGTGAAGTGTATCGGGAACGGATCAAGCATGTACAAGAAAATCCGAATCGTTTTAACAATTTAAAGATTGAGCATGGCAAAATATTTATAAATCAGCCCTCTACGTCTTCACAGTGTTCAGATATCCCGGCGTGGAAGTTATGGGTTCCAGCTTCTCTTACGGGTCAACTTATTGAGAGCACCCACTGCAGTCCTTTATCCTCTCATTGTGGTGTGGCGAAGACAGTAGAGTTATTACAGCGATACTATTATTGGCCGGGACTCCGACAAGATGTCGTCAAATATATCGCTGCTTGTATTCCGTGCAAACAATGCAAACCGCCGAATTTTAATATGAGACCACTAATGGGAAACCAAATTGAAGTAGATAGGCCTCTGCAGCGGTTATATGTAGATTTCCTGGGCCCGTACCCACGCTCGCGAAGTGGAAACCGATAAATCTTCGTAGTATTGGACCATTTCACCAAATGTGTATGGCTTAAACCGTTTCCAAAGGCAACAGTAGAAAATATCACCAAATATCTGGAGCAGGAGATATTTTTAACGTTTGGAGTTCCAGAGTATATCCATTCGGATAATGGGGTGCAATTCGTCTCAAAAACCTTTGAAAGTCTTATGAAGGCTTATGGAATTCAGCATACAAAATCACCCTATTATGCTCCTCAATCAAACGCTTCGGAAAGAGTCAATCGTTCCATTTTGGTTGGGATTCGAGCTTATTTGGGAGATGACCATAGGTATTGGGATGAACATTTGCATGAAATATCCGCAGCCTTAAGAAATGTCGTACACGGTTCCACAGGGTTTTCGCCTCACTACTTAATGTTCGGATCCCATTCTATAATGCATGGGTCCGATTACAAACTTTTACGTTCCTTGAGCGCGCTTAGTGAAAGGGAAATTCAGCTAAATCCTCATATAGAGCGTTTAGGTGTGGCTCAAGCTCAAGTTAAGGCTCGCCTAAAAGAGGCCTATAAGAGATCGTGACATACATATAACTTACGGAGTAGAGATAAGAATTTTGCTCCAGGACAGGTCGTATATGTAAGGAATTTTGTGCAAAGCAATGCGATAGAAAATTTTGCCGCTAAATTAGCACCAAAATTTGTCACAGCTATCGTGCGGAAAAAGATCGGCAATGTCTCCTACGAGCTGGAAGATGAAAAGGGAAACAAGATGGGAATTTATCACGGAAAGGACATCAAGCCGTAGATTATTATCAAGGAAAATTAGCATCTGTACAATATCTCTTGGTGTTGTTCTTGCCCGGCTGAGAACATGAGACTCTTCTCCTGGGTCTGGGTCGTCCCCACGATTGTGACAAAAACCATTATTTTATAAAATATTTTAGATTAGATTTCTTGCAAAACCAACTTAAGTTATAATTACGTGTTCTAGTTTTAGTTTTTTCCATGATCCTCTTCTCTCCAGTTCTTCCTATGATTTTTTGTTGGAGTATATCAATGAGAATTACCTTTCTGCACCGGAATTATTTTTTTTGATACTATGTATATTACCTTTATTTATATTAAAAAATTGTAAAACTATAATCACATCACCGCTGTAAATTAATACTAATAATAATCATCACCCAAACAACGAGAACGACATCTTATGGCAAAATTTGTGCCTAGGGAAAATTCAACGAACAAAGAGAAGATAGCCCAAAAAGGAAAAATTTCGCGCCAAAAATCGAGCTACGAAAAAACCGTTTTTTCTCTGGCGGTGGAAAAAAACGAGAAGAAAAAAAAGGAGAAGGCTGGTGAACTTGGAGTAGGTCGGTTGGAGACCTCGTTTTGTGTGATCGAAACCCCCCCCCCCCGGAAGAAAATCATTTAAGTAAAGTTCAGAGTATTAGGGGAGGACGAGTGTGAACCATAAAAAAAGTGAAATTTAACATCAGAAAAAAAACTAATTATAAGTGGCCACTAACTAGTTCGAAAAAGGAAAAAACCCTTTAAAGTGAATAAAATCTATTCTAATACACCAGTGACTTGTGACAGAGAGAAAATTTCCGAAAGAATCAACTTATTTTTTTTTAATAAAAATCCCCATAAGTGCACCCCCACGTAACACGTAACGTAAAAGCATAATTAACCACAATAAACAATATACGAAAAAATTCTTCGTCGAACGCAGACAGTCGCAGGACATATGGGCCCCATCAGGTACCTAGCTTAAGCATAACATATGTAAAACATTATAATGATCGCAAACTTAATATTTAAAATTTAAATTTCATTTAATATCAATATCAATTAATAATTCTTTTAAAACAAAGTCAACTTGGTTTTCTTTTGTTGTGTAAAAGTCGGTTGTTCAATTTCAGAGCAGAACGGTAGTGTAGAATTCTGTTAGTGTTTCCTTTTATTGATTTCCTTCTAGAGAATTTTGTTTAGCCACATCTAAGAAAGATGACGGGAGAGTAGGGTCCCCATTTGAGGATCTTGGAAGATTGACGCTGTACGGTAAGTAAATCAGGTCTCTTGAAGCGTAGATGTAAGAAGTGTCCGTATGGAAGGGTCATTGCTCCAGAGGTACCGGTGTGTCGAATACCGTGATAGCGGCAGAGTGAATACGCACGGTCCCTAGTTACCGCTGGAGCGCTGGAACTGCAATCGAGTCAAGCAACTCCAATCCATTTTTTTCCCTCTCCTTATCTTAGTATAATATACAGCACATCAAGGATGGTGTCTCTTCTGAGTTGAGTTTTTGTCTTCCCGCCCCCAAGCTCCTGAGAAGCCGGCAAATCGTGCTGTAGGACTCAGAAGAGCCCATTAATTCTGGCAAGAAAATACAGGCGCATATTGTCGTCTAAGGAATTTTTTTTACAGTATTCATATGAAGAATTCGTAGAATAAAAATTAATTCAATATTTTGAAAGACCTAGTAGATATGACGAAAATCGTGAAAATATATGCATTTTATATTACCTGATATTTTTTTTTGCCCCCCCCCCTCCTTCTGAAAGCCAATGAATATTCAAATTTTTTTTTATCAGAATTACTTTTCTAGTTAATTTACATATACATACCGAGTTTCAACTTCGTAGCATAAGTCGTTCTAAAGTTAGGTAAAACACCCCCCACCACCGTACCATAATACCCCTAATAAAAATTTAAAGCATCCATCGTACACTGTTATTGAGATATGAAACGTGTTATTTTTGAAAAATTCTTATCCCCTCCACTTACGTACTCCCCCGCCCCCTTCAAAGATTTTACTTTGAGCAATCTCTATTTGTCAAGCTTTATATCCAAACCGAATTTTGTTTTTCTGGTGCCACTGGTTTGGGAGATATCGTTATGTTAAGTATTTCAACCCCCACCCCCGTACGTCACTACCCCCACCCAAAAGTTTTGTTTCAATCTACTCTCCTAGTATAACTACAGATATTTGTTAAGTTTTAATTGCTTGCTATTAACGGTTTAGGAGATATGGATTTTAGAATGTGTCGATCTCGACTTTTTTGCGTTTCGGACGCATTACTTTCCCCTCTACTCCCACACCCCTTCACCCATATCATCAATTCTTTTGCAAATTGGTCCACTATCAAAGCTTTATAGAAATTCCAAGTTTCAGTCTAACATTAGCGGTTGCTGAGATATAGAAACCAGAATTTTTCGTCTAAAACGCTTCCCCCACCTTCGCCCTCACACCCCACCCCTGAAAATAATGTCAATTCAAGGGGTCTACCCAGTCTATTCGTAGAAATTTTTTTAATTTAATAGTTCTACTGGTTTGAGAGCTACGAGCCTTCAAAGAATTTTGGGGCGGTCGACGTACGGCGGACAGACGGAGTGAAAATGTTTACTGCTTTTTTCGTGTCTACTAGTCATGAAATGTACAGAAAAAAATTTTGAGGGCAGCAAATTTTTTTTTTTTTTAAATCAATAACAATACTGTATTATAAATAATAAAGTAAAATCCCTAAAACACTAGTTCAAGAATATTAGCCGATCATAAGTACTTAACCTACGACTTTGAAATTTTGTATGTATTATTTTTTCAAGAGTTGGAGCTAACTGTATGATTATGAAGAAAGTCCTAATTGTGCTTCGAGGAGCTGCCATACAAATATGCTGTAAAAATGACTTCACTTAATTTACGAAACTCACTATAACGTTTAGCTATGATTTCAGAATTTTGTACAAATTAGTTTTGAGTGAAAATGAAGTTCGAGTTTACTACTCAGCGAAATCCTTTTACTCCTTCTAGTACCGTCCATACGAAAAATCTTAGACACGTGTTCAACAATATTTTTCGATAACTTTTGAACGCTTCAAACTACAAATTTGAAATTTTGTACACATTAATTTTTGAATGGTTCCAAGAAAAAGGATGAGTATATAAGAAATCGAGTGAGTTCTTGCTCCGCATCCCATATGAAACTCCTTCAAAAAGTTTTTTTTTCCAGCTCAAGATAATAATACTTTATTATTAAAATAAAAAAATCTGCCAACAGTCCGGGCGCAACTGTATTATTTTTCCGGCAGAAGTTCAGAACGCGTTCAATTCGGGGATGCGGTGTATGTTACTATGTGACTGAAAACCTAACAAAAAGTCCGGGAAGCGGTTCGAAAAGGGTGTAACATATGAATTAAATAATTGGGTCATATTCCGGGATGCGGTCTAGAGGTTGAAAAAACAAAACTTAAAAATAGATGATTATTAAACAAATCTGGGGAAGTAAAAAGATATTCGATATCTGATCAGACCTGAGAAACATGGTGGAATTCATGAAAAAGTATACAACCAGCTTACACCCTCTTAGGGGTCGAATTTCAAAAAATCTTGAAAACGCATTCTAGGTATTCACATGAAGAATCCGTAGAATAAAAATGAATTCAATATTTCGAAAGACCTAGTAGATATGACGAAAATCGTGAAAACATATGCATTTTATATTAACCGATATTTTTTTTTTGCCCCCCCTTCTGAACGCCAATGAATATTTGAATTTTTTTTATCAGAATTACTTTTCTTGTTAATTTACATATACGTACCGAGTTCAACTTCCTAGCATAAGCCGTTCTGAAGTTAGGGAAAACACCCCCCACCACCGTACCATACTACCCCTAAAAAAAATGTATTTTTCCACCATGCCACTTCTATAGCTTTATCTAAATACCAAGTTTCAGCTTCCTATCATTATAGATTCTTAAGATATAAGCATCGGAACTTTTTCTTTTTCACCCTTCCCCACCCTCACCCTCGACACCCACACCCCCAAACTTTTTTCCCTACTAGGGTTCTATTAGGCCTACTTCTGGTAAAAATTTGAAACATCCATCTTACATTGTTATTGAGATATGAATCGTGTTATTTTTGAAAAATTCTAGTCCCTCCCACTTCCGTGTTCCTCCACCCCCTTCAGATATTTTACTTTGAGTAATCTTTATTTATCAAGCCTTATACCCAAACCGAATTTTGTTTTTCTGGTGCAATTGGTTTGTGAGATATCGTAATCTTAAGTATTTCAGCCCCCACCCCCGTACGCCACTACCCCTACCCAAAAATTTTGTTTCAATCTACTCTCCTAGTATAACTACAGATATTTGTCAAGTTTAAATTGCTTGCTATTAATGGCTTAGGAGATATGGATTTTAGAATTTGTCGATCTCGGCATTTTTGCGTTTCGGACGCATTATTTCCCCCTCCACTACCACACCCCTTCACCATATCTGTTTTTTTATTGCAAATGGGTCCATTATCAAAGCTCTATAGAAATTCTAAGTTTCAGCCTCCTAACACAAGCGGCTCCTGAGATCTAGAAACCTAAATTTTTCGTCTAAAACGCTTATCCCTCCTTCCCCCTTACACCTCCTCCCCTGAAAATAATGTCAATTCAAGGGGTCTACCAAGTCTATTCTTAGAAAAAAATTTAATTTAATAGCTTCACTGGTTTGAGAGCTACGAGCCTTCAAAGATTTTGGGGCGGTCGACGTACGGCGTACGGCGTAAGGCGTACGGGGTACGGCGTACAGACGGAGTGAAAAATTTTTATTGCTTTTTTCGAGTCTACTAGTCATGAAACGTAGAAAAAAAAATTTTGAGGGCAGCAAATTTTTTTTTTTTAAAAATCGATAGCAATACTGTATTATAAATAATACAGTAAAAGTAATAATAATAAACAGTTAATATTGTTTTTTGGTTTTGAGTAGCAATTTAATGATACTCCTTAATGAAAGACATACAACATGCACACACGTAATACTTCTTCATCCCCAACTTCAATATCCATCGGAGTTCTGTTTCATCTAGAGTATTATACGATTGTCTTGCAGCCGATCGTGACTGCAGGTTGTTTTTCATGTTACATTCGCTGAGAGAAAAGAGATTACGGCGCTCCCACTCTATTTCGAATCCTGTAGCACACGAGACACGATTCGAAAGGCAAGTATAGCGAGATGTGTGTGTGTGTCTATTCGTCTGCTAAAAATGAAAGGTGATTCTTAGCTTTTAAGCCTCAGTTACAATGGTTCCGATCCGATCCGGAAAATGGAGAGTGTTGAGTTTCCCCATCCGACACACATTTAAAGGGAAATTCGGAAAGCCTAGTCACAATCATTCCGGTACTTAGCCGAGACACATAACGGATGGGTAAAGTTGACCAACTTTCAACTTCTATCCGTTCCGACGCTAAGAGGTGAATTATTGAATTTCACCACCTGCTTCGCCACACTAAAAATCAAAATTACACCTCGATAGTGTCATTTTGATGCATGTCGGAACGGAATCATTGTGACTGGAAATTTTTCCCATCCGACGTTGCCGGATCGGATCGGAACCATTGTAACTGAGGCTTTATTCTTTCTATGTTGCGGCTACTAATGTTTTTCACTTTATTATTTTAATAAAACAGTACATGTATTGTTATCAATTTTTTTAAAAAAAATTTGCTACCCTGAAATTTTTTTTTTACACGTTTCATGACTAATTGATACGAAAAATCTGCCAACAGTCTGGGCGCAACTTTGCTATTTTTCGGTAGAAGTTCGGAATGCGTTCAATTCTGAGATACGGTGTATTTGACTATGTGAGTGAAAACCGAACAAAAAGTTCGGCAAGCGGTTAGAATACGGCTGCGCTTGAATACTTACGACGCTGCCACAAATGAAATATGGACTAAATAATTGGGTCATATTCCGGGATGCGGTCTAGGGGTTAGAAAAGGATAAAACTTGAAAATAAACAAGTCCGTGGAAGTGAAAATATATTCGATATCTGATCAGTTCTTTGAGATTGGTAAAATTCATGAAAAAGTATACATTAATGCAACTTTGCACCACCTTAGGGGTTAAATTTGTAAAAATCTTGGAAATACTTTCTAGGTATGTATTTATATGAAGAATCCATAGAATAAAAACGAGTTCAATATTTGGGAAGACCTAGCAGATATGAAGAAAATCGTGAAAATATATGCGTTCCATTTTTCTGACCATTTTTAACGCCGTCCCTTATGAGCACTAATGGATATTCGATTTTTCCTTTCATTAGAATTTCTTCTCCAGTTGATTTGCCTATACACACAGTAGAGTTACCGATTTAAAAAAAAACACTAAAATTTTTTTAAACACGTTTCATGACTAGTAGATACGAGACATTACGTACGCCGTACGTCTGCCAGTGTACGCAAAATGGGTTGAAGGCTCAAAAAAGACGAGACCGATACATTCTAAAATCCATATCTCCTAAACAGTTAATGCCACAAAATTGAAACTTACTGAGTGTGTGTAGGTACACTAGAAGAATATGCAGATCGGAATGAAATTTTTTAGTTGGGTAGTAACGTACGGGGGTGGGGGTGAAAACTTTTTCGATACGATATTTTACGAACCAATTGCAATAGAAAAAGAATATTTGGTTTCTAATAAAGGTTGATAAATGGAGTCTACCGAAAGCAAAATTTTTTTAAGGGGGCGGTGAAGCATGAAAGTGGAGGAGATAAGAATTTTTCTAAAAATCTCCAAGAACGATATAAAGCTGGTACTTGGATAGAGCTATAGTAGTGGCATGATGGAAAAATATATTTTTTTACAGGAGTAGGTATTATACGGGAGTGGGGGTGTTTTTCCTGAGTATAGAATGGCTTGTGCTAGAAAGTTGAAACTCGTTGTGTATATGCAATTAACTAGAGAATTCTGATTAAAAACATTTGAATATCCATTGGCGTTCGGAAGTTGAACCCTTACGAAAAATGGTCAGTTAAAACTGTATGCATATATTTTCACGATTTTCGTCATATCTACTAGGTCTTCCAAAATATTGAATTCACTATTATTCTAGGGATTCTTCATAAAAAAACCTAGAAAGTATTTCAAGTGTTTTTGAAATTCGACCACTAAGGGAGTGTTGTAAAGTTATTATATACTTTTACATGAATTCTTTCATATCTCTCAGGTCTGATCAGATATCGAATATCTTTTTGTAATTCATATGTTACCCCCTATTTTAAACCCTTCCCGAACTTTTTGTTAGGTTTTCAGTCACATAGTAACCTACGCCGCATCTCAGAATTGAGCGCGTTCCGAACTTCAGCAGGAAAAATAATACAGTTGCACCTAGACTGTTGGCATATTTTTATACTCTAGATGAAATCATATAGAGTATTATAAGTTTGATCCAGCCGAAAAATATGTAACGCATAGAACCAAGCCACGGACGAAAAAAAGTTGTATATTATTTTTTGTTTATTTGTGGCCAAAAACCTTAAATCCGCTTGACGTCCGTCCGTCCGTCCGTCTGTCTGTCCGTGAACACGATAACTCAAGAACGCCTTCACCTAGGATCTTGAAATTTTGAATCTGAGTGTTTGGTTGAATTTGTAAGGCTAAGTTCGTTAACGGGCAAAATCGGCCCACTCCTACGGGTAGCTGCCATACGAAATGTCCTTAAAACACGTGTTCAAGAATATTGGCCGATAACTTCATAAGGGTTTAAGCTACGACTTGGAAAATTTGTGTATGTTAATTTTCCAATATTTGGAGCTAAATATATGATTATGAAGAAAATCCTATTAGTCCTTCGAGTTGCTGCCGTACAAAAACCCTGCTAAAATATCTTCATTCAATTCACAAAACTCACCATAACTCAAGTAATCGTTTAGCTATGAATTCAGAATCATGTATAAATTAGTTTTGAGTGAATACAAAGTTCGAGTTTACTAATCAGCGAAATCGTTTTACTCCTTCTGGTACCTTTCATATAAAATGTCCTCAAAACAGGTGTTTAAGACTATTGATCAATAACTTGAAATATAGTATACGTTGGTTTTCCAATAGTTGGAGCAAATTCTATGATTATGATAAAAGTCCTTTTAGCCTTTCATGTAGCCGCTATACAAATATGCTACCAAAATGTCTTCACATAATTTACGAAACTCACTATAACTCTAGTTATCTTTTAGATACGAATTCGAAATTGTGCACAAATTAGTTTTGAGTAAAAACAAAGTTTGAGTTTACTAGGCAGATAAATCCTTTTGCTCCTTCTGGTACCTGCCATATAATATGTCCTTAAAACATGTGTTCAAGAATATTGGCCGATAGCTTCAGACAGGCTTAAGCTATGGTTTTAAAATTTTGTATGTGCTAATTTTGTAATAGTTGAAGCTAAATGTATGATTATGAAGAAAATCCTTTTAGTCCTTCGAGTGGCTGCCATGCAAATATCTTGTAAGAATATCTTCATTTATTTCACGAAACTCACTTTAACTCAAGAAATCGTTTAGCCACGAAGTTTAAATTTTGTGCAAATAAGATTTAAGCAAAAAGAAAGCTAGACTGCGTTTGTCAGTGAAATTTCTTGACTCCTTCGAGTAGCTTCCATACAAAAAAAAACTTGAAAAGACAGTGTTCTAGAAAATTTGTCGATGGCTTCACAGCCATTTTAGCTGTTTGTCTAAAATTTTGTATACGTTTGTTTTCCAATAGTTGAAGTTAAATGTATATCTTAAAAAAAATCCTATTAGTCCTTCGCGTAACAGCTGTACAAATATCCTTTCAAAATGTCTTCACTTAATCTATGGAACTCAAGTAATCGTTTGGCTGTAAATTTAGAATTTTGTACAAATTAGTTTTGAGTGAAAACGGGTTAGCGAAACCCTTTCACTCCTTCTGGTACCTTCCATACAAAAAATCCTTAAGATACGTATTCAACAATATTTTCCCATAACTTTTGAACGCGTCAAACTACGAATTTGAAATTTTGTACACACTAATTTGTGGATGGTTCCAAGAAAAGGGATATATATATAAAAAAATCGAGTGAGTCCTTCCTGCACCTCACATGTGAATGTCCTTCAAAAATGACATTTTATTCCCGATGGGACACCCAGTTCAAAAAATGATTTTAAACATTGATGATATTGTTTTTAAGTTTCAAGTAGCAACTGAATGGAGGTCCTTAATAAAGGACATACAACATGTACATACGTAATTCTACTTTAGCCCCAACTGCAACATAAATTGGAGTTCAGTATCATCTAGAGTATTATACGATTGGCTTGCAGCCGATCGTGACTGCAGTATGTTTTTAGTTGCGATCGAGCCCCGTCCTATCGTGTTTTGTGTACTTTTTGAGGTATTTGATAGATTTATCTTCCGCAATGACAAAAAGGACAACAAATATATCAAAAAAATATATATGATAACAATTTTTTGGGAAGATTTTTAAATTGTAAGAAGTTATAATTGCTATATGTAGTCTGGGTGGCTTAGTGGCTAGAGCACTTGCCTTCGGTGCACCTGGTACCAGGGATTGGAACACGGACTACCAGCACTCAGCTACCACTCTGCTGTAAATGAGTACCTGAGTTAAAAAATCGGGGTAATAATCACGGACGACCGTGTAGCTGACCACCTCATCCCCTTGTGTTCCGTTGGCCTCGTTATGAAGTAACTCTATTATTACTACAAGGCCTAGGCCCGATTTGGACTGTTGCGCAATTGATTATTATTATAATTGCTACATCATAATTTAATTTACATAGGAACAGAAATAGAAAAATCTAAGAGAGAAACTCTATTTCATTAGAACGAAATAATGTATTGATAAACTTTTTTTATAACAATTCTTAATAATTACAGTATATTTGTTTGTAAGTACCTATATACAAACATGTGTATGTATGTATCTCAGTTTGGGTCACCAAAAATCGCTAAAAGTTATGAAATTTCTGACTTCACTATTCCCCATTTTTTGTTTTCTCGACGACATAGAGGAAAAAAATATGTGAAATTTGCTGATATTCGCAATATACGAGAAAAAAGATTTATTTGGGCTATGGAGAAAACTGCTCTAAACTCGATATGGATAAATAAATACAAATACGATTCCAAGAGTCCCAAGTTGATTTTACTCTATTATTAATTCAAGGGTAATAAACAAAATCGTTAGACACAATTTTTTCGAAATTTTTAACATGCTATAATTAACAAAAAAAGTGAGGTAAAGACAAAAAATTGAATTTAAATTTTATATTTTTCATTAATTCTTCATGAACCTACATAATTTTTTAAAGGAATCGGCACAGGCTACAAATTTCGTAATTTTTGGCAATCTGACGATATATGACTCAATAACTCCAAATAAATTTTTTTTTCACAATAATCTATAAAAACATGAATGGAGACATGTCTCGCGCTTACATGAAATTACATAGTACTATGTAAGGTGAATGTCCAAAGCTCGGGTGTAGTCCAGTGGTAGCGTACTAGGCTTGTAAACGCGATGTCGTGTAGTAGTTGATTTAATAGCTTCACTGGTTTGAGAGCTACGAGCCTTCAAAGATTTTGGGGCGGTCGACGTACGGCGTACGGGGTACGGCGTACAGACGGAGTGAAAATTTTTATTGCTTTTTTCGAGTCTACTAGTCATGAAACGTGGAAAAAAAATTTTGAGGGCAGCAAATTTTTTTTTTTAAAAATCGATAACAATACTGTATTATAAATAATACAGTAAAAGTAATAATAATAAACAGTTAATATTGTTTTTTGGTTTTGAGTAGCAATTTAATGATACTCCTTAATGAAGGACATACAACATGCACACACGTAATACTTCTTCATCCCCAACTTCAATATCCATCGGAGTTCTGTTTCATCTAGAGTATTATACGATTGTCTTGCAGCCGATTGTGACTGCAGGTTGTTTTTCATGTTACATTCGCTGAGAGAAAAGAGATTACGGCGCTCCCACTCTATTTCGAATCCTGTAGCACACGAGACACGATTCGAAAGGCAAGTATAGCGAGATGTGTGTGTGTGTCTATTCGTCTGCTGAAAATGAAAGGTGATTCTTAGCTTTTATTCTTTCTATGTTGCGGCTACTAATGTTTTTCACTTTATTATTTTAATAAAACAGTACATGTATTGTTATCAATTTTTTTTAAAAAAAATTTGCTACCCTGAAATTTTTTTTTTACACGTTTCATGACTAATTGATACGAAAAATCTGCCAACAGTCTGGGCGCAACTTTGTTATTTTTCGGTAGAAGTTCGGAATGCGTTCAATTCTGAGATACGGTGTAGGTGACTATGTGAGTGAAAACCGAACAAAAAGTTCGGCAAGCGGTTAGAATACGGTTGCGCTAGAATACTTACGACGCTGCCACAAATGAAATATGGACTACATAATTGGGTCATATTCCGGGATGCGGTCTAGGGGTTAGAAAAGGATAAAACTTGAAAATAAACAAGTCCGTGGAAGTGAAAAGATATTCGATATCTGATCAGTTCTTTGAGATTGGTAAAATTCATGAAAAAGTATACATTAATGCAACATTGCACCACCTTAGAGGTTAAATTTGTAAAAATCTTGGAAATACTTTCTAGGTATGTATTTATATGAAGAATCCATAGAATAAAAACGAGTTCAATATTTGGGAAGACCTAGCAGATATGAAGAAAATCGTGAAAATATATGCGTTCCATTTTTCTGACCATTTTTAACGCCGTCCCTTATGAGCACCAATGGATATTCGATTTTTCCTTTCATTAGAATTTCTTCTCTAGTTGATTTGCCTATACACACAGTAGAGTTACCGATTTAAAAAAAACACTAAAATTTTTTTAAACACGTTTCATGACTAGTAGATACGAGACATTACGTACGCCGTACGTCTGCCAGTGTACGCAAAATGGGTTGAAGGCTCAAAAAAGACGAGACCGATACATTCTAAGATCCATATCTCCTAAACAGTTAATGCCACAAAATTGAAACTTACT
The DNA here is from genome assembly GCA_949128065.1 of Beris chalybata. Lineage (NCBI taxonomy): Eukaryota > Metazoa > Arthropoda > Insecta > Diptera > Stratiomyidae > Beris > Beris chalybata. The sequence goes on along the minus strand of OX421894.1, from coordinate 72,881,398 downwards.
GAGTGTGTGTAGGTACACTAGAAGAATATGCAGATCGGAATGAAATTTTTGAGTTGGGTAGTAACGTACGGGGGTGGGGGTGAAAACTTTTTCGATACGATATCTCACGAACCAATTGCAATAGAAAAAGAATATTTGGTTTCTAATAAAGGTTGATAAATGGAGTCTACCGAAAGCAAAATTTTTTTAAGGGGGCGGTGAAGCATGAAAGTGGAGGAGATAAGAATTTTTCTAAAAATCTCCAAGAACGATATAAAGCTGGTACTTGGATAGAGCTATAGTAGTGGCATGATGGAAAAATATATTTTTTTACAGGAGTAGGTATTATACGGGAGTGGGGGTGTTTTTCCTGAGTATAGAATGGCTTGTGCTAGAAAGTTGAAACTCGTTGTGTATATGCAATTAACTAGAGAATTCTGATTAAAAACATTTGAATATCCATTGGCGTTCGGAAGTTGAACCCTTACGAAAAATGGTCAGTTAAAACTGTATGCATATATTTTCACGATTTTCGTCATATCTACTAGGTCTTCCAAAATATTGAATTCACTATTATTCTAGGGATTCTTCATAAAAAAACCTAGAAAGTATTTCAAGTGTTTTTGAAATTCGACCACTAAGGGAGTGTTGTAAAGTTATTATATACTTTTACATGAATTCTTTCATATCTCTCAGGTCTGATCAGATATCGAATATCTTTTTGTAATTCATATGTTACCCCCTATTCTAAACCCTTCCCGAACTTTTTGTTAGGTTTTCAGTCACATAGTAACCTACGCCGCATCTCAGAATTGAGCGCGTTCCGAACTTCAGCAGGAAAAATAATACAGTTGCACCTAGACTGTTGGCATATTTTTATACTCTAGATGAAATCATATAGAGTATTATAAGTTTGATCCAGCCGAAAAATATGTAACGCATAGAACCAAGCCACGGACGAAAAAAAGTTGTATATTATTTTTTGTTTATTTGTGGCCAAAAACCTTAAATCCGCTTGACGTCCGTCCGTCCGTCCGTCTGTCTGTCCGTGAACACGATAACTCAAGAACGCCTTCACCTAGGATCTTGAAATTTTGAATCTGAGTGTTTGGTTGAATTTGTAAGGCTAAGTTCGTTAACGGGCAAAATCGGCCCACTCCTACGGGTAGCTGCCATACGAAATGTCCTTAAAACACGTGTTCAAGAATATTGGCCGATAACTTCATAAGGGTTTAAGCTACGACTTGGAAAATTTGTGTATGTTAATTTTCCAATATTTGGAGCTAAATATATGATTATGAAGAAAATCCTATTAGTCCTTCGAGTTGCTGCCGTACAAAAACCCTGCTAAAATATCTTCATTCAATTCACAAAACTCACCATAACTCAAGTAATCGTTTAGCTATGAATTCAGAATCATGTATAAATTAGTTTTGAGTGAATACAAAGTTCGAGTTTACTAATCAGCGAAATCGTTTTACTCCTTCTGGTACCTTTCATATAAAATGTCCTCAAAACAGGTGTTTAAGACTATTGATCAATAACTTGAAATATAGTATACGTTGGTTTTCCAATAGTTGGAGCAAATTCTATGATTATGATAAAAGTCCTTTTAGCCTTTCATGTAGCCGCTATACAAATATGCTACCAAAATGTCTTCACATAATTTACGAAACTCACTATAACTCTAGTTATCTTTTAGATACGAATTCGAAATTGTGCACAAATTAGTTTTGAGTAAAAACAAAGTTTGAGTTTACTAGGCAGATAAATCCTTTTGCTCCTTCTGGTACCTGCCATATAATATGTCCTTAAAACATGTGTTCAAGAATATTGGCCGATAGCTTCAGACAGGCTTAAGCTATGGTTTTAAAATTTTGTATGTGCTAATTTTGTAATAGTTGAAGCTAAATGTATGATTATGAAGAAAATCCTTTTAGTCCTTCGAGTGGCTGCCATGCAAATATCTTGTAAGAATATCTTCATTTATTTCACGAAACTCACTTTAACTCAAGAAATCGTTTAGCCACGAAGTTTAAATTTTGTGCAAATAAGATTTAAGCAAAAAGAAAGCTAGACTGCGTTTGTCAGTGAAATTTCTTGACTCCTTCGAGTAGCTTCCATACAAAAAAAAACTTGAAAAGACAGTGTTCTAGAAAATTTGTCGATGGCTTCACAGCCATTTTAGCTGTTTGTCTAAAATTTTGTATACGTTTGTTTTCCAATAGTTGAAGTTAAATGTATATCTTAAAAAAAATCCTATTAGTCCTTCGCGTAACAGCTGTACAAATATCCTTTCAAAATGTCTTCACTTAATCTATGGAACTCAAGTAATCGTTTGGCTGTAAATTTAGAATTTTGTACAAATTAGTTTTGAGTGAAAACGGGTTAGCGAAACCCTTTCACTCCTTCTGGTACCTTCCATACAAAAAATCCTTAAGATACGTATTCAACAATATTTTCCCATAACTTTTGAACGCGTCAAACTACGAATTTGAAATTTTGTACACACTAATTTGTGGATGGTTCCAAGAAAAGGGATATATATATAAAAAAATCGAGTGAGTCCTTCCTGCACCTCACATGTGAATGTCCTTCAAAAATGACATTTTATTCCCGATGGGACACCCAGTTCAAAAAATGATTTTAAACATTGATGATATTGTTTTTAAGTTTCAAGTAGCAACTGAATGGAGGTCCTTAATAAAGGACATACAACATGTACATACGTAATTCTACTTTAGCCCCAACTACAACATAAATTGGAGTTCAGTATCATCTAGAGTATTATACGATTGGCTTGCAGCCGATCGTGACTGCAGTATGTTTTTAGTTGCGATCGAGCCCCGTCCTATCGTGTTTTGTGTACTTTTTGAGGTATTTGATAGATTTATCTTCCGCAATGACAAAAAGGACAACAAATATATCAAAAAAATATATATGATAACAATTTTTTGGGAAGATTTTTAAATTGTAAGAAGTTATAATTGCTATATGTAGTCTGGGTGGCTTAGTGGATAGAGCACTTGCCTTCGGTGCACCTGGTACCAGGGATTGGAACACGGACTACCAGCACTCAGCTACCACTCTGCTGTAAATGAGTACCTGAGTTAAAAAATCGGGGTAATAATCACGGACGACCGTGTAGCTGACCACCTCATCCCCTTGTGTTCCGTTGGCCTCGTTATGAAGTAACTCTATTATTACTACAAGGCCTAGGCCCGATTTGGACTGTTGCGCAATTGATTATTATTATAATTGCTACATCATAATTTAATTTACATAGGAACAGAAATAGAAAAATCTAAGAGAGAAACTCTATTTCATTAGAACGAAATAATGTATTGATAAACTTTTTTTATAACAATTCTTAATAATTACAGTATATTTGTTTGTAAGTACCTATATACAAACATGTGTATGTATGTATCTCAGTTTGGGTCACCAAAAATCGCTAAAAGTTATGAAATTTCTGACTTCACTATTCCCCATTTTTTGTTTTCTCGACGACATAGAGGAAAAAAATATGTGAAATTTGCTGATATTCGCAATAGACGAGAAAAAAGATTTATTTGGGCTATGGAGAAAACTGCTCTAAACTCGATATGGATAAATAAATACAAATACGATTCCAAGAGTCCCAAGTTGATTTTACTCTATTATTAATTCAAGGGTAATAAACAAAATCGTTAGACACAATTTTTTCGAAATTTTTAACATACTATAATTAACAAAAAAAGTGAGGTAGAGACAAAAAATTGAATTTAAATTTTATATTTTTCATTAATTCTTCATGAACCTACATAATTTTTTAAAGGAATCGGCACAGGCTACAAATTTCGTAATTTTTGGCAATCTGACGATATATGACTCAATAACTCCAAATAAATTTTTTTTTCACAATAGTCTATAAAAACATGAATGGAGACATGTCTCGCGCTTACATGAAATTACATAGTACTATGTAAGGTGAATGTCCAAAGCTCGGGTGTAGTCCAGTGGTAGCGTACTAGGCTTGTAAACGCGATGTCGTGGGTTCAATTCTCACTCTACGCATAAATTATTTCTAAGAATTTTTCAGTTGCTATTGGCTTTGAAACTATTAATATAAATAGTGAACAGTGCGGAATGTTTAATAGGATCACTACTAAAAGATTTAACACTGAGTTCTGTTTACATTCTTATCAGATTCACTAACACCATCAGAGATACCAGACAGTAGTTGATTTGTTATAGGCAACATTGCTGTTCTGGTAGACCACATCATAGCCTAACAGCACTCAAAAATTATTAACACAAACTAGTACACTGCCATACCCGGCCCGATTTCTGGCCTCCCATCCTTAAACTGACTGGATTGTACACTACAGTGTATTAAAGGCTAACCACCTAAGTCCAGTTCAGAATCCTTAAAAAAAAAAATCCGATGGATTTTTCCACAGAAAATTAAAAAACCTGAGACGTCCGGTGAATAAATTTTCTTACGAAATTTCGACCAAATTATACGCCTTGCTCCTTTTCATTCATACTTTCGCTATTTTTCTACATTCCTTTTCTCAACAACATTCATCTCACACACACATAAAAAGCTCTGTACACACTCATTTCCCTTGTGCCTTGATACCGTTGAATCGTTGTACATCGTGCGTAATCGTTCAATCTCGAAGAAAAATCAAAGCAAACTAGGTGAAATTTTCGATTTTGGTTTGGGGGAACGAAAACAAAAAAAATCATGACACAAACTAGGAAAAACATGACAATCAGACGAAATATTACAGTAGGAGACTTCAACCTTAAAACGTAGACAACTTTGTATATCTCGGGGCAAATATATCGAAGAATGGAATCGAACCCATCGAAATTCAAAGAAGAATAGTGATGGCAAATAAGACGTTTTATTCGGTACTTCCAATAATTAACAACAAAAATGTGCACAGAAAATAAAGCTTCAACTATACAAAACAATAAAAAGACCTGTGCAACGCTATGGCAGCGAAACGTCGACATTGACTCAGGCGTCCAAAAAATTAGTTAATGCCTTTGAAAGAAAAAAACCGAAGAGTCCTCAGACCTGTGAGGGAAGAATCGATCTGGAGAATACGATACAATAGGAAACTGTATCCCATCTTCTATAATACAGAAGTATCGATCTTCATCAAATTCATGATTGATATAACAATTCTATGTTTAGAGCAACGAAACAGTAAAGCTAGTACAACCACAGTATCAGTTATCAAAACTATTTTACTTCTTGCACCGTGGTTCACACAACTATAAATTCAACCATAGTAAGGTTCTCCCAAAATATGACTACCACAGTCATATTTTTTTTTTTAGTGTATGGCCTGACATGGAAGATTCATTTGACACATACCAATTTATGCTTTTGCGCCAATTAATTGGCTGATAGTTTTTAATAATTAATAATTATAAATAATAATTCTTACCCTAGCTACAAAGGTGGGGCTGTTCCCCGTATTCATGATGTAAATGTGTACTGTACTGTTAGTGGGGCAGCTGAGCTATGCTGCGTGGGGACTTTCGTCGAGCGGTGGGTCCTCTTCATCCATCTCCATTACTGCGGCATCATGGGTCTTGGTCCGTACTGGCTCGTCTATGAAGTGTTCGGAGCTGGTTTGCTCCGGTACGGGGCGCTTTTCTGCCGAGAGTGTCTGTTCCTCTCTCTCTCTTCGCGGCCTGTCTCTTAAGCAATCAAATTCACCCAAATCTGAAGCTCAGGTTGTACTTTGTCCCCATTATTGCTCCCATCGACAAAGAGTTTACGCCGATGTTGAGCAGAAGCCCATGATCTACGGGGATCACTCTCCGGATCTTCCAGTTCTTGGTGCAGAGGCCGGTGTTTTGCCTCTCTAGGTACTCTAGGATCTTATCCGGATCCATTCCTTCGTTTTAAGGGAAGAAGGCAGTGACAGTGTGGAGGCGGGGAATATCATAATCGGTCACGGCTTTAAGTTTGGCATTTTGTCATGGCCGAATTTTATTTATAGCCACCTTTAGTCGTGCGGTAGTTTTTGGGTCCTCGCGTGATGATGAGGAGGCCAGGCTTAAATCTTATGCCCTCGAACCTCTCTGTTCTTCTCACTATGTACAGCATAGTGTGGTTAACCCGAAACCGGCTAGCTCCTGAGGATAAGTTGAGCAAAGGCCAGAAGAAAAGGAGCAGGTGGGCTAAGGCCAAGGCAAGAGCCACTGGGGCTGTTACGAAAGGTGTCATACCGACCAGGGTTATGTCGTGGAAAAGCCTGACCTGTGGAGGAATCACCCAAAACCAATCTTTTAGTTAATATCGAATTCCTTCTTCTACTTCTGGCTGGACGAGTAAGATGATGAGGACAGAAGCCATAAAGCGGATGTCCCACCGTCTACTTCAAAAGCCGCTGCAGCTGGTAAACCGGACTGCTCCACCTTAGGAGATACTGTTTCTGTACTGACTGAGCGAATGCGCGTGGAGATTAGTGTAGCTGACCTAGTGGACGCTGGACCATCAGGTAAGAAGACCAATCCGAAACTGCTTGCGAGGAGACGGCCACCTCAAAGAAGGACAAAACCTTCTCGAAGGTGGCGGCCTCAGCATTGCTGACCAAGAGTCACATTGCTGCCCTGAAGAACGGCCTATGGAAGCTCCTGGGTGAAGCAAAGGCCTCACCTAGATTCGAAGGCATGGATGTCTGTGACGGACTTATGCATGTTCAGTAGTTTTCCATTGGATGACTTTCGAATGGCTGACGGATGCCGTTAGAATTCATGTCAATTTCGTAGCTGCGAAAGGTGACTCGCTTTGGAAGCTGATCCGGGCAGTATGCTGGATTCCTGGTAAAGTTCGGCACTACAGGAAATACTTGCCCGGCTTTGTATCCAGAATGCAGGAGTTGACACTATCAAATGGCGAGTCTATGAACAGCAGTCTCGACGGCACTGAGAGCTGTACTCTTGTACTTGGCATAGATGGCGGTAGTGTAGAGGTCCTGCGAACTAGAAATGACATGCGTCCATATCTGTTTCTTGGGAGAGTTAAATTTAATCTTCCTAAGTAGTAGAGTAGTATATGGATGTAATGTGAGGGTGATTATCTTTAAATGGCTAACTGCAGCATCATATTTACCCAGATCAACTTGCAACATGCTAAGACTGCTACCGCTTTACTAAATAGGAGACTTAACATACTGCACACATCCCCATATATCAATAATACAGGAACCGCAACAGGCAAGTGTGTGCATTGGATTCGATTCAGGGAGGCCGGATCTTTTATGATGAAGGATCTGAAAGACCGCGTGCCTGTCTTTTCATAGCAAATATGATAGAGTCGACGATGTTGAGGCAGTTCATCTGTCAAGATGTTGTAGCGGTCAAAATATGTAACGAATTGGAGGGTAGAAGATAAGAAATAATAGTAGTGTCGGCTTACCTTCCGTATGACTCGTTATTACCTCCTCATCCAGAGAGCTGACTGGGCTCGTTAGATTCGTGACCACCAATAGTTTACTGTTTGTCTTTGGATTTAATGCTAATGCTCCCAGGGGTGAGCGGTTATTGGAGTTCATTATGTCGTCATGCCTCGTTGTAAACAACAGAGACAATAAGCTAACGTTTGTTACGACGAGGCAGACGGAAGTGATAGACATGACAATATCCTCTTCTAGGATTGCAGACTCAACAATAAATTGGTGCGTCTTAGAGGAGGAAACTCTTTCGGATCACAGATATCTTGAAATCCGACTGGCAGCTGACAAACGTGTCATACCGGTTATATGAAATCCAAGGAATGCTGAATGGAATTTGTTTAGATCTCTCTTACAGGACAGGGCTCAAATACCACGAAAAATTATTACGCCAGATATGGTTGAGGAAGTAATTTCTCGTCTAAGTCTAACCTTAGGTCAATGTTTTGTGGAATCGTGTCCTGTCAGCATGTGCTGATGTGGCATCACATTTCCTTGGTGGACTGCGAATCTGCAGAAGCTCAGAAAAATCTCCAGGAGGCTTCTGAATCGCGCACTTAAGAGCGGCTTAGAGCGACAATAACCTTACAAATGCTATTTTTACCTATGAAAGCAGGTAAGAAAGGGTAACAAAATTTACTGACCGACGGGTCAATTAGAAAACAAAGGGGAAAACTACGTTAATAAGAGAGGTCGTAAAAACATTAAACAGAGGTGGGGGCTTGTTAGTTAGAACGGAAATAGTTAAAAGTTGATATTAATTCGTTTTTGGGATCGAAGATTTTTGGCGAACGTTGTTTTTTCCAAAACGTAGAGCAGGTAGCCAAAGTGAGGAGAGGTTGTATCCAGTATCATCAAAAACCAGCATTACATCGTTTGTTGTGAAAAGTCTGGAACGACTGGTAGAGAAAAACATTAGGGAAGTGGCACTCAAAGCGCATCCTCTTTGTTCGCAACAACATGCGTATCAGAGCGGAAAGTCTTGTCCCTGGTATTCAGAATAGAAGAGGTGCTGGACCGGGAAAAGTATGCGCAGGGCCTTTTGTGGTCATTGATGGTGCTTTTAATAGTACACCCTTTGAATCACTGTGTGATGCTGCCAATTGGCATGAGGTGGATGGCACTTTAGTTAAGTGGATTCAGTGCTCACATATACTACGATGGGGTTCTTTCGCCACTGTTGTGGAGTATGCTCATCGACTCACTGCTCCTCGAAATGCAGGATCTGAATATTCACGTACAAGCTTACGCTGATGACGTGCCGTACTAGCTGTTGGGCTACCGCTTCGGGAGGTTTGCAATAAAATGCAGAGAGTCCTTTGGGTTGTCGATGGCTGGTGCGAACGACATGGATTTTCTACTAGTCCTAGCAAAACCGCTCAAGTTTTGTTTACTAGGAAAAGAAAAACTGAAGGTTTAGTGCTACCAATGCTGACGGGTAAAACCATTCAGCTATCGGAGAAAGTTAAATATCTTGGAGTAATCTTGGATAGCAAGCTTCTCCGGAGGGAACATGTAGATACAAAGGTGAACCGTGCGCTAGTAACTTTCTGGCAGTGCCGGAGAGCTTTTGGGTGAACATGGGGTCTTAAGCCTTCAATAGTATATTGGCTATATACAGCCATTATAAGACCCATCCTAATCTAAGCATCAGTGGTTGGTGGACTAAGTCCGAATGTGCATACATCCAAGGTAGCTACAGAGGACGTCTGCATCGGTGTAACAGGTGCCTAGCATACCACACCAGGTGCGGCACTCGATTCACTGCTCAATTTGCCACCGCTTGATATTGTTGTTCAGCCAGAAGCAATGAGAGCTACTCACAGACTGATGAGGCTGGGCTTGTGGAGAAAAGTGCGGTTTTTTCTGGGAATGCGGCAGACCAGAAACCTTGTTGAGGGGCCAAGTGGACGAACCGCTGCTTTTCTTCTCAAAGTTAGCAGAAAGGAATGTAGTATATAGATGTTATGAGGATGGAAGAACTCCGTTCTCGCTGAGCTTTTGAAATTTATGAGAAGGACGAAAGGTTAAGGGTAGAGACTGGGGATTTGAGTATAATGGGCCCTGATGGCCTGAATGCTCAAGACTCTCTTTCAGTGTGTCTTCCCCACACCAAACAACAACAACAAGAAGGACAGCATCTAGTATGGGGTTCTGGACTAAAGTCATTTGTGCTGTATTGAGAGAACTTTCCGGAAGGTCTTCGGGTAGTCCGTCAGTCAGTCCCAACTTACAAGCTCAGGAACAATCGCAAGACTATAAAAGTAAATAACCACAACGTTCTGGCATTAGTAGGTACACGTGGCGACCATATTCATTTAAAATCGCATACGTATTCTAAATTGGGTTGACCGGCCCTGTATATAAGTTCACACCACCGATTAAGAGGTCTGGGCGAAGATTTTGTCAATTCGCTTGGGTGTTTTTCTACTCAGATTGATATCGATGGTGTTCTATTTGATAGCCAGATACACATCGCACTACAGAAATGTCTTTATCATGGAATGGTAATTGGGAAAGATAACCTTGAGAACTCACAAATGGTGGAATTAGCATAAGGAAAATAAATAATAAATTCGATAACCTAACAATTGCAATTCAAGAAGATCGTGAACCACTGCAAACCGAGCTACGAGAACGAGATACGAAATATTATAAGGGACTATAATCCAATGGAAAATAATAAAGCCGATACTAAACTAAACATTAAACTAAAGAATGACGTGCCCATCAACCAAAAACCACGTAGATTATCCCCTTTAGAAAAATAAATAGTAAACAAAGAGATAGAGTAATGGCTTTAAAATTTTATCCGGTCCATGTCCAGCACAGATCAGACGTGCCATAAGATAAATCCGGCCCAGATCAGGGAACCAGATATTATCTTTTTCACATGTTGTGCCCAGCTCACAATCAGCATCCGGTCTAACATTTATTTGGCTTTCCTCACGCGTCATATATTCTAAAATAAGCCACATGCCAGTCGCTCAAGATGCTATTGCCAATGAGCGAGCAAAATAGTGATTCAGTCATATCAGGGTAAGTCAATGCTCGGCCTGGGCTGTGGCAACGTGACGTCGTGTTACTCGAATTTCAGTGGACTCCACATGCTTTGATTTTCGAGTGGAACGGCGAAATATGTGCTACAGGTAAAGGCTACGATAATGACTGGTTCATTGTTTTGGTTTTAAGGTTTTAAAATTTGCTTTATTTGTGCCAATTCCTTAAATCTGACAGTTTTTGCCAGCAGCATCGTGCTCCACTTTTCGAGAATAGCAAAGCAGAAGCAGCCGTTCCCGACCGCGGACAGACCGGATCATTGTTTTGTTTCTGCATGCGATGTGCAATGACAATTTTTCTCCAATGTGGCGCACTGCACTCAAGGTCTCTGCACTATTTGTAGGTCGACAGAACAGTGCCGATTAATTGGTAAGCGAAATAATCGCTAGCTTCAAGTTGAACGACTGGTACGTTATGTATAGGTAGCAATAATTTAGTATTTAAGTTATGGCATGTTTAGGATTAACTCTCAGTAATTTTTGAATTTTAGAACAACTACTGTCGAAAAATAAAATTAAATACATATTTTCTAAAATCTTTGATTCCATTTCTTACATATAGTAAGTAAAACGCTGCTAACTCTTTTCTTTCAGCAAAAACTAAAAGGGTAGTTTGCGTCTCTTCCTAGGCGCTTATATGTACTTTTTCGCACCTTACTGTGGCATTATGGTATAAAGAATGCCGGAACCACTTTTAGGTTTTTCTTAATATTGTGATATCCTGGGGATATCGCGGACACAACATTGGCGCAGCCGTATTTCAACTTGTTAGTATTTCCACTAATAAGTCGAGCCTTCATCGAGCCTTTTTCAACGCGAACAACATTTTCATTTATTGCGAAGAAGAAAATTTAGGAAGATTCGCAATTTAAGAAACTGTTCTCTCAACTGTTTTGCTACCAGCGTTTTTTTTCCTCTTCTTTATTTCCGAATAAGAAGTTTTAGAAGACAAATTATTTCTTTCTTCTAGCTATGTATTAGCAACTATTGCTAATAGTCGAAGATACGAGGACAGAACTATTGTTGTCAAAAAAGAAAAAGAAAAGGATTTAGAAGAGAGGCAATAATAGTTCCTTCTTATTAAATTCTGTTTTTGAAACCTCAATTATTACTTTTAAGTAAACAATTTGATTTTTTTTTTCATAATAATCACTCAATCAAAGTAAACTTCTTCTTAATAATTTTTATTTGTAGCTGAGCTTATAGATACCAATTATTTAACAACTTACATTTGAAATTTATGCTAATATTGCAAATGAATATTAGCGTGTGTGGTACAAATATAGGACGTGTACTTGCAGTGCTAGCATAAAGGTAGTTTTATTGTTTTATGCTGACATGAATTACATCCGCTAATTAATGAAAATGTTTGCTTTAAGTAAATGCAATCCGGTCATTGCCTTTATGATTTATGATTTATAAAATATGAATACTTTACGTGGAGTGATCGTCCTCCCCGGGAGGAATCGTTCCTTCTCATTAGTTAAAAGTTTCTGAAGAGTCCGGATTGCGAGATATGAAGCACATGTCATCCCGTAGGTTACAGTGCAAAGATGGTACGAAACCGGAAGGGATTCCGGATTGTCTCTCCACAAGATACGCTGCAAGTTCCAATCGTATTCGTGAACACGAATTTGGCGGTACATCTTTTGGATATCTGCTGCAAATACGTAAGGATAGCGGCGCCATCAAGTTATAACGTCAGCCAAATCAGTCTGTAGTTTTGGTTTGACGTGTTGCAAATCGTTAATTGAGACTCCCGAATTTGTGTGATGTGATCCATTAAACACCACACGCACTTTAGTGGTCGAACTACTCTCACGTACCACGACGTGATAGGAAGATAAAATGCTGTTCGCACTGAACTTCTTCTCTAATTTTGTTTTGAGTCCAAAATCTTTGGACCAGATTGTAAAGTTCGTGATCGATGGAGCATTGCAGTCCCCGAGCTGGACGAGTGACTACGTCCGTGTTTAATTCAGATGAAACTGATCCCGACAAGATCCATCCTAGAGAAGTCTGTTGAGTAATTGGACTTCCGGTACCGCCTTTACGAAGCCCTTCCACGAAAACTAAGCTATAAATTTCCGCGCTTAGAAGAAGATCAATCTCAGTTGGTGCCGAAAACTATAGATCGGCAAGCTCGAGACCTTCCAGATGTGACCATGGATTTTATACGACTCGGAATGGCGGCAAATAGGAAGATAGCTTTGTAAGCACGTAAGCGTCTTTCTTGAGTGAAAAAATAGGATTCACGCAAGAATTTATATTGATGCTCATTAGCCCACGAGATACTGTCGAGCGTTGTGCTCCAATTCCATTAATTGGTAGAGATAGATGATACCGTGGCAAGTTCAAACGTTGTGCGAGATGCTCTGTTACAAACGATACTTCGGATCCTTGATCTGGAAGAGCTTGAACCTTATGTTGTTCAATATTGCATGAGGTGACCTTGACGATTGCAGTAGCAAGGAGGATTGGCGTATACTTTATCGAAACGAGAGAGGAATGAGTCGAAGCGAAGGTTTCAGCTTGCTTATTGTTACGACGCGAGTGATCGTTTGAAGCTGCAGTGTCAATGTTAGTAGCTAATTATTGCGAGTTTGCATTTGATCTTTGATTTAATTGAGCACTAGATATTTGATCACTTACTGCATTGCCTGACCGTTTATCTGTTCGACAGTTCCGGAACTGGTGCTGACCGAGACAATTATAGCACAAATTTTTCCTTTTGAGAATGTCCTGCCGTTGCTCGACAGTCTTGTTTCAATATTCTGGACAAGCACTGATATAATTCGCGGTATTATATACCGCACATATGAGCTGCGATAGTTTTGTTGCGTTCGCACAATAACTTGTTGAAGCGGCTGTGGCTTGATGAGATTCTATGCTACACTGGTTTCTCGTCGCTGCAGGAGCTGTGGAACGCGATTTTCTGTTGTCTGTTGCACGCGCTACAGCTGCAAGTGCATGTATACTTCCCAATATAAATTCCTCAAATTTCTTGAACATTGCGAACTGAGTTACGATACCCAACTGCTTCTCCCAATCAATTAGCGACTCTGCATCGAGTTTTCGAGTCATCATATAAAAGATTATGCAATCCCAGGAGTTAGTGGGACATCCGAGCGGCCGAACTGCACCTAGAGCTTCTTTGACTTCAACGAGCATTGCCTTAAGTTCAGATGATGATTGATTAGTTACCTTCGGTATTGAAAATAATGACGAAAGGTGTGTGTCTATTAATATTCTTTTATTTTCATTCCGATCTATCAGCACTTGCCACGCTCGTTTGAAGTTGTCGCAAGAAACGTCACAGTTTATGACTAATTGCGCTGCTTCACCACTTACACTCATCTTGAGGTATTGCATTTTCTCGACGTCAGATATTTCTTGATTTACTTTATTATTTTAATAATAAAGTATTGTTAACGACTTTTAAAAAAAAAAAATTTGCTACCCTGAAAATTTTTTTTTATACGGGTTATGAATAAAGCTTGATAAATAAAGATTGCTCAAAATAAAATCTTTGAAGGGGGTGGAGGAGCTTAGAAGTGGAGGGGATAAGAAATTTTCGAAAATATCACTTTTCATATCTCAATAACAGTGTAAGATAGATGGTTCAAGTTTTAACTAGAACTAGGCCCAATAGAACCCTAGTAGGGAAAAATAAATTTAGAGGTGTGGGTGTAGAGGGTGAGGGTGGGGAAGGGTGAGAAGGAAAAAGTTCCGATGTTTATATCTAAAGAACTTGTAATGATATAAACCTTAAACTTCGTATTAAGATAGAACTATATTAGTGGCATAGTGAAAAAATAAATTTTTTTTAGGGGTTGCATGGTGCGAGGGTGGGGGTGTTTTTCCTAACTTTTGAACGGCTTATGCTAGAAAGTTGAAACTCGATACGTATATGTAAATGAACTAGAAAAAAAATTTCGATAAAAAGAAATTTCAATATTCATTGGGGTTCAGAAGGGGGGGGGCAGAAAAAAATTTCAGTGTATATAAAATGCATATGTTTTCACGGTTTTCGTCATATCTACTAGGTCTTTCGAAATATTGAATTCATTTTTATTGTACGGATTCTTCATATGAATACCTAGAATGCGTTTTCAAGATTTTTTGAAATTCGATGCCTACGGGGGTGTAAAGTGGTTGTATACTTTTTCATAAATTCCGCCATATCTTTCAGGTCTGATCAGATATCGAATATCTTTTCACTTCCACAGTCTTGTTTAATAATCACCTATTTTTAAGTTTTTTTTTTCAACCTCTAGACCGCATCCCGGAATATGACTCAATTATATAATTCATATATTACACTCTATTCTAACCGTTTCCCGAACTTTTGGTAGGTTTTCAGTCACATAGTAACATACACCGCATCACCGAATTAAACACGTTCCAAACTTCTGCCGGAAAAAATAATAAAGTTACGCCAACACTGTTGGCAGATTTTTTTACATATCATGGATGTGCGCTTTGAATATATCCCTTCAAAGAAGATGGGCCTCAGACACGCTTAATTAAAATAAACTCAAAACAGGGTGGCTTATATGTATACCTCTAATCCAATGATTTTCTTATAATTATATTTATGCCCGTGTATTGCTCTGGAATCCAAGATCCATACAATATTATGTATAATGCTTGTATTTCATTACTAAACAAATACGCTTATTTCTTATTGTTAATATAGTCATGACGCATAGCATATTGACCCGATAAGGGTTTATTAATTAAAGATAAGTATTTGAAGTAATTGATGCAAAAAAAAAATCTGCGAACAGTCTGGGCGCAACTGTATTATTTTTCCGGCAGAAGTTCAGAACGCGTTCAATTCGGGGATGCGGTGTATGTTACTATGTGACTGAAAACCTAACAAAAAGTTCGGGAAGCGGTTAGAAAAGGGTGTAACATATGAATTAAATAATTGGGTCATATTCCGGGATGCGGTCTAGAGGTTGAAAAAAACAAAAATTAAAAATAGGTGATTATTAAACAAACCTGGGGAAGTGAAAAGATATTCGATATCTGATCGGACCTGAGAAACATGGTGGAATTCATGAAAAAGTATACAACCAGTTTACACCCTCTTAGGGGTCGAATTTCAAAAAATCTTGAAAACACATTCTAGGTATTCATATCAAGAATCCGTAGAATAAAATGAATTCAATATTTTGAAAGACCTAGTAGATATGACGAAAATCGTGAAAATATATGCATTTTATATTAACCGATATTTTTTTTTGCTCCCCCCCCCCCTTCTGAACGCCAATGAATATTTGAATTTTTTTTATCAGAATTACTTTTCTAGTTAATTTACATATACGTACTGAGTTTCAACTTCCTAGCATAAGCCGTTCTGAAGTAAGGGAAAACAATATTATTTTTCTACCATGCCGCTACTAAAGCTTTATCTAAATACCAAGTTTCAGCTTCCTATCATTATAGATTCTTAAGATAAAGGCATCGGAACTTTTTCTTTCTCATTCATCCCCACCCTCACCCTCTACACCCACACCCCCAAACTTTTTTTCCCTACTAGGGTTCTTTTAGGCCTACTTCTGGTAAAAATTTGAAACATCCATCTTACACTGTTATTGAGATATGAATCGTGTTATTTTTGAAAAATTCTAGTCCCTCCCACTTCCGTGCTCCTCCACCCCCTTCAAATATTTTACTTTGAGCAATCTTTATTTATCAATCTTTATAATAAAACCGAATTTTGTTTTTCTGGTTCAATTAGTTTGTGAGATATCGTAATCTAAAGTTTTTCACCCCCCACCCCCGTACGCCACTACCCCCACCCAAAAATTTTGTTTCAATCTACTCTCCTAGTAGAACTACAGATATTTGTTAAGTTTTAATTGCTTGCTATTAATGGTTTAGGTGATATGGATTTTAGAATTTGTCGATCTTGGCATTTTTGCGTTTCGGACGCATTATTTCCCCCTCCACTCCCACACCCCTTCACCCATATCTGTTTTTTTTTTGCAAATGGGTCCATTATCAAAGCTCTATAGAAATTCTAAGTTTCAGCCTCCTAACACAAGTGGTTCCTGAGATCTAGAAACCCAAATTTTTCGTCTAAAACGCTTACCCCGCCTTCCCCCTTACACTTCCTCCCCTGAAAATAATGTCAATTCAAGGGGTCCACCAAGTCTATTCTTAGAAAAAATTTTAATTTAATAGCTCCACTGGTTTGAGAGCTACGAGCCTTCAAAGATTTTGGGGCGGTCGACGTACGGCGTACGGCGAAGGGCGTACGGGGTACGGCGTACAGACGGAGTGAAAATTTTTATTGCTTTTTTCGCGTCTACTAGTCATGAAACGTGGAAAAAAAAATTTTGAGGGCAGCAAACTTTTTTTTTTTAAAAATCGATAACAATACTGTATTATAAATAATACAGTAATTATCTAATTATCTGTAATAAGAAAAAGTTATATAAATTTTACTAAGAATTTTAATTTATGTATCCGCTTTTGTCCGCCACTGTATGTGTTTAATCTATGCGCGAGAGTAAAACCAAACTCTTCAGATGAGGATGGTGAAGGATGTTGTGCCCAGCTCCCAATCAGCATAAGGTCAATTATTTATTTGATTTTCCTCACGCGTCAAATATTATAAAATAAGCCACATGCGAGTCGTTTAAGTTGCTATTGCCATTGAGGGCGCATAATAATTACTCAGCCATATCAGGGTAAGTCAACGCACTAACATCGACAATCTTAAAAAAATTCTGTCCTTCTTAAAAACAAACAAACTAATGAAATCAATATAAAAAATCTGCCAATGGTCTGGGCGCAACTTTATTATTTTTCCGGCAGAAGTTCGGAACGCGCTCAATTCTAAGATGCGGTGAAGGTTATTAGGTGACTGTAAAACTAACAAAAAGTTTGGAAGCGGTTAGAGGAGGGCGTAATATATGAATACCATGATTGGGTCATACTCCGGGATGCGGTCTAGGGGTTGGAAAAGGAAAAAAGTTGCAAATAGGTGATTATTAAACAAGTCCGTGGAAGTAAAACGATATTCGATATTTAATCAGACCTGAGAGATATGAAAAAATTTATGAAAAAAGTGTACAATCACCTTACACCCCCTTAGGCGTCAATTTTTAAGAAATCTTAAAAACGCTTTCTAGGTATTCATATGAAGAATCCGTGGAATAATTGTGAATTCAATATTTTTGAAGACCTAGTAGATATGACGAAAATCGTGAAAATATATGCATTCTATTTTGACTGAACATTTTTTTGCCCCAACTTCCGAACGCCAATAGATATTCGAATTTTTTCTTAATCAAATTACTTTTCTAGTTGATTTACATATACACACCGAGTTCCAACTTTCTAGCATAAGCCGTTCAAAAGTTAAGAAAAACAATGTTCCACCGCACCCTTTAACAATTTTACTTTGAGCAATCTTTATTTGTCGACCTTTCTACTCAAACCGAATTTCATTTTTCTAGAGCAATTGGTTCGTGAAATATCGTGATCAAAAGTTTTTCACCCTCCACCCCCGTACGTCACTACCAATACTCAAAAATTTCTTTCCAATCCTTTCTCCTAGTATAGGTTCAGATATTTGTTAAGTTTGAATTTCGTGCCATTAACGGTTTAGGAGATATGGATTTTAAATGTGTCGATCTCGGCATTTTTGCGTTTTGCGTTTTGGACGAATTATTTTCCCTCGCACTACCACAACCGATTTTAATTTTTCTTGAGTAATTGGTTCGTGATATATCGTAATCTAAAGTTTTTCACCCCCCCCCCACCCTGTTCGCCACTACCCCCACTCAAAAATTTCTTTCCAATCCATCCTCCTAGTATAATAATAATATAATAATAATCAACGGCGTACAGACGGACATTTTTTTTATTGCTTTTTTGGGGTCTACTAGTCCTAAAACGTGAAAATACAAAATATCAGGTTAGCAAATTTTTTTGAAATTTCAGGTCAATCACAATACTTTATTATTAAAATAATAAAGTAGAACCGAAGGCCTTAGCAGCCAGTGCTACCCATTGAACTCTGTAAGCCTGCTTGTAAAATTAGCTTCCATATAATATAATATAAAATAAATAAATATTATTTTAAATACCATGTATAGGGTTGTCCAATAAGAGGTGTTATTTTGATATTCAAAGAAAAATGGCATTTTTTGAGATAAATGATCGAACGTTTATTTCATTGTTAAGAGGAAGGTATGCCGTTAATAATGGAAAACAACATCAATGGCCACCATATCCATTCCATGAAATTTTTCATAACCAAATCGCAAAGTGACTGCCCTATGTCCTCGATAGTCTCACGAGTTCCATCTTTGAGGTCTTGAATCGACGCTGGGCTGTTGGCGTAGATCTTATCTTTCACGTAGCCCCAAAGGAAGAAGTCGCAAGGTGTTAAATCAAAAGATCTTGGTGGCCAATTGCGATCACCTCTTCGAGAGATAACGTGGTCCGGAAACTTTTCCCATAAAAGATCAATGGTTTCGGTGCTTGTGTGGCACGTAGAGCCGTCTTGTTGAAATTAAACGTTATCCTGCCATAAATAATCATTAATCATCTCTCGATAGCACAATCCATTCACCGTAACTGTTGCTCCAGCCTCATTTTCGAAAAAGTAGGGTCCAATGACCCCGCCGGACCATAAACCGCACCAAACAGTCACACGTTGAGGATGGAGAGGCTTTTCAACAATAATTCTTGGGTTTTTCGAGCCCCAGATGTGACAGTTTTGCTTGTTGACGTAGTCACTGAGGTGGAAATGAGCCTCATCAGTCAAGATAATTTTTCGAGGGAATTCCGGATCATTTTTATGCATTTCAAGGACCCAATCAGCAAAGACACGACGTAGTTGATGATCAGCCGGCTTGATTTCTTGTGTTAACTGAACTTTATAAGCCTTAAGACCCAAGTCTTTATGCAAAATACGGTGTAGTGACGTTTGTGGAATGTCCAGTTCCAAAGAACGACAAGGAATGGACAAACCAGCAATATTCTCAGTTGTTCTTGAGCAACGTGCACGGGTTTTATTCTTCACATCACTAACTTGTCCCAACAGCTCGAATTTTTCCACCAATTTCTGCATTGCGGTCCGACAAAGTGCTTGACGACGACCCAAAAATGTTTTAGTTTTACGAACCGTCTCTGCCAAATTTTCACCATTTCATGCGTTGTTGAAGCGTGTATCGTTCCATTTTACTTTATTATGTATTTTAATAATAAAGTATTGTGATTGACCTGAAATTTCAAAAAAAATTTGCCCGATCTAGCTGGCCAAAATTCGGTTTCTGAAACATGCAAATGTTAACTAACATTTTATGTCCTAATTGTATTAACCAATTAGGGAGTTTTAAGAAGGTTTGTGTTTTTTACCTGTATTTACTATAAAAGCCGTGGGCTTAGCTCAAAGTTGCCATTTGTAAAAGATAATTTCTAACGGAAAAACCTATGTTAAAAACTAACTGTGATCACATAAATTTTTCGTGAGCTAAATTACGCAAATTACGAAATTTTGAAAAATGGATATTGAAGTAGCAGGTATGTATTTCATTTTTACCTTCTATGGTTTTTCAAGGAAATTTACATAGTTTTTGAACTAAATAGTTTTAAATTTTAGTATGATTTCAGATCTATTTTTTCGGAAAAGTTACATTTTCAAAATTGAAAAAGTTATATAAGTCCGCACGCTTCCGTCAAAATGTATGTGGCAAAATGAAGGTTAAATATTCATTCTTAAGTAGTAAACAGAATTTCCTGCTCATATCTGCTAATCGACATTTTATAACAGCTTACGTTGATAGCGGAAATTTGAAATATTTGTATTTTGAATATTCCTTTAGCAAGGATAAAGGACTCAATCCTTGGTAAAGGCCTTGAACAAATGTCACTTCAGTTCGAAATGTTACAAAAAAAAATTAATCAAATGGTATCTTACCAGGAAAACTATTATACAGGATGCTTGGCACTCCGTGTGCCACCTTGAAAGGGGTTATTTCTTGATATATTAGGAGAAAAAATCGTTCTACAGGGTGGGTCTATTTTCAATATTAGTCGAAATACAGGGTGGTTAGGAAAAGTGTTTTTGACCGGTACTCTCATGCACTTAAAACGTTATATCTTCAAAACAAATATTCATAAGGCAAAGCGTTAATGCTCGTTTATTAGGCAATCAAAGTACCTTTAATTTGATGTAAAAGTATAAACTGTAACTGCACCCAATCTTGAAATATTTAGTCGAAAACACAGATTTTTGCTTCGTTAATCCAAAAAATTCAGTGATCAATGTAGTTTTTCTCAGAAAAACCCTTTATAAAAATGTCATTTTAATTTTATTTTTTTTATTAACCCTATTATTACCTACAAAAGCTGCATACATAAGTATGAGCTACGAATAACATTTTGGAGGTAATAGGTAAAAATACATCTTGTATAACATCTATGACGACCCAGCCGCATCGACTCTTATAAAATTCCGTAAGCTGCAATGGGCAGGTCATGTGGAGCGAATGGATGACGGAAGAATTCCCAAGCGCACATTGAAAGGTAGAGCCCATGGCAAGCGACTGGTGGGAAAACCGCGAAAAAGATACGAGGATTCAGTTGACGCAGATTGCAAATCGCTTCTTAGATGCACAAACTGGAGGACGCGGGCGCTGAACCGAGATGACTTCAGACAATGTATCCTGCAGGCCCTGGCCCGATTTGGGCTGTCGCGCCATTGATGATGATGATGAGGTAAAAATACATACATTAAATGTTTAAAAAATCAGTGTCATAAAGTGAACCACGTTTAAAAAACTGTTTAAATTGTCGGTAGTACTGAAGTAATTTTATGTCCATTTATTATTATTTGAAGTATGGAAGAAATCAATGAAATGTAAGTGAGTTTCAACATAATTGATGCTAGATGTGGTATATAATACAGGGTGCGGTACTTTGCCTTTTTTAATGGGGTACCTTAAAAAATTAAAATCTGTAAAAGCTAAACTACTTTCACATTTTTATCAGTTTTACTTACGTTTCTAAAAGAAGAAGGTATCAATAGAATTTAAAAAATAATTTCAGAATGCCTGAGTGCTCCAATAAAGAATATGATTGTAAAGCGCTCGCGCGGCTCGTGCATTTTCGTGACACACTCCATAAATGAACCCAATGTCCCCATATTCTTCATTGGACATCCAAGAACGAGGCGATCAGATCCTTGTTGGCCTTGGAATGACGAATGACCTCGTCAAGGATCCGAACGTTGTTGAAGCACCCAGACTCACTCACAGTACTCAGGCATTTTTGAATTATTTTTTAAATTCTACTGATACCTCATTCTTTTGGAAACGTAAGTAAAACTGATAAAAATATTAAAGTAGTTTTGCTTTTACAGCTTTTGATTTTGTAAGGTACCCCATTAACCTTAGAACCGTGTTTGGGGTCCTGGGGACGCCAAGCAATATTGACTATTGAAAAACACTATGTTCTGTTTTATTGTTATCATAGAACCAATACTTAGTTCAAAGAATGAACCATTAACTTACGTTTGAATAAAAAAAAAATTAAAAATTGTATCTGGTGGAGTTGCCAGAGCAGGTCAAACTAAAAAATACGATTGTCGTGTTGTGGGGTCCTCAGGACCCCAGAACAAATTTTCATACATTTTGTATGAAGTGCTTTTACTTTTGGTGACTAAAAATTGATTAGTTGATAATCATTTGTTGATATTATAAGGACAACTACATTATATAAAGTATAGTATTATTACAATGGTTATTGTGGAGTATTCAACAGCAGAACATGACATCAAATGTCTATAATCATAATAATAGTGGATACACGGTTGGTGTTGTATTGTGGTTTATATTTTAGAACTAGTATTGTAAAGGCGGTATTTGTGGCGGAACTTCCTGTTCAATGGCGGTGATCTCAAAAACCAATAGGCTGCACGGTTCAAAATAATCTTAACCACGTTCACAGCTCAGATGATGATTCGGATTTAGGCTGCAGCACACTGAAAGAGCAAAAACAGAATCAGTCAAAAACATTTTTTACTAATATTGAATATGTCGCTGTTTCAATAGCAATTCAATGATCAGAGCAAACTGATTAGTCGCATGCCTCCAAGGAATGATAGTAATCAGTTTTTGTGTAAATCTGTTGGCTGGACGCATACTGAAAGAGCAAAAACAGTTCTAGTCAAAAACATTTTTGTTTTTGCTCTTTCAAAAACAGTTCTAGTCAAAAACATTTTTGTTTTTGCTCTTTCAGGTTGTGTTCAGCTAACAGTTTTAGTCAAAAAACTGAATATTCTCGTTCCATTTAGGCACGCGACTAATCAGTGTGCTCTGATCATTGATTTGCTATTGAAACAGCGACATATTCATGATTAGTCAAACATATTTTTGACTAATACTGTTTTTCCTCTTTCAGTGTGCGGCCAGCCTTAGGTGACTCTGCTGTGTCTAACGAAATGCTCATAGATCCAAGGCTAGAGGAATTCGCAGACGATTTGCAAACATTTGTTGACGAAGAGAAGCAGGAGAGAAATATTGAACCGAAGCCGAATACCTTGTTCCACCGAACCGTGGCCAAAGTATACTACTCAAAATCCGAAAAAAAGTAATCGTGTGTGATGGTCCAACCCGGTTTCAGTTCAAAATCAGCGAGCTAGTAATGCGCGGCAAAACAGGGTACTAGAATTGTTTCAAAACAAAGCTTCTGTTTTCAAACGTCTTTTGACACCAGCTATTGTTTCCAATAATGTCTCCAGAAACTACCTATATGTTCGCAGGATCATCGACATCCAACAAAACACCCTGCCTATCCGCTACAAGGATCAGACCAACCTCACCAGTGTTACATTTTATTATACCTTATAAGGTCAATAAAAGTTTAAATAGTCAAAACTCTACTTTTTACTGAATTTATTCTTTATCTTCATCTGAAACCTTAGTACCTACCTATACATACAACCTTAAAAAAAAAATTATTAATTAAATACTAATTATAGCCAGAAACGTGTAAATAATTCAGTTTCAAATGTGTACTACCGACAATTTAAACAGTTTTTTAAACGTGGTTCACTTTATGACACTGGTTTTTTAAACATTTAATGTATGTATTTCTACCTATTACTTCCAAAATGTTATTCGTAGCTCATACATGTGGAAGCCAAGCGCAGCCAAGTCAATTCTTAAAAGAATCACCAACGGTACCAATATAATGGGCTTACTGTTTTTCTCGTTCTCTTTCACCATACGACGACTGAAGCGCGTGGACGTAGACCCAAGAACTTGTTACGAGTTGTTTTTTTTGTTACCCCGAATCCTGTGAAGAAAAGAAGAGAATTGTTAGTTGAATTAAATGTATCGCGTTGAATAAATATACAACTTACCGACTGCTTCACCACCGGTTCCTTGTGGAGTTACTGCTGCATACGTGAAGGCCTTCAGCCTCACCTAAAACGACATCAGCACAAAGGAAGAGGAAGGGAATTAGTCGAATATTTAATCAGTCGCAAAAACATGGAAGTCGAGCTGAACTCGAAAATATTTCAACGTAAATTGGAAAATTAGAAATTTGTTATAGTTAGTTTAGGAAATATGAATTGTATTAGTCGGATTAGGATTAGTTATTGTTATGAAATCGAATTGTTATTAGTAGGATCAGGGATAAATCTTGAGAGGATAGATCGCGTTATCAAGCACCGCCGAGAGGGCGAAAAATCCGTCGGAGACTTTCGAGCCTGTGAGATGGGACCCGTCACGTCGTCGGAACGAATAACCCGGAATAACCGGAACACATAACTATTACCAGGAAGTTGTACTCACCTGTGACCCGGCATACCTATCACGCAAGCGCGATAACCGGGACGCGCTCGCAACAGACGAAAGAAGACACGAAACACAACACGAAACACGTAAAACTCGCGCCACGAATCGAAATACTACACTCAAACACAACGAAACACGTACATCACGAGCCACGAATCGAAGCGTAGCCACAGAACCACACGAAACACGTTCAACACGGGCTACGAACCGAAACATCACTTAACTCGACAACCGCCCAGAAGTAAACACGCGAAATGTAAACATTGAGGATCGAGAAATGTCAAGTGACGTGCGAATCGGGACAAATATGGCGGACTTATACGGCGCGAACTAGAGTTTGGGGGAATCACCACTAGAGTAGATCGCTGGTTTGGGCCCATGATAAATGACCGTACTGTGCAAATTTCAATTAAACTTGAAATTAAGCTTCACCTGGAAGAAAGTACTACACCTAAGAGAGAAAGCGGGAGAAATGGCCTCGAGATCGAACATTGACCTACCGAACGGGGATTAGCGGTGGAAAAAAGCTGGCCCAAGGTTTCGAGGAAAGTACAACAGCCGGAAAACAGTCTCTTTTGTTCGGATCGAAGGTGGTGAAGACATAGTGACGGTGTAGAGTTTTGAATTCAAACTATAAGTATTTTCTGGCGGTTATTTTTTTTTCGTGGAACAAGAAGAACGAGGGTCACAAGTCGGTGACGTAACGTAAAAGGAGTAACGAGTGGTACCGGAGGTGAGCCGTGTGGAGCATCGCGACGGGAGATTCGACGCGGCGGAACGAGATAAAGAAGGAGCGTCTTCAGTAGAAAAAGAAATCCTGGAGAGAATCTTCGAGGGACGACGCACCCGAGGCGCCCTAGTTTTTAAGATCTACGTAGACAGAGTCAGGTAGAGTAGGATATTGAATTGAAGTGGAGATTTACGATATTGAATTGAAGAGGAGATTTACGAGGTAGGATTTTCTTAAATAAATTCTTTGTTCAAACGAGATCCAATTTGTTTGTTGGTTACGTGTAATTTCTTTGATGTGACGTGTTGCAGCTCGCTTTTCGTGAGAATTTATATCGGTATTTTCGCGCGCGAATCTTTTCCCTAATTTGTGATTCAGTTGGGGAAAAGACCAGAACGGCAGCCTTCCAACGGAATCACTGGCGCCCACGACCCTTCTCTGGGTTGGCCGGACAAGGCCCGTTCGCCTCTTTGTGCTGGGGCTACGTAACGGTTTATCCACGGGGAAAAACCGTAACATTTGGCGCCCAACGTATTTTAGTGGCAATCAATTATTTAAGTCGAGTTTCGAAAACTTATATTTACATACGTGATAAAGTGCTAGTGTGAGTTTACCTGGAAAGTGTAAAATTCTGTGTGAAAAGTGGTTGGTAAGATTTGGGTTTTGAATTTCGTGAAATATTTCGTTTTTTTTTTGGTATTAGTAATTTTTTTTTCTCTATACCGTTAGATAGAGGAAAATTGACCGTGTTCTTCTTTTCTTTTCTTTACGGATGCAGGAATTACATAACACATAATTGGATGTTTAAATAAATACCGAGGGGTTGCAGCATTTTCGTTGTCTCGAAAAAGTGTTCGGAATATTTTGGAATAAATTTTGTGTTTTGTTTTTTTTTTTTGAGTTTTCTTATATTTTCTCTTTTGGTAGGAATTTTTATTGTAAGGGACAACCGTGTCTAAAATGGCGAGTAAAGGGAAAATTTTGGAAGACAGACTGAGTCAGGACGAATTGGTGTATGAGTTGGCAATTCGTGGAGCAGTGTCAGATACAGTAGATGAAATGCGAAAATCACTCAGGACAGCATTGCGTGAGGAAAAAGATGCAGAAGGGTCATTTTCGTTGCCACCATACCCATTTAAGTTTGCTGAAGACTTACTTGCGATACAATCAAAGCAGAAGGAAATTGAAGTTCTGCTGAGTAAATTCAAAGGGTGGAATCATCTGGGGAGTATAAAAAAATTTGGACAAAACTTTAGTTTTGTCTAAGACTTTTGGAAGGTGCTGAACCATTGGATGAGGAAGTTTCGAAGAAAATGCGGGCGAAAGCGTCTATTTTATTGCAGTTGGGGTCGTTATTTGAAATGTCAGGGCAAGTTTCTTCCGAAGAGGAGGATCAAGACGTTTCAACGCGTAAAACTTTGTCAACTAAAATGTCCATTGAGAAGTGGGAATTAAAATTCTCAGGGAAGAGAAATAAGGTATGCTCATTCCTCGAAAGGGTGGAGGAGTTAAGGGTGGCTCGAGGAGTATCCAAGTCAATACTATTTCGATCAGCAATTGATTTATTTGAGGGCAAAGGCCTTGTATGGTTGAGGGCGAACAAGTCAAAGTGAAGCAGTTGGGATGAACTAGTTACGGAATTGCGTGCCGAATTTCTCCCTCCCGACTACGATTACCGATTAATGGAGGAGATAACAAAAAGAACGCAAGGCAGGGACGAGTCTATAGGGGTTTACGTGGCTATAGTGGAATGTCTATTTAATCGTCTTTCAAAAAATTGCACCGAAGCGGAAAAATTAAAAGTACTTCGGAGATTTAGCAGTCGAAGGAACAAACGAGGCCAGAGGTACATAGTACGGAGACGAGGAATAGCTCACCAGGTCAAGCTCCGAGACAGACAAAATGCTATAACTGCAAGGCTCTGGAACACGTGTCGCGAGAGTGCAGGGAACCACAAAAGTGTTTCGGATGTGGAAAGGTGGGTGTGTTTCGAGCTAGCTGCCCTGTGTGCCTTCCAAATCCGGATGAAAAACAAGAAACAAGAACCACGGTAAACGATTCGGGAAACGCGAGTCGTGCTCACTAAATGGCGGCGAAGCGAGCACGAATGTCGAGACTATACCGCCTATTAGCTTCGCATTGACCCCAAAAGAGGGTGATATACGGCCACATTTGAAAGTGTCTGTGTTTGGTGCAGAATTCGTTGGGTTGTTGGATTCGGGGGCATCACGCACCATTTGAGGAAGAGATGGATGGAATGTATTAAAACAACAGCGGGTAATATTGAGCTCGGCAAAGTCACCTTATGTTAAGGTGGCTAACGGAGATGAATGTGTGGTGGATGGGGTGGTTTGGTTGCCCATGCAGGTGGACGATCGGACACGATGGATGGAGTGTCTAGTCGTCCAAAAACTTCCTCATTCACCCATTCTTGGCGCTGATTTTTGGGTGCAATTTAGGCTAATTGTCGACCTTAGCCGAGAACATTGGAAGTTTGCCGAGCAACCTAGTCTAGCAACGATCGAATGTCTGCATCCAAAGACGAAATTGAATGGGGATGAGGGAGAGCGACTGCAGAAACTACTTGAGGAGGAATTTGCGGAAATGGATGATGGTCTGGGTCGTACATCCGAGGTGGAACATACCATAGTAATGACATCACCTCCCATAAAACAGCGATATTACCCAGTATCACCGGCTGTTCAGAAGCATATCGACCAAGAATTGAAGGATATGTTGAAGGGGGAAGTAATTCAACCATCAAAAATTGCTTGGGCCTCGCCTATCTTGTTGATTAAGAAGAAGGACGGATCATATCGGTTTTGCGTAGACTTTCGAAAAGTCAATAAGGTGTCAGAGCGAGATGCGTATCCGCTTCCATATGTTTCGGCCACTCTCGACAAACTCCGCGATGCAAAATATTTGTCCTCTATGGATATCAAATCCGCATACTGGCAGGTTCCGATGGCGGAATCGTCACGTCAATACACGGCTTTTACTGTGCCTGGTAGGGGGTTGTACGAGTTTCTGCGCATGCCGTTTGGATTACAAAACGCACCAGCAACGTGGCAGAGATTAATTGACAGGGTTTTGGGAAGTGATCTGGAACCATACGTGTTCGTGTATCTAGATGATATAATCCTGGTAACGCAGAGTTTCGAAAAGCACTTAGAGATACTGAGAGAAGTGTTTCGTCGTCTGACTGCAGCAGGGTTACGTGTGTCACGGGAGAAACGCGAATTTTGTATGTCAGAATTGCGATACTTGGGTTATGTCGTCGATGAAAGTGGTCTCCATGTAGATCCCGAGAAGGTGGAGAGTTTGAGAAACTTCCCCGCACCATGGAATGTCAAGGAAGTTCGCCAGTTCCTAGGTATGGTGTCGTGGTATCGCCGTTTTATACCGGACTTTGCAACATTTATTGCACCATTAACTGCGCTTCTGAAGAAAAATCGCAAGTTCGAGTGGAGTGAAGAGTGCGATCGGGTTTTTCGCAAGCAAAAGTTAGGCTTTCCACGGCACCCATATTGACCTGCCCCGACTACGATTTGCCATTTGTAATCCAGACGGATGCGTCGAACTTTGGCCTGGGAGCAGTACGTATTATCTCAAAGCCACTCCGACGGGGAGCGAGTGATATGTTATCTGAGTCGCTCTTTGACGAGTGCGGAACGGAAATATTCGACGACAAAAAAGGAATGTTTGGCGGTTTTGTGGGCGATCGAGAAATTGAGACCGTATGTGGAAGGCACTACGTTTAGTGTAGTAACTGACCACCATTCCTTGCTATGGTTGCACAACCTGAAAGAGCCAAACGGTCGACTGGCTACAGCAATATAGCTACGACGTCATCCATCGCAAAGGGAACGACCATCTGGTTCCTGATGCATTATCTCGATCGGTACCGGTGTTGGATACGATTGAGACAGTGGCCCAAACTGATAAGTGGTATACCAGGATGATGAAGATGGTACAAAATAACCCAGGGAAATATTCTGCGTGGCGAATCGATGGTAATAGATTATGGAAGCACATTCCCGCGGCTTTTTCAGAATTAGCCTCTGAAAACTCCTGGAAGAGGGTATTATCGGAAGAAGAGCGGCCTAAAGTGCTAGTTGAATGCCATGACGATCCAAAGGCGGGTCATACGGGTATAAATAAAACATGTGACCAAGTTTCGCCCAGGTATTATTGGCCAAAAATGAGGATAGACGCTAAAAAATATGTTCAGACGTGTCAGGTTTGTCAAGCCATAAAGCCCGAACGCCGATCACCGGCTGGGCTTATGGTTTCGCGAAACGGGGAAGCTAAGCAGCCTTGGAAAATGGTTTGTGTGGATTTGGTGGGACCACTTCCGCGCTCACCACATGGCTATTGCTCTATTCTAACAGTAGTTGACTACTTCTCTAAATTTCCGCTCTTATTTCCCCTAAAATCTGCTACGAGTGCGGCGGTGACCAAAGCATTGGAAGACAATGTTTTCTTATTGTTTGGAGTACCAAAATGGATGGTCTGCGATAATGGGGTCCAGTTTAAGGCAAAATAATTACAGGCGATGGCAGAATCCTATGGAACTGCTATCAGGTATACGGCATTTTACCACCCCCAAGCCAACCCGGCGGAACGCATAAACCAATCCATCAAAACCATGTTGAGGGCGTATGTTTCGGAAAACCACCGGAAATGGGACGAGAACCTAGCAAAAATAGCATGTGCGCTTCGTACTTCATCCCATGAAGCTATGAAATGTACCCATTACTTTATTAATTTTGGGAGGTAAATGTCGACCACAGGGTGTACGTATGATGGGCCGAATGAAAGTAGTTCAGGTTCTTCCCAAGTCATAGATCCGCATGTAAGGGCCATAGCGTTAGAGAAGGTAAGAGAAGAAATTCGCGCACGTTTTAAAAAGGCAACCGACAAAAGCAAGAACCAATATAACTTACGACGACGGGACGTAAGTTTCTTTCCAAAGGAGCTAGTTCTGCGGAAAAACTATGTCCTATCAGATGCGGCGAAATTTTTTCGGTGAACTTGGCGCCGAAATTCGTCGGGCCATTTAAGGTAGTGCAACGGGTATCCCCATGGACATACGAGCTGGAGGACCAAACCGGTAAACGTTGAGGAATATGGAATGTGAAGGATCTCAAACCATATGTACCCGCCCGAGAGTAGTAAGATTGCGTAGTAGTATACTTTTGTTTTTTTTTTATTTCGAAACGCGAATTCAAATATAAGTAAGATAATATACCTAATGGAATTTCCGAGAGAATTTAAGAAATTCCCTTTAAGTAAGGGGGGAAAGTTACGAGTTGTTTTACTTTATTATTTTAATAATTAAGTATTGTGATTGATTTTTTAAAAAAAAAAATTTGCTACCCTCAAAATTTTTATTTTCACGTTTCATAACTAGTAGACGCGAAAAAAGCAATAAAAATTTTCAGTCCATCTGTCCGCCGTACGCCGTACGCAAGATCGTTTCTGATAGTACACCCATTTGCGGAAAAATTGTCAATATTGATCAAGGGGTTTGGGAGTGGGGGGAAATGTAATGCGTCCGAAACCCAAAAAAGGCAAGATAGACATCTTAAGAACCTGTAATGATATAAGCCTTAAACTTGGTATTTAGATAGAGCTATAGTAGTGGAATGTTGGAAAAATAAAATTTTTTTTGGGGTAGTATGCTACGGGGGTAGGGGGTGTTTTTCCTAACTATTAAACGGTTCATGCTAGAAAGTTGAAACTCGGTGTGTATATGTAAATCAACAAGAAAAGTAATTGTGATAAAAAAAATTTTGAATATTCATTGGCGTTTAGAAAGGGGGCCAAAAAAATTTTTTTCTAAATATAGTATATATAAAATGCGTATATTTTCTTCATATCTACTAGGTCTTTCCAGATATTGAATTCATTTTTATTCTACGGATTCTTCGTATAAATACCTAGAATGTTTTTTCAAAGTTTTTTGAAATTCGACCCCTAAGGGTAGTGTGGTACAAGTGGGGGTGTTTTTCCTATATATGGAACGGCTTAAGCTACAATGTTGAAACTCGGTGTGTATATATGTAAATCAACTAGAAAAGTAATTGTGATAAAAAAAATTTGAATATTGATTGGCGTTCAGAAGGGCGGGGGGGGGGGGGGCAAAAAAAAATATTTGTAAATATAATATATTTATATAAAATGCATATATTTTCACGATTTTCGTCATATCTTCTAGGTCTTTCCATATATTGAATTCATTTTTATTCTACGGATTCTTCGTATGAATACCTAGAAAGTGTTTTCAAGGTTTTTTGAAATTCGACCCCTAAGGGTAGTGTGGTACAAGTGGGAGGTGTTTTTCCTATATATAGAACGGCTTAAGCTACAATGTTGAAACTCGGTGTGTATATCTAAATCAACTAGAAAATAATTTTGAATAAAAAAAACGAATATCTATTGGCGTTCAGAAGGGGGGCAAAAAAAATTATCTGTGAAAAAAAATGCATATTTTCCCACGATTTTCGACATATCTACTACCTCGTCCCAAATAATGAATTTAATTTTTCTCTATGTATTCTCCATATGAATACCAAGAAAGTGTTTTCAAGATTTTCTGAAAATTGACCCCTAAGGGGGTGTAAAGTGATTGTGTACTTTTTCATAAACTATTCCATATCTCTCAGATCCAATCAGACTTTCACTTCCATGATCTTGTTCTTTTTGATAGGCTTTCAGTCACATAGTAGCCTACACCGCATTTCAGAATTGAACGCGTTCCTATCTTCTGCCGGAAAAATAATAAAGTTACGCCCAGATTGTTGGCAGATTTTTAAGTATTGTGATTGATTTTTTAAAAAAAAACATTTGCTACCCTCAAAATTTTTATTTTCACGTTTCATAACTAGTAGACGCGAAAAGAGCATTAAAAATTTTCAGTCCGTCTGTCCGCCGTACGTCGTACGCCGTACGCCGTACGCCGTACGCCCTACGCCCTACGCCGTACGCCCTACGCCGTCCGCCGTACGCAAAATCGTTTGGAGGCTTGTAGCTCCCAAGTGCTTTGAGATATTAAATTGAAATCTTTTTTACTGATAGACGGAGTAGGCTTCTTGAAGTGACCAAATTTTTTTGGGCGGGGGTGTGAGGGGGGAAGAGGGGAAAGAGCTTTAGACCGAACATTTTGTTTTCTAGATCTCAGTTACCGCTTATGATAGGAAGCTGAAACTTGGAATTTTTATAATGCTCTGGTAGTAGACCCATTTGCATAAAAATTGTCAATATTGATTAAGGATAATGGGAGTGGGGGGAAATATAATGCGTCCAAAACCCAAAAAAGCCGAGATAGACACATGTTAAAATCCATATCTCCAAAACCATTAATGGCACACTATTCAAACTTAAAAAATATTTGAAGTTATACTAGGAGAACAGATTGAAAAAAAAATTTGGTGGGGGAAGTTGTGTATTGGGGTGGGGGGTGAAAAACTTTAGATTACGATATCTCATGAACCAATTGCTCTA
Organism: Beris chalybata; assembly: GCA_949128065.1. Taxonomy (NCBI): domain Eukaryota; kingdom Metazoa; phylum Arthropoda; class Insecta; order Diptera; family Stratiomyidae; genus Beris; species Beris chalybata. The sequence continues at coordinate 72,848,829 of OX421894.1, read as the reverse complement.
GAAAAATAAAATTCAGTTTGGGTATTAACCTTAGAACCGTTTTGCTCTTTTTCTGACCATTGTCGTGTTGTGGAGTCCCCAGGACCCCAGTGTATTTTTCATATGAATTGCACTAGAGTTGCTTGTATAACACATTTGAAACTGAATTATTTACATGTTTCTGGCTATAGTTAGTATCTAATTAATAATTTCGCAACATTCATAAAAGAACGTGGTCATCTCCGGATGGTCGCACTTTCAATCAAATTGACCACGTTCTGATCGAGAGAAGGGCTGCGACCAGCATTCTAGACGTAAGATCTTTTCGCGGAGCAAACTGCGACTCCGACCACTATCTCGTAAAAGTGAAATATCGATGTCGAGTGGCATTATGCGGGTACTCCAAAAAGGGCAGGACACCCAAATTTGACATCGATAAACTAAAGGACGAGACTGTCGCGTCAGCCTATAAGTCAGCGCTACAAAATCACTTTGAAACATCACGAACTGAAGAAGTGACAACCATCGACCAAGAGTGGACACAGTTGAGAGATGGAATCAGAACGACAGCAGAAAAGATCATTGGATTAAAATCTCAGCAGAAACATAATGACTGGTTCGATGATGAGTGTAGTGACGCAATAACGAAAAAGAATGAAGCTCACAAGGCGTACATTGAAAGACCGACGAGAGCCAAAAAAGAAGGATACGACGAGCTTAGGCGATTATCAAACAAAATCTGCAGACGAAAGAAACGAAAACACAACAATGACATAATTATAAACCTAAATACTGACATGAAGTCACATAATCTACGATCCGCATATACTGCCGTCAAACAAATAAGACAAGGCTATAAGCCACGAACAAACCTCTGTAAAGACAAGGAAGGAAATATCCTTAGTGACGCAGAACAAATTAAACAAAGATGGGTTGAATACTTTAAAAAGCTGCTGAACCCTAACAGAGTGACGACCACCGACCCAATTATAACATCAAGTGCACCATCGGATGAGCAGACATCAACTACGGTACCCACTATCGGAGAAGTGGAAGCAGCCCTGCGCGACCAAAAAATACATAAATCACCCGGAGTTGATGCAATACCAGCAGAGCTCCTAAAGGGAGGCGGTCCATACCTCGCCAACCTCCTACACAAAATCGTGACAAAAATTTGGATGGAAGAAAAAATACCCGTCGACTGGCGCCAAAGCATTATATGTCCAATCTACAAGAAAGGAGATAAATTGCGATGTGAAAATTACAGAGGCATATCATTGTTGTGTACGTCCTACAAAATACTGACGAAAGTAATTCATAATCGATTAAAGCCTTATACAGAAAGTATTATCGGCGAATACCAAGGTGGTTTCAGAACCGGACGATCTACTATTGACCAGATATTCTCAGTCAAACAAGTGCTAGAAAAATGCTGGGAGTATAACATTGACGTGCACCAGATCTTCGTGGACTTCAAACAGGCATACGATAGTATAGATCGTAATGTACTATATAAAATAATGCTCGACTTTGGAATCCCATCAAAACTCGTCCGATTAACAAAAATGACCATGACTGACACTGAATCCCAAGTAAGGATACAAAACGAGCTAACCCAAAGCTTCCGAACAGAATCCGGCCTGAAGCAGGGAGATGGACTCGCTCCCATGCTCTTCAACCTTGCCCTGGAATATGTCATCAGAAAGGTACCCGTTGATACCAGAAGTACCCTACTAATCAAGTCCACTCAACTAGTGGTGTACGCGGATGACGTAAACATCATGGCCAGATCTGTTCCAGACGCAAAGGAAGTCTTCCACTGTCTAGACTCAACAGCAAAGGATGTCGGGCTAAGGGTCAATGAGAATAAGACCAAGTTCATGACCCAAACAAGAAGAAACGCGCCAACTAGACAAAATATGACCTTGGGGGACTACAATCTGGAGAATGTGGATCATTTCTCATACTTGGGATCACACCTTGTAAGAGACGGCAACGAACGGGACGAAGTAAATCAACGGATCACACTAGCAAATAAGGCATATTTCTCGGTTCTCCCGATTTTAAAATCGAAAAAAGTGCACAGGCTGAGCAAACTTCGCATATACAAGACCATAATAAGACCTGTGCTACTATATGCAAGTGAAACGTGGACTCTCACCCAAGCGTCTGAAAAATCAATAGACGCTTTTGAACGACGAATTCTTCGAAGAATTTTGGGACCAGTAAGAGAAGGCACTGAATGGCGTATTCGGTACAACAACGAGTTGTATAACATCTATGACGACCCAGCCGCATCGACTCTTATAAAATTCCGTAAGCTGCAATGGGCAGGTCATGTGGAGCGAATGGATGACGGAAGAATTCCCAAGCGCACATTGAAAGGTAGAGCCCATGGCAAGCGACCGGTGGGAAAACCGCGAAAAAGATACGAGGATTCAGTTGACGCAGATTGCAAATCGCTTCTTAGATGCACAAACTGGAGGACGCGGGCGCTGAACCGAGATGACTTCAGACAATGTATCCTGCAGGCCCTGGCCCGATTTGGGCTGTCGCGCCATTGATGATGAATTAATAATTTATTTTTTTAAGGTTTTATGTATAGGTAGGTACTAAGGTTTCAGATGAAGATGAAGAATAAATTCAGTAAAAAGTAGAGTTTTGACTATTCAAATTGTTATTGACCTTATAAGATATAATAAAACGTTACACTGGTGAAGTTGGTCTGATCCTTGTAGCGGATAGGCAGGGTGTTTTATTGGATGTCAATAGTGCTGCAAACATATAGGCAGTTTCTGGAGACATTATTGAAAACAATTGCTGGTGTCAAAAGACGTTTGAAAACAGAAGCTTTGTTTTGAAACAATTCTAGTACCCTGTTTTGCCGCGCATTACTAGCTCGCTGATTTTGAACTGAAACCGGGTTAGACCACCACGCACGATTACTATTTTTCGGATTTTGAGTAGTATACTTTGGCCACGGTTCGGTGGAATAAGGTGTTCGGCTTCGGTTCAATATTCCTCTTCTGCTTCTTCGTTAACAAATGTTTGCAAATCGTCTGCGAATTCCTCTAGCCTTGGATGTATGAGCGTTTCGTTAGACACAGCAGAGTCACCTAAGGCTGGCCGCACACTGAAAGAGGAAAAACTGTTTTAGTCAACAATATTTTTGACTAATCATGAATATGTCGCTGTTTCAATAGCAATTCAATGATCAGAGCACACTGATTAGTCGCGTGCCTCCAAGGAATGAGAATAATCAGTTTTTGACTTAATCTGTTAGCTGAACGCAACCTGAAAGAGCAAAAACAAAAATGTTTTTGACTAAAAATGTTTTTGCTCTTTCAAGGTAGGCGTCCACTAGGGCGGACAGGCCGGTCCGGGTCGCATCCCAAAAAAACGCCTGCCATATTTCGTGTGTAAGTGCTTCCACTAAAGGCGGGTCGCATCAGCGCACGACGGATTTTACTGTCGGATCGCTTTGCGAGCGGATTTCTTGTGGAGCAGAATGTCGCCCCGGCTCGTCCCACCCCGTCTCTTCATAGTTTACGCAGCGAAACAGATGGGCTCGGCATTTTCCGTCTCTTGTGATCCGTCCCAAGTGGACGCAGAAAAAAAAATTCGTCGAGCGCCGTTGTGATGCGGCCCGTCTCTAGTGGACGCCTGCCTTCAGTATGCATCCAGCCAACAGATTCAGTCAAAAACTGATTATTTTCATTCCTTGGAGGCACGCGACTAATCAGTGTGCTCTGATCATTGAATTGCTATTGAAACAGCAACATATTCATGATTAGTGAAAAATGTTTTTGACTAATACTGGTTTTGCTCTTTCAGTGTGCCGCCAGCCTAAATCCGAATCATCATCTGAGATGTGTACGTCGTCATCAGTTTCGGCAGTATCGTTAACGATATCCTTTCCAAAACGGTCGTTATAATTGGCACCACCAATACCAACATTATCGCTATTATTAGTGTTGAAATGATCTACCAAATTTTCAAATTCGATTCTTTCTTCTTCAGAGAGCTCGCGATCGCGACGTAGTTGTCAGATGACAAAACCGAGCGTCATCAATAGAGCTTTGATCGGTCATTTTTATTTCTCTGAAAAAAAAAACTCAACATTACTATTCAAAACTTCCAAAGTTACGGCGCGTGATCAGTTTCAAGATTTATCTTTATCTTAAGTCCTTTCAGCTAGTGGTGGTGTTATTTTTTACAGGAATTCTCTGTAGCGACTGTAGCGCCGTCCTGTGGTCAAGATTATTTTGAGCCGTGCAGCCTATTGGTTTTTGAGATCACCGCCATTGAACAGGAAGTTCCGCTACAAATACCGCATTTGCAATACTTGTTCTAAAATATAAACCACAATACAACACGAAACGTGTATCCACTATTATTATGATTATAGACATTTGATGTCATGTTCTGCTGTTGAATACTACACAATAACCATTGTAATAATACTATACTTTATATAATATAGTTATCCTTATAATATCAAACAAATGATTATCAACTAATCAATTTTTAGTCACAAAAAATAAAAGCTCTTCATACAAAATGTATAAAAATTATTAATAACAACACGACAATCGTATTTTTTAGTTTGACCTGCTCTGGCAACTCCACCAGATACCATTTTTAATTTTTTTTTTTAATCAAACGTAAGTTAATGGTTCATTCTTTGAACTAAGTATTGATTCTATGAGAAAAATAAAACTGAACAAAGTGTTTTTCAATAGTCAATATTGCTTGGGGTCCCCTGGACCCCAAACACGGTTCTAAGATTAAGGTCGACAAATAAAGATTGATCAACGTAAAAATTTTTAAGTGGGAGGTGAAGCATAGAAGTGGAGGGGATAAGAATTTTTCAAATGAAACACATTTCATATCTCAAGATAAGTGTAACATAGATGCTTAGAATTTTTACCAGAAGTAGCGCTAATTAAACCGTAATAGGGAAAAGTTTTGTGGTTGTAGGTGTAGAGGGTGAGGGTGGGGGAGGATGAACAGGAAAAAATTCCGATGCTTATATCTTCAGAACCTGTAATGATATAAACCTTAAACTTGGTATTTAGGTAGAGCTATAGTAGCGGAATGTTTGAAAAATATAATTTTTTTTAGGGGTAGTATGGTACGGGGGTAGGGAGTGTTTTTCCTTTATATATGTATAGAACGGCTTAAGCTACAATGTTGAAACTTGGTGTGTATATGTAAAATAACTAGAAAAGAAATTTAGATAAAAAAAGTTTAAATCTGTTTTGGCATTCAGAACTGGGGCAAAAAAAATTATCTGTGAAAATAGAATGCATATTTTTCCACGATTTTCTTCATAAATACTAGCTCTTCACAAATATTGAATTTAATTTTATTATGCGAATTTTTTGTATAAATACCTAGAACTTGTGCCGGAAAAATAATAAAGTTACGCCCAGATTGTTGGCAGATTTTTTTTTGTTGCCCCGAATCCTGTAAAGAAAAGAAGAGAACTGTTAGTTGAATTAAATGTATCGCGTTGAATAAATATACAACTTACCGACTGCTTCACCACCGGTTCCTTGTGGAGTCACTGCTGCATACGTGAAGGCCTTCAGCCTCACCTAAAACGTCATCAGCACAGAGGAGGGAATTAGTCGAATATTTAATCAGTCGCAAAAACATGGAAGTCGAGCTGAACTCGAAAATATTTCAACGTAAATTGGAAAATTAGAAATTTGTTATAGTTAGTTTAGGAAATATGAATTGTATTAGTCGGATTAGGATTAGTTATTGTTATGAAATCGAATTGTTATTAGTAGGATCATGACCAGACTATAGTTAGGGATAGATCTTGAGAGGATAGATCGCGTTATCAAGCACCGCCGAGAGGGCGAAAAATCCGTCGGAGACTTTCGAGCCTGTGAGATGGGACCCGACACGTCGTCGGAACGAATAACCCGGAATAACCGGAACACATAACTATTACCAGGAAGTTGTACTCACCTGTGACCCGGCATACCTATCACACAAGCGCGATAACCGGGACGCGCTCGCAACAGACGAAAGAAGACACGAAACACAACACGAAACACGTAAAACTCGCGCCACGAATCGAAATATTACACTCAAACACAACGAAACACGTACATCACGAGCCACGAATCGAAGCGTAGCCACAGAACCACACGAAACACGTTCAACACGGGCTACGAACCGAAACAGCACTTAACTCGACAACCGCCCAGAAGTAAACACGCGAAATGTAAACATTGAGGATCGAGAAATGTCAAGTGACGTGCGAATCGGGACAAATATGGCGGACTTATACGGCGCGAACTAGAGTTTGGGGGAATCACCACTAGAGTAGATCGCTGGTTTGGGCCCATGATAAATGACCGTACTGTGCAAATTTCAATTAAACTTGAAATTAAGCTTCACCTGGAATAAAGTACTACACCTAAGAGAGAAAGCAGGAGAAATGGCCTCGAGATCGAACATTGACCTACCGAACGGGGATTAGCGGTGGAAAAAAGCTGGCCCAAGGTTTCGAGGAAAGTACAACAGCCGGAAAACGGTCTCTATTGTTCGGATCGAAGGTGGTGAAGACATAGTGACGGTGTAGAGTTTTGAATTCAAACTATAAGTATTTTCTGGCGGTTATTTTTTTTTCGTGGAACGAGAAGAACGAGGGTCACAAGTCGGTGGCGTAACGTAAAAGGAGTAACGAGTGGTACCGGAGGTGAGCCGTGTGGAGCATCGCGACGGGAGATTCGACGCGGCGGAACAATATAAGGAAGGAGCGTCTTCAGTAGGAAAAGAAATCCTGGAGAGAATCTTCGAGGGACGACGCACCCGAGGCGCCCTAGTTTTTAAGATCTACGTAGACAGAGTCAGGTAGAGTAGGATATTGAATTGAAGTGGAGATTTACGATATTGAATTGAAGAGGAGTTTTACGAGGTAGGATTTTCTTAAATAAATTCTTTGTTCAAACGAGATCCAATTTGTTTGTTGGTTACGTGTAATTTCTTTGATGTGACGTGTTGCAGCTCGCTTTTCGTGAGAATTTATATCGGTATTTTCGCACGCGAATCTTTTCCCTAATTTGTGATTCAGTTGGGGAAAAGACCAGAACGGCAGCCTTCCAACGGAATCACTGGCGCCGGACAAGGCCCGTTCGCCCCTTTGTGCTGGGGTTACGTAACGGTTTATCCACGGGGAAAAACCGTAACAAACTCGCAACGTGGAGTGCATTTAAAGTAAACCAATTAAACGTTATTACCTTTATCATTTTAATAATTAATCTTTTCTTTCCCATTGAATTAACTAAACTTTTATATCTTTAATTGATCTCTGTATTGAATTGCATTAAATCAAATTCAATAGACGTTTTTTCTTACATGGGGGCTCAACCGGGATCACCCTAACTGTGAACAAGAACAATACGTTGTCAAGAACAAAGGGAAAACTATTTTTTGTATGATCTCGTGGACTTAAATTTTTTCGGTGGACAAAATCGCAATTCGCATTACCCAAATCTTGAAGAACATCGTGTTTTTATTCAACTGCTGCATTTAGTAAAACGAACGTGGATTATAAAAGTTATATTAACTACTAGCAGTCGAACATTTCGACGAAATGGGTAGAAATTCGAGTAGACGCCTTTTGCAAAGAAGCCAAGAGTTTAGTGCCGACCAAGGCGAAAATGATTTTGATCCAGATACCTCTACAAATAATGTTACCATCAAATTTTCAGATATCGAAGCCATTCTAAAAAAATTCTCCGGTGATGGATCGACGAATATTCGCAAGTGGGTCGACGAGTTCGAGCAACATGCAGAAGTTTTCAAATGGCCTAACCTCCAAAGGTTTGTGTTTTGCAAGCGCCTACTAAGGGGAGAAGCAAGATTATTCGTGGATAATGAGGTGAAATCTTTAATTTATTCTGACCTTAAACGCCAATTAATTAGTGCGTTTGAACCTAAACTTAATTCCGCCGACGTACATAGAAGTTTAAGGGAGAGAAAGAAAAAAGCTGACGAAAGTCTGCAAAAGTATTTGTATGACATGATGGCAATTGCGTCAACTGGTAATGTTGAAGAAATAGGTGTTATTTCATACGTGATCGACGGGATTAGTGATAGCAATGTAAATAAATTAATTTTGTACGAAGCTAAGACGAATATTCGAAGTATGAGGCACAAACTCTCAGCTATCGAGGCATATCTTCAAACAAATCCAGACATTCAAATCATAATATTCAATGAAACCTGGTTGTACACCACTGAAACTCAATATTTTGCCCTTAAGGGTTTCTGTTCGGTACACAACTGTCGCAATTCTGGGCGAGGAGGAGGGACAGCGATATTTCTAAGGAGTGATATGCATTTCAATCAAATATTAATGGATGATGTTTATAACACAATAATAGTCGAGGTTTTGGTCAATGATGTACCAACAAAAATAGCAACTTTCTATAGGCCCAAAAATAAATCAGTAGACTGTTTTATAAATTACCTCGATTTAGTCTATGAGAAGTATCCTAGGATTTTAACAATAGCTAACACAAATATTAACATCCATCACGAAAATATCTCAACTCATAACTATAAAGAAATGTTGGCTATCAACAACATCATGATACTAAAAGAATTTAAAGCTACTAGAATTAACGCAAATGCATCATCCTTAATTGATCACATTGCAACTAAAATTCACTTGGAAGAGAAAGAGTTTAGAATAGAATTAGATGACTGGCCAGATCTAGATCATAAAGTTTTAACTCTTACGATTGATAATGCCAGAGTCAAGACTACAAAAATGATGAAAAAAGAGGTCAAATTTCTCGACAAAGAGATCCTAATGAAAGAAGTAAGGGCGAAGATAAGAGTCTATGAAATGCATACAATGGAATCCTTAATTGATATAATAAAATCCGCCAAATCAGTAGCGACAGCAACTAAAATGAGAGGTTCGAAAAACAATACTTGGATTTCATGTGAGATACTAAAGCAAATTAATAATCAATGGCGCAACAGCCCAAATCGGGCCTAGGCCTTGAAGTAATGCTAGAGTTACTTCATTGCGAGACCAACGGAACACTAGGAGGTGAAGTGGTCAACTACTAAAGCAAATTGATAATAAAAAAAAAAGTTACAAAAAAATGTTGATGAATCCTACGGATCAGAAAATACGTGAAGACTATAAGCGGATCAAAAACCAGATAACAAATATGATCCGTACGGCTAAGGAACAGTACTTTAATCACCGATTCGCTACGACGGATGGAAATCTGAGAAAGCTATGGACGGTAGTTAGAGAATCTATTGGCAAAAGTGATAATTACGAAGTTGAAAAAGAAGGAATTAATGAGCTAGATTCTCGATATGGTCCGATTAAAGATCATGCGTTAATCGCCAATGATTTAAATGATCATTTCAGAACGATTGGCTCCACCCTTGTGGAGAATCTAATAAACAATAGTAATGCTGAAAATTTTCAAAGGTTCTGCTGTCCTTCAGTAACAGAGGCCATGTTTGTTTTCCCAACAGATTATATGAAAATTGAAAATATTATAGAGGAACTTAAAATCCAACATTGCCCCTGGTATCGATGGAATATCAACAAATGATCTGAAGACACTTAAGACAACCATCTCTTCAGCACTTAGCACTGCCATTAATAGCCATCTCAACAGTGGCACATTTCCCCCTTGTTTGAAAACAGCACTGTTTTCTCCCATTCATAAAGGAGGTTCAATCAAAGATCCTAATAACTATCGACCAATAGCTTTAACTAGCGCAGTAAGTAATATATTCGAAAAAGTAATAAACAGGAGGTTATTGAATTTTATAAAGAAATATATTGGTTTTGATAAACAACAATATGGATTTCAGGAAGGAAGCAATACGACATCAGCCTTATTAGATGCAATGAATTTTATAAATGAAAGTCTCGACGAGGGTTCATACGTCGCAACGATTTTTGTCGACTTAAAAAAAGCTTTTGACACGGTGAACCATTCTTTACTGCTTGAACAATTGAATTGAAGGAAATAGGAACTAGGGGAAAGGCCAATGACTTAATAAAAAACTTTTTAATTAATCGACAGTACACTACCAAAAACTTTGAAAAACTAAGCTCTCCTAAGACAGTCAGTATAGGAGTCCCTCAGGGCTCGATTCTCGGTCCTACTTTGTATCTGTTATATATACACAACCTGCAGTTTGCTGGCCTTAAAGCAAAATATATTACATTTGCTGACGACACGTTACTTCTTTATAAAGGTACAATTCCGGATCAACTGGAGTTGTTGATTAATTCTGATCTAAAACTTTTTCAGCATTGGCTCTTAGGTAATATGTTGACATTAAATACATTGAAAACAAATTATATGATCCTTAGACAAATCAGTAAACTGGATATTGGCTTGAAACTAGAAACAGATGGAATTCAACTAACGAGAGCACATGAGACAAAATACTTAGGACTGACAATCGACGACAAACTTACTTGGACTCCTCACATTACTAAACTTAGAAACAAAATTGCCCCCATTATTGGAGTAATAAGGCGTAACGATTATCTACACGTGCCAATAAAGGATCTGCTCTATAATGCATTTATTCTATCCAATATTAACTATGGACTTCTGCTATGGAGCCAAACCTCGAAAAGAAACCTTGATAAAATTGCGAGACTTATGAATAGGGGCATTAAAGCTATTCATAATTTACCCCATTTAACACCATCGGAGGAACTTTATTATACTTATGGAAAACTTACCTTACAACAGCACATAAGCCTGGAACGTATAAAACTAATTTACAAAATTAAGAACAATAGACTAAAATCCTCAATCGAACTGATCCACAATCACGATGTACACAACGTTAACACAAGAAGTGTAGATTTTATTAGACAACAACTTTGTCCTAGGACTGACCGACTCAGAAAAGACCCGGTATTTGAGGCAATTTGTGAATATAACTCATTACCTTCAGCAATACAAATGGCAAAGAATGTCTTTCAGCTTAAGCAACTTGCAAAGAAGCATCTACTTTGTCGAAGCTAGGAATGTGACTCTTGAATTGTTGCAATTATAGTCGACCTGAAATTGATAATTTAGTCAGGCGGCTTTACAGACTTATCGAAGACCTAGCTCATTGTAATCAGATGAGTCTGACCGGTTGTGGTTTGTGCTGTTGTTGCGTGTATGTGCTGTTGTTGCATGTTTCGCATGCTTTGCTTATTTTTTTAATTTTTTTCTTTAAAAAAATTTTTTGCTTACTTCTATTTTTATTTTTGTTTTTTGTTACTATTAACTATTAGTTTTTTTCTGATAACTACACGTTTATTTTTTTTTTATGTTTCTTATTTTTATACATATATATTGTATCAACAAAATTATTTCTACTTCCCCTTATACCAGTGCGTAGCACTGACTGGGGAGTACTCTTGGGATTAAGGTACATATTAAGTAGACATTGAGCCTAATGTCAGCATACATTGCATGAGTATGTTGACACGGTGAATTTTTTCAAGTTCATTGAGCTGTGTGACAGGGTTGTCTCCAGTTCTTTGAGCTGTGAAAGTGTGCCCAAGTGGGGAATTCTTCCCCAATTCTTTGAGTTGGAAGGAGTTTCCGATTTTGCATGAAGGAATTAAGTCGATTATTATTTCCGAATGAAAAGAACGATTAAAATTGTACGAAAAGTTTAAAAGTCATGGTAAAAGTAATTCTGACAATAACAGTGAAAACAAACGGTTCGCGAAAACAAACAATCGTAGCCTAATAAAGATCCAAGTCGAAATTGTTTTAATTGTGGATCTAACCAGCACAAATTTCATGAGTGTCCAACAAAATCGAAGGGGCCTAAGTGTTTCAAGTGCAATCAGTATGGACATAAACGGCCCAATTGTCCACAAAATGATGTCGATAATTCAATCAAAGTTATTCGAAAAAATGATTTGTGTTGCGTAGTAATTACAAACAATCAGTCGTTGTCGGGACTATTGGATACGGGTAGTGATCTACCGTTCATAAAAGAACAGTTCGCGGAAACTTTGAAATCTAGTGCTAGCTATGAAAACTGTTATATTTCTATCTCGGGATTAGGTAATACAATGATTAATAAAGAAAGGCTTATTACGGACATAACAATCGATAGCGTAGAATTTAAAAGTGTAAAATTACATGTTGTACCAAACCACGTAATGAAACAAGACATTTTAATCGGAATGGATGTTTTAAGAGAGGCTGAAATAATCATTAACGGGCAAGGTATCGTCGTTAAGAAATCGGGTACAGAAGTGGTTCAAGCAGATGAGGATCAAGACTGCTATTTAGCTCAAATCAAACTTGAATGTGAGTCAGTAAACTCCGTTGAGTTGCATCATTTAGATCGAAATATTAGGGAAGAAGTCCAAACTCTTATCGATAACTATAAACCGAATAAAACAGTGGAAACAGCCTTCGAAATGAAAATAGTTTTAACAGAAGATACACCACCACGCAGATTACCGCCAATAGAATTAAAATTTGTTGAGGGTATTATCAAAGAAAGTTCTTCGGATTTTGCTAGTCCAATAGTCTTAGTCAAATAGAAAGATAATCGAATAAGAATTTGCGTTGACTATAGAAATCTAAATAAGAAAATTTATAAAGATCGGTATCCTTTACCGATAATCGAGAATCAAATTGATAGACTTCAAGGTACAAGTTACTATACAACTTTGGACCTGGCGAATGGATTTTTCCATGTCCCAGTTGGAAAGGAGAGTCAGAAATATACATCGTTTATAACGCCAACGGGCCAATACGAATTTTTGAAAGTCCCATTTGGACTTTGTAATTCGCCCAGCGTATTCCAAAAATATATCAATTACATATTTAGAGATTTGATTAAAAGGCAAATAGTCACTTTTTACATCGATGATATCATCATTCCGTCCAAAACAATTGAGGAAGGTATATCGCGTCTTCGAGAAGTTCTAGAACTATCATCCACAAATGGTCTTGAAATAAAGTGGAGTAAATGCCAAATTATTAAGCAGGAGATCGTATGTTTAGGACATGTTATTAAAAATGGAACAGTCTCCACTTCACCTGAGAAGACGAGAGCAGTTAACCATTTTCCTACACCTAAGACTACTAAACAACTTCAGAGCTTCTTAGGCCTAGTAGGATACTTCAGAAAATTTATTGAAAATTTTGCTATAATCGCCAAGCCGCTTACCGATTTACTAAAAAAGGATGCTACATTTAAATTCGACGACGAACAGTTAAGGGCATTCAATGAATTGAAGTACGTAATCTCTTCCAAACCAATACTTGGTATTTTGAAATATGGAGCATATACGGAACTGCACACCGATGCGTGTAAATATGGATACGGCGCAATATTATTACAACGATCAGCAACAAACGAACTCCATCCCATATATACGTACGTATGAGCAAGAAGAGCACTCGCGCCGAACAGAATTATAGTAGTTATGAACTAGAAGTGCTAGCAGTAATTGAAGCAGTTAAGAAATTTCGAGTGTACCTTCTTGGACAACATTTTAAACTAGTAACTGATTGCAAAGCATTTGAACTCACGTTGAGTAAAAAGGATCTCGTAACACGGGTTGCAAGGTGGGCGTTACTTCTTCAGGAGTTTGACTATACAGTTGAACACAGAGCAGCTACGAGAATGAAGCACGTGGACGCACTCAGCCGAAACCCAATCAGCATGTGCGTAAGTAGAAATGAGGGCATCTTAACGAAGTTAATAAAAACACAAATCGCAGACGATAAATTAAGCGCAATAATTCGACTACTTGAAACGGAACTATTTAAGGACTACGTCATTGAAAATGGAATTCTATGTAAAAGCAACAATGGAAAGTTATTATTTGTGGTTCCCGATACGTTGCAGTACAATATCATAAGAAGTGTTCATGAGAATGGACATTTTCATTACAAAAAAATGAAAGAAATACTGATGCAAGAATTCTAAATTCCTGGATTGAAATCAAAAATAGAAAATTGTATTTCTGGTTGTGTGTAATGCATTTTGGCAGAATGTAAAACTGGAAAGGCAGAAGGTTTTCTATATCCTCTCCCACAAGGGGACCAGCCGCTGGAGACATTACATTTAGACCATCTCGGACCGATGACGTCAACCAGTAAAAATTATCGATATATCTTGACCATTGTAGACGGTTTCAGTAAGTTTGTGTGGACATTTCCTACGAAAGCCGTCAACGCAGAGGAAACAATCAGCAAACTTGAAGTCATCGCAGCTATATTCGGATATCCTGAATGGTTTTTTTTTGTCTCGGAGCGATTTAATAAATTTTGCAGTTCGCATGGCATAACTGTTCACAATGTAACAACCGGTATACCGAGGGGAAATGGACAGGTAGAACGAGTTCATCGAGTTGTCATTGCCGTTCTTACTAAACTATCATTAGATCAACCTGAGAAGTGGTACACTCATTTGCCAAGTACACAGCGAATGTTGAACAGTACATATCATCGATCTTTGAAAAGGTCACCGTTCGAAATTCTAGTTGGAATACGTATGAAAACTGAAAATGACTGGAAAGTTCTTGAATTAGTTGAGGAGGAATCATTGAAACAATACATGGAATCTAGAGATGAAATACGAATACAAGCTAAACTGGATATAATGTCAGCACAGGAAACATATAAAGGGCAGTACGATAAGAAAAGGAAGCAATCTACAAAATATTGCAAAGGAGTCATAGTTGCCATCGAAAGGACACAGTTTGGTGTTGGACTTAAAATTCGTCAAAAGTACTTGGGGCCGTACCAGGTTACCGCAACAAAAGGATTCGACAGATACGAAGTGCAAAAGCTAGGAGATCACGAGGGTCCAGCAACAACGACGACTAGTGCCGATAAGATGAAGAAATTGTCATCGGAAGATAACGCAGAAGATGAATTCTACTACGAAGAGAAGGACAACTCCTATTCACCTGAGGCAGTTGAATCCGTCAGTCTGGCCGAATGTGGAAGCCAAGCGCAGCCAAGTCAATTCTTAAAAGAATCACCAACGGTGCCAACATAATGGGCATACTGTTTTTCTCGTTCTTTTTCATCATAGGACGACTGAAGCGCGTGGACGTTGACCCAAGAACTCGCAACGTGGAGTGCATTTAAAGTAAACCAATTAAACGTTATTACCTTTATCATTTTAAAAATTAATCTTTTCTTTCCCATTGAATTAACTATACTTTTATATCTTTAATTAATCTCTGTATTAAATTGTGTTAGATCAAATTCAATAGACGTTTTTTCTTGCATACAAATGTATGCAGCTTTTGTAGATAATAATAGGGTTAATAAAAAAACAAAATAAAATGACATTTTTACAATGGGTTTTTCTGAGAAAAACTACATTGATCACTGAATTTTTAGGATTGACGAAGCAAAAATCTGTGTTTTCAACTAAATACTTCAAGATTGGGTGCAGTTACAATTTAAACTTTTACATCAAATTAAAGGTACTTTGATTGCCTAAAAAACGAGCTTTAACGCTTTGCCTTATGATTATTAGTTTTGAAGATATAGCGTTTTAAGTGCATGAGGGTACCGGTCAAAACACTGTGCCAAACACCCTGTATAATAGTATTTTTAGTTAAAAATATGATGTGAAAACATTCACCAAAAAAATTATATATATATTTTTAAAAAAAAAAAAATTCCAGGAAATATGTTCCAATATTATTATTACTGAATAATATAAAAACTAAATACAACCTTATTTTAAGATGAATTGATAATATAAATAGTTTTGGCCTGCTAGATCGTGCAAACGCCCCACTGTGCGCCGAACGCCGCCGTACGCCGTACGCAAAAATAGTTTGAAGGCGCTTAGCTCCCAAACTGGTATCTTTTAGAGGGGTGTGGGTTAGAGAGGGAGGAGTGGGGAGGGTTTTAGACGAACAATTTTGGTTTCTAGATTTCAGCAACCGCTTATGCTAGGAGGCTGAAACTTGGAATTTCTAGAGAACTTTGATAGTGGACCCATTTGCAAAAAAAATTATAGAAATGGATGAAGGGGTGTGGGAGTGGGAGAAAAATAATTCGTCCGAAAAGCAAAAATGCCGAGATCGACACATTCTTAAATCCATATCTCCTAAACCGTTGATGGCACGAAATTCAACCATAACAAATATCTGTACCTATACTAGGACAAGGGATGGAAAAAAAAATTTCAGTGGGGGTAGTGGTGTACGGGGGGGGGGGGTGGGGTGTGAAAAACTTTAGACTACGATAATTGCTCTAGAAAAATGAAATTCGGTTTGAGAAGAAAAGTCAACAAATAAAGACTGCTCAAAGTAAAATTTTTTAAGGGGGTGGTGGAACATGGAAGTGGGGAGGGGATAAGAAATATTCAAAAAAACCACGTTTCATATCTCAAGAACAGTATAAGATAGATGCACACATTTTTTACCAGACTTAGGCCCAATAGAATTCTATGAGAAATTTTTTTTTTCGGGGTGTGGGTCTAGAGGGTGAGGATGGGGAGAGTGGAAAGGAAAAGGTTGCAATGGTTATTTCTTAAGAACTTTTACTGATAAAAAGCTGAAACTATTTAGATAGAGATTTAGATAGAGCTATAGTAGTGGTATATTGGAAAAATATAATTTGTTATAGGGGTAGTACGGTACGGGGGTGGGGGGTGTTTTTCCTAACTATGTAACGGCTAATGCTAGAAATCTGAAACTCGGTGTATATATGTAAATCAACTAGAAAAGTAATTTGGACTAAAAAAAATACGAATGTTTTTGGCAGTTCGGAAGTGGGGGCAAAAAAATGTTCAGTCAAAATGGAATGCATATATTTTCACAATTTTCGTCATATCTACTAGGTCTTCCAAAATATTAAATTCACTTTTATTCTACGGATTTTTCATTTGAATACCTAGAAAGCTTTTTCAAGTTTTTTTGAAAATTGACCCCTAAGGGGGTGTAAAGTTATTGTGTACTTTTTCATATATTATTCCATATCTCTCAGATCCGATCAGATTTTCACTTCCACGGGCTTGTTCTTTTTGATAGGTTTTCAGTCACATAGTAACCTACAATGCATCTCAGAATTGAACGCGTTCCTATCTTCTGCCGGAAAAATAATAAAGTTACGACCAGATTGTTGGCAGATTTCTTATTAATGGCGTAAGTGACATCTACCGAAATAGCGGGCTATTTAAAATAATACCTCTTATTGGATAACCCTTTATATTATTTTTAAACACAATGGCCGCTATTCACAGTCATCGTAAAGTTGGCTTTAAGGTAAAGCTGACTTTAGTGTCTTATTAATAATACGACACTTAAGTCAGCTTTAACTTAAAGCCAACTTTATGATGACTGTGAATAGCGGCCAATGTCTGGGCCTGGCCCTGATCAGGAATAAGGAAAATCAGGAAATCCTGAACATTTTTCTACTCGGGGAGGAGTGCAGAACTAAACTAAAAGAAGTCCTGGAAGTTGCGTCAAATAACGGCTTAGGGATTGCTAGGCCCTGATCAGGGATGAGGAAAGTCAGGAAAGCCCGAAAAATTTTCTGGTCGGAGAGCAGTGCATAACTAAGCTAAAAGAAGACCTGGAAGTTGCGTCAAATCACAGTTTAAGGATTAAATGGAAAAAATTTCAATTCTTATGCAAAAAGATTGAGTATTAAGGCGCCATGAGTCCGGTACGACCATTTTTTGCCCCTGTTTGATTTTACTTTATTATTTTAATAATCAAGTATTTCTTTCTTGAGAGGATTTTAATCGTTTAAAATCGTTTTTTGTTCGTGTATTTTGGCGTGTATTTTGGCGAACTAATTTTGATTTTACAGAAAAAAATAGTATTATAGTAGTATGGATATAGGGATTCCAAGCCAGGATGCAGGAGTGCCGAGCTTTTGCATGAAGATTTTTTATGATGGTTTATTTTCGTTGCATAAAATTGGGCTTTTTTTTATCGGGGCTTTGAGCTTTTCGGTTATTGTCGAGGCTTTGAGCTTTTCGGTTTTTAGGTTGTTGTCGCGGCTTAGATTATCCGAGGGCTTAGATTATCTGAGGGCTTAGACTATCCGGGTCTTTGTCTAGCGGGGAGCGGAGGCTTAGGGAAACTTAGGCTATCCGTAGGATACTTGTAAAGGCTAACTTTATTTATATGACTCAGGCTCATGTTCGGTGAATGATAATAACAAGACAGGCTCAGCTAATTGCCTTTAACAGAGTAATATAGATAATAATAAAGACTGCTCCGTTAGATATTATTGGCTCAGCTTCTTAGGGAAATGCAACATTAGTTAGATTCAGCTCATAAATGTACAGTGTGATAATAACAAGGTTATCTTAACTAATTGACTTTATCAGTGTAATTAAATATAGATAATTATAAGGAAAGCTGCTTAGCGAGATATGATTGATTCAGATTCTTAAGGTATAATACTATAGCGGGGAGCAGAGGCTTAGACTATCCAAGAATTTACTCCACCGAGAAGTCATAGCATTTTTTTGTTGGTCGAGGTCAAGGTTATCTGTGGAACATGCTATTGGCTGAACTTACTTCGATAATAATAGGGAAACTTAGGCTATCCGTATAATACTTGTAAACTTTAGTTATTTGACTCAGATTCTTAAGGTATAGTAATAATAAAGACAAAGTTAAACAGGCTCAGCTAATTGTCTTCATCAGAGTATTTCATATTAAATATAGGTTATAATACTGTACTAATAAAAACAGACTCAGATAGAGATCGTGGACTTTACTAGTCAGATTCTTAATAAATGAAAGGTATAATATCAATGAAGGCTGCTCAGCTAGATATGGTATATTTAGATTCTTAATAAATATTAGGTATAATACTAACAAAGACTAACTTGATCAGGTTTAGCTATATATGTTTGATTCTACCAGTCAGGTTCCTAATAATAAAGGCTAACTTAAATGGGATTCAGCTATTTTGTCTTTTTTCAGAGAAATTATATATAGGTTATAATACTATTAAAGGCTGCTCAGCTACATATGGTTGACTCACATTCCTAAGCTATAATACTAATAAAGGCTGATTTAATGAGGTTCTGCTAAATATGTTGAACTCTAGCAGTCAAGTTATAATAATAATAAGGCTTACTTAAACAGGCTGAACCGTTATCAGAGTAATTCATTCTAAATATAGGTTAACTTAAACGTGCTCAGTTAGATATCGTTGACTCAAATTCTTAAGGTAAAGTAATACTAAAGACAAAGTAAAATAGGCTCAGTTAATTGCCTCCATCTAAGTATTTCATATTATATATAGATTATAATACTATACTAATAAAGACAGACTCAGATAGATATAGCAGACTTTACTAGTCAGAGTCTTAATAAATGTAAGGTATAATACTAAGAAAGGTTGAGTAACCAGGCTTAGATAATTGCCATGATCAAAGTAGTTCATATATATATAGGTTATAATACTTAACTTATTTAAACCTTTATCAGAGTAATTCATTCTAAATACAGGTTAACTTGAACGTGTTCAGTTAGATATCGTTGACTCACATTCTTAAGGTATAGTAATAATAAAGACAAAATGAAACAGGCTCAGCTAGTTGTCTTCATCAGAGTATTTCATAATAAATATAGGTAATAATACTATACTAATAAAAACCAACTCAGATAAATATCGTGGACTTTACTAGTTAGAGGTAAGGTATAATATCAATGAAAGCTGCCCAGCTAGATATGATAGATTCAGCTTTTTAATAAATGTTAGGTATAATACTAACAAATACTTACTTGATCAAGTTCAGTTCAGTTCAGTTAATAAGGGCTAACTTAGACAGGCTCAGGTATTTTGTCTTTTTTCAGAGTAATTCATATTAAATATAAGTTATAATACTTATAAAGGTTGAGTTAAGCTGGCTCAGCTAGATATGGTTGACTCCACTAGTTAGGTTATAATACTAATAAAGACTAACTTAATAAAGTTCAGCTAAATATGTTTGACTCTACTAGTCAGTTTATAATAATAATAAGGCTAACTTAAGGACTTACTTTATCATAGTAATACATGTATTAAATATAGATAATAAATTGACTTAAGAAGGCTCAGCTAGATAGGTACTAGTCAGATTTTAAACAACTGTAAGGTATAATACCAACAAAGGCTAACTTAATAAGGTTTAGCTAAACATGTTTGACTCTACCAGTCAGGTTATGATAATAATAATATGGCTAACTTAAACAGGTTTAGCTAATTGTCTTTATCAGAGTAATTTATATTAAATATTGGTTATAATACTAATAAAGACTGCTCAGCTTTATATGTTTAACTCTATCAGTTAGGTTATAACAATAACAAGACTGACTTAGACAGGCTCAACTATCAGAGTAATTCATATTAAATATAGGTTATAATACTACTAAAAGCTGACTTAAACACACTCAGTTAGATATCGTTGACTCAGTTTCTTAAGATATAATACTAATAAAGGCTGACTTAAGCAGACTCAGCTAGACATGGTTGATTCAGACTCTTAATAAATGTAAGGTATAATACTAATAAAGATTGACTTAAACAGGCTCAGCTAGATATGGTTCACTCAGTTTTTTAATAAATGTTAGGTATAATACTAATAAAGGCTGAATTAATAAGCTTCACCTACTCTTTCAGTCAGATTATAATAATAATAAGGCTACCTTAAACAGGCTCAGCTAATTGCCTTTATCAGAGTAATTCATATTAAATATAGATTATATTACTAATGAAGGCTAACTTAAAAAGTCTTAGACATATATTTTTAACTTCACCAGTTACGTTATAAAATAACAATAATAAGGTTAATTGCCTTTATCAGAGAAAATTCATATTAAATATAGATTCTAACAATAATAAAGGCTGACTTAAACAAGGTCAGCTAGATATGATTCTTAATAAATGTGAGGTATAATACTAATAAATGCTAACTTCAGAAGGCTCAGCTAGATATGGTTAACTCAGACTCTTACTAAATGTAAGGTTTAATACTAGTAAAGGCTGCTCAACTAGATGGTTTAACTCAGATTCTTAAGGAATAATAATAATATAGGCTGACTTAATAAGGTCCACTTAAATATGTTTGACTCTATCAGTCAAGTTATAACAATAATAAGGCTGGTTGAAATAAAGTTAAAATACTAATATAGGCTGACTTAAATATGTTTGACTCTATCAGTCAAGTTATAACAATAATGAGGCTGGTTTAAACAGGCTCATCTAATTGCCTTTATCAGACTAATTTATATTAAATATAGGTTA
This sequence comes from Beris chalybata, assembly GCA_949128065.1. NCBI lineage: Eukaryota > Metazoa > Arthropoda > Insecta > Diptera > Stratiomyidae > Beris > Beris chalybata. The sequence continues at coordinate 72,827,575 of OX421894.1, read as the reverse complement.
TAATACTTATAAAGTCTGCTCAGCTAGATATGGTTGACTCAGCTTCTTAATAAATGTTAGGTTTAATACTAACAATGACTAACTTGATAAAGTTCAGCTGTATATGTTTGATTCTACCAGTCAGGTTCCTAATAATAAAGGCTAGCTTAAACAGGCTCAGCTATTTTGTCTTTTTTCAGAGTAATTAAATATAGTTTATAATACTAATAAAGGCTGCTCAGCTACATGTGGTTGACTCACTTGCTTAAGCTATAATACTAATAAAGGCTGATTTAATGAGGCTCAGCTAAACATGTTGAACTCTAGTAGTCAGGTTATAATAATAATAATAATAAGGCTGGCTTTAACCGACTCAGCTAATTGCTAATTGTTGGCTCAGTTGTATGGAACACGAACTTTTTGATAGTTGTATAAGCTTTTTAAGTGTTGTATGGAGCACGAGCTTTTTGACAGTTGTATGAGCTTCTTAACAGGTGTATGGGGGAATTTACTCCCAGCTTTTAGACAGAAATTCTTGTGGGCTGATATAGGCTATAATACTAATAGAGGCTAGATATGGTTGACTCAAATTCTAGTAAGGTAAGGTAAGGTTGCCTAATAAATGTAAGGTAGACCACCTACTTCCGAAGGAAAATGACTAAAATTTTATCAACTCAAAACAAACTAGGATAATATACTCTTCAATAATTTCAAAAAGGTTACAAGACAAAACAAAACAAGAATTTCATAATATTTCACCTGCTTTCGAAGGAATTATAAAATTGCATCAACTCGGAACTCTTCGATAATTCCGTTTAGACATTGTGATACTGATGAAATAAAATTCCAGGAAGCAATCTAAATCTGAAGTTTTATTCAAGCTATCCATTTTACTTTATTATTTTAATAATTAAGTATTGTGATTGATTTTTAAAAAAAAAAAATTTGCTACCCTCAAAATTTTTATTTTCACGTTTCATAACTAGTAGACGCGAAAAAAGCAATAAAAATTTTCAGTCCGTCTGTCCGCCGTACGCCGTACGCAAGATCGTTTGGAGGCTCGTAGCTCCCAAACGCTTTGAGATATTAAATTGAAATTTTTTTAACGAATAGACGGGGTAGGCGCCTTGAAGTGACCAAATTTTTAGGGGTGGGGGTGTGAGGGGGAAGGAGGGGGAAGAGTTTTAGACCGAAAATTTTGGTTTCCAGATCTCAGGAAGCTGAAACTTGGAATTTCTATAGAGCTCTGATAGTAGACCCATTTGCAGAAAAATTGTCAATATTGATCAAGGGGTGTGAGAGTGGGGGGAATTGTAATGCGTTCGAAACCCAAAAATGGCGAGATAGACACATTCTAAAATCCATATCTCCTACACCGTTAATGGCACACTATTCAAACCTAACAAATATTTGTAGTTATACTAGGAGAACAGAATCAAGAAAAATTTTGGGTGGGGGAAGTTATGTATGGGGGTGGGGGGTGAAAAACTTAAGACTACGATATCTCATGAACCAATTGCTCTAGAAAAATAAGATTCGGTTTGGGTATAAAGGTTGACAAATAAAGATTGATCAAAGTAATATTTTTTAAGTGGGAGGTGGAGCATAGAAGTGGAGGGGATGAGAATTTTTCAAATCAAACACATTTCATATCTCAAGAACAGTTTAAGATAGATGCTTGGAATTTTTACCAGAAGTAGCGCTACTTAAACTCTAGTAGGGAAAAAAGTTTTGGGGTTAAGGGTGTAGAGTGGGAGGGTGGGGGAGGGTGAAAAGGAAAAAGTTCCGATGCTTATATCTTGAGAACCTGTAATGATATAAGCCTTAAACTTGGTATTTAGATAGAGCTATAGTAGCGGATTGTTGGAAAAATATAATTTTTTTAGGGGAAGTATGCTACGGGGGTAGGGGGTGTTTTTCCTAACTATTAAACGGTTCATGCTAGAAAGTTGAAACTCGGTGTGTATATGTAAATCAACTAGAAAAGTAATTGTGATAAAAAAACATTTGAATATTCATTGGCGTATAGAAAGGGGGGCAAAAAAAATTAATTGTAAATATAATAAATATAAAATGCATATATTTTCACGATTTTCGTCATATTTACTAGGTCTTTCCAAATATTGAATTCATTTTTATTCTACGGATTCTTCGTATGAATACCTAGAATGTGTTTTCAAGGTTTTTTGAAATTTGACCCCCAAGGGTAGTGTGGTACAAGTGGGGGTGTTTTTCCTATATATGGAACGGCTTAAGCTACAATGTTGAAACTCGGTGTGTATACGTAAATCAACTAAAAAGTAATTGTGATAAAAAAAAATTTGAATATTCATTGGCGTTCAGAAGGGGGGGGGGGGGGGGGGCAAAAAAAATATTTGGAAATACAATAAATATAAAATGCATATATTTTCACGATTTTCGTCATATTTACTAGGTCTTTCCAAATATCGAATTCATTTTTATTCAACGGATTCTTCGTATGAATACCTAGAAAGTGTTTTCAAGGTTTTTTGAAATTCGACCCCTAAGGGTAGTGTGGTACAAGTGGGAGGTGTTTTTCCTATATATAGAACGGCTCAAGCTTCAATGTGTAAACTCGGTGTGTATATCTAAATCAACTAGAAAAATAATTTTGAATAAAAAAAACCAATATCTATTTGCGTTCAGAAGGAGGGCAAAAAAAATTATCTGTGAAAAAAAATGCATATTTTCCCACGATTTTCGACATATCTACTACCTCGTCCCAAGTAATGAATTTAATTTTATTCTATGTATTCTCCATATGAATACCAAGTAAGTATTTTCAAGATTTTCTGAAAATTGACCCCTAAGGGGGTGTAAAGTGATTGTGTACTTTTTCATAAACTATTCCATATCTCTTAGATCCAATCAGATTTTCACTTCCATGATCTTGTTCTTTTTGATAGGTTTTCAGTCACATAGTAGCGTACACCGCATTTCAGAATTGAACGCGTTCCTAACTTCTGCCGGAAAAATAATAAAGTTACGCCCAGATTGTTGGCAGATTTTTATACTCAAGATGAACATATAGAGTATTAAAAGTTTAATCCAGCCCGAAAAGTTTGTAACACATAGAACCGAGCCTCGGACAAAAAAAAATTGTATATTATTTTGTGTTTATTTTTGGGCAAAACCCATAAATCCGTTTGCTGTCCGTCCGTCCGCCCATCTGTCCGTCCGTCCGTCCGTCCGTTAGCACGATAACTCAAGAACGCGTTGACCTAGGAAGTTGAAATTTTGTCACAACTTGTAAAAGGGAAAAAGTAAGGCTAAGTTCGTTAATGGGCGATATTCTTCCACTGCTTCGGGTACCTCCCATACAAGAGTCCTTAAAACACGTTTTCACAATTATTGCTCGAATGCTTCAAGTTAGGAACTTGAAATTTTGCATACTTAAAGTCTACAATGTTTGAATCGAAAGTTTTGAATATGATGCAAATCGAATGAGTCCTTTGTGTAGCAGCCTAGAAAAGTCCTTCAAAAATGTATGCTTGTTACTGAATCCACTATAACTCCAGAACGAATTAAAGCAGGAACTTAAAATTTTACAGGGATTATTTTATACCAAAACCAGAACGGAGTTCATTAACTACCGCCATCTGTTGACTCCTTCGGGTAGCTGTCATACAAAAGTCCTTTATAAGCATGTTCACCAATATTAAACGATAACTTTAGAACACTTTAAGTTACGACTTTGAAATTTTGTACACATTAATTTTATAATAGTGGCAGCTTAAACTATTAATATGAAAAATATCACATAAGTCTTTCATGTAGTTAAAAATAATAATAATAATCAATGGCGCAACAGCCCAAATCGGGCCTAGGCCTTGAAGTAATGCTAGAGTTACTTCATTGCGAGACCAACGGAACACTAGGAGGTGAAGTGGTCAACTACACGCTCGTCCGTGATTATTACCCCGATTTTAACTCAGGTACTCATTTACAGCTGAGTGAACTGGTAGTCCGGCACCCAATCCCATTCTCAAAAATTACTTGTCGCCAAGCAGACTCGAACCTGGTACTAGGTGCACCGAAGGCAAGTGCTCTAGCCACTAAGCCACCTAGACTGCATGTAGTTGCCATACAACAATTCTGTAAAATGTCATAACTTACTTTATGGAACTCACTATAAAACAAAAAATCGAGTAGCCACTATACAATAATTTCTACCTGGAAGTAAAAGGTCATGTAATAATTGCTTGTGCCCTCCTCATTCTTTTGATATATTTCCAACTAAAATATAAATCGGAGTTCAGTATTTCATCTAGAGTATCATACGATTGGCTTGCAGCCGATCGTGAATGCGTTATGTTTTTTTTTTAGTTTTAATGTTCAATTCTCCAGCTCATTACTAGAATTGCAGGTGACAGTCATGGGCTTAGGCTAGTGGGGGGCCTTAAAAATCATTTAATATAAGAACAGGTCATGTCTAAAAAAGAATAGTTAATAGGTAAAATAAAACAGATCGGGTCAAGCAAGAATATAAGAAAATTGTTTGTAATATACCCAAGAGTTAAGTGTGACGCCAAATAATAAGATTCAAAGTAGGCATAAAAGGGAATAGGGTAGATCAAAAAGCAGTAAATTACAAAACAAGACAGATCTAAAAAAAAGATCTGGCCAGGTTTAAAAAAACAGGTTAGATCAAAAAGCCATTAATATAAAAATACTTTTTTCTAACATACCCAAGAGCTAAATAGAGAATTGGGTAGAACAAAAAAAAAAGCAGTTAATATCAAACGAAGATAGGTCTAAAAAAGAACAGGTTAGGTCAATAAGCAATTAATATCAGAACAGGTCCGGTAATATCAGAACAGGTCAGGTCAAAAAGCTGTTAATATCAGAACAGGTCAGGTCTAAAAAAGAACAGGTCAGGTCGAAAAACAGTTAATATCAGAACAGGCCAAGTATAAAAATGAACTGATCAAGTTAAAAAGCTGTTAATATCAGAATGGTTTCGGTTAATAGGCAAGAATACACCTTCTGAAGAGTCTATGCCCTCCGATGACGAAACAGGTCATTCGGACCTAGTCCAGCACAATCTTATGATGAACTGGCTTCTCCAGTGAAGTTTCTTTCCAAATTTGTCATATCCTCAGGGATGGCGGTTAGTTCACAGTCGGGGACTCCGTGTTGGAGTTTCACTCCACTGACACCGGAAAGAACAACTAACTCCTAATCATAATAGCTTCTTTGGTAGCTTACCACGAAAAATCTAATAACAAAGCTGTTAATGTTAGAACAGATATAAAAAAACAGGTATAACAGGTATAAAAAAGAACAGGTCAGGTCAAAAAGCTGTTAATATCAGAACAGGTCAGGTCAAAAAGCTGTTTATATTAGAACAGGTCAGGTCAAAAAGCTGTTAATATAAGCACAGGTCAGGTATAAAAAAGAATAGGTCAGGTTAAAAAGCTGTTAATATCAGAACAGGTCAGGTCAAAAAGCTGTTAATATAAGAACAGGTCCGGTATAAAAAAGAATAGGTCAGGTCAATAAGCAGTTAATATAAGAACAGGTCAGGTTAATATCAGAACAGGTCTGGTATAAGAAAGAATAGGTCAGGTCAAAAAGCTGTTAATATCAGAACAGGTCAGGTCTGAAAAAGAACAGGTCAGGTCAAAAAACAGTTAATATAAGAACAGGGCAGGTATAAAAAAGAATAGATCAGGTTAAAAAGCTGTTAATATTAGAACAGGTCTAGCAGTTAAGATAAGAACAGGTCGAGCAGTTGATATCAGAACAGGTCAGGTATAAAAAAAGAACGGGTCAGGTAACAATGCTGTTAATATCCGAACAGGTAAGATATAAAAAAGAATAGGTCAGGTCAAAAACTGTTAATATCAGAATAGGACAGGTCTAAAAAAGAACAGATCAGAGCACATATATTAAATGATTTTTAAGGCCCCTCCCCCTAGCCTAAGCCCATGACGGTCACCTGCAATTCTGGTAATGGGCTGTAAAATTGATCATTAAAACTTAAAAAAAAAAAAATTGATAGTTTGAATAAAACTTCAGATTTAGATTGCTTCCTGGAATTTTATTTCATCAGTATCACAATGTCTAAACGGAATTATCGAAGAGATCTGAGTTGATGCAATTTTATAATTCCTTCGAAAACAGGTGAAATATTATGAAATTCTTGTTTTGGTTTGGCTTGTAACCTTTTTGAAATTATTGAAGAGTATATTATCCTAGTTTGTTTTGAGTTGATAAAATTTTAATCATTTCCTTCGGAAGTAGGTGGTCTACCTTACATTTATTAGGCAACCTTACCTTACCTTACTAGAATTTGAGTCAACCATATCTAGCCTTTATTAGTATTATAGCCTATATCAGCCCACAAGAATTTCTGTCTAAAAGCTGGGAGTAAATTCCCCCCATACACCTGTTAAAAGGCTGTTAAGAAGCTCATACAACTGTCAAAAAGCTCGTGCTCCATACAACACTTAAAAAGCTTATACAACTATCAAAAAGTTCGTGTTCCATACAACTGAGCCAGGCTTCATTATTATTGCAACCTATATTTCTGATAAAGGCAATTAGCTGAGTCGGTTAAAGCCAGCCTTATTATTATTATTATTATAACCTGACTACTAGAGTTCAACATGTTTAGCTGAGCCTCATTAAATCAGCCTTTATTAGTATTATAGCTTAAGCAAGTGAGTCAACCACATGTAGCTGAGCAGCCTTTATTAGTATTATAAACTATATTTAATTACTCTGAAAAAAGACAAAATAGCTGAGCCTGTTTAAGTTAGCCTTTATTATTAGGAACCTGACTGGTAGAATCAAACATATACAGCTGAACTTTATCAAGTTAGTCATTGTTAGTATTAAACCTAACATTTATTAAGAAGCTGAGTCAACCATATCTAGCTGAACAGACTTTATAAGTATTATAACCTATATTTAATATAAATTAGTCTGCTAAAGGCAATTAGATGAGCCTATTTAAACCAGCCTTATTATTGTTATAACTTGACTGATAGAGTCAAACATATTTAAGTGGACCTTATTAAGTCAGCCTATATTATTATTATACCTTAAGAATCTGAGTTAAACAATCTAGTTGAGCAGCCTTTATTAGTATTAAACCTTACATTTAGTAAGAGTCTGAGTTAACCATATCTAGCTGAGCCTTCTGAAGTTAGCATTTATTAGTATTATACCTCACATTTATCAAGAATCATATCTAGCTGAGCTTGTTTAAGTCAGCCTTTATTATTGTTAGAATCTATATTTAATATGAATTTTCTCTGATAAAGGCAATGAACTTTATTATTGTTATAACTTAACTGGTAAAGTTAAAAATATATATCTAAAACTTCTTTAGTTAGCCTTCATTAGTAATATAATCTATATTTAATATGAATTACTCTGATAAAGGCAATTAGCTGAGCCTGTTTAAGGTAGCCTTATTATTATTATAATCTGACTGAAAGAGTAGGTGAAGCTTATTAATTCAGCCTTTATTAGTATTATACCTAACATTTATTAAAAAACTGAGTGAACCATATCTAGCTGAGCCTGTTTAAGTCAATCTTTATTAGTATTATACCTTACATTTATTAAGAGTCTGAATCAACCATGTCTAGCTGAGTCTGCTTAAGTCAGCCTTTATTAGTATTATATCTTAAGAAACTGAGTCAACGATATCTAACTGAGTGTGTTTAAGTCAGCTTTTAGTAGTATTATAACCTATATTTAATATGAATTACTCTGATAGTTGAGCCTGTCTAAGTCAGTCTTGTTATTGTTATAACCTAACTGATAGAGTTAAACATATAAAGCTGAGCAGTCTTTATTAGTATTATAACCAATATTTAATATAAATTACTCTGATAAAGACAATTAGCTGAACCTGTTTAAGTTAGCCTTATTATTATTATCATAACCTGACTGGTAGAGTAAACATGTTTAGCTAAACCTTATTAAGTTAGTCTTTGTTAGTATTAAACCTTACAGTTGTTCAAAATCTGACTAGTACCTATCTAGCTGAGCCTTCTTAAATCAATTTATTATCTATATTTAATACATGTATTACTATGATAAAGTAAGTCCTTAAGTTAGCCTTATTATTATTATAAACTGACTAGTAGAGTCAAACATATTTAGCTGAACTTTATCAAGTTAGTCTTTATTAGTATTATAACCTGACTAGTGGAGTCAACCATATCTAGCTGAGCCATCTTAACTCAACCTTTATAAGTATGTAACGATTTCTTTTCTTTCGCTTTTCTCCGGCTGAGCTGCAGAGACGGGCGTGGTAGTACTTATTGGAGATACCAGCAAATTTATTGGCTAAAAGGGGGCAAAATACTTGGGCGCCAGGTGGTTTTAAGGCTCAACCACCAAACCAACTGGCAGGTGCGAACGCCTGCTAGGTCCAACTAGAATAGAAGAGAAGAATAATAACAATTTAACCGAGTTAAGTTTAACAAATGATAAGTTTATTTGAATTCATTGACAGTATTATTCCTTTTTTCCTTGGGTAGAGGTGTACAATCCTTTTCTTCTTCTCGGCGACTATCCTTAGTGTATCTCTGTTACGTGTCGCGATCAGCGTCCGAACAGTCCCACCCCTCGTCGGTCGGTAACAAAAGAGCCTTGGTCCTCTCGTTCCATTCGGAGGAAACCTCCGTTCCGCAATCCCTCCAGCTCGGTCTCCATTACCGGGCTTTAGTATTGGTTTCGGGTTTCGACTCGTTCCCCATATCCGTGCTTCAGTATTTTTTTTTGACGTTGGTACGGTTGCTGCGAATAGAGTTCCGATGCGGCAACTCCGCTGCTTACTCGGGTTTTCAAATTCTCGGGTGTTGGGAACGTTAACTTAGACGTTCACGATCGCGTGCCACTTCTTCCTCTCCGCAAAAGTAATACATACTTTGAATCAAATAAACGAAATATTTAATTTTAGTGAGCGAAACGTAAAGTAATTACCTTAGCGGACGTCCGCACACAACACCCATCTTCGAGCCTTCCGACACTCGTTTTCTAAACGTAACAACCCCACCCTTTCTTCCAGGAGTCTGCTTCGTAAACTCCTGAAGTAAGTTTGCCTAAATCCCAAAAGCCAGTCCTTTTCGTCATATAATATTGCCCTGCTAAAATAATAATTTTTATTCTACATATAACCGGGTCGTTATTTTTCTTAAACCGTGTGCTATGGTAAGCTGCCTTTTGGCTGATTAAATGAACGCGCGATATCAAGGTGTCCTCCGGACCCCGTAGCTAATGGAAGATAGTATCTAAAATCCAACGACCCATTTCCCTTCCCTTTTGGCTGATTAAATGAACGCGCGATATCAAGGTGTCCTCCGGACCCCGTAGCTAATGGAAGATAGTATCTAAAATCCAACGACCCATTTCCCTTCAAGCCCTAACATAATTTTCGCAACGACCGATATATGATGCGAAAAAAAACAAACACAAAAGAAAAGAAAACAGAACAAAACAAATCATTCTTCGCTAAAATAAATCATAATAACCAACTAACCCTGGAGAGTGCATATAGTTAGGCACGCTTAACATCTATCAGGCCCTTAGTGTAACAATTCTTATATCTCAATTCGAAAATACAGGTAGTTACTGTCGCCTGCATTTCATTGTCACCAGGAAAAGGTGAGAGCAATTAAACTGATTACGAAAATCCCTGAAACGACCAAAAAAAACAAAAAGAACAACAGAATTCATATTAATCTTGAGAACGACTTGAAAGAAAACTGTTAGCGTTCCTCACTTTATAATTCTTAGCTACCGCCGAGTAATTTCATATGTCGTGTAAAAAAAAACAGATGATCAAATATCTAAACTTCTTTAATTTAATATAACTACGTTCGTGGCTGTCAACAAAATTGGTTTAAAAACTCGAAATGATCGGTAGCTCATTCGTTCTGCTCTTCAACGTAAGGTTTTAAATCCTTCGCATGCCAAGTTCCCAGTCGCTTGCCGTGTTGGTCTCCAAGCTCGTAGGTCCAGGGCGATAGTCTTCTCAGCACCCTGAACGGTCCTACAAATTTCGGTGCCAGTTTTGCGGAGAAGTAGCTAGCGGCGTCCGAAAGGGCGAAATTTCTTCTCAAAACTAGCTCGTGAGGCAAGTAAGTGACGTCGTGACGTCTCAAATTATACGTTTTAGTGGTCTTTTCAGCGGACTCACGAATTTTTAGCCTAACATCCTCAAACATCCGCCGCAGCGCTTCCGCTCCAGCGGGGTCTGGTTGAGGTTCATCACTTACCATATCCCGTGGATTACTTGAGGTATCATCGAGTTTACGATGCACTACCATTTCTAGCCCAAAATTCACGAAATAAGGGCTAAGCCCAGTGGTGTCATGTTTTGCTGAACGAATAGCGCATTCCACTTTCGCCAGGTTTAGGTCCCACAGTCGGTGGTTTTCCGACACGTAGGCGCGCAGCGCGGTTTTAACCGTACGGTTCAGACGTTCGGTGGGGTTCGCCTGCGGGTGGTAGAACGCCGTGTAGGAAATCTTAATCCCATAATCTCTTGCCATAGCTTGCAGTTCCTTGCTGCGGAATTGTTTCCCGTCGTCTACTATCAATGTGTGAGGGGTACCGAATACGAGAAATACGTCCCTTTCCAGCAATTCCCTCACCTTACAGGCACTCGCTGTGCGCAGCGGGAAGAGCATGGGGAATTTGCTAAAGGTATCAAGGACCGATAAAATATAACAGTAACCCCGTGTCGATCGGGGCAGCGGCCCGATGAGATCAGCACTGACCACTTCCCAAGGTCGGCTAACATGTTGACGAGCTACCATCAGACCGGCTTACATCTGCTGAAGTGGTTTTGTGGCCTGACAAATTTTACACCCCCGAACGAAACGGGTTACGTCTGAACGCATTTTTGGCCAATAGAACTGGTTTTGGATACGACTCAGGGTCTTCGAAATGCCGAGGTGTCCCGCGGTTGGAGGATCATGTAATTGCGAAATGACTGCCTTCCTTTCGCTTTTGGGAAGAACTTTTACCCAGGCGTCTTGTTCGTCCTTCAACTCCGGGTACGCTCGTTCACGATGTTTAAGTAAAACTTTCCCTTGAAGACGCCATGACGAATATATTAGAGGGTCGGATTTTATTTTCTCGCATATCCGCCCAACGAGCAAGCCGCCCCGATGGTTCCTTGATATTCGCCAGCCTCACTAGTAAATAATAAAATAACTGCAAGATATTCCCTTTCAGTGGTCGAGTAGTTCCGCTCGGCACGCGATAGTGATCGACGCAGGTAGGCTACTACCTTCTCCCCATCAGGGTATGTCTGCGATAGTACCGCCCAAATTCTATATCCCAAGGCGTTCGTCTGTATGACGAAAGGTAACTCGAAGTCCGGGCACGTAAGAATAGGTGCCGATATCAGTCGTTCCTTGGTTTCCGCCAAAGCTTGCGAGCATTCTTGGGTCCACTCAAACCTTCCATTTGTCCTTAGGAGATCCGTCATAGGTGCGATAATGGAAAAGAAAGTTGGAATAAAACGTCGGTACCACGAGACCATACCAATGAAACGCCGAAGGTCTGACACGTTCATTGGCTCGGGAATGTTTAGTATCGCTTCCACTTTCTCCGGATCAACGTGTAGTCCCATTTGATCCTCTACGTAGCCAAGGTAACGAAGTTCCCTCCGGCAGAATTGGCACTTGTCTTGACCCAGGACTAACCCTGCCGCCTGCAGCCAACTGAAAACCTCGGGGAGAAGCTCCAGATGTTTCTCGAAAGTCTGTGTGACGACTATGATATCGTCTAACTAAACAAAGACGTGAGGTTCGAGCTCAGGGCCCAAAATCCGGTCAACCAACCGCTGCCAAGTCGCTGGGGCCAAACGGCCCAAACGGCATCCGCTTGAACTGGAAAAGGACTCGATTGGCAACTGTAAACGCAGTGTACTTTCGAGAGGCCTCTTCGACAGGGACTTGCCAATAGGCAGACTTAATGTCCAATGATGACAAAAATCGAGCATCTCTCAATTTGTCCAGCGTAACGGTGACTTGGGGAAGAGGATATGCATCCCTTTCCGTGACTTTGTTAACCTTGCGAAAGTCAATACAGAATCGATAAGTATTGTCCTTTTTCTTAATTAGTAAAATACGACCATGGACTATTGGACTTCTCTACCACCTCCTTCTTTAGCATGTAGTTCAGTTCCACGTCTATGTGACGCTGAATAATCGGATTCACGGGATAATACCGCTGCTTGATCGGTTCACCCTTGGCTCGGATGACATGTTCCACCAAATTGGTGCATCCCAAGCCGTTTCCCATCTCTTCTAAAGCCTTGCTCACTAGGTGTCTTACTGATCCTGTTGCTCCTTGTCTAAGCTTGATTTGGCTTGAATCGTAGCTACCTCAGGTAAAAAAATATTACTGGCGGAATGAAACTGCCATTCCCCTGTCCCAAGATTTAGAATGATTCCCCAACCTTTCCAAAAATCGATCCCATGTCACACTTGGAATTAAAAGTACTTCTAAAACTTTCACTCGGGCCTCCAGTGCAATGGGTACTTCGACTGTACCTTCCACTCCAACTCGAGTGCCATTCGCGAGAGACGCTTGCGGAGAAATGTATTTTCTTACTGCAAATCCCAGATTTCGAATCACTTGACACCCCCTAACTCCTGAAATAGTTCTGGAAGCTCCAGAATCTAGCAGACCTACCAGCTTGAAACCGAGAATGGTCCCCGTTAGTCCGCTCCAACAAATAGTCCACCCTTGGTGTTTGGTTGGCTTTCGAGTTTCGCTTACGCGATTTTTTGAGGGTACGACTATCCGCGGCTTCGTCTACGGGTCTTGAAGGGCCGCGCCTTAACAAGCCCCTTGGCCGTTTCCCGGCCGCTTGCCGCACTTAGGACAATTTCGGTGTATTACTCCCTCCTTCCCACAATCATAACACTTTTTAGGCTGTTGGCAAGTAGTCATCACATGACCTGGCCGATTACAGTTCCAACAGTTATGGTTCTTTAGGGGCGGTGGCACTGACACTACCGCGGTGGAGCTTAATGGTATGTCCTGCCGGGTATCAAGGTAGGCCAAATCTGGTTCGAGCAAGTTCGTCGATCGTCTTGCCGGTGGAGGTGCGAAAGCTTGGACCGAAGCTCGCACGGCTTCTAACGCTCGACCGAGCCTTAGAAGCTCCGCGATGGTGTTGATTTTGGCCATTTCTAAGGCCAAATGCATTTGGAGCCCCGGGTGAATGTTTCTTTTGAGAATTTTAACCTTTTGGGCTTCGGCACAAGGTTCGGACAGCAGCGCGAACAACCCCCTCATCGCGGCAATGTACAACCCAATCGGTTCATGTTCGCCCGGAGTCCTCTTTTGAATCTCCTCAAGTAATCTATCATCGTAGTCGGGTGGGAGGAACTGATCCCGTAGTTATCCTACTAATTCGTCCCAATTGCTGACATCCGCCCTAACAGCACGAAACCATACTAGGGCCGTCCCAGAAAAAAGGTCTAGTGCGGATTTAAATAACTCTGGCTTGGATAACCCTCGGGCCGCACGTAACTCTTCCACCCGTTCTAAAAAAGCCGTCAAGGACTGATTCTTAGACTCGCCGGAAAACTGAATGCCCCATTTCGATACAGACACGGCTTCACGGACCATCACTGTTCGTTGCCCGTCCAGGATTTGGCTCCGTTCGGGTGTTATTGCTTCGGGAATTCGCCTCAATTCCGTATCGAGTCCCTCAATACCGTCGACATTGCCACCCTCCCGAGCAGGATCGAGTTCCATTTGGTCTTCCGTGGGGGTTATCTTGTCACTAGAGCTCTCTCCACCCCCCCCCCCTCTCAACTTCTCCTAGCATAGTTAACCTCTACAAAATCCGGGCCCTTAGCGCCAGCACTAATTGTTGGTTACCTTCTTTTGGTTCCGAGCGTTCTAAACGGGAAAATGCCCACTCAAGTTTTGTTCGAATCTTTTTAAATTCCTGTGCTCCCTTACTTCCCGGTGTCGCGGCTATAATTTCGTCGACTTCCTTGAGTTTAAGTTCCACTGCTTGCACATCTTCCTCGCCGGTGAAAGGGTAAGGCTTTATTACACGACTGGGTCCGCTTTGTTCTCTTTTATATGCGCTGCGTAAAGAAGCCCTCATCTCATCTACGCTATTCGTGGGTAAACCTCGAATCACCATCTCATATTCGAGTTCACTCCCACTAAGTTGATTGATCTCCATAGTATAAACTGGTTCTTAGTTCTGATAAACAATAAAACCCAAAAAAAAAATCGTATGAGACGCAAACGTAGTTTTCTGAGGCTAGCGTCCTAAACCCAAACACAACTATGGAGAAAGGTGGCCTCCGTTAGCCGCCTTTTACAAACAAATCTTTCTGAACACTTTCATAGTCCGAAAACCGGTAGAACTCCTAAGTTTCTTTCTTTTTCTGTTTTCTAATCGAAGTTAAAATTGTATGTCTACCTAATGCTCACCAGGAAATATTATGTTTTCGCTAGATTTAAACGGGAACTTGCCATCAACTAGTTTCAAACACAATCTGTTCTCAAGCACAGTTACGGTTATTGGGTCTTGAATTAGAAAACGGGTATATATTTTTTTTATAGTGCAGACGCAGGCACGCTGTTAGGAATCACTGGGTTACGTACTCCGAATATATTGTCACCTTGAAATTTAATCACTTTACGTTTGCACTTTCTATAACATTTGGGGCTATGTTTCACAACCTAATTGGGGACTTACTATTTGAGACAACTACGCATTGCTGCTTCAAAATTTTAGAGGTACCTGAACTACCCGATGCCGCATCGAATATTTTCCTAATTATACCGCAATTCCCCGTACCGGAGCATCAATATGTGTTGAGTTCACAATTATCTAACTCGTTCGATTTCGTGCTTGTAATAATTTAACCCCATTTATAACACCCCTGCATGTACATATAGTATATGAAATTACTCGGAATTCTGTTCTAGTTTTTATCCAACGCGTTTCAAAAGCCCGTTCTGACCGGTTAACGGTTCCGTCTATACACGAGGCGGTTTCATGGCTATAACACGCGCGACAATTCCACTTTTCAACGACACTTGAAATGGTTGCGACACTTTTCGCGATTAGTTCACAAAATTATCTTCCCCTTAGTTGTTTTAAATGCTCATTCGGATTCTCGCAAAAAACTTAGCAAATTCAGTTATCAATTGCACTCACCTTTCGGCTCTATGTCTCGTATCCCAACTCTTATACTCTCTGCAGAACCCACGTTGGGCACCAAATGTTACAATTTCTTTTATTTCGCTTTTCTCCGGCTGAGCTGCAGAGACGGGCGTGGCGTAGGTATTGGGAATACCAGCAAATTTATTGGCTAAAAGGAGGCAAAATACTTGGGCGCCAGGTGGTTTTAAGGCTCAGGCAGGTGCGAACGCCTGCTAGGTCCAATTAGAATAGAAGAGAAGAAAAATAACAAATTAACCGAGTTAAGTTTAACAAATGATAAGTTTATTTGAATTCATTGACAGTATTATTCCTTTTTTCCTTGGGTAGAGGTGTACAATCCCTTTCTTCTTCTCGGCGACTATCCTTAGTGTATCTCTGTTACGTGTCGCGATCAGCGTCCGAACAGTCTCACTCCTCGTTGGTCGGTAGCAAAAGAGCCTTGGTCCTCTCGTTCCATTCGGAGGAAACCTCCGTTCCGCAATCCCTCCAACTCGGTCTACATTACTGGGCTTTAGTATTGGTTTCGGGTTTCGACTCGTTCCCCATATCCGGGCTTCAGTATTTTTTTCTGACGTTGGTACAGTTGCTGCGAATAGAGTTCCGATGCGGCAACTCCGCTTCTTACTCGGGTTTTCAAATTCTCGGGTGTTGGGAACGTTAACTTAGACGTTCACGATCGCGTGCCACTTCTTCCTCTCCGCAAAAGTAATACATACTTTGAATCAAATAAACGAAATATTTAATTTTAGTGAGCGAAACGTAAAGTAATTACCTTAGCGGACGTCCGCACACAACACCCGTCTTCGAGCCTTCCGACACTCGTTTTCTAAACGTAACAACCCCACCCTTTCTTCCAGGAGTCTGCTTCGTAAACTCCTGAAGTAAGTTTGCCTAAATCCCAAAAGCCAGTCCTTTTCGTCATATAATATTGCCCTGCTAAAATAATAATTTTTATTCTACATATAACCGGGTCGTTACTTTTCTTAAACCGTGTGCTATGGTAAGCTGCCTTTTGGCTGATTAAATGAACGCGCGATATCAAGGTGTCCTCCGGACCCCGTAGCTAATGGAAGATAGTATCTAAAATCCAACGACCCATTTCCCTTCAAGCCCTAACATAATTTTCGCAACGACCGATATATGATGCGAAAAAAAACAAAAACAAAAGAAAAGAAAACAGAACAAAACAAATCATTCTTCGCTAAAATAAATCATAATAACCAACTAACCCTGGAGAGTGCATATAGTTAGGCACGCTTAACATCTATCAGGCCCTTAGTGTAACAATTCTTATATCTCAATTCGAAAATACAGGTAGTTACTGTCGCCTGCATTTCATTGTCACCAGGAAAAGGTGAGAGCAATTAAACTGATTACGAAAATCCCTGAAACGACCAAAAAAACAAAAAGAACAACAGAATTCATATTAATCTTGAGAACGACTTGAAAGAAAACTGTTAGCGTTCCTCACTTTATAATTCTTAGCTACCGCCGAGTAATTTCATATGTCGTGTAAAAAAAAACAGATGATCAAATATCTAAACTTCTTTAATTTAATATAACTACGTTCGTGGCTGTCAACAAAATTGGTTTAAAAACTCGAAATGATCGGTAGCTCATTCGTTCTGCTCTTCAACGTAAGGTTTTAAATCCTTCGCATGCCAAGTTCCCAGTCGCTTGCCGTGTTGGTCTCCAAGCTCGTAGGTCCAGGGCGATAGTCTTCTCAGCACCCTGAACGGTCCTACAAATTTCGGTGCCAGTTTTGCGGAGAAGTAGCTAGCGGCGTCCGAAAGGGCGAAATTTCTTCTCAAAACTAGCTCGTGAGGCAAGTAAGTGACGTCGTGACGTCTCAAATTATACGTTTTAGTGGTCTTTTCAGCGGACTCACGAATTTTTAACCTAACATCCTCAAACATCCGCCGCAGCGCTTCCGCTCCAGCGGGGTCTGGTTGAGGTTCATCACTTACCATATCCCGTGGATTACTTGAGGTATCATCGAGTTTACGATGCACTACTATTTCTAGCCCAAAATTCACGAAATAAGGGCTAAGCCCAGTGGTGTCATGTTTTGCTGAACGAATAGCGCATTCCACTTTCGCCAGGTTTAGGTCCCACAGTCGGTGGTTTTCCGACACGTAGGCGCGCAGCGCGGTTTTAACCGTACGGTTCAGACGTTCGGTGGGGTTCGCCTGCGGGTGGTAGAACGCCGTGTAGGAAATCTTAATCCCATAATCTCTTGCCATAGCTTGCAGTTCCTTGCTGCGGAATTGTTTCCCGTCGTCTACTATCAATGTGTGAGGGGTACCGAATACGAGAAATACGTCCCTTTCCAGCAATTCCCTCACCTTACAGGCACTCGCTGTGCGCAGCGGGAAGAGCATGGGGAATTTGCTAAAGGTATCAAGGACCGATAAAATATAACAGTAACCCCGTGTCGATCGGGGCAGCGGCCCGATGAGATCAGCACTGACCACTTCCCAAGGTCGGCTAACATGTTGACGAGCTACCATCAGACCGGCTTACATCTGCTGAAGTGGTTTTGTGGCCTGACAAATTTTACACCCCCGAACGAAACGGGTTACGTCTGAACGCATTTTTGGCCAATAGAACTGGTTTTGGATACGACTCAGGGTCTTCGAAATGCCGAGGTGTCCCGCGGTTGGAGGATCATGTAATTGCGAAATGACTGCCTTCCTTTCGCTTTTGGGAAGAACTTTTACCCAGGCGTCTTGTTCGTCCTTCAACTCCGGGTACGCTCGTTCACGATGTTTAAGTAAAACTTTCCCTTGAAGACGCCATGACGAATATATTAGAGGGTCGGATTTTATTTTCTCGCACATCCGCCCAACGAGCAAGCCGCCCCGATGGTTCCTTGATATTCGCCAGCCTCACTAGTAAATAATGGTCCGTGATAACTTGAAACTTACTCCCTTCCACATATGGCCTTAGCTTCTCAACTGCCCAGATAACCGCAAGATATTCCCTTTCAGTGGTCGAGTAGTTCCGCTCGGCACGCGATAGTGATCGACGCAGGTAGGCTACTACCTTCTCCCCATCAGGGTATGTCTGCGATAGTACCGCCCAAATTCTATATCCCAAGGCGTTCGTCTGTATGACGAAAGGTAACTCGAAGTCCGGGCACGTAAGAATAGGTGCCGATATCAGTCGTTCCTTGGTTTCCGCCAAAGCTTGCGAGCATTCTTGGGTCCACTCAAACCTTCCATTTTTCCTTAGGAGATCCGTCATAGGTGCGATAATGGAAAAGAAAGTTGGAATAAAACGTCGGTACCACGAGACCATACCAATGAAACGCCGAAGGTCTGACACGTTCATTGGCTCGGGAATGTTTAGTATCGCTTCCACTTTCTCCGGATCAACGTGTAGTCCCATTTGATCCTCTACGTAGCCAAGGTAACGAAGTTCCCTCCGGCAGAATTGGCACTTGTCTTGACCCAGGACTAACCCTGCCGCCTGCAGCCAACTGAAAACCTCGCGGAGAAGCTCCAGATGTTTCTCGAAAGTCTGTGTGACGACTATGATATCGTCTAACTAAACAAAGACGTGAGGTTCGAGCTCAGGGCCCAAAATCCGGTCAACCAACCGCTGCCAAGTCGCTGGGGCCAAACGGCCCAAACGGCATCCGCTTGAACTGGAAAAGGACTCGATTGGCAACTGTAAACGCAGTGTACTTTCGAGAGGCCTCTTCGACAGGGACTTGCCAATAGGCAGACTTAATGTCCAATGATGACAAAAATCGAGCATCTCTCAATTTGTCCAGCGTAACGGTGACTTGGGGAAGAGGATATGCATCCCTTTCCGTGACTTTGTTAACCTTGCGAAAGTCAATACAGAATCGATAAGTATTGTCCTTTTTCTTAATTAGTAAAATACGACCATGGACTATTGGACTTCTCTACCACCTCCTTCTTTAGCATGTAGTTCAGTTCCACGTCTATGTGACGCTGAATAATCGGATTCACGGGATAATACCGCTGCTTGATCGGTTCACCCTTGGCTCGGATGACATGTTCCACCAAATTGGTGCATCCCAAGCCGTTTCCCATCTCTTCTAAAGCCTTGCTCACTAGGTGTCTTACTGATCCTGTTGCTCCTTGTCTAAGCTTGATTTGGCTTGAATCGTAGCTACCTCAGGTAAAAAAATATTACTGGCGGAAAGAAACTGCCATTCCCCTGTCCCAAGATTTAGAATGATTCCCCAACCTTTCCAAAAATCGATCCCATGTCACACTTGGAATTAAAAGTACTTCTAAAACTTTCACTCAGGCCTCCAGTGCAATGGGTACTTCGACTGTACCTTCCACTCCAACTCGAGTGCCATTCGCGAGAGACGCTTGCGGAGAAATGTATTTTCTTACTGCAAATCCCAGATTTCGAATCACTTGACACCCCCTAACTCCTGAAATAGTTCTGGAAGCTCCAGAATCTAGCAGACCTACCAGCTTGAAACCGAGAATGGTCCCCGTTAGTCCGCTCCAACAAATAGTCCACCCTTGGTGTTTGGTTGGCTTTCGAGTTTCGCTTACGCGATTTTTTGAGGGTACGACTATCCGCGGCTTCGTCTACGGGTCTTGAAGGGCCGCGCCTTAACAAGCCCCTTGGCCGTTTCCCGGCCGCTTGCCGCACTTAGGACAATTTCGGTGTATTACTCCCTCCTTCCCACAATCATAACACTTTTTAGGCTGTTGGCAAGTAGTCATCACATGACCTGGCCGATTACAGTTCCAACAGTTATGGTTCTTTAGGGGCGGTGGCACTGACACTACCGCGGTGGAGCTTAATGGTATGTCCTGCCGGGTATCAAGGTAGGCCAAATCTGGTTCGAGCAAGTTCGTCGATCGTCTTGCCGGTGGAGGTGCGAAAGCTTGGACCGAAGCTCGCACGGCTTCTAACGCTCGACCGAGCCTTAGAAGCTCCGCGATGGTGTTGATTTTGGCCATTTCTAAAGCCAAATGCATTTGGAGCCCCGGGTGAATGTTTCTTTTGAGAATTTTAACCTTTTGGGCTTCGGTACAAGGTTCGGACAGCAGCGCGAACAACCCCCTCATCGCGGCAAAGAACAACCCAATCAGTTCATGTTCGCCCGGAGTCCTCTTTTGAATCTCCTCAAGTAATCTATCATCGTAGTCGGGTGGGAGGAACTGATCCCGTAGTTATCCTACTAATTCGTCCCAATTGCTGACATCCGCCCTAACAGCACGAAACCATACTAGGGCCGTCCCAGAAAAAAGGTCTAGTGCGGATTTAAATAACTCTGGCTTGGATAACCCTCGGGCCGCACGTAACTCTTCCACCCGTTCTAAAAAAGCCGTCAAGGACTGATTCTTAGACTCGCCGGAAAACTGAATGCCCCATTTCGATACAGACACGGCTTCACGGACCATCACTGTTCGTTGCCCGTCCAGGATTTGGCTCCGTTCGGGTGTTATTGCTTCGGGAATTCGCCTCAATTCCGTATCGAGTCCCTCAATACCGTCGACATTGCCACCCTCCCGAGCAGGATCGAGTTCCATTTGGTCTTCCGTGGGGGTTATCTTGTCACTAGAGCTCTCTCCACCCCCCCCCCCCCCCTCTCAACTTCTCCTAGCATAGTTAACCTCTACAAAATCCGGGCCCTTAGCGCCAGCACTAATTGTTGGTTACCTTCTTTTGGTTCCGAGCGTTCTAAACGGGAAAATGCCCACTCAAGTTTTGTTCGAATCTTTTTAAATTCCTGTGCTCCCTTACTTCCCGGTGTCGCGGCTATAATTTCGTCGACTTCCTTGAGTTTAAGTTCCACTGCTTGCACATCTTCCTCGCCGGTGAAAGGGTAAGGCTTTATTACACGACTGGGTCCGCTTTGTTCTCTTTTATATGCGCTGCGTAAAGAAGCCCTCATCTCATCTACGCTATTCGTGGGTAAACCTCGAATCACCATCTCATATTCGAGTTCACTCCCACTAAGTTGATTGATCTCCATAGTATAAACTGGTTCTTAGTTCTGATAAACAATAAAACCCAAAAAAAAAATCGTATGAGACGCAAACGTAGTTTTCTGAGGCTAGCGTCCTAAACCCAAACACAACTATGGAGAAAGGTGGCCTCCGTTAGCCGCCTTTTACAAACAAATCTTTCTGAACACTTTCATAGTCCGAAAACCGGTAGAACTCCTAAGTTTCTTTCTTTTTCTGTTTTCTAATCGAAGTTAAAATTGTATGTCTACCTAATGCTCACCAGGAAATATTATGTTTTCGCTAGATTTAAACGGGAACTTGCCCTCAACTAGTTTCAAACACAATCTGTTCTCAAGCACAGTTACGGTTATTGGGTCTTGAATTAGAAAACGGGTATATATTTTTTTTATAGTGCAGACGCAGGCACGCTGTTAGGAATCACTGGGTTACGTACTCCGAATATATTGTCACCTTGAAATTTAATAACTTGCGTAATTTTACGTTTGCACTTTCTATAACATTTGGGGCTATGTTTCACAACCTAATTGGGGACTTACTATTTGAGACAACTACGCATTGCTGCTTCAAAATTTTAGAGGTACCTGAACTACCCGATGCCGCATCGAATATTTTCCTAATTATACCGCAATTCCCCGTACCGGAGCATCAATATGTGTTGAGTTCACAATTATCTAACTCGTTCGATTTCGTGCTTGTAATAATTTAACCCCATTTATAACACCCCTGCATGTACATATAGTATATGAAATTACTCGGAATTCTGTTCTAGTTTTTATCCAACGCGTTTCAAAAGCCCGTTCTGACCGGTTAACGGTTCCGTCTATACACGAGGCGGTTTCATGGCTATAACACGCGCGACAATTCCACTTTTCAACGACACTTGAAATGGTTGCGACACTTTTCGCGATTAGTTCACAAAATTATCTTCCCCTTAGTTGTTTTAAATGCTCATTCGGATTCTCGCAAAAAACTTAGCAAATTCAGTTATCAATTGCACTCACCTTTCGGCTCTATGTCTCGTATCCCAACTCTTATACTCTCTGCAGAACCCACGTTGGGCACCAAATGTTACAATGTCTTTTCTTTCGCTTTTCTCCGGCTGAGCTGCAGAGACGGGCGTGGCGTAGGTATTGGGAATACCAGCAAATTTATTGGCTAAAAGGAGGCAAAATACTTGGGCGCCAGGTGGTTTTAAGGCTCAGGCAGGTGCAAACGCCTGCTAGGTCCAATTAGAATAGAAGAGAAGAAGAATAACAAATTAACCGAGTTAAGTTTAACAAATGATAAGTTTATTTGAATTCATTGACAGTATTATTCCTTTTTTCCTTGGGTAGAGGTGTACAATCCCTTTCTTCTTCTCGGCGACTATCCTTAGTGTATCTCTGTTACGTGTCGCGATCAGCGTCCGAACAGTCTCACTCCTCGTTGGTCGGTAGCAAAAGAGCCTTGGTCCTCTCGTTCCATTCGGAGGAAACCTCCGTTCCGCAATCCCTCCAACTCGGTCTCCATTACCGGGCTTTAGTATTGGTTTCGGGTTTCGACTCGTTCCCCATATCCGGGCTTCAGTATTTTTTTCTGACGTTGGTACAGTTGCTGCGAATAGAGTTCCGATGCGGCAACTCCGCTGCTTACTCGGGTTTTCAAATTCTCGGGTGTTGGGAACGTTAACTTAGACGTTCACGATCGCGTGCCACTTCTTCCTCTCCGCAAAAGTAATACATACTTTGAATCAAATAAACGAAATATTTAATTTTAGTGAGCGAAACGTAAAGTAATTACCTTAGCGGACGTCCGCACACAACACCCGTCTTCGAGCCTTCCGACACTCGTTTTCTAAACGTAACAACCCCACCCTTTCTTCCAGGAGTCTGCTTCGTAAACTCCTGAAGTAAGTTTGCCTAAATCCCAAAAGCCAGTCCTTTTCGTCATATAATATTGCCCTGCTAAAATAATAATTTTTATTCTACATATAACCGGGTCGTTACTTTTCTTAAACCGTGTGCTATGGTAAGCTGCCTTTTGGCTGATTAAATGAACGCGCGATATCAAGGTGTCCTCCGGACCCCGTAGCTAATGGAAGATAGTATCTAAAATCCAACGACCCATTTCCCTTCAAGCCCTAACATAATTTTCGCAACGACCGATATATGATGCGAAAAAAAACAAAAACAAAAGAAAAGAAAACAGAACAAAACAAATCATTCTTCGCTAAAATAAATCATAATAACCAACTAACCCTGGAGAGTGCATATAGTTAGGCACGCTTAACATCTATCAGGCCCTTAGTGTAACAATTCTTATATCTCAATTCGAAAATACAGGTAGTTACTGTCGCCTGCATTTCATTGTCACCAGGAAAAGGTGAGAGCAATTAAACTGATTACGAAAATCCCTGAAACGACCAAAAAAACAAAAAGAACAACAGAATTCATATTAATCTTGAGAACGACTTGAAAGAAAACTGTTAGCGTTCCTCACTTTATAATTCTTAGCTACCGCCGAGTAATTTCATATGTCGTGTAAAAAAAAACAGATGATCAAATATCTAAACTTCTTTAATTTAATATAACTACGTTCGTGGCTGTCAACAAAATTGGTTTAAAAACTCGAAATGATCGGTAGCTCATTCGTTCTGCTCTTCAACGTAAGGTTTTAAATCCTTCGCATGCCAAGTTCCCAGTCGCTTGCCGTGTTGGTCTCCAAGCTCGTAGGTCCAGGGCGATAGTCTTCTCAGCACCCTGAACGGTCCTACAAATTTCGGTGCCAGTTTTGCGGAGAAGTAGCTAGCGGCGTCCGAAAGGGCGAAATTTCTTCTCAAAACTAGCTCGTGAGGCAAGTAAGTGACGTCGTGACGTCTCAAATTATACGTTTTAGTGGTCTTTTCAGCGGACTCACGAATTTTTAACCTAACATCCTCAAACATCCGCCGCAGCGCTTCCGCTCCAGCGGGGTCTGGTTGAGGTTCATCACTTACCATATCCCGTGGATTACTTGAGGTATCATCGAGTTTACGATGCACTACCATTTCTAGCCCAAAATTCACGAAATAAGGGCTAAGCCCAGTGGTGTCATGTTTTGCTGAACGAATAGCGCATTCCACTTTCGCCAGGTTTAGGTCCCACAGTCGGTGGTTTTCCGACACGTAGGCGCGCAGCGCGGTTTTAACCGTACGGTTCAGACGTTCGGTGGGGTTCGCCTGCGGGTGGTAGAACGCCGTGTAGGAAATCTTAATCCCATAATCTCTTGCCATAGCTTGCAGTTCCTTGCTGCGGAATTGTTTCCCGTCGTCTACTATCAATGTGTGAGGGGTACCGAATACGAGAAATACGTCCCTTTCCAGCAATTCCCTCACCTTACAGGCACTCGCTGTGCGCAGCGGGAAGAGCATGGGGAATTTGCTAAAGGTATCAAGGACCGATAAAATATAACAGTAACCCCGTGTCGATCGGGGCAGCGGCCCGATGAGATCAGCACTGACCACTTCCCAAGGTCGGCTAACATGTTGACGAGCTACCATCAGACCGGCTTACATCTGCTGAAGTGGTTTTGTGGCCTGACAAATTTTACACCCCCGAACGAAACGGGCTACGTCTGGACGCATTTTTGGCCAATAGAACTGG
The DNA here is from genome assembly GCA_949128065.1 of Beris chalybata. Lineage (NCBI taxonomy): Eukaryota > Metazoa > Arthropoda > Insecta > Diptera > Stratiomyidae > Beris > Beris chalybata. The sequence continues at coordinate 72,802,802 of OX421894.1, read as the reverse complement.
TTTTGGATACGACTCAGGGTCTTCGAAATGCCGAGGTGTCCCGCGGTTGGAGGATCATGTAATTGCGAAATGACTGCCTTCCTTTCGCTTTTGGGAAGAACTTTTACCCAGGCGTCTTGTTCGTCCTCCAACTCCGGGTACGCTCGTTCACGATGTTTAAGTAAAACTTTCCCTTGAAGACGCCATGACGAATATATTAGAGGGTCGGATTTTATTTTCTCGCACATCCGCAGGTACCATTTATCGGTGATCGGGTCCGTTTCGATTGCAGCTATGGGGACAGATCGTGACACAGCATCTGGTACAAGATGTTCTTTTGCTTTCCGGTTAATAATGTCATAATCGAATTGTTGCAATTAACTGCCCAACGAGCAAGCCGCCCCGATGGTTCCTTGATATTCGCCAGCCTCACTAGTGAATAATGGTCCGTGATAACTTGAAACTTACTCCCTTCCACATATGGCCTTAGCTTCTCAACTGCCCAGATAACCGCAAGATATTCCCTTTCAGTGGTCGAGTAGTTCCGCTCGGCACGCGATAGTGATCGACGCAGGTAGGCTACTACCTTCTCCCCATCAGGGTATGTCTGCGATAGTACCGCCCAAATTCTATATCCCAAGGCGTTCGTCTGTATGACGAAAGATAACTCGAAGTCCGGGCACGTAAGAATAGGTGCCGATATCAGTCGTTCCTTGGTTTCCGCCAAAGCTTGCGAGCATTCTTGGGTCCACTCAAACCTTCCATTTTTCATTAGGAGATCCGTCATAGGTGCGATAATGGAAAAGAAAGTTGGAATAAAACGTCGGTACTACGAGACCATACCAATGAAACGCCGAAGGTCTGACACGTTCATTGGCTCGGGAATGTTTAGTATCGCTTCCACTTTCTCCGGATCAACGTGTAGTCCCATTTGATCCTCTACGTAGCCAAGGTAACGAAGTTCCCTCCGGCAGAATTGGCACTTGTCTTGACCCAGGACTAACCCTGCTGCCTACAGCCAACTGAAAACCTCGCGGAGAAGCTCCAGATGTTTCTCGAAAGTCTGTGTGACGACTATGATATCGTCTAACTAAACAAAGACGTGAGGTTCGAGCTCAGGGCCCAAAATCCGGTCAACCAACCGCTGCCAAGTCGCTGGGGCCAAACGGCCCAAACGGCATCCGCTTGAACTGGAAAAGGACTCGATTGGCAACTGTAAACGCAGTGTACTTTCGAGAGGCCTCTTCGACAGGAACTTGCCAATAGGCAGACTTAATGTCCAATGATGACAAAAATCGAGCATCTCTCCATTTGTCCAGCGTAACGGTGACTTGGGGAAGAGGATATGCATCCCTTTCCGTGACTTTGTTAACCTTGCGAAAGTCAATACAGAGTCGATAAGTATTGTCCTTTTTCTTAATTAGTAAAATACGACCATGGACTATTGGACTTCTCTACCACCTCCTTCTTTAGCATGTAGTTCAGTTCCACGTCTATGTGACGCTGAATAATCGGATTCACGGGATAATACCGCTGCTTGATCGGTTCACCCTTGGCTCGGATGACATGTTCCACCAAATTGGTGCATCCCAAGCCGTTTCCCATCTCTTCTAAAGCCTTGCTCACTAGGTGTCTTACTGATCCTGTTGCTCCTTGTCTAAGCTTGATTTGGCTTGAATCGTAGCTACCTCAGGTAAAAAAATATTACTGGCGGAATGAAACTGCCATTCCCCTGTCCCAAGATTTAGAATGATTCCCCAACCTTTCCAAAAATCGATCCCATGTCACACTTGGAATTAAAAGTACTTCTAAAACTTTCACTCGGGCCTCCAGTGCAATGGGTACTTCGACTGTACCTTCCACTCCAACTCGGGTGCCATTCGCGAGAGACGCTTGCGGAGAAATGTATTTTCTTACTGCAAATCCCAGATTTCGAATCACTTGACACCCCCTAACTCCTGAAATAGTTCTGGAAGCTCCAGAATCTAGCAGGCCTACCAGCTTGAAACCGAGAATGGTCCCCGTTAGTCCGCTCCAACAAATAGTCCACCCTTGGTGTTTGGTTGGCTTTCGAGTTTCGCTTACGCGATTTTTTGAGGGTACGACTATCCGCGGCTTCGTCTACGGGTCTTGAAGGGCCGCGCCTTAACAAGCCCCTTGGCCGTTTCCCGGCCGCTTGCCGCACTTAGGACAATTTCGGTGTATTACTCCCTCCTTCCCACAATCATAACACTTTTTAGGCTGTTGGCAAGTAGTCATCACATGACCTGGCCGATTACAGTTCCAACAGTTATGGTTCTTTAGGGGCGGTGGCACTGACACTACCGCGGTGGAGCTTAATGGTATGTCCTGCCGGGTATCAAGGTAGGCCAAATCTGGTTCGAGCAAGTTCGTCGATCGTCTTGCCGGTGGAGGTGCGAAAGCTTGGACCGAAGCTCGCACGGCTTCTAACGCTCGACCGAGCCTTAGAAGCTCCGCGATGGTGTTGATTTTGGCCATTTCTAAAGCCAAATGCATTTGGAGCCCCGGGTGAATGTTTCTTTTGAGAATTTTAACCTTTAACCGAACAACCCCCTCATCGCGGCAATGTACAACCCAATCGGTTCATGTTCGCCCGGAGTCCTCTTTTGAATCTCCTCAAGTAATCTATCATCGTAGTCGGGTGGGAGGAACTGATCCCGTAGTTATCCTACTAATTCGTCCCAATTGCTGACATCCGCCCTAACAGCACGAAACCATACTAGGGCCGTCCCAGAAAAAAGGTCTAGTGCGGATTTAAATAACTCTGGCTTGGATAACCCTCGGGCCGCACGTAACTCTTCCACCCGTTCTAAAAAAGCCGTCAAGGACTGATTCTTAGACTCGCCGGAAAACTGAATGCCCCATTTCGATACAGACACGGCTTCACGGACCATCACTGTTCGTTGCCCGTCCAGGATTTGGCTCCGTTCGGGTGTTATTGCTTCGGGAATTCGCCTCAATTCCGTATCGAGTCCCACAATACCGTCGACATTGCCACCCTCCCGAGCAGGATCGAGTTCCATTTGGTCTTCCGTGGGGGTTATCTTGTCACTAGAGCTCTCTCCACCCCCCCCCCCCCCTCTCAACTTCTCCTAGCATAGTTAACCTCGACAAAATCCGGGCCCTTAGCGCCAGCACTAATTGTTGGTTACCTTCTTTTGGTTCCGAGCGTTCTAAACGGGAAAATGCCCACTCAAGTTTTGTTCGAATCTTTTTAAATTCCTGTGCTCCCTTACTTCCCGGTGTCGCGGCTATAATTTCGTCGACTTCCTTTTGTTTAGTTCCACTGCTTGCACATCTTCCTCGACGGTGAAAGGGTAAGGCTTTATTACACGACTGGGTCCACTTTGTTCTCTTTTATATGCGCTGCGTAAAGAAGCCCTCATCTCATCTACGCTATTCGTGGGTAAACCTCGAATCACCATCTCATATTCGAGTTCACTCCCACTAAGTTGATTGATCTCCATAGTATAAACTGGTTCTTAGTTCTGATAAACAATAAAACCCAAAAAAAAAAAATCGTATGAGACGCAAACGTAGTTTTCTGAGGCTAGCGTCCTAAACCCAAACACAACTATGGAGAAAGGTGGCCTCCGTTAGCCGCCTTTTACAAACAAATCTTTCTGAACACTTTCATAGTCCGAAAACCGGTAGAACTCCTAAGTTTCTTTCTTTTTCTGTTTTCTAATCGAAGTTAAAATTGTATGTCTACCTAATGCTCACCAGGAAATATTATGTTTTCGCTAGATTTAAACGGGAACTTGCCCTCAACTAGTTTCAAACACAATCTGTTCTCAAGCACAGTTACGGTTATTGGGTCTTGAATTAGAAAACGGGTATATATTTTTTTTTATAGTGCAGACGCAGGCACGCTGTTAGGAATCACTGGGTTACGTACTCCGAATATATTGTCACCTTGAAATTTAATAACTTGCGTAATTTTACGTTTGCACTTTCTATAACATTTGGGGCTATGTTTCACAACCTAATTGGGGACTTACTATTTGAGACAACTACGCATTGCTGCTTCAAAATTTTAGAGGTACCTGAACTACCCGATGCCGCATCGAATATTTTCCTAATTATACCGCAATTCCCCGTACCGGAGCATCAATATGTGTTGAGTTCACAATTATCTAACTCGTTCGATTTCGTGCTTGTAATAATTTAACCCCATTTATAACACCCCTGCATGTACATATAGTATATGAAATTACTCGGAATTCTGTTCTAGTTTTTATCCAACGCGTTTCAAAAGCCCGTTCTGACCGGTTAACGGTTCCGTCTATACACGAGGCGGTTTCATGGCTATAACACGCGCGACAATTCCACTTTTCAACGACACTTGAAATGGTTGCGACACTTTTCGCGATTAGTTCACAAAATTATCTTCCCCTTAGTTGTTTTAAATGCTCATTCGGATTCTCGCAAAAAACTTAGCAAATTCAGTTATCAATTGCACTCACCTTTCGGCTCTATGTCTCGTATCCCAACTCTTATACTCTCTGCAGAACCCACGTTGGGCACCAAATGTTACAATTTCTTTTCTTTCGCTTTTCTCCGGCTGAGCTGCAGAGACGGGCGTGGCGTAGGTATTGGGAATACCAGCAAATTTATTGGCTAAAAGGAGGCAAAATACTTGGGCGCCAGGTGGTTTTAAGGCTCAGGCCGGTGCGAACGCCTGCTAGGTCCAATTAGAATAGAAGAGAAGAAGAATAACCAATTAACCGAGTTAAGTTTAACAAATGATAAGTTTATTTGAATTCATTGACAGTATTATTCCTTTTTTCCTTGGGTAGAGGTGTACAATCCCTTTCTTCTTCTCGGCGACTATCCTTAGTGTATCTCTGTTACGTGTCGCGATCAGCGTCCGAGCAGTCTCACTCCTCGTTGGTCGGTAGCAAAAGAGCCTTGGTCCTCTCGTTCCATTCGGAGGAAACCTCCGTTCCGCAATCCCTCCAACTCGGTCTCCATTACCGGGCTTTAGTATTGGTTTCGGGTTTCGACTCGTTCCCCATATCCGGGCTTCAGTATTTTTTTCTGACGTTGGTACAGTTGCTGCGAATAGAGTTCCGATGCGGCAACTCCGCTGCTTACTAGGGTTTTCAAATTCTCGGGTGTTGGGAACGTTAACTTAGACGTTCACGATCGCGTGCCACTTCTTCCTCTCCGCAAAAGTAATACATACTTTGAATCAAATAAACGAAATATATAATTTTAATGAGCAAACGTAAAGCAATTACCTTAGCGGACGTCCGCACACAACACCCGTCTTCGAGCCTTCCGACATTCGTTTTCTAAACGTAACAAGTATTATAACCCATATTTAATATGAATTACTCTGAAAAAAGACAAAATACCTGAGCCTGTCTAAGTTAGCCCTTATTATTAGGAACCTGACTGGTAGAATAAAGCATATACAGCTAAACCAGATCAAGTTAATCTTTGTTAGTATTATACCTAATATTTATTAAGAATATGAATATACCATATCTTGCTGAGCAGCCTTCATTGATATTATACCTTTCATTTATTAAGAATCTGACTAGTAAAGTCCACGATCTCTATCTGAGTCTGTTTTTATTAGTACAATATTATAACCTATATTTAATATGAAATACTCTGATGAAGACAATTAGCTGAGCCTGTTTAACTTTGTCTTTATTATTACTATACCTTAAGAATCTGAGTCAAATAACTAAAGTTTACAAGTATTATACGGATAGCCTAAGTTTCCCTATTATTATCGAAGTAAGTTCAGCCAATAGCATGTTCCACAGATAACCTTGACCTCGACCAACAAAAAAATGCTATGACTTCTCGGTGGAGTAAATTCTTGGATAGTGTAAGCCCCTGCTCCCCGCTATAGTATTATACCTTAAGAATCTGAATCTATCATATCGCGCTAAGCAGCTTTCCTTATAATTATCTATATTTAATTACACTGATAAAGTCAATTAGTTAAGATAACCTTGTTATTATCACACTGTAAATTTATGTGCTGAATCTAATTAATGTTGCATTTCCCTAAGAAGCTGAGCCAATAATATCTAACAGAGCAGTCTTTATTATTATCTATATTACTCTGTTAAAGGCAATTAGCTGAGCCTGTCTTGTTATTATCATTCACCGAACATGAGCCTGAGTCATATAAATAAAGTTAGCCTTTACAAGTATCCTACGGATAGCCTAAGTTTCCCTAAGCCTCCGCTCCCCGCTAGACAAAGACCCGGATAGTCTAAGCCCTCAGATAATCTAAGCCCTCGGATAGTCTAAGCCGCGACAACAACCTAAAAACCGAAAAGCTCAAAGCCTCGACAACAACCGAAAAGCTCAAAGCCCCGATAAAAAAAGCCCAATTTTATGCAACGCAAATAAACCATCATAAAAAAGCTTCATGCAAAAGCTCGGCACCCCTGCACCCTGGCTTGGAATCCCTATATCCATACTACTTATTATACAAATTACTTGAAAGGCATAACCATTAAAAATCAAAAATTTTTCTTTGATTTGTCTTCTAGAAATACCAATTCATTATACTATCTGTGATACTTTTCAATGAAATGTGGTCTTCTTATGTAATTCTTGCCATGAAAATCGTGAAAAAATGCTTCAGTTTGACTTCATATATTATTAACAGAAATAACATTTTTTTAAAACTTTCTTTAAGATTTTTTCTAGCATTATATTAATGAAAATGACATGTTAATTATTCAAGAAATAGGAAATATCTGCTTAAAAAATTCGAATTTACGCATTTTAAAAAATTTTCAAGGATTTTTGTTCTAATAGCCTTTTTTCCAAATACAGTTTTGAATTTTAGTTTATTATTTTAATAATAAAGTATTGTAATCGACCTGAAATTTAAAAAAAATTTGCTATCCTGAAATTTTGTATTTTCACGTTTAAGGACTAGTAGACCCCAAAAAAGCAATAAAAAAAATGTTCGTCTGTACGCCGTACGCCGTACGCCGTATGCCGTACGTAAAAATAGTTTAAAAGCACGTAGCTCCCAAACCCGTTAAGGTATTATCATGAAATTTTTGGGTGAACATCTACAACTAGTATTTATTAGAGGGGTGTGGGTATGATGGGGGAGGAATGGGGAGGGTTTAAGACGAAAAATTTTGGTCTCAGCAACCGCTTACGCTAGGAGGCTAAAACTTGGAATTTTTATAGAACCTCGATAAGGAACCCATTTGCAAAAAAAATTGTTCATATGGCTAAAGAGGTGTGGGAGTAGGGGGGAAATTAATTCTTCCGAAACGCAAAAATGCCGAGATCGACAAATTCTAAAATCCATATCTCCTGAACCGTTGATGACACGAAATTCAAACTTTGATTGATTGAAAAAAAAAATTTTTGTGGGGGTGGTGGCGAACGGGAGTGGCGGGTGAAAAACTTTTGGTTACGATATCTCACGAACCAATTGCTCTAGAAAAATGAAATTCGGTTTGAGTAGAAAGGTCGACAAATAAAGATTGCTCAAAGTAAAATTTTTTAAGGGTGCGGTGGAACATGGAAGAAATTTTCAAAAAAATCACGTTTCATATCTTAAGAACAGTATAAGGTAGATGCTCAAATTTTTACCAGACGTAGGCCCAATAGAACCCTAGCAGAGAAAAAAAATTGGGGGATGTGGTTATTGAGGGTGAGGGTGCAAGGGAAAAAGTTCCGATGCTTATATCTTAAGAACCCATAATGATAAAAGACTGAAACTTGGTACTTAGATAGAGCTACAGTAATGGCATGTTCGAAAAATATAATTTTTTTTAGTAGTATGGTACGTGGGTGGGTCGTGTTTTTCCTATCTATGGAACGGCTTATGCTTGAAAGTTGAAATTCGGTGTGTATATGTAAATCAACTAGAAAAGTAATTTGAAAAAAAAAATTTGAATATCCATTGGCGTTCGGATGTGGGGGCAAACAAAATTTTCAGTCAAAAAGGAATGCATATATTCACGATTTTCGTCATATCTACTAGGTCTTCCAAAATATTGAATTCACTTTTATTCTACGGATTCTCCATATGAATACCTAGAAAGTGTTTTCAAGATTTTTTAAATATTAACCGTGTAAAGTGATTGTATACTTTTTCATAAATTCTTCCATATCTCTCAGGTCTGATCAGATATCGAATATAACGGCTTCTACGTATATATAAATCAACTAGAAAAGAAATTATGATAATAAAAAAATTCGAATACTCATTGGCGTTTGAAAGGGAGGGGGGGTGGCAAAAAAATACTATAAGTAAAAATAATATGCATATATTTTCTCGATTTTCGTCATATTTACTAGGTCTTTCCAAATTTTGAATTCATTTTGATTCTACGGACTCTTCATATAAATACCTAGAATGTTTTTTCAAGATTTTTTGAAATTCGACCCCTGAGGGGGTCATAAATTCCACCATATCTCTCAGGTCTGATCAGATATCGAATTTCTTTTCACTTCCACGGGCTTGTTTAATAATCACATATTTTTAAATTTTTTCTTTTTCAATCTCTAGACCGCATCCCGGAATATGACCCAATTATAAAATTTATATATTACACTCTATTCTAACCGTTTCCCGAACTTTTTGTTAGGTTTTCAGTCAGTTAGTAACATACACCGCATCCCCGAATTAAATACGTTCCGAACTTCTGCCGGAAAAATAATAAAGTTGCGCCCAGACTGTTGACAGATTTTTTTCTTATGGATGTCCAAGTTTACATACCAGCGAATAAAATGGTGTGATTTTATATTGTTTTACTTTATTATTTTAATAATTAAGTATTGTGATTGATTTTTAAAAAAAAAAAATTTGCTACCCTCAAAATTTTTATTTTCACGTTTCATAACTAGTAGACGCGAAGAAAGCAATAAAAATTTTCAGTCCGTCTGTCCGCCGTACGCCGTACGCCGTACGCAAGATCCTTTGGAGGCTCGTAGCTGCCAAACGATTTGAGATATTAAATTGAAATTTTTTTAACGAATAGACGGGTTAGGCGCCTTGAAGTGACCAGATTTTTAGGGGTGGGGTGTGAGGGGAAAGGAGAAGGAAGGAGGGGGAAGTGTTTTAGACCGAAAATTTTGGTTTCCAGATCTCAGTAACCCCTAATGTTAGGAAGCTGAAACTTGGAATTTCTATAGAGCTCTGATAGTAGACCCATTTGCAGAAAAATTGTCAATATTGATAAAGGGGTGTGGGAGTGGGGGGAAATGTAATGCGTCCGAAACCCAAAAAAGGCGAGATAGAAACATTGTAAAATCCATATCTCCTAAACCGTTAATGGCACACTATTCAAACTTAAAAAATATTTGTAGTTATACTAGGAAAACAGAATGAAGAAAAATTTTGGGTGGGGGAAATTGTGTATGGGGTTGGGGGGTGAAAAACTTTAGATTACGATATCTCATGAACCAATTGCTCTAGAAAAATAAAGTTTGGTTTGGGTATCATGGTCGACAAATAAAGATTGATGAAAGTAAAATTTTTTAAGTGGGAGGTGGAGCATAGAAGTGGAGGGGATGAGAATTTTTCAAATCAAATACATTTCATATCTCAAGAACACTTTAAGATAGATGCTTAGAATTTTTACCAGAAGTAGCGCTAATTAAACCCTAGTAGGGAAAAAAGTTTTGAGGTTGAGGGTGTAGAGGGGAAGGGTGAAAAGGCAAAAAATCCGTTGCTTATATCTTGAGAACCTGTAATGATATAAGCCTTAAACTTGGTATTTAGATAGAGCTATAGTAGCGGAATGTTAGAAAAATGAAATTTTTTTTTGGGGTAGTATGCTACGGGGGTAAGGGGTGTTTTTCCTAACTAATAAACGGTTCATGCTAGAAAGCTGAAACTTGGTGTGTATATGTAAATCAACTAGAAAAGTAATTGTGATAAAAAAAATTTGAATATTCATTGGCGTTTAAGAAGGGGGGCAAAAAAAAATATTTGTATATACAATAAATATAAAATGCATATATTTTCACGATTTTCGTCATATCTACTAGGTCTTTCCAAAAATTGAATTCATTTTTATTCAACGGATTCTTCGTATGAAAACCTAGAAAGTGTTTTCAAGGTTTTTTGAAATTCGACCCCTAAGGGTAGTGTGGTACAAGTGGGAGGTGTTTTTCCTATATATAGAACGGCTTAAGCTACAATGTTGAAACTCGGTGTGTATATCTAAATCAACTAGAAAAATAATTTTGAATACAAAAAACGAATATTTATTGGCGTTCAGAAGGGGGGCAAAAAAAATTATTTGGGAAAATAGAATGCATATTTTCCCACGATTTTCGACATATCTACTACCTCGTCCCAAATAATGAATTTAATTTTATTCTATGTATTCTCCATATGAATACCAAGAAAGCGTTTTCAAGATTTTCTGAAAATTGACCCCTAAGTGTGTGTAAAGTGATTGTGTACTTTTTCATAAACTGTTCCATATCTCTCAGATCCAATCAGATTTTCACTTCCATGATCTTGTTCTTTTTGATAAGGTTTTCAGTCACATAGTAGCCTACACCGCATTTCAGAATTGAACGCGTTCCTAACTTCTGCCGGAAATATAATAAAGTTACGCCCAGATTGTTGGCAGATTTTTTTTGTTGCCATTAATGTGAAATATTTGTAAGAAAACAGTCAAAAAAATCATCAAAATTGGTCGTACCGGACTCAGGGGTCCTTAAGTATATGTTCTGATGAAATTTGCCCCTCGTCATCGAAAACGTCAGCAGTAAAGAAATTTCCTGAACAACATTGCATTAAAAAGCTACAAGAATTGTCGGGATTAACGTGGTATATCCGAAAATTCGTACCCAATTGCGCCGTGATTGCAAAACCTGTCAGCGACCTGCTTCGAAAAAACAAAGACTTTAAATACGACACAGAACAGAAAGCCGCTTTCAACAAACTGAAAAGCATACTAACAGAGACTCCAACACTTCGCTTATACGATCCAGAAGGGACTACAGAACTACATACAGATGCGTCCAAACTGGGATACGGCGCGATCCTGCTACAGCGCTGCAACCATGATGGCGAAATGCACCCAATCTACTTTTATCGTCGGAAAACTTCCCTAACACAAGAAAAATACAGTAGATATGAACTGGAAGTCTTGGCAATAGTTTCAGCTATAAAATTAATTAAAATAAAATTACGTGTCTACCTTCTCGGAATTCCTTTTAAAAGCGTTACAAATTGCGCTGCGTTTAAGGAGGATTATCTTAGTAGAAATTTTTTGCTTTTTCAAATTTTTTTCCCTCATCTTAAAGTTTATACTCTTATGGGATTATGCCACTCCAGAGGCTGAAAAATATGCCTTTTTTGGAATTTTGTTTCAGAAAAACTACAAAATAAATCGCTATTACAAAAATGTATAGTAATTTTTTTAAGCGATTCAATTTAAGATGGCGGCTGTGCAGCATTTTCGCGATGACGTCTCAGTTTTTCCAGGGACCATGGCCGTACACCTAGTGCCTGTACCTTCTGAATTATGATAAGCTAATAAATTTGTTTCGATTACATATAACAACAGCCACAAGAGTACGTAGGATTTTTTCGATATTTTGATTTTTAGCCAAATGGCGCACTTCTAAAGTGAAAAGTGTGAAGCTTGCCTAAAAATCATCAGAAAATTGTTCATAACAAATGAACTATGATGCAATTTAAAAAAAAAACCTACGTACTCTGATGGACAATATAGTTTTAAAGATATATTAAGAATTTCAAGTGAATCGGTTGAAAATTGTCTGTGTTCTGTTTCCGGCCAGCTTGAAAAACGTAGTTTTAAGATAAACGCGTTTGAAGTTTTCGGTATGTAGAAAATCATAAGTAATTTTGCAATATGCTTTGTACTACAATTCGAAAACCGAGTTCTTAGAGACTTTTATCGGTTACTAGCCGCGTACCGCGACTACGCTCGCTACGCTCACGTTGTTCTATTGCCCTGTTACTCCCGTCTTTCCCGTTGATCCCGTTTCTCCGGCTGATCCATTGGTCCTGTTCCTCACGTCGCTACTGTTTCACTCGTTGATCCATTGGTCCTGATTCTCCCGTTGCTCCTGTTTCTCCCGATGCTCCGTTTTGTCCCGTTGCTTCCGTTACTCCATCCTCTATCCTCAATCTTCCATCCACCACCTTCCATCCTTCATCTTCCATCTTCCATCTCCCACCCTCTATCCGTCATCCACCATCCTCCATCCACTATTTCCCATCCTCCATCCTCCATCCTCCATCCTTTATCCACCATCCTTCATCCTCCAACTTCCATCCTCCATCCTCTTTTTACCATCCTTAATCCATTCCCCATCCACCATCTACCATCCTCCATCCTCTATCCACCATCTTCAAATCTTCATTCATCCAAACTTCATCCATTATCATCTTTCCATCATTTACCATCCTATATCTACCATCCACCATCTCCTTACCACCATCCCCTTACCACCATCCTCTGTCAACCATCCTTCATCCACCATTCATCATTATCCATCCTCCATCTTCTATCCTCCATCCACCATTCACCATCTCCTATCCAACATCCCGCATCCACTATCATTCATCTTCATCCACCATCTTTCATCCTCCATCCTCCATCTAAAATCCTCCATTCTCCATCCATCATCCTCCATCTATCCATCCTCCCTTCATCATCCTCTATTCATCTTCTACCATCCTATATCCACCATCTCCATCCCCTGTCCATTATCCTCTATGAACCATCCATCATTCACCGTTTTTCATCTCCCATCCTATATCCACCATCCCCCATCCATCCATCCTCTATCATCATCCTATATCCATCATCTACCATCCTATATCTACCATCCTTCATCCTCTATCCACCATCCTCTATCCACCATCCACCATCCTCAATCTTCTATCCTTCATCCTCTATTTACCATCCTCCATCCATCATCTTTCATCCACCATCGACCATTCTCTATCCACCATCCTTCATCTACCATCTACCATCTACTATCCACCTTCATCCTCTATCCAGCATCCTTCATCTTCCAGCCACTATCCACCATCCATCTCCATTTTTACCATTTAGTAATAGGAATGAAACTAATGCACTGAAAACGAACTGCCGCTAAATCATTTGAAATACTCTCAAATGTTGAAATAACTCTCGTACCACAAATTGTAAAATGATTTTATTAACGCAGAAATCTTCGCGGGCGTGTGCCCAATATATCAACGAAGTTTCATTGTAATCGGATGAATAGTATAGGAAAGCGCAAACAAACAGAGTACTAAAATCGTGAAAAAATTTGAAAAATGTAAAAAAAAAATTTTGTTCTTCATTCGATCTGGACCAAACTTTACAGGAACCATCCCGGGACTACTCTACACGTTCCCTGAAAATTTCATCAAAATCGGTTCAGTGGGTTAGGAGTCTATGGGGACCACCACATACATACATACAGACATCCTCTTTTATATATATAGATAATATTTTGGGACAGCATTTTTGAGGTCCTAGGGGACTATTTAAAATAATAAAAACAAATCTATTTTCCAAAGTGGCAAAGCTCCTTAAGAATGCTGTCTATAAATTTCATATTAAAATTGTATTAATTGTGGAAGTTATGGGTAATTAGCCGGAATGGGCTCTTCGTGAATTCTTTATATAGGACGTCATTCAAATGCGACTATCTCGAAACATACTTTTCAAAGTCGGTTCCCAAAATCTTCGGAAAACGTTTGTTTGGATCAACCGCCAGCAAGTAATGGTGGGAACCGCACAGCGTGTGAGCGACGGACGTTCTTTATGCCGACCCTGAATTTTTCTCGTTTCTACTCAGATAAGATGAGCAACTATGGATAAAAATGATCTACTGCCTCGTATAGCAGGATACTGTTAATAGTAGGAAAATCTAATATGGGGATATATAATGATATGTCGCCCGCGGAGATATGATGCATTTCCAAAGTGGCCCGCGAGACCATTTGGGCTGGCACCGCTGCACTAGACCATGGTGTGTTGTTCGAAGAAGACGCCGAAGGAAATCGGAAACACGTCCACAAACAAGGACATTTCGCCACCAGGAAGGTGGAAAATCTAATTCGATACCTCAATTAAAAGAAAAAGTTTGAGATTGCCGAAATAGCTGTGTGCAGTGCATTCACGCTGAAAGGAAAAGCGAAATAAAAGAGGGACTATTGTTCCCTATACCAAAAGACGAAACGTAAACGTATCATTTAGAACATATTGGACCACTTGGTACTACGAAGAAAAATTACAAGTACATTTTGCGTTTAGTAAGTTTACTTGGCTCTACCCAGTGAAAACAAATATCGCTGCGGAGGTCATTTAGAAATTGGATGTACAGAAAGCTGCTTTTGGAAATCCAGAAATAATCATCACGGAACGTGGAACTGCATTCACGTCAAATAGCTTCAAAGAATACCGCATTGCTGAAGACATAAGACACACCCTGAATACTAGTTAACGGTCAAGTGGAACGAGTTCATACAACTATTATTTCAATGATCACAGAACTAATTATCGTTATACCCGAAAATTGGTTGAAATTCTCCAATAAAGTCCAAATATCTAAATGCAACTTTACACAGAAGTATAGGAAGATAGCCATTCAAAGAAATATTCGGCGTTTCGATACGCATCCAGAATGATATGAGAATATCATCGATCACAATAAGAAGGTGAAGAATGCCGCGTTACGAACTAGGAGACTTAGTCGCCATTAGAAAAACTCAGTTTTGAAACGCTACTAAAATTTTTCCAAAATTCCTAGGTCCTTATCAGGTCAACCGGAAACGACAGCTACGAAGTCATCAGAAGCGGCTACCATATCGGACCCACACGCTAACTACCAGCTCAGACAACATGAAATCTATCGTTGTCTACGATTCAGACTGCAAGAAAGATAAAATCTAATCCGACTAAAAGGACGATAACAATCCAGCCAAGATGAAAAGACAAAGAAGATGAAGTGACGAAGAAGACGAAAAAACGAAGAAGACGAAAAAATTAAGATGACGAGAGACGGAGACGAAGAAGACGATTTAGATTAGGCTTACGCATTCTAGTTCATCTTAGTGATCGCGAACGAACAAGTTCCTCAGCCCTTGCGAACTAGTTCGTTCTTGTAGTTCGCAGTTCACTCATAAAGGAACTACTTCCTTTCAAGTTCGGAATGAATGTGAGGACCTTAAAAAAAATCTGCCAACAGTCTGGGCGCAACTGTATTATTTTTCCGGCAGAAGTTCAGAACGCGTTCAATTCGGGGATGCGGTGTGTGTTACTATGTGACTGAAAACCTAACAAAAAGTTCGGGAAGCGGGCAGAAAAAGGTGTAACATATGTATTAAATAATTGGGTCATATTCCGAGATGCGGTCTAGAGGTTGAAAAAAGAAAACTTAAAAATAGGTGATTATTAAACAAACCTGGGGAAGTAAAAAGATATTCGATATCTGATCAGACCTGAGAAACATGGTGGAATTCATGAAAAAGTATACAACCAGCTTACACCCTCTTAGGGGTCGAATTTCAAAAAATCTGGAAAACACATTCTAGGTATTCATATCAAGGATCCGTAGAATAAAAATGAACTCAATATTTCGAAAGACCCAGTAGATATGACGAAAATCGTGAAAATATATGCATTTTATATTAACCGATATTTTTTTTTGCCCCCCCTTCTGAACGCCAATGAATATTTGAATTTTTTTTATCAGAATTACTTTTCTATTTAATTTACATATGCATACCGAGTTTCAACTTCCTAGCATAAGCCGTTCTGAAGTTAGGGAAAACACCCCCCACCACCGTACCATACTACCCCTAAAAAAAAATGTATTCTTCCACCATGCCACTACTATAGTTTTATCTAAACACCAAGTTTCAGCTTCCTATCATTATAGATTCTTAAGATATAAGCATCGGAACTTTTTCTTTCTCACCCTTCCCCACCCTCACCCTCGACACCCACACCCCCAAACTTTTTTTCCCTACTAGGGTTTTATTAGGCCTACTTCTGGTAAAAATTTGAAACATCCATCTAACACTGTTATTGCGATATGAATCGTGTTATTTTTGAAAAATTCTAATCCCTCCCACTTCCGTGCTTCTCCACCCCCTTCAAATATTTTACTTTGAGCAATCTTTATTTATCAAGCTTTATACTCAAACCAAATTTTGTTTTTCTGGTACCATTGGTTTGTGAGATATCGTAAACTGAAGTTTTTCAGCCCCCGTAAGCTACTACCCTCACCCAAAAATTTTGTTCCAATCTACTCTCCTAGCATAAATTCAGATATTTGTTAAGTTTTAATTGCTTGCTATTAATGGTTTAGGAGATATGGATTTTAGAATTTGTCGATCTCGGCATTTTTGCGTTTCGGACGCATTGTTTCACCCTCCACTCCCACACCCCTTCACCCATATCTTTTTTTTTTTTGGAAATGGGTCCATTATCAAAGTTCTATAGAAATTCTAAGTTTCAGCCTCCTAACACAAGCGGTTCCTGAGATCTAGAAACCCAAATTTTTCGTCTAAAACGCTTACCCCGCCTTCCCCCTTACACCTCCTCCCCTGAAAATAATGTCAATTCAAAGGGTCCACCAAGTCTATTCTTAGAAAAAATTTTAATTTAATAGCTCTACTGGTTACGGCGTACGGCGTACGGCGTACGGGGTACGGCGTACAGACGGAGTGAAAATTTTTATTGCTTTTTTCGCGTCTACTAGTCATGAAACGTGGAAAAAAAAATTTTGAGGGCAGCAAGTTTTTTTTTTTTAAAAATCGATAACAATACTGTATTATAAATAATACAGTAATAGATCATCACTCACGATGGACCTGAAGAAAAAGGTCCCCTCACAAGGGACTACTTCCATTCAAGTTCGGAGTGAATGTGAAACCTAAAAAAAAAATCTACCAACAGTCTGGGCGCAACTTTATTATTTTTCCGGCATAAGCTAGGAATGCGATAAGTTCTAAAATGTGGCGTAGGTTACTATGTGACTGAAAACCTAACAAAAAGTTCGGGAAGTGGTTAGACTAGGGCATAACATATGAATTACATAATTGTGTCATATTCCGGGATGCAATTTAGAGGTTGAAAAAGGAGAAAAACTTTGAATAGGTGTTTATTAAACAAGTCCGTGGAAAAGGTATTAAAAGGTATTCGATACCTGATCAGACCTGAGAGATATGAAAGAATTCATGAAAAAGTATATAATATCCTTACACCCTTTTAGGGGTCAATTTTCAAAAAATCTTGAAAGCACTTTTTAGGTATTCATATGAAGAATCCATAGAATGAAAATTAATTCAATATGTTAAAAAACCTAATAGATATGACGAAAATCATGGAAAAATATGCATTCTATTTTCAATGATCATAATCTTTGTCCCCCTTCTGAACGCCAATGAATATTCGAATTTTTTTTATCAAATTCCTTTTCTAGTTTATTTACATATACACACCAAGCAGTGTGACGACAAGTGCTACGATGGTAGCAAAATGCTACTATTTACATTTTTTTGCTACTATGTTACTACATGACTAAATTTGCTATTCTGGTATAATCAACCGTTATGAAACTAATGTACGCCAAAAATATGATATCTAGCGGTGTTGCTTTGCAATGCCTCTCTTCCATTCTTTAAGGTGATGTTTTCTTTTCCTGGACCTTATGGTTTCTTGATTTCCTTGTTGTTCTTCGACCTAATGTTCAATTTCTTGCCGTTCCTTAATCTGATTATCACTAAAAACTGTTCATCTGTCTCTAAAAAAACAAATTCAAAGTTTTCCTCCTCCTTACAGCCTTAAAACACAAATGAAACACGGAAAAAACTCAGATCAGTGATTGATCAAGGTTATATCAACTATCAGCAGTTTGATTTTATATTAAACCATTACCAAACTATAACAAAATATCTCTTCAAAATAGTCTAAAACAGTGTTGTACAAGAAAAATAAGAAAATGTGTGTCTGGTTTTGCACTCAAACATGTGTCATTGTAAAAATATGGCTGGTTTCGCAACTGATAACCAGCTTTTGAAACCAAACTAGTTCTATTTAATTAAAAGAAGTATTAGAAAATATTTTTGCTACCCAAGCTAAGAATTGCTACCCAAATTTGCTACCCTGAGAAATATCAAAACGGTCACACTGACACCAAGTTGCAACATTCTAGAATAAGCCGTTCTATAGTTAGGAAAAACACCACCCACCCCCGTACCATACTACCCCTTAAAAAAATTATATTTTTCGAACATGCCGCAACTACAGCTCTACCTAAATAACAAGTTTAAGGTTTATATCATTTCAAGTTCGTAAGATATAAACATCGGAACTTTTTCCTTTTCGCCCTCCCCCACCCTTACCCTCTACAGCCTGATCCACAAATTTTTTTCCCTATTAGGGTTCAATTATCGCTACTTCTGGTATGAGTTTTAAGCATCTATCTTACACTGTTCTTGAGATATTAAATGTGGTTTTTTTGAAAAATTCTTATCCCCTCCACTTCTATGCTCCACCTACCACTTAAAAATTTTTACTTAGATCAGTTTTTATTTATCGACCCCTATACCAAAACCGAATTTTATTTTTCTAGAGCAATTGGTTCATGAGATATCGTAATCTAAAGTTATTCACCCCCCCCCCCCACCCCATAAGCAACTGCCCCACCCAAAAATGTTTGTTCAATCTGTTCTCCTAATATAACTACATATATTTCTTAAGTTTGAATAGTGTCCCATTAACGGTTTAGGAGATATGGATCTTAGAATGTGTCTATCTCGGCTTTTTTGGGTTTCGGGCGCATTATATATCCCCCCACTCCCACACCCCTTGATCAATAATGAAATTTTTTTTGCAAATGGGTCCAATATCAGAGCTTTATAGAAATTCCAAGTTTCAGCTTTCTATCATAAGCGGTTACTGAGATCTAGAAACCAAAATTTTTCGTTTAAAACGCTTCCCCCTCCTTCCCTCTCACACCCCACCCCTACAAATTTGGTTACTTCAAGAAGCCTACCCCGTCTATTAGTAAGAAAAATTTCAATTTAATATCTTAAAGCGTTTGGGAGCTACGAGCCTCCAAACGATTTTGCGTACGGCGGACAGACGGACTGAACATTTTTATTGCTTTTTTCGTGTCTACTAGTTATGTAACGTGAAAATAAAACTTTTCAGGGTAGCAAATTTTTTTTTAAGAAAATCGATCACAATACTGTAATATTAAAATAATAAAGTAGAACAAAAAGGTTCCTACTCACGAAAGAAGACACTGAATGTGATGAGCTAAAAACATGAGGTCCTTGCTTCCCTCGCGAATTAAACTAGTTCCTTTTTTCCATTTTACAACTTCGCGGTATGATACGTGGTATGCAAATGCGATGACGAACTACTTCCGAAAGGACCGGAATTCACTACGAACTACTTTGTTCATTTCACTTATAGGAACGATCTTCCCAGCTGGTTCGTTCACCAACTACATACACAAGCCTAATTTAGATGTAGTGAAACTCCTGTCAGATCGGCCGAGCTGTGGGACCTTGAGCGTTCCTACAGAATAAACGAGCCCCCAGTACGAAACCGCCATGAGAGAACAAGAAAGCAACCGAGCGGGTCTGTTAAATTATAACACGGAACGAGTGAGGACGTGGACGAAGAATAAAGCGGTTTTGGAAACAGAGTGAGCGTTTTTCAATTGAGAAGACTAGTAAATCCTTTATACCATATGTAGTAAAAATCTGCCAACAGTCTAGCCGCAACTTTGTTATTTTTCCGTAGAAGTTCGGAAAGTGCTCAATTCTGAGATGCGGTGTAGGTTACCATGTGACTGAAAACCTAACAAGAAGTTCAGGAAGAGGATATATATAGGGTTGCGCTAAAATACTTACGCCGCTACCACAAATAACATAGGCATTAAATAATTGGATCATATTCCGGGATGCAGTTTAAGGGTGCAAAATGGAAAATAACTTGAAAATAGGTGATTATTAAACAAGTCCGAGGAAGTTAAAAGATATCCGATATGCTATCGAACCTGAGAGATATGGCAGAATTTGTGAAACTGTATACAACCTATTTACACGCCCTTCTGGCTCGAATTTCAAAAAATTTTGTAATTTCTAGGCATTCATATGAAGAATCAGTAGAATAAAACTGAATTCAATATTTGAAAAGGCCTACTAGATATGACGAATATCGTGAAAATATCTGTGGTCTTATAGCAAAACAGCATAAGTCACATTTTCAACTTTTTGAGTTATCGACGTTTAAAAGTTAAGCAACTGGCTTGCTCTGTTTCCATTCGGGATTCAGATTAAATTGAAAGTTGTGTATTGTGTAACATAACATAACATGTATGTTTTGATGCGTTATAGGATTCGCGATTTGTGCCCATGAAACACCGGAAGTCGCCTGCGGCGTTAAGCAGAACAGCACAAGTCCGGTGGACTTATGCGGTTCTGCTTGAATAATGCCGAAAATCTTCGATTTCTTCGGCGATAAAGTGTATTATTATCGCGTGGGGAGAGGGGGGGAGAGGAGGGGGAGAGTGGTTTACAGCAAAAATTGTTTAATATTGACCAATTTGAACTTTAAATTGACCAGTAAGGTTCGATATTATCTACAAGTAGTAGTAGTAGTAGATATTAAATACTACAATAAAAAAAAAGAAATTTGTAAGCAATGGAAAAATAATTCTAAGTAATGGAGATCTTTTTCGAACTCTATCAGAGCAATTCCCGAGATATGAAACTCGGAAGCCCTACAATGTTTTTCCGTATAAATTCTCCCCAAAACTCTTGCTATTACTACGCCAAAGGCTTTTTCTAAATATATTTCTAAAAATGCATCATTTGTTTCTACTTTATTTTAACTCATTCCTCATTCTTTTCAATAGTCAATGTTTAAAAGCACGTATACCACCCTCACCAATACTGCAATGATATTAAACATTCGTCAACGAACTCTACAGTTGAAAGTTTCCACGATAAGCCACAATAACGTGCTGATCAATCACGTAAGTAATGGTTCAGTGACATTAATATCATTCGAAAGATGAGCGATTTTCGTTTCCAAATGATGTAATATGTTTATTACTTACAAAAATATCTAATAGTTGTAGCAAAATCGAGCGTAGAAAAAAAAAATCCAACAGTATGGGCGCAACTTTATTATTTTTCCAGCAGAAGTTCAGAATGTGTTTAATTCTAAGATGCGGTGTAGGTCACTATGTCACTGAAAACCTAACAAAAAAATCGGGAAGCGGTTAGAATAGGGCGTAACATATGAATTACATAATTAGTTCATATTCCGGGATGCTGTCCAGGAGTTGAAAAAGGAAAAAAACATAAACTTAGTTATTTTTTAAAGAAGCCCATGGAAGAGAAAAGATATTCAATATCTGATCAGACCTGTGAGATATGGCAGAATTCATGGAAAAGTATACAACCACTTTACACCCCCTTAGGGGTCGAATTTAAAAAAATATTGGTAGCACTTTCTAGGTATTCGTATGAAGAATCCGTAAATTAGAAGTAAATTCAATATTTGGAAAGACCTAGTAGATATGACGAAAATTGTAAAAATATATGCATTCCATTTTCACTGATCATTTTTTTGGCCCCATTCCGAACGCCAAATGGATGTTAGAATTTTTTGTTTATCAGAATTACTTCTCTAGTTGATTTACATTTACACACCGAGTTTCAACTTTCTAGCATAAGCCACTCTAAAGTTAGGTAAAACACCCCCCACCCCCGTATCGTACTACCCCTAAAAAAATTATATTTTTCCAACATGCCTCAACTATAGCTCTTTCTAAATACCAAGTTTCAGCTTTATACCATTAAAGGTTTTAAAGGTATAAACATCCGAACTTTTTCCTTTTCACACTCCCCCACCCCCTTACGCCACTACCCCACTCAAAAATTCAATTTAAATCCACTCTCCTAGTATAACAACAGATATTTGTGAAGTCTTAATTTCGTGTCACTAACGGTTTAGGATATATGGATTTTAGAATGAGTCGATCACAGCATTTTTGTGTTTCGGACGCATTACTTCCCCCTCCACTCCCACACCCCTTTACCCATATCTGCCATTTTTTTCAAATGCGTCCACTATCGAAGCTCTATAGAAATTCCGAGTTTCAGTCTCTTAACATAAGCGGTTGATAAGATCTAGCAACCAAAATTTTCCGTATAAGACGCGCCTCCCACCTTCCCCCTCACACCCACAGCCCTCAAAAACAGATCACTTCAAGGTAGACTACCCTGTCTATTCAGAAAAAAAAAATCAATTTAATAGCTCATAGGGTTTATTAACTGTGAGTTGATTAAAATAATAAAGTAAAAAGGACTTATGCTGTTTTTCTTGGCACCGATTGGTATATTTGGACTTGTGCTGTTTTTCATGTCACCGATTGATAAATTTGGAGTTATGCTGTTTTTCATTCTCTATTTTCGCAAGGAAAAATGAATACAATATGCTTGATACTTGTCGAAAAGTTGCAGTCGACCTCTCTGACTTCAAAAATGAACCTAACTCAATTTCGGAAAAAATGTGACTTATGCTGTTTTGCTATGTGACCACAGATATATGCATTCCATTTTCACAAATAATTCTTTTTGGCCCCCTTCCAGACTGCAATTAGAGGAGAATAGGCCAGTTCTTCGACCATCCTCGACTTTGCCAGAGCAAGTACGACAGAATCTCTCTCAAGAACTTGAATTCTGATGCGAAGGCTTTGGGGAAATATCGTCTATTTTACTGGGGGTTAATTAAGAGACCGACGAGGATGAGATAAATAAATGTTCCACCCGTTTGGATCATTAGTTTGGGCGGTTGGGTCGTTTTGTAAAATATGCCCCCGCCCCTCTGAAAATTTTGGGAAAAGACTGTGTAGCGAAAATTACCCAATTGCGATTAAAGATTGCCGATATCCGCAAGGCAGAGGGTATAGATATAGAAACCTTTTACCAAAAATTGGCAAAGATAAATTTTACGTCCACTTCGGCGGTAGGTATTAATTCTCAAAATGTTTCACAGGAGCCAATAGAACCAGTGGCTGCTGGTTATTTGGAACCAAGTATTTTCCCTCCAGAAGCATATCCGGAGAGGAATGCATTATATCAGGGGCAGTCACAAAGATGGTGTCCAAGTAGTACCCGACATAAATTACCACCACCGCAATCTACCTTTAATATGGCATCGACAGGCAATGCGAATCGAAAATGTTTCGTTCCAATATCAAAATGGGGCATTTATTTTGATGGGTCTAGCTCAGGCTTAAACGCAGGACGTTTTATTTTCAGGATTGAAACTTTGGCTTAAGCTTGTATTACACTGTATGACCGCGCTGTCAAATTGCAGTGCGAAGTAGGCGAATACAAAAAAATCTCACAGTGAGAATTATTTGTATTCGCCTACTTTGCATTGCATATTACTGCAATTTGACAGCGTGGTCATACAGTGTAATACAAGCTTAAGTCTTATGACATGTTAGAAAAAAACCTAGTAGCCGAATCAAAGTAAAATGTTTTAAGTGGGTGGTGGAGCAAAGAAGTGGAGGGGATAAGAATTTTTCAAATGAAACACATTTCATATCTCAAGATCAGTGTAAGATAGATGCTTAGAATTTTTACCAGCAGTAGCGCTAATTAAACACTCGTAGGGAAAAAGTCTTGGGGTTCAGGGTGTAGAGGGTGAGGCTGGGGGAGGGTGAAAAGGAAAAAATTCCGATGCTTATATCTTAAGAACCTGTAATGATATTAACCTTAAACTTGGTATTTAGGTAGAGCTATAGTAGCGGCATGTTGGAAAAATATATTTTTTTAGGGGTAGTATGGTATGGGGGTAGGGGGTGTTTCTCCTAACTACCTATAACTATTAAACGGTTCATGTTAGAAAGTTGAAAACCGGTGTGTATATGTAAATCAACTAGAAAAGCAATATTAATTAAAAAAAAAATTCAAATATGTATTGGCGTTCAGAAGGGGGGCAACAA
Organism: Beris chalybata; assembly: GCA_949128065.1. Taxonomy (NCBI): domain Eukaryota; kingdom Metazoa; phylum Arthropoda; class Insecta; order Diptera; family Stratiomyidae; genus Beris; species Beris chalybata. The sequence continues at coordinate 72,778,805 of OX421894.1, read as the reverse complement.
ATATTATCTGAGAAAATAGAATGCATATTTTTCCACCATTTTCGTCATATCTACTAGCTCAAACCAAATATTGAATTTTATTTTATTCTACGGATTCTTCGTATGAATAGCTAGAAAGTTTTTTCAAGGTTTTTTGAAATTCGACCCCTAAGGGTAGTGTGGTACGGGTGTGGGGAATGTTTTTCCTATATACAGAACGGCTTAAGCTACAATGTTGAATCTCGGTGTTTATATGTAAATCAACTAGAAAAGCAGTTTTGATTAAAAAAAGTTCAAATATGTATTGGCGTTCAGAAGGGGGGCAAAAAAAACTATCTGTGAAAATAGAATGCATATTTTTCCACTATTTTCGTCATATCTACTAGCTCGTCCCAAATATGGTATTGAATTTAATGTTATGCTACTGATTCTTCGTATGAATACCTAGAAAGTGTTTTCAAGGTTTTTTTAAAACTAGACCCCTAAGGGTAGTGTGGTACGGGTGTGGGGGGTGTTTTTCCTTTTTAGAACGGCTTAAGCTACAATGTTGAAACTTGGTGTGTATATGTAAAATAACTAGAAAATAAATTTGGATAAAAAAAATTTAAATATGTATTGGCATTCAGCAGGGGGGCAAAAAAAAATATCTGTGAAAATAGAATGCATATTTTTCCACGATTTTCGTCACAAATACTAGCTCATTACATATATTGAATTTAATTTTATTATGCGGATTCTTGTGCCGGAAAAATAATAAAGTTACGCCCAGATTGTTGGCAGATTTTTTGTTTTGTCTTAATACAGCTTATATTTAATCATTTTTTTAAAAAAAAACATTTGTACTCTGTTGCTCAACGAGTTTGCTTGCCACGTTGTTGATGTCCAACAACGTGGCCTAGTTGATGTTAATTATTACGTAGAATTATCGCTAGTTGGACGTCTGTTTGACGATCCAGCAATCGTTCAGTGCCTTGATCACAGTCTGTTCGTATTTACCCTGCAGGTTCTTTTCAGCTATTAAATTCATAACAAAGAGCGACACAGTGATACCAGTGTGTTGTAGACTCAGTTCGGTTATAAAAAGATAGCGGGGACCGGGGTGCTCTAGATCGATTTGCAATCTGTTATTCGTCGTCAGCAATTTCGAAAAAGATTCGCTGATTTTCGAGGCGATACTCGATAATTGCGGACCCATGAAGGTGTGCAGTTTGCCATAAAAGTCCTCTGTCGACTGGCTTTCAGCTACAGTAGAATCGAAATCAAATCCAGTAGGCTACAAAATTTCAATGAACTTACTGTTGACTAGTAAGCAGATGGATGCTGTCGACGCCCTATAAACAACCATAAAATAAGACCGCATCTCCATTCCGATGTAAATAAAAACCTTCGGAGCCATAGTTGAATTTTCATTTGACTCCGGGCTAGTAATGAAACCGCCATAATGTGGACCACCGTCCATGGAATAGCTTCGCGTCAAGGAACCGCCCTACCGTTCAGATTCTTTGGCCTTTTGAAACAGCGTACCGGTCAGATACTCGTAAATTGAGTGAAAGTTTGTAGAGTTTACTTCACTCCTGGAAAAGTTACCGAATTACCAGAATCAGTTCAGACCTAACTGCTCCTCTACGTTCGATAAGCACTTACCAGACAAGCTAATCGTTTAACAGGATGATGCATTCTCGTCTCTCGGGAATGTTTCCTCTATCATGTTGAGGAACGTGTGGATTCGAAGGAACAACGACTTTTCAAGTGGAAGCTACTGGATGCTTCCAGCAAATAACCGAAACATTTGGTAGGCCCGCCGAAGCACCGCTCTGTAAATTGTGCCGTGGATATCACCGCCATGATACTCCAATTGTTCGGTTCCATCGCGCACTTTTGTTTCGCAGGGCAAATTCAGCGTCTGCGGACGGTAAAAAAGGAGAATTAGAACGAAAGGACACCCTTTCCCAAGCTTACCATGACCATCCAGAAATCTTTCTCAGGCTGATAGAAGATTTGAGACGTCTTGGTAGCTTTCGCTGGATGTGAGCCATGGAAGTATATGGAATGGCTGTTAACGAGACTTTCCGTAATGAAATCTGATTGTGTTAGTTGATGGAAAATTAAATGGTAGTAGCCTTTTACCAATCAGCAACATGAAATTTGACACTTGAATCCCAACATGTTGTTTACATCATGCTTGCATCTCACTTCCTCTACAAACTGTTGTTCTTCAGTCTCTTTCCTTTGACACTGGAGACCCGAGGTTTCCAGCGTGCATCTCACTTCTACTACACACCAATTTTCTACCTTTCTCCTTCTCATGAAAAATTACGCTCATGCACACGAATTTTACGAGTAACACCACCGCTTGATGTGAACGTACTGTGAAAAAGTAAAAAATAAAACTCAATGTCATAGTGACATATCGAGTCAGCTGATTTCCAGGGTTTAAGCTGCTTTTGTGTCTCATTAAGTACCGGAATGCCTCTGGCGGGAATAGTTGTAAAGCCATCTGACGATATCTAAACTTATCTGACTTGAACTTCTTAAAAATTCATTCGAGCTTTCACGCATACACATTTGAAAAATGTATGGGAAACTCTCATGTACACAGCAGACAGATAAAGACGTCGTGTCCATGTGAGTTGTCTCCAGTAAAAGAACATAGCAAATGCTTGGGGGTGAACCCGACAAGAACTTTCAACTGAACGTTCTAATCCTTACGAAAACATTCCAGTTTGGGAATCCGAACTCGAAAAGAGACCTTACGTAGGTTTTGTAGATTTTAATTAAAATTTCACAAGTGATAAAAGTAAATGTTCTTCGTATTAAGTATATTAACGAATTGTCTTTTTCGAAATATTGATAATATTCCAAGGTCACAAATTTTGTTGGTGGATATTAATTCTGTACCGTTAAGACTATACGTGATCCGGGGATTATTTGGTCCGACATGCAAAACTGAACACGAAAACAAATCGAAGTAAGCCTTGGAAGAAACTTTGAAATGCTGTAGAAACTCAATTTTGTGCTTGTGCAATGACTGCATTAGCTAATAAATTCTCTTTTCATTACTACTACACAAACTAATTTGTTTCAAACAATTTAGAAGGCATAAATTTGCTACTGAAACACAGTATACAAATAAAATGAGTTGCCTAGTCTAAGCACTACTCTTTTTACATGTTAAATTTACCTACTTAAATGCGTTTGAAACGCATAGTCTAAACATAGCATAAGAAACAAACAACATTCAACATAGAACACCAAAGACATAAATAAACAAAGAAAAGAGAAAAACACGAGCATGGAAGACATACTAAATGGATTTAGCTGAAAGTGCAATTTGGTAAAAACAGTGCTGCCACGGGATCGTAAAGAAAGTAGGAAATAAAATTTCAAAAGAGTAGTATAGAGTAGCAAACATTTTTACTCGGAAAAAATATACAAGTTTCATTGCACAAAATATAAAAGACACAAGGTCTGCTCATTTTGCATACACTTTCTACATGAGGTTACACTTTCTGCCCTAATGCAGTTCTTTTTGTTGGTGTGACGTTATAGGTGGCTGTTCTTTTTGTCGAGTGTAGTGTACTCAACTCAGTGTACCCCTTTTTACACTAGGTCGGGAGCAGGTATGGTTTCTTACGCTTTGGTGTAGTTTACAAGCCATCTGTCAAAGTTGATGACTGTATGCAGATAAAATTGACTTTTTGAATTTATGAAAAAACTGTTTTGAATGAATATACGAGTATGCAAGAATATTGATTGGAAATAAATTTGCATTGGTAGAAGTGAAAGAGTTAAGTAAATAAAAAAGTTCAGAATTTGAGCTGTCACGTTTCTACACTACGCCTGCTATTTTTGGTCGATCTGTCCGTTCCTACGATCGTCAGTTAAATTCTAACTTTAACTGTAAGTCTTGTATGAAAATCTGCCAGTTAAAGTTGCAGTTAGAACGTAACTGACGTGAACTCAATCTGTCCAAAATAATAAACCTACAATTCATTTTATACGTTAATTTTTTACTCTCTAAGATCAGACTTTCTCATTATTAATGGTCTGTTTTTAGTTTGTTTTTCAAACGTAATTGCTTCAACAGTATCCATATTGCATTGCGTTATCTATTAATTTTTTATAAGTTTGAGCTCTGAGAAAACTCTTTCTATTGCAGCAAAACTGTGAGATAGGCAAATAATTATGGAAACAAAATCAAAAAGGTCAGCATTTGATTCTTATTTGCAGCTTTTAGTGTTGAAATAAATCCCCAAAATTTTCCATATCGAAGAAAGAAATTTAATCAAATCAATCAAAAAATCAAAAAATCTGGATGCAAAAGTAGCTAAATTTATCGATTCAGCAGTAGACTGGCAGCTCTACAAACAGGGTCTTAAATGCCTCAAGAAGACTATTAGGCAAGCAAAGAAGTCGTCCTGGATGAACTTCTGTGAGTCAATAGAATCAACAAACGAATCAGCAAGATTGAGGAAGGTTCTTTCTAAAACTCCACCGATGAATACCTTCATCCAGGATGGCGGAGGGAACTGGACAGAGTCTCCCGAGGAAACTTTAGTGCTTCTGATGACCACTCCTTTCCCTGACTGCTCACCAGCTAGCAACACTGACTCTGTCAGCTATGATCATAGTCAAGAAGAAGGAAACCAAGACTTGTCCAACTCAAGTTGAATAGTTGATACTGACAAAATAAGCTGGGCAATCGGATCCTTCTCTTTGTATAAATCGCCAGGACCCGACGGAATTATACCTGCAATGCTTCAACACGCGGCAGATTCGGTAATTCCTCGGCTACTGGTGATTTTCACAAGCTGCATTCGACTCAACCATGTCCCATCTCAATGGAACAGGGTACGAGTAGTTTATATACCCAAGGTGGGTAAACCTAGTCACACGACTGCGAAAGACTTAAGACCGATAAGTCTCTCGTCCTTCATCCTCAAAACCTTTGAAAGGATTCTGGATAACCACGTTCGCAACAAAATTCCGCGCAATCTACTGTCACAGTTACAACATGCCTATACAAAGGGCAAGTCTGTGGATACAGCCTTACATGAGGTAGTCCTAACAATCGAAAAATCGCTCTCATACAAGGAATATACTCTCGCCGCATTCCTTGATATAGAAGGCGCCTTCAATAATGTTCGTCTTTCGAATTTTAAAAGCGCACTACTAACGATGGAAGTGGTACCCGAGATTTGCAATTGGCTTGACCAAATGCTACACAACAGTCTTATTGAATCTGAACTGGGGCAATGTCTTATTACAAAGTCAGTCTCCAGAGGCACTCCGCAAGGAGGAGTGATCTCGCCCTTACTTTGGCTTCTTGTAGTCAACCTTACACTTCTCTTATCCTTGTTGAACTTGAGAACCGCGGAATCAAGGCATGTGCATACGCCGATGACGTGGTCATACTTGTCTCAGGGAAACATTAACCGACAATTAGTAGTTTGATGGAGACAGCCCTCAACAAACTACGAGAATGGGCAGGCAACTGTGGTTTAGGAGTTAATCCCTCTAAAACTGTGCTGGTCCTCTTCACGAAGAAGTACAAAATCCCAGTTTTTGCGTTACCAAAGATGGAAAGCGACGAGCTTCATCTTTCCGACAGCGCTAAATATCTTGGGGTTGTTCTAGACAAGAAACTCAGCTGGAAACTTAATCTGGAAGAACGCGTTAAAAAAGCGTATAACGCATTTTACGCCTGCGGAAAGTTGTTTGGTAACAGGTGGGGTCTACAACCAAAATTAGTACATTGAATGTACACAGCCATTGTAAGACCAATCTTAAGCTATGGCGCGATAGTCTGGTGGGAGGCGACTAGAAAGTCCACATATCTTAGCAAGCTGACAAAAGTACAGCGCGTGGCATGCATTGGGGTCACTAGCGCCCTCAGGACCACACCCACGGCAGCACTGGAAACTATCCTCCACCTGCTGCCAATGGGCATGCACATAAAAAACATGGAAAAGGCGCTCTTAGACTCAAAGAGTTAGGTTACTGGAGAACCAGACCTGCTGGTCACAGTACCATACTCAATGACTTCTCGGAGTGTGATATGAGCAGGGAAACGGACTATATTATGCCAGAATTAGATTTCAGTAGGGAATTTTCTGTTAAAATCCCACACAGGGTCGACTGGAATGTAGAACACAACCTAGACCACAGGACCATAAAAGTATTTACCGACAGTTCGAAAATGATTTCTGGTACAGGCGCGGGGGTGTTCTCACAGGAACTCGATATTAATGAGTCCTTCAGGCTACCGGACCATGCCAGTGTATTTCATGCGGAAGTCTTTGCAATACTTCAAGCATGCAAAATTATTGAAGCAAAGGTGAGTGCAACAGAAGACATCACTATTTGCATTGACAGCCAAGCAGCCATTAAGGCCCTTAACTCAAACACAACACGATCAAAACTAGTTAGACAATGTCGTGGTTTTCTTAACACCATCGGCACTCGGCACAATACTACCCTCTGCTGGGTGCCAGGCCACTGTGGAACCCAGGGGAATGAGCAAGCTGATGAACTCGCTCCAGCCTAAGCTCACCAGTGATGGACCAGCACATTGCTATTCCCATACCCATGACCCAGAAGTGGAGCAGTCAATCTTTCACGTCCTATGTGAGTGTCCGGGCCTATCGAAAACGAGAAGACGGAACCTTGGCGCTTATTTCCTCGATGACCTCGGTGATATCGACAAAGGGAAACTATGTAACATAGCAAACTTTATAAAATCTACTAAATGGTTTTAGGTTCCAGGAGTTCTTCAACTCAAACGGGGAGCACAATGGACGAACAATAACGTCTAAGTGAAGGAGGATGAAAGCATCACCAAACCTTATACCTGGTATGATACCATATCTATTAATTTTTTATAAGTTTGAGCTCTGAGAAAACTCTTTCCATTGCAGCAAAACTGTGAGATAGACAAATAATTAAGGAAACAAAATCAAAAAGGTCAGCATTTGATTCTTATTACACATACATATAAGCACCAGCAAATAACGAGAAAGAGGTCAGCCGGCAGTAGTTAGTCTACTATCAATGTATAGTAGACTTACAGTTCCTCTTGTACGAGTAGTAACGTTGATTACTAAACGATCGATTCATGATTCACAGTCTCGAAGAGAACAACGTACTGGTAGGACAACCGTCTCTAATCAGTTCCCAAGCTGGATAAGACAATGTGGATTTACAGTTCCTATTTGAAAGTTCGGGACCGATTAGTTCATGTTCAGGTAAAGCCAAGCAGAAGACTAGCCTTTTAGAGTGAAGACTAGCTATACCGAGCAGAGGTGAGCCAAAAAGAGTAGATTCAAGCAGTGCTTAGCCAAGTAGAGGACGAGCCAAGCAGATCAGAGCAGAGCCAGCAACGCAAAGGTCACACAGAGAGACGAAGACAGATAAGGACGCGCAGACAGGGAAGGACGACGACAGAGAGAGCAAAGGCAACACAGTGAGACGAAGACAGGGAGATACTAGAGAGGGTCAAGGCAAGGCGAGTGAAGTCGTACCCACAGAAAACACAAATCGAGTCACGTTTAGCAGAGGCGACGAATCAGACGGCAATGGGAAACCCCAAAAGAATTTAAAAAATAATTTTAATGTATCTCAAATCTACTAGTAGATTTAAGTCAAATAACAAATAAATATTTTGAAATGGATCCCGGCCCCCGCTGAGTCGAGGGAAAATGCCCACTACACTTGGCAGGGATTCAATTTAGTCCGCTTTTTTAACCACAATGTTAATCGGAGTTTCATATTTATTTATTTTTAAATTTTTCTTGTACGAACTAAAAAAAAAGTGTTTAAGGAGTATATCCTATTTTCAGTATATTGTTGAAAATACTGGTTGTATTGATTGGTACTATGAAGTAGTTCTCTGCTTTTAAATGTGTTCTTTTTTTCCTTCCAGAAATCAAATTACACCAAAGCTCTTCATCATCCAACGACGATCAACTAAATATTATAGGAGGTAGTTATTCAATAGATTCAATACAATGGTGTATGCTGTAAATTTAATTAGTTTTTCGCACAGGATTAGCTGAAGCAGCACGTGGTCAAGGCAATTCAAATTCAACTCCGCGACCAAATATTAATATGTCACTTTTATTTGCGATAATATCATTTTCAGCTTTTCAGCAATTCTTCAAGAGGTGATAGCATATATTGAAACCTGGCGTCAAGTTACTAAAAAAGTTAATATTAGGATTTTATTATTTAATTTCAATGTAATTATTTGTTAAATTAAACTAATTTTCTTGCGTTTCCTAATAAAGAAATTTTCATTTATAGACCTGCTCTCGTGGCCAGCTCTAGCTGTTTATTTTTATACAACCGAAACAGCAATACCAGCGGTTTCCAATCTCGCTTCCCGTCGCTCTGTTACTCCGTTAATCCCGTAGCTTACGTTGCTTCTATTGCCCAGTTGCAGTTGTTTATCAAGCAATTGCACTCTCACACCGCACAACTGTATATAGTTTTATAAAACACATTCATATGTTGAAATGACTCACTCGCAATCTATTGCAGAATGATTTTAATAATTCAGAAACCTACGCATTCGTGACCACCAAAGTCCATCGTAATCGGACGATTGGTAAAGGACCCATACGTGGAAAACAAAAAAATATTCATAGAAAAAATGTAACAATTTTCTGTGCTCCTAATCATAAAATAAGACAAACCGAAGTATAATATTCGCCTGTCAAGAAATTGTCTTTCTTGGAGGATTATTTAAATTTTCAGCAGGTGGGAATTTTGAACTTTACCATTTGCTAACGTGGAACTCATACACCGAAAATGCACGGACTGCCGCTAAGTTATATAAAATATTTGATTTGCTAAAAGGATTCGCCTACACTCAATTTAATTCATTACACTTTAGGTGGAATTTAAGAGTTTTGCAAGTTTAATCCAGCACATAGAACAAAACCTCGAACATAAAACAAGTTATGAATTAATTACTTTTTGTTTATTTGCATTACCTATTAGCTTATTTGCATTACATTACTATTATATCCGTCCGTCCGTGATTCCGCCAGTCTGTCTATCTGTCCGTGCAAACAATAGTTCTAGGCTCCCTTCCAAACACCAATGGATATTCGAATTTTTTTTTTACAAAATTACTTTTCTGGTTGATTTCCATATATGTACGTACCGAGTTTCAACTTTCCAGCATAACCTGTTCTGTTACATTACTATTATATCCGTCCGTCCGTGACTCCGCCAGTCTGTCTATCTGTCCGTGCAAACGAAAGCTCTAGGCTCCCTTCCGAACACCAATGGATATTCGAATTTTTTTTTTACAAAACTACTTTTCTGGTTGATTTCCATATATGTATGTACCGAGTTTCAATTTTCCAGCATAACCTGTTCTATAGGTAGGAAGCCCCCCTTCCCCCCGTACCATCAGAACATTCAGTTGAAAGTTCTTGTCGGGTTCACCCCCAAGCACTTGCTATGTTCTTTTACTGGGCACAACTCCCACGGACACGGCGTCTTTATCTGTCTGCTGTGTACATGAGAGCTTCATATACATTTTTCAAATGTGTATACGTGGAAGCTCGAATAAATTTAAAAAAAATTTAAGTCAGATAAAGTCAGATATCGTCAGATGGCTTTACAACTATTCCCGCCAGAGGCATTCCTGTACTTAGCGAGACACAAAAGCAGCTTAAACACTGCGAATCAGCTGACTAGACATGTCACTATGACATTAAAAAAAAGATCTTCTTTTACCACCCATACCCGCTGGTTGTTAAAAGAAGACATCGACACAAAAGTTAAAGACGTAGGTCTCTCTCGAATACCGAATACTTGTGTAGTGCCATTTTGCTGGAAAATTTTTCCGTATTGTTGATGTAATTGATATTCGGCAGCAAAAGTTAACTCCAACCGTTCGCAACTAGTCTTATGTTACAAAATGATCGTTTCTTAGTGAATTGTTTCTGTTTTGTGTGCGTTTTATCGTTGATTGGCGGCCACGAAAGTTTCCCCTGAAGAAGGAAAAAAAACGTCGGCATCATCAGAGTAATAGCGAGAGCGAAGAAAAGTACAGCGGTCGGCTTGTATCAAACGACCGCGTCCGAATTGAAATTGAAAGTTCTCCGCTCGTTTTTGTGTGTTAAAGGTTTGACCGAAAGCGTGGTGGTTGATATAGAAGGCGCTCCACCACCATCACATCAGGTCTCGCCGCCGCCACGTGGTGGTGGACCGCCAATGCGATTTTGGCCGACCTGCCGTTCATTCACAACGTAAGTTTAAGGGGTTCGCTTGAATTATTTCAATACTAATTTCCTTTCTTCCCTTTCCCAAAATAAAGCGTACGGTGGATATGTTTCAGCTCCATCACAATCTCCACCGCCCGCTCAGTTTTCGACGCCGGCCACAACAAGTACGGAACCGTCAACAGCAACAACGACAACATCAACACAATCAGCAACGCCACCGGTTCGAGGACTATCACGCGGGCATGGTGGACCTCCATTCCGCGGATTGGCTCCTACATCCCGAACACAAATGGCAGCCGACCATGTCACGATCCCCATAAGAGGTCGCGGCGGATATTCTCACGTCCGCCACCAACACACAGCGCCAGACCGGCTACGGGACGACGGCTTCGAGTGGATACTCACTGTCCAAGGACTACATCTAGCGAAACCACAGCCAAGGGAAGGGGCTTGGATTGATATTAATTTATCATGATTAGCTCCGGAAAAGTGTTCCACGTACCTTGTCGTGGTGCTAGATCTTAAGATACCTTCGGGTATCGACTAAAATGTGGTCTTTGTCTACAGTTAGAGGCGGGCCAGAGTCTATACCTCAGTTAAGCTTATTCAGTTAGAGTGTGGGCCTTTGAGCCTGGGCCTCTTTAATTCTGATAAGTTAGAGGCGGACCAGAGCCTATACCTCTTTAAAGCTGGGCCGTGTAATGTAGTGCAGGGCTTGGTGAGGACGGAACTTGCGCTTATCTCCTGTTAGTCTAGTCAGTAGGAGACAGGGCTTACCCAGTCTCTTTCAATCTGGTTAGCTTGTGAGAGGGACGGGTTCCCATTCCTTCTTTAATCAAGCTTCACTAGTACATGGTTGCGCAGGGAGTAGTTAGATGATGTTCGAACACTTTGTGGACTTGCATCGCAACCACGCGGTCGTAGACTGCGGTTAATCTAATTATTGTGGGTTGACATCCATACGCTCCCCAAGTCAAACGTGCTGGGCACCTAGTGTACGCACAACGCAAGAGGGCGAATCACAGTGTGTAAAGGCAAAGGAGTGGGCTGATTACTGTGTGTGCCTTTGTGCAATTAGACAAGCACACGTATCTCAGTCGGGTGATTTGTCCCAAAAGCATGCACGGTGCTTTAACAAAAGTAATTTTGATGTAATGTCATTACTACGAAGCCTCACCGGAGGTTATCTGGTACCGCGGGGTAAGGAGAGCCCATGATAGGATACTATCACCTCCTTGCGTTGGTGTGGCCTCCAGGGAAGCATCGCGGGGGTTGTGGTTATGCCCAAGCGGGCAGAGTTTCTACGGAAACTCACGTGGAGTTGCGTATCAACCGGGTGTCGGGACTCATAGAACGGCAGAAATTTAGGTAGGTTTCGGTTCAACAAGTAATATTACCTGGCCTGCAACAGGTATAAACTTGCAGCTCTACTCCGGTAGAGTGACGTTGATTGTCGTTGCTTCGGCTAATCAATCCGTGTCCTAAGAAGACCGTCGGATTAAGACCACGTGTCAGGTGTCGACGGAAAAACATAGACATTATCTGTCCACGGACTACAACCACACAAATATATACCAAAACTACAAGTAATTACTCTTCTTCTTTTCATACATTTTACATGTTTCGTATTTTGAACATTAAAAAAAACGCACCGTTCCCTACTTTTCCACAGTACGTTCACATCGAGCGATAGCTGCCAAGCGCTGAACACGCAAAAGACATCTCAAATCTACTATCAGCCGGAGAAAGATTTCTGAATGGTCATGGTAAGCTTGGGAAAGGGTGTTGTCCTTTCGTTCTAATTCTCCCTTTTGATCGTCCGCAGACGCTGAATGTGCCCTGCGAAACTAAAGTGCGCGATGGAACCGAACAATTGGAGTATCTGTTGGCAGTAGTTAATAAAGAAGTCACCAGTTACAACAAAAAAGTTTATTAAAAGTATTTTAAACAATGATCCGTTTCTAAAGGAAATTAGATTGTAAGTGAAAAAATTTATAAGACAAAAATAATATGTCAAAAGAATTATTTCGTTGCCTACTTCAACACTCCTCCTCAATTAAATAATTCCTAAATTTTCCCGCAACTTCACAAATTTTGATGCCGGTAGTGGTTTTGTCAGCATGTCTGCCAGCATCTTGTCTGTTGGACAATAATTAATTTGTACTTCCTTAGGTTCGATCACAGACAATACCAGATGACGAATCGACATAGGAAATCTTGTGATATGTCCAAATTTGTCGTCCCTCTACATTGAAGATAACGAAGTAAGCATTTGCAATAGAATTTTATCTAATGCACGAACCCTGGAAGCTTCAAACTGTAAGCTCGATAATCGAACTATGTACTGACCATATTGTATATTTGGAACAGGCTCGTCCCTTAAAATACAATACGATCGTGAAATTTTACCGAATTATATGAAAACTTCTACGAATTCATAACACATAATTTTATGAATGAATGAAACTTTGTTTTTATGGTTCTTAAATTGGTTGAATTTCATGATCGTATTGTTGCGCTACTCCACGAAAAATCGGGTTACGCGCCTGCTTTGTACGTACATGTATACATACCTCTTAACATCGTCAATGTGTGTGTTTCAGATCGAGTGTCGTACGATTGGTATGCAGTGTTGCCGAAATCTTGTTGCAAAAGAAACAATTTTGCTACAACAATAGAAATGTGGCAACGCTGTTGGTGTATTTTATTTTTGGGTTAGCTGCCTTAGTTTTTGGATTCGGTTAGTATCCGTTTTCCTCAAATTTAGTTGATCAACTTCCCATTTGCAATGCTTTCTTGTAAGGACTAGTATCATGAAGTTTAAACACTGAATGCGATGCTCGTAGCAGTCGGTTTCATTGAACCAAATGGGAAATTTTTTATTTGTGACTTCGACACACTTATCCACAATTACTGATTTAATCTTATCTACTTCAGGTTGGGTACCAAAAAGACGTTTAAAAACATCAATTTGTAATAAGCAAATTTCAAAGAATTGTCTGTTGGAGGAACAAGCTTTCCAAAATCTGTTCCATCATTGAAATTTTTAAATTTTAGAAATAGTTCAGAAGCTGTCACTATGGATTCATTACGCGGTTTTACCATAGTCCGAAAACAATTTTCGCAAGGGTTTCCAATTTGTTTTATTAATTTATAACAACAGTATCCCGCAAAATATCTAGAAGATATATTGTCAATTGGTATTTCTATTTCCTCTTCCGAAAGTACTTGGTGATCAACATCGTCAACTTCGTTTAGGGTTTCTTCCTCCATTTCAGTTTCTTCATAGCCATTGATTATAGTAGATTGGGAGCTTTGATTGCCAGAATTAGGATCCTGAAGAATTGATGACCAGTCGATATCTAAAATCTCGTCATCATCTTTTTCGCAATTCGCGTATTTCGAAGAAAATATAAGTTTTATGGACAGGATTTTTGCAATTATCGCGCTGAACTCATAAACACTTGGGTTTCTTTTATTCGCATTACGCGCACGTATATGGGAAAAAAAGTTTTTCAAAGGATCTTGATTAATTTTTGATGAATGTTTTCACAGTACATTTTGAATTGAAAATACAAGGTTTTCCGGTAAATACTGTTAAATTTATTATGTGTGACGTTTCGGACTCGACTCAGTCGAGTCCGAAACGTCACACATAATAAATTTAACAGTATTTACCGGAAAACCTTGTATTTTCGATCTTGATTAACTTTTGAAGAATAGAAATAAAATAGATCATCTTATCTTTGAAATAAGTTAGCAGATACAGATAATATGGAATTAATTGTTAAAATAAGACCTTTAAAACAGTAGGTAGTAGAAGTAGAGTTAATTAGTTTTATATGAGAAACCTTTTCTGAAAACTTGTTAAGAGTTGCTAAAGCTTGGACAGCAGCAGATACAGTGTGACCTAAAACCTGTACTGCCAATCGGACGCTCATTTTTTTGAAGTTTGAGGGGTTAATGTGCATATATGTTAATTTGGGACACAATTTCGTCACATTATTTTTTTCCATACTATACACTTCTCTCACAACATCCATACTAATAATACCATCTTCTGTTTGAAGGTGCTTGTGTAACATATTATTTCTTACTGATTTAAAAAGATGGGGCACATCAAATGAACAATATATTTTCTTCTCATTATATTCAAAATAATTTTTGTGGATTGTAATATCTAACTTTTTGTAAAGAGATCTATTTGTAGAACCCTGATCACAAGTTATTAACTTTACATTTAAGCCTAAATTAGAACAAATATCTATACTTTGGTAAATATAATATTTCAGAGTTTCGGAGGGAATAGAAGCACCACATACTGCGTAACCCAAAACTTGCTTAAATTTTCCACATATAGCACGAATCATAAATACACATACCTCCATGCTTCGCTTTCTCATTTTTTTGGTTGCCATTTCCATAATCGACAAAACCATCAATTCGATCGTGGACAATATTAAATGTTAAGTTTTCTTGAATGGCCATTGCATCAAAAACGCTGAAGAACAACTTCCTTACTTTTATTATCTAATTTATCAACTTGGATTTTCATTTGGGCCAAAATGTTTTCATTATATCCAGGTGATAAACTCTTTATAATTGACCATTTATGGATAAAACTTGGATGGGGCATTCGAAATCCCAATACATCGCGCATAAATAGATATAGGGCTGTATTTCGAAAATATAGAGATTGTGAACACCATTTCTCATCAAGAGAGTAAGTACTACCGCTTTGAAGCAATATAGAAGCAAATGTCTTGGAACTAAGACCTGCTTTCGATTCTTGCTCAATGATCATCGCAATTTTCAAACCAGGTTTCGTCGGTATTCTATAATTTTGCTCTTTATTTTTCAGGTTTGAAATCTTGCGTAAATATATTTTTGATTTTTTTTAAATGCATTTCTTAATTTTGAGATTAAAATATATTTTTTTTTCAATGCATAGCTTAACTGAGAAACTCTTTTCTGGTATAAACCAATAGCTTTTTGAAAACTAAGACAACTGTCGCAAAAGTCCTTATTATCAGATGGCTCTGCAATTCTATTATTATTCACAGAAACCGGTAATAAGTTTAAATCCTCAAAAGTTAAATGCGTACTTATATATCGTTTTCTTTTACAAGTTTTTGTAATCAAGGAAGTGTTTACATGTGGCGAAGGTGAGCGAGAGTGTAGTGACCCATAAGTATCAGTTTTTGTCGTCAGAAGCAAGGAAGGAATGGCATCCAGTGTCATTTTTTTCCCCCGAAATCAAATGCTGAAAAATAGGCATTACAAACATATGGTTTTTTCTTCTTGAAAATTTCCGTTGTGGATTCATGACATGCTTCAATCCACGACTTCCATTTCATGGAATCGCGTTTGGGAAAGACAAGAAACCTTCTCTCTGGATTTTTTTAAACTGTGGATACACAGCAAATTATTGAGCATACAACATTAAACTTGCTCATTGCAGTATATGTGTATATGGTATTTAAACTTAAAAAATCAAAACTTCACTAAATCACTGAAATTTAAAATTATAAGTTTAAGCACACGTGCTACAAAACTAAAAAATCTGCCAACAGAGTAGTATTCAGAAACCTGTTTAATTTTGGGCTGCGATGATGCCTGAAAACCTAAAAATAAAGTAAAACCTGTTAACATAGATCAATGAAAGACTTCTACAAAAATTATTAAAACTTCAATTTTTTAAACACAAAGTACGCGGACGGGATTTGTTTCTTCGTAGATCAGATCCAAGGTTACAACCATTGTAAATTTCACAACCATAAAAGAAACGCTGACCATATCCAGGGTTACAACCAGAGAATAGCCGAAATCAAGAGAAAAGCTTATCAAAGTACACGCCTTTAGTCTAAGGTAGAGGACGCCCTTCTTGACCATTAAATTCTTCTCGGTAATAAATTTGGAATGGGATGTGGCTATATAGAATTTACCTCAGCGATCCCACCAGCTGTCAAGGTGTTTCGGTTAGTAGGCAAGAATACACCTTCTGGAGAGTCTATGCCCTCCGATGACGAAACAGCTCCTTCGGACCTAGTCCAACACAATCTTATGATGAACTGGCTTCTCCAGTGAAGTTTCTTTCCAAATTTGTCATATCCTCAGGGATGGCGGTTAGTCCACAGTCGGGGACTCCGTGTTGGAGTTTCACTCCACTGACACCGGAAAGAATAACTAACTCCTAATCAAGTTATTTGATATATTAAATAATTAAATCTAAAATAATTTAAAATTAACTTACCACTGAATTGTATCGTTAAGGTTTATAAAGTTTTGTAAAACTTTGAATATAATTATAATTTATAAAGACACTTTCACAATACGTAGTATCACAGCTACCAAAGAGTAATTTTCTTCCACCAATAAAAAATTCGCATAAATTTTGATGTGACTTGGTCAGCTCCGTTTTAAAGTCTCAACTAGTAACTTATGAAAGGAAGTTTTAACGGTATCATGTGAAATTTAGGTAAGCCTTACTTAATATTCTCATTTAATTTCAAAATAAATTTTCCCTTCGAAATATTTTTCATTCAATAGTAAGATATATAGCAGGTCAGTTCTGACCTGAGTTTTAGACTTTATTTAACATCCTTTCCTCTAAAAACTGTCGGGTGTTTCTAGTTGGTCGAAGGTAAAATTTAGAAGTCCTTAGGTTTTTCCTAAGAGATTTTAACGATTTCATGTTCATTCTTAAAAATTTTTGGGTCTAGTAACTTATGAATGGAAGTTTTCTCCATATTCCATATTCTCATTTAATTTTAAAATAAATTTTCCTTTCCAAATATTTTTCATTCGATAGCAAGAAAACTAGCTATAACAGGTCAGTTCTGACCAGAGTCTTACACTTTATTTATCATCCTTACCTGAAACCGCATCTACGATATAGGCCTGTGGCTATAACTGGTACCAGAATTAAGTAAAAAAATCTTATCGCAACTTTATTATTTTTCGGAAAGTTCGGAACGTGTTCAATTCTGAGATGCGTAGGTTGGAATGTGTAGGTTACTATTTCACTTTATTTTTTTTTAAATTGATAGCAATCTTTTATTAAAACAATAATAAAGTAATTTGGAAACACATATCGCTAAGATATTGTTATCATTTTACTTTATTATTTTAATAATTAAGTATTGTGATTGATTTTTTAAAAAAAAAAATTTGCTACCCTCAAAATTTTTATTTTCACGTTTCATAACTAGTATACTCGAAAAAAGCAATAAAAATTTTCAGTCCGTCTGTCCGCCGTACGCCGTACGCCGTACGGCGTCCGCCGTACGCAAGATCGTTTGGAGGCTCGTAGCTGCCAAACGCTTTGAGATATTAAATTGAAATTTTTTTAACGAATAGACGGGGTAGGCGCCTTGAAGTGACCAAATTTTTAGGGGTGGGGGTGTGAGGGGGAAGGAGGGGGAAGTGTTTTAGACCGAAAATTTTGGTTTCCAGATCTCAGTAACCCCTTATGTTAGGAAGCTGAAACTTGGAATTTCTATAGAACTCTGATAGTAGACCCATTTGCAGAAAAATTGTCAATATTGATCAAGGGGTGTGGGAGTGGGGGGATATGTAATGCGTCCGAAACCCAAAAAAGGTGAGATAGACACATTCTAAAATCCATATCTCCTAAACCGTTAATGGCACACCATTCAAACTTAAAACATATTTGTAGTTATACTAGGAGAACAGAATGAAGAAAAATTTTGGGTGGGGGAAGTTGTGTATGAAGGTGGGGGGTGAAAAACTTACGATTACGATATCTCATGAACCAATTGCTCTAGAAAAATAAAATTTGGTTTGGGTGTAAAGGTTGACAAAAAAAGATTGATCAAAGTAAAATTTTTTAAGTGGGAGGTGGAGCATAGAAGTGGAGGGGATGAGAATTTTTCAAATCAAACACATTTCATATCTCAAGAACAGTTTAAGATAGATGCTTAGAATTTTTACCAGAAGTAGCGCTAATTAAACCCTAGTAGGGAAAAAAGTTTTGGGGTTGTGGGTGAAGAGGGGGAGGGTGGGGGAGGGTGAAAAGGAAAAAGTTCCGATGCTTATATCTTGAGAACCTGTAATGATATAAGCCTTAAACTTGGTATTTAGATAGAACTATAGTAGCGGAATGTTGGAAAAATAAAATTTTTTTTAGGGGTAGTATGCTACGGGGGTAGGGGGTGTTTTTCCTTACTATTAAAACGGTTTATGCTAGAAAGTTGAAACTCGGTGTGTATATGTAAATCAACTAGAAAAGTAATTGTGATAAAAAAAAATTTGAATATTCATTGGCGTTTAGAAAGGGGGGCAAAAAAAATTATTTGTAAATATAATAGATATAAAATTCATTTATTTTCACGATTTTCGTCATATCTACTAGGTCTTTCCAAATATTGAATTCATTTTTATTCTACGAATTCTTCGTATGAATACCTAGAATGTGATTTCACGGCTCTTTGAAATTCGACCCCTAAGGGTAGTGTGGTACAAGTGAAGGTGTTTTTCCTATATATGGAACGGCTTAAGCTACAATGTTGAAACTCGGTGTGTATATGTAAATCAACTAGAAAAGTAATAGTGATAAAAAAAAATTTGAATATTCATTGGCGTTCAGAAGGGCAACAAAAAAAATTTGTGTATATAATATATATAAAATGCATATATTTTCACGATTTTCGTCATATCTACTAGGTCTTTCCAAATATTGAATTCATTTTTATTCTACGGATTCTTCGTATGAATACCTCGAAAGTGTTTTCAAGGTTTTTTAAAATTCGACCCCTAAGGGTAGTGTGGTACAAGTGGGAGGTGTTTTTCCTATATATAGATCGGCTTAAGCTACAATGTTGAAACTCGGTGTGTATATCTAAATCAACTAGAAAAATAATTTTGAATAAAAAAAATGAATAGCTATTGGCGTTCAGAAGGGGGCAAAAAAAATTTTCTGTGAAAATAGAATGCATATTTTCCCACGATTTTCGACATATCTACTACCTCGTCACAAATAATGAATTTAATTTTATTCTATGTATTCTCCATATGAATACCAAGAAAGTGTTTTCAAGATTTTCTGAAAATTGAATTGTGTAAAGTGATTGTGTACTTTTTCATAAACTATTCCATATCTCTCAGATCCAATCAGATTTTCACTTCCATGATCTTGTTCTTTTTGATAGGTTTTCAGTCACATAGTAGCCTATACCGCATTTCAGAATTGAACGCGTTCCTAGCTTTTGCCGGAAAAATAATAAAGTTACGCCCAGATTGTTGGCAGATTTTTTACTTGATTTTAGCTCGTTTATGGAACTTCGAAAGCTGAGGGACACAATTTGGGAAATTTATTTCCCTTATTGAGCGGGACAGAGATAAGTGCATTCAGATCGTGGGAATTAGAAGAAGGTGGAGTGTACTGTTTTCGAACATGGAAAGTGAAGTTTTGGTGTCAGCTGTGATATGACCGTTGTATTTCGCAAATGAAAACCGTTAAAAATATTTGTTATATTAAATAAAAAAAATCATATTTTATAATTGAAATTGGCAGATGATGGAATTGTGTCTTGCTATATTAAATAAATAAATTGCTATTGATTAATTTAAACAAGAAAATGTTGTACTAGTATTGTTTTTTTTTTTGTAAGATAGGTCGCTGGGTAGCCTACTCCACAGAAAGTCAATTCGATTCTTTTCGACTACTTCAACTTAACAGCAAAACTTGTGCGCCAGAAGGTTCCTTCCGATTTTTTCAATGAGTGAAATTATTCAACAAAGAAGTTCCATTAAATTTTGTGCGCGGAATCAAATTTCTGGTGCCGAAACGTTCAGAATGTTGCAAAAGGCCTACGGTGATAAGTGAGCAAGTGTTTTTGATTGGTACAAACTGTTCAAAGAGGGTCGAGAACGCGTTGACGACGAACCACATCCAGGACGCCCAATCAACATCAACTAATGATCAACACGTCAATAAAATCAAGGAATTGGTGCTTGAGAATCGACGACTAATAGTTAGAGACCTTACGGGCATCGTTGAAATATCGGAAGGATCAGTGAAAACCATTTTAAAAGATAATTTGGGCCTAAGAAAAGTAAAACCACGATTGGTTCCAAAATCACTAAATTTTCTTGAAAAACAGCGTCTCGTTGACGTCTGTGAAAAAATGCTTTCCGACTACCAGGATTTCATAAAACGTATTATAACTGGCGATGAGTCTTGTATCTATGCTTACGACTCAGAAACAGATGATCAATCTGCCGAATATCGTGTCAAAGGTGAGCCGAAGCCGAAAAAACCTCGTCAAAGCAAGTCAAAAATCAAGGTCGTGTTGACAGTTTTCTTCGATTATCGAGGTGTGGTGCACTCTGAATTCCTTCCGACTGGCCAAACTATCAACAAGGAATACTATTTGAGTGTTATGCGTCGTTTGCGCGAAGCTATTCGTAAAAAGAGGCAGGAATTGTGGCGAGACAACTCTTGATTTTTTCATCACGATAATGCACCGTCGCATACTCCATTGATTCTTCGTGATTTTTTCGTCAAAAATTCAACCAATATCGTTCCACAACCACCGTATTCGCCTGATTTATCTCCGTGTGACTTCTGGCTGTTCAGTAAACTCAAACGACCGCTCCGGGGAAACCGTTTTGAGACAATTGAAGACATTAAACGCGAATCGCTACGCGCATTGAAGGCTATTTCGGAAATTGACTTAAACAACTGATTCGAGGATTGAAAAAAACGTTGGCGCAAGTGTATTGTGGCCGGGGGGATTACTTTGAGGGGGACGAAATATATTTGGAAGAATAAGTTAAGAATTTTAAAATTATGAACAAAGTCTTACTATTTATTGCCCACAGTGGTACATCGTTTTTTTTGCTTTATTGAATCTATCAAATACATCTTCTACGGTAAAAACTAATCATCTTTAACAGCTATTTCATAAAGTTCGTCGTATTTCGAAACAAAATGCACTTCGAGTCCATCAGTAATAAATGCCGGTAATTCGGTAAAATATTTTCGATTTTCTTCGGGAAGAATAATGCACGTAACACCGCTTCGTTTCGCCTATTAAAACAAAACCCGAATTAAAAGTCAAAATTTCAAAAAGATTTTCTGCAATTGTTTACTCCTTTATTCCCCCTACTGGCAGTGCCTTACCCATTAAAGATACTTAGTAGTATGGATATGTCTTTTCTCGACCAGGGGAGGGGGGAGCCGAGCTTTTGTATGGATGACGTCATTGATTTCTGTGGAATTTACTCCCTGGGAGGTATTTTTGTATGATGACGTCATAGACTTGTATGAAGCTGTTAAGGAATTTACTCCCCCGAGTCAGGGAGGAATTCACTCCCCCAAAGCTTTAGGTTTTTTTTTCTGTTTTCCGTTGCATAAAATTGGGCGTTTTTCTTGTTTTGCATAAAATTGGGCGTTTTTTTCGGGTTTTTTTTTCGCGGTTGTTGCCAGGGACTTAGGCTATCTGAAACTTAGGCTAGCGGAGGACTTAGGCTATCTGAAACTTAGGCTATCTGAAACTTAGGCTGAGCGGGTACTTAGGCTAAACGAAAAGTTAGGCTAGCGAGGGACTTATGCTATCCGAAACTTAGGCTAGCGGGGGACTTATGCTATCCGAAACTTATGCTAGCGGGGGGCTTAGGCTAGCGGGGGGGCTTAGGCTGAACGAAAACTTACACAGAAGGATGTATTTACTTATTCATTTGAACGATTGGATGACTCTTAATGTCCTTCTCACGAAAAATTTTGAATGTTCCGCCTAAAGGTTTGAATAAAAGTTTCATTACAGACTACCTTCACTTATATTTGAAAACAGGTGTATCATAGCTAACTGATGTATTTGAGAAAAGTATTTATGAACTAGATTCATATCAATATTATTGGTTGCTAACTAACAGATAAATAACAGTATGTGCTAGATAACAAAATTATTCATTTAAAACGCTTCCCCTTAACACCTAAAAAAAAAAAAGTTGGATTCACCCCAATTTATCTTCTAAAAATATGTTAAATTAATAACTCTCGTTCTCTCATTTTAGTATATGACACAGTTCACAGAATGTTTTATTGAAGAGTTATGTTATGTTTATCTTAGTTTATTTCGAGTTGATACAAGTCTATAGTTCCTATCACAGGCATATCATATTTCTTCGAATGCATGTGTTCTATCCAGAAATATTGATTAGTTATGTTATTATAAGATTCTTGATTGTTTGGTGTTTCAGTTTTGTTCTTGCAAATTTCTTGGTTTATTGTTTAGATGGACTTATTGAAGGGTTATTTTTGCTTTGGTTTATACATGATTCATTTGAGTTAATAAAATTTTATAAACACATTTCTTCAGAGGCATATATTCTGCTTAGACTAGGCTATCCGTATAATACTTGTAAAATTTAGTTATATGACTCAGGCTCGGTGAATATTAATACCAAGACAGGCCTTTAACAGAGTAATATAGGTAATAATAAAGACTGTTCAGTTAGATATTATTGACTCAGTTTCTTAAGATATAATACTAAGAAATGCAGGTTCCTACAGTGTGATAATAACAAGGTTATTACGTCTTAGACTGAATGAGATTTACTCATCTGAGCTTTTACAGAGAGACTTCATTGATTTCATAGGAATTTATTACACTAGTGAGGCCTTACGGTTTTATTGATAAGTCTTCAGATCTTGCTCCGGCAGGTTGAAACATGTTTTAGTTAGCGTTATTGCATAATGTTGTGAAATTCATCAGGTATATGTCTCTCTCTATTCATCTATATATCTCTTTATCTATCTCTGTCTCTCTCTATCTGTGTATCTATCTATTTATCTCTATCCCTTTCTCTCTATCTAAATATGTATGTCTCTATCTATCTCCGTCAGATTCTTAAGATATAATACTAAGAAATGCAGGTTCAGCTCAGGTTCCTACAGTGTGATAATAACAAGGTTATTGCATCCTTGACTGGTATGAATCTAAAAGGGATTTACTTATCCATGCTTTTGCATAGTGACTTCTTAGGAATTTACTCCGCTAGTGAGGCTTTACGGGTTTATTGATAAATCTTCAGATCTTGCTTCGACAGGTTCAAACATGTTTCAGTTAGCGTTATTGCATAATGTTGTGAAATTCAACCTGATTTTTGCTTGCTGCTGGTTATCGCCAGTTATGGTTGACTCAGATTCTTAAGGTATTATATCAATATAGACTAACTTCATCAGGTTCAGCTATTTGACTCAGGTTCCTAGTAAATGTACGATGTGATAATAACAAAATCTACTAAGCCAGACATTCTAATTGTCTTAAACAGAGTAATTCATATTAAGTATAGGTTATAATACTAATAAAGGCAAGATATGGTTGACCCAGATTCTTAAAGTATAATACAAAATAAAGGCTGTCTTAAACAGGGCTGTTTTACTCAGGTTCCTAACAAATAATTGACAGAGTAACAGATAGATATGGTTGACTCAGATTCTTAAGGAATAATACTAATAAAGGCTTAGTTAATAAGATTCAACTAAATATGTTTGACTATAGCAATCAACAAGGCTAACTTAAAGAGGCTGAACCTTTATCAGAGTAATTCATTCTAAATATGTTTGACTCTACCAGTCAGGCTATGACGATAATAATAAGTCTAACTTAAACAGGTTTAGCTAATTGCTTTTGTCAGAGTATTTCATATTAAAAATATGTTATAATACTATACTAATAAAAACAGACTCAGATAGATATCGTGGACTTTACTAGTCAGATGTAAGGTATAATACAAATAAAGGCTGCTGAGCTAGATATGGTTGGCTCAGATTCTTAAGGTATAATACTACAAAAGGCTGATTTAACGACGTTCAGCTAGATATGTTTTATTCTACCAGTCAGTTTCCTAATAATAAAGGCTAACTTAAACAGGCTCAGTCAATTGTCATTTTTTTTTTTTTTTTCAAAGTAATTAAATATAGGTTATAATACTAATAAAGGCTGCTCAGCTACATATTGTAGACTCAGATTCTTAATAAGTGTTAGATATGGTTTACTCAGATTTTTAATATATGTTAGATTATACTAACAAGGACTAACTTAAGCAGGCTCAGCTTGATATGGTTGGCTCAGATTCTTAAGGTATAATACTAAAAAAGGATGACTAAATACGGTTCAGTTAGATATGTTTGACTCTACCAGTCAATAATGCTGACTAAAACAGGCTCAGCTAATTGCCTTTATCATAGTAATTCATGTATTAAATATAGATAATAATAAAGGTATTTGACTTAAGAAGACTCAGCTAGATATTGTTAACTCAGATTCTTAATAAATGTTAGATATAAAACTAATAAAGGTTGACTTAAGCAGGTACTGGTACTGGTCAGATTTTAAATAAATGTAAGGTATAATAGTAACAAAGTCTGACTTAATAAGGCTCAGCTAAATATGTTTGACTCTATCAGTCAGGCTATGACGATAATAATAAGTCTAACTTAAACAGGCTCAGATAATTGCCTTTATCATAGTAATTCATGTATTAAATATAGATAATAATAAAGGCATTTGCCTTAAGAAGACTCTGCTAGATATTGTTAACTCAGATTCTTAATAAATGTGAGATATAGTACTAATAAAGGTTGACTTAAGCAGGCTCAACTATTGTAGATATGATTGACTATAGGTACTGGTCAGATTTTAAACAAATGTGAGGTATATTACTAACAAAGGCTGAATTAATAAGTTTCAGCTAAAATGAGGTCAATATAAGAACAGGCTAGGTCAAAAAGCTGTTAATATTAGAACAGGTCAGATCAAAAAGCAGTTAATATAAGAACAGGTCCGGTAATATTAGAACAGGTCAGGTCAAAAAGCTGTTAATATCTGTTCAGAGCTGTTCAAAAAACTGTTAATATCAGAACAGGTCAGGTCAAAAAAGCTGTTAATATCAGAACAGATCAGGTCAAAAAGCAGTTAATATTCGAACAGATAAGGTTAATAAGCTTGATATGGTTGACTCAGATTCTTAAGGTATAATACTAAAAAAGGCTGATTTAATAAGGTACACCTAAATATGTTTAACTCTATCAGTCAAGTTATAACAATAATAAGACTGGCTTAAACAGGCTCATCTAATTGTCTTTATCAGAGTAATATAGGCTATAATACTTATAAAGACTGCTCAGCTAGATATGGTTGACTCACATTCTTATGGAAAAATACTAATAAAGACTGACTTAATAAGGTTTAGCTATATATATTTGACTCTAGCAGTCAAGTTATAACAACAATAAGGTTGACTTAGAGAGGCTCCTTTATCAGAAATATAGGTGATAATACTAATTAAGACTGCTCAGCTAGATATGGTTGACTCAGATTTTAAGGAATAATACTAATAAAGGCTGACTTAATAAGGTTCAGCTAAATATGTTTAACTCTACAAGTCAGATTATAATAATAATAAGGTTGGTTTTAACAGACTCAGCTAATTGTCTTTAACAGAAATGTTGGTTATAATAATAATGAAGACTGACTTAAACAGGCTCAACCAGGGACTTTACAAGTAAGATTTTAGGTATAATACTAATAAAAGCTGTATAGCTACATATGGTTAACTCAGATTCTTAAGGTGTAATATTAATAAAAGCGACTCAGCTCATACACAGATTCTTAACGTATAATACTAATAAAGACTGCTTAGATAATTACCTGTATTGACCGTTGTATGGGACACGAACTTTTTCATAGTTATATGAGGTTTTTACTGTTGTATGGTACACAAGCTTTTTGTGTGATCTTCTTTTAACAGTTATATGGGGAGGAATTTTAATCTAAAGCTGTGAACTGCTTATTGCGGAGGAATGAAAAAAAAAAAAAATATGGTTGTAGGCTAGATATGGTTGACTCGGATTCTAGTAAGGTATAATACTAATAAAGGCTGACTTAATAAGGTTCAAATGTAAGGTAGACCACCTACTTCCGAAGAAAATGTATAAACTCAAACTAGGATAAATCAAACATTCTCCATCAAAATAATAAACAAGAAATTTAAGAAAAGGTTACAAGACAAACCAAAACAAAAATTTCACCTGCTTTTCGAAGCTTGCGATATCAACTCAACTAGGATAAACCGTACCAAGCATGAAAAAAAATGTAAGGTTAATTGTTTGATTTTATGTATTGATGAAATAAAATTCCAGGAACCAATGAACTATCAATATAGTTTTCCCTCCGAAACTGCAGGTCATGGGCTTAGGCTAGTGGGGGGCATGAAAACCATTTAGTATAACAACAGGTCAGGTCTAAAAAAGAACAGATCAGGTCAAAAAGCTGTTAATATCAGAACAGGTCAGGTCAAAAAGCAGTTAATATCAGAACAGGTCAGGTCAATAAGTTGTTAATATCAGAACAGGTTAGGTATAAAAAAGAACAGGTCCGGTCTAAAAAAGAACAGGTCAGGTAAAATAAACCACATCAGGTCGAGCATGAATATAAGAATAGTTTAGGTGTTAGTATCAAAAAAAAAATTGTTTCTAATATACCCATGAGTTAAGTGTGACGTCAAATAATATGATTCAAGGTAGATCTAAAAAGGAATAGAGTAGATCAAAAATCAGTTAATATTAAAGCAAGGCAGATCTAAAAATATAAATGGTTAGGTCTAAGAAATAATAGGTCAGGTTAAAAAGTATAAAAAAGGTGAAAGAACAGGTCAGGTATAAAAAAGAATAGGTTAGGTTAAAAAGCTGTTAATAACAGAACAGGTCAGGTTAATATCAGAACAAGTCAGGTCTAAAAAAGAACAGGTCAGGTCAAAAAGCTGTTAATATAAGAACAGGTCAGGTCGAAAAGCAGCTAATATCAGAACAGGTCAGATCTAAAAGAGAACAGGTCAGGTCAATAAGCAGTTAATATCAGAACAGGTCAGGTCAAAAAGCTGTTAATACCTGTTCAGAGCTGTTCAAAAAGCTGTTAATACCTGTTCAGAGCTGTTCAAAAAGCTGTTAATATAAGAACAGGTCAGGTCTAAAAAATAACAGGTCAGGTCAAAAAGCTGTTAATATCAGAACAGGTCAGGTATAAAAAAGAACAGGTCAGGTCAAAAAGCAGTTAATATCAGATCAGGTCAGGTCAAAAAGCAGTTAATATCAGAACAGATCAGGTTTAAAAAATAACAGGTCAGGTCAAAAAGCTGTTAATATAAGAACAGGTCAGGTTAATATTAAAACAGGTCAGGTCAATATAAGAACAGGTCAGGTTAATATCAGAACAGGTCAGGTCTAAAAATGAACAGGTCAGATCAAAAATCAGTTAATATAAGAACAGGTCAAAAAGCAGTTAATATAAGAACAGGTCAGGTCAATAAGTTGTTAATATCAGAACAGGTCAGGTCAAAAAGCTGTTAATATCAGAACAGGTCAGGTTAAAAAGCAGCTAATGTAAGAACAGGTCAGGTCAAAAAGCAGTAATAGCAGAACAGGTCAGGTGAAAAGCTGTTAATATCAGAACAGGCCAGGTCAAAAAGCTGTTAATATCAGAACAGGTTAGGTCAATAAGTTGTTAATATTAGAACAGGTCTGTTCAAAAAGCAGCTAATGTAAGAAAAGGTCAGGTCAAAAAGCGATCAGGTCAGATCAAAAATCAGTTAATATAAGAACAGGTCAGGTTAATATCAGAACAGGTCAGGTCTAAAAATTAGCAGGTCAGGTCTAAAAAAGAACAGATCAGGTCAAAAAGCTGTTAATATCAGAACAGGTCAGGTCAAAAAGCAGTTAATATCAGAACAGGTCAGGTCAATAAGTTGTTAATATCAGAACAGGTTAGGTATAAAAAAGAACAGGTCCGGTCTAAAAAAGAACAGGTCAGGTCTAAAAAAACAGGTCAGGTCAAAAAGTTACAGGTCAGGTCTAAAAAATAATAGGTTAGATCAGAGCACTTAAATATAAATTATGTTTTTATCACTTAAGGCCCCCCACTAGCCTAAGCCCATGACCTGCAGTTTCGGAGGGAAAACTAAATTGATAGTTCATTGGTTCCTGGAATTTTATTTCATCAATACATAAAATCAAACAATTAACCTTACATTTTTTTTCATGCTTGGTACGGTTTATCCTAGTTGAGTTGATATCGAAAGCTTCGAAAGCAGGTGAAATTTTTGTTTTGGTTTGTCTTGTAACCTTTTCTTAAATTTCTTGTTTATTATTTTGATGGAGAATGTTTGATTTATCCTAGTTTGAGTTTATACATTTTCTTCGGAAGTAGGTGGTCTACCTTACATTTGAACCTTATTAAGTCAGCCTTTATTAGTATTATACCTTACTAGAATCCGAGTCAACCATATCTAGCCTACAACCATATTTTTTTTTTTTTTCATTCCTCCGCAATAAGCAGTTCACAGCTTTAGATTAAAATTCCTCCCCATATAACTGTTAAAAGAAGATTACACAAAAAGCTTGTGTACCATATAACAGTAAAAACCTCATATAACTATGAAAAAGTTCGTGTCCCATACAACTGTCAATACAGGTAATTATCTAAGCAGTCTTTATTAGTATTATACGTTAAGAATCTGTGTATGAGCTGAGTCGCTTTTATTAATATTACACCTTAAGAATCTGAGTTAACCATATGTAGCTAACAGCTTTTATTAGTATTATACCTAAAATCTGACTTGTAAAGTCACTGGTTGGGCCTGTTTAAGTCAGTCTTCATTATTATTATAACCAACATTTCTGATAAAGACAATTAGCTGAGTCTGTTAAAAATAACCTTATTATTGTTATAATCTGACTTGTAGAGTTAAACATATTTAGCTGAACCTTATTAAGTCAGCCTTTATTAGTATTATTCCTTAAAATCTGAGTCAACCATATCTAGCTGAGCAGTCTTAATTAGTATTATCACCTATATTTCTGATAAAGTAGCCTGTCTAAGTCAACCTTATTGTTGTTATAACTTGACTGCTAGAGTCAAATATATATAGCTAAACCTTATTAAGTCAGTCTTTATTAGTATTTTTCCATAAGAATGTGAGTCAACCATATCTAGCTGAGCAGTCTTTATAAGTATTATAGCCTATATTACTCTGATAAAGACAATTAGATGAGCCTGTTTAAGCCAGTCTTATTATTGTTATAACTTGACTGATAGAGTTAAACATATTTAGGTGTACCTTATTAAATCAGCCTTTTTTAGTATTATACCTTAAGAATCTGAGTCAACCATATCAAGCTTATTAACCTTATCTGTTCGAATATTAACAGCTTTTTTGACCTGACCTGTTCTGATATTAACAGTTTTTTGAACAGCTCTGAACAGGTATTAACAGCTTTTTGACCTGACCTGTTCTAATATTACCTGACCTGTTCTTATATTAACTGCTTTTTGATCTGACCTGTTCTAATATTAACAGCTTTTTGACCTAGCCTGTTCTTATATTGACCTCATTTTAGCTGAAACTTATTAATTCAGCCTTTGTTAGTAATATACCTCACATTTGTTTAAAATCTGACCAGTACCTATAGTCAATCATATCTACAATAGTTGAGCCTGCTTAAGTCAACCCTTATTAGTATTATATCTCACATTTATTAAGAATCTGAGTTAACAATATCTAGCGGAGTCTTCTTAAGGCAAATGCCTTTATTATTATCTATATTTAATACATGAATTACTATGATAAAGGCAATTATCTGAGCCTGTTTAAGGTAGACTTATTATTATCGTCATAGCCTGACTGGTAGAGTCAAACATATTTAGCTGAGCCTTATTAAGTCAGACTTTGTTACTATTATACCTTACATTTATTTAAAATCTGACCAGTACCAGTACCTGCTTAAGTCAACCTTTATTAGTTTTATATCTAACATTTATTAAGAATCTGAGTTAACAATATCTAGCTGAGTCTTCTTAAGTCAAATGCCTTTATTATTATCTATATTTAATACATGAATTACTATGATGAAGGCAATTAGCTGAGCCTGTTTTAGTCAGCATTATTGACTGGTAGAGTCAAACATATCTAACTGAACCGTATTTAGTCATCCTTTTTTAGTATTATACCTTAAGAATCTGAGCCAATCATATTAAGCTGAGCCTGCTTAAGTTAGTCCTTGTTAGTATAATCTAACATATATTAAAAATCTGAGTAAACCATATCTAACACTTATTAAGAATCTGAGTCTACAATATGTAGCTGAGCAACCTTTATTAGTATTATAACCTATATATAATTACTTTGAAAAAAAAAAAAAAATGACAATTGACTGAGCCTGTTTAAGTTAGCCTTTATTATTAGGAACCTGACTGGTAGAATAAAACATATCTAGCTGAACGTCGTTAAATCAGCCTTTTGTAGTATTATACCTTAAGAATCTGAGCCAACCATATCTAGCTCAGCAGCCTTTATTTGTATTATACCTTACATCTGACTAGTAAAGTCCACGATATCTATCTGAGTCTGTTTTTATTAGTATAGTATTATAACATATTTTTAATATGAAATACTCTGACAGAAGCAATTAGCTAAACCTGTTTAAGTTAAACTTATTATTATCGTCATAGCCTGACTGGTAGAGTCAAACATATTTAGAATGAATTACTCTGATAAAGGTTCAGCCTCTTTAAGTTAGCCTTGTTGATTGCTATAGTCAAACATATTTAGTTGAATCTTATTAACTAAGCCTTTATTAGTGTTATTCCTTAAGAATCTGAGTCAACCATATCTATCTGTACCAGCTTAAGTCAGCCTTTATTAGTATTATAACCTACATTTAATATGAATTACTCTGTATAAGTTAACCTTTATTAGTATTATACATTAAGAATCTGAGTCAACCATATCTACCTGAGTCAGCTTAAGTCAGCCTTTATTAGTATTATACGTTTCATATGTTAATATGAATAACTCTGTTACTCTGTCAATTATTTGTTAGGAACCTGAGTAAAACAGCCCTGTTTAAGACAGCCTTTATTTTGTATTATACCTTAAGAATCTGGGTCAACCATATCTAGCCTTTATTAGTATTATAACCTATACTTAATATGAATTACTCTGTTTAAGACAATTAGAATGTCTGGCTTAGTAAATATTGTTATTATCACATCGTACATTTACTAGGAACCTGAGTCAAATAGCTGAACCTGATGAAGTTAGTCTATATTGATATAATACCTTAAGAATCTGAGTCAACCATAACAGGCGATAACCAGCAGCAAGCAAAAATCAGGTTGAATTTCACAACATTATGCAATAACGCTAACTGAAACATGTTTGAACCTGTCGGAGCAAGATCTGAAGACTTATCAATAAACCCGTAAAGCCTCACTAGCGGAGTAAATTCCTAAGAAGTCACTATGCAAAAGCATGGATGAGTAAATCCCTTTTAGATTCATACCAGTCAAGGATGCAATAACCTTGTTATTATCACACTGTAGGAACCTGAGCTGAACCTGCATTTCTTAGTATTATATCTTAAGAAACTGACAGAGATAGATAGAGACATACATATTTGGATAGAGAGAAAGGGATAGAGATAAATAGATAGATACACAGATAGAGAGAGACAGAGATAGATAAAGAGATATATAGATGAATAGAGAGAGACATATACCTGATGAATTTCACAACATTATACAATAACGCTAACTAAAACATGTTTCAACCTGCCGGAGCAAGATCTAAAGACTTATCAATAAAACCGTAAAGCCTCACTAGTGTAATAAATTCCTAAGAAATCAATGAAGTCTCTATGTAAAAGCTCAGATGAGTAAATCTCATTCAGTCTAAGACGTAATAACCTTGTTATTATCACACTGTAGGAACCTGTATTTCTTAGTATTTTATCTTAAGAAACTGAGTCAATAATATCTAACTGAACAGTCTTTATTATTACCTATATTACTCTGTTAAAGGCCTGTCTTGGTATTAATATTCACCGAGCCTGAGTCATATAACTAAATTTTACAAGTATTATACGGATAGCCTAAGTTTCCCTAAGCCTCCGCTCCCCGCTAGTCTAAGTTTCAGATAGCCTAAGCCCCTCCCGCTAGCATAAGTTTTCGTTTAGCCTAAGTATCGGATAGCCTAAGGAAGTATGCTGACTCAGCATGAAATTTGATATGCTTTTTCATAAACATGTTTCAACTTGTCGGACTAAGCCTCCCCCCGCTCCCCGCTAGCCTAAGATTTATCCCCACTCCAACCGCTAAGAGCATGACTCATCCCCACTCTAACAGTCAAATCAAGTCTATCAGGATCTATCCTACCAATCAAATAAGGTTTATCCCCACTCTAGGATCTATCCGACTAATCAGATCACTCCAACCGATAAATATAAAAAAGCTCAAAGCCCCGAAAAAAAACGCCCAATTTTATGCAACGGAAAAAATCATAGCTCCACAGCCAAAAAAAGCTCGGGGAGTGAATTTCTTATCAGCTTCATACAAGACTATGACGTCATCCATACAAAAACTTCCACCATCTCCACCATTGATTTAGAATGCCTATATCCACACTACTATACTCCTCCGATCATCGCAATATTCTGCCGGATAGGCTTATTTTGAGCTTCAGATAATAAGGCAGTGACAATGGTTACGCCTGCACTGGGTCCATCTTTTGGTGTCGCACCTTCCGGGACGTGTAGATGAATATGATTATAAACAATCAAAGTTCTGTGGTTTATCGTTCAAAATTTTTCCGCAATTAAAAGCTCTTACCTTGCTTCCAGAAAAGTATTTTCATCTGCAACATTTTTGATAAAGCTACGAGCCGCTGTTAATGCAATTTGTGCCGACTCTTTCATAACATCGCCTAAATGACCGGTTATATGCAGGGAACCGTCTCCACGCTCATCCTTTTTTGTCGCGATCAGTTTCCGTTTTGCTGTTTCTATGAATAGAGTTGAACCACCCATTGCAGTCCATGCTAAGCCCATTATAACACCGGGCGGTGTTTCTTGATAAATTCGATCTTGCGTGAATATCGCTTTGCCTAGGAATGAGTTTAAGTTTTGTTCGGTTATATCAAGGTGTTCGGCTTTTTTTCACAATTTTGAATGCTGTTTTCCGAATTATCTGAAGTTAGAGTTTAGTTAGTGTCGGTCAAAAGATCAGAACTGTTTCGACGACAAACCTTTTCGATATGTTTCTGTAAATTCCTTACACCAGACTTACGGCAGTAATTCTTAATTAGCATAGTTAACGATTCGTCCTTAATCGTGATGTCTTTATCTTCCAAGCCATCATCGTTCATTGCTTGCGGTATTAGATATTGCTTGGCAATTGCAATTTTCTCTTCAGCCACGTAGCCTTGAAAAGAAATCGGTAAATTTAACTTAAATAAACTAAGGAAACTAACATTACAATCATTTCCATTTGATCTCTCAACGGCTCTAGTATACCATCAATTACATTGGCCGTGCACATAAACAAAACATGTGAAAGATCAACAGCGACGTCCAAGGAAATTGGCATTTTGTTCTGGGTCTAAAAGCTCTAACAGCGCCGAACTGGGGTCACCTTGGTATCCTCTAGAATAGCAAATATTATTTATAACAACGAATTTAATTTGTCTTTAATTTCGCTCGTACTTTCCGATTTTGTCAACTTCGTCGATTAAAACAAGCGGATTTTCAGTTTTCGTTTTCTTCAAACACTGAATCAGTTTGCCCGGCATGGCTCCGACATAGGTACGTCGATGTCCCTTAATTTCCGCCACATCCGTTATACCGCCCACACTGAACCGAAAATATTCTCGATTTAAGGCACGCGCAATCGATCTTGCTATACTAGTTTTACCGACTCCCGGTGGACCATGGAAGCAAAGAATTTATCCCTGTGTTGTTCCCTTCAATTGACTAACAGCGATAAATTCTAAAATTCGTTTCTTAATGGCTTCCATGCCATAATGGTTTTTTTCTAATATCGTAACAGCTTCGTCGATGCTGAGATTTTCTTTGCTTATAACACCCCACGGCAATGATGTCAGCCAGTCCAAATAGTTTCGAGTAAAACTTTGATTAAAATACTTAATTATTAAAATAATAAAGTAAAACAACCCCAAATATAACCTTAATTCGATCACCAATTACAGGAACTCACTTGAACTCCGAACTGTGGCTCTCCAAAAAGTTTAATTTGTTGAGCTCCTCATCGATAACAGTCATGCATGATAGCGGCCGGAACTATTTTCTCTTTAAGTCATTCCTTGTATTTCTCACCGATTGCGTCTTTATCGTCCTTTTCAATGTCCAGCTCTTTTTGGATCACTTTAAGCTGCTCTTGTAAAATATATTTTTGATGTTTCTGTTTCACCTTCTCCTCGTCTTCTCGGCCAATTTTCTGCTGCAAAGCTCCAGTTCCTTTTTGAGCAGAGACAACGCAAGCATCAAACGTTTTGGAATCTATCGTGGAATTTTGAACCGTTATTTGTTAATCATAATTTCGGATTTGTGTAAATTACATTTAACTCTTCCATGATACCTTGAAGTTCTTCTGGATCGGCTGCTGACAGCGATGCTCCTAAATCGCATAATAAATGGGATTGTCGACCACTCTTTGATTCTGATGGAGAGAAAAAAATAATATTTTTACAAAAATTCTACAAAGAACGCAAAACTGATTCTACCTATACAACGGATTCATGGTAATTACATTGTGAATTGTTTTGATCACTTTTTGCGTTAGAGCCTTAACTTCTTCGGTTTGCGTGTAATTTTTGTGTTTCAGATTTTCAACTTCCACTATAAGCAACGGCTGGATTTCGTTACCCACCGGGACACGTTTTGGCGAATCTTCGACGGGAGTCTTTTTTGGATCTGGCGTTTCTTTGGCGTCTTTACATTCACTTGGTTCAGTCTTTTCGTCAGCAGCAACCGTTGTCGTTTTCGTGGCTGCCGATTTCGTTGAATTCCGAAGAGCTCGAACCGTTGAATTTGTGTCACACCATTTTATGAAAGTCTTCAGAAGTACATTCAGCCGGCGGTCATCTCCGGTCCCGTCGCTTGATTACGTCTTCTAAATTAAGGTTTAGTTAAGTATTAATTAAATAACACGAGAAGAAAAATATCTACCATCGGTCCGTTAATTTGTTGTGACAGTTCTCAACTATCAATTTCCTTTGTCACTTTGAAGTTTCGAAACTTTTCGAAAATTCAAAAACCGTACAACAAGAACACTGTGTAATTGAGCCGGACAGAGAGGGCAATATTTTGTGGCCCATCATTGTCTCGGATATTGCATGGGAAAATCTGATATGAGTAGTCCATTTCTATCACCAGGTCCCTGAGCAGAACAAATTCAAATTCATATTCTTTTCTCACTTTTGAAACAAACACTTAAAACAGTATTGCAGAATTTTCTGAATTCCGAATTTCTTACATTAGATGTTGATTATACTGACGAAAGGTACCATTTAGATTATAGTCAAATGTCCTTCGGTACAGAATTCGAGAAATATGTAGAAAACAATTTATCTATTGAGGAAATTTTGACAATAAAAGAAAATGCTGTCAGTTTCTATATAAAACTTTGTAACGAACTGAAACGTCGATTTGATTTCAATGACGAAAAGTTGAGGCTATTAGAATATCTAAACCCAAAAGAGATACAAGATGGTGATATGCCGTCAATTACTGCTCTTGTGCAGGCTTTTCCATTTAATGAAGTCACTAATTATCAACATGTATTCCCTATTGGTTTTGCCTCATAGCAGTGCTGCGGCAGAGATAATATTTTCAGTTATGAATGATATTAAAACAAAAAAACCAAACCGACTTGGAGTTAAAACCGTTGAAAGGATATTATTTGCGAAACAACTAATAACAATGCAAGGAAAAGAAATTTGTATCCCCTCAGCAGAGCTTCTATCATTCTTTTGCAAGTATAAAGTTGTTAACGGTAAATATGTACTAAAATAAGAAACATTAACTTTCATTAAAACTATTTTTATTTTGTGATATTCGAAGTCGAAGTCGAAGTCGGACTTCAAAGTCAGACCCCAAAAATTTCTTATTATTATTATTATTATATTATTTTGTGATATTCGAAGTCGAAGTCGCAGTCAGACTTCAAAGTCAGACCCCAAACATTTTTTTTTTAAAATAAGCTCTTGTAGTCACAACCAACGCCGAAGTCGAAGTCGAAACCGAAGTCGAAGTCGAAGACGGAGTTGCTATGAACGCTGAATGATAAAAAATGATAAAAATGATAGAAAATGGTAAAAAATGAAAAAAAAAATCTTTGAAAAGAGCGAGAACCGGTGTAACCGAGAGCGAGATCCGGTGTTATATTTCAAGAATTGTACCAGATATGAGCTAAGAATTCTTCAGTTAGGCCTAGTAGACATGTAGCAGGAAATAAAATTTTGGGGGTGCTAGTAATAGGGTGCAGGTGAAAGCGGGTGGAACATAACGGTTCAGATTTTTATTTCTGGAAAACCGCGAAGCATTGAAAGCTAAAATCGACTGATAGCTTAAAGGATAACTAGGAGGCATAGTAACCTACACTACACCGCAAACCTGCGTCTCATTCAAGCTTGGACTTTAGTACTTACTCAGATGTTTTGCGTTTTGTTGACGTTCTGACGTTTGATGTTTCGGTATCGCAGGTCGTGTCGTATTCTTTGCTCGTACGTTCAAATTTTAAGATTGAACGATCGTTCGGTAAAACTTTGAACGGGTCTTAACTGAACGACCCATCTCTAATGTACACAACTTCGCAAGATCCTTCCTTAGTGCTGGGGAGGTATTTGTCAATCTTGACTCTGGCACAAAGTATGTACACAATAAAGAGAACGCCAATCAGACAGAATATTCCAGTTTCGGAGAATATTTTGGAAAGTAAATATACACAACTTCATAGGTATATCTTCAGCCTAATCTGGAAAAAGACGGCAACGAAACGGATGAAATCAATCAACGATGATCCGTCGATAATAAATAAAACTTACCTATTGTACTCCCATTGGCGTAACTAGGACTTTTGTCTGGGGGGGGGGGGGCAGGTCAAAAGTTCAATTGTTGCGTATATAATGCCAATAAAAACGCAGTACAGTACATACACTGTTAGTGAAAATCGCTCATCTGTGGTATTGGTTCCCTTATCTATACTAAAAAAGTGTACATATATAACAGTCTAGTAGGTCACCAGAATCAGGCGTAATCGTAAGAGAGCATAAAAAGGGTCGTAATATTTTAATATATACAAGGGATTGTTAGTGGTTTTTCAACAGAATTGTATCTAAAATACTGTTGCAGAATATTGCGATGAAAAAACAACACTGCGTTTCCTTTTAATATTTATTATTTTACAAAAGCAAAAGCGCGATCAAAATTACTCTGAGGTTAAGCACACATTTTTGAGAAGAAGTGACGTTTGAATTCAATACATTTTTTAGTGCTGCCAGGTACTACAATTCTGATCGCCTGTAACGCGGGAAATTTAAATGTGTCGTAAACATTTCGCCCGCCTTGAAATACAAAGTTTTCAAGAATTCAATTAATTAATTCAAAGAACGACAAATAGAATTACAAATAAAAGTTACAAAAAAAATCTTGGAATTTAAATTTTATTGTTGTGCTGCTCCGCAGGAAGCAAACAAATACGGGATATTGGCCTCTTTATGGTTCCTTGAATATGTCCGGGCTTTAAGGCATCAAAGAATAAATCTGCACCAATGAGTAGATCGATTTGACCAGACTTGTGATAATCTGGATCTGCGAGATTCAAATTGGTCAAGTGCGCATATCCCTTAGTATCCACGTCGCAGGAAGGGAGATTATCCGTAATAGCGTTTAAGATAAATGCGGCTCCCCGTAATGAATGCTTCTTGGTACTGTCGGCAAGCACTACTTCTATCATCCCTCTTGTGCGAGTCGGATTCCGGCCACCTATGCCACAAACTTTCATGTTAGAGTGACTACGCTTCAAGCCAAGTCGCTGCACGCATGACTCTGTGATTAAATTTGTCTGGGACCCCGAATCCAATAAGGCCCTGCACGGTCGCAACCCTTCCATTGACGTTCCAAGATGTACCACCGCAGTCGGAAGTATTACACATTTGTTTTGTTGACTTCACAGAAAAGACTTCTCACATGGTTGACTGGATTCGGAGTCAGTTACTGTATTAGTGTAGAGCGCTGTATCCATGTGCAAGAGCGAGTGGTGATGGCCCTTGCATTTGCGACATGATTGACTGCGACATGAGTTCGCACTGTGGCCTTTTCGCATGCAGTTAAAACACAATTTCTTGCTCACCACAAGCGCCTTCCTGTCTGGTACGTTCATCGCCTTGAACTCTTGACACTGGTGTAGTTCATGCCTGTCTGAGCATTTCATACAGCTGGCAACGGCTGAAGTCTGCAGAACTCTCGTGCTTTGCCCGTCTCTCACGTCATTCTTCGTGTCAACATCCATCAATCGTAATTCATATTCTCTGGTTTCTAGGAATGCCATCAACGTATCGAACGTGGTGTCATCCTTCTGAGCTACCTCTCTTGCCCACAGGTGTCGAGATTCTGCGTCAAGTTTTTTCGCGATTACGAAAATTAGCACGTGATCACAATGCTGGACTGGGACCTTAAGTATCTTTAAAGCACGCACTGCTGAGCTCGTTACTCTCTGCAGTGATTTAATTCCGCTGAGCGTGGGTGCGTCCATGATGGGTTGTTCCAAAAGCGTTTGGATGTGCGCGTTGATGATGACTCCCCGTCTATCATACTTCTCGGTAAGTGCTTTCCACGTTGCGTCGAAAGTGTCCTGGGACAAGCTCGTGTTTTGAACCATTTCAGCGGCTTCTCTTCATTTTAGATACTGCAGCTTAGCGACCGGATGCAACTCTTCGTTCGATATTATCAACGACTCAAACAGATCGTGGAATGCGGTCCAATTCTTATAATCGCCGTCAAATGTCGGTATTTCCATGCGAGGCAGTCGAGCATGTGTGGTTTTGTGGCTCTCGCTTCTCGTTGTAGTATTAGCCGACTGCATGGACCCAGATGTCACGATTCACTCTATTATGGCGCTAAGATTGGCTTGGTGGGCAGCCATATTGCGAAGCGATGCTTCAAGGGGAGCTACATTTTCGTCCAATCTGGTTGATTCGCCCGCCGCGGCTCCGTTCGCCTCCCGCAAGATTCGCAGGCACATGGCCTTAACCTTAAAATACTTCTCTTCGAAGGCTTCCTGGAAGTCTCTTTCTCTTTCCATGGCCTCGTCCGACTCACAAGCAGCCTCCAGATCTGCTTGTCTTGTCTCGAACTCATGGTCGCTTCGATCTTTTCCAGTCGGCCCCAGACGGTCTCGACTTCTAAGCCGGGTGCCGTTAGCGCATTCTCCATGCGGCTCAAAAAACCCTTGAGGGTGCTTCTTTTCTTCTTCCACGCTTCCATTATTTAAATTCGGCTACGACGGACCAAAATGTTGGAGAATATTGCGATGAAAAAACAACACTGCGTTTCCTTTTAATATTTATTATTTTACAAAAGCAAAAGCGCGATCAAAATTACTCTGAGGTTAAGCACACATTTTTGAGAAGAAGTGACGCTTGAATTCAATACATTTTTTAGTGCTGCCAGGTACTACAATTCTGATCGCCTGTAACGCGGGAAATTTAAATGTGTCGTAAACAAATACTAACAAATAGAATATAATAATAATAATATACTGCATAAAATTAAAGAAGAATTAAGCACATTCGTATAAATTATTTTAATTGGATTGAAAATGTTCAAGTTCAAATGTTGAATTCCAAAATATAAACATAAAATGTATGCACAGAATATCATTTATATGTATGTACACCAAGCATTGGTTAGAAGAGAACAATTCAACTTCCTCTTGCTCTGCAATATCATCGTTGGAAAATCCTGCCACTCCTGCAAAAGCTAATGCATATCACACTAAAAAATCTCGATGTTATTTTTACACCGGCAACCGGATAACTACCGAATTTACCTCGAATCGGGGTTAATTAACACCATTGTACTGGGGTTGTGAAATATACTTATCCGAAAGGAGTAAAAGATCACCGATGGGTTTAAATTTAAGTTTTCGTAGACAAAAGCGAGTCAACGAAACTCTGAAACATTGAATGGTTTTCTTATTGCACCGATCGGTGTAAGAAAATAA
Source organism: Beris chalybata (assembly GCA_949128065.1). Classification (NCBI taxonomy): domain Eukaryota; kingdom Metazoa; phylum Arthropoda; class Insecta; order Diptera; family Stratiomyidae; genus Beris; species Beris chalybata. Next base: position 72,738,487 of record OX421894.1, on the reverse strand, counting down.
CGTGATAAGACATTTGGTGCTATGAAACACCAATCGGGGTACTTAAACCTCGAACGATGTTACAAATTTCAAATTGTATAATAATTAGTTCATTCGGTTGTTAGATTTTCTATGAGCTCCATCCATCATGCCGTTGAGAAAAATGGTCAAAGTGCAGTGCAGACAATACAGTTTGTAATGAAGCACTATCTTGCTTCATTACAAAGTGTTTCAGTGATCATTTTTAATTTAAGTAAAGTGATTAATTGAAAATGGTTTCAATTTATCACTGGTGAAAGTAAGAAAGTAAAAAATACTGGTTTAATACCAAAAATTATTAATAAGCGTATAATAAGAACTGAATTAAGAATATGTGATAATGACAAAATATATATCTTAAAATATTTAAATTTTGGTTATGAACATCGAAAATGTTTTCTTATATCTTTTCACACAGATAAAAGTAATCATCTAAATTTTGAACAAATTGAAGTTAGATATTTTTAAATATCGTAATGAATTATATTTTATTTAAAAAAAAACCGTACCAAATGGATAATATAAATTAATCTATTAGGTGTAACTACATATACTTCGAAAAAATAAGTTTAATTCATCCGCTCGATGCTACTATTGATGATCCTTCAGAGTAGGCATCTATTTATCCGATCAAATTAAATATGAATTACACCTAACGCATGCATACAGAGAACCCCATTCACTGTGGTAATATTGACATCGAACGAAGTAGGACTCCCTGAGACACCGATTCGAGGTTCTGACAGCTCCGTATTTTTTAGTGTGAGGATCACCTCAAAAGAGAGAAAGAAGACGCGTACGTATCTGAAATATATCGTAATTGGTTATAATTTCTAACTAGTTTTTATAATTCGTTTCTTTTACCAATTAAACAATTCACTGTACTTGGGTACAGAAGGTTTGCCAACCGCTTAAAGAACGCATTTTATACAAGTTTTAATTTAAGCTTTTCCTTAGCAAAAGTATTTAAAACCAGTTCTGACGTTATTTTCGTTTTCTATGTTCAGAACGGCTAAATTCGAAAATCTGTCCTGAAGCATAGTGGCTCTTAACCATGTTTTTATGCGTCGCATTGCTGAAAAGCTCCTTTCACTACCGACCGAACTCACAGGAATAGTCATAGCTGCTTGTACCAACTTGTGTAATTTGGGCCAAAATGCTTTATTTAATTCTTTCTTCAGATTTTCTAGATTAATGTCAATGTTTTTGTTTTTAACATGTTTTTCATAATTGTCATTTCTGCCAACAAGGTGGATACATCTATATTCAAGACATTCTCACAATTATCTAGGAAAGTTTGTCCGCCAATCAGATCGAGCTTTATAAACGAATCAATTGACTGCGCCAAAGGTAAATTTTCAAACCTATTTTTTAAGTTGTTGATAATATTGTCCATTACTCGGTAATAAATGTTTATTTTCCAATATTCAGCTGGTACTGTATCTGATGGCAAATCCACAAAACATCCTTTACCTAGAGTTGACTCTACTATAAAGCATTCTCTTCTCGCCGGTTGTATTCTCCTCTTAGAAATTCGAGTCGGTTCTAGAGAAATTTCGAATTTGTCTGCGAGTTCCTGGATTTCATGCCAAAGACCATCGAATTGGTTCCTGCTCTCGTCAAACCTAGTTATAGTGCTCATGATTATATCATTTGCTCGACCAAGTGTTGCATCTTTGCTTTGAAAGTACTTACTCAACATATTCATAGTACTTAACACCGATTGAAAAACAAATAAGCAAACAATAAAATCAGGTTTCATAATGCACGTCAGTAGTCCAAGTGCCTCCACTGAATTTTTGTTCTTAGCCTCACTGATCTCTTCTTCTGGAACTGTTTTAATTGAATTAAAATTTGATAATATAGCTTTGCAGTTTCCAGATCGACAGCTCCATCTTGTACTACTCAGTGGCGGTCATATTACTCTTCTAAGGGGGGGGCCATTGAAGTTCAGTAGCTACTGTATTGAAAATTGGTGCAGTAATTTAAAAATTTTAAAAAATCGGAAATTCTTTATAACTATTTTCAACTATTATAACTTCATAAGCAGTATCACATGCCTGATTAAATCGCATAATTTTGGCAATAGTCCAGTAAATCTAGGAATTCTTAAAGAAAAAAATAGAACACAAAAGTTTTGACGTAGTTAGGTTCCAATGATGGGGTAGAATAGGGAATCACAGTTTTAGACCAAAATTTGATATGGCGTGTGCCCGAAATATTGAACCTTCTGTTTTATCGATTTGTAGCCGTGTTTTGCATTTCTCGCTAAAAATGGTTACAACTAAGTTTATAGAAAATTAAATTCTCTATCTCTTTTATCTGAACAACTTTTTTGTAAAACCATTATTTATTGCGTTATTAAGCGTAAAGTGGAAAAAATTAGGAGATTGTCCCAGTTTTTCAAACTTTTCGACCATTTCTATTAAAAATAGATGACATATTTACATGACAAAGTTGTAGACAACTAAATTTTCTACAAATTTTGCGTACTTTAGTTTTTCGTACAGCGAACGGATCACGAGCCGGAGCACGGTAAACACACTGGAATGGCGAAATATGTAGCGTAAATACGTGCACAAATGCCCCTCGTTTTCTTCAGTGAACATATTTCATCTGACTGGATCAGATCGTCGAGTTGATTGTTCGGGGCATTTGTGCACGTACTTACGCTACATATTTCGCCATGCCAGTGGGCTTACCGTGCTCCCGCTCGTGATCCGTTCGTTTTCCGAAAAAACTGGTGTTTACAAAACTTGTAGGGAATTCAGTCCTCTACAACTTTGCAATGTAAATATGTCACCGTTTTTTAATATAGTCGAAAAGTATAAAAAACTGGGATAATCAACAAATTTTTACACTTTACGCTTATTATTAGCAATAAATAATGATTTTACAACAAAGTTGTCCAGATAAAAGAGATAGAGAATTTAATTCTCTATAAATTTGAAGCTGATCATTCTTAGCGAGAAATGCAAAATACGGCTACAAATCGACAAAACAGAAAATTCAATATTTCGGGCACACGCCATATCAAATTTTGGTCTAAGACTGTGATTCCCTATTCTACCCCATCATTGGAACCTAACTACTTCAAAACATTTCGTGTTCTTTTTTTTCCGATATTTACTGAAATTTTGTCTCTGATTACTGGACTACAAGTAGATTTTGAAATCTAGAAAAGTGTTTACAACGCTCTGAAAACATTTGTTTTACAACGATTATGATGATGAAGTTACTAATTTATTTTGTAAGAGTTAACTTTTGGAAAGGAAAAATGGAAATTGAATGAACAAAAGTCGAAAGCTTGCATTATCATGCAATTTGAAATTTTATAATATTTTATACAAGTAGTTCTGGTGAAAGATAATTTTAGAGCTGTTCAGTGACTATTATTTGTGTTGAAAAATTTTTTGTCAAGAGATTTTTTTCGCAGTACCTATAGTACTTCTTATTATGGTCCTAATTAGTGTAAAAAATATATGTTTTAAGTTTCACCCTAATCAGAAAAAAAAAAATTTTAGATTCCGAAAAATGAGTCCCGATGTATTGACAAAACGGCCAAATAATATTAATCTGGGGATGATTGAAATTTTAAATACTCGTATATGGGTTATCTACCATTGGAAATACCATCTAATGGTCATAATGAGAAAGTGGAGCTTTTCGGTTTCGACTGTATTTTGATAATGGTTAATAATACGAAGCTGGTATCGTGGACAAAAATATCTGTTTTCTAATGCTCAATATTATGTTATAGAAAGAGATAACGGTTCAGAAAGTCCTTCACTAAGTATGACATAAAACCTATTATGAATTAGGGATAAAATGTTAAAAATCATCATTTTCGACCTTACTGAAGGACTTTTTTCTTTTTCTCATAACATTGATCATCTACTGATGTCACAAGCTTCGTATCGTTTGCCGTTACAAAGTTACGCACAAAAATTTACTTTTCAGGAAAAAACTTCTATTTCTGAATTTAAGCATTAGATGGCATCTTCGATAGTACACCAACCACCTATATATTTAGAGTTATTTCATCCACAGAATGATACTATATAGACCCTATGTCGATATCTTGGGTGTTTACGGAATCTAACACATATACAATTTTGGTTTTCTTAAAACGTGTTTTTTTACACTTGTTCGAGCCATTGCGATGGGTGTTGTGAAAAAATTAAAAAAAATTTAAATTGAGTAGATTTCAAACTCATCCAAATATAGGAAAATTATAAGAACACATAATGAAAATTGTCCAAGTATAATCCAAATCCAAATTTTTCAAAATTAGTTTCGAGCAGTACCTAAAAACTAAATCCAAATATTATATCTTTTCAATTAGGAGACAAAAGACAAAAGAAGATAATCTAATAGTCTCATATAATTTTTATTTAAAGCAGACGTGATAAAGTTATCACGGGTGACGAATCTGTTAGGGGGGGCCATGGCCCCCATGGCCGCCCCCCGTATGACCGCCACTGGTACTACTTAAGCTTCCCATTTGATGCCCCGATTTGATACCAAGATTGTGATGATCTCTTTAAGACTGCTATGATTACCAGGTTGTGAGAAATGTATGTACATATAAAGCTTCCACAGTATTGAAAAAGGCGGTTGCTGATGAAACTTTTGCACATGAATCGACAACAACTAAGTTGAGCCTGTTCGCTAAACAGTGGATATAAATTGCTTGAGGGTGATGTTGTTTGATGACCGCGATGTTTTCCTGACATTACACTGGCATCATCATAGAATTGTGCGATAATTGGAATATTCGACAAATCGCACTTTTCTAAAAAGTTTAATACCATTTGCGCCAATCCCGCAGCATCTCTGGAAGTGGAGCAATTTATGAAACCAATGAATCTTTCTTCAACATCCAAGTCCTTGACGTACTAATGGTAACCGACAATTGCTCTTCTTTATAACACCTGGCTTCGTCTACCATTATGAAAAAAAATCCACACAGTTTCACATCATTTATTATTTCTTGTAGAGTTAGCTGGGCGATAATGTCGATAATTTCATTTTGAATTTTCGGGCTACAATAACTTGTATGCTGCTCCAAATGTATTGAAAATTCTTCATCGTATTTGGCAAAAAGCTCAATAGTTTCCAGAATATTACTTTTGTTTTTGGAAGTTTGGTCCTCGCGGTGTCCCCTCAGAGGTAAACCCTGACGTACCAAAATCAAAACAATATCAATTAGTTTATTCAAATAGGCTCTATTCTGTACTATTTCCTCTGTATGCTGTACAGCCATTTTTTCATGAACACTTCCGGAAATAACTGAATGCTAGTAAGATACAAACATTTGTGAATATTCAGCGTGCCGAGTTGATTTCTCGTGTTTCTGACGGTGACGAGTGGACCGCATTATTGCGATTTTCATTACTATTTAAATTAAATGAACTTTGAAAAAAGGATCTAATATCCTGAAATTTCTTTATTTTCTCAGAGTGACGAATTGAAATATATCCGACGATTTAAACTGTATAATAAAACACGCCCAGCCACCGAAGACGAATCCAGTCGAGCCTTTTTTCCTTTTCAGGTCCGAAATCCGCCACGAATATTGGTTTTGCTAAGCCCAGGCACAGACAATATAATAATCAGATGACGAATGCCATGTTAGAAATATGTACCCATTTTCAAAAAATAGCTGTCGTTCAAACGCCAGCTCAAAAGCTTCATTATCGTGGTTTGAATCTAGAGTAAAAGTTCCTTTCCTGTAAATATGAGTGATATAGAAAACGCTTACCTGAAAGCTCACCGAGAAAACAAAGAAAAGATCAATAAGCAAAGCACATATATATGGTATGTTCATATACGGTATAAATACAAACATAATGACATTAGGTATGCAATGTACCTGCTTGTACTGAGATATTTTCAAATGGAATCAGGTTTTAATGATTCAACACGAAGAGGTGAAATAAGTCCTATGTGCCGGGTCAGAAATAAAAATGTTTTTTTTAACTAAATTACTTTTAAATTAATCCTAGGATTTGTATGTAAAAGGATTTTTCCTAATTCGAAGTCGTTATAAAGTACTAACCGTATAATGAAGCAATTGTTCGGAGCTCGCCCGGCCCACCACCGATCTAAGAGCTCAAAACCTGATTTTTTTTTAGAAAATTGATTGATTGAGAAAAACTACTAAACGGATTGCACTGAAATTTTAATAACATATAGTATTTAGAGGATACCTAGTCAAAAATCTGCCAACAATCTGGGCGTAACTTTATTATTTTTCCGGCAGAAGTAAAAAACGCGTTCAATTCTGAAATGCGGTGTAGGCTACTATGTGACTGAAAACCTTTCAAAAAGAACAAGATCATGGAAGTGAAAATCTGATTGGATCTGAGAGATATGGAATAGTTTATGAAAAAGTACACAATCACTTTACACCCCCTTAGGGGTCAATTTTCAGAAAATCTTGAAAACACTGTCTTGGTATTCATATGGAGAATACATAGAATAAAATTAAATTCATTATTTGGGACGAGGTAGTAGATATGTCGAAAATCGTGGGAAAATATGCATTCTATTTTCGCAGATAATTTTTTTTGCCCCCCTTCTGAACGCCAATAGATATTCGTTTTTTTTATTCAAAATTATTTTTTATTTTTATTTATTAGTTGATTTAGATATACACACCGAGTTTCAACATTGTAGCTTAAGCCGTTCTATATATAGGAAAAACACCCCCCACTTGTACCACACTACCCTTAGGGGTCGAATTTCAAAAAACCTTGTAAACGCTTTCTAGGTATTCATACGAAGAATCCGTAGAATAAAAATGAATTCAATATTTGGAAAGACCTAGTAGATATGACGAAAATCGTGAAAATATATGCATTTTATATTTATTATATTTCCAAATATTTTTTTTTGCCCCCCCCCCCCTTCTGAACGCCAATGAATATTCAAATTTTTTTTATCACTATTACTTTTCTAGTTGATTTACATATACACACCGAGTTTCAACATTGTAGCTTAAGCCGTTCCATACATAGGAAAAACACACCCACTTGTACCACACTACCCTTAGGGGTCGAATTTCAAAAAACCTTGAAAACGCTTTTTAGGTATTCATACGAAGAATCCGTAGAATAAAAATGAATTCAATATTTGGAAAAAACTAGTAGTTATAACGAAAATCGTGAAAATATATGCATTTAATATTTATTATTTTTACAAAGTTTTTTTGCCCCCCCCCCCCCTTCTGAACGCCAATGAATATTCAAATTTTTTTTTATCACAATTACTTTTCTAGTTGATTTACATATACACACCGAGTTTCAACATTGTAGCTTAAGCCGTTCCATCTATAAGAAAAACACCCCCACTTGTACCACACTACCCTTAGGGGTCGAATTTCAAAAAACCTTGAAAACACTTTCTAGATATTCATACGAAGAATCCGTAGAATAAAAATGAATTCAATATTTGGAAAGACCTAGTAGATATGACGAAAATCGTGAAAATATATGCATTTTATATTTATTATTTTTACAAAGTTTTTTTGCCCCCCCACCCCCCCTTCTGAACGCCAATGAATATTCAAATTTTTTTTTATCACAATTACTTTTCTAGTTGATTTACATATACAAACCGAGTTTCAACATTGTAGCTTAAGCCGTTCCATATATAAGAAAAACACCCCCACTTGTACCACACTACCCTTAGGGGTCGAATTTCAAAAAACCTTGAAAACACTTTCTAGGTATTCATACGAAGAATCCGTAGAATAAAAATGAATTCAATATTTGGAAAGACCTAGTAGATATGACGAAAATCGTGAAAATATATGAATTTTATATCTATTATATTTACAAATAATTTTTTTTGCCCCCCTTTCTAAACGCCAATGAATATTCAAATTTTTTTTTATCACAATTACTTTTCTAGTTGATTTACATATACACACCGAGTTTCAACTTTCTAGCATAAACCGTTGAATAGTTAGGAAAAACACCCCCTACCCCCGTAGCATACTACCCCTAAAAAAAATTTTATTTTTCCAACATTCCGCTACTATAGTTCTATCTAAATACCAAGTTTAATGCTTATATCATTACAGGTTCTCAAGATATAAGCATCGGAACTTTTTCCTTTTCACCCTCCCCCACCCTCCCCCTTTTCACCCACAACCCCAAAACTTTTTTCCCTACTAGGGTTTAATTAGCGCTACTTCTGGTAAAAATTCTAAGCATCTATCTTAAACTGTTCTGGAGATATGAAATGTGTTTGATTTGAAAAATTCTCATCCCCTCCACTTCTATGCTCCACCTCCCACTTAAAAAATTTTACTTTGATCAATCTTTTTTTGTCAACCTTTACACCCAAACCAAATTTTATTTTTCTAGAGCAATTGGTTCATGAGATATCGTAATCTTAAGTTTTTCACCCCCCACCCCCATACACAACTTCCCCCACCCAAAATTTTTTTTGATTCTGTTCTCCTAGTATAACTACAAATATTTGTTAAGTTTGAATAGTGTGCCATTAACGGTTTAGGAGATATGGATTTTAGAATGTGTCTATCTCACCTTTTTTGGGTTTCGGACGCATTACATTTCCCCCCACTCCCACACCCCTTGATCAATATTGACAATTTTTCTGCAAATGGGTCTACTATCAGAGCTTTATAGAAATTCCAAGTTTCAGCTTCCTAACATAAGGGGTTACTGAGATCTGGAAATCAAAATTTTCGGTCTAAAGCACTTCCCCCTCCTTCCCCCTCACACCCCCACCCCTAAAAATTTGGTCACTTCAAGGCGCCTACCCCATCTACTCGTTAAAAAAATTTCAATTTAATATCTCAAAGCGTTTGGCAGCTACGAGCCTCCAAACGATCTTGCGTACGCGGGGTAGGCGCCTTGAAGTGACCAAATTTTTAGGGGTGGGGGTGTGAGGGGGAAGGAGGGGGAAGTGTTTTAGACCGAAAATTTTGATTTCCAGATCTCAGTAACCCCTTATGTTAGGAAGCTGAAACTTGGAATTTCTATAGAGCTCTGATAGTAGACCCATTTGCAGAAAAATTGTCAATATTGATCAAGGGGTGTGGGAGTGGGGGGAAATGTAATGCGTCCGAAACCCAAAAAAGGTGAGATAGACACATTCTAAAATCCATATCTCCTAAACCGTTAATGGCACACTATTCAAACTTAACAAATATTTGTAGTTATACTAGGAGAACAGAATGAAGAAAAAATTTCGGTGGGGGAAGTTGTGTATGGGGGTGGGGGGTGAAAAACTTAAGATTACGATATCTCATGAACCAATTGCTCTAGAAAAATAAAATTTGGTTTGGGTGTAAAGGTTGACAAAAAAAGATTGATCAAAGTAAAATTTTTTAAGTGGGAGGTGTAGCATAGAAGTGGAGGGGATGAGAATTTTTCAAATCAAACACATTTCATATCTCCAGAACAGTTTAAGATAGATGCTTAGAATTTTTACCAGAAGTAGCGCTAATTAAACCCTAGTAGGGAAAAAAGTTTTGGGGTTGTGGGTGAAAAGGGGGAGGGTGGGGGAGGGTGGGGGAGGGTGAAAAGGAAAAAGTTCCGATGCTTATATCTTGAGAACCTGTATTGATATAAGCCTTAAACTTGGTACTTAGATAGAGCTATAGTAGCGGAATGTTGGAAAAATAAAATTTTTTTTAGGGGTAGTATGCTACGGGGGTAGGGGGTGTTTTTCCTAACTATTAAACGGTTTATGCTAGAAAGTTGAAACTCGGTGTGTATATGTAAATCAACTAGAAAAGTAATTGTGATAAAAAAAAATTTGAATATTCATTGGCGTTTAGAAAGGGGGGCAAAAAAAATTATTTGTAAATATAATAGATATAAAATTCATATGTTTTCACGATTTTCGTCATATCTACTAGGTCTTTCCAAATATTGAATTCATTTTTATTCTACGGATTCTTCGTATGAATACCTAGAATATCTTTTCACGGTTTTTTGAAATTCGACCCCTAAGGGTATTGTGGTACAAGTGGGGGTGTTTTTCTTATATATGGAACGGCTTAAGCTACAATGTTGAAACTCGGTGTGTATATGTAAATCAACTAGAAAAGTAATTGTGATAAAAAAAAATTTGAATATTCATTGGCGTTCAGAAGGGGGGGGGGGCAAAAAAACTTTGTAAAAATAATAAATATTAAATGCATATATTTTCACGATTTTCGTTATAACTACTAGGTCTTTCCAAATATTGAATTCATTTTTATTCTACGGATTCTTCGTATGAATACCTAGAAAGCGTTTTCAAGGTTTTTTGAAATTCGACCCCTAAGGGTAGTTTGGTACAAGTGGGTGTGTTTTTCCTATGTATGGAACGGCTTAAGCTACAATGTTGAAACTCGGTGTGTATATGTAAATCAACTAGAAAAGTAATAGTGATAAAAAAAATTTGAATATTCATTGGCGTTCAGAAGGGGGGGGGGGCAAAAAAAAATATTTGGAAATATAATAAATATAAAATGCATATATTTTCACGATTTTCGTCATATCTACTAGGTCTTTCCAAATATTGAATTCATTTTTATTCTACGGATTCTTCGTATGAATACCTAGAAAGTGTTTTCAAGGTTTTTTGAAATTCGACCCCTAAGGGTAGTGTGGTACAAGTGGGGGGTGTTTTTCCTATATATAGAACGGCTTAAGCTACAATGTTGAAACTCGGTGTGTATATCTAAATCAACTAATAAATAAAAATAAAAAATAATTTTGAATAAAAAAAACGAATATCTATTGGCGTTCAGAAGGGGGGCAAAAAAAATTATCTGTGAAAATAGAATGCATATTTTCCCACGATTTTCGACATATCTACTACCTCGTCCCAAATAATGAATTTAATTTTATTCTATGTATTCTCCATATGAATACCAAGACAGTGTTTTCAAGATTTTCTGAAAATTGACCCCTAAGGGGGTGTAAAGTGATTGTGTACTTTTTCATAAACTATTCCATATCTCTCAGATCCAATCAGATTTTCACTTCCATGATCTTGTTCTTTTTGAAAGGTTTTCAGTCACATAGTAGCCTACACCGCATTTCAGAATTGAACGCGTTCCTTACTTCTGCCGGAAAAATAATAAAGTTACGCCCAGATTGTTGGCAGATTTTTGACTAGGTATCCTCTAAATACTATATGTTATTAAAATTTCAGTGCAATCCGTTTAGTAGTTTTTCTCAATCAATCAATTTTCTAAAAAAAATCAGGTTTTGAGCTCTTAGATCGGTGGTGGGCCGGGCGAGCTCCGAACAATTGCTTCATTATACGGTTAGTACTTTATAACGACTTCGAATTAGAAAAAACCCTTTTACATACAAATCCTAGGATTAATTTAAAAGTAATTTAGTTAAAAAAAACATTTTTATTTCTGACCCGGCACATAGGACTTATTTCACCTCTTCGTGTAGAATCATTAAAACCTGATTCCATTTGAAAATATCTCAGTACAAGCAGGTACATTGCATACCTAATGTCATTATGTTTGTATTTATACCGTATATGAACATACCATATATATGTGCTTTGCTTATTGATCTTTTCTTTGTTTTCTCGGTGAGCTTTCAGGTAAGCGTTTTCTATATCACTCATATTTACAGGAAAGGAACTTTTACTCTAGATTCAAACCACGATAATGAAGCTTTTGAGCTGGCGTTTGAACGACAGCTATTTTTTGAAAATGGGTACATATTTCTAACATGGCATTCGTCATCTGATTATTATATTGTCTGTGCCTGGGCTTAGCAAAACCAATATTCGTGGCGGATTTCGGACCTGAAAAGGAAAAAAGGCTCGACTGGATTCGTCTTCGGTGGCTGGGCGTGTTTTATTATACAGTTTAAATCGTCGGATATATTTCAATTCGTCACTCTGAGAAAATAAAGAAATTTCAGGATATTAGATCCTTTTTTCAAAGTTCATTTAATTTAAATAGTAATGAAAATCGCAATAATGCGGTCCACTCGTCACCGTCAGAAACACGAGAAATCAACTCGGCACGCTGAATATTCACAAATGTTTGTATCTTACTAGCATTCAGTTATTTCCGGAAGTGTTCATGAAAAAATGGCTGTACAGCATACAGAGGAAATAGTACAGAATAGAGCCTATTTGAATAAACTAATTGATATTGTTTTGATTTTGGTACGTCAGGGTTTACCTCTGAGGGGACACCGCGAGGACCAAACTTCCAAAAACAAAAGTAATATTCTGGAAACTATTGAGCTTTTTGCCAAATACGATGAAGAATTTTCAATACATTTGGAGCAGCATACAAGTTATTGTAGCCCGAAAATTCAAAATGAAATTATCGACATTATCGCCCAGCTAACTCTACAAGAAATAATAAATGATGTGAAACTGTGTGGATTTTTTTTCATAATGGTAGACGAAGCCAGGTGTTATAAAGAAGAGCAATTGTCGGTTACCATTAGTACGTCAAGGACTTGGATGTTGAAGAAAGATTCATTGGTTTAATAAATTGCTCCACTTCCAGAGATGCTGCGGGATTGGCGCAAATGGTATTAAACTTTTTAGAAAAGTGCGATTTGTCGAATATTCCAATTATCGCACAATTCTATGATGGTGCCAGTGTAATGTCAGGAAAACATCGCGGTCATCAAACAACATCACCCTCAAGCAATTTATATCCACTGTTTAGCGAACAGGCTCAACTTAGTTGTTGTCGATTCATGTGCAAAAGTTTCATCAGCAACCGCCTTTTTCAATACTGTGGAAGCTTTATATGTACATACATTTCTCACAACCTGGTAGTCATAGCAGTCTTAAAGAGATCATCACAATCTTGGTATCAAATCGGGGCATCAAATGGGAAGCTTAAGTAGTACAAGATGGAGCTGTCGATCTGGAAACTGCAAAGCTATATTATCAAATTTTAATTCAATTAAAACAGTTCCAGAAGAAGAGATCAGTGAGGCTAAGAACAAAAATTCAGTGGAGGCACTTGGACTACTGACGTGCATTATGAAACCTGATTTTATTGTTTGCTTATTTGTTTTTCAATCGGTGTTAAGTACTATGAATATGTTGAGTAAGTACTTTCAAAGCAAAGATGCAACACTTGGTCGAGCAAATGATATAATCATGAGCACTATAACTAGGTTTGACGAGAGCAGGAACCAATTCGATGGTCTTTGGCATGAAATCCAGGAACTCGCAGACAAATTCGAAATTTCTCTAGAACCGACTCGAATTTCTAAGAGGAGAATACAACCGGCGAGAAGAGAATGCTTTATAGTAGAGTCAACTCTAGGTAAAGGATGTTTTGTGGATTTGCCATCAGATACAGTACCAGCTGAATATTGGAAAATAAACATTTATTACCGAGTAATGGACAATATTATCAACAACTTAAAAAATAGGTTTGAAAATTTACCTTTGGCGCAGTCAATTGATTCGTTTATAAAGCTCGATCTGATTGGCGGACAAACTTTCCTAGATAATTGTGAGAATGTCTTAAATATAAATGTATCCACCTTGTTGGCAGAAATGACAATTATGAAAAACATGTTAAAAACAAAAACATTGACATTAATCTAGAAAATCTGAAGAAAGAATTAAATAAAGCATTTTGGCCCAAATTACACAAGTTGGTACAAGCAGCTATGACTATTCCTGTGAGTTCGGTCGGTTGTGAAAGGAGCTTTTCAGCAATGCGACGCATAAAAACATGGTTAAGAGCCACTATGCTTCAGGACAGATTTTCGAATTTAGCCGTTCTGAACATAGAAAACGAAAATAACGTCAGAACTGGTTTTAAATACTTTTGCTAAGGAAAAGCTTAAATTAAAACTTGTATAAAATGCGTTCTTTAAGCGGTTGGCAAACCTTCTGTACCCAAGTACAGTGAATTGTTTAATTGGTAAAAGAAACGAATTATAAAAACTAGTTAGAAATTATAACCAATTACGATATATTTCAGATACGTACGCGTCTTCTTTCTCTCTTTTGAGGTGATCCTCACACTAAAAAATACGGAGCTGTCAGAACCTCGAATCGGTGTCTCAGGGAGTCCTACTTCGTTCGATGTCAATATTACCACAGTCAATGGGGTTCTCTGTATGCATGCGTTAGGTGTAATTCATATTTAATTTGATCGGATAAATAGATGCCTACTCTGAAGGATCATCAATAGTAGCATCGAGCGGATGAATTAAACTTATTTTTTCGAAGTATATGTAGTTACACCTAATAGATTAATTTATATTATCCATTTGGTACGGTTTTTTTTTAAATAAAATATAATTCATTACGATATTTAAAAATATCTAACTTCAATTTGTTCAAAATTTAGATGATTACTTTTATCTGTGTGAAAAGATATAAGAAAACATTTTCGATGTTCATAACCAAAATTTAAATATTTTAAGATATATATTTTGTCATTATCACATATTCTTAATTCAGTTCTTATTATACGCTTATTAATAATTTTTGGTATTAAACCAGTATTTTTTACTTTCTTACTTTCACCAGTGATAAATTGAAACCATTTTCAATTTATCACTTTACTTAAATTAAAAATGATCACTGAAACACTTTGTAATGAAGCAAGATAGTGCTTCATTACAAACTGTATTGTCTGCACTGCACTTTGACCATTTTTCTCAACGGCATGATGGATGGAGCTCATAGAAAATCTAACAACCGAATGAACTAATTATTATACAATTTGAAATTTGTAACATCGTTCGAGGTTTAAGTACCCCGATTGGTGTTTCATAGCACCAAATGTCTTATCACGTTATTTTCTTACACCGATCGGTGCAATAAGAAAACCATTCAATGTTTCAGAGTTTCGTTGACTCGCTTTTGTCTACGAAAACTTAAATTTAAACCCATCGGTGATCTTTTACTCCTTTCGGATAAGTATATTTCACAACCCCAGTACAATGGTGTTAATTAACCCCGATTCGAGGTAAATTCGGTAGTTATCCGGTTGCCGGTGTAAAAATAACATCGAGATTTTTTAGTGTGATATGCATTAGCTTTTGCAGGAGTGGCAGGATTTTCCAACGATGATATTGCAGAGCAAGAGGAAGTTGAATTGTTCTCTTCTAACCAATGCTTGGTGTACATACATATAAATGATATTCTGTGCATACATTTTATGTTTATATTTTGGAATTCAACATTTGAACTTGAACATTTTCAATCCAATTAAAATAATTTATACGAATGTGCTTAATTCTTCTTTAATTTTATGCAGTATATTATTATTATTATATTCTATTTGTTAGTATTTGTTTACGACACATTTAAATTTCCCGCGTTACAGGCGATCAGAATTGTAGTACCTGGCAGCACTAAAAAATGTATTGAATTCAAGCGTCACTTCTTCTCAAAAATGTGTGCTTAACCTCAGAGTAATTTTGATCGCGCTTTTGCTTTTGTAAAATAATAAATATTAAAAGGAAACGCAGTGTTGTTTTTTCATCGCAATATTCTCCAACATTTTGGTCCGTCGTAGCCGAATTTAAATAATGGAAGCGTGGAAGAAGAAAAGAAGCACCCTCAAGGGTTTTTTGAGCCGCATGGAGAATGCGCTAACGGCACCCGGCTTAGAAGTCGAGACCGTCTGGGGCCGACTGGAAAAGATCGAAGCGACCATGAGTTCGAGACAAGACAAGCAGATCTGGAGGCTGCTTGTGAGTCGGACGAGGCCATGGAAAGAGAAAGAGACTTCCAGGAAGCCTTCGAAGAGAAGTATTTTAAGGTTAAGGCCATGTGCCTGCGAATCTTGCGGGAGGCGAACGGAGCCGCGGCGGGCGAATCAACCAGATTGGACGAAAATGTAGCTCCCCTTGAAGCATCGCTTCGCAATATGGCTGCCCACCAAGCCAATCTTAGCGCCATAATAGAGTGAATCGTGACATCTGGGTCCATGCAGTCGGCTAATACTACAACGAGAAGCGAGAGCCACAAAACCACACATGCTCGACTGCCTCGCATGGAAATACCGACATTTGACGGCGATTATAAGAATTGGACCGCATTCCACGATCTGTTTGAGTCGTTGATAATATCGAACGAAGAGTTGCATCCGGTCGCTAAGCTGCAGTATCTAAAATGAAGAGAAGCCGCTGAAATGGTTCAAAACACGAGCTTGTCCCAGGACACTTTCGACGCAACGTGGAAAGCACTTACCGAGAAGTATGATAGACGGGGAGTCATCATCAACGCGCACATCCAAACGCTTTTGGAACAACCCATCATGGACGCACCCACGCTCAGCGGAATTAAATCACTGCAGAGAGTAACGAGCTCAGCAGTGCGTGCTTTAAAGATACTTAAGGTCCCAGTCCAGCATTGTGATCACGTGCTAATTTTCGTAATCGCGAAAAAACTTGACGCAGAATCTCGACACCTGTGGGCAAGAGAGGTAGCTCAGAAGGATGACACCACGTTCGATACGTTGATGGCATTCCTAGAAACCAGAGAATATGAATTACGATTGATGGATGTTGACACGAAGAATGACGTGAGAGACGGGCAAAGCACGAGAGTTCTGCAGACTCCAGCCGTTGCCAGCTGTATGAAATGCTCAGACAGGCATGAACTACACCAGTGTCAAGAGTTCAAGGCGATGAACGTACCAGACAGGAAGGCGCTTGTGGTGAGCAAGAAATTGTGTTTTAACTGCATGCGAAAAGGCCACAGTGCGAACTCATGTCGCAGTCAATCATGTCGCAAATGCAAGGGCCATCACCACTCGCTCTTGCACATGGATACAGCGCTCTACACTAATACAGTAACTGACTCCGAATCCAGTCAACCATGTGAGAAGTCTTTTCTGTGAAGTCAACAAAACAAATGTGTAATACTTCCGACTGCGGTGGTACATCTTGGAACGTCAATGGAAGGGTTGCGACCGTGCAGGGCCTTATTGGATTCGGGGTCCCAGACAAATTTAATCACAGAGTCATGCGTGCAGCGACTTGGCTTGAAGCGTAGTCACTCTAACATGAAAGTTTGTGGCATAGGTGGCCGGAATCCGACTCGCACAAGAGGGATGATAGAAGTAGTGCTTGCCGACAGTACCAAGAAGCATTCATTACGGGGAGCCGCATTTATCTTAAACGCTATTACGGATAATCTCCCTTCCTGCGACGTGGATACTAAGGGATATGCGCACTTGACCAATTTGAATCTCGCAGATCCAGATTATCACAAGTCTGGTCAAATCGATCTACTCATTGGGGCAGATTTATTCTTTGATGCCTTAAAGCCCGGACATATTCAAGGAACCATAAAGAGGCCAATATCCCGTATTTGTTTGCTTCCTGCGGAGCAGCACAACAATAAAATTTAAATTCCAAGATTTTTTTTGTAACTTTTATTTGTAATTCTATTTGTCGTTCTTTGAATTAATTAATTGAATTCTTGAAAACTTTGTATTTCAAGGCGGGCGAAATGTTTACGACACATTTAAATTTCCCGCGTTACAGGCGATCAGAATTGTAGTACCTGGCAGCACTAAAAAATGTATTGAATTCAAACGTCACTTCTTCTCAAAAATGTGTGCTTAACCTCAGAGTAATTTTGATCGCGCTTTTGCTTTTGTAAAATAATAAATATTAAAAGGAAACGCAGTGTTGTTTTTTCATCGCAATATTCTGCAACAGTATTTTAGATACAATTCTGTTGAAAAACCACTAACAATCCCTTGTATATATTAAAATATTACGACCCTTTTTATGCTCTCTTACGATTACGCCTGATTCTGGTGACCTACTAGACTGTTATATATGTACACTTTTTTAGTATAGATAAGGGAACCAATACCACAGATGAGCGATTTTCACTAACAGTGTATGTACTGTACTGCGTTTTTATTGGCATTATATACGCAACAATTGAACTTTTGACCTGCCCCCCCCCCCAGACAAAAGTCCTAGTTACGCCAATGGGAGTACAATAGGTAAGTTTTATTTATTATCGACGGATCATCGTTGATTGATTTCATCCGTTTCGTTGCCGTCTTTTTCCAGATTAGGCTGAAGATATACCTATGAAGTTGTGTATATTTACTTTCCAAAATATTCTCCGAAACTGGAATATTCTGTCTGATTGGCGTTCTCTTTATTGTGTACATACTTTGTGCCAGAGTCAAGATTGACAAATACCTCCCCAGCACTAAGGAAGGATCTTGCGAAGTTGTGTACATTAGAGATGGGTCGTTCAGTTAAGACCCGTTCAAAGTTTTACCGAACGATCGTTCAATCTTAAAATTTGAACGTACGAGCAAAGAATACGACACGACCTGCGATACCGAAACATCAAACGTCAGAACGTCAACAAAACGCAAAACATCTGAGTAAGTACTAAAGTCCAAGCTTGAATGAGACGCAGGTTTGCGGTGTAGTGTAGGTTACTATGCCTCCTAGTTATCCTTTAAGCTATCAGTCGATTTTAGCTTTCAATGCTTCGCGGTTTTCCAGAAATAAAAATCTGAACCTTTATGTTCCACCCGCTTTCACCTGCACCCTATTACTAGCACCCCCAAAATTTTATTTCCTGCTACATGTCTACTAGGCCTAACTGAAGAATTCTTAGCTCATATCTGGTACAATTCTTGAAATATAACACCGGATCTCGCTCTCGGTTACACCGGTTCTCGCTCTTTTCAAAGATTTTTTTTTTCATTTTTTACCATTTTCTATCATTTTTATCATTTTTTATCATTCAGCGTTCATAGCAACTCCGTCATCGACTTCGACTTCGGTTTCGACTTCGACTTCGGCGTTGGTTGTGACTACAAGAGCTTATTTTAAAAAAAAAATGTTTGGGGTCTGACTTTGAAGTCTGACTTCGACTTCGACTTCGAATATCACAAAATAATATAATAATAATAATAATAAGAAATTTTTGGGGTCTGACTTTGAAGTCCGACTTCGACTTCGACTTCGAATATCACAAAATAAAAATAGTTTTAATGAAAGTTAATGTTTCTTATTTTAGTACATATTTACCGTTAACAACTTTATACTTGCAAAAGAATGATAGAAGCTCTGCTGAGGGGATACAAATTTCTTTTCCTTGCATTGTTATTAGTTGTTTCGCAAATAATATCCTTTCAACGGTTTTAACTCCAAGTCGGTTTGGTTTTTTTGTTTTAATATCATTCATAACTGAAAATATTATCTCTGCCGCAGCACTGCTATGAGGCAAAACCAATAGGGAATACATGTTGATAATTAGTGACTTCATTAAATGGAAAAGCCTGCACAAGAGCAGTAATTGACGGCATATCACCATCTTGTATCTCTTTTGGGTTTAGATATTCTAATAGCTTCAACTTTTCGTCATTGAAATCAAATCGACGTTTCAGTTCGTTACAAAGTTTTATATAGAAACTGACAGCATTTTCTTTTATTGTCAAAATTTCCTCAATAGATAAATTGTTTTCTACATATTTCTCGAATTCTGTACCGAAGGACATTTGACTATAATCTAAATGGTACCTTTCGTCAGTATAATCAACATCTAATGTAAGAAATTCGGAATTCAGAAAATTCTGCAATACTGTTTTAAGTGTTTGTTTCAAAAGTGAGAAAAGAATATGAATTTGAATTTGTTCTGCTCAGGGACCTGGTGATAGAAATGGACTACTCATATCAGATTTTCCCATGCAATATCCGAGACAATGATGGGCCACAAAATATTGCCCTCTCTGTCCGGCTCAATTACACAGTGTTCTTGTTGTACGGTTTTTGAATTTTCGAAAAGTTTCGAAACTTCAAAGTGACAAAGGAAATTGATAGTTGAGAACTGTCACAACAAATTAACGGACCGATGGTAGATATTTTTCTTCTCGTGTTATTTAATTAATACTTAACTAAACCTTAATTTAGAAGACGTAATCAAGCGACGGGACCGGAGATGACCGCCGGCTGAATGTACTTCTGAAGACTTTCATAAAATGGTGTGACACAAATTCAACGGTTCGAGCTCTTCGGAATTCAACGAAATCGGCAGCCACGAAAACGACAACGGTTGCTGCTGACGAAAAGACTGAACCAAGTGAATGTAAAGACGCCAAAGAAACGCCAGATCCAAAAAAGACTCCCGTCGAAGATTCGGCAAAACGTGTCCCGGTGGGTAACGAAATCCAGCCGTTGCTTATAGTGGAAGTTGAAAATCTGAAACACAAAAATTACACGCAAACCGAAGAAGTTAAGGCTCTAACGCAAAAAGTGATCAAAACAATTCTCAATGTAATTACCATGAATCCGTTGTATAGGTAGAATCAGTTTTGCGTTCTTTGTAGAATTTTTGTAAAAATATTATTTTTTTCTCTCCATCAGAATCAAAGAGTGGTCGACAATCCCATTTATTATGCGATTTAGGAGCATCGCTGTCAGCAGCCGATCCAGAAGAACTTCAAGGTATCATGGAAGAGTTAAATGTAATTTACACAAATCCGAAATTATGATTAACAAATAAC
Organism: Beris chalybata; assembly: GCA_949128065.1. Classification (NCBI taxonomy): domain Eukaryota; kingdom Metazoa; phylum Arthropoda; class Insecta; order Diptera; family Stratiomyidae; genus Beris; species Beris chalybata. The sequence goes on along the minus strand of OX421894.1, from coordinate 72,717,975 downwards.
GGTTCAAAATTCCACGATAGATTCCAAAACGTTTGATGCTTGCGTTGTCTCTGCTCAAAAAGGAACTGGAGCTTTGCAGCAGAAAATTGGCCGAGAAGACGAGGAGAAGGTGAAACAGAAACATCAAAAATATATTTTACAAGAGCAGCTTAAAGTGATCCAAAAAGAGCTGGACATTGAAAAGGACGATAAAGACGCAATCGGTGAGAAATACAAGGAATGACTTAAAGAGAAAATAGTTCCGGCCGCTATCATGCATGACTGTTATCGATGAGGAGCTCAACAAATTAAACTTTTTGGAGAGCCACAGTTCGGAGTTCAAGTGAGTTCCTGTAATTGGTGATCGAATTAAGGTTATATTTGGGGTTGTTTTACTTTATTATTTTAATAATTAAGTATTTTAATCAAAGTTTTACTCGAAACTATTTGGACTGGCTGACATCATTGCCGTGGGGTGTTATAAGCAAAGAAAATCTCAGCATCGACGAAGCTGTTACGATATTAGAAAAAAACCATTATGGCATGGAAGCCATTAAGAAACGAATTTTAGAATTTATCGCTGTTAGTCAATTGAAGGGAACAACACAGGGATAAATTCTTTGCTTCCATGGTCCACCGGGAGTCGGTAAAACTAGTATAGCAAGATCGATTGCGCGTGCCTTAAATCGAGAATATTTTCGGTTCAGTGTGGGCGGTATGACGGATGTGGCGGAAATTAAGGGACATCGACGTACCTATGTCGGAGCCATGCCGGGCAAACTGAAAATCCGCTTGTTTTAATCGACGAAGTTGACAAAATCGGAAAGTACGAGCGAAATTAAAGACAAATTAAATTCGTTGTTATAAATAATATTTGCTATTCTAGAGGATACCAAGGTGACCCCAGTTCGGCGCTGTTAGAGCTTTTAGACCCAGAACAAAATGCCAATTTCCTTGGACGTCGCTGTTGATCTTTCACATGTTTTGTTTATGTGCACGGCCAATGTAATTGATGGTATACTAGAGCCGTTGAGAGATCAAATGGAAATGATTGTAATGTTAGTTTCCTTAGTTTATTTAAGTTAAATTTACCGATTTCTTTTCAAGGCTACGTGGCTGAAGAGAAAATTGCAATTGCCAAGCAATATCTAATACCGCAAGCAATGAACGATGATGGCTTGGAAGATAAAGTCATCACGATTAAGGACGAATCGTTAACTATGCTAATTAAGAATTACTGCCGTAAGTCTGGTGTAAGGAATTTACAGAAACATATCGAAAAGGTTTGTCGTCGAAACAGTTCTGATCTTTTGACCGACACTAACTAAACTCTAACTTCAGATAATTCGGAAAACAGCATTCAAAATTGTGAAAAAAAGCCGAACACCTTGATATAACCGAACAAAACTTAAACTCATTCCTAGGCAAAGCGATATTCACGCAAGATCGAATTTATCAAGAAACACCGCCCGGTGTTGTAATGGGCTTAGCATGGACTGCAATGGGTGGTTCAACTCTATTCATAGAAACAGCAAAACGGAAACTGATCGCGACAAAAAAGGATGACCGTGGAGACGGTTCCCTGCATATAACCGGTCATTTAGGCGATGTTATGAAAGAGTCGGCACAAATTGCATTAACAGCGGCTCGTAGCTTTATCAAAAATGTTGCAGATGAAAATACTTTTCTGGAAGCAAGGTAAGAGCTTTTAATTGCGGAAAAATTTTGAACGATAAACCACAGAACTTTGATTGTTTATAATCATATTCATCTACACGTCCCGAAAGGTGCGACACCAAAAGATGGACCCAGTGCAGGCGTAACCATTGTCACTGCCTTATTATCTGAAGCTCAAAATAAGCCTATCCGGCAGAATATTGCGATGATCGGAGAAGTATCTTTAATGGGTAAGGCACTGCCAGTAGGGGGAATAAAGGAGTAAACAATTGCAGAAAATCTTTTTGAAATTTTGACTTTTAATTCGGGTTTTGTTTTAATAGGCGAAACGAAGCGGTGTTACGTGCATTATTCTTCCCGAAGAAAATCGAAAATATTTTACCGAATTACCGGCATTTATTACTGATGGACTCGAAGTGCATTTTGTTTCGAAATACGACGAACTTTATGAAATAGCTGTTAAAGATGATTAGTTTTTACCGTAGAAGATGTATTTGATAGATTCAATAAAGCAAAAAAAACGATGTACCACTGTGGGCAATAAATAGTAAGACTTTGTTCATAATTTTAAAATTCTTAACTTATTCTTCTAAATATATTTCGTCCCCCTCAAAGTAATCCCCCCGGCCACAATACACTTGCGCCAACGTTTTTTTCAATCCTCGAATCAGTTGTTTAAGTCAATTTCCGAAATAGCCTTCAATGCGCGTAGCGATTCGCGTTTAATGTCTTCAATTGTCTCAAAACGGTTTCCCCGGAGCGGTCGTTTGAGTTTACTGAACAGCCAGAAGTCACACGGAGATAAATCAGGCGAATACGGTGGTTGTGGAACGATATTGGTTGAATTTTTGACGAAAAAATCACGAAGAATCAATGGAGTATGCGACGGTGCATTATCGTGGTGAAAAAATCAAGAGTTGTCTCGCCACAATTCCTGCCTCTTTTTACGAATAGCTTCGCGCAAATGACGCATAACACTCAAATAGTATTCCTTGTTGATAGTTTGGCCAGTCGGAAGGAATTCAGAGTGCACCACACCTCGATAATCGAAGAAAACTGTCAACACGACCTTGATTTTTGACTTGCTTTGACGAGGTTTTTTCGGCTTCGGCTCACCTTTGACACGATATTCGGCAGATTGATCATCTGTTTCTGAGTCGTAAGCATAGATACAAGACTCATCGCCAGTTATAATACGTTTTATGAAATCCTGGTAGTCGGAAAGCATTTTTTCACAGACGTCAACGAGACGCTGTTTTTCAAGAAAATTTAGTGATTTTGGAACCAATCGTGGTTTTACTTTTCTTAGGCCCAAATTATCTCTTAAAATGGTTTTCACTGATCCTTCCGATATTTCAACGATGCCCGTAAGGTCTCTAACTATTAGTCGTCGATTCTCAAGCACCAATTCCTTGATTTTATTGACGTGTTGATCATTAGTTGATGTTGATTGGGCGTCCTGGATGTGGTTCGTCGTCAACGCGTTCTCGACCCTCTTTGAACAGTTTGTACCAATCAAAAACACTTGCTCACTTATCACCGTAGGCCTTTTGCAACATTCTGAACGTTTCGGCACCAGAAATTTGATTCCGCGCACAAAATTTAATGGAACTTCTTTGTTGAATAATTTCACTCATTGAAAAAATCGGAAGGAACCTTCTGGCGCACAAGTTTTGCTGTTAAGTTGAAGTAGACGAAAAGAATCGAATTGACTTTCTGTGGAGTAGGCTACCCAGCGACCTATCTTACAAAAAAAAACAATACTAGTACAACATTTTTTTGTTTAAATTAATCAATAGCAATTTATTTATTTAATATAGCAAGACACAATTCCATCATCTGCCAATTTCAATTATAAAATATGATTTTTTTTATTTAATATAACAAATATTTTTAACGGTTTTCATTTGCGAAATACAACGGTCATATCACAGCTGACACCAAAACTTCACTTTCCATGTTCGAAAACAGTACACTCCACCTTCTTCTAATTCCCACGATCTGAATGCACTTATCTCTGTCCCGCTCAATAAGGGAAATAAATTTCCCAAATTGTGTCCCTCAGCTTTCGAAGTTCCATAAACGAGCTAAAATCAAGTAAAAAATCTGCCAACAATCTGGGCGTAACTTTATTATTTTTCCGGCAGAAGTTAGGAACGCGTTCAATTCTGAAATGCGGTGTAGGCTACTATGTGACTGAAAACCTATCAAAAAGAACAAGATCATGGAAGTGAAAATCTGATTGGATCTGAGAGATATGGAATAGTTTATGAAAAAGTACACAATCACTTTACACAATTCAATTTTCAGAAAATCTTGAAAACACTTTCTTGGTATTCATATGGAGAATACATAGAATAAAATTAAATTCATTATTTGTGACGAGGTAGTAGATATGTCGAAAATCGTGGGAAAATATGCATTCTATTTTCACAGAAAATTTTTTTTGCCCCCTTCTGAACGCCAATAGATATTCATTTTTTTTATTCAAAATTATTTTTCTAGTTGATTTAGATATACACACCGAGTTTCAACATTGTAGCTTAAGCCGTTCCATATATAGGAAAAACACCCCCACTTGTACCACACTGCCCTTAGGGGTCGAATTTCAAAAAACCTTGAAAACGCACTCTAGGTATTCATACGAAGAATCCGTAGAATAAAAATGAATTCAATATTTGGAAAGACCTAGTAGATATGACGAAAATCGTGAAAATATATGCATTTTATATTTATTATATTTACAAATAATTTTTTTTGCCCCCCTTTCTGAACGCCAATGAATATTCAAATTTTTTTTTATCACAATTACTTTTGCAGTTGATTTACATATACACACCGAGTTTCAACTTTCTAGCATGAACCGTTTAATAGTTAGGAAAAACCCCCCCTACCCCAGTAGCATACTACCTTAAAAAAAAATTATATTTTTCCAACATTCCGCTACTATAGCTCTATCTAAATACCAAGTTTAAGACTTATATCATTACAGGTTCTCAAGATATAAGCATCTAACTTTTTCGTTTTCACCCTCCCCCACCCTCCCCTCTACTCACTTAACCATAAAACTTTTCCCTACTAGGGTTTAATTAGCGCTACTTCTGGTAAAAATTCTTAGCATCTATCTTAAACTGTTCTTGAGATATGAAATGTGTTTGATTTGAAAAATTCTCATCCCCTCCACTTCTATGCTCCACCTCCCACTTAAAAAATATTACTTTGATCAATCTTTATTTGTCAACCTTTACACCCAAACCAAATTTTATTTTTCTAGAGCAATTGGTTCATGAGATATTGTAATCTTAAGTTTTTCACCCCCACCCCCATACACAACTTCCCCCACCCAAAATTTTTTTTCATTCTGTTCTCCTAGTATAACTACAAATATTTTTCAAGTTTGAATAGTGTGCCATTAACGGTTTAGGAGATATGGATTTTAGAATGTGTCTATCTCGCCTGTTTTGGGTTTCGGACGCATTACATTTCCCCCCACTCCCACTCCCTTGATCAATATTGACAATTTTTCTGCAAATGGGTCTACTATCAGAGCTCTATAGGAATTCCAAGTTTCAGCTTCCTAACAATAGGAGTTACTAAGATCTGGAAACCAGAATTTTCGGTCTAAAACTCTTCCCCTCCTTCCCCCTCACACCCCCATCCCAAAAAATTTGGTCACTTCAAGGCGCCTACCTCGTCTATTCGTTAAAAAAATTTCAATTTAATATCTCAAAGCGTTTGGCAGCTACGAGCCTCCAAACGATCTTGCGTACGGCGTACGGCGTACGGCGGACAGACGGACTTAAAATTTTTATTGCTTTTTTCGCGTCTACTAGTTATGAAACGTGAAAATAAAAATTTTGAGGGTGGCAAATTTTTTTTTTAAAAATCAATCACAATACTTAAAATCTGCCAACAATCTGGGCGTAACTTTATTATTTTTCCGGCAGAAGTAAGGAACGCATTCAATTCTGAAATGCGGTGTAGGCTACTATGTGACTGAAAACCTATCAAAAAGAACAAGATCATGGAAGTGAAAATCTGATTGGATCTGAGAGATATGGAATAGTTTATGAAAAAGTACACAATCACTTTACACCCCCTTAGGGGTCAATTTTGAGAAAATCTTGAAAACACTGTCTTGGTATTCATATGGAGAATACATAGAATAAAACTAAATTCATTATTTGGGACGATGTAGTAGATATGTCGAAAATCGTGGGAAAATATGCATTCTATTTTCACAGATAATTTTTTTTGCCCCCTTCTGAACGCCAATAGATATTCGTTTTTTTTATTCAAAATTATTTTTTTAGTTGATTTAGATATACACACCGAGTTTCAACATTGTAGCTTAAGTCGTTCCATATATAGGAAAAACACCCCCACTTGTACCACACTACCCTTAGGGGTCGAATTTCAAAAAACCTTGAAAACGCTTTCTAGGTATTCATACGAAGAATCCGTAGCATAAAAATGAATCCATAATTTGGAAAGACCTAGTAGATATGACGAAAATCGTGAAAATATATGCATTTTATATTTATTATATTTCCAAAAATTTTTTTTGCCCCCCCCCCCCCATTCTGAACGCCAATGAATATTCAAATTTTTTTTTATCACAATTACTTTTCTAGTTGATTTCAACATTGTAGCTTAAGCCGTTCCATATATAAGAAAAAAAATCTGTCAACAATCTGGGCGTAACTTTATTATTTTTCCAGCAGAAGTTAGTAACGCGTTCAATTCTGAAATGCGGTGTAGGCTACTATGTGACTGAAAACCTATCAAAAAGAACAAGATCATGGAAGTGAAAATCTGATTGGATCTGAGAGATATGGAATAGTTTATGAAAAAGTACACAATCACTTTACACCCCCTTAGGGGTCAATTTTCAGAAAATCTTGAAAACACTGTCTTGGTATGCATATGGAGAATACATAGAATAAAATTAAATTCATTATTTGGGACGAGGTAGTAGATATGTCGAAAATCGTGGGAAAATATGCATTCTATTTTCACAGATAATTTTTTTTGCCCCCCTTCTGAACGCCAATAGATATTCGTTTTTTTTATTCAAAACTATTTTTGTAGTTGATTTAGATATACACACCGAGTTTCAACATTGTATTAAGCCGTTAAATATATAGGAAAAACACCCCCACTTGTACCACACTACCCTTAGGGGTCGAATTTCAAAAAACCTTGAAAACACTTTCTAGGTATTCATACGAAGAATCCGTAGAAAAAAAATGAATTCAATATTTGGAAAGACCTAGTAGATATGACGAAAATCGTGAAAATATTTGCATTTTATATTTATTATATTTACAAATAATATTTTTGCCCCTCCCCCCCTTTCTGAACGCCAATGAATATTCAAATTTTTTTTTATCACTATTACTTTTCTAGTTGATTTACATATACACACCGAGTTTCAACATTGTAGCTTAAGCCGTTCCATATATAGGAAAACTACCCCCACTTGTACCACACTACCCTTAGGGGTCGAATTTCAAAAAACCTTGAAAACGCTTTCTAGGTATTCATACGAAGAATCCGTAGAAAAAAAATGAATTCAATATTTGGAAAGACCTAGTAGATATGACGAAAATCGTGAAAATATTTGCATTTTATATTTATTATATTTACAAATAATATTTTTGCCCCTCCCCCCCTTTCTGAACGCCAATGAATATTCAAATTTTTTTTTATCACAATTACCTTTCTAGTTGATTTACATATACACACTGAGTTTCAACATTGTAGCTTAAGCCGTTCCATATATAGGAAAACTACCCCCACTTGTACCACACTACCCTTAGGGGTCGAATTTCAAAAAACCTTGAAAACACTTTCTAGGTATTCATACGAAGAATCCGTAGAAAAAAAATGAATTCAATATTCGGAAAGACCTAGTAGATATGACGAAAATCGTGAAAATATTTGCATTTTATATTTATTATATTTACAAATAATTTTTTTTTGCCCCCCCCCCTTTCTAAACGCCAATGAATATTCAAATTTTTTTTTATCACAATTACTTTTCTAGTTGATTTACATATACACACCGAGTTTCAACTTTCTAGCATAAACCGTTTAATAGTTAGGAAAAACACCCCCTACCCCCGTAGCATACTACCCCTAAAAAAAATTTTATTTTTCAAACATTCCGCTACTATAGCTCTATCTAAATACCAAGTTTAAGGCTTATATCATTACAGGTTCTCAAGATATAAGCATCGGAACTTTTTCCTTTTCACCCTCCCCCACCCTCCCCCTCTTCACCCACAACCCCAAAACTTTTTTCCCTACTAGGGTTTAATTAGCGCTACGTCTGGTAAAAATTCTAAGCATCTATCTTAAACTGTTCTTGAGATATGAAATGTGTTTGATTTGAAAAATTCTCATCCCCTCCACTTCTATGCTCCCTATGCTCCCCTCCCACTTAAAAAATTTTACTTTGATCAATCTTTTTTTGTCAACCTTTACACCCAAACCAAATTTTATTTTTCTAGAGCAATTGGTTCATGAGATATCGTAATCGTAAGTTTTTCACCCCCCACCTTCATACACAACTTCCCCCACCCAAAATTTTTCTTCATTCTGTTCTCCTAGTATAACTACAAATATGTTTTAAGTTTGAATGGTGTGCCATTAACGGTTTAGGAGATATGGATTTTAGAATGTGTCTATCTCACCTTTTTTGGGTTTCGGACGCATTACATATCCCCCCCACTCCCACACCCCTTGATCAATATTGACAATTTTTCTGCAAATGGGTCTGCTATCAGAGTTCTATAGAAATTCCAAGTTTCAGCTTCCTAACATAAGGGGTTACTGAGATCTGGAAACCAAAATTTTCGGTCTAAAACACTTCCCCCTCCTTCCCCCTCACACCCACACCCCTAAAAATTTGGTCACTTCAAGGCGCCTACCCCGTCTATTCGTTAAAAAATTTTCAATTAAATATCTCAAAGCGTTTGGCAGCTACGAGCCTCCAAACGGTCTTGCGTACGGCGTACGGCGGACAGACGGACTGAAAATTTTTATTGCTTTTTTCACGTCTACTAGTTATGAAACGTGAAAATAAAAATTTTGAGGGTAGCAAATTTTTTTTTTTTAAAAATCAATCACAATACTTAATTATTAAAATAATAAAGTAAAATTACTATTAGAAATTATTTAATGTTCATTTACAATTTTAGAACGATATCTTGCTTATATATATTAAAAAAAGTTCAAGAAGTGCAAAACTGGACTAAGCACGTACAATTTTTTCGAAACTTCAAATCCAAAAACTTGTCCCACGTGAGAAATAGGTAGTCCATATCTATTGACAGGTCCCTGGTTCTGCTTGAAAAATCAAATTAAGCTTGTTAATTATTTTTAGAATATATGATAAAAAGTGAAGATAAGCGAAATTTGTTGCATTTAGTTCCTTCAGTATAAACTTTACATTATGATCAAATTTTTCTTCGAAATCTAATAACAAAAAATAATGTTGCAAAGCTGCCTACTGCTCTATTATCCGATCGACTACATTTTCAAATGATAGCCATCGAGTTTTTGATAGATTTAATATTTTATGAACTTCTAAATTAAAAGAATTTTGAATTTCAGCAAAAGAAGGACTATGACAAAAATAGCTATATATACATCGAAGTAACTTTTCTATTGCATCTGGAAGTACTTTGGATGCAGCAGATGAACATAAATTTAAAGTATGGCATGATCAACCAATATAAAATAAACTGTTGTTGAGGGACTTTAATTTTGTCCTTACGCCATTCAATTTACCATTCATAACAGAAACGTTATCAGTTGCAAGGCCTATTAAGTTTATATTAGGAATATTATTATTGTTAAGGTTATTTATAACGTATATATAGAATCTGAATTTGAGTCTGATAACTCTATTAGCCCAAAAAAGCAATCTACTACGTTCAAAGAATTTTGGGGTAAGTACCGTACAACAAAAACAAGGCTTTTTTTATTGCCTACATCTATACTTTCGTCAATAATTAGAAAAAATTTGCATGTTTTTAAAATACTTGAAATTTCTCTTAAGGCGTACGGTGCTATTATGTATATCCGTTACCATAGATGTAGCTTTTGTCCTCCACAATCAATTTTTTTCAGAAATAGGAAAAATTGAATGGATTAGAGATGGCAAACTATCCATCAAACTAAGTGCCAGGGAATGCTGCATGCAATACATTACAGCAATTATTTCCAATTCAGTTTTCTTGCGCTTTCCGTCAAAGGTTGCACTATTTGCAATACAGTCCTCAATAGTTGTTCGGCTTTTCATTTCCTTGCAATTGCTTATGTGTTCTGAGGCTTTTGCGTGGCTATCAATCGTTGACAAGTGAAAAATTTATATTTTGTTACATGGCTTGCAGAAAGCTTTACCATCTTGGCATTTCAGCCAGTTCCGACCATTTTCCCACGTTGTTCGATACGACTGATTATACTTCTTTTTAGAACTAAAATTGTCCTTCCCAGCAACATTTCCTTCACTAGAAATGTTTGAAATATCATGAAATTTGTAAAAGGTATGAAATATTTGAAATTAAGACTAGAATCAATTTCGCTGCAGAAAATATTGGCAAACAGAAATTTGATGAAAATATAAAAAAAATCTGCCAACAATCTGGGCGTAACTTTATTATTTTTCCGGAAGGAACGCGTTCAATTCTGAAATGCGGTGTAGGCTACTATGTGACTGAAAACCTATCAAAAAGAACAAGATCATGGAAGTGAAATCTGATTGGATCTGACAGATATGGAATAGTTTATGAAAAAGTACACAATCACTTTACACCCCTTAGGGGTCAATTTTCAAAAAATCTTGAAAACACTTTGTTGGTATTCATATGGAGAATACATAGAATAAAATTAAATTCATTATTTGGGACGAGGTAGTATGTCGATATGTCGAAAATCGTGGGAAAATATGCATTCTATTTTCACAGATAATTTTTTTTGCCCCCCTTCTGAACGCCAATAGATATTCGTTTTTTTATTCAAAATTATTTTTCTAGTTGATTTAGATATACACACCGAGTTTCAACATTGTAGCTTAAGCCGTTCTATATATAGGAAAAACAACTCCCACACAACCCTTAGGGGTCGAATTTCAAAAAACCTTGCAAACGCATTCTAGGTATTCATACGAAAAATCCGTAGAATAAAAATGAATTCAATATTTGGAAAGACCTAGTAGATATGACGAAAATCGTGAAAATATATGCATTTTATATTTATTATATTTACAAATATTTTTTTTTGCCCCCCCCCCTTCTGAACGCCAATGAATATTCAAATTTTTTTTATCACAATTACTTTTCTAGTTGATTTACATATACCCACCGAGTTTCAACATTGTAGCTTAAGCCGTTCCATATATAGGAAAAACACCCCCACTTGTACCACACTGCCCTTAGGGGTCGAATTTCAAAAAACCTTGAAAACGCATTCTAGGTATTCATACGAAGAATCCGTAGAATAAAAATGAATTCAATATTTGGAAAGACCTAGTAGATATGACGAAAATCGTGAAAATATATGCATTTTATATTTATTATTTTTACAAAGTTTTTTTTGCCCCCCCCCCCCTTCTGAACGCCAATGAATATTCAAATTTTTTTTTATCACAATTACTTTTCTAGTTGATTTACATATACACACCGAGTGTCAACGTTCTAACATAAACCGTTTAATAGTTAGGAAAAACACCCCCTACCCCCGTAGCATACTACCCCTAAAAAAAATTATATTTTTCCAACATTTCGCTACTATAGCTCTATCTAAATACCAAGTTTAAGGCTTATATCATTACAGGTTCTCAAGATATAAGCATCGGAACTTTTTCCTTTTCACCCTCCCCCATCCTCCCCCTCTACACCCACAACCCCAAAACTTTTTTCCGTTCAAGGGTTTAATTAGCGCTACTTCTGGTAAAAATTCTAAGCATCTATCTTAAACTGTTCTTGAGATATGAAATGTGTTTGATTTGAAAAATTCTCATCCCCTCCACTTCTATGCTCCACCTCCCACTTAAAAAGTTTTACTTTGATCAATCTTTATTTGTCAACCTTTATACTAAAACCAAATTTTATTTTTCTAGAGCAATTGGTTCATGATATATCGTAATCTTAAGTTTTTCACCCCCCACCCCCATACACAACTTCCCCCACCCAAAATTTTTCTTCATTCTGTTCTCCTAGTATAACTACAAATATTTCTTATGTTTGAATAGTGTGCCATTAACGGTTTAGGAGATATGGATTTTAGAATGTGTCTTTCTCGCTTTTTTTGGGTTTCGGACGCATTACATTTCCCCCCACTCCCACACCCCTTTATCAATATTGACAATTTTTCTGCAAATGGGTCTACTATTAGAGCTCTATAGAAATTCCAAGTTTCAGCTTCCTAACATTAGGGGTTACTGAGATCTGGAAACCAAAATTTTCGGTCTAAAACACTTCCCCCTCCTTCCCCCTCACACCCCCACCCCTAAAAATTTGGTCACTTCAAGGCGCCTACCCCGTCTATTCGTTAAAAAAATTTCAATTTAATATCTCAAAGCGTTTGGCAGCTACGAGCCTCCAAACGATCTTGATCGGACAGACGGACTGAAAATTTTTATTGCTTTTTTTGCGTATACTAGTTATGAAACTTGAAAATTTTTTTTTTTAGAAAATCAATCACAATACTTAATTATTAAAATAATAAAGTAATACCCAAATTCACAAAATCTAGTGTAATTGCACTAAAGTTGCCTTAGTGTCACTAAGGCACTGAAAGAGGTTAAAAACCACTAAATCTAGTGTGGTGCTGCTTCGATTAGTTGCAGGTTGGAGGAGGAGCCGGCGGGCTATTCTCCTATGAATTTGGTTGTGGATGAGCCGATGGGCTATTCTCCTAAGAGTTTTGCTGTGTAGGAGCCAGTGGGCTATTCTCTTATGGATTTGTTTGTGGATGAGCCGATGGGCTATTCTCCTGTGAATTTGATTGTGGATGAGCCGATGGGCTATTCTCCTAAGAGTTCTGCTGTGCAGGAGCCAATGGGCTATTCTCCTATGGATTTGTTTGTGGATGAGCCGATGGGCTATTCTCCTGTGAATTTGATTGTGGATGAGCCGATGGGCTATTCTCCTAAGAGTTCTGCTGTGCAGGAGCCAATGGGCTATTCTCCTATGGATTTGTTTGTGGATGAGCCGATGGGCTATTCTCCTAAGAATTTTGTTGTGGAGGAGCCAGTGGGCTATTCTCCTATGGATTTGTTTGTGGATGAGCCGCTGGGCTATTCTCCTATGAATTTGATTGTGGATGAGCCGCTGGGCTATTCTCCTAAGGGTTTTGCTGTGGAGGAGCCAGTGGGCTATACTCCGTAAGTGAAACGACGAGAGTTAACGGTTAACGACTAATTGCCTTGTTTATTCCTCTTACCAATTAATTTATAATACCAGAATGCTTACCATGCTAAATTACTTACTTTACTTGTTCTTATAGTTTACTTATGCTAATTTGATTATTCTACCTATACCTAGTGTGCACTTATGCTAACGTCAGCAATTCGGTATACCTGTGGTAATTTCTTCTCACAGTTAAGCTGACGTTAGCATATGAATGCAATAATTTTCCCAAAGCTATGCTGTCACGTGGCCTTGAATTAAGTTCAATGTTTTTATGATAAAGTAAAGATCGTCTGGCATAGCATACGGGAGTGCTGTGTTACTATTGTATGCTATAGGGGAGTGTGGTGTTCGGTGTGAACTTTTGTATTATTTTACCACACCTTCCCCCTAAAAAAAAATGGAACGTAGGTTTCATTTACAGTTTTGTATTGATATCAATATTTGTAATTTTTCTTTTATGGTTATATATTCCGCTTTGTATAGTGTGTTATAGTTAATCTTATTCAATAGTATATTTGTTTTGTATATATGCAAGTTTTATTGATTGCTTAGTATTTATATTAATATTTAAGGCTTATTTATATAATTTTGTTATAGTAATTCCGTATTAATATTTATTTGGTTTATCTAATGGTTTTATATATATATAAAAAGTGTAACATAAATTGCTTATAGTGCTTATGAATTTAAATTGATAATGAATTAATTTTATTTAGTAGTATATAGTTTTTTATTTATTTTGATTTTTTATAGGAACTAATTTTTTTTTCGTAATCTATTTTTATGTATTGTTTGTATATTATTGTCATTGTCTTTTATTGTACAGCTAACATTATCAATCGAAACTACTGTGTAATGACCTATAAAGTGGTTCTAATTTTCTTCTATTCTCTATGGATATCAGCACCTTATCGCCTGTGTCGATTGATAGAGGTCTGGCATTAACATCCTAATGGGACTTCATTTTAAATTTTGATGCTTCTAGAAAATGCTTTGCTCTGCTTGTGGACTTTTGTAATCGGAATTTTAGTTCTTTGCTATACAGGTCATGGTTATATACGGGATCTGGGTTGGAGATATATAGTTCTGATGGTAAATTGGCTTTCTTCGCGAAGACTAATTCGAATGGTGTATACCCGTGCACGGAATTCGGAGTTGTATTATAACAGAAGGTGTAGTACTGAAGCCATTCGTCCCAATCGTCTTTGTTGTCACTTACAAAACTTCGCAGGTATTCATTTAGGCATTTGTGGTTCCTTTCCAATGCACCTATCGTTTCTGGATGGGCAGCTGTTGCGAATAGTTGCTTTATTTGCAATATGTTGCATACTTCCTCAAATATTTGATTTTTGTATTCGGTTCCTAGGTCCGATTTTAGTTTGTTCATTGGTCCGTAAGTTAGTATGAATGCGTCTACTAACGCTCTTGCGACGGTGTTTGCTTCTTTGTTTTGTATGGAGGTTATTACTACGTATTTACTTAAGTCGCATTGGATAGTGACTGCGTATCGGTTGCCTTTGTTACTTTTGGTGAAGGGTCCGACAGTGTCTATGGATACGGTGTCAAATACTTTAACGGGTGTTGTTGTGATTTCCATGAATTCCTTATTTTTTTTTGGTGCTTGTTCTTTTTACATAGTTCACAGTTTTTTACGTATCTTGAGATTGTTTTTTTCATTTTATCCCATTGGTATATTTCGCTTACTTTCTTGTACATTCGATGTTGTCCTAGGTGACCACCTGTTGGTATTGAGTGAAAATTTTTCATTATTTCATCTATTTTTGCGGTATCTTGTATTATTAATTGGGGTTTATATATTTTTATGTGTGTATTTTGAAGGATCTTGTTACCTAGCTCCTTAAATGCGGTTTGATTTATTATTTTAAATATTTGACTTTCGGCCGAAAGTTTCAAAGTCTGGGTCTGAAGGTTGTTATTAATGTTTTTTATGTCCACTTCTATGAGTTCCTGCTCTAGTGCCGGTTCGATAGATTGGGTATTTCTTATTCTTATTTTCCGCTTTATCCATGATTGATTTTTATTACATACCTCTATTCCTATGTTTATATATCCTTTAGGTTCTTGTGTTATTGTAAATGATAGTTCTGGTAGTCGCGTTACTTCTGATGGTGATAATCAGGGACCTGGTAATAGAATGGACTACCTGTTTTTCTATCTCACGTGGGACAAGTTTTTGGATTTGAAGTTTCGAAAAAATTGTACGTGCTTAGTCGAGTTTTGCACTTTTTGAACTTTTTTTTAATATATATAAGCAAGATATCGTTCTAAAATTGTAAATGAACATTAAATAATTTCTGATAGTAATTTTTATTGTAGTTTCATTCAGAAATACCATTTTTTACTTGATTTTAGCTCGTTTATGAAACTTCGAAAGCTGAGGGACACAATTTGGGAAATTAATTTCCCTTATTGAGCGATACAGAGATAAAAGCATTCAGTTCGTGGGAATTAGAAGAAGATGGAGTGTACTGTTTTCGAACATGGAAAGTGAAATTTTGGTGTCAGCTGTGATTTGCAAATGAAAACCGTTAAAAATATTTGTTATATTAAATAAAAAAAAGTGATATTTTATAATTGAAATTGGCAGATGATAGAATTGTGTCTTGCTATATTAAATAAATAAATTGTTATTGATAAATTTAAAAAAAAAAATGTTGTACAAGTATTGTTTTTTTTTTTTGTAAGATAGTTTGTAAGATAGGTCGCTGGGTAGCCTACTCCACAGAGAGTCAATTCGAATCTTTTCGATTACTTCAGAGCGCGTAGAAACAGCAAAACTTGTGCGCCAGAAGGTTCCTTCCGATTTTTACAATGAGTGAAATTATTCAACAAAGAAGTTCCATTAAATTTTGGGTGCGGAATCAAATTTCTGGTGCCGAAACGTTCAGAATGTTGCAAAAGGCCTTCGGTGATAAATGAGCAAGTGTTTTTGATTGGTACAAACTGTTTAAAGAGGGTCAAGAACGCGTTGACGACGAACCACGTCCAGGACGCCCAATCAACATCAACTGATGATTAACACGTCAATAAAATCAAGGAATTGGTGCTTGAGAATCGACGACTAACAGTTAGAGACCTTACTGGCATCGTTGGAATATCGGAAGAATCAGCGAAAACCATTTTAAAAGATAATTTGGGCCTAAGAAAAGTTAAAGCACGATTGGTTCCAAAATCACTAAATTTTCTTGAAAAACAGCGTCGCGTTGACGTCTGTGAAAAAATGCTTTCCGACTACCAGGATTTCATAAAACGTATTATAACTGGCGATGAGTCTTGTATCTATGCTTACGACCCAGAAACAGACGATCAATCTGCCGAATATCGTGTCAAAGGTGAGCCGAAGCCGAAAAAACATCGTCAAAGCAAGTCAAAAATCAAGTTCATGTTGACAGTTTTCTTCGATTATCGAGGTGTGGTGCACTCCGAATTCCTTCCGACTTTCGTAAAAAGAGGCCGGAATTGTGGCGAGACAACTCTTAGTTTTTGCACCACGATAATGCACCGTCGCATACTCCATTGATTCTTCGTGATTTTTTCGTCAAAAATTCAACCAATATCGTTCCACAACCACCGTATTCGCCTGATTTAGCTCCGTGTGACTTCTGGCTGTTCAGTAAACTCAAACGACCGCTCCGGGGAAACCGTTTTGAGAGAATTGAAGACATTAAACGCGAATCGCTACGCGCATTGAAGGCTATTTTGGAAATTGACTTCAACAACTGTTTCGAGGATTGGAAAAAACGTTGGTGCAAGTGTATTGTGGCCGGGGGGATTACTTTGAGGGGGACGAAATATATTTGGAAGAATAAATAAAGAATTTTAAAATTATGAACAAAGTCTTACTATTTATTGCCCACAGTGGTACATCGTTTTTTTTGCTTTATTGAATCTATCAAATACATCTTCTACGGTAAAAACTAATCATCTTTAACAGCTATTTCATAAAGTTCGTCGTATTTCGAAACAAAATGCACTTCGAGTCCATCAGTAATAAATGCCGGTAGTTCGTTAAAATCTTTTCGATTTTCTTCGGGAAGAATAATGCACGTATGTAACACCGCTTCGTTTCGCCTATTAAAACAAAACCCGAATTAAAAGTCAAAATTTCAAAAAGATTTTCTGCAATTGTTTACTCCTTAATTCCCCCTACTGGCAATACCTTACCCATTAAAGATACTTCTTCGGTCATCGCAATATTCAGCCGGATAGGCTTATTTTGAGCTAGAGATAATAAGGCAGTGACAATGGTTACACCTGCACTGGGTCCATCTTTTGGTGTCGCACCTTCCGGGACGTGTAGATGAATATAACTATAAACAATCAAAGTTCTGTGGTTTATCGTTCAAAAATTTTGCGCAATTAAAAGCTCTTACCTTGCTTCCAGAAAAGTATTTTCATCTGCAACATTTCTGATGAAACTACGAGCCGCTGTTAATGCAATTTGTGCCGACTCTTTCATAACATCGCCTAAATGACCGGTTATATGCAGTGAACCGTCTTCACGGTCATCCTTTTTTGTCGCGAAAAGTTTCGTTTTGCTGTTTCTATGAATAGAGTTGAACCGCCCATTGCAGTCCATGCTAAGCCCATTACTACACCGGGTGGTGTTTCTTGATAAATTCGATCTTGCGTGAAAATCGCTTTGCCTAGGAATGAGTTAAAGTTTTGTTCGGTTATTTCAAGGTGTTCGGATTCTTTTTTCACAATTTTTAATGCTGTTTTTCGAATCATCTGAAATTGGAGTTTAGTTAGTGTCGGTCAAAAGATCAGAACTATTTCGACGACAAACCTTTTCGATATGTTTCTGTAAATTCCTTACACCAGACTTACGGCAGTAATTCTTAATTAGCATGGTTAACGATTCGTCCTTAATCGTGCTGTCTTTATCTTCCAAGCCATCATCGTTCATTGCTTGCGGTATTAGATATTGCTTGGCAATTGCAATTTTCTCTTCAGTCACGTTGCCTTGAAAAGAAATCGGTAAATTTAACTTAAATCAACTAAAGAAACAAACTTTTCAATCATTTCCATTCGTTCTCTCAACGGCTCTGGTATACCATCAATTACATTGGCCGTGCAGATAAACAAAACATGTAAAAGATCAACAGCGACGTCCATGATCAAGGAAATTGGCATTTTGTTCTGGGTCTAAAAGCTCTAACAGCGCCGAACTGGGGTCACCTTGGTATCCTCTAGAATAGCAAATATTATTTGTAACAACGAATTTAATTTGTCTTTTATTTCGCTCGTACTTTCGGATTTTGTCAACTTCGTCGATTAAAACAAGCGGATTTTCAGTTTTCGTTTTCTTCAAACACTGAATCAGTCGCTCCGACATAGGTACGTCGATGTCCCTTAATTTCCGCCACATCCGTCATACCGCCTACACTGAACCGAAAATATTCTCGATTTAAGGCACGCGCAATCGATCTTGCTATACTAGTTTTACCGACTCCCGGTGGACCATGGAAGCAAAGAATTTTTCCCTGTGTTGCTCCCTTCAATTGACTAACAGCGATAAATTCTAAAATTCGTTTCTTAATGTCTTCCATGCCATAATGGTCTTTTTCTAATATCGTAACAGCTTCGTCGATGCTGAGATTTTCTTTGCTCATAACACCCCACGGCAATGATGTCAGCCAGTCCAAATAGTTCCGAGTAACACTTTAATTAAAAAACAACCCCAAATATAACCTTAACTCGATCACCAATTACAGGAACTCACTTGAACTCCGAACTGTGGCTCTCCAAAAAGTTTAATTTGTTGAGCTCCTCATCGATAACAGTCATGCATGATAGCGGCCGGAACTATTTTCTCTTTAACTCGTTCCTTGTACTTCTCACCGATTGCGTCTTTATCGTCCTTTTCAATGCCCAGCTCTTTTTTGATCATTTTAAGCTGCTCTTGTAAAGTGTATTTTCGATGTTGCTGTTTCACCTTCTCCTCGTCTTCTCGGCCAATTTTCTGCTGCGATTTCGAAATCTCCAGTTCCTTTTTGAGCAGAGACAACGCAAGCTTCAAATGCTTTGGAATCTATCGTGGAATTTCGAACCGTTATTGGTTAATCATAATTTCGGATGTGTGTAAATTACATTTATATCTTCCATGATACCTTGAAGTTCTTCTAGATCGGCTGCTGACAGCGATGCTCCTAAATCGCATAATAAATGGGATTGTCGACCACTCTTTGATTCTGATAGAGCATCTGCTGCAGACTTTCTCTGTCTGAAAAAAAGAATATTGTTACAAAAATTCTACAAAGAACACAAAACTGATTCTACCTATACAACGGATTGGTGGTGATTATATCGCGAATTGTTTTGATCACTTCCTACGTTAGAGCCTTAACTTCTTCAGTTTGCGTGTAATTTTTGAGTTTCAGATTTTCAACTTCCACCATAAGCAACGGCTGGATTTCGCTACCTACCGGGACACGTTTTGCGAATCTTCGACGGGAGTCTTTTTTGGATCTGGAGTATCTTTGGCGTCTTTCCATTCACTTGGTTCAATCTTTTCGTCAGCAGCGACCATTTTCGTGGCTGTCAATTTCGTTGAATTCCGAAGTGCTCGCTTCATTCTCGATGCTTGACTCAATTCTTCCGAATATCATTTTGGTGGCAAAGTCCGATTTGGTTACGGCAAACTCGCGTTGTGCCAGTTGCGCCAACAATCAGTCGTACAATATTTGCCTGAAACGAAAGGATTCAATAAACAAACGTTTTTAAACACAATTTTGTTTTGACTAACTTATTTTCCTGCGATTTGTGTCACACCATTTAATGAAAGTCTTCAGAAGTACATTCAGCCGGCGGTCATCTCCGGTCCTGTCGCTTGACTACGTCTTCTAAATTAAAGTTTAGTTAAATTTTAATTTAATAGCACGAGAAGAAAAATATTTACCATCGGTCCGTTGATTTGTTGTGACAGTTCTCCACTATGAATTTTCTCTTGTCACTTTGAAGTTTCGAAACTTGTCGAAAATTCAAAATCCGCACAACAACAACACCGTGTAATTGAGCGGGAAAGAGAAATGTTTTTTGGCCCATCGTTGTCTCGGAAATTGTATGGGAAAATTTCACATGAGTAGTCCATTCTATTACCAGGTCCCTGGTGATAATACTTCCGTAACATGCAGTTGATCAGTCTGTTGCGGTGGAGTTTCGTTCGGCTGCTTTGCGATGTCTTTATTTATGTCTATATTATTATTGTTTTTTGTCATTGCTCTTGTTTTTACTTGAAGTACATTAATGCCTTTTAGATCTTCGATGTCTATTTCTATCCTTGATAGTGCGTCGGGTCCTACATTTGTTTTTCCCTTAACGTATTGTATTTCGAAGTTAAATTCCTCTAGATCGAGCCGCATTCTGGTTAGTTTAGATGATGGATTTTTCATGCCGAACAGGTAGACAAGTGACCTATGATCCGTTTTTACTATGAATCTTCTTCCGTATACGTACGGTCTGAAATAAATAATGGCCCAGTGGATAGCGGCCAGTTCTTTGTTACTGTATTATTTATAATACAGTATTGTTCTCGATTTTTTATAAAAAAAAATTTGCTGCCCTCAAAATTTTTTTGTCCACGTTTCATGACTAGTAGACGCGAAAAAAGCAATAAAAATCTTCTCTCCGTCTGTACGCCGTACCCCGTACGCCGTACGCCGAACCCCGTACGCCGTACGCCGTACGTCGACCGCCCCAAAATCTTTGAAGACTCGTAGCTCTCAAACCAGTGGAGCTATTAAATTAAAAGGCGGGGTAAGCGTTTTAAACGAAAAATTTAGGTTTCTAGATCTCAGGAACCGCTTGTGTTAGGAGGCTGAAACTTAGAATTTCTATAGAGCTTTGATAATGGAGCCATTTGCAAAAAAAAAAACAGATATGGTGAAGGGGTGTGGGAGTGGAGGGGGAAGCAATGCGTCCGAAACGCAAAAAAGTCGAGATCGGCACATTCTAAAATCCATATCTCCTAAACCGTTAATAGCAAGCAATTAAAACTTAACAAATATCTGTAGTTATACTAGGAGAGTAGATTGAAACAAAATTTTTGGGTGGGGGTAGTGACGTACGGGGGTGGGGGTTGAAATACTTAACATAACAATATCTCCCAAACCAGTGGCACCAGAAAAACAAAATTCGGTATGGATACAAAGCTTGATAAAAAAGATTGCTCAAAGTAAAATCTTTGAAGGGGGCGCGGGAGTACGTAAGTGGAGGGGATAAGAATTTTTCAAAAATAACACGTTTCATATCTCAATAACAGTGTAAGATGGTTGCTTCAAATTTTTACCACAAGTAGGCCTAATAGAACCCTAGTAGGGAAAAAAAGTTTGGTGGTGTGGGTGTAGAGGGTGAGGGTGGGGAAGGGTGAGAAAGAAAAAGTTCCGATGCTTATATCTTAAGAATCTATAATGATAGGAAGCAGACTCTTTGTATTTAGATAGAGCTATAGTAGTGGCATGGTGGAAAAATAAAATTTTGCTTAGGGGTAGTATGGTACGGTGGTGGGGGGTGTTTTTCCTAACTTTAGAACGGCTTATGCTGTTAAGTTGAAACTCGGTACGTATATGTAAATTAACTATAGAAAAGTAATTCTGATAAAAAAAGTTTAAATATTCATTGGCGTTCAGAAGGGGGGGGGGGGGGGCAAAAAAAATATCGGTTAGTATAAAATGCATATATCTTCACGATTTTCGTCATATCTACTAGGTCTTTCGAAATATTGAGTTCATTTTACTTTATTATTTTAATAATTAAGTATTGTGATTGATTTTTTAAAAAAAAAAATTGGCTACCCTCAAAATTTTTATTTTCACGTTTCATATCTAGTAGACGCGAAAAAAGCAATACAAATTTTCAGTCCGTCTGTCCACCGTCCGTCGTACGGCGTCCACCGTACGCAAGATCGTTTGGAGGCTCGTAGCTGCCGAACGCTTTGAGATATTAAATTGAAATTTTGTTAACGAATAGACGGGATAGGCGCCTTGAAGTGACCAAAGTTTTAGGGGTGGGGGTGTGAGGGGGAAGGAGGGGGAAGTGTTTTAGACCGAAAATTCTGGTTTCCAGATCTCAGTAACCCCTAATGTTAGGAAGCTGAAACTTGGAATTTCTATAGAGCTCTGATAGTAGACCCATTTGCATAAAAATTGTCAATATTGATCATGGGGTGTGGGAGTGGGGGGAAATGTAATGCGTCCGAGACCCGAAAAAGGCGAGATAGACACATTCTAAAATCCATATCTCCTAAACCGTTAATGGCACACTATTCAAACTTGAAAAATATTTGTAGTTATACTAGGAGAACAGAATGAAGAAAAATTTTGGGTGGGGGAAGTTGTGTATGGGGGTGGGGGGTGAAAAACTTAAGATTACGATATCTCATGAACCAATTGATGTAGAAAAATAAAATTTGGTTTGGGTATAAAAGTCGACAAATAAAAATTGATCAAAGTTAAATTTTTTAAGTGAGAGGTGAAGTATAGAAGTGGAGGGGATGAGAATTTTTCAAATCAAAAACATTTCATATCTCAAAAACAGTTTAAGATAGATGCTTAGAATTTTTACCAGAAGTTGCGCTAATAAAACCCAAGTAGGGAAAAAAGTTTTGGGGTTGTGGGTGAAAAGGGGTAGGGTGTGGGAGGGTGAAAAGGAAAAAGTTCTGATGCTTATATCTTGAGAACCTGTAATGATATAAGCCTTTAACTTGGTATTTAGATAGAGCTATAGTAGCGGAATATTGGAAAAATAATTTTTTTTTAAGGGGTAGTATGCTACGGGGGTAGGGGGTGTTTTTCCTAACTATTAAACGGTTCATGCTAGAAAGTTGAAACTCGGTGTGTATATGTAAATCAACTAGAAAAGTAATTGTGATAAAAAAAATTTGAATATTCATTAACGTTTAGAAAGGGGGGCAAAAAAAATTATTTGTAAATATAATATATAAAAAATGCATATATTTTCACGATTTTCTTCATATCTACTATGTCTTTCCAAATATTGAATTCATTTTACTTTATTATTTTAATAATTAAGTATTGTGATTGATTTTTTAAAAAAAAAAATTTGCTACCCTCAAAATTTTTATTTTCACGTTTCATAACTAGTAGACGCGAAAAAAGCAATAAAAATGTTCAGTCCGTCTGTCCGCCGTACGCCGTACGCCGTACGGCGTCCGCCGTACGTAAGATCGTTTGGAGGCTCGTAGCTGCCAAACGCTTTGAGATATTAAATTGAAATTTTTTTAACGAATAGACGGGGTAGGCGCCTTGAAGTGACCAAAGTTTTAGGGGTGGGGGTGTGAGGGGGAAGGAGGGGGAAGGAGGGGGAAGTGTTTTAGACCGAAAATTTTGGTTTCCAGATCTCAGTAACCCCTAATGTTAGGAAGCTGAAACTTGGAATTTCTATAGAGCTCTGATAGTAGACCCATTTGCAGAAAAATTGTCAATATTGATAAAGGGGTGTGGGAGTGGAGGGGAAATGTAATGCGCCCGAAACCCAAAAAAGGCGAGATAGAAACATTGTAAAATCCATATCTCCTAAACCGTTAATGGCACACTATTCAAATTAAAAAAATATTTGTAGTTATACTAGGAGAACAGAATCAAGAAAAATTTTGGGTGGGGGAAGTTGTGTATGGGGTTGGGGGGTGAAAAACTTAAGATTACGATATCTCATGCACCAATTGCTCTAGAAAAATAAAATTCGGTTTGGATATTAAAGTTGACAAATAAAGATTGATCAAAGTAAAATTTTTTAAGTGGGAGGTGTAGCATAGAAGTGGAGGGGATGAGAATTTTTCAAATCAAACACATTTCATATCTCAAGAAAACTTTAAGATAGATGCTTAGAATTTTTACCAGACGTAGCGCTAATTAAACCCTACTAGGGAAAAAAGTTTTGGGGTTGTGGGTGGAGAGGGGGAGGGTGCGGGAGGGTGAAAAGGAAAAAGTTCCGATGCTTATATCTTGAGAACCTGTAATGATATAAGCCTTAAACTTTGTATTTAGATAGAGCTATAGTGGTGAAAAGTTGGAAAAATATAATTTTTTTTAGGGGAAGTATGCTACGGGGGTAGGGGGTGTTTTTCTTAACTATTAAACGGTTCATGCTAGAAAGTTGAAACTCGGTGTGTATATGTAAATCAACTAGAAAAGTAATTGTGATAAAAAAAATTTGAATATTCATTAACGTTTAGAAAGGGGGGCAAAAAACATTATTTGTAAATATAATATAAAAAATGCATATATTTTCACGATTTTCGTCATATCTACTAGGTCTTTCCAAATATTGAATTCATTTTTATTCTACGGATTCTTCGTATGAATACCTAGAAAGTGTTTTCAAAGTTTTTTGAAATTCGACCCCTAAGGTTAGTGTGGTACAAGTGGGGGTGTTTTTCCTATATATGGAACGGATTAAGCTACAATGTGGAAACTCGGTGTGTATATGCAAATCAACTAGAAAAGTAATAGTGATAAAAAAAAATTTGAATATTCATTGGCGTTTAGAAGGGGGGGGGGCAAAAAAAAATATTTGTAAATATAATATATATAAAATGCATATATTTTCACGATTTTCGTCATATCTACTAGGTCTTTCCAAAAATTAAATTCATTTTTATTCTACTGATTCTTCGTATGAATACCTAGAATGTGTTGTCAAGGATTTTTGAAATTCGACCCCCAAGGGTAGTGTGGTACAAGTGGGGGTGTTTTTCCTATATATGGAACGGCTTAAGCTACAATGTTGAAACTCGGTGGGTATATGCAAATCAACTAGAAAAGTAATTGTGATAAAAAAGTTTGAATATTCATTGGCTTTTAGAAGGGGGGGGGCAAAAAAAAAGATTTATATATATACTATATATATAAAATGCATATATTTTCACGATTTTCGTCATATCTAATAGGTCTTTCCAAAAATTGAATTCATTTTTATTCTACGGATTCTTCGTATGAATACCTAGAATGTGTTTTCAAGGTTTTTTGAAATTCGACCCCCAAGGGTAGTGTGGTACAAGTGGGGGTGTTTTTCCTATATATGGAACGGCTTAAGCTACAATGTTGAAACTCGGTGGGTATATGCAAATCAACTAGAAAAGTAATTGTGATAAAAAAGTTTGAATATTGATTGGCTTTTAGAAGGGGGGGGGCAAAAAAAAATATTTGTATATATACTATATATATAAAATGCATATATTTTCACAATTTTCGTCATATCTAATAGGTCTTTCCAAATATTGAATTCATTTTTATTCTACGGATTCTTCGTATGAATACCTAGAAAGCGTTTTCAAGGTTTTTTGAAATTCGACCCCTAAGGGTAGTGTGGTACAAGTGGGTGGTGTTTTTCCTATATATAGAACGGCTTAAGCTACAATGTTGAAACTCGGTGTGTATATCTAAATCAACTACAAAAATAATTTTGAATAAAAAAAACGAATATCTATTGGCGTTCAGAAGGGGGGCAAAAAAAATTATCTGTGAAAATAGAATACTTAATTTCCCACGATTTTCGACATATCTACTACCTCGTCCCAAATAATGAATTTAATTTTATTATATGTATTCTCCATGTGAATACCTAGAAAGTGTTTTCAAGATTTTCTGAAAATTGACCCCTAAGGGGGTGTAAAGTGATTGTGTACTTTTTCATAAACTATTCCATATCTCTCAGATCCAATCAGATTTTCACTTCCATGATCTTGTTCTTTTTGGTAGGTTTTCAGTCACATAGTAGCCTACACCGCATTTCAGAATTGAACGCGTTCCTAACTTCTGCCGGAAAAATAATAAAGTTACGCCCAGATTGTTGGCAGATTTTTTATTCTACGGATGCTTTGTTTAAATACCTACAATGCGTTTTCAAGGTTTTTTGAAATTCGACCCCTAAGGGTAGTGTGGTACAAGTGGGGGTGTTTTTCCAATATATGGAACGGCTTAAGCTACAATGTGGAAACTCGGTGTGTATATGTAAATCAACTAAAAAAGTAATTGTGATAAAAAAAAATTTGAATATTCATTGGCGTTCAGAAGGGGGGGCAAAAAAAATATTTGTAAATATAATAAAAATAAAATGCATATATTTTCACGATTTTCGTCATATCTACTAGGTCTTTCCAAATATTGAATTCATTTTTATTCTACGGATTCTTCGTATGAATACCTAGAAAGTGTTTTCAAGGTTTTTTGAAATTCGACCCCTAAGGGTAGTGTGGTACAAGTAGGAGGTGTTTTTCCTATATATAGAACGGCTTAAGCTACAATGTTGAAACTCGGTGTGTATATCTAAATCAACTAGAAAAATAATTTTGAATAAAAAAAACGAGTGTCTATTGGCGTTCAGAAGGGGAGCAAAAAAAATTATCTGTGAAAAAAGAATTCATATTTCCCCCGATTTTCGACATATCTACTACCTCGTCCCAAATAATGAATTTAATTTCATTCTATGTATTCTCCATATGAATACCAAGAAAGTGTTTTCAAGATTTTCTGAAAATTGACCCCTAAGGGGGTGTAAAGTGATTGTGTACTTTTTCATAAACTATTCCATATCTCTCAGATCTAATCAGATTTTCCCTTCCATGATCTTGTTCTTTTTGATAGGCTTTCAGTCACATAGTAGCCTACACCGCATTTCAGAATTGAACGCGTTCCTATCTTCTGCCGGAAAAATAATAAAGTTACGCCCAGATTGTTGGCAGATTTTTTTTTCTACGGATTCTTCATGTGAATACCTAGAAAGTGTTTTCAAGATTTTTTGAAATTCGACCCCTAAGAGGGTATAAACTGGTTGTATACTTTTTCATGAATTTTACCATGTTTCTCTGGTCTGATCAGATATCGAATATCTTTTCACTTCCCCAGGCTTGTTTAATAATCACCTATTTTTAAGTTTTGTTTTTTTCAACCTCTAGACCGCATCCCGGAATATGACCCAATTATTTTATTCATATGTTACACCCTTTTCTAACCGCTTCCCGAACTTTTTGTTAGGTTTTCAGTCACATAGTAACATACACCGTATCCCCGAATTGAACGCGTTCTGAACTTCTGCCGGGAAAATAATACAGTTGCGCCCAGACTGTTGGCAGATTTTCTATTTTAGATTTGTTTTGTTCGCCTTTTGTGAATGTTTTACTTGCGAAAGCTATTGGAAGTTCGGTTCCCATATAATTTTGGGATAGTATTGCTCCGCAAGCAGCATTTGAGGCGTCGGTCGAGATGACGAATTGTTTTGAAAAATCAGGATATTTTAGTATTGTTGGTGATATTAGTATTGATTTGAACTGTTCGAAAGCATGGTCGCATTCTTCGGACCACTTGAATTTGGTGTTTTTTCGTAATAGATGATTAAGTGGTTAGGCGATTTCTGCAAAATTTGGTACGAAACGTCTATTATAATTGCAGAATGCTACGAATCGTCTGACCTCGTCTGAATTTTGTGGTTTTGGGTAATTTTTTATTGTTTCGTGTTTTGAACTGTCTGGTTTGATGCCTTCGGCTGATATTTGGTGCCCTAAGTATGTAACTTCTAGCTGGAAAAATTTACATTTTTCTGGGTTTAGTTTAAGGTTTCGTGATCGTATTCGCTCGAAAACAGTGGCTAGGTTGTTGAGATGATGGGTTTTAGAGCATCCTACCACGATGATGTCGTCTATATAGAGGAATGCTATTTCTGGGGTCAACCCTGTCATTGCTATTGTCATCTTTCTTTGGAAGCTGTTTGGGCTTAGGTTTAGTCCGAAAGGAATTCGGGTGTATTGGTATTGGCCTTGGTCAGTGGAAAATGCCGTATATTTTCTTGTTGGTGGTTCTAATTCGATTTGGTGGAATCCTGACATCAAGTCCAATGTTGAAAAATATTTTGCGCGTCCCAGTTGGTCTAGTATTTCTTCAATGCGGGGTTATGGGAATTTGTCGGCTAATACTTTCTTGTTTAGGTTCCGGAAATCTACTACTAGTCGGTATTTTTTTCTGATGAACTTGATTTTTTTGGTACTAGGAGTATTGGAGAATTGAAATGTGACACGGATGGTTCTATTATTCCGTCCTTTAACATCATTCCCACTTGTTTTTCTATTTCTGCTTTATGTATTTCTGGTGTTTTGTAATTTTTAATGCAGATAGGTATCTCGTCTTGGAGTTCTATACGTTGTTTGTAGAAGTTATTTGTGGTTAATGGTTCATTCTCGGTAGCGATTATATCCGCGTAATCTTGGCATAGCCTTTCGAGTTCGGGTTTAGTGTAAGCTGGGGCGTTGTTTAGGTTAATTTTTTGTAGTATTTCATTGCGTTGTGGTTTTTGGTGTTTTACCGTTGTGGTTGTGTTGAAATTTGACAGCGGTTCTAATTTGGGTGTTATATTTTTGATTGTTGCCGTTGTATTTGTTGAGTTTAGGATTCTTATTATTGGGAATTTTTGTGAGATTATTGATCCCGCTATAAATATTCCTGGTTTTATTTCTTCTCCTATTATTACTGTATCTTCGTGTAGTGTATGGTTTAGTTTACGGATTACTTCGCATCTTGGCGGGATTAATATTGTATCATCTGATGGTCCATTAAATATCTCTATTTCTTGTAAGCCGTGGGTTGTGTTTATTGTCAGGATCCAACTATCGTAATCGATGGATGCTTTATATTTTGTTAAAAAATCCAACCCCAAGATAGCATCTGCTTCTATGGGAAAGTCGTTATTTTAGATTTGAAATACATGGTCGATGATTGCCTCGTTGTTGAAGCGTATGGTGGTTATGGTTTCGCCGATTGATTCTTTGGTAAGGCCCGTAACCCCTTGTATGGTTAAGACTGTTTTTGGGTTGTACAGTTGGTTATTATCTATGCGTTCCCTTTTAAATATTGAGATATCTGCGCCGGTATCGACTATAAATGTACATGTTGTATTACACATTTCAACGTATGCTTTTACAAAGTTGTGTAATGAGGTGTTTATTGTGAAGATGTTGTTTCGTTTGATTGGTTGTCCCCCAGTCAGTGCAGTTCTGTTTCCGGCTGGGGGTTTTGATATTCCCCCGACTCGATGTAGTTTATTTGTCTACGTTGGTTTCCATAGTAGGTTTTTGTATTTTGTTAATTGTAGTTATTTTGTTGGTTTTGGTTTGATTCGTTTTGGTAACTCCTGTTGTTTCTGTTATATTGTTCTCTATAGTTGTTTTGATTTTGTTTGTTTGTTGTTCCAGTTTTGCTGGTAGTTATTTTGGTTTCGGGGACTGTTTCTCCGATTTTGCTGGTATTGGTTTTGGTTTTGGGGGTTGTTCCTCTGATTTTGTTGGAGTTGATTTTGGTTCCAGCTCTGCTGGTGTTGATTCCGGTAGGTATCGTTGTTATTTTGGTAGTTATTTCCATTTTGAGTTTGTTGATTCCTATTTGTGTAGTTTTTTTGATTATTTATGTAGAAGATTTTACTTGTGTGCGGCTTATCTACCGTTATTGCTTTTGCGATGGCTTCTGATAGTGAGGTTAGTGTACTTGCGCGTAAAATTAATGATGTTTCATGGTTTGATACGTTTTCGATAAATGATTGCACGGTGAATTTTTCTGCTAATTTTTCGGCTTGATCACCAGAAACGATTTTTTCTATAATTAATTCTTTTGTAAGCTGTCTGGACAGGTTTTCTAGTTTCTTTGAGAAGTCTGTCATTTTAGCCTGGCCTTGTTTGCACATTTTAATCTGCGCTAATATTGCATCAGAGGATAATTTAGAAGAGAATTTTAGAGTTAGTTTGTCTGTTAATTTACTGACTGTGTTTATATCTTCGGCTATGGAGTATTTTGCATTGCTGGTTATGCATGTTTTTATAAATTTCAGCATTATATTTTTATTATCTTCGGGCGTTAGCTCGTCCAGTAATTTTATAGACTCTACGAAGGATTCGGTATCGTCAGTGTTACCGTCAAAATGTTTAATCAGGGACGTCGCGGTTTTTATATCGAATGCCATCTTATCTCTTTTTTTTGTTAAGTCAAATATTTGGGCTGCAGTGCTTTTTATGCTTCCATATAATTTTCCTATGGTCTCCACAGCTTCTTTCGTAGCTTCAATGGTTTCTATACACTCCTTTGCTTTCTGAAGTATTTCTGACGTTTGTTGCTGTTTTTCGTTTATTGTTTTCTCTGTATATGGTCGGTTTTTGCTTTTATTGAAGTTGGTTAGGATTGTTTGAAGTGCTGCATTTAATTCGTACAACTGTTCCATGAAGATTTTTTTTTGAATAAAGCTATTTCTATGCCTTAAGTTGAATTGTGCTTTGGTACTTACGTTTTAGTCCCTTTTTATGCATTTTATATATAATGTGGAGTAGCTTGAGGATGTTAATACCGACTAATACGCAAAGAAGTATTACTATTTCGTTGTTTACAATGTTAAAGGAATCTTTTATTTCTATATAATTATTCACTTCGCCTGTGTTGTCCACTGTTTTTGACTGGGTTTTTTCCCATTTTTGTGTTATAAAACTATTTCGTTTGAGGATAGCGGAGAAAAAATACAAAATATTATGTTATACTATTTTATTTTTTTTTTTCTTTACATTGTTGTTTTAATGTATATTATTTATTTTTGAAAGGTTAAATTCTTTTTTTGCTTTTGTGAGCAACACGTTAAAAGTTTTTTTTGCTTCGTCGGTTGTGGCTATTTTTACAAGTTCACTGAATTCGCGGGTTTGGTTTTTGGCCCGTACTTTTTTCCCGGCTCGCCTCTTCTTGAACTGCGCTGGCTGTGTCACTGTGGTCCTCTTGGATTGACGGTTTTTGTATTCTTCGATGGTTAGTTTCTTCGGTCCTAATTTTTTTCCTTCGCTTGCGTTCGTTGGTGTTGGCTGCGCAATCACGTGTTTGGGGATTGGTGAGTTTGCTGGGTATAACGTTGATCCTTGTTGTTCCGCTGGTTTGTTTTTTGTTTTTTGTACTTCCTTGGATGCAAATTCAATTAGCCTATCGAATTTCTCGTTGAAATCCTTCCAGGAGTTCATTTTAGGCTGTCACGGTCGCCATGCGGTGCTGCTTCGATTAGTTGCAGGTTGGAGGAGGAGCCGGCGGGCTATTCTCCTATGAATTTGGTTGTGGATGAGCCGATGGGCTATTCTCCTAAGAGTTTTGCTGTGGAGGAGCCAGTGGGCTATTCTCCTATGGATTTGTTTGTGGATGAGCCGATGGGCTATTCTCCTATGAATTTGATTGTGGATTAGCCGATTGGCTATTCTCCTAAGAGCTCTGCTGTGCAGGAGCCAGTGGGCTATTCTCCTATGGATTTGTTTGTGGATGAGCCGATGGGCTATTCTCCTAAGGGTTTTGCTGTGGAGGAGCCAGTGGGCTATACTCCGTAAGTGAAACGACGAGAGTGACGGTTAACGACTAATTGCCTTGTTTATTCCTCTTACCAATTAATTTATAATACCAGAATGCTTACCATGCTAAATTACTTACTTTACTTGTTCTTATAGTTTACTTATGCTAATTTGATTATTCTACCTATACCTAGTGTGCACTTATGCTAACGTCAGCAATTCGGTATACCTGTGGTAATTTCTTCTCACAGTTATGCTGACGTTAGCATATGAATGCAATAATTTTCCCAAAGCTATGCTGTCACGTGGCCTTGAATTAAGTTCAATATTTTTATGATAAAGTAAAGATCGTGTGGCATAGCATACGGGAGTGCTGTGTTACTATTGTATGCTATAGGGGAGTGTGGTGTTCGGTGTGAACTTTTGTATTATTTTACCACACTAGTGTAATTACACTAAAGTGGCAACGCTGCCTACCATAAGTACATTGGGTCTCCTATTTTACATTATTAGTAATAATACAGTATTGTTATTGATTTAAAAAAAAAAAAAATTTGCTGCCCTCAAAATTTTTTTGTGTACATTTCATGACTAGTAGACACGAAAAAAGCAATAAAATTTTTCACTCCGTCTGTCCGCCGTACGTCGACCGCCAAAATCCTTTGAAGGCTCGTAGCTCTCAAACCAGTGGAGCTATTAAATTAAAATTTTTTCTAGAAATAGACTGGGTAGACCCCTTGAATTGACATTATTTTCAGGGGTGGGGGTGTGAGGGGGAAGGTGGGGGAAGCGTTTTAGACAAAAAATTTTGGTTTCAACCGCAGCAACCGCTAATGTTAGGAGACCGAAACTTGGAATTTCTATAAAGCTTTGATAGTGGACTCATTCGCAAAAAAAATTGATGATATGGGTTAAGGGGTGTGGGAGTAGAGAGGAAAGGAATGCGTCCGAAACGCAAAAAAGTCGAGATCGGCACATTCTAAAATCCATATCTCCTAAACCGTTAATAGCAAGCAATTAAAACTTAATAAATATCTGTAGTTATACTAGGAGAGTAGATTGAAACAAAATGTTTGGGTGGGGTAGTGGCGTACGGGAGTGGGGGTTGAAATACTTAACATTACGATATCTCCCAAACCAGTGGCATCAGAAAAACTATATTCGGTTTGGATATAAAGCTTGATAAATAAAGATTGCTCAAAGTAAAATCTTTGAAGGGGCGGGGGAGTACGTAAGTGGAGGGGATAAGAATTTTTCAGTAATAACACGTTTCATATCTCCATAACAGTGTAAGATGGTTGCTTCAAATTTTTACCACAAGTAGGCCTAATAGAACCCTAGTAGGGAAAAAAAGTTTGGGGGTGTGGGTGTAGAGGGTGAGGGTGGGGAAGGATGAGAAAGAAAAAGTTCCGATGCTTATATCTTAAGAATCTATAATGATAGGAAGCTGAAACTTGGTATTTAAATAGAGCTATAGTAGTGGCATGGTGAAAAAATAAAATGTTTTTTAGGGGTAGCATGGTACGAGGGGGGGGGGGGGTGTTTTTCCTAACTTTAGAACGGCTCATGCTAGAAAGTTGAAACTCGGTACGTATATGTAAATTAACTAGAAAAGTAGTTCCGATAAAAAATTCGAATATTCATTGGCGTTAAGAAGGGGGGGGGGCAAAAAAAATATCAGTTAATATAAAATGCATATATTTTCACGATTTTCGTCATATCTACTAGGTCTTTCGAAATATTGAAATCATTCTTATTCTTCGGGTTCTTCATATGAATATCTAGAATGCGTTTTCAAGTTTTTTTGAAATTCGACCCCTAAGAAGGTGTAACGTGGTTGTGTACTTTTTCATGAATTCCACCATGTTTCTCAGGTCTGATCAGATATCGAATATCTTTTCACTTCCCCAGGATTGTTTAATAATCACCTATTTTTAAGTTTTGTTTTTTTCAACCTCTAGACCGCTTTCCGGAATATGACCCAATTATTTAATTCATTTGTTACACCCTTTTTAACCGCTTCCCGAAGTTTTTGTTAGGTTTTCAGTGACATAGTAACATACACCGCATCCCCGAATTGAACGCGTTCTGAACTTCTGCCGAAAAAATAATACAGTTGCGCCCAGACTGTTGGCAGTTTTACTTTATTAGTAATAATACAGTATTGTTATTGATTTAAAAAAAAAAAAAAATTTTGCTGCCCTCAAAATTTTGCTGCCCTCAAAATTTTTTTTGTGTATATTTCATGACTAGTAGACACGAAAAAAGCAATAAAAATTTTCACTCCGTCTGTCCGCCGTACGTCGACCGCCAAATTCTTTGAAGGCTCGTAGCTCTCAAACCAGTGGAGCTATTAAATTTAAATTTTTTCTAGGAATAGACTGGGTAGACCCCTTGAATTGACATTATTTTCAGGGGTGGAGATGTGAGGGGGAAGGTGGGGGAAGCGTTTTAGACGAAAAATTTTGGTTTCTAGATCTCAGCAACCGCTTATGTTAGGAGACTGAAACTTGAAATTTCTATAAAGCTTTGATAGTGGACCCATTTGCCAAAAAATTTATTATATTGGTGAAGGGGTGTGGGAGTGGAGGGGGAAGCAATGCGTCCGAAATGCAAAAAAGTGGAGATCTACACATTCTAAAATCTATATCTCCTAAACCGTTAATAGCAAGCAATTAAAACTTAGCAAATATCTGTAGTTATACTAGGAGAGTAGATTGAATTAAAATTTTTGGGTAAGGGTGTTCGCGTACGGAGGTGGGGGGTGAAATACTTAACATTACGATATCTCCCAAACCAGGTTCACCAGAAAAATAAAATTCGGTTTGGATATAAAGTTTAATAAATAAAGATTGATTAAAGCAAAATCTTTGAAGGGGGCGGGGGAGTACGTAAGTGGAGGGGATAAGAATTTTCCAAAAATAACACTTTTCATATCTCAATAACAGTGCACGATGGATGCATCAAATTTTTACCAGAAGTAGGCTTAATAGAACCCTAGTAGGAAAAAAAAATTTGGGGGTGTAGGTGTAGAGGGTGAGGGTGGGGAAGGGTAAGAAAGAAAAAGTTCCGATGCTTATATCTTAAGAATATATAATGATAGGAAGCTGAAACTTGGTATTTAGATAGAGCTATAGTAGTGGCATGGTGGAAAAATAAATTTTTTCTTAGGGGTAGTATGGTACGGTGGTGGGGGGTGTTTTTCCTAACTTTCGAACGGCTTATGCTAGGAAGTTGAAACTCGACACGTATATGTAAATTAACTAGAAAAGTAATTCTGATAAAAAAAAATTCGAATATTCATTGGCGTTCAGAAGGGGGGGGGGCAAAAAAAAATTATCAGTAGGTATATATAAAATGCATATATTTTCACGATTTTCGTCCTATCTACTAGATCTTTCAAAATATTGAATTCATTTTTATTCTACGGATTTTTCATATGAATACCTAGAATAAGTTTTCAAGATTTTTTGAAATTCGACCCCTAAGAGGGTGTAAACTGGTTGTATACTTTTTCATGAATTCCACCATGTTTCTCAGGTCAGATCAGATATCGAATATCTTTTCACTTCCCCAGGCTTGTTTAATAATCACCTATGTCTTAGTTTTGTTTTTTTCAACCTCTAGACCGCATTCCGGAATATGACCCAATTATTTAATTCATATATTACACCCTTTTCTAACCGCTTTTTGTTAGGTTTTCAGTCACATAGTAACATACACCGCATCCCCGAATAAACCACGTTCCGAACTTCTGCCGCAAAAATAATAAAGTTGCGCCCAGACTGTTGGCAGATTTTTTTTATGTGGTATAACTATGGACCCTCGTGGGCCTTTGTGAGGCCTTTGGCCGCCACTGAAACCTAAACCTAACCATCCAATAGCATAATAATAATAATAATAATCAATGGCGCGACAGCCCAAATCGGGCCTAGGCCTTGAAGTATTGCTAGAGTTACTTCATTGCGAGACCAACGGAACACTAGGAGGTGAAGTGGTCAGCTACACGCTCGTCCGTGATTATTACCCCAATTTTTAACTCAGGTACTCATTAACAGCTGAGTAAACTGGTAGTCCGGCACCGAATCCCATTTTCGAAAATTACTTGTCGCCAAGCAGATTCGAACCTGGTACCAGGTGCACCGAAGGCAAGTGCTTTAGCCACTAAGCCACCCAGACTACTATCCAATAGCATAGGTTAACGATATATGTATGTAAACATCCTCGCAAGTTCCTTCCCTAATGCTGAGGAGGTATTTGTCAATCTTGACTCTGCCATATACCAATTTTGGAGTATAATTTGGAGAGTATAGATAATTTCATATATCTTGAGACAAATCTAGAAAAAAATGGCTACGAAACGGACAAAATCAATCGACGATGGTTCATCGATAGCAAATAAAACGTATTAAACTCGGTTGAGGAAGATAGCAAAGCTATCTTAAAACTTAGCTACTGGAGGACGAGGTCTTGAAATCGAGACGGTTTGAGGTAAAGAATTTAGGAGACCAGGACTTAAGGGGATCGGGGTCAAAAAATTTAATATTATTATTAAGAACTACACTAATCTTAGTTGAGAATCACAGATTTTCTTAAATTTTATTTACCGCGATCTCCTAGTTGAGATTGAGATATTCAAGGGAAAGACAAAGTCGTTATCTTTAAAAAAACTTGCAAGGATAAGTTTTATTCGTATTATTTTTATATTGCGACAACCTTGAACTTTAAAATAAGTCCTACTTCATTATTCTAGGATAAAGACTAAGTACCAGAGATATGCATTTTCGAAGAGGACTCGGACATAGGGTTGTCGTTTTTTGAAAAAGAAATCGATTTTTCGGATCGATTCGAATCGCTTGGAAAAAAATCGATCCTGAACAAATCGGCTTGAAAAGAATCGAGATCGAAAAATCGACCTCGATTCTCTCCTTCCTATATAGTAATATTGTATAGTAACAATAGGTACCCTAAATACTAGTAACATAGCCGATAGATTTCCAGTAGGGGAGACCGGGGACAATAGAAACTAGGGACAATTAAAATTTCACAGTATTGTGATCGATTTTTAAAAAAAAAATGTTGCTTCACTTAAAATTTTTATTTTTACGTTTCATAACTAGTAGACGCGAAAAAAGCAATAAAAATTTTCAGTCCGTCTGTCCGCCGTACGCCGTACGCAAAATCGTTTGTAGGTTCGTAGCTCCCAAACGTTTTGAGATATTAAATTGGAATTTTTTATTACGAGTAGACGGGGTAGGCTCCTTGAAGTGACCAAATTTTTAAGAGTAGGGGTGTGAGAGGAAGGAGGGGGAAGCGTTTTAGACGGAAAATTTTGGTTTTTAGATCTCAGTAGCCGCTTATGATAGGTAGCTGAAACTTGAAATTTCCATAAAGCTCTGATAGTAGACCCATTTGCAGAAAAATTGTCAATATTGATCATGGGGTGTGGGAGTGGGGGGAAATATAATGCGTCCGAAACCCAAAAAAGGCGAGATAGACACATTCTAGAATCCATATCTCCAAAACCGTTAATGGCACACTATTCAAACTTAAAAAATATTTGAAGTTATACTAAAAGAACAGATTGAAAAAAAAATTTTGGTGGGGGAAGTTGTGTATGGGGGTGGGGGGTGAAAAACTTTAGATTACGATATCTCATGAACCAATTGCTCTAGAAAAATAAAATTCGGTTTGGGTATTAAGGTCGACAAATAAAGATTGATCAAAGTAAAAATTTTTAAGTGGGAGGTGGAGCACAGAAGTGGAGGGGATAAGAATTTTTCAAATGAAACACATTTCATATCTCAAGATCAGTGTAAGATAGATGCTTAGAATTTTTACCAGAAGTAGCGCTAATTGAACCCTAGTAGGGAAAAAAAGTTTTTGGGTTGAGGGTGGAGAGGGTAAGGGTGGGGAGGGTGAAAAGGAAAAAGTTTCGATGCTTATATCTTAAGAACCTGTAATGATATAAGCCTTAAACTTGGTACTTAGATAGAGCTATAGTAGCTGCATGTTGGTAAAATATATTTTTTTTAGAGGTAGTTATTCCTAACTATTAAACGGTTTATGCTAGAAAGTTGAAACTCAGTGTGTATATGTAAATCAACTAGAAAAGCAGTTTTGTTAAAAAAAATTCAAATATCTATTGGCGTTCAGAAGGGGGGGGGGGGGCAAAAAATATTATCTAAGAAAATAGAATGCATATTTTTCCACGATTTTCGTCATATCTACTACCTTGTCCCAATTATCGAATCTAATTTTATTCTACGGATTCTTCGTATAAGAAGGTGGTTTCAAGATTTTTTGAAATTCGACCCCTAAGAGCGGGTAGTGTGTTACGGGTGTGTGGGGTGTTCTTCCTATATATAGAACGGCTTAAGCTACAATGTTGAAGCTCGGTGTGTGTATATGTAAATAAACTAGAAAAGCTATTTTGATAAAAAAAAAATTCGAATATGTATTGGCGTTCAGAAGGGGGGCCAAAAAATTATCTGTGAAAATAGAATGCACATTTTTCCTCGATTTTCGATATATCTACTGGCTCGTCCCAAATATTGAATTTAATTTCATTCTACGGATTCTTCTTATGAATACCAAGAGAGTGTGTTCAAGGTTTTTTGAAATTCCACCCCTAAGGTTAGTGTGTTACAAGTGGGGGGTGTTTTTCCTATATATAGAACGGCTTAAGGTACAATGTTGAAACTCTGTGTGTATATGTAAAAAATCTAGAAAAGCAATTTTGATTAAAAAAAAATTCAAATATGTATTGGCGTTCAGAAGGGGGGCAAAAAAAATTATCTGTGAAAATAGAATGCAAATTCTCCACGATTTTTGTCATATCTACTAGCTCGTCCCAAATATTGAATTTAATTCTAGAACTTGTGCTGGAAAAATAATAAAGTTAAGCCCAGATTGTTGGCAGATTTTTCTTTTCTTCACCGAGACAAACATTCAACAAATCATAAATGATTAAAACAAGCGCATACTGTAAAACCGGTAAAAAAAATGTCCACTCTGGACCGTAGGTCCACATCGCCTGAAAATAAATAAAGTCGTAATGAAATGGAACGTGCGGAAACACGGATGAAGTTAACTTACTACAATATTAAAAATATGAAAAATAACTAAAGGGTTTTCCAATAGGGACTTGACAACTTTGAATTCAATTTGTGAACGCACCCTTTCACTAATCATCGAACTGTCACTGTCAATTTATTCAGTAAACTTAACATTTTTATCATGGTAAAGTACACGAAGGAACAACGTCTGCAAATTATAAAAATTTACTACAGAAATTCGGAGTCGGTGACCGCTACTTTAAGAGCGTTAACTCCGATTTTCGGTCGTAATTCTCGCCCTAGTAGACAGGCAGTAACAAGTTTAGTGCAAAAATTTGAGTCTACATATTCGTTGTGTGATGTTGCCATGCCAGTGAGACAACGGGTTGTCGAAGTGTCGAAAATATCGCTGCCGTTGAAACGTCCGTAGCAAATGATCCAAATCAGTCAATTCCACGGCGTTCTCAAGAGTTGGGCATCGCCCAGACCACGTTATGGCGAATTTTGCGTAAGGATCTTGGTTTACACCCATACAAGATCAAGCTGACTCAAGAATTGAAGCCGATGGACCATTTGAAGCGACGTACGTTCTCCGATTGGGCTCTGGAAAAGATGCGCCAAGATGATCAATTTCATCGCAAAATCATCTTCAGTGACGAAGCTCATTTTTGGCTCAGTGAGTTCGTCAATAAGCAAAATATGCGTTATTGGTCTGGTGAAAATCCACATGTGCTTCATGAAAGACCACTTCATCCACAAAAAATAACTGTTTGGTGCGGTTTGCATGCCGGCGGCGTCATAGGGCCATATTTTTTCGTCGACGATAATGATCGTCACGTTACTGTGAATGGTAATCGTTATCGCGCCATGATTACCGATTATTTTTGGCTCGAATTGGAAGATATGGACTTGGACAACATGTGGTTTCAACAGGACGGTGCCACAAGCCACACAGCACACGTTACAATCGATTTATTGAAGAGTAAGTTTGATGAGCGTGTTATCTCAAGAAATGGACCAGTCGATTGGCCGCCTCGTTCGTGCGATTTAACGCCTCTGGACTTTTTTCTTTGGGGCCACGTCAAGTCGTTGGTCTATGCCAACAAGCCGACGACGTTGGAAGAGCTCAGAGCCAACATTGAACACGAAATAGCAGCCGTTTCGGCCGAAATGTGTGGCCGAGTCATCGAAAATTGGGTCCAACGAATCGACCGCTGCAAACGTGCCCGCGGTGGCCATATGAACGAAGTCGAGTTCCATTCGTAAATGTTTTGATTGTACTTCAACCCGATAATAAAGTTTTTGAAATATCTCAAATGGCTTGCATTTTATTTTGAAAAAAAGTTGTCAAGTCCTTATTGGAAAACCCTTTATAATGTTATGACACAAAAATTGTGAAGTGTGGGTGTAGAACTCAGGTTTTTATTTGTCGACAACTGTAAAGGATGGAAAGCTGAAAATTGACGACTTTGTAGACTCACTAAAGAATCATCTTAGAAAATTGAAATAACAAATTACCTTTTACTTCTTACTACTTCATATCAGGATTTTGCAAAATTGAACGACAATTGTGTACGTTTTTAATAATTCCGACATATCACTCCTAAATGACTACACTCAGAAAAATAAATAGTTGAAATCGACAATTTATTAACTTTTTCAATATATAAAAACGTGACTACCATTAATTAATTTGAAAATTAACTATTTTGTGGTAAGAGTAAAATAAAAGTTGAGTTAATTATAAATAATTTTTTACTACGATATGTTGTTTCCATAGAATATAGCTATTTTGCAATGGTTTTTAATAAAATTTGTTATATATGCAATTTACTATTAAGTGGTAGTTATTAACTAGAAAGTAGTCAATTTTTAATTAATGTAATACTATTTTATAGTTATTACTTTATTATTTATAATTCAGTATTGTTATTGATATTCAAAAAAAAAATTGCTGCCCTCAAAATTTTTTTGTCCACGTTTCATGACTAGTAGACACGAAAAAAGCAATAAAAATTTTCACTCCGTCTGTCCGCCGTACGCCGTACATCGACCGCCCCAAAATCCTTTGAAGGCTCGTAGCTCTCAAGCCAGTGGAGCTTTTAAACTCATTCATTTTCTAAGAATAGACTTGGTAGACCCCTTGAATTGACATTTTTCAGGGGAGGAGGTGTGAGGGGAAAGTGGGGGAAGCGTTTTAGACGAAAAATTTAGGTTTCTAGATCTCAGCAACCAATTATGTTAGGGGGCTGAAACTTGTAGTTTCTCTAGAGCTTTGATAGTGGACCCATTTGCAAAAAAAATACTGATATGGGTGAAGGGGTGTGGGAGTGGAGGGGGAAATAATGCGTTCGAAACGCAAAAAAGTCGAGATCGACACATTCTAAAATCCATATTTCCTAAACCGTTAATGGCAAGTAATTAAACTTAATAAATATCTGTAGTTATACTAGGAGAGTAGATTGAAACAAAATTTTTGGGTGGGGGTAGTGACGTACGGGGGTGGGGGTTGAAATACTTAACATTACGATATCTCCCAAACCAGTGGCACCAGAAAAACAAATTTCGGTTTGGATATAAAACTTGATAAATAAAGATTGCTCAAAGTAAAATCTTTGAAGGGGGCGGGGGAGTACGTAAGTGTAGGGGATAAGAATTTTTCAAAAATAACACGTTTCATATTTCAATAACAGTGTAAGATGGATGCTTCAAATTCTTACCAGAAGTAGGCCTAATAGAACCCTAGTAGGAAAAAAAAGTTTGGGTGTGTGGGTGTGGAGGGTGAGGGTGGGGAAGGGTGAGAAAGGAAAAGTTCCGATGCTTATATTTTAAGAATTTATAGTGATAGGAAGCTGAAACTAGGTATTTAGATAGAACTACAGTAGTGGCATGGTGAAAAAATACAATTTCTTAGGGGTAGTATGGTACGGTGGTGGGGGGTGTTTTTCCTTACTTTATAACGGCTTATGCTACGAAGTTGAAACGCGGTATGTATATGTAAATTAACTAGAAAAGTAATTCTGATTAAAAACAATTCGAATATTCATTGGCGTTCAGAAGGGGGGGGGGGGCAAAAAAAGATATCAGTTAATATGAAATGCATATATTTTCACGATTTTCGTCATATCTACTAGGTCTTTCGATATATTGAATTCATTTTTATTCTACGGATTCTTTTTATGAAAACCTAGAATGAGTTTTCGAAATTTTTTGAAATTCGACCCCTAAGAGTCCACTGGTTGTATACTTTTTCATGAATTCCACCATGTTTTTCAGGTCTGATCAGATATTGAATATCTTTTCACTTCCCCAGGATTGTTTAATAATCACCTATTTTTAAGTTTTGTTTTTTTCAACCTCTAGACCGCATCCCGGAATATGACCCAATTATTTAATTCATATGTTACACCCTTTTCTAACCGCTTCCCGAACTTTTTGTTAGGTTTTCAGTCACATGGTATCATACACCGCATCCCCGAATTGAACGCGTTCTGAACTTCTTCCGGAAAAATAAAGAAGTTGCGCCCAGACTGTTGGCAGATTTTTTTTCTTACTATTATTTTCAATTAAAACTTCAAATCCCTGAGAATTTTCTCTTATTGTATTCTGAAAAAATTATAATTAACGGTAATAATTAATTTCAATACCTGAAGATTTTTCAATGAGCCGAAAAAGGAAAAGTCGTACCGAAAAATTCGTTCGGTCGTGTGCAATGTGTACGGCGACTTTTTATTGCTTACCTTTAGATGAAGGGGAATTTTAGGACCTCCACTATCTATAAATGGCATTAGCTCAAAATAAATAAAACTAGAATAAGTACTAACCTTGTTAGCAGCTTCCCTAGTTATAAGGCATGTCGAACCGAGACATTCGCTACAGGAACTGATAGCCTTGAGCTATCGGTACAAGTGACGAATAGCTCGGCCCGGAATAGTTATAAGAAAAATTTATGTATGAAAAATTGTTAAGTTTAAGAAACATTGTAATAAATTATATATAGTGATTCTTATCCCACCTAAACAATTCCTTCTCGATGCATTAATAAATGCAAATATTGTATGCTGCACTGGGCTGTCCGCGGCTG
The DNA here is from genome assembly GCA_949128065.1 of Beris chalybata. Classification (NCBI taxonomy): domain Eukaryota; kingdom Metazoa; phylum Arthropoda; class Insecta; order Diptera; family Stratiomyidae; genus Beris; species Beris chalybata. Next base: position 72,675,426 of record OX421894.1, on the reverse strand, counting down.
GGAACGGTGGTTTCTGCTCCACTATTCTCTAATAGTGGAGCATGATGCTGCTGTTCCGTGCGGCGGAGAGTTCGGCTCAAAGCTTAGTTTTAAGTTAGTATGTAAGAATTGTATATAGTATTTAAGTAAAGTAGAATGAAATTGATGTAATATTGTGTTTTTTTTTTTGCCATTTTGCACAATAGTGTCTTTTAATGATAAGTATACATTAACATTATAAGTAAATAAAGAGACTCTGATACCCCCTCCCCCTCCCCCAAAAAACATCCCCCCGATAAAATTTATGTCTTCGAAGTAGTATGGATATGCCGTTTCTCGCTCAGTGGTACGATGGTACGCGATGGTTGTATGGATGACGTCATAGTCTTGTATGAAGCTGATAAGGAATTTACACCCCGAGCTTTTTTTGACGGTAGAGCTTTGATTTTTTCCGTTGCATAAAATTTGGCGTTTTTTTTTTCGGGGTTTTGAGCTTTTCGGTTGTTGTCGAGGCTTTGAGCTTTTTCGGGGGCTTACGACTATCCGAGGGCTTAGACTATCCGGGTCTTAGGTTAGCGGGAAGCGGAAACTTAGGCTATCCGTATAATACTTGTAAAGGCTAACTTTAGTTATTTGACTCAAGCTCATGTTTGGTGTGATAATAACAAGACAGGCTTTTAACAGAGTAATATGGGTAATAATATAGAATGCTCAGTTAGATATTATTGACTCAATTTCTTAAGGAAATGCTAAATTAATTAGGTTCAGCTCATAAATGTACAGTGTGATAATAACAAGGTTATCTTAACTAATTGACTTTATCAGTGTAATTAAATATAGATAATTATAAGGAAAGCTACTTAGCGAGATATGATTGATTCAGATGCTTAAGGTATAATACTATAGCGGGGAGCAGAGGCTTAGACTATCCAAGAATTTACTCCACCAAGAAGTCATAGCATTTTTTTGCTGGTCAAGGTCAAGGTTAACTGTGGAACATGCTATTGGCTAAACTTACTTCGAGGAATTAGCTAGTGAGGCTTAGGGAAACTTAGGCTATCTATATAATACTTGTAAAGGTGAACTTTAGTTATTTGACTCAGACTCATGTTCGGTGTGATAATAACACAATTTTCTTAGACCGACATTCTAATTAAACAGAGTAGTTCACATTAAATATAGGTTATAATACAAATAAAGGTTAGATATGGTGGACTCAGATTCTTAAGGTATAATACAAAATAAAGGCAGACTTGGTCGGGAGCTTATTCGGTTATGCGGAAACTTTATATTCGTATAATATCTGTAAAGGCTAACTTTATTCATATGACTCAGGCTCATGTTCGGTGAATGATAATAACAAGCTAATTGCCTTTAACATAGTAATATGGGTAATAATATAGAATGCTCAGTTAGATATTATTGACTCAATTTCTTAAGGAAATGCTAAATTAATTAGGTTCAGCTCAGGTTCCTACAGTGTGATAATAACAAGGTTATTGTATCCTTGACTGGTATGAATCTAAAAGGGATTTACTCATCCATGCTTTTGCATAGTGACTTCTTAGGAATTTACTCCGCTAGTGAGGCTTTACGGGTTTATTGATAAATCTTCAGATCTTGCTTCGACAGATTCAAACATGTTTCAGTTAGCGTTATTGCATAATGTTGTGAAATTCAACCTGATTTTTGCTTGCTGCTGGTTATCGCCTGTTATGGTTGACTCAGATTCTTAAGGTATTATATCAATATAGACTAACTTCATCAGGTTCAGCTATTTGACTCAGGTTCCTAGTAAATGTACGATGTGATAATAACAAAATTTACTAAGCCAGACATTCTAATTGTCTTAAACAGAGTAATTCATATTAAGTATAGGTTATAATACTAATAAAGGCTAGATATGGTTGACCCAGATTCTTAAGGTATAATACAAAATAAAGGCTGTCTTAAACAGGGCTGTTTTACTCAGGTTCCTAACAAATAATTGACAGAGTAACAGATAGATATGGTTGACTCAGATTCTTAAGGAATAATACTAATAACGGCTTAGTTAATAAGATTCAACTAAATATGTTTGACTATAGCAATCAACAAGGCTAACTTAAAGAGGCTGAACCTTTATCAGAGTAATTCATTCTAAATATGTTTGACTCTACCAGTCAGGCTATGACGATAATAATAAGTCTAACTTAAACAGGTTTAGCTAATTGCTTTTGTCAGAGTATTTCATATTAAAAATAGGTTATAATACTATACTAATAAAAACAGACTCAGATAGATATCGTGGACTTTACTAGTCAGATGTAAGGTATAATACAAATAAAGGCTGCTGAGCTAGATATGGTTGGCTCAGATTCTTAAGGTATAATACTACAAAAGGCTGATTTAAAGACGTTCAGCTAGATATGTTTTATTCTACCAGTCAGGTTCCTAATAATAAAGGCTAACTTAAACAGGCTCAGTCAATTGTCATTTTTTTTGTTTTTAAGTAATTAAATATAGGTTATAATACTAACAAAGGCTGCTCAGCTACATATTGTAGACTCAGATTCTTAATAAGTGTTAGATATGGTTTACTCAGATTTTTAATAAATGTTAGATTATACTAACAAGGACTAACTTAAGCAGGCTCAGCTTGATATGGTTGGCTCAGATTCTTAAGGTATAATACTAAAAAAGGATGACTAAATACGGTTCAGTTAGATATGTTTGACTCTACCAGTCAATAATGCTCACTAAAACAGGCTCAGCTAATTGCCTTTATCATAGTAATTCATGTATTAAATATAGATAATAATAAAGGCATTTGACTTAAGAAGACTCAGCTAGATATTGTTAACTCAGATTCTTAATAAATGTGAGATATAATACTAACAAAGGTTGACTTAAGCAGGCTCAACTATTGTAGATATGGTTGACTATAGGTACTGGTCAGATTTTAAACAAATGTGAGGTATATTACTAACAAAGGCTGAATTAATAAGTTTCAGCTAAAATGAGGTCAATATAAGAACAGGTTAGGTCAAAAAGCTGTTAATATTAGAACAGGTCAGATCAAAAAGCAGTTAATATAAGAACAGGTCAGGTAATATTAGAACAGGTCAGGTCAAAAAGCTGTTAATACCTGTTCAGAGCTGTTCAAAAAACTGTTAATATCAGAACAGGTCAGGTCAAAAAAGCTGTTAATATCAGAACAGATCAGGTCAAAAAGCAGTTAATATTCGAACAGATAAGGTTAATAAGCTTGATATGGTTGACTCAGATTCTTAAGGTATAATACTAAAAAAGGCTGATTTAATAAGGTACACCTAAATATGTTTGACTCTATCAGTCAAGTTATAACAATAATAAGACTGGCTTAAACAGGCTCATCTAATTGTCTTTATCCGAGTAATATAGGCTATAATACTTATAAAGACTGCTCAGCTAGATATGGTTGACTCACATTCTTATGGAAAAATACTAATAAAGACTGACTTAATAAGGTTTAGCTATATATATTTGACTCTAGCAGTCAAGTTATAACAACAATAAGGTTGACTTAGAGAGGCTCCTTTATCAGAAATATAGGTGATAATACTAATTAAGACTGCTCAGCTAGATATGGTTGACTCAGATTTTAAGGAATAATACTAATAAAGGCGGACTTAATAAGGTTCAGCTAAATATGTTTAACTCTACAAGTCAGATTATAACAATAATAAGGTTGGTTTTAACAGACTCAGCTAATTGTCTTTATCAGAAATGTTGGTTATAATAATAATGAAGACTGACTTAAACAGGCCCAACCAGTGACTTTACAAGTCAGATTTTAGGTATAATACTAATAAAAGCTGTTTAGCTACATATGGTTAACTCAGATTCTTAAGGTGTAATATTAATAAAAGCGACTCAGCTCATACACAGATTCTTAACGTATAATACTAATAAAGACTGCTTAGATAATAACCTGTATTGACAGTTGTATGGGACACGAACTTTTTCATAGTTATATGAGGTTTTTACTGTTGTATGGTGTTAACAGTTATATGGGGAGGAATTTTAATCTAAAGCTGTGAACTGCTTATTGCGGAGGAATGAAAAAAAAAATATGGTTGTAGGCTAGATATGGTTGACTCGGATCCTAGTAAGGTATAATACTAATAAAGGCTGACTTAATAAGGTTCAAATGTAAGGTAGACCACCTACTTCCGAAGAAAATGTATAAACTCACAACAAACTAGGATAAATCAAACATTCTCTATCAAAATAATAAACAAGAAATTTAAGAAAAGGTTACAAGACAAACCAAAACAAAAATTTCACCTGCTTTCGAAGCTTGCGATATCAACTCAACTAGGATAAACCGTACCAAGCATGAAAAAAAATGTAAGGTTAATTGTTTGATTATATGTATTGATGAAATAAAATTCCAGGAACCAATGAACTATCAATTTAGTTTTCCCTCCGGAACTGCAGGTCATGGGCTTAGGCTAGTGGGGGGCTTGAAAATCATTTAGTATAACAACAGGTCTTGTCTAAAAAAGAACAGGTCAGGTAAAATAAACCACATCAGGTCGAGCATGAATATAAGAATAGTTTAGGTGCTAGTATCAAAAAAAAAAATTGTTTCTAATATACCCAAGAGTTAAGTGTGACGCCAAATAATATGATTCAAGGTAGATCTAAAAAGGAATAGAGTAGATCAAAAAGCAGTTAATATCAAAGCAAGACAGATCTAAAAATATAAATGGTTAGGTCTAAGAAATAATAGGTCAGGTTAAAAAGTATAAAAAAGGTGAAAGAACAGGTCAGGTATAAAAAAGAATAGGTAAGGTTAAAAAGCTGTTAATAACAGAACAGGTCAGGTTAATATCAGAACAGGTCAAGTCTAAAAAAGAACAGGTCAGGTCAAAAAGCTGTTAATATAAGAACAGGTCAGGTCAAAAAGATGTTAATATCAGAACAGGTCAGGTCAAAAAGCTGTTAATATAAGAACAGGTCAGGTCAGGTCAGGTAAATATTTGAACAGGTCAGGTCAATATAAGAATAGGTTAGGTCAAAAAGCTGTTAATATTAGAACAGGTCAGGTCGAAGAGCAGTTAATATCAAAACAGGTCAGGTCTAAAAAATAACAGGTCAGGTCAAAAAGCTGTTAATATCAGAACAGGTCAGGTCAAAAAGCAGTTAATATCAGAACAGGTCAGGTATAAAAAAGAACAGGTCAGGTCTAAAAGAGAACAGGTCAGGTCGAAATCAGAACAGGTCAGGTCAAAAAGCAATTAATATCAGAACAGATCAGGTTTAAAAAATAACAGGTCAGGTCAAAAAGCTGTTAATATAAGAACAGGTCAGGTTAATATTAAAACAGGTCAGGTCAATATAAGAACAGGTCAGGTTAATATCAGAACAGGTCAGGTCTAAAAATGAACAGGTCAGGTCTAAAAATGAAAATGTCAGATCAAAAATCAGTTAATATAAGAACAGGTCAAAAAGCAGTTAATATAAGAACAGGTCAGGTCAATAAGTTGTTAATATTAGAACAGGTCTGTTCAAAAAGCAGCTAATGTAAGAAAAGGTTAGGTCAAAAAGCGATCAGATTAGATCAAAAATCAGTTAATATAAGAACAGGTCAGGTTAATATCAGAACAGGTCAGGTTAATATCAGAACAGGTCAGGTCTAAAAATGAACAGGTCAGGTCTAAAAAAGAACAGATCAGGTCAAAAAGCTGTTAATATTAGAACAGGTCAGGTCAAAAAGCAGTTAATATCAGAACAGGTCAGGTCAATAAGTTGTTAATATCAGAACAGGTTAGGTATAAAAAAGAACAGGTCCGGTCTAAAAAAGAACAGGTCAGGTCTAAAAAAAAAAACAGGTCAGGTCAAAAAGTTACAGGTCAGGTCTAAAAAAGAATAGGTTAGATCAGAGAACTTAAATATAAATTATGTTTTTATCACTTAAGGCCCCCCCACTAGCCTAAGCCCATGACCTGCAGTTCCGGAGGGAAAACTAAATTGATACTTCATTGGTTCCTGGAATTTTATTTCATCAATACATATAATCAAACAATTAACCTTACATTTTTTTTTCATGCTTGGTACGGTTTATCCTAGTTGAGTTGATATCGCAAGCTTCGAAAGCAGGTGAAATTTTTGTTTTGGTTTGTCTTGTAACCTTTTCTTAAATTTCTTGTTTATTATTTTGATGGAGAATGTTTGATTTATCCTAGTTTGTTGTGAGTTTATACATTTTCTTCGGAAGTAGGTGGTCTACCTTACATTTGAACCTTATTAAGTCAGCCTTTATTAGTATTATACCTTACTAGAATCCGAGTCAACCATATCTAGCCTACAACCATATTTTTTTTTCATTCCGCCGCAATAAGCAGTTCACAGCTTTAGATTAAAATTCCTCCCCATATAACTGTTAACACCATACAACAGTAAAAACCTCATATAACTATGAAAAAGTTCGTGTCCCATACAACTGTCAATACAGGTAATTATCTAAGCAGTCTTTATTAGTATTATACGTTAAGAATCTGTGTATGAGCTGAGTCGCTTTTATTAATATTACACCTTAAGAATCTGAGTTAACCATATGTAGCTAAACAGCTTTTATTAGTATTATACCTAAAATCTGACTTGTAAAGTCACTGGTTGGGCCTGTTTAAGTCAGTCTTCATTATTATTATAACCAACATTTCTGATAAAGACAATTAGCTGAGTCTGTTAAAACCAACCTTATTATTGTTATAATCTGACTTGTAGAGTTAAACATATTTAGCTGAACCTTATTAAGTCAGCCTTTATTAGTATTATTCCTTAAAATCTGAGTCAACCATATCTAGCTGAGCAGTCTCAATTAGTATTATCACCTATATTTCTGATAAAGGAGCCTCTCTAAGTCAACCTTATTGTTGTTATAACTTGACTGCTATAGTCAAATATATATAGCTAAACCTTATTAAGTCAGTCTTTATTAGTATTTTTCCATAAGAATGTGAGTCAACCATATCTAGCTGAGCAGTCTTTATAAGTATTATAGCCTATATTACTCTGATAAAGACAATTAGATGAGCCTGTTTAAGCCAGTCTTATTGTTGTTATAACTTGACTGATAGAGTCAAACATATTTAGGTGTACCTTATTAAATCAGCCTTTTTTAGTATTATACCTTAAGAATCTGAGTCAACCATATCAAGCTTATTAACCTTATCTGTTCGAATATTAACTGCTTTTTGACCTGATCTGTTCTGATATTAACAGCTTTTTTGACCTGACCTGTTCTGATATTAACAGTTTTTTGAACAGCTCTGAACAGGTATTAACAGCTTTTTGACCTGACCTGTTCTAATATTACCTGACCTGTTCTTATATTAACTGCTTTTTGATCTGACCTGTTCTAATATTAACAGCTTTTTGACCTAACCTGTTCTTATATTGACCTCATTTTAGCTGAAACTTATTAATTCAGCCTTTGTTAGTAATATACCTCACATTTGTTTAAAATCTGACCAGTACCTATAGTCAACCATATCTACAATAGTTGAGCCTGCTTAAGTCAACCTTTGTTAGTATTATATCTCACATTTATTAAGAATCTGAGTTAACAATATCTAGCTGAGTCTTCTTAAGTCAAATGCCTTTATTATTATCTATATTTAATACATGAATTACTATGATAAAGGCAATTAGCTGAGCCTGTTTTAGTGAGCATTATTGACTGGTAGAGTCAAACATATCTAACTGAACCGTATTTAGTCATCCTTTTTTAGTATTATACCTTAAGAATCTGAGCCAACCATATCAAGCTGAGCCTGCTTAAGTTAGTCCTTGTTAGTATAATCTAACATTTATTAAAAATCTGAGTAAACCATATCTAACACTTATTAAGAATCTGAGTCTACAATATGTAGCTGAGCAGCCTTTGTTAGTATTATAACCTATATTTAATTACTTAAAAACAAAAAAAAATGACAATTGACTGAGCCTGTTTAAGTTAGCCTTTATTATTAGGAACCTGACTGGTAGAATAAAACATATCTAGCTGAACGTCTTTAAATCAGCCTTTTGTAGTATTATACCTTAAGAATCTGAGCCAACCATATCTAGCTCAGCAGCCTTTATTTGTATTATACCTTACATCTGACTAGTAAAGTCCACGATATCTATCTGAGTCTGTTTTTATTAGTATAGTATTATAACCTATTTTTAATATGAAATACTCTGACAAAAGCAATTAGCTAAACCTGTTTAAGTTAGACTTATTATTATCGTCATAGCCTGACTGGTAGAGTCAAACATATTTAGAATGAATTACTCTGATAAAGGTTCAGCCTCTTTAAGTTAGCCTTGTTGATTGCTATAGTCAAACATATTTAGTTGAATCTTATTAACTAAGCCGTTATTAGTATTATTCCTTAAGAATCTGAGTCAACCATATCTATCTGTTACTCTGTCAATTATTTGTAAGGAACCTGAGTAAAACAGCCCTGTTTAAGACAGCCTTTATTTTGTATTATACCTTAAGAATCTGGGTCAACCATATCTAGCCTTTATTAGTATTATAACCTATACTTAATATGAATTACTCTGTTTAAGACAATTAGAATGTCTGGCTTAGTAAATTTTGTTATTATCACATCGTACATTTACTAGGAACCTGAGTCAAATAGCTGAACCTGATGAAGTTAGTCTATATTGATATAATACCTTAAGAATCTGAGTCAACCATAACAAGCGATAACCAGCAGCAAGCAAAAATCAGGTTGAATTTCACAACATTATGCAATAACGCTAACTGAAACATGTTTGAACCTGTGGAAGCAAGATCTGAAGATTTATCAATAAACCCGTAAAGCCTCACTAGCGGAGTAAATTCCTAAGAAGTCACTATGCAAAAGCATGGATGAGTAAATCCCTTTTAGATTCATACCAGTCAAGGATACAATAACCTTGTTATTATCACACTGTAGGAACCTGAGCTGAACCTAATTAATTTAGCATTTCCTTTAGAAATTGATTCACCGAACATGAGCCTGAGTCATATGAATAAAGTTAGCCTTTACAGATATTATACGAATATAAAGTTTCCGCATAACCGAATAAGCTCCCGACCAAGTCTGCCTTTATTTTGTATTATACCTTAAGAATCTGAGTCCACCATATCTAACCTTTATTTGTATTATAACCTATATTTAATGTGAACTACTCTGTTTAATTAGAATGTCGGTCTAAGAAAATTGTGTTATTATCACACCGAACATGAGTCTGAGTCAAATAACTAAAGTTCACCTTTACAAGTATTATATAGATAGCCTAAGTTTCCCTAAGCCTCACTAGCTAATTCCTCGAAGTAAGTTTAGCCAATAGCATGTTCCACAGTTAACCTTGACCTTGACCAGCAAAAAAATGCTATGACTTCTTGGTGGAGTAAATTCTTGGATAGTCTAAGCCTCTGCTCCCCGCTATAGTATTATACCTTAAGCATCTGAATCAATCATATCTCGCTAAGTAGCTTTCCTTATAATTATCTATATTTAATTACACTGATAAAGTCAATTAGTTAAGATAACCTTGTTATTATCACACTGTACATTTATGAGCTGAACCTAATTAATTTAGCATTTCCTTAAGAAATTGAGTCAATAATATCTAACTGAGCATTCTATATTATTACCCATATTACTCTGTTAAAAGCCTGTCTTGTTATTATCACACCAAACATGAGCTTGAGTCAAATAACTCAAGTTAGCCTTTACAAGTATTATACGGATAGCCTAAGTTTCCGCTTCCCGCTAACCTAAGACCCGGATAGTCTAAGCCCTCGGATAGTCGTAAGCCCCCGAAAAAGCTCAAAGCCTCGACAACAACCGAAAAGCTCAAAACCCCGAAAAAAAAAACCCCAAATTTTATGCAACGGAAAAAATCAAAGCTCTACCGTCAAAAAAAGCTCGGGGTGTAAATTCCTTATCAGCTTCATACAAGACTATGACGTCATCCATACAACCATCGCGTACCATCGTACCACTGAGCGAGAAACGGCAAATCTATACTACTCTTCGAGTGCCCATTGAGGCCATTAAGAACGGTAGCAGCTTAGATATAGACTAACTATACTCTAGATGAAATCATATAGAGTATTATAAGTATGATCCAGCCGAAAATTATGTAACGCATAGAACCAAGCCCGGGACAAAAAAAAGTTGTATATTATTTTTTGTTTATTTGTAGCCAAAAACCTCAAATCCGCTTGACGTCCGTCCGTCCGTACGTCCGTCCTTCCGTCCGTCCGTCTGTCTGTTCGTGAACACGATAACTTAAGAACGCCTTGACCTAGGATCTTGAAATTTTTAATCTGAGTGTTTGGTTGAATTTGTAAGGCTAAGTTCGTTAACGGGCAAAATCGTCCTACTCCTTCGTGTAGCTGCCAAATGTCCTTAAGACACGTGTTCAAGAATATTGGCCGATAACTTCATAAGGGTTTAAGCTACGACTTAGAAATATTGTATGTGTTAATTTTCCAGTATTTGGTGCTAAATGTATGGTTATGAAAAAAATCCTATTAGTCCTTCGAGTGGCTGCCATACAAAAATCCTGTTAAAATATCTTCATTCAATTCACGAAACTCACTATAACTCAAGTAATCGTTTAGCTATGAATTCAGAATTTTGCACAAATTAGTTTTGGGTAAATACAAAGTTCGAGTTTACTAATCAGCGAAATTATTTAACTCCTTCTGGTACCTTCCATATAAAATGTCCTCAAAACATGAGTTCAAGAATATTGACCAATAACTTCGGAATGCCTAAAGCTACGACTTTGAAATCTTGTATACGTTGGTTTTTCAATAGTTGGAGCAAAGTCTATGATTATGAAAAAAGTCCTTTTAGCCTTTCATGTAGCCGCTATACAAATATCCTACCAAAATGTCTTCACATAATTTACGAAACTCACTATAACTCTAGTTATCTTTTAGATACGAATTCGAAATTGTGAACAAATTAGTTTTGAGTGAAAACAAAGTTTGGGTTTACTAGGCAGATAAATCCTTTTGCTCCTTCTGGTACCTGCCATATAAAATGTCCTTAAAACATTTGTTCAAGAATATTGGCCGATAACTTCAGACAGGTTTAAGCTATAGTTTTAAAATTTTGTATTTGCTAATTTTATAATAGTTGGAGTTAAATGTATGATTATGAAGAAAATCCTATTAGTCCTTCGTGTGGCTGCCATGCAAATATCTTGTTAAAATATCTTCATTTAATTCACGAAACTCCCTTTAACTCAAGAAATCGTTTAGCCACGAAGTTTAAATTTTGTACAAATAAGATTTAAGCAAAAAGGAAGTAAAACTGCGTTTGTCAGTGAAATTTCTTGACTCCTTCGAGTAGCTTCCATACAAGAAAATCCTTGAAAAGACAGTGTTCTAGAAAATTTGTCGATGGCTTCACAACCATTTTAGCTGTTTGTTTAAAATTTTGTATACGTTTGTTTTCCAATAGTTGAAGTTAAATGTATATCTTTGGAAGAAATCCTATTAGTCCTTCGCGTAACAGCCATATAAATATCCTTTCAAAATGTCTTCACTTAATTTGTGGAACTCACTATAACACAAGTAATCGTTTAGCTGTAAATTTAGAATTTTGTACAAATTAGTTTTGAGTGAAAACGAATTTCGATTTTACTAGTCAGCAAAACCCTTTCACTAATTCTGGTACCTTCCATACAAAAAATCCTTAAGATACGTATTCAACAATATTTTCCCATAACTTTTGATAGCGTCAAACTACGAATTTGAAATTTTGTACACATTAATTTGTGGATGGTTCCAAGGAAAAGGATAAATATATAAGAAATCGAGTGAGTCCTTCCTGCACGTCACACGTGAAAGTCCTTCAAAAATTACATTTTCTTTCCGATGGCACACCCTGTTCAAGAAATGATTTTAAACATTGATGATATTGTTTTTAAGTTTCAAGTAGCAACTAAATGGAGGTCCTTAATAAAGGACATGCAACATGCACACACGCAATTCTACTTTAGCCCCAACTACAATATAAATCGGAGTTCAGTATCATCTAGAGTATTATACGATTGGTTTGCAGCCGATCGTGACTGCAGTATGTTTTTAGCTTTAGGTTTAAGATTGAAAAACTGTTAGCATTAAGAATTCTCGGCAAATAAAGCACTTTTAAAACTTAAACTAATGGCACCAGCTCACCGAGGAAATCTTAAGCTTACTGCGGTGTTAATCGATAAATTTTGCGGAATCTAAAAACACAAAAAGTTACATGTAAGTTACACTATAAACAATTTTATATCACAGTTTTATCTCACAAGTTTTCTGGAATATCAAATGGGTTTTGTGAGTCCCGTAACAATTGCCTTATTATTCTCGCTCTATTACGAGATTCTGCGTTCAAAATTGGGATTGATTGCACCCATTTTATTAATTATATTAAATTTAACATACTAATTGTTTCTGTCAACGACAAATGTAAACAATCTGCCAACAATCTGGGCGTAACTTTATTATTTTTCCGGTAGAAGTTAGGAACGCATTCAATTCTGAAATGCGGTGGAGGCTACTATGTGACTGAAAACCTATGAAAAAGAATAAGATCGTGGAAGTGAAAATCTGATTGGATCTGAGAGATATGGAATAATTTATAAAAAAGTACACAATCACTTAACACCCCCTTAGGGGTCAATTATGGAGAATACAAAGAATAAAATTAAATTCAATATTTGGGACGAGGTAGTAGATATGTCGAAAGTCGTGGGAAAATGTGCATTCTATTTTCACAGATATTTTTTTTGCCCCCCTTCTGAACGCCAATAGATATTCGTTTTTTTTTTTATTCAAAATTAGTTTTCTAGTTGATTTAGATATACACACCGAGTTTCAACTTTCTAGCATGAACCGTTTAATAGTTAGGAAAAACACCACCTATCCCTGTAGCATAGTACCCCTGTAGCAAAAAAAAAATAAAAAAATTATATTTTTCCAACATTCCACTACAATAGCTCTACCTAAATACCAAGTTTAAGGCTTATATCTTTACAGGTTCTCAAGATATAAGCATAGGAACTTTTTCCTTTTCACCCTCCCCACCCTCAACCCCAAAACTTCTTTCTCTACTAGAGTTTAATTAGCGCACTGTTCTTGAGATATGAAATGTGTTTGATTTGAAAAATTCTCATCCCCTCCACTTCTATGCTCCACCTCCCACTTAAAAAATTTTACTTTGATCAATCTTTATTTGTCAACCTTTATACCCAAACCGAATCTTATTTTTCTAGAGCAATTGGTTCATGGGATATCGTAATCTTAAGTTTTTCACCCCCCACCCCCATACACAACCTCCCCCACCCAAAATTTTTCTTGTTTCTGTTCACCTAGTATAGCTACAAATATTTTTTAAGTTTGAATAGTGTGCCATAAACGGTTTAGGAGATATTGATTTTAGAATGTGTCTATCTCGCCTTTTTTGGGTTTCGGACGCATTACATTTCCCCCCAACCCCACACCCCTTGATCAATATTGACAATTTTTCTGCAAATGGGTTTACTATCAAAGTTCTATAGAAATTCCAAGTTTCAGCTTCCTATCATTAGGGGCTACTGAGCTCTAGAAACCAAAATTTTCGGTCTAGAACACTTCCCTCTCCTTCTTCCTCCTTCTCCCTCCTTCCCCCTCACACCCCAACCCCTAAAAGTTTGGTCACTTAAGGAGCCTACCCCGTCAATTCGTTAAAAAAATTTCATTTAAAATCTCAAATCGTTTGGCAGCTACGAGCCTCCAAACGATCTTGCATACGGCGTACGGCGTACGGTGGACATACGGACTGAAAATTTTTATTGCTTTTTTCGCTTCTACTAGTTATGAAACGTGAAAATAAAAATTTTGAGGATGGCAAATTTTTTTTTTTTAAAAATCGATCACAATACTTAATTATTAAAATAATAAAGTAAAATACAAATGAAGCCATTTTCAAAATAGGGTAGGGGAAGGTGCTGTACCTTGGACCAAATGGACCTCGGTCCAAACGTCAATTCCAACTAAACTTTAGTTGCTGGACAAAAAATTTCTTCAATGAAAGATTGCCAAATGCGTAGGCTTTAGTTTCAGTTCATTAAAGTGAGCCTAGAAGATAAATTAGTTCAGATAAAGCAAAAGAAGAGATTTTTGGACATAAAAGTATTTATTTGTTAGTTCAGTTATTTTTTTTTCTAAGTCGTGTATAATTCTTTTTACTATATAGCAGTTTTAACTGGTAGGACAACTAATTAATCGTGGTCTTGACCGTAAATTAAATCCTTCCTTACCATTAGAAATAATAAAAAAAAAATATGTTTGGTGTAATGGGTGATGGGACCGATTTACGTTATTATTTTAATAATTATTACTTTAATATTTTAATAATTAAGTATTGTGATTGATTTTTAAAAAAAAAAAATTTGCTACCCTCAAAATTTTTATTTTCACGTTTCATAACTAGTAGACGCGAAAAAAGCAATAAAAATTTTCAGTCCGTCTGTCCGCCGTACGCAAGATCGTTTGGAGGCTCGTAGCTGCCAAACGATTTGAGATATTAAATTGAAATTTTTTTAACGAATAGACGGGGTAGGCTCCTTGAAGTGACCAAATTTTTAGGCGTGGGGGTGTGAGGGGGAAGTAGGGGGAAGGAGGGGGAAGTGTTTTAGACCGAAAATTTTGGTTTCTAGATCTCAGTAACCTCTAATGATAGGAAGCGGTAACTTAGAATTTCTATAGAGCTCTGATAGTAGACCCATTTGCAGAAAAATTGTCAATATTGATCAAGGGGTGTGGGGTTGGGGGGAAATGTAATGCGTCCGAAACCCAAAAAAGGCGAGATAGACACATTCTAAAATCAATATCTCCTAAACCGTTAATGGCACACTATTCCAACTTAAAAAATATTTGTAGTTATACTAGGAGAACAGAATCAAGAAAAATTTTGGGTGGGGGAAGTTGTGTATGGGGGTGGGGGGTGAAAAACTTAAGATTACGATATCTCATGAACCAATTGCTCTAGAAAAATAAGATTCGGTTTGGGTATAAAGGTTGACAAATAAAGATTGATCAAAGTAAAATTTTTTAAGTGGGAGGTGGAGCATAGAAGTGGAGGGGATGAGAATTTTTCAAATCAAACACATTTCAAATCTCAAGAACAGTTTAAGATAGATGCTTAGAATTTTTACCAGAAGTAGCGCTAATTAAACTCTAGTAGGGAAAAAAGTTTTAGGTTGAGGGTGTAGAGGGGGAGGGTGGGGGAGGGTGAAAAGGAAAAAAAGTTCCGATGCTTATATCTTGAGAATCTGTAATGATATAAGCCTTAAACTTGGTATTTAGATAGAACTATAATAGCGGAATGTTGGAAAAGTATAATATTTTTTAGGGGTAGTATGCTACGGGTTTAAGGGGTTTTTTTCCAAACTATTAAACGGTTCATGCTTGAAAGTTAAAACTCGGTGTGTATATAAAAAATTTTAATATTCATTGGCGTTCAGAAAGGGGGAAAAAAAAAATTATTTGTGAATATAATAAATATAAAATGCATATATTTTCACGATTTTCGTCATATCTAATAGGTCTTTTCAAATATTGAATTCATTTTTATTCCACGGATTCTTCGTATGAATACCAAGAAAGCGTTTTCAAGGTTTTTTGAAATTCGACCCCTAAGGGTAGTGTGGTACAAGTGGGGGTGTTTTTCCTAAATATGGAACGGCTTAAGCTACAATGTTGAAACTCGGTGTGTATATGTAAATCAACTAGAAAAGTAATTGTGATAAAAAAAATTTGAATATTCAATGGCGTTCAGAAAGGGGGGCAAGAATATTAATTTGTAAATATAATATATATAAAATGCATATATTTTCACGATTTTCGTCATATCTAATAGGTCTTTTCAAATTTTGAGTTCAGTTTTATTCCCCGGATTCTTCGTATGAATACCAAGAAAGTGTTTTCAAGGTTTTTTGAAATTCGACCCCTAAGGGTAGTGTGGTACAAGTGGGGGGTGTTTTTCCTATATATAGAACGGCTTAAGCTACAATGTTGAAACTCGGTGTGTATGTGTAAATCAACTAGAAAAACAATTTTGATTAAAAAAAATTCAAATATGTATTGGCGTTCAGAAGGGGGGCAAAAAAAATTATCTGTGAAAATAGAATGCATATTTTTCCACGATTTTCGACATATCTACTACCTCGTCCCAAATATTGAATTTAATTTTATTCATGTATTCTCCATTATTGACCCCTAAGGGGGTGTAAGGTGATTGTGTACTTTTTCATAAATTATTCCATATCTCTCAGCTCCAATCAGATTTTCACTTCCACGATCTTGTTCTTTTTGATAGTTTTTCAGTCACATAGTAGCCTCCACCGCATTTCAGAATTGAACGCGTTCCTAACTTTTACCGGAAAAATAATAAAGTGACACCCAGATTGTTGGCAGATTTTTTTTTTAATTTATAACTTTACTAGATTTTTTTTTTAAATGAAAAACATAAATTAAATTATATAAAAGAATGTTATAATATTACTCAGGATTTCGACTTTAAAATTGAATTATTTCTTATAAGGTCCAATGTACAAATAGCAGCGGACCGAGGTACAACCTATAGTTGTACCTTGGTCCGTTTAAGGTTCACTCCAAAAACCGTTTCAGGATCCACCAAATTTAGTCACAGCAGTTCCAGCTATAATTAATTTTGTGGTTAAAGCATTCATATGTACTATTTCCTAATTTACTTTTGCTATTGGTTTAATAGATTTAAGGGTTAATGTAAAATTTGGACCGAGGTACAGCCTCTTCCCTTATGTTTGAATGTCAATTTGGTCACATTCGAAATGAGCGAAAAATTCGCAAGGATAGTTTGTGAATTATCGTCAGGAACGCAGCTCAATGTACATAGGTCTGTTCTTTTTGCCTGCACTTCTTACACTTTTTTACACTTTCTTACACTAGCCTTCGAGTGAGTGCAGAAGAATCAAAAGGGTGAATGGGGAAGGGGCAAGCTTACTGTTTGAGTATAAGTCTTTGTGACGTCAAATGTTGTTTCGAAAAGTGTAAAAAGTGCAGGCAAAAAGACAGACTTACCTCATGTATCAAATGATTCACGATAATAAAAATGAATTTGAATTTAAACTGAAACTAGCGTAAATATATTAACGTAAAGAATTTATGTATTAATCCTCTACAATATGCACAAAAGATGCAGGATTCGAGAGAGAGAGTATCTGATAAATCTGTATAGTATAGCCCTGTGAATGAGCCTATAAATCTGTATAGAATAGCCCTATGAATGAGCTAAACGTAAGGATTTTGAGACGTGTATAAAAGTCTTTATAATTTTTTGTTCAGAACAAGTTGATTTCAAACAAATTTACCCACTGTTATCCTGCTTAGGATATAAGCTCAATGTCCAGTTTAGGATATGTACTAAATTTTTTATATGTAACATAACAATAGTCGACAGCTGTCTTTCACAAAAATTAGATACTTAACCAGTTAAACATTTGTAGACAAAATGCAACAGTTTCTTATTTATCTTTATGGTACGATGTTAAAATCCCATTATCAAAAAGTATTCCATGCAAACATTAATTCTTTCATGTGTTTTATCTTGAGCGATGTATAAACGGCTTTATAACACTGAAGCTGTGAAGTTGTTTAGACATAGGCAAACAATACTATCAAACTAAAAATCTGTCAACACTCTGGGCGCAACTGTATTATTTTTCCGGCAGAAGTTCAGAACGCGTTCAATTCGGGAGTGCGGTGTATGTTACTATGTGACTGAAAACCTAACAAAAAGTTCGGGAATCGGTTAGAATATGGTGTAACATATGAATTAAATAATTGGGTCATATTCCGGGATGCGGTCTAGAGGTTGAAAAAAACAAAACTTAAAAATAGGTGATTATTAAACAAACCTGGGGAAGTGAAAAGATATTCGATATCTGATCAGACCAGAGAAACATGGTGGAATTCATGAAAAAGTATACAACCAGTTTACACCCTCTTAGGGGTCGAATTTCAAAAAATCTTGAAAACACATTCTAGGTATTCACATGAAGAATCCGTAGAATAAAAATTAATTCAATATTTCGAAAGACCTAGTAGATATGACGAAAATCGTGAAAATATATGCATTTTATATTAACCGATATTTTTTTTGCCCCCCCCCCCTTCTGAACGCCAATGAATATTTAAATGTTTTTTTATCAGAATTACTTTTCTAGTTGATTTACATATACGTACCGAGTTTCAACTTTCTAGCATAAGCCGTTCTGAAGTTAGGGAAAACACACCCCACCACCGTACCATACTACCTTAAAAAAAAATTTATTTTTCCACCATGCCACTACTATAGCTTTATCTAAATACCAAGTTGCAGCTTCCTATCATTATAGATTCTTAAGATATAAGCATCGGAACTTTTTCTTTCTCACCCTTCCCCACCCTCACCCTCTACACCCACACCCCCAAACTTTTTTCCCCTACTTAGGTTCTATTAGGCCTACTTCTGGTAAAAATTTTAAACATCCATCTTACACTGTTATTGAGATATAAATCGTGTTATTTTTGAAAAATTCTAGTCCCTCCCACTTCCGTGCTCCTCCACCCCCTTCAAATATTTTACTTTGAGCAATCTTTATTTATTAATCTTTATAATAAAACCGAATTTTGTTTTTCTGGTGCCATTAGTTTGTGAGATATCGTAATCTAAAGTTTTGCACCCCCCACCCCCGTACGCCACTACCCCCACCCAAAAATTTTGTTTCAATCTACTCTCCCAGTATAACTACAGATCTTCGTTAAGTTTTAACTGCTTGCTATTAATGGTTTAGGAGATATGGATTTTAGAATTTGTCGATCTCGGCATTTTTGCGTTTCGGACGCATTATTTCCCCCTCCACTCCCACACCCCTTCACCCATATCTTTTTTTTATTTTGCAAATGGGTCCGTTATCAAAGCTCTATAGAAATTCTAAGTTTCAGCCTCCTAACACAAGCGGTTGCTGAGATCTAGAAACCAAAATTTTTCGTCTAAAACGCTTCCCCCACCTTCCCGCTCACACCCCCACCCCTGAAAATAATGTCAATTCAAGGGGTCCACCAAATCTATTTTTAGAAAAAAATTTAATTTAAAAGGTCTACTGGTTTGAGAACTACGAGCCTTCAAAGGATTTTGCTTGGGGCGTGGGGCGGTCAACGTACGGCGTACGGCGTACAGACGGAGTGAAAATTTTTATTGCTTTTTTCGCGTCTACTAGTCATGAAACGTGGAAAAAAAAATTTTGAGGGCAGCAAATTTTTTTTTTTAAAAATCGATAACAATACTGTTTTATAAATAATACAGTAAAATGGCGTCTTTCTGTTTAATTTCAGTACGAATAATGATATTATGCGGGACTAATTAAAATATAAGAACTAAGAATTACTTTATTTCGCTGAGAATTGTTTGAAATTTATCATTGGCTTATCTTAATATTTGAAAAATTACACATTACATGAGCATGCGTCAAAACTTGTGAAAGGCATTTACAAATCAAACGCCGTACGCCGTACGTCGACCGCCCCAAAATCTTTGAAGGCTCGTAGCTCTCAAACCAGTGAAGCTATAAATTTAAATTTTTTTCTAAGAATAGACTTGGTAGACCCCTTGAATTGACATTATTTTCAGGTGAGGAGGTAAAAGGGGGAAGGCGGGGTAAGCGTTTTAGATGAAAAATTTAGGTTTCTAGATCTCAGGAACCGCTTGTGTTAGGAGGCTGAAACTTATAGAGCTTCTATAGAGCTTTGATAATGGACCCATTTGCAAAAAAAAAAAACAGATATGGGTGAAGGGGTGTGGGAGTGGAGGGGGAAAAAATGCGTCCGAAACGCAAACATGCAGAGATCGACAAATTCTAAAAACCATATCTCCTAAGCCATTAATAGCAAGCAATTGAAACTTAACAAATATCTGTAGTTATACTAGGAAAGTAGATTGAAACAAAATTTTTGGGTGGGGGTAGTGGCGTACGGGGGTGGGGGTTGAAACACTTAAGATTACGATATCTCACAAACCAAATGCACCAGAAAAACAATATTTGATTTGGGTATAAAGCTTGATAAATAAAGATTGCTCAAAGTAAAATCTTTGAGGGGGGCCGGGGGAGCACGGAAGTGGAGGGGATAAGAATTTTTCAAAAATAACACGATTCATATCTCAATAACAGTGTAAGATGGATGTTTCAATTTTTACCAGAAGTAGGCCTAATAGAACCCTAGTAGGGGAAAAAAGTTTGGGGGTGTGAGTGCAGTGGATGAGGGTGGGGAAGGGTGAGAAGGAAAAAGTTCCGACGTTCATATCTTAAAAACCTATAATGATAGAAAACTGAAACTTGGTAATTAGATAGAACTATAGTAGTGGCATGTTGGAAAAATACATTTTTTTTTTTGGGCAGTACGGTATGGCGGTGGGGGGTGTTTTTCTTAACTTTAGAACGGCTTATGCTAGGAAGTTGAAACTCGGTACGTATATGTAAATCAACTAAAAAAGTAATTCTGATAAAAAAAAAAAATGTAAATGCATTGCCGTTAGGAAGAGGGGGTAAAAAAAATTGTCAGTGAAAATAAAATGCATATATTTTCACGATTTTCGTCATATCTACTAGGTCTTTCCAAATATTGAATTCATTTTTTTCCTACGGATTCTTCATACACGTACCTAAATTGCGTTTTCAAGATTTTTTGAAATTCGACCCCTAAAGGGGTGTTAAGTGGTTGTATACTTTTTTATGAATTCCGGAATATCTCTCAGGTCTGATCAGATATCACATCCACGGGCTTGTTTAACAATCACCAATTATTTTCGTTTATGGATTCTTAATATGAATACCTAGAAAGTGTTTTCAAGGTTTTTTGAAATTCGACTCCGAAGTGGGTTTAAAGTGGTTTTATACTATTTCGTGAATTCTGCCTTATCGCTCAGGTCTAATCAGATATCGAATATCTTTTCACTTCCACAGTCTTGTTTAATAATCACCTATTTTTAAGTTTTGTCTTCTTCAACCTCTAGACCGCATCCTGGAATATGACCCAATTATATAATTCTTATGTTACACCATATTCTAACTGCTTCCCGAACTTTTTGTTAGGTTTTCATAGTAACATACACCGCATCCCCGAATTGAACACGTTCCAAACTTCTGCCGGAAAAATAATAAAGTTGCGCCCAGACTGTTGGCAGATTTTTATATTATACTTTACCGCGTTCCAATGGAATATCCTCTGAAATCGCATGTAAACGCAGATCGGACCGAAACGAGATTGACTCGATCCAAACCAACTTCTCGGCCTGGATCGAATCGAAACCGGTTATGTCGTTCATGCCAATGTCATTTCATGTTTTGATCTTTCAATCCAGTGTTGTCGTGAACGCCATCCAAATTTCGATCTTTCGATCTTTGGATTCTCCATGTAAACACGGTATATATGGGACTTCAGTAAAAAGGTAACATTACTTTGATAAGCCACTGCTTCTTGCAATATAAACCTACAATTAATTTAAAAAGATATTTTCACTGCATTAGAGATTTTTAATACAATCTAATAAAAACACCTATTATCTACAGCGATATTATCGCAAAATACCGATGGCCTCCACAACCAGTGCTGTCGTTTTGTTATTTTGGACAGTAGTATATTTAAGTGAAAAACATACTGCAGTCACGATCGGCTGCAAGCCAATCGTATAATACTCTAAGTCTAGATGATACTGAACTCCGATTTATATTGTAGTTGGGGCTAAAGCAGAATTACGTATGTGCATGTTGTATGTCCTTTATTAAGGACCTCCATTCGGTTGCTACTTGAAACTTAAAGACAATATCATCAAAGTTTAATATCCTTTCTTGAACTGGGTGTGCTATCGGGAAAAAAATGTAAATTTTGAAGGACTTTACACGGGAGGTGCAGGAAGGACTCACTCGTTTTCTTATATACATATCCTTTTCTTTGGAACCATCCACAAATTAATAGTAAGCAATGGTGCAACAGCCCAAATCGGTCCTAGGCCTTGAAGTAATGCTAGAGTTACTTCATTGCGATACCAACGGAACACTAGGAGGTGAAGTGGTCAGCTTCACGCTCGTCCGTGATTATTACCCTGATCTTAACTCAGGTACTGATTAACAGCTGAGTAAACTGGTAGTCCCAATCCCATTTTCGAAAATTACTTGTCGCCAAGCAGATTCGAACCTGGTACCAGGTGCACCGAAGCCAAGTGCACTAGCCACTAAGCCACCAAGACTACTCCATCCACAAATTAGTGTGTAAGAAACTTCAAATTCGTAGCTTGACGCATTCAAAAGTTATGGGAAAATATTTTTGAATACGTATCTTAAGGATTTTTTGTATGGAAGGTACCAAAAGGAGTAAAAGAATTTCGCTGACTAGTGAACTTGAACTTAGTTTTCACTCAAAACTAATATAAACAAAATTCTAAATTTACAGCTAAACGATTACTTGAGTTATAGTGAGTTCCGTAAATTAAGTGAAGACATTTTAAAAGGATATTTGTATGGCTGTTACGAGAATGACTAATAGCATTTTTTTCATGTATATACATTTAACTTCAACTATTGGAAACCAAACGTATACAAATCTTTAAACAAGCTATCGACAAATTCTATTGAACACGTCTTTTCAAGGATTTTTTTTGTATTGAAGCTACTCGAAGGAGTCAAGAAATTTCACTGATAAACTCAATCTAACTTTCTTTTTGCTTAAGTCTTACTTGTAAAAAATTTAAACTTTGTGGCTAAACGATTTCTTGAGTTATAGTGAGTTTCGTGAATTGTATGAAGATATTTTAACAAGATATTTGCATGGCAGCTTCTCGAAGGACTAATAGGATTTTCTTCAAAATTATACATTAAGCTCAAATTATTGCCAAATTAGCACATACAAAATTTTAAAAACACATTTTAGCTTAAACCTCTCTGAAGTTATCGGCCAATATTCTTGAACACAAGTCTTAAGGACATTTTATATGACAGGTACCAGAAGGAGCAAAAGGATCTATCTGCCTAGTAAATTAAAAATTTCTTTTCACTCAAAACTAATTTTTACAAAATTCTGAATTCATAGCTAAACGATTACTTGAGTTATAGTGAGTTTCGTGAATTGAATGAAGATATTTTAACAGGATTTTTGTATTGCAGCCACTCGAAGGACTAATAGGATTTTTTTTATAACCATACATTTAGCTCCAAATACTGGAAAATTAACACATACAAAATATCTAAGTCGTAGCTTAAACCCTTATGAAGTTTTCGGCCAATATTCTTGAACATGTGTTTTAAGAACATTTTGTATGGCAGCTACCAGAGTGGAACGATTTTGCCCGTTAACGAACTTAGCCTTACAAATTCAACCAAACACTCAGATTCAAAATTTCAAGATCCTAGGTCAAGGCGTTCTGGAGTTATCGTGTTCACGGACAGACGGACGGACTTCAAGCGGATTTGAGGTTTTTGGCCACATATAAACAAAAAAATCTGCCAACGATCTGGGCGTAACTTTATTATTTTTCCGGCAGAAGTAAGGAACGCGTTCAATTCTGAAATGCGGTGTAGGCTACTACGTGAGTGAAAACCTATCAAAAAGAACAAGATCATGGAAGTGAAAATCTGATTGGATCTGAGAGATATGGAATAGTTTATGAAGAAGTACACAATCACTTTACACCCCCTTAGGGGTCAATTTTCAGAAAATCTTGAAAACACTGTCTTGGTATTCATATGGAGAATACATATAATAAAATTATATTCATTATTTGGGACGAGGTAGTAGATATGTCGAAAATCGTGGGAAAATATGCATTCTATTTTCACAGATAATTTTTTTTGCCCCCCTTCTGAACGCCAATAGATATTCGTTTTTTTTATTCAAAATTATTTTTTTAGTTGATTTAGATATACACACCGAGTTTCAACATTGTAGCTTAAGCCGTTCTATATATAGGAAAAACACCTACCACTTGTACCACACTACCCTTAGGGGTCGAATTTCAAAAAACCTTGAAAACGCTTTCTAGGTATTCATACGAAGAGTCCGTAGAATAAAAATGAATTCAATATTTGGAAAGACCTAGTAGATATGACGAAAATCGTGAAAATATATGCATTTTATATTTATTATATATCCAAATATTTTTTTTTGCCCCCCCCCCCCTTCTGAACGCCAATGAATATTCAAATTTTTGTTTATCACTATTACTTTTCTAGTTGATTTATATATACACACCGAGTTTCAACATTGTAGCTTAAGCCGTTCCATACATAGGAAAAACACCCCCACTTGTACCACACTACCCTTAGGGGTCGAATTTCAAAAAACCTTGAAAACGCTTTCTAGGTATTTATACGAAGAATCCGTAGAATAAAAATGAATTCAATATTTGGAAAGACCTAGTAGATATGACGAAAATCGTGAAAATATATGCATTTTATATTTATTATTTTTACAAATTTTTTTTTGCCCCCCCCCCCTTCTGAACGCCAATGAATATTGAAATTTTTTTTTATCACAATTACTTTTCTAGTTGATTTACATATACACACCGAGTTTCAACATTGTAGCTTAAGCCGTTCCATATATAAGAAAAACACCCCCACTTGTACCACACTACCCTTAGGGGTCGAATTTCAAAAAACCTTGAAAACACTTTCTAGGTATTCATACGAAGAATCCGTAGAATAAAAATGAATTCAATATTTGGAAAGACCTAGTAGATATGACGAAAATCGTGAAAATATATGAATTTTATATCTATTATATTAACAAATAATTTTTTTTGCCCCCCTTTCTAAACGCCAATGAATATTCAAATTTTTTTTTATCACAATTACTTTTCTAGTTGATTTACATATACACACCGAGTTTCAACTTTCTAGCATGAACTGTTTAATAGTTAGGAAAAACACCCCCTACCCCCGTAGCATACTACCCCTAAAAAAAAATTTATTTTTCCAACATTCCGCTACTATAGCTCTATCTAAATACCAAGTTTAAGGCTTATATCCTTACAGGTTCTCAAGATATAAGCATCGGAACTTTTTCCTTTTCACCCTCCCCCACCCTCCCCCTCTTCACCCACAACCCCAAAATTTTTTTCCCTACTAGGGTTTAATTAGCGCTACTTCTGGTAAAAATTCTAAGCATCTATCTTAAACTGTTCTTGAGATATGAAATGTGTTTGATTTGAAAAATTCTCATCCCCTCCACTTCTATGCTCCACCTCCCACTTAAAAAATTTTACTTTGATCAATCTTTTTTTGTCAACCTTTACACCCAAACCAAATTTTATTTTTCTAGAGCAATTGGTTCATGAGATATCGTAATCTTAAGTTTTTCACCCCCCACCCCCATGCACCACTTCCCCCACCCAAAATTTTTCTTCATTCTGTTCTCCTAGTATAACTACAAATATTTTTTAAGTTTGAATAGTGTGCCATTACCGGTTTAGGAGATATGGATTTTAGAATGTGTCTATCTCACCTTTTTTGGGTTTCGGACGCATTACATTTCCCCCCACTCCCACACCCCTTGATCAATATTGACAATTT
The DNA here is from genome assembly GCA_949128065.1 of Beris chalybata. Lineage (NCBI taxonomy): Eukaryota > Metazoa > Arthropoda > Insecta > Diptera > Stratiomyidae > Beris > Beris chalybata. The sequence goes on along the minus strand of OX421894.1, from coordinate 72,649,806 downwards.
TTCTGCAAATGGGTCTACTATTAGAGCTCTATAGAAATTCCAAGTTTCAGCTTCCTAACATAAGGGGTTACTGAGATCTGGAAACCAAAATTTTCGGTCTAAAACACTTCCCCCTCCTTCCCCCTCACACCCCCACCCCCAAAAATTTGATCACTTCAAGGCGCCTACCCCATCTATTCGTTAAAAAAATTTCAATATAATATCTCAAAGCGTTTGGCAGCTACGAGCCTCCAAACGATCTTGCGTACGGCGTACGGCGTACGGCGTACGGCGGACGGCGTACGGCGGACAGACGGACTGAAAATTTTTATTGCTTTTTTCGCGTTTACTAGTTATGAAACGTGAAAATAAAAATTTTGAGGGTAGCAAATTTTTTTTTTTAAAAAATCAATCACAATACTTAATTATTAAAATAATAAAGTAAAATATTACACAACTTTTTTTCGTCCGAGGCTTGGTTCTATGCGTTACATAATTTTCGGCTGGATCAAACTTCTGATTTTATCTCGAGTATAAACAGTGGTATTTTACAAAAAATAGTAGTACATACTTGACCTTTAGGTTCGTAATCGCGTTATAACACCGAATATTCACACTTTAAAGTCACTCCATTAAAAATCGAGAATAATACCGAACTTTGTGACATTACCTTAAAATTTGTTTACTCAAAGAACTATTTAAAAAAAATTATAATTTAATTAGTAATATAATTTTTTTTTGGTTAGTGTAAGTACGTTAGAAATTTTGTAAAAATGATGCCCAAATTCTGTTTAAAAATTCATATCTCCGATAGTTTTGATTAATAATGATTTGGGACTAGTTTTAAAGAAGGACTTTACAAGAATTAACAAAAAAACATACTGCAGTCACGATCGGCTACAAGCCAATCGTATAATACTCTAGATGATACTGAACTCCGATTTATATTGTAGTTGGGGCTAAAGTAGAATTACGTGTGTGCATGTTGTATGTCCTTTGTTAAGGACCTCCATTCAGCTGCTACTTGAAACTTAAAAACAATATCATCAATGTTTAAAATCATTTCTTGAACTGGGTGTGCCATCGGGAATAAAATGTCATTTTTGAAGGACTTTCACGTGTGAGGTGCAGAAAGGACTCACTCGATTTCTTATATATGTATTTATCTTTTTCCTTGGAACCATCCACAAATTAATGTGTACAAAATTTCAAATTCGTAGTTTGACGCTAGCAAAAGTTATGGGAAAATATTGTTGAATACGTATCTTAAGGATTTTTTGTATATAAGGTACCAGAAGAAATGAAAGGGTTTCGCTGACTAGTAAACTCGAAATTCATTTTCACTCAAAACTAAGTTGTACAAAATTCAAAATTAACAGCTAAACTATAACTTGAGTTATAGTGAGTTCCATAAATTAAGTGAAGACATTTTGAAAGGATATTGTACGCATAACGAAGGACTTATAGGATTTTTTTCAAAGATATACATTTAACTTCAACTATTGGAAAACAAACGTATACAAAACTTTGTACAAACAGCTAAAATGGTTGTGAAGCCATCGACAAATTTTCTAGAACACTGTTTTTTCAAGGATTTTTTTGTATGGAAGCTACTCGAAGGAGTCGAGAAATTTCACTGACAAACGCAGTTTTACTTTCTTTTTGCTTAAATCTTATTTGTACAAAATTTAAACTTCATGGCTAAACGATTTCTTGAGTTAAAGGGAGTTTCGTGAATTAAATGAAGATATTTTAACTTGACTAATAGGATTTTCTTCATAGTTATACATTTAGCTCCAACTATTGCAAAATTAGCACATACAAAATTTTAAAACCATAACTGAAACCCGTCTGAAGTAATCGGCCAATATTCTTGAACACATGTTTTAAGGACATCTTATATGGCAGCTACCCGAAGGAGTGGGACGATTTTGCATGTTAACGAACTTAGCCTTACAAATTCAACCAAACACTCAGATTCAAAATTTTATGATCCTAGGTCAAGGCGTTCTTGAGTTATCGTGTTCACGGACAGACGGACGGACGGACGGCCGGATGGACGGACGGAAGTCAAGCGGATTTGAGGTTTTTGGCCACAAATAAACAAAAAATAATATAGAACTTTTTTTCGTCCGAGGCTTGGTTCTATGCGTTACATAATTTTCGGCTGGATCAAACTTATAATACTCTATATGATTTCATCTAGAGTATAAAAATATATTCACAAATCTCTTTCAAGGATAACTGTGTTACATTCATGAAACACACTCCATAGTGCGTCTTAAATCGTTGTAGCCATCCTTCGCAAGCGTTGGAATAATGACTTTTTTTTCAGTTGTGAATGCAGCTGCATTGCCTTTTCCTTTAGCATTTCGTCACTAGCACGATAATTTTTTTTTGTGAACTTAAAAAATAATTCTAGTTCTCCAACTACGGAAGCTTAAAATTTGTTAAGCTTTAAATTTCGCAAATCCTATAAATGCATTGAACACTAATCCTAATCTGTTGCAGTTTTTACTTTTAAATTTGAATCGCGTTCGCGATTGTAAAATTGAAAGAATTGAGCTTTTAGATAATAATTCGTCCAAAATATCACATTTTATTTTCAATGGTAACAAGTTCAGCGCAGCCACTCAACTCCGCGACCAACGGAAATTTTGACATCTTTAAATAGTATTGTCAAAATTTTTGGACAAATGATTGCACTTGGTTTCATTCTTTTGATTTAGGCATATATTCGACATACAGAAAAAATGTTTACATTATCAAAGCATTCACTGTCCACTTTATGAGGTGGTCGTTATTAAAAGCTAAAGTCCATGTTATGCGCTGGTTCACGTTAGGCGTAGTTCCTATTATCGCAACTACACTGTATAATCTTTTTCACTAAATTCATCATTCATATGTTTTTAGTCAGTCGTATGAGTCAGTTTTCAATATTTTTCAACATTTTTGTTTTTATTGATTCTTATTTTCTCAATGACGAGAGGTTTCTATAATTTTTTGGTTGTACAATTTTAAGCAAATTTTTTTTAAGAAACTGATTACTAAAATTTAAAATACTGTTCTTTTTTTTTTGAAAAAAAAAAAAATCCCTCCGTCAACCTTTAACTACCACACTGTTTTAAAAAAAAAAATTTTTATTTTGGGAATTGCATTATTTTTGGTGCAGTTATGATTCCGGCAAGGCGCTATGGTTTTCATCAGTAGTACATTTCTCTTCTCTTCTAACGTTTTTAAGAATTCAATTTTTGAGAAAAGAGTAGTACAAAATTGGAAGAAGTACACAGTAAAAAAATTTGACTACTTTAAAAGTAGGCAATTGGATGCCAACTTTAATTATAGTAAAATTACACTGCATTGTGTTCGCTATAGAATAGGGTGTAAACTGTAATTACATGCTGATTCTGTATACTTTACACACTAGTGTGTAAAAAAAAAAATTTTAAAAAATTTGTTTTTTTTCCTGCTTGCTACGAATTTATTTTCCTGTAAATGATTTTTTTTGGTTGAAAAATTAGAATGCACACTCTCGGATTCGAACCATGGACCCGTCGCACATAAGCCCGATACGCTACCACTCGGCCACCTGATCATTTTTGAAACATGCTTAAGTCATCAAGAATAGCAAAGAATGACGTAAATTAACCCTTACTATATAAGAAATAGTATTTTTACATATATTCGCTTAATGTTCACACAACGCCATTGAATTCTGCACAACGTACCTACTTTTATGTAATTTTTACAGAAATTGCACAATTTACACATTATATAGCAAATTTACGTAAATTACATTGACCCAACAGCAAAAATTACTATATAAAAAATAGTACTTTTCCTGAATTTTTTTACTGTGTAGTACAGTAGTACAAGTTAAAAATATGTATGTATTCGTTCTAATCAGAAGCCAGCACGGACGGTGCGAAATCGAACCAGTCACTATTAGTCTTTCGGCACATTCGGACGCGCGATCAATATTCAATTTAAAGTCTTAAAGTTCATTTCACTGTAATACTCTACATTTGCATTTACATTATATTATATCAATTTCTATATTACATTTCTGCCTTTTAATTTCGGTCTAACGCCCTTTCGTCTAAGCTTTTCGACATTGGTGCCGAAACCCGGGAACGGTAAGCCTTTTAACGATAAGGCGAAAAAAGTAAATTGCGTAACGGTAATCGAGTAGGTATAGCTAAAATATGGATATCGCAACGCGCGCAACTTATCGTGGACAAATAACAAAAGTGGCGAATAGTGCGTCCGAATATTTGGCATCTCCGGCCGCGATATTAAATGATCGAAATACCGAAAATTTTGATGCGATCGAAGAAGAGCTAACGGTTTTCGCGGAACGGTTAACGGTGGCACGTGACAGTCTGATGAAGGCTAACGCGGAAGTTCGTACCACGATTAAATCGGAAGATATAAAAAAGGAGTGTGAGGCTATTGCGGAGTATGAGGACAAGGCGGTAAGCGTGATCGCGCGCTTAAATCAGCGCCTAAAGAAGTTGCGAGCACTTCAGTGTCGTGACGTCAACGAAGCGTCTTCAAACACCCATCAGGTGGAAAGCTGTAAAGTTTCTTCAGCAAAACTGCCTAGCCTCGCCCTTAGAACGTTTACGGGCGCCTTCACGGAATGGGTTCAATTTTGGGAAAGGTTTCGCACTGCGATTCACGACAATCGAAAATTAAACGGCGCTGACAAGTTTAATTACCTGCAGTTGCATCTAACGGGCAAAGCGGCTCAGACAATTGCGGGACTTATTCCGTCAGACGAAAATTACCACGCGGCCATTTCCATGTTGCAAGAAGAGTATGGAGATAACGAAAAAATAATAGACCACACCATGCAACAGTTGATGTCTCTGCCACACGTTTCTTCGCGAAAGGATATTGTAGGGCTGCGACGCCTTTATAAAACCGTTACAACGCATACACGAACATTGACAGTTCTTGAAGTTGCAACGTCGCAGTACTCGATAATGCTGAAATCGTTGCTAGTGAGGTGTATGCCAGAAGAGCTTGTCGTTGATTTCCATCGAACTCATCAGGAACCAACTGAGGAACAACTACACAGACAATTAGAGGAGACCGCAAATAACGATGCCGATATTGCATCTGTTGTAGGAAGCGAGAGTTCGTCACTTGGATACAACGGCGATAAGCATGTAAGAGACATTATGAAGTTCCTAAAAAGAGAAGTAGAGTCTCTTGAAAGGTCAGCTCTAGATCATGCTCTGACAAGAAAGTCCAATGCGATAAGTGCAAAGGAAAGCATTCTACATCAATGTGTGATCCTTCATATCATATACCATCAAATATACCATCAAATGTAGAAACAAAATCCGTAACAAACTTGCTGCTTTTGCTTCAAACGTATACTTACAGACAGCCAGCGTACATATTTCGTCACTAGTGTCTTCGAACACTGCATTAACGGTTCGGATAATTTTGGAAGGCGGTAGCCAACGGTCGTATATAACAGAGAACATAGCAATAAAACTCGGGTTAAGTGCTTACGATAAAGTCGATATGCGTATTTTGCCATTTGGATGTGAAGAAAAATCGCCGGTGCGATCGTATAACCGCGTAGAAGTAGTTTTAAAAAGTCGATATGCGGGGAACTCGAACGTGCGTATTCTCGCATTAGTAGTGTCGGCTATATGTGTGGATGTCTTGCCGACGCCGGATTCGAAGTGCGCGATTTTTGACAGTTTACCTTTAGCGGACAATAGTGAATCGAATGAAAGTGGTCTCGGCATGCTAATCGGCGCAGATTATTATTGGGATATCGTACTCGAGGAGTCATTGCGCCTGTCGCATAATCTAGTAGCCATTAATTCAATTTTCGGGTGGACAATTCCAGGTCCTGAAATCGCTGCTGGCATCGAAGAAAATTTGATTCTTTCAGTGAATACTACAGCATTGAGTGTTTGCGATTTAAATGCATCTGACTTTAAGCGGTTCTGGGACTTGGAGAGTCTTGGGATTACTAATGAGGCAGCCAAAACGCATGCTGACCTTGACAATCACATAACCAAAAAAACCGATCGATATGAGGCGTCTTTATTGTGGCGTAATGAAAACGCAATTGTGAACAATTACCGCAATGGTGCGTTGATTCGCTTCGAACGACTAGTTAACCGATTGTCACAGTCTTCAAAATTGCTGGATTATGACGCGGCACTTCAGGATATGATTAACTCTGGAGTTGTGGAAAGAGTTAATGGAAACGACCACAACGAACGGACTTACTATATGCCTCACCGTCCTGTATACCGAGAAGATAAGAAAACTAGCAAAATGCGTATCGTGTTTGATGCATCGGCTCACTCTAGTAACAGCGTATCCCTCAATGATCACCTTACCACAGGGCCAAATTTGCTTCCTGATATATTAATATATTAAGGAATTGTAGCAGATATTGAAAAGGCATTTCTTCAAATTTCTTTAGCCCCGAAGGATCGTGATGTTCACAGATTTATGTGGTTTGCAAATAAGATTAATCATGCGGATCAGCTTCCCCAACGCGCAGAATATCGGATGACCAGAGTGACGTTTGGTATAACTTGTAGCCCATTCTTATTATGCGCTACTTTACAAAAACATTTCAAAGAAGAGTCTAAACTCTTTCCTGAAACTTGCGAATTGTTGCAGAAATCCTTTTACATGGACGATCTAGTGTTAAGCGTAGACGACGCAGGGCTGGCTAGAAATGTTTACGAAGAGACTTGTGAAATTCTTAAGCGGTCTTCGATGAACATCAGGAAGTGGAATAGCAACGATGAACGACTACGAACGATATTTCAAAAAACTTCTAAGACTGCTGAAGTTCAGAAAGTGCTGGGTATAGTTTGGTTTTGCCACAACGACCAAATCGCCGTCGAGATGGAGCAGCTTCCAAACGTATTATCGCTGAACCCTACCAAACGTAACGTCTTGCAGCTCATAGCCAGAATATACGATCCTCTTGGCGTACTAGGACCGTTTATTGTAAGATTAAAAATCTTATTTCAAGAAACCTGGCGACTGCATCTTGAGTGGGATGCACTGCTACCACCTAATCTTCAAACGATTTGGAACGTATGTTTATCTCATCTATCTTTCCTGAAAGATATTTTCCTGCCACGTTGTGTCTTTAGCAGTTCTAAGAGAGTGAGTCAGCAGCTCCATTTGTTCGCTGACGCTAGTCCCGCTGCTTACGGAGCTGTGGCGTATATAAGAAGTGAGAATGAAGATGGTTCAGTACATGTAATGTACCTGTGCTCCAAAAATCGAGTTTCCCCAATCAAAAACGATATCAACACGGATATAACGCTTCCGAAATTAGGGTTAACGGCCGCACTAATCGCTTCAAGACTGGCAAAATATTTATCAGATAATTTAACCATAAAATTTGATTCAACCACATGTGCGGTCTGACTCTAAAATTGCAATACAATGGATCAACGACTCTTCGCATAAATGTAAGCCTTATGTTGCTCATCGAGTGAAGGAGATCAGACATCTAACGAAGATACCGGATTGGAAGCACTGTCCAGGCAACCTGAATCCGGCAGATATGCTCACTCGTGGCATAACGGGAATAGCTTTACAGAAGTCTTCAACGTGGAGTAACGGGCCCTCTTGGCTTTTAAACGGATCAGATAATTGGCCTAATTCAGATTTTAATACTAACGACTTAAGTTTTTTAATTTGTCTGCAGGTCCAAAGTCAGGAAGTCAGTACTAGCGCAATCTTGTTCCCTGTTGAAAAATACAGCTGCTTCTGCGAAGTTATTCGCATTACTTCATATGTATTGCGTTTTATTGGTCGGCTGCGTGGCAAACGGACCCAACCAAGATTCCTCACGGCAGAGGAAATGCAGAAGGCCGAGCTATATTGGATCAAACATATTCAGAACCAGCCCTTTGGAGAAGAAGTCACTGCTTTGCAAGCGAAAAGTGAAATTGCAAAATCATCTACCATTCTAGAACTAAATCCTATGCTAGACGAAGACAATGTTTTACGAGTTGGTACTCGACTTCAAGAGTCATCATATAGCTATAACGAAATATATCCGATTCTTCTTCCCAAATCAACGTACATTACAACACTATTAATTAGAGATGTTCACGAAAGAACTCTGCAACCGTTCGCACCGCTACCGAAAGAAAGATTGACTTCATCAAGACCCTTTGAATCGACAGGGGTTGATTTTGCTGGGCCTCTATACGTTAAGAATTCGTCAACTGAAACAACGACGCACAAAGTATACATAATGGTGCTTATTTGCGCAGTAATTCGAGCTGTTCATCTTGAGCTTGTATCGAGCTTGAGTACGGAAAACTGTATATTGGCCTTACGACGATTTTTTGCTCGACGAGGCATTCCAAAAACTATATTCTCGGACAATGCACGAACTTTTAAACGATCATCTTTGTAGCTTCGTGAGCTCGGATATATCATCGACTCTGAGTATTTGCGCGACTTCATCGGTCGCGAGGGCATTTCATGGAACTTTATAGTGGAATGAACCCCCTGGTGGGGAGGATTCTGGGAGCGGCTTATAAAAAACGTAAAAGACGTCCTTAAAATAACGATTAATCGGCAAGTTCTCATAACGGAACAACTGCAAACTTTATTGTCAGAAGCGGAATCAATAATTAACGCTAGACCTTTAACTTATGTTAGTGATGATCCAATGGATCTTTCACCGCTAACTCCCAATCATTTTTTAATGAGTTCGTATCCAACGGCTTTACCTACGTCTTGCCAATCAACCGACAAAAATATTCGATCAAAGTGGAGCGCTCGTCTTCGACTATCTAACATATTCATGAAGCGATTCAAAACGGAGTATATTCAAAGCTTGCGATCGGCGCACTATTCAAAACGAACGTTTTCATCGGAAATAAAAGTTGGAGACGTTGTTATTGTATATGACCAATCAACTTCGCGATTATTTTGGAAACTTGCACTGGTGCAGAAATTGTTTCCTGGACGTGACGGGAAAGTACGTGCCTGCGAAGTACGTTTTCACAACGGATCGGTAATGCGAAGGGCAATTCAACACTTGTACCCGATGGAACTTAACTCTGAAATTCAGCCCCCGCCCGGAGGATGTTAAAAATATGTATGTATTCGTTCTAATCAGAAGCCAGCACGGACGGTGCGAAATCGAACCAGTCGCTATTAGTCTTTCGGCACATTCGGACGCGCGATCAATATTCAATTTAAAGTCTTAAAGTTCATTTCACTGTAATACTCTACATTTGCATTTACATTATATTATATCAATTTCTATATTACATTTCTGCCTTTTAATCTCGGTCTAACGCCCTTTCGTCTAAGCTTTTCGACAGTACATGAAGTACAATAGTAGTACAAATACTACTATCGTAGTACAAACAACAGCGCTGTCCACAACCTACGGCTCGGGCAACATCAAAGCGCGGGCAGTGTAGTAAAATATACCACGCGTTCTCAATCTCGTTGAGCAGGGTTAAGATACTGTGTCCGAAGAGTCCACTTCTCTGTACTTGCGTGCCTCCAATGTTTGACACAAGACAAGACTCCAAGATATCGCTGATTTGGCTGCGAGATGGTCTCGTGCTCTCCAGCTCTGAATGTGAAATTTTCGCGTACTTTTCAAGAGCTCAAAAGCACCGCTTCCGTTTTATGTGAAGCCAACTCCAGGTTCGAGGATTAGAGCATTCAATACCGGGATCCCGAAACCCATTTCTTCGGGAATCTTGGACATATCCTTGGAACAGAAAACCGGGATTGAGTTAGTAAAATACCCGGTTTTCGTTGTAAAAACTTTAACCATGATGTGTTATACCCTAGATGGAATCTGAGAGTATTCTAAGTTTAATTCAGCGTAAAAATTTGTAACGCATAGAACCGAGCTTTGGACGAAAAAAGTGATAAATCCTTTTTTGTTTATATGTGGCAAAGACTCTAAATCCGCCTATGTACGTCTGTCCCTTAACACGACAATTCAAGAACGCCTTGACCTAGTATCTTGAAATTTTGAATCTGGATGTTTGGTTGAATTTGTAAGGCTAAAGCAAGGTATTTCAACGTTGAGCTAACTTGTAAGTTGTCAGTTAATCAAAGCCACTTGAGTTAATTTTACCTACATATATATTGAAATTAGAACACCTTGAGCAGATGGATCAGTCCCTTGGCGTTTCTTTAAATACTTTAAGTACTGCCGGAGGGGCGGTACATGTCATACACGGACATAAAGAAGCGGTAGTTGAATTTCGTCAGGAGACCGAGAAATTAAAATTATTCATTGTATCTGATTTGCAACAGGAATTATACTTAGGAATCGATTTCTGGTCAGCATTCGGGTTGGTATCGGCACTAATCGAGTCTTTAGAATTGGATGGGGAATACCAGAACCTAAACAACATGTTCTCACTCCTGAGGAACAGTCAGCATTAAACAGCATAATTGGGAAAATCCCATCATGTGCAACATTGGGCTTAGGCAAAACTACAGTGGAAACCCACGTAATCGACGTGGATGACGCAGAACCTATCAAGCAACGGCATTACTCTGTTTCTCCAGCCGTACACGGAGCTACAGGGTACTCCCCGTATTACCTAAACTTTGCCAAAAAAATATGATTTGCCATGGATCAGCTTATCCGCTCTTAAGAAATCACCAAAACTTACTGACAGGTAACATCGAATGTATGGCTAGAACCGACCACATGCAAGCCGTTCGCGCTGATGTGAAAACTAGATTAGAGGACACTAGGGATGTCGTTTTTTTTTAAAAAAAAAAATCGATTTTTCAGATCGATTCGAATCGCATTGTAAAAAATCGATCGTAAAGAAATCGGTTTGAAAAGAATCGAGATCGAAAAATCGACCACGATTCCCACTTTCCTGTTTTGTACAGCTTATTGTATTGCACAGTGCTGCTAATTTTGCCGAAAATCGGCTAAATTCAGCCGATTTTATCAAGATCTACCAGAAGAAATTTAGTTTTACCAAAGCCGAATATATAGCCGATTCGTGTAGCAGGGGATGGAAAAGGTATCATCTGAAAATCCTATGGAGCAAATCAGGTTTTTACATAAACGCACTTTATGTTCCTACATGAACATACTTTCTGTTACTATTTCCCACTAGAATTTGATTAATTTCCATACATTAAGGGACTTTCCAAAAATTCATGACTATTGGAATTTGTGTGGTCCGGTTACGATCAAGCATAGAGCTACTGGAGACGACAAGCCACCGGTTTTGTATAAAGCGCTTTGAAGCCAAAAACTCGGTGAGAAATGAGACAAAACAGGGTCGAATGAGACAAAATGCGTCGATGTCCGCCCTCAACTCAATCGCTGCTTTTCATCTTGTAGTGGACAGTTCCAAATAACACGAACGGAACGGAAAGGAATAGAACGTTTGGTCGTACGGCGTTTCGTATTATGTACCTGACCCGAAAAATGCATTCTAGTATATAAGTAGAATTAAAGTATGTACCTAGTTTTAAGCAGAAAATAAATTAAGCCTAAATTTGAACACCGACCGAGTCGGACCTCTTTTATTTAAAAGGTAATTACGGTACCGACCGGACCCCCAAAGTGGTGACCCCGACGTGAGACCGACCGAGTCGGACCTCTTTTATTTAAAAGGCAATTACGGTACCGACCGGACCCTCAAAGTGGTGACCCGTACGTTTTCCCTCAAAGTTTTTCTTAAATCAAATAAAATACAAGTCATAAGCTAGAAAATAAAAGTGCTTTCATCCGATGGAATGGTAAACGATTGAAAATCGTCAATCCCTGAAACATTTTCAGACAAAATTTTTTTTTCTACACGGCACGTCCCACAAAATTGGAAGCCAATTTTCGAAAATCGGATTTTGCAATCGAAAAAGAGCGAGGGAAGTCAATTCTTTTAATCCGCCGACATCTGCGTCATCTGACAATGTCCACAACATTTGATGCAATTTAGTATCCGACGACATCTACAGAAATTGAAAGAAGGCATTTTTTTTAAGTCCACGAAATCTACATCACATGAAAGAAGGCATTTTGTTAATCTGCCGGCATCTGCACCTATGGAAACCATTTAGTAACCCCCGACATCACCGTCACGTTTTCGAACAAGTCGCTGCATCAAATACGTAACCATTCTTCAAAGGATCGATTCGCAGCATTTTTTGAGTCAATAAAAAAATCTGCCAACAATCTGGGCGTAACTTTATTATTTTTCCGGTAGAAGTTAAGAACGCGTTCAATTCTGAAATGCGGTGGAGGCTACTATGTGACTGAAAACCTATCAAAAAGAACAAGATCATGGAAGTGAAAATCTGATTGGATCTGAGAGATATGAAATAAATTATGAAAAAGTACACAATCACTTAACACCCCCTTAGCGATCAATTATGGAGAATACATAGAGGACGAGGTAGTAGATATGTCGAAAATCGTGGGAAAATATGCATTCTATTTTCACAGATATTTTTTTGCCACCCTTCTGAACACCAATAGATATTCGTTTTTTTTTACTCAAAATTATTTTTCTAGTTGATTTAGATATACACACCGAGTTTCAACATTGTAGCTTAAGCCGTTCTATATATAGGAAAAACATCCCCCACTTGTACCACACTACCCTTAGGGGTCGAATTTCAAAAAACCTTGAAAACACTTTCTAGGTATTCATACGAAGAATCCGTAGAATAAAAATGAATTCAATTTTTGGGAAGACCTAGTAGATATGACGAAAATCGTGAAAATATATGCATTTTATATGTATTATATTTACAAATAATTTTTTTTGCCCCCCCCCTTTCTGAACGCCAATGAATATATTCAAATTTTTTTTTCACAAATACTTTTCTAGTTGATTTACATACACACCGAGTTTCAACTTTCCAGCATGAACCGTTTAATAGTTAGGAAAAACAACCCCCACCCCCGTAGCGTACTACCCCTAAGAAAAATTATATTTTTCCAAAATTCCGCTACTATAGCTCTATCTTAATACCAAGTTTAAGGCTTATATCATTACAGGTTCTCAAGATATAAGCAACGGAACTTTTTCCTTTTCACCCTCCCCCCCCCCCCTCCCCCTCTACACCCACAACCACAAAACTTTTCTCCCTACCAGAGTTTAATTAGCGCTACTTCTGGTAAAAATTCTAAGCATCTTTCTTACACTGTTCTTGAGATATGAAATGTGTTTGATTTGAAAAATTCTCATCCCCTCCACTTCTATGGTACACCTCCCACTTAAAAAATTTTACTTTGATCAATCTTTATTTGTCAACCTTTATACCCAAACCGAATTTTATTTTTCTAGAGCAATTGGTTCATGAGATATCGTAATCTAAATTTTTTCACCCCCCACTCCCATACACAACTTCCCCCACCCAAAATTTTTCTTGATTCTGTTCTCCTAGTATAGCTACATATATTTCTTAAGTTTGAATAGTGTGCCATTAACGGTTTAGGAGATATGGATTTTAGAATGTGTCTATCTCGCCTTTTTTGGGTTTCGGACGCATTACATTTCCCCCCACTCCCACACCCCTTGATCAATATTAACAATTTTTCTGCGAATGGGTCTACTATCAGAGTTCTATAGAAATTCCAAGTTTCAGCTTCCTATCATTAGGGGTAACTGAGATCTAGAAACCAAAATATTCGGTCTAAAACACTTCCCCCCTCCTTCCCCTTCACACCCCACCCCTAAAAATTTGGTCACTTCAAGGCGCCTACCCCGTCTATTCGTTAAAAAAATTTCAATTTAATATCTCAAATCGCTTGGCAGCTACGAGCCTCCAAACGATCTTGCGTACGACGGACAGACGGACTGAAATTTTTATTGCTTTTTTCGCGTCTACTAGTTATGAAACGTGAACATAAAAATTTTGGGGGTAGCAAATTTTTTTTTTTTAAAAATCAATCACAATACCTAATTATTAAAATAATAAAGTAAAACACAATTTGCAAAATTTTGGAAGTCGAAGTTGCAAAATACCAGCCAAGCAAACGCATCGGTTTTCATCAAGGTATAACATTTAGTTTTAAACACATAAAAAAAAATCTGCCAACAGTCTGGGCGCAACCTTACTATTTTTCCGGCAGAAGTTCGGAACGTGTTTAATTCGGGGATGCGGTGTATGTTACTATGTGACTGAAAACCTAACAAAAAGTTCGGTAAGCGGTTAGAATAGAGTGTAATATATGAATTATATAATTGGGCTATATTCCGGGATGCGGTCTAGAGGTTGGAAAAGAAAAAAACTTAAAAATAGGTGATTATTAAACAAGCCCGTGGAAGTGAAAAGATATTCGATATTTGATCAGACCTGAGAGATATAATGGAATTATTGAAAAAGTATACAACCACTTTACACCCCCTAAGGGGTTGAATTTCAAAAAATCTTAAAAACACATTCTAGGTATTCGTTTGAAGAATCCGAAGAATAATATGAATTCAATATTTCGAAAGACCTAGTAGATATGACGAAAATCGTGAAAATATATGCATTTTACATATACTGAAATATTTTTCTGCCCCCCCCCCCCTTCGGAACCCCAATGAGTACTAAAATTTTTTTTTTATCGGAATTACTTTTCTAGTTGATTTACATATATGTACCGAGTTTCAACTTTCTAGTATAAGCCGTTTAAAAGTTAGGAAAAACACCCCCCACCCTCGCACCATGCTACCCCTAAAAAAAAAATTATTTTTCCACTATGCGACTAATATAGTTCTATCTAAATACGAAGTGAAAGGTTTATTTCATTACAAGTTCTTAAGATATAAGCATCGGAACTTTTTCCTTCTCACCCTTCCCCACCCTCACCCTCTACACCCCCATCTCTAAATTTATTTTTCCCTACTAGGGTTCTATTGGGCCTAGTTCTAGTTCAAATTTGAATCATCTATCTTACACTATTATTGAGATATGAAAAGTGATATTGTTGAAAAATTCTTATCCCCCCCACTTCTATGCTCCCCCGCCCCCTTCAAAAATTTTACTTTGAGTAATCTTTATTTATCAAGCTTTATACCCAAACCGAATTTTGTTTTTCTGGTGCAATTGGTTTGTGAGATATCGTAATCTTTACTATTTCAACCCCCACCCCCGCACGCCACCACCACTACCAAAAAATTTTGTTTCAATCTACTCTCCTAGTATAACTACAGATATTTGTTAAGTTTTAATTGCTTGCCGTTAACGGTTTAAGAGATATGAATTTTAGAATGTGTCGATATCGGCATTTTTGCGTTTCGGACACATTATTTCCCCCTCCACTCCCACACCCCTTCACCCATATCAGCAATTTTTTTGCAAATGGGTCCACTATCAAAGCTCTATAGAAATTCTAAGTTTCAGCCTCCTACCATTAGCGGTTGCTGAGATCTAGAAACCAAAATTTTTCGTCTAAAACGCTTCCCCCACCTTCCTGTCGCACCCTAACCCCTGAAAAAATTCTCACTTCAAGAGGTCTACCATGTCTATTCAGAAAAAAAAATCAATTTAATAGCTTATAGGGTTTGGGAACTATAATTCCTCAAACGAGTTTGCGTACGGCGTACGGCGTACGGAGCACAGACGGACTGAAAATTTTTATTGCTTTTTTTGCGTTTATTAGTCATAAAACGGATAAAAAAAAATTTTCAAGGTAGCACATTTTTATACTCTGGATCAGGGGTGTCCAATCTTTTCGCTGTGAGGGCCAGTTTGGGATTTAAATCCACTTGCGGGGGCCAAGTACATATGTTAATTTAAAATCTTACTAATTAAGTAAAGCAGCATTGAATTTTTTTTTACAGTAAATTACAGATACAACAATAAACATTAATGGGAATGATAGAACTGTGTTTTTTCCTGGAGAGTTTCATCAAAGTTGGGATTAATATCATCCGATAAATTTGCCCTGTGTTTAGATTTCAGATACTTCATCCTGAAAAAAAGTTTGTTCACATACATATGTAGGTAGTGCCAAACATGGAAATAAACGTTCAAACAAATTGCTTTAAATTTGGAAACTCTTTTGCATCCAAAAATTTGTAAAATTCAATCAAGTTTCCTTCCTATTTATCCTTGATTTGATCGTTAGCTTGAAGATCAATTATTTTCATTTGAAACTGACTTGAAACTTCGGAAACATTGCAGTCAAATGGATTCTGAAACAGCCGAACTTCCTTTTGAAATTGAAGTTTTAAATCCGCGATGAATTTTACTGCAAATCTGGTGGGAAATTGTTCCTCAGTTTTTGCATTGAATTCTTCACAGCACGTGAAATGTGTAAAATTACTTTCATTTATCTGACTTTCGAGCAGTATCAGCTTTGCTCTGAATGCTTTGATTTGCGCGAATAAATCACAAATTAAGTTGTTTTTACCTAGGAGCTTTAAATTCAAGTTATTCACGTGTGTCACGATATCTGCAAAAAAAAAGCTTACTTCCAGAGCCACTCAGCATCCGATAAAAGCTGTTCAGGGTGATTTTTGGTGCTGATGCTCCTGCACATTCACAAGCTTTTCTTATTTGCCCATCCCGATATTTGCACCAGACATATTTCTTCCTCCGTCAATTGTCACACCTTGGAGTCGATTCCAGTCCAAGTTAAATTTTGCCAACGTGTTTTGAACTTCATTGAAAATATCTGCTCCAGTTGTAGTGCCGTGCATGAACACTAAATAGTAAGCATCTGCAAAAATTTATGTACTTTATAAATAATCATCAAAACTTACTTTGCAAGTTTCACAATCCGTACCCCAATCTCAAGGATACTGTTGCACACAATTCTCAGTCGCTAACAAGTTTTTTTGATCAAATTATTAAACACTGATAATTACATCAAATAGTGCCAAAATCGTAATATGAGAAAATTCGAGTAACTGTAATTAAAGTGGATTTCTTTTATAGTGCATTGAAGCTTGAAGCTTTATCAAATAATTTTTTTTGCTAAGAGATTGCGCTATTGCAAACTAGAAATTTTAAAGGGGCCCACTTTACCTAACTGGCCCACTTTGCCTCACCTTCCCTTTTTAAGGGAAAGACTAATCATCTTGAAAAGTTTCAACTTTTCTATACAAAATTCACTAACAGCTCCCATCATGCATTCTTTAACGATGTTTCCATCCATAAAGGGTTTTCCTTTCTTTCCCAACAAATAAGCAACATTCTTGCTAACTAATGCCGATTTTTCGGTTTCTGAGTTTGCCTTCCTAAATAAATTTTGCTGAGAAGACAAACTACGACTAATTTTTTCAAATTTTTCAATACGCTATAACACAATAGATAATATTTCCGAGATCAACTGCTTTATCTAGTCTCAGTTAATTACATAAATTAGTAGACTCACTCAAAGATATTTGCGCATTTACCATTCGAGCAGGCAGGCTTTCTTCTCACAATTTTCAAAAACCTTGGCGGGCCGGTTAAAATCACCTGCCGGGCCGGGTTTGGCCCGCGGGCCGTAGTTTGGACACCTCTGCTCTAGATGAACATATAGAGTATTATAAGTTTAATCCAGCCCGAAAAGTTTGTAACGCATAGCTTGGTTCTCGTCCTCGGACGAAAAAAAGTTATATATTATTTTGTGTTTATTTTTGGCCAAAACACCCAAATCCGTTTGCTGTCCGTCCGTCCGTCCGTCCGTCCGTCCGTCCGTTAGCACGATAACTCAAGAACGCGTTGACCTAGGAAGTTGAAATTTTGTCACAACTTGTAAAATGGAAAAAGTAAAGCTAAGTTCGTTAATGGGCGATATCCTTCCACTCCTTCGGGTACCTCCCATACAAGAGTCCTTGAAATACGTTTTCACAATTATTGCTCGAATGCTTCAAGTTAGGAACTTGAAATTTTGCATACTTAAGGTTTACAATGTTTGAATCGAAAGTTCCGAATATGATGCAAATCGAAAGAGTCCTTCGTGTAGCAGGCCTAGAAAAGTCCTTCAAAAATGTATGCTTGTTACTGAATCCACTATAACTCCAGAACGAATTAAAGCAGGAATTTAAAATTTTACAGGAATTAGTTTTATATCAAAACCAAGACGGAGTTCATTAATTAGCGCCATCCGTTGATTCCTTCGGGTAGCTGCCATACAAAAGTCCTTAATAAACATGTTCACCAATATTGAACGATAACTTTAGAACGCTTTAACTTACGACTTTGAAATTTTATACATATTAATTTTATAATAGTCGCAGCTGAAACTATTAATATGAAGAATATCCCATTAGTTTTTCATGTAGTTGCCATACAAGAATTCTGTAAAATGTCCTAACTTACTTTATGGAACTCACTATAAATCAAAAAATCGAGTAGCCACTATACAATAGTTTCTACCTGTAAGTAAAAGGTCATGTAATAATTTCTTGTGCTCTCCTCATTCTTTTGATATTTTTCCAACTAAAATATAAATCGGAGTTCAGTATTTCATCTAGAGTATCATACGATTGGCTTGCAGCCGATCGTGACTGCGTTATGTTTTTTTTTTAAAAGTCGATAACAATACTTTATTATTAAAATAATAAAGTAATTACTACAGAAATCAAACAAAATAAGTTTTTATATTAAAATAAAATATATTATATCTATTATTGCAAATCAAAGTGCATATACATAACCTCAAATCAATAATTGTGAAAATTGTAGCCGTACAATCAAACACGTGCATAGTAAAAAAAAAAAAAGTGTTCCGTTAAATTCATAAACTATAACCGCGATACAGTAAAAGGTTCCACCGAAGCACACCCCCAAAGCTTAGCGTCGGTCGCATATAAAAATCTAAAATTTCACCAAAAGTTTGCGTTGGTCGCATATAAAAATTAGATATTTCACCAAAAGCTTGCGTAACTTTATTATTTTTCCGGTAGAAGTTAAGAACGCATTCAATTCTGAAATGCGGTGAAGGCTACTATGTGACTGAAAACCTATCAAAAAGAACAAGATGGTAGAAGTGAAAATCTGATTGGATCTGAGAGATATGGAATAATTTATGAAAAAGTACACCCCACTTTACACCCCCTTAGGAGTCAATTATGGAGAATACATAGAATAAAATTAAATTTAATATTTGGGACGAGGTAGTAGATATGTCGAAAATCGTGGGAAAATATGCATTCTATTTTCACAGATATTTTTTTTGCCCCCCTTCTGAACGCCGATTGATATTCGTTTTTTTTTTATTCAAAGTTATTTTGCTAGTTGATTTAGATGTACACACCGAGTTTCAACATTGTAGCTTAAGCCGTTCTATATATAGGAAAAACACCCCCCACTTGTACCACACTACCCTTAGGGGTCGAATTTCAAAAAACCTTGAAAACACTTTTTAGGTATTCATACGAAAAATCCGTAGAATAAAATTAAATTCAATATTTGGGACGAGCTAGTATATATGACGAAAATCGTGAAAAAATATGCATTCTATTTTCACAGATAATTTTTTTCCCCCCTTCTGAACGCCAATACATATTTGAATTTTTTTTTAATCAAAATTGTTTTTCTAGTTGATTTACATATACACACCGAGTTTCAACATTGTAGCTTAAGCCGTTCTATATATAGGAAAAACACCCCCCACTTGTACCACACTACCCTTAGGGGTCGAATTTCGAAAAACCTTGAAAACACTTTCTAGGTATTCATACGAAGAATCCGTAGAATAAAAATCAATTCAATATTTGGAAAGACCTAGTAGATATGACGAAAATCGTGAAAATATATGCATTTTATATATATTATATATACAAATAATTTTTTTTGCCCCCCTTTCTGAACGCCAATGAATATATTCAAATTTTTTTTTATCACAATTACTTTTCTAGTTGATTTACATATACACACCGAGTTTCAACTTTCTAGCATGAACCGTTTAATAGTTAGGAAAAACACCCCCTACCCCCGTAGCATACTACGCCTAAAAAAAATTATATTTTTCCAACATTCCGCTACTATAGCTCTATCTAAATCCCAAGTTTAAGGCTTTTATCATTACAGGTTCTCAAGATATAAGCATCGGAACTTTTTCCATTTCACCCTCCCCCACCCTCCCTTCTACATCCCCAAAACTTTTTTCCCTACTAGAGTTTAATTAGCGCTACTTCTGGTAAAATTTCTAAGCATCTTTCTTACACTGTTCTTGAGATATGAAACACCACCCACCTAAAAAATTTTACTTTGATCGATCTTTATTTGTCAACCTTTATACCCAAACCGAATTTTATTTTTCTAGAGGAATTGGTTCATGAGATATCGTAATCTTAAGTTTTTAACCCCCCACCCCCATACACAACTTCCCCTCCCCCCCCCCAATTTTTCCTGATTCTGTTCTCCTAGTATAACTACAAATATTTTTTAAGTTTGAATAGTGTGCCATTAACGGTGTAGGAGATATGGATTTTAGAATGTGTCTATCTCGCCTTTTTTGGGTTTCGGACGCATTACATTTCCCCCCACTCCCACACCCCTTGAGCAATATTGACAATTTTTCTGCAAATGGGTCTACTATCAGAGCTCTATAGAAATTCCAAGTTTCAGCTTCCTATCATTAGGGGTTATTGAGATCTAGAAACCAATATTTTCAAATAAAACACTTCCCCCTCCTTCCCCCTCACACCCCCACCCCTAAAAATTTGGTCACTTCAAGGCGCCTACCCCGTCTATTCGTTAAAAAAATTTCAATTTAATATCTCAAATCGTTTGGCAGCTACGAGCCTCCAAACGATCTTGCGTACGGCGGACGCCGTACGCCGTACTGCGGACAGACGGACTGAAAATTTTTATTGCTTTTTTCGCGTCTACTAGTTATGAAACGTGAAAACAAAAATTTTGAGGGTAGCAAATTTTTTTTTTTTTAAAAATCAATCACAATACTTAATTATTGAAATAATAAAGTAAAATCAAGAAATTTCACAAACAGTTTGCGTCGGTCGCATACAAAAAATCAGTAAATACCGCCAAAAGCTAGCGTCGGTCACATTCAAAAGGATTGTCTTGTTTTTCATTTAAAAAAATTGTGTTTGTCGTAAAAAAATTTTCCTTTGTCTTTACCAATATCACAAGAAAAAAAAAAATTTCAAAAAACTTCTTCGTACAAATTTCTACCCACATTTTTCCAACCTTCATTTTCACCATGAGTGAAAACGAGAATGATAATGCAGGACAACCAAACACAAATGGGAACTCAAAACCCACAATACCAGAAGACCAATCCATTGACAAGGTAACAACCCATATTAAATTACCCACTTTCTGGACGAACGCTCCAATTATTTGGTTTATACAAGCCGAAGCTCAATTCGACGTAGCAAAGATAAAATCGGACATAAAAAAATATAATTACGTTCTAACAGCTCTACCTCAAGACGCTTTAGAGTCTGTTTTAGACGTAATACAATCACCCCCAACGAAAAACATTTATCAACACATCAAGAAAACATTAATTGAACGACACTCCCTAAGTGAAGAGCGTCGAATTGAAAAACTCATCTCAAGCGAAGAACAAGGCGATCGAAAACCTTCCAATTTTCTACGCAAGTTGCAACTCTTAGCAGGTTCATCCAGTACCATCAGCGAAGGCCTAGTGAGAAAATTATGGCTCAGAAGGTTACCGCAAGCGATAGCTATTGCCCTGATACCCCTGGAAGACAAACCTGACTGCGAGTTGACAAGTCTAGCGGACAAAATCTGGGAAGCTTCAACCTCCTCTCAAATTTCCTCCATTAATAACTCCGATCTCAACCAACTCAGAGCGGAAATCGACGAACTCAAGTCGATGATAAAAAGTTTTTCGGTTAGCGAACCATCCAAACCCACTTTCCGCCACCGTTCTCGAGAGAGACAAAAATCAAACAACAAGAGTAAGTCACGCGGTAAGAGCGTCAAAAACAAAAACTTAAAATTCTGTTGGTTGTTATTAGATTTTTCGTGGTAAGCCACCAAAGAAGCTATTATGATTAGGAGTTAGTTATTCTTTCCGGTGTCAGTGGAGTGAAACTCCAACACGGAGTCCCCGACTGTGGACTAACCGCTATCCCTGAGGATATGACAAATTTGGAAAGAAACTTCACTGGAGAAGCCAGTTCATCATAAGATTGTTTTGGACTAGGTCCGAAGGAGCTGTTTCGTCATCGGAGGGCATAGACTCTTCAGAAGGTGTATTCTTGCCTACTAACCGAAACACCTTGACAGCTGGTGGGATCGCTGAGGTAAATTCTATATAGCCACATCCCATTCCAAATTTATTACCGAGAAGAATTTAATGGTCAAGAAAGGCGTCCTCTACCTTAGGCTAAAGGCGTGTATTTTGAGAAGCTTTTTTTCTCTTGATTTTTTCCGGCTATTCTCTGGTTGTAACCTTGGATATGGTCAGCGCTTCATGGCTGTGAAATTTACAATGGTTGTAACCTTGGATCTGATCTATCAAGAAACAAATCCCGTCCGCCGCAACTTATTTTTTTTTTTTTTTTTTTTATCCAATATTTGTTGTATATTGAGAAGCTTTTTTTCTCTTGATTTTTTCCGGCTATTCTCTGGTTGTAACCCTGGATATGGTCAGCGCTTCATGGCTGTGAAATTTACAATGGTAATTGGATCTGATCTATCAAGAAACAAATATTGGTTAAAAAAATAAGTTGCGGCGGACGGGATTTGTTTCTTGATAGATCAGATCCAAGGTTACAACCATTGTAAATTTCACAGCCATGAAGCGCTGACCATATCCAGGGTTACAACCAGAGAATAGCCGGAAAAAATCAAGAAAAAAAAGCTTCTCAAAATACACGCCTTTAGCCTAAGGTAGAGGACGCCTTTCTTGACCATTAAATTCTTCTCGGTAATAAATTTGGAATGGGATGTGGCTATATAGAATTTACCTCAGCGATCCCACCAGCTGTCAAGGTGTTTCGGTTAGTAGGCAAGAATACACCTTCTGAAGAGTCTATGCCCTCCGATGACGAAACAGCTCCTTCGGACCTAGTCCAAAACAATCTTATGATGAACTGGCTTCTCCAGTGAAGTTTCTTTCCAAATTTGTCATATCCTCAGGGATAGCGGTTAGTCCACAGTCGGGGACTCCGTGTTGGAGTTTCACTCCACTGACACCGGAAAGAATAACTAACTCCTAATCAATTCTGTTGGTGTCATAGAAAATTCTGGAAAGGGGCCACGAAAGGATTATGCGACTACTTCAACAGAAACAAAAAAACTAGTCATTTCAGTCGACGAAGCGGCAGACACTGGGACTACAATAAGTCGCCACCGCCTTTTCATTCAAGATCAACAAAATAAATTAAATTTTCTAATAGATACGGGAGCAGATGTATCTGTAATTCCTTACCTCCCTAACAGTCATCTAAAAAAAGACATCCACATAACTTTATCTGCCGCCAACGGCTCTACCATTCAAACTTACGGTAGCAAGCTACTAAAAGTCGATTTAGGATTAAAAAGACCATTTAATCATGAACTCCTAATGGCATCTGTAAACAGGCCCATTATCGGAGCAGAGTTCCTCACGAAATTCAATATCCTAGTCGACCTCAAAAATAAACGCCTCATTGATGGTGAAACGCAATTAAAAAGTAAAATCTTCTCAATCAGAGCTGATACACCAACTCCTTTAAGTTTTGCCCTCGAAAATGAATTCAGCGGCATTCTTAAAGAATTCCCAAGTCTCACTCAACCTCCCAATTTCAAACTACCCATTAAACACATGGTACAACACCATATACTGACCAATGGCCAACTGCCTTTTTGCCGACCACGAAGGCTCGACCCAAGTAAATACAAGGCCGCTCGTACAGAATTTGAACACATGATCGATTTAGGAATCTGTTCTCCTTCGTCATCACCAGCAGCTTCCCCACTGCATCTGGCGAATAAGAAAAATGGCAAGGACTGGAGACCCTGCGGGGACTACAGACAGTTAAACCAAATCACTGTACCCGACATATCCAATACCTCATATCCACAATTTCTCCATACAATTTCTCCATGTAAAGAGAGAATCGAAGCCATTGAAAAATACAAGACCCCAAACACAATTCGTCAATTACAACGTTGCGTAGGTATGGTGAACTTCTACAATCGTTTCATAATTAATCTCGCCAAATTGCTCGCACCAATTCACGAGCACCTAGCCAATATGATTAAACTCAAAAAGACAAAGTCATTTGTTTGGCCCGACGCCTGCAACGAAGCATTCCTTCAAACCAAAGTAGCCCTTGCGAACGCAACACTATTAGTACATCCTATTGAAAGCGCCAAAATCAGTATCACAACTGACGCCTCCAACACTGCGGTCGGTGCAGTTTTGCAACAATTGGACCAAGGGATATGGCAACCCTTAGCATTTTTCTTCAAGAAATTATCAAAAGCGAAAATAAAGTACTCCGCATTCGACAGGGAGCTACTCGGAATATTTTAGTAGGTAGGGCAGCGCTTGGGCCAGACAGTTTTGCCTCAAGTGCTGCCAGGGTCAATGACCTAAAAGGGGCGAAGCCAATGACCTTGGGCGGATGCTAATGACCTTGGAACTAATGCCCTCTGGCGGGGCTAATGATCTTGGGCGGGGCTAATGCACTCTGGCGGGGACTAGTGATCTTGGGTGGGGGCTAATGACCTTATACAGTAGGCCAAGCTCGCAGCCTCTAGTGTAGGTAGTTGACCATAAGCAAAGGGGCAGGGCTAACAACCCTAGCCAATTGGACAAGGACACAGAGCTTAGTATAGGTAGATGGCTTTATACAGTAGGTAGGTAGCTTTATGCAGCAGGTAGATGGTCATAAGCAAAAGGACAGGGCATAAGGCATGGTTAATGACCTTATGCACTAGGGCAAGGCAAGGAACTTTGAGTCTGGAACTGTATTTAGTTTAATGTTTAATTGGCGGGGCTGTGATGATGTCGGTGAGACCGAGTACTCTAATTAGCATAGAGTATACGTTTGTATCAATGTAAAAGGGGCGGAATAGATAGATGTTTACATCCAAAAAGAATGAAGAGCATGTACGGCTTCTTGATACAATTGTAATGCAGCGTTTTCTTTTTATGCAGCCTTTTGATCTTGCGAGATGACGAAGGTTGTTTATTATTTATTTTGTACGAGCTGAATTTATAGTATGACGATTATGCACTTGTACGTGCATTTTTCCTGGGCCGTATAATAAAATCAGGTTATGCGTAATTTTTTTTTTTTTTGCTAACAAAACTGGCATTGGGTCAAGTTCGAGGCGGTACAAGTGTATATCTGAGAGATATTATCAGTTCTGCTTATGCTTCGATTTTTGCGCGTTTATTTTTTGCTACATCATTAAGATTGGCATTGGGTCAAGTTCGAGGTGATACAAGTGTATATCTAAGAGGGTTATTAGCAATTTTGCTTATGCTTTAATTTTCGTGCGATTATTTTTGTTTTGATTGAGTTGATCCATCTTTTTGTCCAATACCACTGCATAATATTGCGAAATTGTGTCTGAAAACTACAAAAAGTATTGAATGAAACAGGTTTTTTCGCATTTTAGCGTCTTATTATTTCTGATTGAGGAGATGCATCACATTAACCAAAATTATTACCTAATGTTGTGAGATAGTGCCTGAAAACTTCAAAAGTATTTAATGAAGCAGGATTTTTTCGCATTTTTCGCGCGTTTTATTATTTTTGTAGGAGACAATGCAACACTTTTGCTGATGTTATTGCCTAGTATTATGAAATTGTAGCTGAAAACTTCAAAATGTATTGAATGAAACAGGTTTTTACGTTTTTTGCAGTCAAAAAGAACTATCACACACAGTTTAAACAACTATTTTTTAGATTATGTAATGAGTTGCAGTAACTTTAACGCGTATTTTTCCAGTTCATGTAACAACTTTTGTGTACTTACTAGTTTTTGATTAAGGTGACGCATCTTTTTAGCCAGTATTATTGCCTAGTATTATGAAATTGTATCTGAAAACTTCAAAAGGTATTGAATGAAACAAGTTTTTACGTTTTTTGCAGTCAAAAAGAACTATCACAGACAGTTTAAACAACTATTTTTAGATTATGTAACTTTGAGCGTATTTTTAAAGTTCACGTGACAACTTTTGTGTATTTATTAGTTGTTGATTAAGGTGACGCATCCTTTTAGCCAATATTATTGCCTAGTATTATGAAATTGTAGCTGAAAACTTAAAAATGTATTGAATGAAACAGGTTTTTACGTTTTTTGCAGTCAAAAAGAACTATCACACACAGTTTAAACAACTATTTTTTAGATTATGTAATGAGTTGCAGTAACTTTAACGCGTATTTTTCCAGTTCATGTAACAACTTTTGTGTACTTACTAGTTTTTGATTTAGGTGACGCATCTTTTTAGCCAGTATTATTGCCTAGTATTATGAAATTGTATCTGAAATTTGTATTAAATGAAACAAGTTTTTACGTTTTTTGCAGTCAAAAAGAACTATCACAGACAGTTTAAATAACTATTTTTAGATTATGTAACTTTGAGCGTATTTTTAAAGTTCACGTGACAACTTTTGTGTATTTATTAGTTTTTGATTAAGGTGACGCATCCTTTTAGCCAATATTATTGCCTAGTATTATTAAATTTTAGCTGAAAACTTCAAAACGTATTGAATGAAACAAGTTTTTACGTTTTTGCAGTCAAAAAGAACTATCACAGACAGTTTAAACAACTATTTTTAGATTATGTAATGAGTTGCAGTAACTTTGAGCGTATTTTTCCAGTTCACGTGACAACTTTTGTGTATTTATTAGTTTTTGATTAAGGTGACGCATCTTTTCAGCCAATATTATTGCCTAATATTATGAAATTGTAGCTGAAAACTTCAAACGTATTGAATGAAACATGTTTTTCGCATTTTCCGCGTGTTTTATTATTTTTCGTGAGAGATGAGGCAACACTTAAGCTAATATTATTGCGAAATTGTGCCTGAAAACTTCAAAAAGTATTGAATGAAGCAGATTTTACATTTTTAGCAATCAGAAATAACTACCGAGACAGTTTAAACAACTATTTTTTAGATTATGTAATGAGTTGCTGTAGGTTTTTACACGCATTTTTTCGGTTCATGTGTCAATTTTTGCGTATTTATTAGTTTTGATGGCGATGATGCACCACCTTAGCTAATATTATTGTGAAATAATGCCTGAAAACTTCAAAAGTAGTAAATGAAATAGGATTTTTTTCTCATTTTTACGACTCTTGCAGCATTTTTGCGCGTTTTATTAATTGTGTACGAGACGATGCAAAACTTAAGTTGCTATTATTGTGAAATACAGCCTGAAAACTTCAAAAGTATTGAATAAATCAGGTTTTCGCATTTTTACGGTTAATGCGTCAATTTTCGCGCGTTTTATTATTTTCTGGTTGAGGAGATGCATCACTTCGACCAAAATTATTTTTTAATGTTGTGAAATAGCAGCTGAAAACTTCAAAAAGTATTGAACGAAACGATATTTTTGTCTGAAAACTTCAAAAGTATTGAATGAAACAGGTTTTTTAGTTTTTTCAAAATACGTCTATTGATACACGTCTGTATAATACAAGTTGTTTTAATATAATGCAATGCTGTGATATACTACAAAACTTTTTTTAAATTTACAATATTTGTTTAGCCTAAGAACCTTATTATATTCGTTATTATCTTATAAATTAAATACTTTACATGTTAGACCTTATACACAAAGAAATCGTTTACAGTTATCACGATTTTACTACAAATTTTTCGTATATCTTTTTGAAATGTCTAAAAATTGAGCAAAAAATTAATTTAATACCAATTCAGAGGTCATAAAGTTTAAAAGAAAGTAATATAAAAAGTGTAATAAGAACTAATTACTGGTACTAAATCTTATTTAGAACTACATATTAATTCTATAAATACTTCTTTCTCTTATAGCCGTAAGGAACAGAGCCGTTGTCTTCTAGAAATCGTCTCTTTTCGCATAGGAGTCTGTACTTTTTTATTTCTGATTTTGGTTATAACCAAATGGTCCTCTGTACGTCGAAAGTTTTGCGTGGGCAGTAAAATATATTGGTTTGTCTCTGGATACAAAACCATGTTCTTTATTGTATCAAAATTTACCAGTTTTGAGGCCTTGTAGTTTAAGCAAATGCCCTTAACCTTGCCAACTATATTTTCAGCGTTTTCTCTCGTGCTTAAAAGTTGATATCCATAGTTCTTCGGGCCTCCACTCACAAATTTGGTTATAAAGCTTCCGGCACCATAAGGCTCTAATTCATCTGTCATATCTCCTATAAACTCTCCAGTTGGTGGCTCGTATTCCCCCTCTCTAGCTATGTAAACTACGGAATCTGTATCATAGTATAAAACGCGATCTCCTAGTTGATCTAAATAATGGTACAGTTTCAAGCGGGCTTATGTCGTTGAGTAGGCTGCTATACATACGTTAACAGTAGGTAAACACTCGGCCACTTCTTCCTTATATTCCCAGTTCACAACTTAGGTTTCTTCGTTAATGGTAAGCAATTCATATAATTTTGAGGGCTGATTTATTATGCTTGTTTGTTGGCAGGTTTTCCCTCTGTCCAAATTTTCCCCAGAACGAGTTTAATGTCAATTTAGCTAGAGATCTTAAACCAGGGTTGCCGACAATTTCATCGAACTCTAGTTTGACGTTCTCGATAGACAGAAAATCCTCAATATACTTTTCTTTTGCCGCTTGAGATGAGCATTTACTCGGCCAGCCTGCTGTTTCATTTTAATAAACTTGTGCATCATATCTGTGAACAATCCATCAGTAGCTGCTAATTTATCGTACTGCCTCACATCATAGCTCCATATCTCATATCTCATATAGTTCAAGCAGCTTGTACCCCTTTTCTACAGTTTTCGTCACCTCATCTATCACCCAAGTCCCCATCAATGCCTTTTCTTCATTAGAGTGGGGGCAAAACTCGTCTTAATTTTTATTTTCACTACAAGTTTGGCAAAGTGAAAACATCAATTTGCTATTCTGCTTAAGAGGCAGCATGGGGTGTAGTAATTCTTCTGGTGCTAGTACACTTAATTATCCCCTCTATCTTCTTTAAATCAAGTTTGGAGCAGTTATCATCTCCAACATATAGCGTTGGGTGCCCAATAGGGAATTTACCATTTTTGCAACACACATATAAATATTTAATTTTTTCACCGGGCTTACACTTATAGTAACTATAGGTACTCCCAGTTCGTCCACCATAAAAGGCATCTCTCGGTTTTAGGGGTGAACTTTTCAACAGCGGATGATAGGTTAAATAATTCATCATCTTTTTATCGATACTAAGTCGTTTATCGAAGTCACAGGCCATCATTTCAACTACTTCATATCCAAGAGCACGTAAACGATCAGTTTTTGAAGCAGTTCTTTCATATCGATGGCTTAACGTATCTGTTGGATAGTTATTTTTGGCAACTAAAAACGTAAAAACCTGTTTCATTCAATACTTTTTGAAGTTTTCAGCTACAATTTCATAATATTAAACCATAATATTGGCTAAAAAGATGCACCACCTTCATCAAAAATAATAAATACACAAAAAAATGTCACATGAACTGGAAAAATACGCGTAAAAGTTACTGCAACCCATTACTTATCTCAAAATAGTTGTTTAAACTGTCTGTGATAGTTCTCTTCGACTGCAAAAAACGTAAAAACCTGTTTCATTCAATATTTTTTGAAGTTTTCAGCTGCAATTTCACAATATTAGGCAATAATATTGGCTAAAAAGATGCTCCACCTCTATCAAAAACTAATAAATACACAAAGTTGTCACATGAACAGGAAAAATATGCGTAAAAGTTATTGCAACTCATAACATAATCTAAAAATAGTTGCTTAAACTGTCTGGGTAGTTATATCTGATTGCTAAAAACGTAAAACCTGCTTCATTCAATACTTTTTTGAAGTTTTCAGCTACAATTTCATAACATTAGGCAATTATATTGGCCAAACAGATGCGTCACCTTAATCAAAAACTAATAAATACACAAAAGTTGTCACATGAACCGGAAAAATGCGAATAAAGCTGTTTCAGTCAATACTTATAAAGTTTTCAGGAACAATTTGGTGGTGATGCGATCTTCCTCCTTGACTTCGACGTTATTGTTCGTCCATTGTGCTCCCCGTTTAAGTTTGAAAAACTCCTGTTCACCTAAAACCATTTAGTAGGAAATAAGCGCCGAGGTTCCGTCTTCTCATTTTCGATAGACCCGGACATTCACATAGGACGTGAAAGATTGACGCCTCCACTTCTGGGTCACCGCAGCTACGACAAAGATCATTTGCGTCGGCTCCCAGTCGTCTAGCTTGTCTACCGATCAGGCAGTGCCCTGTGAGCACTCCGATTAGTGTGCTAGCATCTTTCCTGCTCAGGCTCAGGATATACATGCTTTTCCCGTTATCATATTCAGGCCAAAGAGTTCTTGATATTGAGCATGTAGTTAGGTTTGACCATCTATTGCCTGCCAGCTGCAAGCATAGTGGTCGATAGACTGATTTATGGGTCCGATGGGAATAGCAATGTGCTGGTCCAGCTTGCTCATTCCCCTGGATTCCACAGTGGCCTGGCACCCATCGTCTACCTTAAAAATAATAAAATGCGCGAAAATTGACGCATGAGTCACAAAAAACGAAAAACCCGTTTCTTTTACTACTTTTGAAGTTTTCAGCTACAATTTCATAATATTATGCAATAATATTGGCTAAAAAGTTGCGTCACCTTAATCAAAAACTAATAAATACACAAAAGTGGTATCATGAACTGAAAAAATACGCGTAAAAGTTACTGCAACTCATTACATAATCTAAAAATAGTTGTTTAAACTGTCTGTGATAGTTCTTTTTGACTGCAAAAAACGTAAAAACCTGTTTCATTCAATACATTTTTAAGTTTTCAGCTACAATTTCATAATACTAGGCAATAATATTGGCTAAAAGGATGCGTCACCTTAATCAACAACTAATAAATACACAAAAGTTGTCACGTGAACTTTAAAAATACGCTCAAAGTTACATAATCTAAAAATAGTTGTTTAAACTGTCTGTGATAGTTCTTTTTGACTGCAAAAAACGTAAAAACTTGTTTCATTCAATACCTTTTGAAGTTTTCAGATACAATTTCATAATACTAGGCAATAATACTGGCTAAAAAGATGCGTCACCTTAATCAAAAACTAGTAAGTACACAAAAGTTGTTACATGAACTGGAAAAATACGCGTTAAAGTTACTGCAACTCATTACATAATCTAAAAAATAGTTGTTTAAACTGTGTGTGATAGTTCTTTTTGACTGCAAAAAACGTAAAAACCTGTTTCATTCAATACATTTTGAAGTTTTCAGCTACAATTTCATAATACTAGGCAATAACATCAGCAAAAGTGTTGCATTGTCTCCTACAAAAATAATAAAACGCGCGAAAAATGCGAAAAAATCCTGCTTCATTAAATACTTTTGAAGTTTTCAGGCACTATTTCACAACATTAGGTAATAATTTTGGTTAAAGTGATGCATCTCCTCAATCAGAAAATAATAAAACGCCAAAATGCGAAAAAACCTGTTTCATTCAATACTTTTTGTAGTTTTCAGACACAATTTCGCAATATTATGCAGTGGTATTGGACAAAAAGATGGATCAACTCAATCAAAACAAAAATAATCGCACGAAAATTAAAGCATAAGCAAAATTGCTAATAACCCTCTTAGATATACACTTGTATCACCTTGACCTTGACCCAATGCCAGTTTTGTTAGCAAAAAAAAAAAAAAATTACGCAAAACCTGATTTTATTATACGGCCCAGGAAAAATGCACGTACGAGTGCATAATCGTCATACTATAAATTCAGCTCGTACAAAATAAATAATAAACAACCTTCGTCATCTCGCAAGATCAAAAGGCTGCATAAAAAGAAAACGCTGCATTACAATTGTATCAAGAAGCCGTACATGCTCTTCATTCTTTTTGGATGTAAACATCTATCTATTCCGCCCCTTTAACATTGATACAAACGTATACTCCATGCTAATTAGAGTACTCGGTCTCACCGACATCATCACAGCCCCGCCAATTAAACATTAAACTAAATACAGTTCCAGACTCAAAGTTCCTTGCCTTGCCCTAGTGCATAAGGTCATTAACCATGCCTTATGCCCTGTCCTTTTGCTTATGACCATCTACCTGCTGCATAAAGCTACCTACCTACTGTATAAAGCCATCTACCTATACTAAGCTCTGTGTCCTTGTCCAATTGTCTAGGGTTGTTAGCCCCGCCCCTTTGCTTATGGTCAACTACTTACACTAGAGGCTGCGAGCTTGGCCTACTGTATAAGGTCATTAGCCCCCACCCAAGATCACTAGTCCCCGCCAGAGGGCATTAGCCCCGCCCAAGATCATTAGCCCCGCCAGAGGGCATTAGCCCCGCTCAAGATCATTAGCCCCGCCCAGGATCATTAGCCCCCATCAAAGGTCATTAGCCCCCGCCAGAGGGCATTAGCTCCAAGGTCATTAGCCCCACCCTGGCAGCACTTGAGGCAAAACTGTCTGGCCCAAGCGCTGCCCTACCTACTTATTTTTAGCCGTTAAACATTTCAGGCATTTCGTCGAAGGGCGGATGTTCACAATTTACACCAACCATAAACCACTCACGAATGCCATAGGGTCAAAAACTGAACGAAATCCACGACAAACAATGCATCTGGATTACATATCCCAATTTACGTCTGATTTAAGACATATTCACGGTAAAGATAATTGTGTCGCAGACGCTTTATCTCGAGTAGATGACACAGAGATTCACGAAGTAACTCTGAGTTTAAAAGACCTGATCGATTCACAGAGAAATGATTCTGAACTCGAACAACTTCTCAAGGATTGAAACAACCCAAACTCGAAAGTAAAATAAGAAATCATAACTATCCCTGTCACTCAAGAAAAAATCTGGTGCGAAACCAGTACAGGCAAAAACCGTCCCAATGTCCCTATACAGTTTCGTAAGGTTATTTTTCAAACTCTTCACAAACTATTACATCCAGGAATCAAAAACACCAGAAAGAAAATCTCCCGATTCAAACACATGGTCAAAAGCATGTATCGGATGTCAAAAGGCAAAAGTTCATCGACACACGACGAGTGAATGCGGACGTTTTGAATTACCGGCAAAACGTTTCGAGCATATCCATATGGACATAGTTGGACCTTTACAGCCTTCTCAAGAAAATCAATACATCCTTACTATAATGGATAGATACACCCGCTGGCCAGAAGCATACGCACTACGCGATATGTCAGCCATAACAATAGCCAGGACTTTCGTCCAACAATACATTACGCGATTTGGAGTACCACTTACAATAACCACAGATCAAGGTACCCAGTTCCAGTCCAAGTTATTTCATGAACTAACAAACCTACTGGGAACACACAGAACTCGTACCACTGCATACCACCCTCAATTAAATGGGATGGTGGAACGCTTTCACCGTCATTTAAAATCTGCGATCAAAGCCAGAGAAAATCAAATTTATTGGAGTAATGAATTACCATTAATTCTACTTGGTATCAGAACCGCCATCAGAGAAGATTTGAAATGCTCTCCCGCCAAACTCGTTTATGGAGAAAGTTTGAAGGTACCTGGCGAATTTTCATAGAAACACCTACCCCAGTAGATACATGATGTTCAGATTTAATCACAAGGCTCCGAGAAAACATGAAACACATAAAACCTGTAGACACTCGCAAAACCAACTCAAAAACAGTTCACATTACAAATTTACTCTCAGACGCGATTTTGTTTTTGTCAGAATGGACAAAGTACGTACAGGACTAAAACCACCCTACGAAGGCCCATACAAGGTGATTAGAAAAATGAGGAAACAATTTGTTATCAACATTAAGGACAAGAAAAATCTGCCAACAGTCTGTCCGCAACTTTATTATTTTTCCGGCAGAAGTTCGGAACGTGTTTAATTCGGGCATGCGGTGTATATTACTATGTGACTGAAAACCTAACAAAAAGTTCGGTAAGCGGTTAGAATAGAGTGTAATATATGAATTATATAATTGGGTCATATTCCGGGATGCGGTCTAGAGGTTGGAAAAGAAAAAAACTTAAAAATAGGTGATTATTAAACAAGCCCGTGGAAGTGAAAAGATATTCGATATCTGATCAGACCTGAGACATATGGGGGAATTTATGAAAAAGTATACAACCACTTTACACCCCCTAAGGGGTCGAATTTCAAAAAATCTTGAAAAAGCATTCTAGGTATTCACATGAAGAATCCGTACAATAAAAATGAATTCAATATTTCGAAAGACCTAGTAGATATGACGAAAATCGTGAAAATATATGCATTTTATATTTACAAAATTTTTTTTCTGCCCCCCCCCCCCTTCTGAACCCCAATGAATATTGAAATTTTTTTTATCGGAATTACTTTTCTAGTTGATTTACATATA
Source organism: Beris chalybata (assembly GCA_949128065.1). Classification (NCBI taxonomy): domain Eukaryota; kingdom Metazoa; phylum Arthropoda; class Insecta; order Diptera; family Stratiomyidae; genus Beris; species Beris chalybata. Next base: position 72,615,374 of record OX421894.1, on the reverse strand, counting down.
TGTACCGAGTTTCAACTTTTAGCACAAGCCGTTCAAAAATTAGGAAAAACACCCCCCACCCTCGCACCATGCTACCCCTAAGAAAAATTTTATGTTTTCACTATGCCACTAATATAGTTCAATCCAAATACGAAGTTCAAGGTTTATATCATTACAAGTTCTTAAGTTATAAGCATCGGAACTTTTTCCTTCTCACCCTTCCCCACCCTCACCCTCTACACCCCCATCTCTAAATTTATTTTTCCCTACTAGGGTTCTATTGGGCCTAGTTCTAGTTCAAATTTGAATCATCTATCTTACACTATTATTGAGATATGAAAAGTGATATTTTTGAAAAATTCTTATCCCTCCCACATCTATGCTCCTTCGCCCCTTTCAATGATTTTACTTTAAGCAATCTTGATTTATCAAGCTTTATACCCAAACCGAATTTTGTTATTCTGGTGCAATTGGTTTGTGGGATATCGTAATCTTTACTATTTCAAACCCCACCCCCGCACGCCACCACCCCGATCAAAAATTTTTGTTTCAATCTACTCTCCTAGTATAACTACAGATATTTGTTAAGTTTTAATTGCTTGCCGTTAACGGCTTAAGAGATATGGATCTTAGAATGTGTCGATATCGGCATTTTTGCGTTTCGGACGCATTATTTCCCCCTCCACTCCCACACCCCTTCACCCATATCAGCAATTTTTTTGCAAATGGGTCCACTATCAAAGCTCTATAGAAATTCTAAGTTTCAGCCTCCTACCATTAGCGGTTGCTGAGATCTAGAAACCAAAATTTTTCGTCTAAAACGCTTCCCCCACCTTCCCCCTCGCACCCAAACCCCTGAAAAAATTCTCACTTCAAGAGGTCTACCATGTCTCTTCAGAAAAAAATCAATTTAATAGCTAATAGGTTTTGGGAGCTATAATTCCTCAAACGAGTTTGCGTACGGCGTACGGCGTACGGAGCACAGACGGACTGAAAATTTTTATTGCTTTTTTGCGTTTATTAGTCATAAAACGTATAAAAAAAAAATTTCAGGGTAGCAAATTTTTTTTTTAAAAGTCGATAACAATACTTTATTATTAAAATAATAAAGTAAGACAACGGTATCCATTGACCGTCTAAAACAGGCGCACATTTATAATTAAAAAAAAAAAACAAGACAATCCTTACACACAAAAAAAAACCCCATGAATTTAACTTAATCGAAATTAACATTATCAATTTCATACATTCTTAGTAATTTTTTTTTTTTTTTTATTATTATCACTTTTTACTCGTAATTTTTTCCTGAAATCATAAACGCTACGCTGGAAGGGGAATGTGTAGTGGACAGTTCCAAATAACACGAACAAGAAAGGAATAGAACGTTTGGTCGTACAGCGTTTCGTATTATGTACCTGACCCGAAAAATGCATTCTAGTATATAAGTAGAATAAAAGTGTGTACCTAGTTTTAAGCAGAAAATAAATTTAGCCTAAATTTGAACACCGACCGAGTCGGACCTCTTTTATTTAAAAGGCAATTACGGTACCGACCGGACCCCCAAAATCTCCAGTATATATATCACTATGCGATCAAGTAATTAGAACAAAAATGAAAATCTAGTCGATTTAAGTCGATTTTGAACTGTGATCTGGCCGATTTTCAAAAACAACAATGACAATATACAATAAAACAGTGACGACCGTGAGATCGGAACGGAATTTTTGAACTTGCGCATTGACACAATACGCGGTGACTTCCGATTAGTTAAAAAAACACGTGATGACCGATTTGTCGGAATATTGTCGTCGCTAGGCAACAATTGGAACCGAAGGCCACGAAGGCGATGTTTGCCAAAGAGTGTAGGTAAGCGCGGTCTATAAGCGTTCATGTGGGAGCACGAACTAAAATCGGTCAAATTCATGAATCGAATCGGCTGAAGAAAATCGGAAAAAAGATCGATTTTTTAGGACCCGATTAATCGATCTTCGAATAAATCGATCTAAAAACGGCATCCCTAGAGGACACTCACTGCAAGTACGCCTCGAAATATAATTTAAAAGCTCGAGTGGTCAATTTCATACCAGGTCAGGAAGTATTTCGTTGGAATTTCGTGTTAAGCGACGCCACGAAAGGAGTAAGTGCGAAACTGGCACCAAAATTTATCAAAAGTCGCATCGTGAGAAGGATCGGGAATTCTATGTACGAAATCGAGAACTTACAGGGAAAATCGGTAGGGACTTATCACGCCAAAGATCTAATGTGTAGTGAATTCCCTAACAGATTTCCTAGTCAAATCAGCCTTATGCAAGAGTACGTAACATAGTCAAATAATAAGGGATTGTTCTGTGCCTCCTCAAGGAGAGCAAACGCAATCACCTTACTATAACCAACAAAAATATAATTTTCCTTTTTGCTAAATTTTGAGACTACATATTGGGTAGTAACATTCAAAACATTAATTTAGTAATTTAATGTCGTTTGCAGGGCCGCTGTGTATTTTTTTTATAAACTTACGGTTTCGCACACGCCTTATCGCATATAATAAGAGAGAGGGAGGATGCTCCATGTTTCCTGCAGACGGTGCATATCAGGATAACATCAAGCATTTTCCTTCGTCAATTTAGTTGTTGTTTCCTGTAAGTAATGGTCCTTTTTTTCTCTTTCTGATTTATTATTTTCATAAATATCAAAACACAACGCCTTGAATTAGGAATTTAATGGAACTAAATATACACGTGATACAATAATGAATTTGTTAAATGAGTATCAATGTTATATTGGCATGTGGAGGATATCGTTTCATTTATACTGTTGGTACTGAAGTAGTTGTCTTTTGTAAAAAACAAGTTGCAGCCATACATCTTAAATTCTGGAAAAAGAGAGATACATTATTTGAATTAATTCTAGGTATAGTAGTTTACGGTCTCTTCTTATTCTTTATTTTACCATCATGGTTAATATGTTTTTGTTTTTATCTTTCATTGTAAAATCGTTGTTAATTGAATTAAGTAAGAATGATTAGAAAAGATCGGAATATGTCCACAAAAAAAAAAACTACCGTTATATATCGAATACTGAACGTAGAAAAGATAACAGAAAAGATGGACTAAATATTCTAACCACAAGGAAAAAATAACGTATAAAAAATAAATAAATAAACCATCCGGATCGACGGATCAATTTTTTTTGACTGCAGCGAGGGAGCAACAGGACAGTAGCGAGGGAGTACGGTCTTAAGCGTCTCTGTTTTTTCAGCCTCCGTGCGTTGGATTGGCCTAGCACAGGATTATGAATAAATAAATTCAAAATAACCAACTGACATCGCATTTACCACATCGCGCACAGCGCCGAACCTTCTGCAGCGCCAAGCATCTGTAAAACTATCCACTTCCGAGCGAAGGAAATTACGCTCGCCCCGTTAACCGACGACTGCCATTGAGTGAAGACGCTGAAGCTACAGAAGCAGGCAGTTACCGCAGAAATAGCATACCGGCGAACAACGCCATTTTTTTCCGTTTCCTATCTGATCGAAAGTACGATATTCCGTAGTGGGAGTACCACGTTAATTAAATTACATCGTCATAAGCAGCAAATCGATAAGTAACCGGGTAAGTGGTGGGCCCTGATGCCCAACCGAATCTCCTTTTTCTTTTTTTTAGCAACACGCGGTCCGTTTGTCGTAACGTACCTCCTATAATGGGACTTCGTGGCCGCCTGTCCGACCCATCGACCCATTAAAAGAAGGCTAAACCATAAAAGGAACAGAAACAAAAGGGAAAAGGTCACTAAATTACTCCGATCCATGTCATACGTGATATTATGTTAGCTTGTCAAAATTGTCTTTTCGAGGTTAGGTCGCAGGTTGCGATAATTTTCGGTCGGACATTATTCGCTTAGCAATCGCGTAGTAAAATTTTTTTGTGGGAACAAACACCTAAGCAAAACATGGCGAACCGCAACGAAACTAGGTGCCTGCGCAGATTTGAGTGCCGGTTTCGTCAGTATCTTGGTCAAATAAACTAACGCGTGCGAGCGAGCCATTTTTTTAGACGGCAGTGTAACACAACATGTGCAAGAGTGGCTAGATTAGAACATTCGCACGGCAGTGGCAATGATGGGGGACCTTATGGACAATTCATGCCTTTAAGCCACCAGCGACAGTTGGCTTGGTGATCTGGAAGGAGCAACAAGGAGGCAGATGTTGGTGACTGGCATCAACACAAATGTTGTGATACCCTTAACTACTTCGGTACTGCTCAAGTTACCACACTGTCCATCTAATTGGAATGCAGACAGCGGCAACATTTTAAGTTTCTGTCACCTAATCTTATGTAACATGAAAGCTATCTGTCATTTTTACTTCAGCCGCAAGTTCCTTCGACCATTTCAAACGCACCGACCCCAAGTGATTTGAGTTGTTCCGGAGCAAGGGCAAGGCAGTGTTTTCCTTTTTATACCTAGTTTACTGCAAATTCAACCGAATCAGCCGCAAGTAATTTCCGTTCGTCCGTCATATACCCCGCATAAAGTTATGTCAACACCACGAATACTGTCACCACCTTACCTCAAAGCAACATACAATAAACAGTGGCTACTCCGCCTTCGCGAAAATTCCAACAATTACAACAGCGTATAACCTCCGGATCGGACGGAGCAGCAACAATCGCGATTGCAACAAGTCCCACGGCAACGTTCACAGCAAACAATTCAATCCGTGCAACAGCACCAACAAGTACAACAACAACAAGCGGACAGCAGTAAATTGAACGACAAGGTCTTCAGCAAGTACATCAGTAGCAACCCGAGTCGCAACAACAACAACTTTAGCAGCAGTAGCAATAAGTTCGGGTCTAGATATTCAGTAAATACGGGCAACAATTCAACAACCAGAACAGCGCCCTTCCAATTCCCACCATCGGGAAAAAGCCTCAACTATACGGTAGAATTATACAATGGCAGCACATTCTAACGCAGAAGCTCAATGTAGCCAACCGCAAGCATTTCAACCGATTAAAGCAACCTCTCAACAACAACTACGACAGCGAATAGCATCCGGATCGTACGGAGCAGCAACAACAGCGACTGCATTCACAGCAATCAAATTTGTACCAACTGCAATGCAGCGACAACATCAGCAGCAATGACTTCAGTAAACCCAACCATATTAGCGCACCCATCAGGTCGTCCTGCGGTACTTCTACAAGTAGAATCATGTATAATTTTTTTTGTATTCAATCAATGACACATTATCAAAAGAAATCATGCGTTTTTATTTTCTTGCTTTGAGTTCTACAGGATGGAATTTATTCTACATATGTTTTGTTTCTGAACGTTGCCTATGGGATGGCATTACTTTGGAGCATATTAAAACCTCTCTACTGAGATCACAAAGTATAAAACCTTGCCAAGAGTAGCCACCCATGGACCTTGATGTCCAAGTTGCATTGGATGGGTGTAGACCGTCTTTACTATCTTTCAACAGCAACACGCGTGGAAAAGTTTTGGAATCAGAGATGTAATTAATGGATGTAAAAACAATGAGAAAAAACAAAAAAATAATGATTGTGTCGCGGCGGTACAACGATCTGGTATTTAGGAACGAGTACTATTTTTTTTTTGGTTGTTCTTGGGTTTTTTTTTTTGCCAGCAACTGGCTACTAATAATGCCTTACCAGCCGACGTGAAAGTCATGATGTTTCAATTGATTTAGTCGAACCAACCCTAATTCGTGCTGGAGCTACCAGGAGGACGCCGCAAAGATGGTGAAAAAACCCTTAATTTCACTAATTGAAAAAAATTAGATTTCTTTTAAATAAAACACAACGGACATTCTAGACTTAAAATAATTGTATTAAAATGATTCACTTTCTGGTATTACAATGTTTTTACAGGGTTTTGTTGTGTGTCAAATATGCTTTAATTTGGAAAATCGCGAGATTAAAGGAACAACGAAGTTAAATTCAAATTGTTTAGGAATAATACCGATTCGTAGACCCTACCTTTAATCCAACTTGTTGAGTGTCCGTTCCGTAGCGCAAGTTCGGCCTACGTGAATTGACTCTAAACGAGTGTATTGATCAAAAGAGGTCGAGCCGACGTTGCGCGTGGCTTAAATAAAGAAATTGAGCTTTAATTATCCGTTGTCCTGGACCCATTTTGGCGAGGTGAAATTGGGTGGACAGTACGGATTAAAAGTAATGATTAAAAGTAATATACGGATTAAAAGTAATGACGGTATCGATTTATAAAATATGTAACGAAACAAATTATGTTTGGGAAGTCCAAACAGATGGTTTCACTTATTTCTCAGTCCTAGTCAGGGGGGGGGGGGAGAAGGATGTCGTGAATGTTTATTCGACTCTTATCAATAGGATAACAGGCGAAAGAAGGAATCAGTTCGTCCCGGCTGGACGAATTCACGAAGGATCACTAGAGGTCCCACTGTGTTTTTGTTCGAACGACGTCTCCCCTGTTGATAAGCATGTTGATGTGGTCATGAGAAACCCTTAAACTTGTGGAGTTTTACGGCGTGCAATTTTTTTTTTGTGTATAAGTCACACCCTCTTTAAGCGGATGAAAAAGAAGAGGCGATAGGGTGGGTAATTGAATTCTTCTTGCAAGGGGAGGGAAGGTAAAAGACAAAAAATAAATAAAACAAAAAAGGCCGAAATGGTACATTGCGGAGATATTCCTGGGTATACTAACGAATAGTACACCCGCTAGCTACCTGTAAAGGAAGTTCCACAACAGAAGAAAGATACAAGATCTCAGTTCTTTGGAATGGTGTATAAAATAAAAGACATCGCACGCTGTTCGTATACGGACGTACTAAATACATGTCCACACCGCACCAAGTTCTCAAACGTCGATTAGTTGTTGTCGCGAACCAAACTAGAGGTAGCCTCCAGCGATTGTAATTCGCATTTTATCTGACAGTAGCGAAATTATTTCTGTATAAAAATGATCGGATAACCCTTATATCGATCCTCGGTTGATTTAGCGTCGCGGTTTTGACTTCAAGTAAGATCTGGATTATTATTGAAGACGTTGTTACAGCGCTTCTACACCCAATTTGCCTGAAATGGCCTGCTATACGCGAGCAGTATTCAAATTTAATTAACACCTGTATCTCCCAACTACTAAAATTGATATGACATTGCGGATGGTTTGCTTTTGGTTAAGTGTCAGCATTCCTAGGCACTTGATTGGCATTGCATTGCCTATAGACCATGATAGAAGAGATAGGCACGACGCAATCACGTTTAGCCACGCATTCCTAGTCAAAATTCGAGGGAGTTTTATGGCACGCTTTTGCAACAGCACTGTAATCGTCCGCTAGTTGGCACGACCGGGCCACAAGGTAGCCGTTCGTAGACGGTATATTCCTTTTTGTGTTTTCTTACACAATTCAATAACTACACATGGTGGTTATCTTGTTTGATCGCCCGTCGGGTGATCTCACCCCGATGTTCCTTCCCTCAACACCTACCTCCTTTCACACTCTTGTCCGCACCCTTTTATAGTGCATCTGGCTCCTCTAGCTAGCCTCCTTCTCCAGCCCGCCGATCGTAAGAATGGGACTCCCCAAACCCATTTGTCGGCCCACAACGAGCATAATTAATCGGTCCACGGATAGAAACGACAAACCCACCCCGTCCGACGAGCTAGCACGTGCTCTTATGCTAGATGCTCCGTCGTTTCATTGGCCATCCGTAGGACTAATGTGTCCAATGATACATAGTCAATGAAATACATATAGGAAAGTTATTCTCCATTTGGGTGAAGAAATGACGATTTCTTCCGACAGATGGAGGATGACTTTCCGTCCGCAAGGCTTACGTTCAAAATTTCGGCAATGGCGATTGCCAGCTGAACGTTCTGCGGACCAAATCGTTACAACCACTACTATGAAGCAAGAGAATTTAGGTGAAGGTCATCGAAGTCAAGAAAAGAAGTTACCGCTGATATTTTGCTGGTCACTGCGTTAGTCGACGTAGTGGCACCGACAGGAAGTAGGAGATAATGTAGAGCTTTGGTAGATCCCGGGTCACAAGCAAACTTTATCACTGAAGCAGTTGTACAAGACTTACAGTTGAATAGAGAAACGATTCGAGCCACCGTAGCAGGATTATCTGCACTATCATTGCAAACGATAACTAGCCGAATACACGCTCAATGTCAATCGAGATCGGCACCGAAAGCCCGTTTTGAAATAAGTGCCTTCGTAGTACGAGAATTGACTAAATTGTTGCCGCATCATCAAATCATTACCTCAGGATTAGAACACATTGAAGGATTGGAGTTGGCAGATCCTGCGTATTGCCAACCAAAGCATGAGGATTTATTACTTGGAGCAGAAATTTATGCTGAAATTATCAAAGAAGGTCTAGTAAAGGGACCAAAAGGATCGCCAATCACACAAAACACGTCATTGGGGTGGATTCTATCTGGAAGAGTTCATCAACAGAGTCAGGGATCAAAACACACAATCAATCTTGATCAATTCCACTTGCAGGTTGAATTGAATGAACAATTTAAGAAGTCTTAGGAATCAGAAGAAGTACCGGCTACAAGCGGTCTTTTAGCAGAGGAAAAACAATGCGAGGACATTTACCAAGAAACACACTCAAGAATGGATGATGGCCGATATGAAGTTCACCTTCCATTTTCAAACAATGAATACAAGTTAGGATCCTCACGGAATATTGCAGTATCAAGGCTTCGACAAATTGAACGACGGTTTGAAAGAAATCCTGATCTGAAGCAAAGTTACGTCGCGTGTATGAACGAATACCGAACTTTAGGTTACTTAGAACCAGTTATAAATCACCATACTGAACTCAGGCGAAAGGAAGGTAATGAGAAGGATAACTATAAGGAATATTATTTGCCACACTATGCCGTAATCAAACCCACAAGTACTACAACCAAAGTGCGGATTGTTTTCGATGAATCAAGTCACACTGAAAATGGACGCTCTCTAAATTCAATTTTACTGAAGGGACCCACCATCCAGAAGAATTTTACAGCAATACTGATACAATGGAGAACGTATAAAATTTCCTAAGCGGACGACATAGAAAAGATGTACCGGCAAATACGCATGCACCCGGTAGATAGCGAATACCAATAAATACTGTGGCGGGAATCATCCAAACAACCAATAGAGGACTTTAAATTGACCACGGTACCAAAAGCGCTCCGTTTTTGGCAATTCGAATAATACAGCAGTTAGCAAAGGACGAATATGAAAATCACCCCCTTTGGGCAAATGCTATTCTGAATGAATTTTACGTAAACGATTTAATGTCAGGAGCTGATACCATCAATGAAGCAAATGAAAAAAGAGAAAATATGGACGTCATTTTAAGGTCTGGAGGGTTCGAACTGAGAAAATGGGCATCCAACGAAACATTAGAGTATTAGAAACTATGCCTCAGCGGAACCTCGCTTTACAAACAACGATCGCGTTGACAACAAAACTGGAAGTCGCAACATTAGGTATGTTATGGAATCCTGATACAGATATGCTATATTATCGAATACCGATCATGAATACAAATGTAGAAATGTACACAAAACAATATCTAGGTAGGTAGGTAGGTACACGTGGCTGTCCGTGAGATCACGGACACACTTAGACCTAAAAGGTCCGTTTTGATACCACAGGATCATCGACTCCGGTCCTACTCGTCGAACCATTTAGAGCTTATAATAAAGCGTTGGATTCTCGCGACCTCCATTGTGGCAAGTTCACCGAGACAGTTGAAGAAGTACGCTCCGAGATGAGCTTTCCTTCTGACGGACAGAGCTGGACAAGTACAGAGAAGGTGAAGGACTGTCTCCTCCTCCTCCTCCTCCTCGTCCTGGCAGCTTCTTCAGAAGTCGTTTGAAAAAAGTCCAAGCCTTTCTGCATGCCGACCTATAAGACAGTGTCTGGTTAGGACACCGACTGTTTTGCTGATGTCCACCCTTTTGAGCAGAGTCAGCCTTTTAGAACGATTAAGATCCAGCTTTGGCCAGATCTGCCTCGCAGTGTGACATGTTGTACCCTCCGCCCATCTTGAGTTGGTTTTCTCAATTGAGTCCAGTCTCAGTAGCAGTTTACATGTGGAGAGAGGCACACCCAGGTTTTGATATACAGGCGAAGTATGAAGGGTGGTACCGCGCCGAGCGAGTTCGTCAGCCATACAGTTCCCTGGAATATCCATGTGTCCTGGCACCCAGCACAGAAGAATATTGAACTGTTCGGCCATCTCCTTAAGAGATGATCTACATTCTACGGCGACCTTTGATGTTGTCGAGGTCGATTCCAGGGATTTTTTCGCCGCTTGGCTGTCTGTGAAAATGCCAATATCCCTAGTAGATATTACATTACACCTCAGCCAGGACAGGGTCTCCTTGATCGCCATAAGCTCCGCCTGATAGACACTACAGTGGTCCGGAAGGCGGAAAGAGCTGCTAATATTAAGCATTTCAGAGAAAACACCTCCACCTATCCCGTCTTCAGTTTTGGAGCCGTCCGTATATATGTGGGCGGATTCTTCCTTCGTTCGTACCAAGTCCCTTTCCCACTCTAGGCGGGTTGGGATGGCTGTTGAGAAATTTTTATCGAAGTCAAAACTGGGAGGGGTGTAGTCGGTGTTTTCAGGAATGTTGAAGTCACTCAAAATTGTTGAGTGGCCTGCACATATGTCAGTCCACAGTGTGGAGGCCTTTAGCCGAATGGCTGCACTGGCTGCCATTTGCTTGCCAAAGATGTCTAAGGGTGGCAGACTGAACAGCATGTCCAGTGCTACAGAGGGAGTTGTTCTCAGAGCTCCGCTGATGCATATGCATGCTGTTCTTTGTACCTTTCCCAATGTGGTGCGGTTAGCCGCTTTGTCCAGACAACAACACCGTACATGAGTATCGGTCTGATGACGGACACGTAGAGCCAATGAACTATCCGGGGTTGCATACCCCATTTATTGCCAATGGCCTTTTTGCATGAGTAGAGCGCAACTGTTGCTTTCCATACTCGTTCCTGAATGTTAGGTTTCCAGTGAAGTTTCCTATCCAAAATAAGACCCAAGTATTTTGCATTATCGGTGAAAACTAGACTGGTACCATTCAGAGAAGGAGGGTCTACGGGAGGATTTTTGCATTTCCTGGTGAAGAGGACTAATTCTGTTTTGCATGGGTTCACGCCCAGTCCGCATTCAGATGCCCAATTAGAAAGAATAGAGAGAGCATTCTGCAATATCTCACTCAGTGTGTTTGGGTGCTTCCCCGAGACGGCAATTGTAACATCGTCGGCATAAGCAATCACTTTGCAGCCCGCCCCTTCCACTCTCAATAGTAGTTTGTTGACCACTAAATTCCACAGAAGAGGGGATAGTACGCCACCTTGTGGCGAGAGGAGGACTCGCCCAGCTTTGTGTTCACAATCCTGGATGTTAACATCAGATTGATCAGCGCGCCAAGAAAGGACTCCACTTTCAGGATAGAAAGTGCGTCAGTGATTGCCTCTGGTCTGACGTTGTTAAAAGCCCCCTTGATATCAATAAAGGCAACCATGGTGTATTCTTTAATGCTAAGAGATTTCTCAATGGAGTGCACGAGCGAGTGTAAGGCCGTTTCAACAGACCTAACCTTCCAGTACGCGTGTTGTGATGTTGAAAGCAATCGCTTGTCCAGATTGTCGCGGATGTATACATCCATTAGTCTTTCCAATGTTTTCAGAAGAAAGGATGACAGACTGATAGGTTGGAGATCCTTAGGACATACATGAGAGCTTTTTCCTGCTCTATATCTAATATCGCAAAAATTTACGATCCGATTGGCACCAACTGTAATCATCGCCAAGCGAATGATTCAAAGTTTGTGGATTGGGATCAACCGGCACCTCAAGAAATCAAAGAGAAATGGGCTGAATATTGCAAAATATTAATAAGTCTTCAACAACCACAAATTCCAAGATGGATTCGTACTGAATCAACAGCAACATCGTTCGAATTGCATGGATTCTGCGGCACGTCAACTATGTCATATGCAGCTGTTATTTACGTTCGCGTAGGGAGCTCAAATGGACACATATCGACAAGATTACTAACGGCAAGTACAAAGGTAGCGCCAATCAAAACTATGTCAATACCGAGGCTCGAACTTTGTGCAGCGGTTCTATTGGAAAAACTTTTAAAATTTGTGAAACAGGAGATGAAATGAAACATCAACGATGTTTTTGCTTGGTCCGACTCCATGGTGGTATTAGCATGGTTAAAAGAGCACCCATCAACATGGAAAACCTTCGTGGGAAAAAGAGTTGCGTACATCCATGAAGAGCTACAACAAAACATCTGAAATCACGTTAAGACTCATGAAAAACTAGCCGACTGCGCGACAAAGGGAGTTTATCCCACAAATTTGTCAACACATACAATTTGTTGGTCAGGGCCAAGTTGGCTTAAACGGTCGAAATCAGAATAGTTACACAAGATAATCGTACCAGACACGAATGCCGAAGTGCGGAAGGTGACAGTGCTCCATGTCAACAAGCCAGAAGAAGAGTGGAATTTGTTTGAAAAATATTCATCTTTATCACTCCTTGTACGCGTCACTGCATTTTCCATGATTGTCGTCATATCTACTAGAACTTCCAACATATTGAATTCATTTTTATTCTATGGATTCTCCATATGAATACATAGAAAGCGTTTTCAAGATTTTTTGAAAATTGACCCCTAAGTAGGTGTAAAGTTATTATATACTCTTTTTCGTGAATTCTTTCATGTCTTTCAGGTCAGATCAGATAGATATAGAATATCTTTAAACTTCCACGGGCTTGTTTAGTAAAAACCTGTTTACAAGTTTTTCTCATTTTTTAACCCCTAGACTGCATCCCGGAATATGAAACAATTATGTTATTCATAAGTTACGCCCTAGTCTAACCACTTCTTTAGGTTTTCAGTCACATAGTAACCTACGCCGCATCTCAGAACTGAGTGCGTTCCGAACTTCTGCCGGAAAAATAATAAAGTCTCGCCCAGACTGTTGGCAGATTTTTTATATAAGGATGAAGAGCTCCATTCCTACGAAAAACTTCCTTCAACTGTTCCTCCTCATCTGCCGACGTTTTCCAATCACCATCATCACCGGACGGGCTACCGCTCGAAAAAATTTTGTTTGCTTTATAATCACTAAAGCCACACGGCAAAAAATTTCAGACTTTTTTTTAACCTCAGCTTAAGGTTAGGTCCATATTTTCAATATCATTATTTTTGTTTTCAATAACGAGAGAAAATTACATTTAAATCCAATATTTTTTGGGTTAAAATGTAACAAATTATAATTGAAAATAGACATTTAATTCGCATAAGTTAGAATGTAGTCCCATTTGTCTTAGAGACGAATATCAGAATGATTAGAATTTAATTTCATGAGGTTACAAATGGTAATTTCGTCACAAAAAGGAACGTGTCGAAGCTTGATCGATGTTTTTAATTGTGGAAGGGTCTGCTTTTAACCCAAAAAGGTTGATAATTTGACCAGATCGGTATTCGATTGTCGTTTGATGTTTGTGAAAGCCATTTCGAGATCAGCAATGGCTGACATTAAGTATTTAAAAGTGTTGTACAGCGGCATTATTGGAGGAAAAAAAACAAAAAAAAATCATTGATATGAGAAATAAGTGCAGTTCAGATGAACTTTTAAGTGCAAGTACGTGTTGTGTATATTTACATTATCTTTACAGGTGTGTTTTCAATTGTGTGTTCTATTAGTTACAGCCAATTTGCCTATCGAGCTGCAAATACATGAATTTTGTCTTGAGCTTGCGATAGATGGATTTGCTATTTCCGTGACTGATTTGAAAGATATTATTGACCAATTTGGTAGATGCAGTTGTCTAGTAATCGAGGTAAAAATCACAAGTGAGAATTGTCCGACATCAACACCAGTTAGAAGATATGATGCAATTATTAGAGCTGAACTCTTGATAAACTCTGCGGTAAGTACTTACGCACAATATGTTAATTACTAAGACCGCAACTTGGCTGAATTGTGTGTTTCTATGTGCTATGGAATCTTTTAAAAGTACCTTGATTTTCGTCTAAAACTCGTTAAATTTGAGCATTTTCCTGTTATTATGATATTTTCAGTAGTTTGCCCATGCAAAACATTTTTTTGTCTTCATTTAAATGGTGTCCATATAAATGTCCTTAAATATAAGGACATAGTGAGGTTATTTCCTAGAGATATGTCGGTGTTTGTTTCAGGTGTTTTGTTACATCCTGTAGGAAACTTGAATATATATCTGGGGAAGATGCTGACGAAAACACAACGCGGTCGTAAGACGAAGTCAGAAACCTAATTCACTTAAATAATGTTTTTCGTATTATAGGAGCTATTTAAAAACCGAGGACGAAGGCATTAGAATTTTAAATAAATACGTAGAATCTAATGTTTTTTCAAAACCGGATCAAAGATCGTTTGTAAAATTATTGACTAACTTTATAAGAAAAGTTAGTGGCAATTATCCATCTAGAGAGGAGAAAATAGCGGCAGCAAAGGCAGCAATTGATTTGTTCCCTCCATTAAAGGCCACACCTAGTACATTCGACGGAATCGTAAGATAATTTCAATACACTTATTGTTGTTTAGAAATTGTAAATTTCATATACTTAGGATATTTTATACAATCCAGAAAAAAATACGGGATTCTTGGCTTCAAAACTTAAAAATTTGAATAACAAACGTCATAAAATAGAAGGAACCTACGGCTCTTTAAAGAAAAAGAAAAAATTGTCAAGTATAGCAGAAACCGAACAGCATGGTCTGACATCCGAAAATAAAGCGTTTTTTAAAAATTGTGTGGTCCCCGCACAAACGGAAACTATAAAACTAAAACTTAAATCGACTCTAGACGAGAGAATAACACTGTTTCGGAAGCCCATAAATATTTTGGAGAATTTTCCATTCTTCGCACATGACCCGACACTTGTAATTATATTTATCAAAATTACGTCCAATTGCTTTTAGAGGAAACTTTTTTATTTTCTAGATTTTATATGATTTTGAACTCCGATATAAGGAGAAATCCAATAATTACTGTATTACTGTATTATTTATAATACAGTATTGTTATCGATTTTAAAAAAAAAAAAATTTGCTGCCCTCAAAATTTTTTTGTCCACGTTTCATGACTAGTAGACGCGAAAAAAGCAATAAAAATTTTCACTCCGTCTGTACGCCGTACCCCGTACGCCGTACGTCGACCGCCCCAAAATCTTTGAAGGCTCGTAGCTCTCAAACCAGTGGAGCTATTAAATTAAAATTTTTTCTAAGAATAGACTTGGTGGACCCCTTGAATTGACATTATTTTCAGGGGAGGAGGTGTAAGGGGGAAGGCGGGGTAAGCGTTTTAGACGAAAAATTTCGGTTTCTAGATCTCAGGAACCGCTTGTGTTAGGAGGCTGAAACTTAGAATTTGTATAGAGCTTTGATAATGGACCCATTTGCAAAAAAAAAAACAGATATGGGTGAAGGGGTGTGGGAGTGGAAGGGGAAGCAATGCGTCCGAAACGCAAAAAAGTCGAGATCGACACATTCTAAAATCCATATCTCCTAAACCGGTAATAGCAAGCAATTAAAACTTAACAAATATCTGTAGTTATACTAGGAGAGTAGATTGAAATAAAATTTTTCGGTGGGGGTAGTGACGTACGGGGGTGGGGGTTGAAATGCTTAACATTACAATATCTCCCAAACCAGTGGCACCAGAAAAACAAAATTCGGTTTGGATATAAAGCTTGATAAATAAAGATTGCTCAAAGTAAAATCTTTGAAGGGGGCGGGGGAGTACGTAAGTGAAGGGGATAAGAATTTTTCAAAAACAACACGTTTCATATCTCAATAACAGTGTAAGATGGTTGCTTCAAATTTTTACCAGAAGTAGGCCTAATAGAACCCTAGTAGGGAAAAAAGTTTGGGGGTGTGGGTGTAGAGGGTGAGGGTGGGGAAGGGTGAGAAAGAAAAAGTTTCGATGCTTATATCTTAAGAATCTATAATGATAGGAAGCTGAAATTTGGTATTTAGATAGAGCTATAGTAGTGGCATGGTGGAAAAATAAAATTTTTTTAGGGGTAGTATGGTACGGTGGTGTGGGGTGTTTTTCGTAACTTAAGAACGGCTTATGCTAAGAAGTTGAAACTCGGTACGTATATGTAAATTAACTAGAAAAGTAATTCTGATAAAAAAAAATTAGAATATTCATTGGCGTTCAGAAGGGGGGGGGGGGCAAAAAAAAATTATCGGTTAGTATAAAATGCATATATTTTCACGATTTTCGTCATATCTACTAGGTCTTTCAAAATATTGAGTTCATTTTTTTTCTACGGACTCTCCATGTGAATACCTAGAATGAGTTTTCAAGATTTTTTGAAATTCGACCCCTAAGAGGGTGTAAACTGGTTGTATACTTTTTCATGAATTCAACCATGTTTCTCAGGTCTGATCAGATATCGAATATCTTTTCACTTCCCCAGGCTTGTTTAATAATCACCTATTTTTAAGTTTTGTTTTTTTCAACCTCTAGACCGCATCCCGAAATATGACCCAATTATTTAATTCATATGTTACACCCTTTTCTAACCGCTTCCCGAACTTTTTGTTAGGTTTTCAGTCACATAGTAACATACATCGCATCTCCGAATTGAACGCGTTCTGAACTTCTGCCGGAAAAATAATACAGTTGCGCCCAGACTGTTGGCAGATTTTTTATTAAGTTATTGGTTCAAGTATGATCTTAATGTCGAAAAAGTCTTACTTGGCACGACTGGAGACACATTTGAAAAATTTGGAAGTATGATTTGCTCTAATGTTTTTTGCTTGTTACCTACTTAAAATTTCGATTTTTACAGGTTGGAGTAAACCAATTCAGATATTTTTGGCGCTATTAAAACTGCTGCCGTCCACTTCATTAGGGCCTCGCTCGAAGAGTACGACACGATTAAATTTCGATCAATGTGTCGAGAAATTTATTACTTTCAAAGATGTAAATAGCAAAAAATGAAAGTTAATAATATATATCGAAATTAACTCAATCAAAATATTTTTTGCAGATCAATACCCCGATTAAAAATTTGAAAATAGAAGATAACAAACCACACATCGTTGCAAGGGGACCTAATAAGGCAGCTATATCAGAATATTTCATAGCAATTGATACGAAGTTGGTCCCTATGCCATTTCACTTCACCATTTTGCAAGTAGTAGATCTTTTATTTAAAGCATTTTATATTTTTAACATTGAGTTTGATGCTAATTTATCTAACTTTTACAAATTTATAAGTATTTTTATATTTGAAATTGATACTACGAAACCATCCGCCAACTTACTAGAAGTTTATGGTCGATTTAATCATATATCTATCTGAAGCATTGTAAATCATGTTTTGCTTTATTTGTCACAAAAGTTTTAAGGCTGTAAATCACATAATATTTCATTTACAATATGATCACTTCTTAACATCTAATCGAAATCTGAATCTAAAAAATATTATTGATGCTAAATGTGTCTCTAAATTTTCTTCATTTAGTGGGCTTAGACGCCACGCAAAATATGCTAAGCATTTTGAAACAAGTCAAAAGAATGTTATTGAATTTAATCAAGATCTGTCTATTAAAGTAGATAGTATTCCTTCAACCAAAAGTTTGGATATAAATGCAACGCTTAACTCATTAGAAACAATACAAGAGCTTGATGTTGCGACCAATATACAAAGAGACGTTCAACACTTCTCAAATGAACTTATGGCGCTTAATATTTCTCAAAATAATATCACAAATTTTTTCGAAAAGTTAACTGATTTTATTATGAAAAATAATAATTATAGAATATCTTATTTAAAGGCATCTGACAAAAATATTAGTAACAGTTACATTGGGAAAAATATTTCAAATTACGATAATGCATTTCGTAATTATTCTTCATATTACAAAAGAAAAAATGCTATTCAAAAAAATGAGTTTTACACTAAAGTCACAGAAGTAAATTTAGGTAGCAGATGGGACAAAAGGTTTGATAGTAAACAAAACATTTATAAAACTGTTCTTCAGTGTACCTTCCAGTACGTATCGATTAAAGATACTATAACAACTCTTCTCAAAAATGTAATTTTAGGAACATATATTTTAATAACAATCACATTTGTAACGATAATATTCTCGAGCGATTTTGCTGTGCTTCTTCGTTTAAAGGTTCCTCCTTTTTTGAGCAAAACAAAAACGCATTACATATTCAAATTTTCTTTGACGACTTTGAAGTGTCCAATGCACTAGGTAGCAGAAAGACAATCTATAAAATAGGTGCCATATATTTTTCCTTGAGGAACTTACCACATCCGTTTAATTCAAAGTTGGACAATATATACTTAGTCGCGCTGTTTTTCAGCAATGACATAAAAAATAATAACATCACATTCAATAATGTGTTAGAACCTATCGTAAAAGATATCCTAGAATTAGAAGAAATTGGAATCAACATTGAACATGAAAATAAAATCTTCAATATTAGGGGTACATTAGTGGCATTTTCTCATGATAACTTAGGTGCTAATTGTGCTTTAGGCTTTATTCAGTCATTTCGAGGACACTACTTTTGTCGAATTTGTACCGCTAATAGAGAAGAATGTCGTAAGTTAGTACGACAAAATCAAAATAAATTGAGAACTATTTCAGTATACAAAGAATTATTTACAGACAAAAAGGCTATTTTCACAAATTATGACGAATCAAAAGGTATTAAACATTATTGCATTCTTAACGATCTTCATTATTACAATATATTTGATAACTGTAATGTAGATATCATGCACGATATCCTAGAGGGAGCTGTGCCATTTATTATCAAAAATTTCCTTCAAGCCGCAATAAATTCAAATGAAATAAAACTTGAAGAAATAAATGACAGAATAAGCAATTTTAGATTTGGATATACTTTTCGAAAAAATTCGCTTTCACATGTATGTGTTGAGAAGACCTCTAATACGTCAATAGGACTAACTGCTTCCCAAAACCTATGTTTAATATTACATTTTCCTTTAGTTTTTCCGACTTAGAAGTGAAATTTCCTGAGTTATGGGTGGGAATCACAAGTTTGCTTCAAATTATCAGCGTTGTATTCGCACCAACTGTGCACCTTCAATGGATTTCCTCATCAAAAGCATATATAGAAAAACATCTAGATTGTATTTTACATAATTACAATTTACTTTTATTACCACAACATCATCTATTAACTCACTACCCTGATATAATATTAAAACTTGGACCTTTGGTGCATACGTGGTGCATGCGGTACGAAGCAAAACATCGCTATTTTACAAGAACAAATGCAAACATTAGCAATTACAAAAATATATGTAAGACACTTTCCTTCCGTCATCAAAGTATGATGTCTGAAATAATGTTCCATAATCGATTTGAAGAAAGAAAAATGTACGGAAAAATAAAATAAGTTTACAATTTCTCAAATTTGCCAGTTCAAATTTCTGAACATTTTATTAGATCGTTTCCTGAATTAACTGAAACCCGTGACTTGATTAAGTGTTATTGTACAAACTGGTTCAGAAAAGAATTATTTTTATTTTAAAAAAATTTAGATCAGTATGGAAAAATTAAGAATATAATACATGTAAATGAAGAGTCTTATTTGGCATTAGTTCTTTATGATACCTTACAAATGAATGAAAAACTTAACAGTAGAGAAATTAAGCAAACAACTGAATGTTGATTTGTTAACTATTTAGATTTACAGTGTAAAGGATCTTTTGAAAGATATTTTGATAATGAGAAAGAATATATTTTAGTTCCGTATTTGTTTTAAGTTTAAGATTATAGTTTTAAGTATTGAATGTAATTTATTTTCTAAATAAAAATTGATTATCGAAATTTCCTATATTTCATTTGATTTTTTCTATTTTACATAACATGTCTTTAATTTTATAGCATAAATGTTCAAATGTAACATATTTAATATTAAAGAGTTAACAATAAAATGTGATTATAATATAACCCTGGCAAATTACATTGTCATAATAAAGTCAGGGTTAAATTTTATTATATGAAAAATTACAAAAACTGTTACACGAAGCATATTAAATAATAACACCTGATAAATTACATTGTCGTAATAAAGTCAGGGTTAAATTTTATTTTTGAAAAATTAGAAAAACTGTAACACGAAACATATTAAATAATAACACCTGATAAATTACTTGATCGGTTCTAATCTTTTGAAGAAATTAAAAATTAACCCGAAGTTGGGCTGGACTATTATGTAACCCAATTTTTGTTGAAATTTAGTACAAAATTTTTTGCCGTGCACGGCTTGTACTTAATTGATATTTACATGTATTATATTCTTAATTTTTCCATACTGATTTAAATTTTTTAAAAATAAAAATAATTCTTTTCTGTAATGAAAACCTGGTTCGATTTCGAACCAGTTTGTACAATAACACTTAATCAAGTCACGGGTTTCAGTTAATTCAGGAAACGATCTAATAAAATGTTCAGAAATTTGAACTGGCAAATTTGAGAAATTGTAAACTTATTTTATTTCTCCGTACATTTTTCTTTCTTCAAATCGATTATGGAACATTATTTCAGACATCATACTTTGATGACGGAAGGAAAGTGTCTTACATATATTTTTGTAATTGCTAATGTTTGCATTTGTTCTTGTAAAATAGCGATGTTTTGCTTCGTACCGCATGCACCACGTATGCACCAAAGGTTCAAGTTTTAATATTATATCAGGGTAGTGAGTTAATAGATGATGTTGTGGTAATAAAAGTAAATTGTAATTATGTAAAATACAATCTAGATATTTTTCTATATATGCTTTTGATGAGGAAATCCATTGAAGGTGCACAGTTGGTGCGAATACAACGCTGATAATTTGAAGCAAACTTGTGATTCCCACCCATAACTCAGGAAATTTCACTTCTAAGTCGGAAAAACTAAAGGAAAATGTAATATTAAACATAGGTTTTGGAAAGCAGTTAGTCCTATTGACGTATTAGAGGTCTTCTCAACACATACATGTGAAAGCGATTTTTTTCGAAAAGTATATCCAAATCTAAAATTGCTTATTCTGTCATTTATTTCTTCAAGTTTTATTTCATTTGAATTTATTGCGGCTTGAAGGAAATTTTTGATAATAAATGGCACAGCTCCCTCTAGGATATCGTGCATGATATCTACATTACAGTTATCAAATATATTGTAATAATGAAGATCGTTAAGAATGCAATAATGTTTAATACCTTTTGATTCGTCATAATTTGTGAAAATAGCCTTTTTGTCTGTAAATAATTCTTTGTATACTGAAACAGTTCTCAATTTATTTTGATTTTGTCGTACTAACTTACGACATTCTTCTCTATTAGCGGTACAAATTCGACAAAAGTAGTGTCCTCGAAATGACTGAATAAAGCCTAAAGCACAATTAGCACCTAAGTTATCATGAGAAAATGCCACTAATGTACCCCTAATATTGAAGATTTTATTTTCATGTTCAATGTTGATTCCAATTTCTTCTAATTCTAGGATATCTTTTACGATAGGTTCTAACACATTATTGAATGTGATGTTATTATTTTTTATGTCATTGCTGAAAAACAGCGCGACTAAGTATATATTGTCCAACTTTGAATTAAACGGATGTGGTAAGTTCCTCAAGGAAAAATATATGGCACCTATTTTATAGATTGTCTTTCTGCTACCTAGTGCATTGGACACTTCAAAGTCGTCAAAGAAAATTTGAATATGTAATGCGTTTTTGTTTTGCTCAAAAAAGGAGGAACCTTTAAACGAAGAAGCACAGCAAAATCGCTCGAGAATATTATCGTTACAAATGTGATTGTTATTAAAATATATGTTCCTAAAATTACATTTTTGAGAAGAGTTGTTATAGTATCTTTAATCGATACGTACTGGAAGGTACACTGAAGAACAGTTTTATAAATGTTTTGTTTACTATCAAACCTTTTGTCCCATCTGCTACCCAAATTTACTTCTACGACTTTAGTGTAAAACTCATTTTTTTGAATAGCATTTTTTCTTTTGTAATATGAAGAATAATTACGTAATGCATTATCGTAATTTGAAATATTTTTCCCAATGTAACTGTTTTTGTCAGATGCCTTTAAATAAGATATTCTATAATTATTATTTTTCATAATAAAATCATTTAACTTTTCGAAAAAATTTGTGATATTATTTTGAGAAATATTAAGCGCCATAAGTTCATTTGAGAAGTGTTGAACGTCTCTTTGTATATTGGTCGCAACATCAAGCTCTTGTATTGTTTCTAATGAGTTAAGCGTTGCATTTATATCCAAATTTTTGGTTGAAGGAATACTATCTACTTTAATAGACAGATCTTGATTAAATTCAATAACATTCTTTTGACTTGTTTCAAAATGCTTAGCATATTTTGCGTGGCGTCTAAGCCCACTAAATGAAGAAAATTTAGAGACACATTTAGCATCAATAATATTTTTTATATTCAGATTTCGATTAGATGTTAAGAAGTGATCATATTGTAAATGAAATATTATGTGATTTACAGCCTTAAAACTTTTGTGACAAATAAAGCAAAACATGATTTACAATGCTTCAGATAGATATATGATTAAATCGACCATAAACTTCTAGTAAGTTGGCGGATGGTTTCGTAGTATCAATTTCAAATATAAAAATACTTATAAATTTGTAAAAGTTAGATAAATTAGCATCAAACTCAATGTTAAAAATATAAAATGCTTTAAATAAAAGATCTACTACTTGCAAAATGGTGAAGTGAAATGGCATTGGGACCAACTTTGTATCAATTGCTATGAAATATTCTGATATAGCTGCCTTATTAGGTCCCCTTGCAACGATGTGTGGTTTGTTATCTTCTATTTTCAAATTTTTAATCGGGGTATTGATCTGCAAAAAAAATTTTGATCGAGTTAATTTCGATATATATTATTAACTTTCATTTTTTGCTATTTACATCTTTGAAAGTAATAAATTTCTCGACACATTGATCGAAATTTAATCGTGTCGTACTCTTCGAGCGAGGCCCTAATGAAGTGGACGGCAGCAGTTTTAATAGCGTCAAAAATATCTGAATTGGTTTACTCCAACCTGTAAAAATCGAAATTTTAAGTAGGTAACAAGCAAAAAACATTAGAGCAAATCATACTTCCAAATTTTTCAAATGTGTCTCCAGTCGTGCCAAGTAAGACTTTTTCGACATTAAGATCATACTTGAACCAATAACTTAATAAATTGATTAAGAGTTAGTTATTCTTTCCGGTGTCAGTGGAGTGAAACTCCAACACGGAGTCCCCGACTGTGGACTAACCGCCATCCCTGAGGATATGACAAATTTGGAAAGAAACTTCACTGGAGAAGCCAGTTCATCATAAGATTGTGTTGGACTAGGTCCGAAGGAGCTGTTTCGTCATCGGAGGGCATAGACTCTTCAGAAGGTGTATTCTTGCCTACTAACCGAAACACCTTGACAGCTGGTGGGATTGCTGAGGTAAATTCTATATAGCCACATCCCATTCCAAATTTATTACCGAGAAGAATTTAATGGTCAAGAAAGGCGTCCTCTACCTTAGACTAAAGGCGTGTACTTTGAGAAGCTTTACTCTTGATTTCGGCTATTCTCTGGTTGTAACCCTGGATATGGTCAGCGTTTTTATGGCTGTGAAATTTACAAATGGTTGTAACCTTGGATCTGATCTACGAAGAACAAATCCGGTAATAACAACAAATATTGGTTAAAAAAATAAGTTGCGACGGACCGGATTTGTTCTTCGTAGATCAGATCCAAGGTTACAACCATTTGTAAATTTCACAGCCATAAAAACGCTGACCATATCCAGGGTTACAACCAGAGAATAGCCGAAATCAAGAGTAAAGCTTCTCAAAGTACACGCCTTTAGTCTAAGGTAGAGGACGCCTTTCTTGACCATTAAATTCTTCTCGGTAATAAATTTGGAATGGGATGTGGCTATATAGAATTTACCTCAGCAATCCCACCAGCTGTCAAGGTGTTTCGGTTAGTAGGCAAGAATACACCTTCTGAAGAGTCTATGCCCTCCGATGACGAAACAGCTCCTTCGGACCTAGTCCAACACAATCTTATGATGAACTGGCTTCTCCAGTGAAGTTTCTTTCCAAATTTGTCATATCCTCAGGGATGGCGGTTAGTCCACAGTCGGGGACTCCGTGTTGGAGTTTCACTCCACTGACACCGGAAAGAATAACTAACTCTTAATCATAATAGCTTCTTTGGTAGCTTACCACGAAAAATCTAATAACAACTTAATAAATTATTGGATTTCTCCTTATATCGGAGTTCAAAATCATATAAAATCTAGAAAATAAAAAAGTTTCCTCTAAAAGCAATTGGACGTAATTTTGATAAATATAATTACAAGTGTCGGGTCATGTGCGAAGAATGGAAAATTCTCCAAAATATTTATGGGCTTCCGAAACAGTGTTATTCTCTCGTCTAGAGTCGATTTAAGTTTTAGTTTTATAGTTTCCGTTTGTGCGGGGACCACACAATTTTTAAAAAACGCTTTATTTTCGGATGTCAGACCATGCTGTTCGGTTTCTGCTATACTTGACAATTTTTTCTTTTTCTTTAAAGAGCCGTAGGTTCCTTCTATTTTATGACGTTTGTTATTCAAATTTTTAAGTTTTGAAGCCAAGAATCCCGTATTTTTTTCTGGATTGTATAAAATATCCTAAGTATATGAAATTTACAATTTCTAAACAACAATAAGTGTATTGAAATTATCTTACGATTCCGTCGAATGTACTAGGTGTGGCCTTTAATGGAGGGAACAAATCAATTGCTGCCTTTGCTGCCGCTATTTTCTCCTCTCTAGATGGATAATTGCCACTAACTTTTCTTATAAAGTTAGTCAATAATTTTACAAACGATCTTTGATCCGATTTTGAAAAAACATTAGATTCTACGTATTTATTTAAAATTCTAATGCCTTCGTCCTCGGTTTTTAAATAGCTCCTATAATACGAAAAACATTATTTAAGTGAATTAGGTTTCTGACTTCGTCTTACGACCGCGTTGTGTTTTCGTCAGCATCTTCCCCAGATATATATTCAAGTTTCCTACAGGATGTAACAAAACACCTGAAACAAACACCGACATATCTCTAGGAAATAACCTCACTATGTCCTTATATTTAAGGACATTTATATGGACACCATTTAAATGAAGACAAAAAAATGTTTTGCATGGGCAAACTACTGAAAATATCATAATAACACGAAAATGCTCAAATTTAACGAGTTTTAAAGGTAAACAAGGTATTTTTAAAAGATTCCATAGCACATAGAAACACACAATTCGGCCAAGTTGCGGTCTTAGTAATTAACATATTGTGCGTAAGTACTTACCGCAGTGTTAATCAAGAGTTCAGCTCCAATAATTGCATCACATCTTCTAACTGGTGTTGATGTCGGACAATTCTCACTTGTTATTTTTACCTCGATTACTAGACAACTGCATCTACCAAATTGGTCAATAATATCTTTCAAATCAGTCAAGGAAATAGCAAATCCATCTATCGCAAGCTCAAGACAAAATTCATGTATTTGCAGCTCGATAGGCAAATTGGCTGTAACTAATAGAACACACAATTGAAAACACACCTGTAAAGATAATGTAAATATACACAACACGTACTTGCACTTAAAAGTTCATCTGAACTGGACTTATTTCTTATATCAACGATTTTTTTTTTGTTTTTTTCCTCCAACAATGCCGCTGTACAACACTTTTAAATACTTAATGTCAGCCATTGCTGATCTCGAAATGGCTTTCACAAACATCAAACGACAATCGAATACCGATCTGGTCAAATTATCAACCTTCTCGGGTTACAAGCAGACCCTTCCACAATTAAAAACATCGATCAAGCTTAGACACGTTCCTTTTTGTGACGAAATTACCATTTGTAACCTCATGAAATTAAATTCTAATCATTTTGATATTCGTCTCTAAGACAAATGGGACTACATTCTAACTTATGCGAATTAAATGTCTATTTTCAATTATAATTTGTTACATTTTAACCCAAAAAATATTGGATTTAGATGTAATTTTCTCTCATTATAGAAAACAAATATAATGATATTGAAAATATGGACCTAACCTTAAGCTGAGGTTAAAAAAAAATCTGAAATTTTTTGCCGTGCAGGTAAAACATTTCCTGCTATAGTAATTTCACCACCTAAAGTAAAAAAAATTATAAGCAACAATTAATTTTAATAAGAAAACTTTTACATATCTAATACATCGATTTTAACATGCTACCAAGTTTGGAAAGAAAATGCAAAGTCCAAATTTCTGCAATCTTCTCCATTTCTTAATCGTAATGCAAGACATCTTATTCCATCTTCCGGGGTTAAAGACACTTCCAGTAGATTTGCGTAAATTCTCACATTCACTATCTTGAAATTTCGCCAAATGGCTTCACAGATACAATATTTACACTTGTGGGATATCTGCTCAATCCAAAACAGTCTGCCTGTTCTACTTGAAACCCAAGAAATAACTAACACACAATTCTGCTGAACAAACTGAAAACACTAGAATTTTACTAATAATATTTCCCCTCCCCTCCCCTCCCCTATCCTTTTTCACCCACCCTTTCCCATCCCCAACAACGTTTTTCAGCTAGACAAAACTGAAACAACGTGAGTATTGTTTGAACCGTACACCAGTAAACATGGAATACAAGCTCTTCGTTGACGAGCACAAGGCTTTTATTTTGGAGGAGTACTTGGAGAGATTAACAAAATATTTTAAATTTGTGGAAACGTGCATTCAAATGGAGCAGAAAATAACCCGATTCGGAAAGCACTACATTAACTGTCCTTGGGCTTATGATGATGCAACATGTGGACCAGATACTTGTGAATGCTGTGATGAGCAGTGGATATTACGTGAAATAAAAAAACTTGTAACTTTTTACATGAGATTATTAAATAATTAAATTTATTTTCAAAGTATTTCCTTTACATTTATCCAGGAATTTTATTTTGTTGAAAATCCTAACCACTTAACAAACACCTTTTCTCCATTCCTTCTAAAATTTTTTTCCACTAGATACAACGATGGGTTTTTAGCTTTCAGTAATTCAGCTTCATAGAATCCACTTTCAATTGGATTTCCATCATAGTCTTCTACCAAATATGCTACAGGATTTGTGTTTTGAACTTTTCGAATCTTAAAGATTTCTGTTGTCCAGTTTGATGTGTAACCGTTTTCAAATATACGTTTATACTTACTAATTCGAACATGATCGCCGACTTCATATTCTGCGACACCAAGCACTTTATTTTTGTTGTTTACGGTAGAAAGAAGTCTTGTTTCATTTAAGCTATTCACTGCTGAAAGTTTCGTTGTAATTGTTCGATGCTTTGTGATATTATTTGTATTGATGAGTACATTAACTAAGTCAATCCATTGGCAATTTCCGCTCTTACTAAACTCTTTTCACATCACATTTTTCAGTGTACGATTAAATCGCTCAACAATTGATGCTTGAGTGCTGTACGTAGAATAATGATTAATTTGATGTTTTTCCATTACGTTTTTAAAGTTTTTATAGAAAAATTCCTTTCCATCATCCGTTTGCAAGTTCTTGGGAACCCTGCTTGAAAATGGACTCAATTTCTTTAGTGACTTCTATGCCTGTCTTTGATTAAATAGGGACAATTATTGTGAGTAGAAATCTAAATCCTGTATTTTCGGAAGCGTATGCTGTTGTGTTTGAGGCCTTGGAATAACTATTTTGACAAAATACGTCAAAATAGTCGAAGGGAAAGTAAGGTACGGAAACAGTGGGCCAATTCCGCCTACGTCCGAATTGGTGGCTGAGTTTGAGCTGGAGCGACGCGCTTGCTGGCGGCCGGGACTAGCTATGGAAGTGTGGGGTGGTGTTATATACACAACGCCCTAACGTAAAATCATTGTATAATATTTCTGTTCGGTTTGTGCTCAGATTGCATATCTTTATATTTTATGTGCATAATCATAAACCAAACCGAATAATCCTCACCGAATAATCTCGTAGGCAAAAATTTGATCTTTCGCTACGTTGATAATTCACACAAGAATTATCACCGTCAGCACTTTAAACTAACGAACATAAACACACGCGGAAATCCGACACATATGTGGCGTGATCGTTATAAGAAAACCTCATCAGCAAAACTAGCTATTAAAAGGGCTAGCCGGGATTATTCGGTGCGGCATTTTTATATTAACCACGAACTAGTGCACTAAAAACGTTATTCAGTAAAACTCAGTTATTCTAAAAACTCAAAAGTTCATTTTAATCATTGTTCTGTATGTGCATGTTCATTAAAGACTCAGTTATTCATTGTGTTGCGGTTATTTTCGTCCGATATAGCAATTTGGCGCAGTCGGTAGGATACGCGAGTTTTGGTGCCGTGAAAATTATTGTGATTGCCTATCACGGACTAAAATACCGTCTTTCGGTCCTCGTCGCGAAGAACTTTTATTGTGTCGAGATGATGATAATCGTGTGTTTCATGTAAGTAATTGTTTATTGACTCCTATCTTTTTCAATTTTTTTTCTTTTCCCTAAAAACAAATTTTAACACCATGGCAATGCCTCTACGGAATTTTTTGAGTTCTTCCATCATACCGGAATATGATGGTGACCAGGTAACCCTGAACGATTTTATAGAGGTGTGGGATTATGTTTCGGGAAACATCGATGAAGATGAAGCACAGTTGTTCGTTTTTACAGTAAAGAATAAATTGATTGGTAAAGCAAAACAATATATTTCGTCAAGAAATCTTAGTTCTTGGTTGGATATTAAGGACCTTCTCGTAGGGTACTTCGGGGATTGTCGAGACACAGCCTCTCTATTACGAGATATGGCAAACGCAACGGAGGCTACAGATGAAACTCCTAGACATTTTCTGGATAGATTGCTACTTATGCAAACGCTATTGAGAAATAGTGTTGCATTGGATGCTTCTTTAGAGGACAGACAAAGGACTGTCATCAATCAGAGTTACGAAGCAATTGCTTTAAAGACTCTCTTGGCTGGAACCAGACAACCAATGGGATCAATTCTTAGATCACAGAAACCTCAAAATTCCGACGAAGCATGCCAATCTATACTGGATGAAGAAAATATAGCTTACCTTCAAAAACAGTTTAAAGCAAGTTCAATCAGTCAAAATCTTGTTCCAAATGAAAATTTCCCTAATACCCCCAAAACCTGCAATTATTGTAAAAAACCTGGACATCTTATTCGCGAGTGTAGGAAATGCCAATATAATAATGAACAAAAAATTAATACTTCTCAAAATCGAGCTCCTCAATTTAATCCAAATAATAATAACTCACCTCAAAATAATAAACCAACTAATCATAGTCAGAATAATAACTTTTTCCAAAACCCCAGACCGGGTCCGAGTCATTACAACCAGAACACAAATCGATTGTCAGTAATTCAAGAAGATTCATCAAAACTTGGTCATTTAAACGAATTAGTCGGGATGGCGTTGGACAACCCATGCTCGACAGTAAACCAAAGTCCGAATCCCAACCAACCCAATTCCATTCAATTCTAAATTCTACCAAACTATATTATATTGTAGATTCCCGTGGATGCAAGTTCCTGGTAGACTCTGGTGCATGTATTTCTGTTATAACGCCGCGCTCTGTTCCGCCCAATTCACGTATCGCCTATGAAAATTTAAGTGTTAAAGGTGTGTCAAACGAAAGTATCAAAATAAACTCTAGTTATTAAGCAAGGGTAAACGAACGAGAATTATTTAAATTCTACATCTGCGATCTGCCTATCCGATACGACGGAATTATTGGGCTGGACTTTATGGAACAATTCCACTGTATTCTGGATTTTGTAAATAAAAAACTTTTCTCTAATTTCAAGTTAATACCTCTACACTGTGACGAAAGGAACGTACAACCGCCACCAAACCTAACTCATTCTCAAATCAATCAAAATCAAAGGGAACCTCAAAATCAAGTGACACAATCTGAATCAAATCTGACTAATCATGATAAAGTTACCAACCCTAGTTATTGCGAAATCATCGTTCCAAGCCGTACTATTATGTGCATTCAATTAAATTCTGATAAGACAGACGGCACCTTTCTCTGTCCAGAAATCCAATTTTGGAAGAGCATATTTTAAGACTACGTCAGGTATTTCAAAGACTTCAAAAATATAATCTCAAAATCCAACCCGATAAATGTGAATTCCTGAGAAAAATAGTTGGTTATTTAGGACATATAGTTACAGAACAGGGCGTCAAACCTAACCCCGAGAAAATTAATGCAGTAATAGAATTCCCACAACCCAAGAACGATAAGGAGATTAAGCAATTCTTGGGACTCATCGGATACTATAGACGATTCATCCCTGACTATTCAAAAATCGTTAAACCCCTCACCCAACTTTTAAAAAAGGATATCAAGTTTGACTTTAACGAAGAATGTACAAAATCATTTCAAATATGTAAAGAACTTTTAACCAAATCACCTATCTTACAATATCCTGACTTTGAAATAGAATTTATCCTTACGACAGATGCAAGTGCTTTTGCTCTCTGAGCAATTCTCTCTCAGGGAATAGTTGGTAAAGATTTGCCAATAGCGTATGCTTCGATAACTCTAAATCCTGCGGAAACAAGATACTCAGTGATAGAGCGAGAACTACTAGGCATAGTCTGGGCTGTAAATAATTTGAGACCATATTTGTATGGGCGGAAGTTCAAGTCAGTAACTGACCACAGACCGTTACTGTGGTTATTTTCAATTAAAGATCCGGGATCAAGACTAGCTCGTTGGCGCCTCAAACTCGAGGAATACGATTATGAAATAACGTATAAACCTGGAATCCAAAACAGCAACGCAGATGCTCTTTCCCGTAACCCAACAACAATTCATGCTTTGGAAGAATACGAGGAATACATAATACCAGACCCCCCAGAAACAAGTAATCCGAACGATATGACGAAATGGAAAAAAAAACTTAACCAATTTCCTATAAATTATAACAGAATTAAATATTCCCCCGAACAAGTAAAAACGTTCAATAACTCAAATATACTAGTGTTTTTGACAAAAAAAAACCTAACCCATCCCAAACAGGATACTAGTTTTAATAGATACTTCTCGGATATGGTAGGATATGATAGCGCAAATACCCATGATTTTTCCATATATAGAGCTAAATCGAACCACTTCACTACATATTATATGTTTGTATCTAACTCTGCTAGAACTCATATACATGCCTCTGAAATCTTCCGAATCCTCAAAGGCCATATACACTATTTACCCATTAACCAAATATATCGAACCAAGTTTTATTCCTCAAACCTCTTAGAACGAAGTTTTAGCTATTTTAATAAAAACGAAACCAGAAATCTAGTATTATGCAAAGAACAGGTCAAGACAATTATATCCCTTGAAGAACAGAATAAAATAATGAAGAACTTTCATACCGACCACAGACATTTTCATAGAGGAGTTCACGAAACATTCAAGCTCATTTCAGAACAATTCCACTGGTTGGGTATGAGAGAAAAAATTAACCAGTTTATTAAAGGATGTCACATTTGTAACAAAAACAAAATTAACCGAAGAAATAAAGATCTCACCTTAATGATAACGGAAACACAGAGCCCTCAATTCTCTCGTATTAACGTAGATATCTTCGAAATAATGTCCCATAAATTCCTGACCATTAATGACGAATTTAGCAAATATGCCCAAGCTTATAGACTCAAAGGAAAGTCCTCGAAGGAAATAATTAAGGGTTTTCAACGTTTCTTCCAACATTTCCCTATTCCAACAAGAGTACATAGTGATAAGGGTGCAGAATTTGATAATCATGAAGTAAAAGAATTTTTAAAAATATTTCAAATCCAACAAACTTTCATTTCAGTAGACCATCCTCAATCCAACGGAAGCCTAGAGAGATTCCATGCTACCCTGATGGAGGGGATACGATGTTTTCAAGATCGATACCCTAGTTCACATATTGACGAAGCCATCTATGTAATCATTCACACCTTTAATAATAGTACATCCACTACCACTAAATACACCCCATTTGAACTAATATTCGGACATACCGGAATCCTCAAACTCTTACAAGTAGACCCAAACCCTGATTTAGCTCAGTTTATGAAAGACAAAAGAGACTGGATTAAATTCGCATTCGAACAGGTCCAAAACCAAACCGAGGCAACTAAACGAAGATACAAAGACTACTTCGACAAGCATGTTCGTAACCATGAACCATCCTACAAAGCTGGAGACTATATTTATCTCAAGAAAAGACCCTTTAGTCCTAAACAAGAACCTGTCTTCACAGGACCTCATAAAATTCTTAGAGTATTTGAAAGGTCCGTCGAAATCAAATTAAACAATAACCTTTTTAAAGTCAACTTCGATAGAATCAAACCCTATGCAAATAACGATGAGGAAGAAAACACAGTTCTCATCCACGACGATGCAAACGAATTAATAAATATTCCTCTCCCAATTCCAGATCCGCCCTTTTCTGGACAAGCAATTACGCTGCCCTCCACATCAAGCATTTAACAAATACAATCGGCTTGTATTATGAATCTCCGATGTCATTATCTCCAACAATAAATGGAATCTAATAGTGCATAAAGATATTAAACAACAGCGACAATCATTCGAAGACGCTAAAAGATTTTTAAATAACCTCGATTATCAAGTCCAACTCCAAGCAAAACAAATTCCAGAGACTATGGCCTTCCTTAAACCTCACCTATACCTCCTTAATATCACAATCGCAAGGATCGAAAATAAAATGGAAAATGTAAAATATAGTACGCCTAGTAGACTGAAGCGATTTCTTTTTGATATAATAGGAACTGGTGTAAAATGGATTACAGGTAATCTAGACGCTGCAGATGGACAGTACTTTTGCGAAGCAATTAATAAATTAGAAACACAAGATATTACCCTACAAGACTTAATGAAAAATCAAATACAAATAACAAGCAGCGCCATTAGTAATTTCAATAAGACTATTTATAAGCTTCGAATAGATGAGGAGACAATAAACTACAACTTTGAGATTCTAAAGAAAACCTTTAACCAAACTACCATTATGAAACTTCAAATCCAAATAATGAACACATGCGAAACAATATTGGAAGCTTTAACTACAATCGATAACGAAATTGACAATATAATTAATAGCATAACCTTTTCAAAACTAAATATATTGCAACAACAACAAATCCCCTAAATTCATTGGTTTCAAACCCAAACTTGAACAATCTACATAATATTATAAACACTATTAGTATTAACACATTCCAAACCGATAACAAACTAATATTCATATTGCAAATTCCACTAGTTACTCCTGAAACCTATCAAACTTATCACCTCTATTCCATTCCCACTTACAATAAACAAGAACAAGCATTTCACACCATATTCCCGGAAACGAAATACCTCGGTGTCTCGCAAGACAGAAAAGAGTATGTTCATATCCAAGATACTAAGTCATACAGTGACTCAATAAAATTGTGTGAAGCGCTTATACCAATACCATACGGTATTAAAGCACCATGCGAAGCGAATATTATTATATCTAATTCAGCAACGTCCGCCCAGCTGGCCCCCCCACTTCCTCCAAACTTAATGAAAAAATTACAGAATTATGCGCTATTTATGCGCTCTGCAAAACACCAAGAAAAAATTTCTGCGCTCCTTTCGTTTAGTAAGGATAAATCATTTAAAGGTGGGGGGGGGGGCTGAGTGGGCGGCAAGCTAGCCCCCCCCCCCCACCCCTAAAATATGAAAAAATTTAAAAAATAAATACACAGGAATTATGCTCTATTTATGCGCTCTCAGAATTCATTACAACTGATTTTTGCGCTATGTCCTTTCAAGGACCTCCCATACAAATCGCAGGTCGAGATTCTACAAAATCAAAAATTTCACCAAATAACTATACCAGCTAAATCTATGATTTATGCGCTCTTAGAATCCGCTATTTGCGATTTTTGCACTGCGTCCTTTCAAGGACCTTTTACGTCTCCCATCTCTCAAAACCCCCTTTCCGCCAAAGGGGCGAACGACGACGAGCCGGTTAACTCGTCGAGACGGGGTGGGCGCCACACGACTGCGATTTTCGTCGTCGTTCTCTCACACCCGAATCAGCCGTGAATTTCGGATGGATGAAAATTTTCAAATTACTACTTTAGCTTCTTACTCCGCGGAAAATTGTTATCTCTTTAACACAACAGTGCACCGAAATGGGAGGACCGTTCTTGCTTCACAAGATCAACCAGTTAGAACAAGTGATTACTGATTAGATTTCTATATTATAATTCAAATAAATAATCTGGATTCTGCCTACATGAAATTCAAATTTACAAACAAGATGAACTTATATCTAGGGTACCACTGGTGTCCTTGTAGATCGCCAATAGGTTTCGCTTGCAGATCGTACGATCTAGTTCCTCATCCGCTACCTCCTCTCGCTTGACACAGATGTTTCTGCGTCCCGTGTTGCGCGACAACTCCTCCGTAGTCGATAGACGCTCTTTTCACAAATGCGCGCCGATTTGCGCGTCGCTGCCTCCGTTGGCGATCGACGCTCTTTAAACAATAACGCGGTCGTTTAGCGCGACCCTTTTCCGAAGGCAAATTGTTGTACTTGGCAGTATTTCCGATCCCAGATCTTGAATTTCAACACAGTTCAGGAGAAAATTATCGTAGTGCCCCGCGCAACTTCTTTTACCACAAACTCACTCTCAAGATACCCGGTAAAGTCTTAAACAATCTCCGTCGCAAATTCTTCCGTTCAAAACCGTGCACAACTTTTCCTCGTTCCGACACCGTTCTTGACTTCACCACCGCCCAAATTCAAAAAGCCACGATCACCAGTTTTTCGCGTTCTCGAGCACACCCAACGGTCACCCCAAACCGTTCGGTCCTCTGACCTCAGAACTCGGTCATGAACCCCCGGCTAGTTCGAAAGTTGCTAAACTCGAACACATCACTAATTAGTTGAGCCTTAACAATTCCTGACGAAAAGGCTGTTCGATCGAACATGGCGGCGCCCCTTGTTATTGTTACGGTCGGAACTGTCAAAATCGCGAGAATAGTAAGAAGTGTAGTGTTGTAAAAAAGATTTTGTCCGGCGTACTTGGGGTAAGTTTAGTTCAATTTCTTATTTTATCAAATCAGACGGCACTCGCGTGTGTCGGATGACTCCGATCATCGTTTCGACCACCTAAGTTTGCGGATATTCGCGCACTTGAGTTTTTCAGCCGCGCATATGTTCCTGTCGTTGCATTTTTACTTCGGTGTAATTTCATTGTTTTGCACATTCATGTTCGTCTTAATCCTAAACTATCTTATCCTTAAACTATCCTATCTTATCTTTATCCAAAATTCATTTAAGTTTCAATTTTTTTCTTTTGGTTGCTTAAATTCATGTCTTATTTGAACCGGTCCTTCCATTACCGGATTATTATTTCTGTTTGGTTTACCTAGTTCTCATTCGTAATTCGTTATTTTAGGTAGGCAGTGCCTGGATGCGGAGGCGAAGCTGCAAATATGCGATTTATGCGGTAAGTCCGTAGACTTGTGATTTTTTATCCTATATTCTAATTCTAACCTTTTGCATACTTTCCTTAGATTCTGGATATGAGAGGAGGTCAACGTTCTTCGCAACGGAAAGAAGAAAGAAAGGTATACCATAAGTATCTTATTTTCTTTAATAATAACGTTCTTCTTTTCCAGACGTATTATTTCCCCCCTTACCTCGAGAGGATTTCCCTGAAATGCTCTATACCCGTCCCATTCTATGTATCTGGTGTTTCCCTACACGTTGTGGGGTTTCAGATCTTTTACGTGCCAAATTCCTGAGTCTTTGCCATCTCTATCCACCAAGAGATATGTCCATGCTGACACTTTCTTTTGTACCGTGTACGGTCCCAAAAATTTAGTGGCTAGCTTAGCCAAAAAATAGCGCGCCGCGTCGGATATGGCAAAGTTCCTCCTCCATACGAGGTCGTTTGGCAAGTATGACACATCGCGTCTACGCAAATTATAGTGCGTCTTGCTCTTTTCGGCCGCCTCCCTCATCTTAGTCCTAATTTCTTCTCGTAACACCTTGAATGCTTCTGAACGTTCCCGAATTCTATCCGGACTAATCGGGTTCACTTCGGTGGGGTATTCATTTGGTTCGTCGTTACTCAAAATCATCTCCCTACCAAAATTTGCGTAATAAGGAGTTATCCCCATTACTTCGTGCGTAGCCGTCCGTAACGCACACCCTATTGCCGACAGATGAGTGTCCCATAACCTGTGATTGTCGGAGGCATAGGCCCGAAACATCGTCTTGATATTTTGATTAGTTCTTTCTGGGTGATAGAATGCAGTGAACTTAATTTTTGTCCCATAACCCTCGGTCATTTTTTTGAAGTCTCGACTCTTGAACTGCACCCCGTTATCACAGACAACCCACCGAGGTACACCGAACAACAAAAAGACCTGTTCCTCAACAATCCTACTCACAGCGACAGCAGTCGCTGTCCTTAAAGGAAACACCAGAGGACATTTAGTGAAGTAATCCACCACCGTGAGAATATAGCAGTTTCCCTTCAATGATCGAGGGAGGGGCCCGACCAGGTCGACACAGATCATCTCCCACGGTTTGGTTACTTCCGTTCTTGACGTCATCAACCCCGCTGTCAATCTTCTTTCGGACTTGATTGCCTGACAAGTTTTGCAACTAGCCACGTATCGCTGAATGTCGGCTCGCATCTTCGGCCAGTAATGCGTTCGTGCTACGCGAGTAAACGTCCGAAAACTGCCCGGATGTCCAGCCGTTGGATGGTCATGACTCTGTCTAATAATGCCAGCACGCATTTCCTTGGGAGGCACAAATTTCCAGACTTCTTCCTCTGATAATCCCGCGTGTAGTGCTGCAACGTGCTTGTATAATTGGTTACCCTCAATTCGCCAGGACGAAAATTCGTCAGGATCATTTTCCACCCGTTCCAGCATCTTGCGGTACCATTTATCCGAGATTTCTTCTCGTACGGCCAATAAACATACTGGAACTGACCGAGATAGTGCGTCAGGAACCAAGTTTTCCTTCCCTTTGCGATGTACAATATCGAAGTCAAACTGTTGCAGTCTCACGGCCCGCCGTGCTAATCTCCCACACGGATCTTTTCATTGGTTCAGCCACCCCAGCGAGTAATGGTCCGTTACGACAACGAATTTGGTTCCCTCCACATATGGTCTGAGTTTCTCCACTGCCCACACTACAGCCAGGCATTCCCGCTCGGTCGTAGAAAATTTCCGCTCCGCAGCGGTAAGCGATCTACTCAAGTAGCAGATCACCTTTTCACCTCCTTCGTGTTTTTGAGTAAGGACAGCCCCCAGTCCATAACCTGAAGCGTCGGTCTGTATACTGAACGGCAGGGTATAGTCTGGACACGTCAGTATCGGTGCAGTTGAAAGCTTGACTTTAGCTGAAGCAAAGGCTTTGTCGCACTTCTCATCCCATGCGAACTTCCGGTTCTTCTTTAGCAACGTCGTGAGGGGTGCCATCAGAGTTGCGAAATCTGGTATAAATCGCCGATACCATGACGCCATTCCCAAAAATTGGCGGACTTCCTTCACATTTGTTGGCTTCGGTATTTTCACCAGACATTCGATCTTTTCTGGGTCCACGTGCAATCCCTGTTCGTCCACCACGTAACCCAGATATCGCAATTCTGATCTGCAGAATTGACATTTGTTCCGCGAAACCCTTAATCCCGCAGCCCTAAGTCTTTGGAAAATTTCCTTCAACACCTCCAGGTGTTTTTCAAACGTCTGCGTCACTATTACGATGTCGTCCAAGTAAACAAACACGTGCTGCTCTAGTTCCCCACCCAGCACGCGATCAATAAGGCGTTGCCACGTAGCCGGCGCATTATGCAGACCGAAAGGCATTCGTCGAAACTGGAACAGACCCCGTCCCGGCACCGTAAAGGCGGTATATGGTCGAGATTCCTCCGCCACCGGAACCTGCCAATATGCTGACTTAATATCTAGTGAAGACAGAAATTTCGCGGCTCTCAATTTGTCCAGTGTAGCTGAAACATAAGGCAAAGGGTACGCATCACGCTCTGAAACTTGATTCAGCCTTCGGTAGTTCACACAAAACCGGAACGAACCATCCTTCTTCTGAACCCGTAAAATCGGAGAAGCCCAGGGACTACACGATGGTTCGACTATTCCCGCCTCGAGCATCTCGTCTAGCTCCTTATCGATATCCTTCTGAACCGCGGGTGATACTGGGTAGTATCTTTGTTTGATGGGTTTCGCTTTGGTTCTAATTATGTGCTCCACCATATTGGTGCAACCAATTCCGTCACCCATTAAACCCAATTCTACTTCAATTACTTCCGCCAGCCGTTCACTTTCCTCCTCTGACAGCTTCGTCTTTGGCTAAAGAAATTCCACAACCGTCACTTCCGGGTTTTCGCGAAATTCCCAGCAACTTTCTCGCAGATCCGCTACAATTCCTGCAGCCGCCCAATAATCCGCACCAAGTATCAACCTGAGTGGAATTTCCGGCACAACCAACACTTCCATCCACTTCCTCTTTCCAACCAACTCGATCGGAACCCAAATGGTCCCCAACACCCCGCACTTCATACCATTCGCCGTGACCACTGACTGCGAACCTTGAGTTTGCACTGAAACTCCAATTCCCCGAAGGAGGTCCTAACCAATACCACCCAGAATCGTCCTTGAAGCACCCGAATCTAGTAACCCCAGCATTTCACAATCAAACATTTTTACTTTCAGGTAGGGACGGGTATTTCCCACTATTTTGGTGAAAATGTAGTCAACTTCCGGACTACACTGCTCCACTACCTGATTAACTTCTTCCTTACTGGCGGCTAACACATTCACTTCACCCATTACGCCGCTCGCTAATGGGTAGAAGGGAAGTTTTCCAGCTGGATACTGTTTACGTTCGCAGCACCGCTGCCGTTTGTTGCCTGAGATCTACTCCCTCCGCTCATGTCGGCCGTTTGATTGCATTTTGAGCAAAATTTTCTTATCACTCCCGTTTTCCCGCACCCATAGCAAGCTCGGGGCTTCTGGCATTCGCGGGAATTGTGTCCCATCTCCCGACAATTCCAGCACACGATTGCCCGCTTCTCCTCCATCACAGGACATACCCCTGGAGCCTCAACGTATGCCAAATCGCGCTCGAGCATGTTTCGCGACCGACGAGAAATTGGAGGAACATATGCTTCCACCGACACACGAGTGGCTTCCAACTCTCGGCCCAGGCGTACCAGCTCGGCAATTGTTCTCACCTTCCGCAGACCGAGGTGCATCTGATAAAACGGCGTGATGTTACGGCGCAGCAGTTTTAATTGCGCCACTTCCGGCCATGGAGATGTCAATCGGCGGAAGAGACCCTGCATCAGTGCCACGTATAAATTAATTGATTCATCTGCACCTTGTGTTCTTCGCCGAATCTCTTCCTCCAATCGCTCATCGTAGTCCGGAGGTAAGAACTCTTGCCTGAGTTCCCCCACCAATTCATCCCATGTCTCTAGTGCTGGCCTTACTGCGCGAAACCATATCAGCGCTTTCCCTTCAAAAAACGGAAAAGTTGAAATTTAGATACGCCCCGCGCCTCTCTCAATTCCTCCACTCTCTCTAAAAACGCACTTATGGATTGGTTGCCGTCCCCCACGAATTTTAAATTCCACTTTGCTACCGCGAAGGAAGGCCGTGAAATGGAAATGCCTGTCGTCATTGGCGTTGTACGATCGGCTAAATCCTTTTCATCGGTCGTCTGATCCAGCTCCGTCGCGGCCTCTAACCTATCGCTAAATGCTATTGCGGCTGGAGTTGCCGCGTGCCCCCTCCTAGTGCCTTTTCTCAAGGTTCGCGCCAAGTCGGCATTTGTTCCGGTCGACTCGTGAATTGGGCCGGTTCCCTCGTGTGACGCGGACCCATCTTCCTCAGCCGCCTTCTCCAACAGGTCGCTCATTAAATCCACGAGCTTCCCTCTCAACGCCGTTACTTCGGTCTTTTCATCCCCAGATCCCGTCTGAACTCGGCCTGTCCGACGTACCCCCCAATCTATCTTTGCCAGAATTTTATGGTACTCGGGGCATCGTATAATTCCTGTAAATTTTGGCATCATCTTCTCGATCTCCGAGATTTTTGCCCTCAGGTCCACCATGTCCTCTCCGATAGTGAAGGGATAGTTCTCAATCACGAGACTAAGCCCTGACCCAACTTCCCGTTTCAACGAAGCCCTCAGCTCCTTTCTCATTGTTTCCACCGTCTCAGTCGGAAGACCACGTATGGCCATTTCGTATGCCAGCTCTTCCTGACTTAGCCGTTCTACGACATATGGTAGTGGGACACGTCTAGCCATTTTTTTCCCGAAACTCTTCACAGAACCCACAAGTATGCAGAAAGTATCACTCGACTACGATAATTGTTCTTGCTCTATTTTCAAGATACCGACCCGATTCAAATTTACTTCAGTTAGCCAGTTGAATTTCCGTTATGCACGTTTTCGCCACCCTCTAACGCTTGCACTTACACCTAAAATAACACGTTGGGCGCCAATTTTACGTCTCCCATCTCTCAAAACCCCCTTTCCGCCAAAGGGGCGAACGACGACGAGCCGGCTAACCCGTTGAGACGGGGTGGGCGCCACACGACTGCGATTTTCGTCGTCGTTCTCTCACACCCGAATCAGCCGTGAATTTCGGATGGATGAAAATTTTCAAATTACTACTTTAGCTTCTTACTCCGCGGAAAATTGTTATCTCTTTAACACAACAGTGCACCGAAATGGGAGGACCGTTCTTGCTTCACAAGATCAACCAGTTAGAACAAGTGATTACTGATTAGATTTCTATATTATAATTCAAATAAATAATCTGGATTCTGCCTACATGAAATTCAAATTTACAAACAAGATGAACTTATATCTAGGGTACCACTGGTGTCCTTGTAGATCGCCAATAGGTTTCGCTTGCAGATCGTACGATCTAGTTCCTCATCCGCTACCTCCTCTCGCTTGACACAGATGTTTCTGCGTCCCGTGTTGCGCGACAACTCCTCCGTAGTCGATAGACGCTCCTTTCACAAATGCGCGCCGATTTGCGCGTCGCTGCCTCCGTTGGCGATCGACGCTCTTTAAACAATAACGCGGTCGTTTAGCGCGACCCTTTTCCGAAGGCAAATTGTTGTACTTGGCGGTATTTTCGCGTCACTAGTTCGTCGACAATTTGATTACATTAGCGATATTCGCGCGCCGAGTTGTGCGCCACACTAACCGTCGGCGATTCGTTACGTTTGAGATTCACAGTTTACTTTTCTTTTCGGATCACTTGGATTCGTTACGTTCGAGATTCACAATTTACTTTTCTTTTCGAGTCACTTGGATTCGTCCGAGATTCGCAGTTTACTTTCCTTTTCGAGTCACTTGGTTTTCCGCTCCGGAATTTCCGATCCCAGATCTTGAATTTCAACACAGTTCAGGAGAAAATTATCGTAGTGCCCCGCGCAACTTCTTTTACCACAAACTCACTCTCAAGATACCCGGTAAAGTCTTAAACAATCTCCGTCGCAAATTCTTCCGTTCAAAACCGTGCACAACTTTTCCTCGTTCCGACACCGTTCTTGACTTCACCACCGCCCAAATTCAAAAAGCCACGATCACCAGTTTTTCGCGTTCTCGAGCACACCCAACGGTCACCCCAAACCGTTCGGTCCTCTGACCTCAGAACTCGGTCATGAGCCCCCGGCTAGTTCGAAAGTTGCTAAACTCGAACACATCACTAATTAGTTGAGCCTTAACAATTCCTGACGAAAAGGCTGTTCGATCGAACATGGCGGCGCCCCTTGTTATTGTTACGGTCGGAACTGTCAAAATCGCGAGAATAGTAAGAAGTGTAGTGTTGTAAAAAAGATTTTGTCCGGCGTACTTGGGGTAAGTTTAGTTCAATTTCTTATTTTATCAAATCAGACGGCACTCGCGTGTGTCGGATGACTCCGATCATCGTTTCGACCACCTAAGTTTGCGGATATTCGCGCACTTGAGTTTTTGAGCCGCGCATATGTTCCTGTCGTTGCATTTATACTTCGGTGTAATTTCATTGTTTTGCACATTCATGTTCGTCTTAATCCTAAACTATCTTATCCTTAAACTATCCTATCTTATCTTTATCCAAAATTCATTTAAGTTTCAATTTTTTTCTTTTGGTTGCTTAAATTCATGTCTTATTTGAACCGGTCCTTCCATTACCGGATTATTATTTCTGTTTGGTTTACCTAGTTCTCATTCGTAATTCGTTATTTTAGGTAGGCAGTGCCTGGATGCGGAGGCGAAGCTGCAAATATGCGATTTATGCGGTAAGTCCGTAGACTTGTGATTTTTTATCCTATATTCTAATTCTAACCTTTTGCATACTTTCCTTAGATTCTGGATATGAGAGGAGGTCAACGTTCTTCGCAACGGAAAGGAGAAAGAAAGGTATACCATAAGTATCTTATTTTCTTTAATAATAACGTTCTTCTTTTCCAGACGTAATAGACCTCCCATACAAGTCGTCAATTCAGCAGCAGTAAAACAGAAATGCCTACTCGATTAATGCGAAATCGTACTAAGTAATCATGCACGATCGATACATGATTTATGCGCTCCCGGAATTTGGTAAATTTGATTTTCGCGCTATGTCCTTTCAAGGACCTCCCATACAAATCGCAGGTCGAGATTCTACAAAAGCAAAAATTTCACCAAATAACTATACCAGCTAAATCTATGATTTATGCGCTCTTAGAATCCGCTATTCGCGATTTTCGCACTGCGTCCTTTCAAGGACTTTCCATACAAATCGTCAATTCCGATACAGTAAAACAGAAATGCATATTGCAAATATAGTAAATTAAAGATATTGTGAAATATAAGAGTGAAGTGTTTTGTTTTCGATTTCGAACAGTGGAGTTCGAAAATTATTGCGAGAATCGTATTGAACATGAATTTAGTATTTACATTCTCATAAAAAAATTAAATTGAGATTCATTCATTCAAAAATCATTCATTTAAATATTTTAATTAAAAATAAAAATTCAATTTCTACTCAACATAAAACAAACATAGATTCAGATTCAGATTCAGACATTTTTTTTTTAAACTTTTATGAAACATGAAAATACAATGAGTTGTGGATAGTAAAGCTTGACAGCGATTTAATGTCAAAGCAGCATTGAATAGCACTAAATTCCGACCTAGGTCAAGACTGAATTATTTGGGTTAATATGAGTGTTTTATCGTCAATCGCTCGTATGGCATTTAACTTTCTTAACCTAAAACTTAACCTAATAATAATATTTTCCTAACTAGTAAGTGCTGAGCCCAATTTCTTTTTACTGTATTATTTATAATACAGTATTGTTATCGATTTTTAAAAAAATCGCTGCCCTCAAAATTTTTTTTTCCACGTTTCATGACTAGTAGACGCGAAAAAAGCAATACAAATTTTCACTCCGTCTGTACGCCGTACGCCGTAGTCTTTGAAGACTCGTAGCTCTCAGTGGAGCTATTAAATTAAAATTTTTTCTAAGAATAGACTTGGTGGACCCCTTGAATTGACATTATTTTCAGGGAAGGGGGTGTAAGGGGGAAGGCGGGGTAAGCGTTTCTAGATCTCAGGAACCGCTTGTGTTAGGAGGCTGAAACTTAGAATTTCTATATAACTTTGATAATGGACCCATTTG
Source organism: Beris chalybata (assembly GCA_949128065.1). NCBI lineage: Eukaryota > Metazoa > Arthropoda > Insecta > Diptera > Stratiomyidae > Beris > Beris chalybata. The sequence goes on along the minus strand of OX421894.1, from coordinate 72,571,470 downwards.
CAAAAAAAAACAGATATGGGTGAAGGGGTGTGGGAGTGGAGGGGGAAATAATGCGTCCGAAACGCAAAAATGCCGAGATCGACAAATTCTAAAATCCATATCTCCTAAACCATTAATAGCAAGCAATTGAAACTTAACAAATATCTGTAGTTCTACTAGGAGAGTAGATTGAAACAAAATTTTTGGGTGGGGGTAGTGGCGTACAAGGGTGGGGGGGGGGTGAAAAACTTTAGATTACGATATCTCACAAACCAATGGTACCAGAAAAACAAAATTTGGTTTGAGTATAAAGCTTGATAAATAAAGATTGCTCAAAGTAAAATATTTGAAAAGGGTGGAGGAGCACGGAAGTGGGAGGGATTAGAGTTTTTCAAAAATAATACGATTCATATCTCAATAACAGTGTTAAATGGATGTTTCAAATTTTTACCAGAAGTAGGCCTAAGAGAACCCTAGTAGGGAAAAAAAGGTTGGGGGTGTGGGTGTCGAGGGTGAGGGTGGGGAAGGGTGAGAAAGAAAAAGTTCCGATGCTTATATCTTAAGAATCTATAATGATAGGAAGCTGAAACTTGGTATTTAGATAAAGCTATAGTAGTGGCATGGTGGAAAAATCAATTTTTTTATAGTAATTTATTTTTTTTATATTGGTTAATATAAAATGCATATATTTTCACGATTTTCGTCATATCTACTACGTCTTTCGAAATATTGAACTCATTTTTATTCTACGGATTCTTCAAGTGAATACCTAGAATGCGTTTTCAAGATTTTTTGAAATTCGACCCCTAAGAGGGTGTAAACTGGTTGTATACTTTTTCATGAATTCCACCATGCTTCTCAGGTCTGATCAGATGTCGAATATCTTTTTACTTCCCCAGGTTTGTTTAATAATCACCTATTTTTAAGTTTTGTTTTTTCAACCTCTAGACCGCATCTCGGAATATGACCCAATTATTTAATACATATGTTACACCCTTTTCTGCCCGCTTCCCGAACTTTTTGTTAGGTTTTCAGTCACATAGTAACATACACCGCATCCCCGAATTGAACGCGTTCTGAACTTCTGCCGGAAAAATAATACAGTTGCGCCCAGACTGTTGGCAGATTTTTTTTATTATGTTACTTACAAAGGATGAATATAATTAGGACTTAATTAGCTGTCTTTGGTTCTTATGTATATACGTCTTTTGAGCTGCTATCCGTTAGGATTTTTACTTAATTTATGATTATTTACATTATTTACATTAAAGATCTATAACTATTTTTACTCAATTTGAGGTTATTTATATTATTTACATAGAATATCTAAAATAATAGATCAGCCATTGTTCAAAATGACAGATACAGTTTGTCTTTTTTGTGTTTAGTAACGCCGTGGATTTTACGTATTTATTTTTATATACACCTGTTTCATACAAATAACTATAGCGTATTGAATGTAGTTAAAGGTTACTTAAGTTTTGGTGTAATGACATTATTTACATTGGATTACAGTGAAAATTTAAGATAATTCCGTTCTATTGTAATCTAAGCTTTCCGTTAATTAAAAAATCAAGTTGACACTTCAAGTGTATATCAGTTTATTTTTAAATTGCTATTAATTTTTTACTCTAGGCTTTTTGAGTATTTTCAGATTAATTGCCACTTTCAATGCATACAAAAAAATTTCTTTCGTAATATTAACGAAACGCAATTTTTAATTAAATTTCTTTGTTACAATGAAAATCTTCATTTATATAACGAAAAAATCCATTTTTTGTAAACGTCATTCAACGAATATTACGTTATCTTAACGAATACAAGTTCCTTAATTATTATTTACTTCAATGTTATGAAATTATACGTTGATAGCAGGAAAAGTTTACACGAAAGCATAATACAAAGAAGTTTTCGTAGATATTAAGTAACTTTTCTTTAAATTTTGTGTAAAGTAATTTTTCATTGAAATAACAAAAGCGTTTACCTTATATTTAGGAAGCTTTTCGTTGTGTCAACGTATTTTTTTATATTAGAACTACGAAAACTTTCATTATATTAAAGTAAGGCTCTCTTTGCGTTCTGCATGACACAGCTCAATTTGCGCCTTAGCTAAGAGTGCTACAAAACATAACTAATGAAAATTTTTCGTTGAGTCAACGTATTTTTTCATAGAACTACGAAAACTTTCCTTACGTTAACGATAATTGCTGGCATCATTTAGCTTCTCAGTGTCAAGTGAGGCTTCGTGAAGAGTGAACGTGCGTATAAAGTGAACAGTACATATTTGCGGCTTTGTTGAAAATCAGGTGAGTGTTGCTCGTGCGAATATTTGTAGTTTTTAAGTAACATTTGCACGGCGAGACACTGTATATTATTAAAATAATAACGTATTGTTATCGATTTTTTAAAAAAAAGCGTGGTTGAATTGGAAAGAGTATGGATGTCTTGCATTCATTACTGTTTGCAGTAAATCCGGATGAAACCAACATCGGAAATTTTTAAGAATTGGCTGCAATACAAAAAACCAATTGGCTATCGTCTGGTACTATGCTATTTTATATACTATATTTAAGATTACTTGAAGTACTTATAATTTTTATAGATATATATTGACTTCAATTATGAATTCAAAAACAACACTTCGTCATTAGACGTATGGCCTGAAAAACTCACCATGATCCAATATTTTTTTTCGAAAGAAGATCGTATCGAAGATAAAGATGTCAACTTTATACGAATTGAAGCAAAGAGCAGATTTAACAGAAGGTGATTATTATAGTATATATTTGCAAAATTCATTCAAATAACATAGACAATATTTTCGATGATAAGCAAAATATTTAAGCATCATTTGCTTCTCTTCTTGTTCAAAGGATTGTGGCAAAAAGGAAATGCACGTTAAATATTTTGTAGACCATTCAAATAATTACTTTGACTTTAATCACAAACAAAAAGGCCCATATGTGCTGTACAAGTTTAGTGGAAAGAAGTGATCTATGAAATTTTCATTTGGGAAAGCTTGTCTACTTAATTTCTAGATCTTCACATTAAAATTGTTTGAGTTCAATTAGAAAAAGCATTTGCTACAGAGAGATGTTGCAATTTCTTAATATTGGTCTTCACATCTGGGTATATTTGCTTTATTTCAATTTACAAATTTTCAATATTTTGTTAGATAATAATTTTTTATTACTTCATATTTCAGATCAAAGGGCATTATTGTGGAGCATTCATGGCGCAATTCCACCAACAAGCAAGTCGGAAGCAGTAAAAGGTACGGGAAAAAAAACCAAAGGCATACTATAATAGATTCCCAAGAGTCCTTCATATGCATGAAAAATAATGTTAACCAGCTTGAAGAACATCTTCAATCACTGCAAGACAAAGCGGAAAATACTCAACCCCATCTACTAGCATAGGCGGAGATATACCATATTAACAATCAGGGAATTTTTATTGTACTTTGATGGCGTTAAATACAAATTTACCAATTTCCTCCGTGCTATGGACATATGTTTTAAAATTTTCTTTTTGTTCAATCTAGAATATCCATGGGTATAATTTTTAGAGCTTTGTACAGCGTTATTTTTACAAAATTTTATCGGGTAAAGAAAATTCGAATGTAGAAGTACTTCTTTCTGATTTAATTTCAAAATGAGCATTCCCTTATTATTTCATTTTATATAATATTTTTAATAAACATACATACAACTTATATAATACATTTTTTAAACGTTTTTCTTTATATTTATAATATCCTGTGTTTTCTGAATGGAATACCCGTATTTTAAAAAAACAAATAAGTGGTTAATTTGGGAATTGATGACGACAATTATAGACACGGGAAGACTGCAAACATGGTTGTTTAATTGGTTAAAACCGATGAGAGTTTAGATCATTCCCAAATTCTTTACAGCTTTTTTTCTGCAGTGCCTACATGGTTTGATTTGTAAATGCTTTTAAATAAAATGTATTACATTCTTACGACGTATGAAAGCCGTTATACAAAGAATAGGGTTTTTAAATTAACGAAACTACATACGGTGTGAGTAAGTAATATTACTTAATTTAAAGAAAATTTTCGTCACTTGGAAGAAAACTATACTTTGTGTGTATTATATTTTTCTTTAAGTATCGAAGATTTTCCTTCATTTAATGGAAAACAAATTTAGGAAAATGTTTTATTTTTACGAATCCTTTCTTAATATCAACGAAATGTATACTTTGTTATTTCAGGAAACAGTTTCTTTTATTCAATGAAATTTTCTTTAATTTAACGAAATTTCACCAAAATAAATTTCATTACAACAAAGAAAATTTTCGTTGGTTCAAAAACTCTTTGCTTTAAATAAAATATTAAAGAAATCAGTTACTTTGCTATAACGAATGAGGTTTTTGAAGGTTTTTTTACGCAAGTTTTCATTATTGCAACGAAATTTTTCGTTTTATTTACGACCATTTTTGGTTCAGTGTGGTTTTACCACACGTTTACTGTACATATTTTACAGCTTAATTTGAATATTTATATATAAATACATTACTGCATTAACATTTATATTTTTGTTTGCTCACATAGATTACTTACATATTTACATATTCTTAATAATAAAATTCTAAGGGTTAGTTACTCTTTCCGGTGTCAGTGAAGTGAAACTCCAATACGAAATCCCCGACTGTTGATTATCGCCGTCCCTGAGAACATGACAAATTTGGAAAGAACTTTCACTGGAGAGGCCAGTTTATCATAAGATTGTGTTGGATTAGGTCCGAAGTAGCTGTTTCGTCATCCGATTACGATTGATTACAAATCAAACCATGTAGGCACTGCAGAAAAAAAGCTGTAAGGACTGCAAACATGGTTGTTTAATTGGCTAAAACCGATGAGAGTTTTAACCAATTAAACAACCATGTTTGCAGTCTTCCCGTGTCTATAATTATCGTCATCAATTCCCAAATTAACCACTTATTTGTTTTTTTAAAATACGGGTATTCCATTCAGAAAACACAGGATATTATAAATATAAAGAAAAACGTTTAAAAAATGTATTATATAAGTTGTATGTATGTTTATTAAAAATATTATATAAAATGAAATAATAAGGGAATGCTCATTTTGAAATTAAATCAGAAAGAAGTACTTCTACATTCGAATTTTCTTTACCCGATAAAATTTTGTAAAAATAACGCTGTACAAAGCTCTAAAAATTATACCCATGGATATTCTAGATTGAACAAAAAGAAAATTTTAAAACATATGTCCATAGCACGGAGGAAATTGGTAAATTTGTATTTAACGCCATCAAAGTACAATAAAAATTCCCTGATTGTTAATATGGTATATCTCCGCCTATGCTAGTAGATGGGGTTGAGTATTTTCCGCTTTGTCTTGCAGTGATTGAAGATGTTCTTCAAGCTGGTTAACATTATTTTTCATGCATATGAAGGACTCTTGGGAATCTATTATAGTATGCCTTTGGTTTTTTTTCCCGTACCTTTTACTGCTTCCGACTTGCTTGTTGGTGGAATTGCGCCATGAATGCTCCACAATAATGCCCTTTGATCTGAAATATGAAGTAATAAAAAATTATTATCTAACAAAATATTGAAAATTTGTAAATTGAAATAAAGCAAATATACCCAGATGTGAAGACCAATATTAAGAAATTGCAACATCTCTCTGTAGCAAATGCTTTTTCTAATTGAACTCAAACAATTTTAATGTGAAGATCTAGAAATTAAGTAGACAAGCTTTCCCAAATGAAAATTTCATAGATCACTTCTTTCCACTAAACTTGTACAGCACATATGGGCCTTTTTGTTTGTGATTAAAGTCAAAGTAATTATTTGAATGGTCTACAAAATATTTAACGTGCATTTCCTTTTTGCCACAATCCTTTGAACAAGAAGAGAAGCAAATGATGCTTAAATATTTTGCTTATCATCGAAAATATTGTCTATGTTATTTGAATGAATTTTGCAAATATATACTATAATAATCACCTTCTGTTAAATCTGCTCTTTGCTTCAATTCGTATAAAGTTGACATCTTTATCTTCGATACGATCTTCTTTCGAAAAAAAATATTGGATCATGGTGAGTTTTTCAGGCCATACGTCTAATGACGAAGTGTTGTTTTTGAATTCATAATTGAAGTCAATATATATCTATAAAAATTATAAGTACTTCAAGTAATCTTAAATATAGTATATAAAATAGCATAGTACCAGACGATAGCCAATTGGTTTTTTGTATTGCAGCCAATTCTTAAAAATTTCCGATGTTGGTTTCATCCGGATTTACTGCAAACAGTAATGAATGCAAGACATCCATACTCTTTCCAATTCAACCACGCTTTTTTTAAAAAATCGATAACAATACGTTATTATTTTAATAATATACAGTGTCTCGCCGTGCAAATGTTACTTAAAAACTACAAATATTCGCACGAGCAACACTCACCTGATTTTCAACAAAGCCGCAAATATGTACTGTTCACTTTATACGCACGTTCACTCTTCACGAAGCCTCACTTGACACTGAGAAGCTAAATGATGCCAGCAATTATCGTTAACGTAAGGAAAGTTTTCGTAGTTCTATGAAAAAATACGTTGACTCAACGAAAAATTTTCATTAGTTATGTTTTGTAGCACTCTTAGCTAAGGCGCAAATTGAGCTGTGTCATGCAGAACGCAAAGAGAGCCTTACTTTAATATAATGAAAGTTTTCGTAGTTCTAATATAAAAAAATACGTTGACACAACGAAAAGCTTCCTAAATATAAGGTAAACGCTTTTGTTATTTCAATGAAAAATTACTTTACACAAAATTTAAAGAAAAGTTACTTAATATCTACGAAAACTTCTTTGTATTATGCTTTCGTGTAAACTTTTCCTGCTATCAACGTATAATTTCATAACATTGAAGTAAAGAATAATTAAGGAACTTGTATTCGTTAAGATAACGTAATATTCGTTGAATGACGTTTACAAAAAATGGATTTTTTCGTTATATAAATGAAGATTTTCATTGTAACAAAGAAATTGAATTAAAAATTGCGTTTCGTTAATATTACGAAAGAAATTTTTTTGTATGCATTGAAAGTGGCAATTAATCTGAAAATACTCAAAAAGCCTAGAGTAAAAAATTAATAGCAATTTAAAAATAAACTGATATACACTTGAAGTGTCAACTTGATTTTTTAATTAACGGAAAGCTTAGATTACAATAGAACGGAATTATCTTAAATTTTCACTGTAATCCAATGTAAATAATGTCATTACACCAAAACTTAAGTAACCTTTAACTACATTCAATACGCTATAGTTATTTGTATGAAACAGGTGTATATAAAAATAAATACGTAAAATCCACGGCGTTACTAAACACAAAAAAGACAAACTGTATCTGTCATTTTGAACAATGGCTGATCTATTATTTTAGATATTCTATGTAAATAATATAAATAACCTCAAATTGAGTAAAAATAGTTATAGATCTTTAATGTAAATAATGTAAATAATCATAAATTAAGTAAAAATCCTAACGGATAGCAGCTCAAAAGACGTATATACATAAGAACCAAAGACAGCTAATTAAGTCCTAATTAAATTCATCCTTTGTAAGTAACATAATAAAAAAAATCTGCCAACAGTCTGGGCGCAACTGTATTATTTTTCCGGCAGAAGTTCAGAACGCGTTCAATTCGGGGATGCGGTGTATGTTACTATGTGACTGAAAACCTAACAAAAAGTTCGGGAAGCGGGCAGAAAAGGGTGTAACATATGTATTAAATAATTGGGTCATATTCCGAGATGCGGTCTAGAGGTTGAAAAAACAAAACTTAAAAATAGGTGATTATTAAACAAACCTGGGGAAGTCAAAAGATATTCGACATCTGATCAGACCTGAGAAACATGGTGGAATTCATGAAAAAGTATACAACCAGTTTACATCCTCTTAGGGGTCGAATTTCAAAAAATCTTGAAAACGCATTCTAGGTATTCACTTGAAGAATCCGTAGAATAAAAATGAATTCAATATTTCGAAAGACCTAGTAGATATGACGAAAATCGTGAAAATATATGCATTTTATATTAACCGATATAAAAAAATAAATTATTATAAAAAAATTGATTTTTCCACCATGCCACTACTATAGCTTTATCTAAATACCAAGTTTCAGCTTCCTATCATTATAGATTCTTAAGATATAAGCATCGGAACTTTTTCTTTCTCACCCTTCCCCACCCTCACCCTCGACACCCACACCCCCAACCTTTTTTTCCCTACTAGGGTTCTATTAGGCCTACTTCTGGTAAAAATTTGAAACATCCATTTAACACTGTTATTGAGATATGAATCGTATTATTTTTGAAAAACTCTAATCCCTCCCACTTCCGTGCTCCTCCACCCTTTTCAAATATTTTACTTTGAGCAATCTTTATTTATCAAGCTTTATACTCAAACCAAATTTTGTTTTTCTGGTACCATTGGTTTGTGAGATATCGTAATCTAAAGTTTTTCACCCCCCCCCCCCACCCCCGTACGCCACTACCCCCACCCAAAAATTTTGTTTCAATCTACTCTCCTAGTAGAACTACAGATATTTGTTAAGTTTCAATTGCTTGCTATTAATGGTTTAGGAGATATGGATTTTAGAATTTGTCGATCTCGGCATTTTTGCGTTTCGGACGCATTATTTCCCCCTCCACTCCCACACCCCTTCACCCATATCTGTTTTTTTTTTGCAAATGGGTCCATTATCAAAGTTATATAGAAATTCTAAGTTTCATCCTCCTAACACAAGCGGTTCCTGAGATCTAGAAACGCTTACCCCGCCTTCCCCCTTACACCCCCTTCCCTGAAAATAATGTCAATTCAAGGGGTCCACCAAGTCTATTATTAGAAAAAATTTTAATTTAATAGCTCCACTGGTTTGAGAGCTACGAGTCTTCAAAGACTACGGCGTACGGCGTACGGGGTACGGCGTACAGACGGAGTGAAAATTTTTATTGCTTTTTTCGCGTCTACTAGTCATGAAACGTGGAAAAAAAAATTTTGAGGGCAGCAAATTTTTTTTTTTTAAGAATCGATAACAATACTGTATTATAAATAATACAGTAAAAAGAAATTGGGCTCAGCACTTACTAGTTAGGAAAATATTATTATTAGGTTAAGTTTTAGGTTAAGAAAGTTAAATGCCATACGAGCGATTGACGATAAAACACTCATATTAACCCAAATAATTCAGTCTTGACCTAGGTCGGAGTTTAGTGCTATTCAATGCTGCTTTGACATTAAATCGCTGTCAAGCTTTACTATCCACAACTCATTGTATTTTCATGTTTCATAAAAGTTTAAGAAAAAAATTTCTGAATCTGAATCTGAATCTATGTTTGTTTTATGTTGAGTAGAAATTGAATTTTTATTTTTAATTAAAATATTTAAATGAATGATTTTTGAATGAATGAATCTCAATTTAATTTTTTTATGAGAATGTAAGTACTAAATTCATGTTCAATACGATTCTCGCAATAATTTTCGAACTCCACTGTTCGAAATCGAAAACAAAACACTTCACTCTTATATTTTACAATATCTTTAATTTACTATATTTGCAATATGCATTTCTGTTTTACTATATCGGAATTGACGATTTGTATGGAAGGTCCTTGTTTGAACTTCAAATTCGTGTTCGTTGAATTTATACATTAAATTTGAAATTCAAACATACGCGCGTAAACGCTACTCACCACGGCGTGAACTTGACGCACAATTTCACGTGCCACTGTGGTCCAGTGGAGTTGGCGCCGGTTATCCGTCGAAAGGATAAACGGTGCATAAAGCTAACCGGCCCTATAAAAGGCCCGGCCGCCGTTGATTCGGTCTCTAGTCGATTATCTCAATCACTAATAATTTGGAGAAGCGTTCCGCTCGGCTGATCTCAGCATTTTTTTAAAAAAGGTATAACCAATTCCATTGCGGAATTTCATTAGGGATTGTTGTTTTTGCTGTTGCAGCAGGAGACAATCTTTCATGGAAAATACGCATTGCATTAATTATTTTGTACCAGCCAAGCTGGTTGAACGGTCTAGCATCCCGTAATTGCACTTCCAAAAAAAAGGAAAATAATTCTGCGAACCCCGGCGTGTCATCGAAGTACTTTTATTTCGGTGGCAATTATTTTTTTTCTTCAACCATTTCTTTCGTCTGTTTCTTTTTTGATTTAGCGTCACCACCACACATCCATAATTCTCACCTTCGCAACCTCGTTGCATCCACCCCATCCGCAATTCCTATATTGCACAAATAAAGCATACTCGTGTTCATGGTCCGTCGAGCCGGATAGTTGACGAGACCGAAGGTAGAATTGTTCTGTTGGCATATCGCCGTACAGAATTCACAAAGCACAAATCAGGTGCTTCACAAAAACTTGCAAAAATTTGTTCCGACGGCACAGCACCGTATGGAACTTGTAAACAAATCAGCTGAAATTCCCGTCGGCAAGTATCGAACTCAATTTCGTCGACTCCTAGCCGTATGAAAGTAAGAAATTCAGCCCGACATTCCCGTGTTTTCGTAAGCTCAACTCCGTCGGCACATCGTCGTATGGATATCACAAAACACAAAAACAAGCCGAATTTCTCATAAATTCGCACAAGTAATTCCGTCGACATCTAGCGTACGGAAGTTACACACAACAGCAGAATTTCTCATAAATTCGCACAAGTAATTCCGTCGACATCTAGCGTACGGAATTTACATACAAAAGCCGAATTTTTCATAAATTCGCACAAATAATTCCGTCGACATCTAGCGTACGGAAGTTACACACAAAAGCCGAATTTTTCATAAATTCGCACAAGTAATTCCGTCGACATCTAGCGTACGGAAGTTACACACAAAAGCCGAATTTTTCATAAATTCGCACAAGTAATTCCGTCGACATCTAGCGTACGGAAGTTACACACAAAAGCCGAATTTCTCATAAATTCGCACAAGTAATTCCGTCGACATCTCTCGTACGGAATTTACACACAAAAAGCCGAAGTTTGGTAAACTCGCAACATCAACTCCGTCGGCACACCACCGTACGGAATCCCGCCAAAATTCAAGCACAAATCTACGTGATTTAGCTCATGGTAATTCCGTCGGAACACCGCAGCACGGAATTCACTAACAAACAACCCGAAATCTCCGTGATTTCGCGCAATTCAAGTCCCGTCGGCATCTCACTGTACGGAACTAACCATTAAACCACACGCTGAAATTCCCGTGATTTCACAAATTTAATTCCGTTCGGCACATCGCCGCACGGAAAGCACAAAACATAAAATTCAGCCGGAATCTCCGCGAATTTGTACACAGTAATTCCGTCGGTACATCGCCGTACGGAATACACAACAAAACCAAACCAATTCCGTCGGAATCTCACCGTACGGAACTAGCAATCAAACGCACATCGAAATTTCCGTGATTTCACGCAAACCAATTCCGTCGGAATCCCACCGTACGGAACTCGCAAACATTCAATTCGAAATCTCCGTGATCTCGAAAAAATAGCTTCCGACGACACACCATCGCACGGAACACATAAGTCGCATCTGCGACAATTTCACGCAATTCCGCCGACAATTTATCGAGCGGAATCAAAAAAACCAACCGAAATCTCCGCGATTTAAAACAAAAACATTTCCGTCAGCAATTCACCAGGAAATTGCACAAGACACACAACAAAACGAACGCACATTCGTATTCCACGAAACTACATCAATTCCGCGCAATTCCGTCACAATTTATTGCACGGAACTCACTAGCCACGGCCTGAAATTTCCGTGAGTTTGCGTAAACGTTCTCTAGCGGCACGCCACCAGTAAAACAACAAAGCTTGCTCCTAACAAGCAATTTTGTTGACCTTCGAGCCGGCACTCAAAAAAATTGTCGACAATCAAGCGGAAAAAATTTTTAAGTAAACAAGCAATCGAGGTATTTCGACCAACATCGCGCGTTGTCGACCGATTCCTTGTAAACTCAAAACAAACCGACCCACGTTTTCTCATAGAACCTCGCACATTTCCGATCGTTTGTCTGTGTTGCACGTGCATTGCACTATTCACAGGCCATGGAGCAAGCGATAGAGAAACAAACAGGTTTTTTTGCCCTCGTACGACAAGCGATCTCGAATTTCAAGAAGACTAGCGAAGTACGGAGAACCGTTGGCTACGCCAGCGGCCGACTCGAACACATCCACAAAATCTGGTCTCAGTGCGAAGACGCGCACGTGACAATCATAACAAGTCAGAGCGAGATCGCTGAGTCAGTCAAGACCCAATACCTTTCGACTTACGGCGAAATAGAAAAAGACGCTTTTGAGTATATCGGTGATCTGCACCAACTGATTAAAAAGCCCGAAGCAGAGCTTTCTAAGCAACACGTTGAGTCGAGGCAAGAACCACAACCATCATTTAAACTTCCGAACATAAGCCTCCCAAAGTTCGATGGAAAATTCAAAAATTGGCGGGTATTCAGAGATACCTTTAAGTCAATTATACATGACAACAATCATCTATCCAGAGTCCATAAACTGCATTATTTAAAAGTTTGATCGGGGACGCGTCAAAAATTCTGAATCAGTTCGAAAGCGTCGATTCAAACTACGACCCAGCATGGACTTTGCTCACTAAACGATTCGATAACAAAAGAATCACATGTAATGTACATCTGCAAGCGTTGTTCTCCACCCCCGAGATCCGCTCAGAATCAGAGCAGAGTTTCAAGGAAATGTTAGACACTACAAACGAGTGCGTGCATGAGCTACAGCAATTAGGTCTTGATACAAAAAATTGGGATCCGATTATTTTGTACTTGCTAACAGCTAAACTGCCTCCATTAACTCGAAGTCTTTGGGAGCAACAGGTATCAACAACAGAGTCGTTACCGACTTATAAAGAATTTGAAAAATTCATTGAATGTCGCCATAGAACGCTGGAAGTATTAGCTGCAGCCAAGACACAGTCACAATCGGCCACACAAAGCAACAATAACCAGCGTAAAAGCTCAAGCAATTTTTCAAAGACATCCCAGCCATCTTGCTCTTATTGCAAAAAGGATCATTTCCTTTTCAAATGTCAAACGTTTCACAACCTCGACACATCTGCAAAATGGGACTTTGTTAAAACTCAACATTTGTGTTTCAATTGTTTGACAAAACACCCTTCGAACGAATGTAAGAGTAAGCGAACCTGTTTTACTTGTCATAAAAGACATCACACTACCTTACACAAGTCTGATAAATCCTCGTTACATTCAATTGCGACACCCACAAGTAGTGCACAACCTGGACCGTCATCAAGTACTGAAGCATTATGCTCAAAGTCTGCAACAACCAAAGAGTGTAAACAAGCTCTATTAGCAACCGCCATCGTCACAATTAAAACACCAGAAGGAAATATCATGTCACTCCGAGCATTGATAGATTCTGGGTCAGAAAATTCGTTTATTTCTAGTGCTGCTTACCAACTTCTGCGAACGAAAGCACAACCCACATCCATATCCATTACTGGGTTGAACTCTACAAACGTTAGCACATCAACGCAAGAAATTAGTTTCAACATTATTCCGAAGATCGGAAACGGGAAAGAAATTCGAACTCAAGCATATGTGATCAAGAACATAACACAGATGCGTTCTTCAGTGAGCGTTCCCGTGAAGCAATGGCCTTACATAAGCGATATCATTCTTGCAGACCCAAAATTCATGGAACCCGGGTCAATTGACTTGCTACTCGGGGTCCAAACCTACGCGCAGATTTTGCGAGCGGGTCTTAGGTATGGACCAAAGGATCATCCGATAGCGCAAGAAACTTCACTGGGCTGGATTTTGTTTGGACAAATGCCGCAGCATCCTGCGACCAACCAACCAAGGTTCACGGGTTTCACAATAACCACAGCTTCAAACACGCTTCTGAACGAACAACTGAAAAAATTCTGGGAGATCGAGGAGTTGCAACCAAAAAGGCAGTTCACCGCTGATGAACGGCTGTGCGAAGGGCTCTACTCGTCCACACATGAGCGACTTCCAGACGGGACATATAAGGTGTCCATTCCGTTCAAACCAATCGCTCCAGTCTTGGGAGAATCGAAGCACATTGCTATGAAACGATTTCAAAGTACCGAACGACAACTCGAGAAAAAATCAGTTTTGAAAGAGTTGTACTCCAGCTGCATCAAAGAATATATAAAGCTAAAGCATATGGTACCCATTCATGTAGGTCATACCACGAATGAACGCGATAAGCAGTACTATTATCTGCCACATCACGCGGTTCTTAAAGACAGCTCGACCACTAAACTAAGAGTAGTTTTCGACGCATCCGCGAAAACATCAAACGGGAAATCATTAAATGAACAAATGTTGACTGGTCCCACCTTGCAAAAGAAGCTTTTTGCAACCATAATGAAGTGGAGAATGCATCGATATGCGCTTTCCGCCGACATCGAAAAGATGTATCGTATGATAAAAGTGGACTCAGGAAGTCAACAGTACCAAAGAATACTTTGGCGGGAACATCAAACTGACCCAATCAAAGAATTCTGCATCACTACGATAACATTTGGGTTAACGTCAGCTCCGTACTTGGCAATTAAGACTCTGCAACAATTAGCCACTGACGATGCATCCAAATACCCGTTGGGCTCAAAAGTAGCTCAAGAAGATTTTTATGTCGACGACCTGCTGACAGGAAGTCATGACATCGACAGCGCACGGAACCTGCAAGCCGAAATAAGTAAATTACTAATCGGTGGAGGTTTTCACTTACGGAAGTGGTCAAGTAATGACCCGTCCCTTCTAAATCAAGTTCCTGTTGAAGATCGCGAACTCCAGTCTCCAATAAAGTTCGGCGAAAAGGACTGTGTGAAGGCACTAGGAATCATCTGGAATCCAGAAAGAGACCATTTCACACTATCCACCAATCAATCAATAGGACATGAAGAAAAACAATCAACGAAAAGAGTTATCCTATCCGAAATTTTTAAGCTATTTGATCCTCTTGGGTGGGTTTCTCCGTCAATCATCATTGCAAAAATTTTAATGCAAAAACTATGGGTATCAGGTTGCACCTGGGATGGTCCGGTGACACCAGAATTAAACCGTGAATGTCTGGATTACAAGAGCGACTTCCACCATTTAGGAAAAATTCAGATACCACGATGGATGCATACAAATATCAGAGACAACAAAACCATTGAACTCCACGGTTTTTGCGATGCCTCAATTCGAGCATACGCAGCAGTTCTTTATCTGCGAGTTATTGACTCAAATGATAAAGTGCACATCAGTCTGGTCGCCTCCAAAACAAAGGTGACACCACTCAAACTCATTACCTTACCGCGCCTCGAGCTATGCGCAGCCGAATTGCTGTCAAAACTGATGAGGAACACAAGGGAAGACCTTGACATGAAAGAAGTTCAAAGCTTCTCTTGGACTGATTCCAAAATAACACTCGCCTGGATACAAGGTCATCCGACTAAATGGACAACCTTTGTGGCAAACAGAGTGGTGACGATACAAGATAACGCGAATAACAATCAATGGAGGCACGTATCCTCCAAGGATAATCCCGCCGACGTCGCCTCTCGAGGAATGAAGCCCAGCGAGCACAAACACCACGCATTGAGGTGGAACGGACCTGGATGGCTAATGAAACAACAGATGGATTGGCCATCAGAGCAACAAATACTAGACGTTCCAACAACCATGTTAGAAGCTAACTCACCCATAGCACTACTCGCTAAACATCCAGATATAAGCGAGTTCTCACTATTAGAAAAATTCTCCTCATTAACCACCCTAATACGGGTAACAGCGTATTGCACCAGGTTTTATCGCAACTGTCAGAAGCATGACAAAAATCAAAGAACAACAGGGAGTTTACAAGTAAACGAATACACCACAGCTAAACAAGCACTAGTAAAATTCGTTCAGGCGGAAAACTACGCCAAGGAAATAACCTTGTTAAAGAGCAAACAACAATTACCACCCGGTAATCACCTCAACAGTTTGAATCCATTCGTGGATGCCGAAGGAATCCTTCGAGTGGGAGGGAGACTGAAACATTCATCTCTACCCTTCGACAACCGTCACCCCATGATTCTCCCAAGGAATCATCATTTTTCTCATCTAATCATACGCGATTGTCATATACGAACACTCCACGGAGGCCATAACTTGGTCATCGGCACGATTCGAGCTGAGTACTGGATCATCCACATTCGGCACGTTGTCCAGCACATCATTTCAAAATGCACCACTTGCTATCGTTTCCGAGCAAGACCAAGCGAACAACAAATGGGGGATCTACCCTCTCCTCGTGTGCAGATGTCACGGCCATTCCAACATTGTGGTGTAGATTTTGCGGGACCATTCGAGGTTAAGGAGTCTAACCTAAGGAAGTCACGGAGTACCAAGGGGTACTTCTGTCTGTTCATTTGCTTCGCGACCAAGGCAATACATATCGAAGCAGTGTCTGACCTGTCATCGGAAGCCTTTCTTGCAGGTTTCCGACGGTTCGTGGGAAGGCGAGGTCTCTGCACAGACATATATTCCGACTGTGGGACAAACTTCGTCGGTGCCGACCGAATAATGAAGGAAAATTTAAAGAGAGCCATCAAGGAAGGTTCTCTTCAAGCCATTGACAAAACCGTCAACAATGGAGTAAAATGGCATTTCAACCCTCCTGCCGCTCCGCACTTCGGCGGCCTCTGGGAATCTGGTGTTAAGTCAGTGAAACATCATCTCAAACGCATTATCGGAAACGCAACGCTGACCTTCGAGGAACTAACCACGGTTCTAATACAAATCGAAGCTTGCTTAAATTCTCGACCCCTCTGCTCAATTAGTTCCGATTCAGACAACATCGAAGTTCTGACTCCAGGTCATTTTCTTATTGGTTCCTCTATCATACTGCCTCCTGAACCTTCCTTAGAAACGACCAACGATCACACCCTCAAACGTTGGAAATACTGCCAAAAGTTAATACAAATTTTTTGGACTAAGTGGTCCCGAGAGTATTTGCAACAACTTCAGCAAAGACAAAAGTGGCGACTATGTAAAAACAACCTCAAACCAAATGACATCGTTTTGGTGCGAGAAGATAACGTCCCACCTTCAAAATGGCATCTGGGGAAGATCAAAGATGTCCACCCGGGAAGTGATGGACTAGTTAGGGTGGTGACGCTAGATACACAATTCAAGACCATTCAGAGACCCATCTCCAAGGTGTGTCCACTTCCCATTGATTAAATTAATATTTTACTTCCGTCTAGATGGATTTCGATTTTCTGGACATAACTTGCGACGACGAACGCGAAATGTGGAACAACTGGCCACAATACACGGAGGAAGAATTGTTGGAAGAACCATCCCCGCCTCCAAGCGTACCCCCGACAACTCTCGCCGTCGCCGATTCATCCAGCACGGAACGGTCGTCCACTCCAGTGGTTACCACACCCGTACCACTGCCAGTAACGCCAGGCAAAACCCTGGAACTACCAGCGCGGTCTTCAGCTGACAGCACTCAGCAACCGCCACCCATGCCAAAAACCCACACAAGACCACGGCCGTACGATATAAGCAACCGAGGGAAGGGACCCACGTACAGTCTAGTGACTAACAAAGGAGAAATCTTTAACGTCACCTACGACGAATTGGAAACAGTCCCATGGAGTCGTATCAAAACGTTCAAACGACCGATTTACACGTTGTTTTTTAACGGCGGGGACAAGGTGCGTGTTCGCTTCGCAAAGGGGAAGACAACGTGGTTCGCGTTGAAACGCAAGCACCAACATTAAGATGCATCACATCGTGGATTTTATTCTATTTTATTCTATTTTATTATTTGTATTATTTCCATTTTTTTTATCATTTTCATTTTATTATCTTAATCCTTTTTACATTAAGATGCATCACATCGTGGATTTTATTCTATTTTATTATTTGTATTATTTCCATTTTTTTTTATCATTATCATTTTATTATCTTAATCTTTTTCATATTTTTTTTTCTTCCTTGTTTCATTGCATCTATCATGAATACACATACTATGCTGTAAACAAGTAATCGGTTTTTTTATTCGGTTCATTTATTTGCTTTTTCTTTTTTTTTCTTTTTTTTTCCGCCCGGGAGAATGTTTGAACTTCAAATTCGTGTTCGTTGAATTTATACATTAAATTTGAAATTCAAACATACGCGCGAAAACGCTACTCACCACGGCGTGAACTTGACGCACAATTTCACGTGCCACTGTAGTCCAGTGGAGTTGGCGCCGGTTATCCGTCGAAAGGATAAACGGTGCATAAAGCTAACCGGCCCTATAAAAGGCCCGGCCGCCGTTGATTCGGTCTCTTGTCGATTATCTCAATCACTAATAATTTGGAGAAGCGTTCCGCTCGGCTGATTTCAGCATTTTTTTAAAAAAGGTATAACCAATTCCATTGCGGAATTTCATTAGGGATTGTTGTTTTTGCTGTTGCAGCAGGAGACAATCTTTCATGGAAAATACGCATTGCATTAATTATTTTGTACCAGCCAAGCTGGTTGAACGGTCTAGCATCCCGTAATTGCACTTCCAAAAAAAAGGAAAATAATTCTGCGAACCCCGGCGTGTCATCGAAGTACTTTTATTTCGGTGGCAATTATTTTTTTTCTTCAACCATTTCTTTCGTCTGTTTCTTTTTTGATTTAGCGTCACCACCACACATCCATAATTCTCACCTTCGCAACCTCGTTGCATCCACCCCATCCGCAATTCCTATATTGCACAAATAAAGCATACTCGTGTTCAGTCCTTGAAAGGACGCAGTGCGAAAATCGCGAATAGCGGATTCTAAGAGCGCATAAATCATAGATTTTACTAAACGAAAGGAGCGCAAAAATTTTTTCTTGGTGTTTTGCAGAGCGCATAAATAGCGCATAATTCTATAATTTTTTCATTAAGTTTGGAGGAGGTGGGGGGCCAGCTGGGCGGACGTAATTCTGCACATAAGTGCAAACCAATTCCAATGAGTTACGAGCAATCTAAACTACAACCATTGGAAGATAAACAAACATGGATACTAATAATAACTGAACCAATCACCTCAACGACTTATTGCGGAAACGTACTCACAACGGAAATAATTACGGAAAATTCAGTCTTAAATTTGGATACAAGCTGTAAAAGTTATATAGATCGTTATCAAATCTCATCTCATAAAACCCAAAATTCAACCACTATCGAAAATAATATTATTCCGGTAATACCGTTTGATTGTTGCGAACATTTTAGCGAACAAGGAAAAGGCGTGGAATTACTCCAAATCACAGTCAACCAACTAAACCTGGACGAATTGAATATGGCAGCAGGTCAGCTTGACCAGTTACAAGAACAACTAAACAAAATCAATAAAAAACATACTACTATCAGTCGTTTCACGCTAGGAGGAATATTTTCCACAATATTACTTTTGCTAATACTATTTTGTTGTTGCAGATATTGTCAATGTTGTAGACGATGCTATAAATATTTCAAGCCCAATAGCTCACCATGCACCAACATCTTTAATTCCTGCAAGTTTTCTAAAACAACCACAAACTACCAATCCGATGTCAGCTTGTCAGAAATCCGGCTATCCCAACAACTAAGAAGCGAAGAAGATGGAGAACTACAGGATGACATTCGCAACATACAGCCGAAACCCCGACGAAGCCTGGTACCAAGGAACTCTGCGCAATCTACAAAATTTAAAAAAAAAAAAAAAAATTTTTTTCCTCTCAAATTAAATATACAAAAAAAAAGAGAAAGAAAATTCGTACTAAAATAATACCATATTAATTAAAATTTGTAAATCTAAAAATGTTAACCTCTTATTTTGGAAACTGTATAAATCTAAAAGAAATTTAATCTCTAATTTTGAAAACTGTATAAATCTAAAAGAAATTTAATCTTTGAAAACTGTATAAATCTTTTGGAAATGCTTAACCTGTAAGTGTAAGCATTCCACTTAAGGGGGTACGTGTTATATACACAACGCCCTAACGTAAAGTCATTGTATAATATTTCTGTTCGGTTTGTGCTCAGATTGCATATCTTTATATTTTATGTGCATAATTATAAACCAAACCGAATAATCCTCACCGAATAATCTCGTAGGCAAAAATTTGATATTTCGCTACGTTGATAATTCACACAAGAATTATCACCGTCAGCACTTTAAACTAACGAACATAAACACACGCGGAAATCCGACACATATGTGGCGTGATCGTTATAAGAAAACCTCATCAGCAAAACTAGCTATTAAAAGGGCTAGCCGGGATTATTCGGTGCGGCATTTTTATATTAACCACGAACTAGTGCACTAAAAACGTTATTCAGTAAAACTCAGTTATTCTAAAAACTCAAAAGTTCATTTTAATCATTGTTCTGTATGTGCATGTTCATTAAAGACTCAGTTATTCATTGTGTTGCGGTTATTTTCGTTCAAGGTATTTAAAAATAGAGACAAAAACAAACAAACTCCCCCATTTTTATTCTTTATCGATGTGGTGTTGAATTATTTAATTTTTTTTAAATTTAATTGCTATTTTAATTTATTCCGTCCCGTCCTTGCCTTGTCATATGTCATTTAATTTTTTATTCAATAAATTTAAAATACTTTTAATTTAAGAATTCATTTTATATTTTTATTTTTATTGTAATTAGTATAAATTTATTTATTTTTGTTAAATTCATTTTTTAAGACATTCATTTAATTCCTTTAGTTCGATTTACACACGAATTGATTGCGAGATATTACTCATGGCGCAGTACCTTGAACTTCGGAACACTAGCCGCCCGAATCGTTTGCGATTTCCGAACGACCCAACAAAAGTGCCGACCTAACCTCAAACCGGGTTTTCCTATTTTTTTTTTCTCTGCACATTTCTCGCACTTTCACGGATCACGGGATTTTTCTTTTCCCCTTCTAAAACTCTCTTATCACATTTCTAGCAACTTCACAGCCTTTTTTTTTTTTATTTTTCGACACTTTTTAAAAGGTATTTCTAGCAACTTCACAGCCTTTTTAATTTTTCGACAGGTATTTTTTTTCCATGTTTCCGCGCTTCGTCTTTGCTTGGTCGCAGAGAATTATAATATAACGCTATGTTGTGTATTCTTCACTGCACTCGTCGATCGCTTTGTAGTTTTCATGTATCATGTACCACTTAACAATTTTCTTTTCCGCGCAACACACAAATCGGAAATTACGGAATTCACACTCTTCCTTTCGAACCAAGCGGATTTTTCACTAATAGAACTTTAGTGCAATTGTATTACAAGTGCAATCCCCAGAATTGCAGCAATGAAACGCACGTCTATTTAAAACAGATCTCGGCTTTTCATTCTTTGTGCATTCAAGAACAACGAGCACACTCTAATCAACTTTGTCTGATCGAAAAGAAGCAGAAACGGCCGAAAAATGGATTTAATCGATAGTAGGCAGAAGCGTGATCAGCGCGTTAAATCTTTAATAGTAGTATCCCGTTTTAAATTTCCACGAACCTCCAGCGTAGACGATTGCCGCAGAACTCTCGTATTCAAAAAAAATGCGTTCCTCGTACCGTCTGTACTTCAACCAACTTTCGTCCCCTAAAAAATATCGACGTTTGCTTCCTAAATCCTCCAATTCATATCGTGAGTTGCCTAGCACACGACGAATCCTGCACTTGAGGAACTTCTTTGCCAGCTTGGCGTTATAATTCTGCGCGGCTGTGGACAAGGAAAATGTCTTCGGAATACTTCTTGACCTACACAAAATTGTGTTTTAGCAGCACGCAGATAATAACGTCTGCTACTGTCCTCATGTGCGACCCTTTTTTTCGTCTGCGCCAGTTGCCTCACGATAGGAATTTCCTCGTGAGGTCGAAGCTGTACATTTGACTCTCCCAACGCTATGATATGACATTGCGGATGGTTTGCTTTTGGTTAAGATCTCAGCATTCCTAGGCAGTTGATTGGCATTGCATTGCCTATAGACCATGATAGAAGAGATAGGCACGACGCAATCACGTTTAGCCACGCATTCCTAATCAAATTTCGAGGGGGTTTTATGGCACGATTTTGCAACAGCACTGAAATCGTCCGCTAGTTGGCACGACCGAGCCACAAGGTAGCCGTTCGTAGACGGTATATTCCTTTTTGTGTTTTCTTACACGATTCAATAACTACACATGGTGGTTATCATGTTTGATCGCCTGTCGGGTGATCTCACCCCGATGTTCCTTCCCTCAACACCTACCTCCTTCCACACTCTTGTCCGCACCCTTTTATAGTGCATCTGGCTCCTCTAGCTAGCCTCCTTCTCCAGCCCGCCGATCGTAAGAATGGGACTCCCCAAACCCATTTGTCGGCCCACAACGAGCATAATTAATCGGTCCACGGATAGAAACGACAAACCCACCCCGTCCGATGAGCTAGCACGTGCTCTTATGCTAGATGCTCCGTCGTTTCATTGCCCATCCGTGGGACTAATGTGTCCCATGATACATAGTCAATGAAATACATATAGGAAAGTTATTCTCCATTTGGGTGAAGAAATGACGATTTCTTCCGACAGATGGAGGATGACTTTCCGCCCGCAAGGCTTACGTTCAAAATTTCGGCAATGACGATTGCCAACTGAACGTTCTGCGGACCAAATCGTTACAACCACTACTATGAAGCAAGAGAATTTAGGTGAAGGTCATCGAAATTCGAAGTCAAGAAAGGAAGTTACCACTGATATTTTGCTGGTCGCTGCGTTAGTGTACGTAGTGGCACCGACAGGAAGTAGGAGATAATGTAGAGCTTTGGGAGATCCCGGGTCACAAGCAAACTTTATCACTGAAGCAGTTGTACAAGACTTACAGTTAAATAGAGAAACGATTCGAGCCACCGTAGCAGGATTATCTGCACTATCATTGCAAACGATAACTCAATGTCAATCGAGATCGGCACCGAAAGCCCGTTTTGAAATAAGTGCCTTCGTAGTACGAGAATTGACTAAATTGTTGCCGCATCATCAAATCATTACCTCAGGATTAGAACACATTGAAGGATTGGAGTTGGCAGATCCTGCGTATTGCCAACCAAAGCATGAGGATTTATTACTTGGAGCAGAAATTTATGCTGAAATTATCAAAGAAGGTCTAGTAAAGGGACCAAAAGGATCGCCAATCACACAAAACACGTCATTGGGGTGGATTCTATCTGGAAGAGTTCATCAACAGAGTCAGGGATCAAAACACACAATCAATCTTGATCAATTCCACTTGCAGGTTGAATTGAATGAACAATTTAAGAAGTCTTAGAATTCAGAAGAAGTACCGGCTACAAGCGGTCTTTTAGCAGAGGAAAAACAATGCGAGGACATTTACCAAGAAACACATTCAAGAATGGATGATGGCCGATATGAAGTTCGCCTTCCATTTTCAAACAATGAATACAAGTTAGGATCCTCGCGGAATATTGCAGTATCAAGGCTTCGACAAATTGAACGACGGTTTGAAACAAATCCAGATCTGAAGCAAAGTTACGTCGCGTGTTTGAACGAATACCGAACTTTAGGTCACTTAGAACCAGTGATAAATCGCCTTACTGAACTCAGGCAAAAGGAAGGTAATGAGAAGGATAACTATAAGGAATGTTATTTGCCACACCATGTTGTAATCAAACCCACAAGTACTACAACCAAAGTGCGAATTGTTTTCGATGAATCAAGTCACACTGAAAATAGACGCTCTCTAAATTCAATTTTACTGAAGGGACCCACCATCCAGAAGAATTTTACAGCAATACTGATGCAATGGAGAACGTATAAAATTTTCTAAGCGGACGACATAGAAAAGATGTACCGGTAGATAGCGAATACCAACAAATACTGTGGCGGGAATCATCCAAACAACCAATAGAGGACTTTAAATTGACCACGGTACCAAAAGCGCTCCGTTTTTGGCAATTCGAATAATACAGCAGTTAGCAAAGGACGAATATGAAAATCACCCCCTTTGGGCAAATGCTATTCTGAATGAATTTTACGTAAACGATTTAATGTCAGGAGCTGATACCATCAATGAAGCAAATGAAAAAAGAGAAAAGATGGACGTCTTTTTAAGGTCTGGAGGGTTCGAACTGAGAAAATGGGCATCCAACGAAACATTAGAGTATTAGAAACTATGCCTCAGCGGAACCTCGCTTTACAAACAACGATCGGGTTGACAACAAAACTGGAAGTCGCAACATTAGGTATGTTATGGAATCCTGATACAGATATGCTATATTATCGAATACCGATCATGAATACAAATGTAGAAATGTGCACAAAACAATATCTTATATCGCAAAAATTTACGATCCGATTGGCACCAACTGTAATCATCGCCAAGCGAATGATTCAAAGTTTATGGATTGGAATCAACCGGCACCTCAAAAAATCAAAGAGAAATGGGCTGAATATTGCGAAACATTAATAAGTCTTCAACAACCACAAATTCCAAGATGGATTCGTACTGAATCAACAGCAACATCGTTCGAATTGCATGGCATTGCGGCGCGTCAACTATGTCATATGCAGCTGTTATTTACGTTCGCGTAGTGAGCTCAAATGGACACATATCGACAAGATTACTAACGGCAAGTACAAAGGTAGCGCCAATCAAAACTATGTCAATACCGAGGCTCGAACTTTGTACAGCGGTTCTATTGGAAAAACTTTTAAGATTTGTGAAACAGGAGATGAAATTGAAATGCAACATCAGCGATGTTTTTGCTTGGTCCGACTCCATGGTGGTATTTGCATGGTTAAAGGAGCACCTATCAACATGAAAAACCTTCGTGGGAAAAAAGAGTTGCGTACATCCATGAAGAGCTACAACAAAACATCATCAATGGATATAACCCCAACTAACATGTCCGCAATGAACATAACCTCAACAAACATAGATTCAGCGAACGCAATGAATTCGTCAGCACACCTGGAACAACGAACGTTTCCCTGTGTCAACAACGCAACGAATTTGACAGCTGACACTGACGTTGTTAACATGCAGTTCAACATACGCGAGCTTATATCCGTAGCACCAAGTTTTGATCCATCCGACAAAACTGCAGCTTCAAGTATACAATGGATACGAAAAATAGAGGACCTACGAGAAGTTTATGGACTCAACGAAAAAGCTACATTGCTTTTAGCCTCATCCAAGCTTGTCGGGGCCGCGAAATTTTGGCTCCAAGGCTGTCAAGCGAGAATTAAAACGTGGACCGAAATGAAAGCGTCCTTGACGCTCGCATTTGCTTCCACACAAGACGAGGCCGAGGTACAAATGCTGCTCAGTATGCGACGCCGAGTGCCGAGCGAAACATTCGAACAATACTTTTTCGAAATGCTGTCTATCGCAAGCAGGGCATCTCTAAAACAGTAAGACATCATCAAGTATGTCATAAACAGAATACCGGAACGTAACTTAAAAATGACTTTGTCGATGCAACGCTTCGAAGACCCTAACGATTTACTACGCCAGTACAAACGTTGGGAAGAACTTTCCAGGTTCAACAGGGAATCCCGGAATCAAGGGCAGAGTTTTATGAAAAACGAAGATAGTGCCAAAAACGAAGGTAATAAAAACGAAAAAAGTGCTTCAACTGCAACGAAACGGGACACATCGCGGTAAACTGTCCCAAACCGCAGAAACGACAACGCTGCTCGAAGTGCCAAAGATCAGGGCATAATGAAAAGGACTGCAAGACGACGAACGACACAAGCAAAACGGTTGCGCTCATAAAACGAGATGAGTATCACAAGGAGGTGCTAGTAAATGAAAAGTTTACGGTTAACGCATTCATCGATATGGGTAGGGACGTCAGCGTAGTAAAGTACTCTCTGGTTAGTATGTGGAACTTATCAATCCAGCCTTGCTGCATAACGCTAAATGTTTTTTGGAAACGGAAAATGTTACACTGCTGGTAAGACAAGCGTAAAAATGACCGTTAACTCTGTATCAGCCAATGTGGAAATTTTCATTGTCAAAGATGAATTGATGTTTATTGATCTTATTATAGGCAGAGATTTTACCGACCAGGCTCATGTTAAGATCGTGAAAACGTACAAGCAGCTATCCTTATACAACGTCAGTAATAACGAGTCGGAAGAGCTTGAAAACGAAGGCTTCACTGGCAAGCAAGAAGCTAACATTTTAGCTAAACGAAACGACGACAACGAAATGTCATCTTCAACCGTCGAAACACAAGCAGCCGCGAACGAGAGTGCAGTTGTGTTGTGCACGAAAGTCTGTACGCCTAACGAGGAAGGTGGTATAGCAACGCAGAGCTCAGGCTCATCTGAGGACATTGTCGAAAGCGAAGTCAACTGTGGAATTCACAACGAGGAACAACGAAAGCAACTGCTGACTATGCTTCAACATTTTAGAAAATGTTTTGCGAAACACATTTTTGAACTCGGATGTTTGAAGAGTGCAGAGTTTAAAATAGCTTTAACTGCTGACAAAAATTGTCTGCAATGGTCCGTATCACTTAGCATATTCGGAACGAAATACGATGCGTGAAATAGTGACAGAATTATTGGAGGCAGAAATTATACGTCCGTCTAATTCGCAATATTCGTCTGCAGCTCTCTTAGTTAAAAAGAAGGACGGAGGGCATCGGTTAGCAATTGACTATCGGCGAATTAATGAGATTACAGTCAAAGACAGATATCCACTACCAATCATCGAGGATCTGTTGCAACGGCTAAATGGAAGTACTTGCTTCATCGTTTTGGACTTCTCATCTGGATATTACCAAATACCGGTAGAAGAGAAATCGCGTAAGTACACGGCATTCGTAACCTCAGACGGAGAATTCGAATTTCTTCGAATGTCGTTCGGACTAAGTAATTGTCCGTCCGAATTCCAACGTTTGATGAATAATAACTGCCGACGAATGAAGAATGGTACGATTGTTGTATACATGGATGACATCTTAATACCGTGCCAAACGTTTGAACATGGAATGGAAATGTTAAACGAATTTTTACACATTTTAGAACACGAGGGACTGACGTTGAAGTTAAAGAAGTCATACTTCTTCCAGTCTTCAATAGAGTTCTTGGGTTACGAAATCTCGGATGAAGGCTTAAGACCAGGTCAACGGAAAATATCCGCAGTTAGCGATTTCGGCCAACCCAAAAGTATTCATGACCTGAGACGGTTCTTGGGATTGACAAGCTATTTTCGGAAATTTGTTCCAAAACACGCACTCATAGCTGCTTCTCTAACGAACCTCTTGAGGAAAGATGTAGAGTTCATTTGGGCCAACGATCAAGATCAAGCGTTTGAAACATTGAAGAACATCTTGTCAACCCGTCCTCTTCTGACATTATACGACCCTAAAAAGGAACATGAGGTTCATACGGATGCTTGCTCAGTTGGTTTAGCTGGCATCCTACTACAACGAAACGACGACAGCCAATTGCATCCTGTGAGCTACTTTAGTCGAAAGAATAGCGCGCAAGAAGCTATCTACCACAGTTACGAGCTGGAAGTACTAGCTATTGTCGAGTCACTTAAACGTTTTCGTAGCTTCGTTTTAGGAAAACAGTTTAAAGTCGTAACAAACTGTGAGGCTATTAAAGCAACGGCAAAGAAGAAAATGTTGTCTCCACGAATAGCCAGGTGGTGGTTATTGCTGTCTGAATTTGAATTCGACGTTGAGTAGCAGGACTTATAAGGCACGCCGACGCTTTAAGCAGGCAACCCAACGAAGAAGCTCCGGTCGACGAAGATGAAGATGGAATGCGAATTCTTATGGCGAATATTTGTGATAGTGACTGGCTCCTCACAATCCAAATACAGGATCCAAAACTGCAGAACGTATTACGAATTTTACGTGCAACTCCAGTAACCAACGAAGAAAAACAAGTACACCACGACTACGTGCTTGAACGTGGAAGATTACATCGGAAGGTGAAGGAAACGCTAAAGTGGGTAGTCCTGAAAGATGCCATTTGGAGGATCATAAGAACGTGTCATGATGATCTTGGACATCCCGGTGTGGAACGAACCTTAGAACACCTTAAACGCAATAATTGGTTTCAACGAATGCGAAACAAAGTGAAACGATATTTTTCATCGTGTGTTAACTGCGCTTACTACAAATGACCAACTGGCAAGATTGAAGCCCAACTACATAGCATTGAGCGAATTCCTATTCCCTTTCATACCATACATGTGGATGACTTGGGTCCATTCCCGAAAAGCAGCAGCGGAAACACTCATATCGTAGGTATTATTGATGGTTTTTCTAAATACGCTATCTTGCAGGCAGTTAGAAATACATCAAGTGCTCCTGTGATAAAAGTTATGCAGAACATCTTTACGCATTTCGGGTCACCAACCACAATGATAACCGATCGAGGTACCGCATTCACCTCCAAAGAATTTGAAAAATTCTGCAACGAGAATGGAATTAAGCATGTTCCTACTGCTGCACGAACACCACGTGGAAACGGGCAAATCGAACGATGTAACCGGACCGTACTCAACGCTTTAACAACGATAGCCGACGGATCAAAAACTTGGGACAAAGAGTTGAAGGCCATACAATGGGGTCTTAATTCCAGCAAGAACGATTCCACGAAGAAAACGCCTCATGAACTTCTTTTCGGATTTCAACCAAGAGATCCTTTGGGGAACAAGGTTCTATTGGCACTACACAACGAAGAAGATTTTCAAAAGGACCTCGACTTAAATGCCACGAGAGAAAGAGCTGCTCAAAACATTACTCTCGCGCAACGAACTCAAAAACGACACTTCGATAAACGACATATACGACCGACGATATATTCCGAAGGAGATCTAGTTCTCATCGGGAGATTCACGAAAACTCGACGCGAAATTCAAAGGACCGAATATCATCGCATCTACCCTGGATAACGATCGATATGTGATTCAAGACATTCCTGGTGCACCTCGAACGCAGCGACCCTTCGAGTCTGTATATTCTTCGGATAAGATGAAGCCTGGGTGTGCGAATCCTGATGATGGACTCTCAGATAGTGATGAAGAAATCGAGGACGATTCCAGTTCACAGGATGGCCGAGTGTAAAGCAGCATTAATAAGTGCTGCCATACGTCTACTTCCGCAACACAGTCGTTCGAATGGCAACCCGCCTTTTTGTTTCATCTGATCTCGTCCACTTTGTTCCCGACGATCACCGTGGCCGCACTTAAGCGGAATCTGATTTAATCTTTGTAATCACCTGAAACTATTGTGAATTAAATCATTTTTGTGTACGAACGTTTCTAAAAGTATCAATTTTAATCCTGGGTGTGCGAATCCTGATGATGGACTCTCAGATAGTGATGAAGAATTCGAGGACGATTCCAGTTCACAGGATGGCCGAGTGTAAAGCAGCATTAATAAGTGCTGCCATACGTCTACTTCCGCAACACAGTCGTTCGAATGGCAACCCGCCTTTTTGTTTCATCTGATCTCGTCCACTTTGTTCCCGACGATCACCGTGGCCGCACTTAAGCGGAATCTGATTTAATCTTTGTAATCACCTGAAACTATTGTGAATTAAATCATTTTTGTGTACGAACGTTTCTAAAAGTATCAATTTTAATCCTGACATACATATATATATATATATATATATATATATATATATATATATATATATGTACATAGGATATGCGGAGAAGCTCATTGAATATAAAACTGAGAGGTAGACCACAAAAGTGGGGCCATTTATAAAATATTTCATTTTTCTATTTCAAGAACCGTACCATATATGATCTTAGAAATTTTACAGGAGTTAGGTCCAGTACAATTCTAACTGAGAAAACAAATTCTGGAGGTACTAGTGAAGGGGCTGATGGTGGGAGGGCGTGGAAAGGAAATAACATCAATTTTTATTTTTGAAAAACTACAAACCAAAGAGAGGTAAAAAATTACTACATAGAGCTAATAAAGAGGTATCCTAGAAAAAATTAATGGGTGGTGATTTTTTATATCTCAAAAACGGCTTATGAAGAAGAAAGTTGGAGCTTAGTACGTACATATGTATATGAAGTAATCAAAGAAAAAAAACTGATTTTTATTAGCATAGAGGTTGAGTAAAACAATTGTCCGTGAAAAGGGATTTTTCCACATTTCCACAATTTCGTTATATATTTATATTGGACATGCCGAAATAAATTTTACTTTTGCGAGCCCCTAGAGAGATATTTAATTCACTTTTATTTCTATTATTATATTGAATCGAAGAAAACTCTGATGCAAGCATTTTTAACGAATTCTGAAAAACTTTTAGGGTTAATGAGGTCAATTTTTATTATTTTATTGTTATTATTTATTTCTATTGACTCTTCTATTCCAAAAAAGACGTAAAAAATAAAAAAAAATCGGCCAATATGTAGGTACTATGATCGAAACTTTATAATTTTTTTGATAGAAGTCCGGAAAGCGTTTAATGATGAGCTAGGTGTAGGTGACTGCGACTGACAACATAAACACCAACGTTCTAAATAGCCTCCTAGATCCCTGCTGGGTGCTAATGGAAGAGGTTCAATCAATATGCAGTAAATTGAAAGGTAGAATAATAATAAAAAATTGTGGATAATAACCAATTGCTTCCCCTTGTTGAATTATCACGCCACGCCACTGTGGTGTACGCCAAGTGGGAGGTTTTTTAGTGTTAGAAGAGATTTCGCCTAGTAGTAAGTACGACACTTTTGGGTCTTTTCTTGGCATGTGCGATAGGGACAGGCTATTTGAAAGTGTAGGGGTCTGAAAAGCTGAAAGTGTCGGGGCAAAAATGCATATAAAAACCGGAATAAGTGTCGGGGTTGTGAACGGTGGGCTGGCTGTGGCGGCCATGGTTATTTTTTGGGGGGGAGGCTGTGGCGGCGATGGACGGCCATGATGGCTTTTCTGGGGTGCTTATTGGCTTGGATAGGTATTCTAGGTTTGGCTATTCAGGAGAACTAAAAACAACCTTTTTTTTATTTAGATCTTTATTGCAAAAGCATTTTTATACATTTTTTCATTTTTTTCTAAAACCGTAGTTTAAGGAACCCGCCTCGCGATTCATCAACCCCATCGAAAACCAGATATTGATCTGTTGACTGGTTCAAGTCATCCACCTGGCGCTGTGTTTTCACCTTGTCCGAAAATCAAGGGGGTAGAAAGCAGAATATGCCATCATCCAGATAGACTGCCAGTCTTAGGCCAAATTTGGTTTTCAGCAGCCGGAAAAATTTGACATGATGTTCCTTGGCTATCTCCAAGGAGCTGGTGGAGACCATGGTATCTCCATCCCCCCTACGGCCGAAGTAAGCAGCTCAAACGTATTCTAAATAGGGAAATAGTCAAAAATACTTGTAATTTAATCATTAAAGTTAGAACAGCAGTATACTTACCATGATGTTCCAGTAGACTCAAAAGTGATTCTGATTTTTCACAGGAGAGCTGCCTACTTATATACGACCAGAGGATGGAAAAAAATCAAAGGTCTTTGACATTATCCAAGAAATCAAAAGATTTAAAATCTCGAAATGTCTTATATCAAAGGTCTAGTTGTATACACAGAGTATCAGAAGTCGTAGATTATCAAAAATAATAGGTTTTACTCTCGGCAAAAAAGTTGAAAACACGCATTTCTTTGCAGGTGATAAATGTCAAAATGAAGATACCGATCGGCGAATAATCAAGAAAAAGACTCTTCATAGATTACAACAAAGTTGATAATCATTAGCATGCGACTTGCAAAAAATAGCCTAGATAGACTATTGAATGAATGACTCATAAGCCTTTAACAATGACATTTTAGTACCATGTAAACATGTTCGAGCATGCAGATACAGGAGATATAATCTGACGGCTGTCTGGCTCAAGTGTCGCGTTTCATGCTGTTATTTTTTATGTGTATTTCACAGCGGCTATGAGGATAACATTCGTGAGCAAGCCACCGCTAAGATCATGTAACGTCTACATGATCTTAGCGGTGGCTATTATTTTATGTATATTTCATAGCACTTATGGGATAAACATGTGCGGTATGCAGATACGATCTTATACGATATGATCTTACCTGTGACTTATGCAGAAAAACGTGTACGGCTTGCAGATACAGACGATATGGTTAAACCTTTACCAGTGATAGTGACTTGATCGTTATTTTTTTTTTTTTTGCTTGACTTATAAGTAATATGTAAGGAGTAATGGCCTAGAGGCGAGACTCACATGAAATAACCTTGTAATATGGTATAAAAGCAGTTATCGAATGTGCTAAAGAATAATATCAAGCAGATGGTCTTCGTAAAAGCAGCCTAGAGGAGAACATATATGGGTAAGTATTTTATTCCTTCAAATATTTTTCTTGCTAACTAAGTTTCCATTAGACTACAAACGGGTGAAAGAAGCATACGCAGCTTTAAAAACGGTGTGTAGCCAAATCGACATAATCTCCCAAATCATCGCAGAACTGTACGAAGATTTCGGAGAAGTATCGAATTCCGTGGAAGAGGGCCGTATAGCTGCGACCCCGTCCACGATATCTGCGCTTGGAAAGAGGGAGGGGGCCATAAGGAGACGAGCGTCGTTGGAGGCGGATAGTATAGCGGCGGTCCCGTTCACGAGATCGGAGTCTGGAAGGAGGGTGGGGGTCAGCAAGTGGCCTACATCGTCACCTAGAAGACGGAGGAATCTAAAGGAGGTCGTCCGAGCGACGGCACCATCCAGGACTTCAGTGCCTAGGACGGAGGTGACTACGAAGAAATCAAGGAGCCCTGCATCGTCAAACCTTGGCAGGAGGGAGGAGGTAACTACAGTTCCTGTGGAACCAGGAGTGAAGAAGGCGTGTGAATTTGTTGTCGGCACCCCTCTGACTAGGCCACTTGGAGCAGAAAGAAGGAGAAAAGGGGAAAGGATAAACCCCATAAGCCCGATTTGGAACACCATCCCATTCAAGCTTTGCCAATCCTTAAGGGAACAGAATAAACGTCTAGGTTAAATAAAAGATTCTTGAAAAACATTTTTTTTTCCGGGGAGCCCTGTAATTTTTGGGGGGACGTTTTTGAACTCGGCTGAGTCCTTTATTAGACTAATTTTCATGTTAATATAAAATTGTGAAGTGAATATAATCGCTAATAAGTAATCAGGCACTTATGCCAATATAGATTAAGTATTGTTATTGTTATTCACCTTTTTTTTAAAATTTAAAATGGATATTCTTAAGATTTTTGATCATTTAAGTAGCTGTTTAAGGCTAGGTTATAACTTATTTGTGTTAAACTTAAATGTTTTAGTTGCAGAGATGAAAGAGAGAAATATCTTTTTCACGTTGTCGGAAAAGTACCGGTTCATGGAGTTATTAGCTAAATTTTCAGCCTTACATGGCGTTCCCTTTTCAGAAGGTGCGTTGAAAGATGCTGTTTCTTTTCTAAGCAGTAGGGAGGATGTTAATTACCAGCGTCCTAGAATAAATGAGAAAGAGATAATTGTTTGTAGGACTCCGGATAGTAGTCCCCCGGCGATAAATCCAGAGAAGTTGCAGGAAACGAGACATGATGAAAGTTTAGTTCAAAATGGTGGAGGAACAGCTAAAGAAATTGAAATTTTTTCGAGAGAGGCTGCATTGTCAAATCCGGAATTGCGACAAGAAGCTAACCATGGTGGAAGCCTAGTTCAAATGGGAGGAGGGGGTGCTGCCGAAATTGAAATTTTGTCAAAGAAGGAGACGAATTTTAAAAAGTATAATCTGAAAGGTATAAAGATGATATTTCGCTTAAAAAATTTCAAAGAGAATACCGAGGACCCTGTAAGAGAGCTTGAGAGGATGTTTGACATGATGATAAAAGAGATAGTTTCCAACTCAGTGCAGGGGAGTAAAATCTGTTTATCCATTGAACTTTGTTACGATTTTCCCCCGACGATGGAAAACCGACTCGAAACCCCCACAACAACAGGTGGCGAACGGGTCTTATCCGGCTCGAACCCAGAGATGGGTCGTGGGGCACCAGTGGTCCTTTCTGGAAGACCTCGTTCTACTTCCGAAACGATCGAACCACTGATCGCTCGAAAATTCAATGCATACACCCTGGAGGGACGAAGGCTGAAATACGTCACAATAATCGTTACAAAATTTCAAAGAAGCAGATACGGAATTTAATGTAGAAAATTAACCAATTTATTCACTCAAAAGTCCCTAGCTACTCTTGCTACTTATCCTAGGGCGCCTCTGGTGTTCTCCGCTCCTCCGCCACCGTCCTCGGATAACTGCGCTCAGGAAACTCTTTCCGTCCACGACGTTTACAAAAAGGTAGCACCAAATTCCACCTTCGCTTGCTGGTTGCGCGTTCCCGTCGATTTTTAGGTTATGTTTCCCGGACGCTTCTATCACCAACTTGTGACCGCGCTGCGTTTACGTTTCTCGTTTTAAAATTCAAACACTTTTTCACGATCCGGTTCACGGTCCCAAAACGAAAAGCCAACTGGCTTATTTAACTGCCAATTCCAAGAGACCCCCCAATCCTTTGTCCACTCTCCGCGAAAACTCCTAGCGGGAAAATTTACCGGCTGATTTTCTGTTCTCGTTGGCGGGTTCAACGTTCGTTTCGCGCATGTCTTCCGCGCATACTCGAATTGAATTTACACGCGAACAGCCTTAACCCGAGACATACACCGATGAAACTTCACAGTTAGTTACTTGTGGGGATCACCCACTGTAATATCTCTTATCGTGTACGTCACAATATTCGGGGCCAACTTCACAGTCGTTATTCACAGTCGTT
This sequence comes from Beris chalybata, assembly GCA_949128065.1. Taxonomy (NCBI): domain Eukaryota; kingdom Metazoa; phylum Arthropoda; class Insecta; order Diptera; family Stratiomyidae; genus Beris; species Beris chalybata. Next base: position 72,536,647 of record OX421894.1, on the reverse strand, counting down.
ATTGTTTATGTGTCACCCGCGAGTGTTAGTATTATTTATTATTTATTATTTATTATTTCCGGCACTTGCGCGCCGTACTTCCCGCTCGATCGGCTCGTCGATAGTTTTCCTTACACTATTACCTAGCTCCTAATAATCCTATGTTCTTTTCTTTTTCCTACTAATTTGACAAGGTCCTAACCTTACCCGTCTACCAATCCTTCCTCGCTCCAGAGCTATAGTTCCTTCACGGTTGAAATTTTAATTTACTCATTTACTCGAGTTTGGAGCAGAAAGAAGGAGAAAAGGGGAAAGGATAAACCCCATAAGCCCGATTTGGAACACCATCCCATTCAAGCTTTGCCAATCCTTAAGGGAACAGAATAAACGTCTAGGTTAAATAAAAGATTCTTGAAAAACATTTTTTTTTCCGGGAAGCCCTGTAATTTTTGGGGGGACGTTTTTGAACTCGGCTGAGTCCTTTATTAGACTAATTTTCATGTTAATATAAAATTGTGAAGTGAATATAATCGCTAATAAGTAATCAGGCACTTATGCCAATATAGATTAAGTATTGTTATTGTTATTCACCTTTTTTTTAAAATTTAAAATGGATATTCTTAAGATTTTTGATCATTTAAGTAGCTGTTTAAGGCTAGGTTATAACTTATTTGTGTTAAACTTAAATGTTTTAGTTGCAGAGATGAAAGAGAGAAATATCTTTTTCACGTTGTCGGAAAAGTACCGGTTCATGGAGTTATTAGCTAAATTTTCAGCCTTACATGGCGTTCCCTTTTCAGAAGGTGCGTTGAAAGATGCTGTTTCTTTTCTAAGCAGTAGGGAGGATGTTAATTACCAGCGTCCTAGAATAAATGAGAAAGAGATAATTGTTTGTAGGACTCCGGATAGTAGTCCCCCGGCGATAAATCCAGAGAAGTTGCAGGAAACGAGACATGATGAAAGTTTAGTTCAAAATGGTGGAGGAACAGCTAAAGAAATTGAAATTTTTTCGAGAGAGGCTGCATTGTCAAATCCGGAATTGCGACAAGAAGCTAACCATGGTGGAAGCCTAGTTCAAATGGGAGGAGGGGGTGCTGCCGAAATTGAAATTTTGTCAAAGAAGGAGACGAATTTTAAAAAGTATAATCTGAAAGGTATAAAGATGATATTTCGCTTAAAAAATTTCAAAGAGAATACCGAGGACCCTGTAAGAGAGCTTGAGAGGATGTTTGACATGATGATAAAAGAGATAGTTTCCAACTCAGTGCAGGGGAGTAAAATCTGTTTATCCATTGAACTTTGTTACGATTTTCCCCCGACGATGGAAAACCGACTCGAAACCCCCACAACAACAGGTGGCGAACGGGTCTTATCCGGCTCGAACCCAGAGATGGGTCGTGGGGCACCAGTGGTCCTTTCTGGAAGACCTCGTTCTACTTCCGAAACGATCGAACCACTGATCGCTCGAAAATTCAATGCATACACCCTGGAGGGACGAAGGCTGAAATACGTCACAATAATCGTTACAAAATTTCAAAGAAGCAGATACGGAATTTAATGTAGAAAATTAACCAATTTATTCACTCAAAAGTCCCTAGCTACTCTTGCTACTTATCCTAGGGCGCCTCTGGTGTTCTCCGCTCCTCCGCCACCGTCCTCGGATAACTGCGCTCAGGAAACTCTTTCCGTCCACGACGTTTACAAAAAGGTAGCACCAAATTCCACCTTCGCTTGCTGGTTGCGCGTTCCCGTCGATTTTTAGGTTATGTTTCCCGGACGCTTCTATCACCAACTTGTGACCGCGCTGCGTTTACGTTTCTCGTTTTAAAATTCAAACACTTTTTCACGATCCGGTTCACGGTCCCAAAACGAAAAGCCAACTGGCTTATTTAACTGCCAATTCCAAGAGACCCCCCAATCCTTTGTCCACTCTCCGCGAAAACTCCTAGCGGGAAAATTTACCGGCTGATTTTCTGTTCTCGTAGGCGGGTTCAACGTTCGTTTCGCGCATGTCTTCCGCGCATACTCGAATTGAATTTACACGCGAACAGCCTTAACCCGAGACATACACCGATGAAACTTCACAGTTAGTTACTTGTGGGGATCACCCACTGTAATATCTCTTATCGTGTACGTCACAATATTCGGGGCCAACTTCACAGTCGTTATTCACAGTCGTTATTGTTTATGTGTCACCCGCGAGTGTTAGTATTATTTATTATTTATTATTTATTATTTCCGGCACTTGCGCGCCGTACTTCCCGCTCGATCGGCTCGTCGATAGTTTTCCTTACTCCATTACCTAGCTCCTAATAATCCTATGTTCTTTTCTTTTTCCTACTAATTTGACAAGGTCCTAACCTTACCCGTCTACCAATCCTTCCTCGCTCCAGAGTTATAGTTCCTTCACGGTTGAAATTTTAATTTACTCATTTTCTTTTACTTTTAGGCTGTGCCACGAGTTGGGGGTAGGACCCCAGGAAGCTAAATTTGCAAGAGGTCTTCCCTTGCATGAGTATTCGGTGAGTTACTTCATTAAAATGCTTCCAAAATAAATTATTAACCTTCCTCTTCTCTTCCCTTCAGGCGGACCGTAACATTGCTCCCCTACTTAAAAGAGAATTTCCCAAATTCTCTAGGCGCCCTACGAAGGAAAAAAAAAAGCTGAGTGTTGGTACCTGAACGAGTAAGATTTATTTCTATCCCTATTCAAACCAAGTTTCTTCCTCGGCACCCATTTCCTTACCAAGATTACATGATTCCCTCAATTCCAATTGCCCACTTGAACCAAAATAAAATAATTCAGATATACCACCCACCACCAAAAAAGAAAAAATAATACCAAAACGGAAGATTATTCCCCGCGACCCATGTATGCTTTGAGGTCCTTAGCGTGCCAGACGCCACCCGGTTTCCCATCTACATCCTTCAGTTTATATGTCCAAGGTGACACTTTCTCTTGAACTTCGAAAGGTCCTACGTACTTAGGTGCTAAGTTTGCTGAGAAATACTTGGAGGCATCCGACAATACGTGGTTCGTTCGCATTACCAAATCCTTTGGGAAAAAATCCTCGTTCCGTCTACGCAAGTCATACCGATTCTTTGCTACGTCTGTGGCATGTTTAAATCGATTTATGACATCCTCCCTCACCTGATTCAAGGCTAGAGCGCGTTTCTGTGGCTCGAGAACGATACCCCTGTCGTCCCCCTCTGGTTTTTCCTCAAGTTCCACACAAGTGGACATATTTTTCCCAAAATTTACGAAGTATGGAGTACACTTCATCACCTCATGCGTAGAAGTCCGCAACGCACAAGCGATTTTTGCCAAATTATCGGCCCACTTCCTATGATTCTCAGATGCATAGGCTCTAAGCATCGTCTTAATAGATTGATTAATCCGTTCCGCCGGGTTGGCTTGAGGATGATAGAACGTGGTGTACTTTATCGTGGTTCCGTAGGATTGCACCATTCGTTTGAACTCTTTCGCCCTGAATTGAACACCGTTGTCGCATACAACCCACTTTGGAACGCCGAAAAGCAGAAATACACTATCCTCTAATGCTTTCGTTACCACCGTACCCGTGGCAGCCCTGAGAGGGAATAACAAAGGAAACTTCGAGAAGTAGTCTTCGACGGTCAAGATATACATATACCCTTGCGACGAACGTGGAAGTGGCCCAACCAAATCTACACAGATCATTTCCCACGGTTGCTTGGCCTCGCCGTTCCGTGAGACCATCAATCCAATAATCAACCGTCGTTGTGGTTTAATTGCTTGACAAATCGGACAAGATCGTACATATTTCCGAACATCTGCTTGCATTTTGGGCCAATAATAAAACCTAGCCACTCGATCTATTGTTTTTTTTGCACCCAAGTGACCAGCTTTCGGATCATCATGCTGTTCATGCAGTATTTTCATGTGCTCCCCTTTCGGTACAACCCGCTTCCAAGCATCCGCAGAATCTAAGTCTGGATACGCGGTAGGAACATCTTTCCACAACGTGGTGCCACTGATCCTCCACTCCGAATATTTTGCCGGTTGCCTCTGTACCGTCTCCAACATGCTTCCGAACGATCTGTCTGACCCTCCGCCTGTACTACCTCAACCAGAGGAACAGACCGGGATAAGGCATCAGGAACAACGTGATCGTTGGTTCGGAAGCATGTTGGAGACGGTACAGAGGCAACCGGCAAAATATTCGGAGTAAAGGATCAGTGGCACCACGTTGTGGAAACATGTTCCTACCGCGTATCCAGACTTAGATTCTGCGGATGCTTAGAAGCGGGTTGTACCGAAAGGGGAGCACATGAAAATACTGCATGAACAGCATGATGATCCGAAAGCTGGTCACTTGGGTGCAAAAAAAACAATAGATCGAGTGGCTAGGTTTTATTATTGGCCCAAAATGCAAGCAGATGTTCGGAAATATGTACGATCTTGTCCGATTTGTCAAGCAATTAAACCACAACGACGGTTGATTATTGGATTGATGGTCTCACGGAACGGCGAGGCCAAGCAACCGTGGGAAATGATCTGTGTAGATTTGGTTGGGCCACTTCCCCGTTCGTCGCAAGGGTATACGTATATCTTGACCGTCGAAGACTACTTCTCGAAGTTTCCTTTGTTATTCCCTCTCAGGGCTGCCACGGGTACGGTGGTAACGAAAGCATTAGAGGATAGTGTATTTCTGCTTTTCGGCGTTCCAAAGTGGGTTGTATGCGACAACGGTGTTCAATTCAGGGCGAAAGAGTTCAAACGAATGGTGGAATCCTACGGAACCACGATAAAGTACACCACGTTCTATCATCCTCAAGCCAACCCGGCGGTACGGATTAATCAATCTATTAAGACGATGCTTAGAGCCTATGCATCTGAGAATCATAGGAAGTGGGCCGATAATTTGGCAAAAATCGCTTGTGCGTTGCGGACTTCTACGCATGAGGTGATGAAGTGTACTCCATACTTCGTAAATTTTGGGAAAAATATGTCCACTTGTGTGGAACTTGAGGAAAAACCAGAGGGGGACGACAGGGGTATCGTTCTCGAGCCACAGAAACGCGCTCTAGCCTTGAATCAGGTGAGGGAGGATGTCATAAATCGATTTAAACATGCCACAGACGTAGCAAAGAATCGGTATGACTTGCGTAGACGGAACGAGGATTTTTTCCCAAAGGATTTGGTAATGCGAACGAACCACGTATTGTCGGATGCCTCCAAGTATTTCTCAGCAAACTTAGCACCTAAGTACATAGGACCTTTCGAAGTTCTAGAGAAAGTGTCACCTTGGACATATAAACTGAAGGATTTAGATGGGAAACCGGGTGGCGTCTGGCACGCTAAGGACCTCAAAGCATACATGGGTCGCGGGGAATAATCTTCCGTTTTGGTATTATTTTTTTTTTTTTTTTTGTCCAGAAGTATTTTTTTTTTAGGTGGTGGGTACTATGCCCTTCGTTTTTTTTTTTCATTTTATTATTTTTCTTTTTTGGTGGTGGGTGGTATATCTGAATTATTTTATTTTGGTTCAAGTGGGCAATTGGAATTGAGGGAATCATGTAATCTTGGTAAGGAAATGGGTGCCGAGGAAGAAACTTGGTTTGAATAGGGATAGAAATAAATCTTACTCGTTCAGGTACCAACACTCAGCTTTTTTTTTCCTTCGTAGGGCGCCTAGAGAATTTGGGAAATTCTCTTTTAAGTAGGGGAGCAATGTTACGGTCCGCCTGAAGGGAAGAGAAGAGGAAGGTTAATAATTTATTTTGGAAGCATTTTAATGAAGTAACTCACCGAATACTCATGCAAGGGAAGACCTCTTGCAAATTTAGCTTCCTGGGGTCCTACCCCCAACTCGTGGCACAGCCTAAAAGTAAAAGAAAATGAGTAAATTAAAATTTCAACCGTGAAGGAACTATAACTCTGGAGCGAGGAAGGACTGGTAGACGGGTAAGGTTAGGACCTTGTCAAATTAGTAGGAAAAAGAAAAGAACATAGGATTATTAGGAGCTAGGTAATGGAGTAAGGAAAACTATCGACGAGCCGATCGAGCGGGAAGTACGGCGCGCAAGTGCCGGAAATAATAAATAATAAATAATAAATAATAATAACACTCGCGGGTGACACATAAACAATAACGACTGTGAATAACGACTGTGAAGTTGGCCCCGAATATTGTGACGTACACGATAAGAGATATTACAGTGGGTGATCCCCACAAGTAACTAATTGTGAAGTTTCATCGGTGTATGTCTCGGGTTAAGGCTGTTCGCGTGTAAATTCAATTCGAGTATGCGCGGAAGACATGCGCGAAACGAACGTTGAACCCGCCTACGAGAACAGAAAATCAGCCGGTAAATTTTCCCGCTAGGAGTTTTCGCGGAGAGTGGACAAAGGATTGGGGGGTCTCTTGGAATTGGCAGTGAAATAAGACAGTTGGCTTTTCGTTTTGGGACCGTGAACCGGATCGTGAAAAAGTGTTTGAATTTTAAAACGAGAAACGTAAACGCAGCGCGATCACAAGTTGGTGATAGAAGCGTCCGGGAAACATAACCTAAAAATCGACGGGAACGCGCAACCAGCAAGCGAAGGTGGAATTTGGTGCTACCTTTTTGTAAACGTCGTGGACGGAAAGAGTTTCCTGAGCGCAGTTATCCGAGGATGGTGGCGGAGGAGCGGAGAACACCAGAGGCGCCCTAGGATAAGTAGCAAGAGTAGCTAGGGACTTTTGAGTGAATAAATTGGTTAATTTTCTACATTAAATTCCGTATCTGTTTCTTTGAAATTTTGTAACGATTATTGTTACGTATTTCAGCCTTCGTCCCTCCAGGGTGTATGCATTGAATTTTCGAGCGATCAGTGGTTCGATCGTTTCGGAAGTAGAACGAGGTCTTCCAGAAAGGACCACTGGCGCCCCACGACCCATCTCTGGGTTCGAGCCGGACAAGACCCGTTCGCCCCCTGTTGTTGTGGGGGTTTCGAGTCGGTTTTCCATCGTCGGGGGAAAATCGTAACAGTTGGCGCCCAACGTTTTTGTGGCTATTGTGATTTTCCGTTAAGTGCCACGGAAAGTGGAAAGTGAATTTGCAAGAAGGGTACATTCGCGGAAATTTTATTATTTTTTTTCTAGTCGGTAGTTTTTTTGTTTTTTTGGATGAGTTATTTCATTGGAATAAGTGGTAGACGGTGAGAAATAATTCGGTTACTGTAGTTTCAATCTTACGGAAAAGAAATTGCGTCTTGGTGTCATTCTCTTCTCGTGCGGAGGGTCGTAAGTGTTTCATTTTTCTTCCTGCTATTCCTTTTTGGGTGTGTAGTATTAGAGTCTTATTTTAGAAGGAAACGGAAATGTCGAAAATAAAGGTAGATCGGCTAACCCAGGACGAACTAGTGTACGAACTAGCTATTCGGGGTGGTCAGCCGGATATTGTAGACAATATGAGGAAAGCGTTGCGTTTGGCATTGCGCAAAGAGGCCGCTACGGATACTTCATCTGTTGTTCGGGAATATCCATTTAAATTTGGAGAGGACGAAGAAGCTCTTGGTTTAAAGCTTAAAGAAATTTCGGATATTCTGGAAACGTTCTCGGGTAGCAGTAAATCTTCTCTCTATGCTAAAATGATGGCGAAAATTGACTGGGCTTTGCGGCGTCTGGAACTGTGCAATCCGGTGTCCAAAGAGAAGGAGACAGTCAGGGGGAGATGCATAGGCTCTAAGCATCGTCTTAATAGATTGATTAATCCGTTCCGCCGGGTTGGCTTGAGGATGATAGAACGTGGTGTACTTTATCGTGGTTCCGTAGGATTCCACCATTCGTTTGAACTCTTTCGCCCTGAATTGAACACCGTTGTCGCATACAACCCACTTTGGAACGCCGAAAAGCAGAAATACACTATCCTCTAATGCTTTCGTTACCGCCAAACCCGTGGCAGCCCTGAGAGGGAATAACAAAGGAAACTTCGAGAAGTAGTCTTCGACGGTCAAGATATACGTATACCCTTGCGACGAACGTGGAAGTGGCCCAACCAAATCTACACAGATCATTTCCCACGGTTGCTTGGCCTCGCCGTTCCGTGAGACCATCAATCCAATAATCAACCGTCGTTGTGGTTTAATTGCTTGACAAATCGGACAAGATCGTACATATTTCCGAACATCTGCTTGCATTTTGGGCTAATAATAAAACCTAGCCACTCGATCTATTGTTTTTTTTGTACCCAAGTGACCAGCTTTCGGATCATCATGCTGTTCATGCAGTATTTTCATGTGCTCCCCTTTCGGTACAACCCGCTTCCAAGCATCCGCAGAATCTAAGTCTGGATACGCGGTAGGAACATGTTTCCACAACGTGGTGCCACTGATCCTTTACTCCGAATATTTTGCCGGTTGCCTCTGTACCGTCTCCAACATGCTTCGGAACCAATGATCTGTCTGACCCTCCGCCTATACTACCTCAACCAGAGGAACAGACCGGGAAAAGGCATCAGGAACAACGTGATCCTTCCCCTTCCTATGTATGATGTCGAAATCGTACTGCTGGAGTCGTACTGCCCACCTCGCCAATCGTCCCGTCGGATCTTTGACATTGTTTAGCCAAACGAGTGAATAGTGATCTGTCACCACACTAAACTTAGTTCCCTCCACGTACGGTCTCAACTTTTCGATGGCCCAGAGGACCGCCAAACACTCCTTCTCAGTCGTTCAGAACTTCCGTTCGGAGCTAGTTAGCGAACGACTTAAGTAGCATATAACTTTCTCTCCATCCGGCTGCAATTGTGTCAACACACCACCTAACCCGAAATTTGAGGCGTCGGTCTGAATCACAAATGGCAGGTCATAATCCGGACAAGTCAAGTTTGGTGCTGTGGCGAGTTTCACTTTCGCCTGCGCGAAAGCGCTTTCACAATCCTCGTCCCAAGCGAACTTCTTATTTTTCTTGAGCAAAGAGGTTAAAGGTGAGACGAGGGTGGCAAAATCCGGAATAAATCTCCGATACCATGACACCATCCCGAGAAACTGACGCACTTCTTTCACGTTCTTCGGAGCCGGAAACCTCATCAGACACTCCACCTTCTCCGGATCAACGTGTAACCCACTCTCATCCACGACGTACCCCAAGTACCGCAGTTCATCCCTGCAGAACTCGCACTTCTCCCGAGACACTCTGAGTCCTACCGCAGTAAGCCTTCGAAACACCTCCTGGAGCACTTCCATGTGTTTGTCGAAGGTTTGCGTCACCACAATTATATCATCTAGATAAACAAATACAAAGGGTTCCATATCCGCACCTTATCTATCAATCTTTGCCAGGTCGCCGGGGCATTTTGTAGCCCAACCGGCATTCGACTAAACTCGAACAACCCTCGTCTCGGTACTGTAAAAGCGGTGTATTGACGGGATGATTCTGCCATAGGCACCTGCCAGTGTGCTGACTTGATATCCAATGAAGAAAGGTACTTCGCATCCCTTAACTTATCAAGTGTTGCCGTTACGTAGGGGATTGGGTACGCGTCCCTCTCTGAGACTTTGTTGACTTTATTGAAGTCCACACAGAAACGAAATTTTCCGTCTTTCTTCTTGACAAGCAATATAGGGGAAGACCAAGCACTCTTAGATGGTTGTACTATTCCCCCAGCCAACATTTCATCCAATTCCCGGTCAATATCCCTCTGCACCACGGGATTTACCGGATAATACCTCTGCTTGATTGGGGAAGAGTTGATCGTAATTATATGTTCAACCTCCGAAGTGCGTCCGAGACCATCGCCCATTCGTTCGAATTCCGTCTCCAAAATTTTTTCCAACTCTTCCGTCTGGTTGTGATCTAATTTAGATTTCGGTTGAAGAAAATCGATGGCGGCCAAATAAAATTCGTCCGGTAAATCGCAATTATCCTTACGCAAATCAACCACTAACCCAAATTGTACCCAAAAATCTGCTCCCAAAATTAGCACATGAGGTAGTTTGGGCACAACCAAACACTCCACCCACCGCGTCCGACTTTCCACCGAGATCGGAATCCAAATGGTTCCATCTACTCCGCACTTCTCGTCATTGGCCAATTTCACTTCCGTCGCGTTTGAATTTCTCAACTCCACCCCCAACTTCCGTAACCTTTCCCAACCAGACTTCCCTACAATTGTTCTCGATGCCCCTGAATCCAATAAACCCACGAATTCTACATCGAATATGGACACTGTTACGTGTGGCCGGGGATCTCCTTTTACCGAAGTCAACGCGAAATTCACCAGAACGACCGATGCAGTATCTTCATTCGTGCTCACTTTACCGCTGTCTAATGAACACGACTTTCGTTTCCCGACTCTACCCGCGCAGTACTAGTCGTTGCTTCCATTTCAGAGACACTTGAAGTCCCCGGGTTGCAGACAGTACAGTCCTTCCTAAAAACCCCAGGTTTTAAACACCCGAAACAACGTCGGCCCTGTTTACAATCCCGTGATGTGTGTCCCACTTCCCTGCAATTATAGCACGTAATTGTTCTGAGTTGTGTTGACCTGTTATTTCCCTCACTCGACTTCCTCCCCGGTTGCTGCTCATCCTTCAGGTCCACATATGCCAGATCAGGCTCAAAGAGATGACTTGATCGGCGTCCCGGTGGTGGCACAAATGACTCTACTGAAATCCTCGTCGCCTCCAACGACCTACCCAACCTCACTAGCTCACTTAACGAGTCAATTTCCACTAAGCTTAACTGACTTTGGTAAAATGGAGTAATATTTCGTCTTAATACCCTCAACTTCTGCTCTTCGGTACATGAAGTCGAGAGACGATTGAATAGAGTCTCTATCACCGCTACATAGACTCCTATCGACTCATCCCTCCCCTGTGTTCTACGCTTAATCTCCTCCATTAGCCTATCGTCATAGTTAGGGGGTAAAAACTATGCGCGCAATTCCTCCACCAACTCATCCCAATCTTTGCATCTGGGTTTATTCGTACGTAGCCAAATAAGACCTTTAGACCTTTGCTCGCAAACTAATCCACCGCCGATCGAAATAGCGTGGCTTTGGACACCCCGCGAGCCATTCTAAGCTCTTCTACTCGCTCTAGGAACGCACACAACGACTCTTTTTCCCCACTAAACGTTAACCCCCACTTCGCCACCGTCAAAAGTGCATCTTTTCCCGACGATGAGCGTCCTTCCTCTACCACATCTTCGTCTGATGATACTTCCCCCGATTTTACATACAGGTCATCCAACCCTAACAAAAATTTAATTTTCAACTTCCCCCGCCGCAAAGCCCAGTCAATTTTCGCCATTATTTTAGCATAGAGAGAAGATTTACTGCTACCCGAGAACGTTTCCAGAATATCCGAAATTTCTTTAAGCTTTAAACCAAGAGCTTCTTCGTCCTCTCCAAATTTAAATGAATATTCCCGAACAACAGATGAAGTATCCGTAGCGGCCTCTTTGCGCAATGCCGAACGCAACGCTTTCCTCATATTGTCTACAATATCCGGCTGACCACCCCGAATAGCTAGTTCGTACACTAGTTCGTCCTGGGTTAGCCGATCTACCTTTATTTTCGACATTTCCGTTTCCTTCTAAAATAAGACTCTAATACTACACACCCAAAAAGGAATAGCAGGAAGAAAAATGAAACACTTACGACCCTCCGCACGAGAAGAGAATGACACCAAGACGCAATTTCTTTTCCGTAAGATTGAAACTACAGTAACCGAATTATTTCTCACCGTCTACCACTTATTCCAATGAAATAACTCATCCAAAAAAACAAAAAAACTACCGACTAGAAAAAAAAATAATAAAATTTCCGCGAATGTACCCTTCTTGCAAATTCACTTTCCACTTTCCGTGGCACTTAACGGAAAATCACAATAGCCACAAAAACGTTGGGCGCCAACTGTTACGATTTTCCCCCGACGATGGAAAACCGACTCGAAACCCCCACAACAACAGGGGGCGAACGGGTCTTGTCCGGCTCGAACCCAGAGATGGGTCGTGGGGCGCCAGTGGTCCTTTCTGGAAGACCTCGTTCTACTTCCGAAACGATCGAACCACTGATCGCTCGAAAATTCAATGCATACACCCTGGAGGGACGAAGGCTGAAATACGTAACAATAATCGTTACAAAATTTCAAAGAAACAGATACGGAATTTAATGTAGAAAATTAACCAATTTATTCACTCAAAAGTCCCTAGCTACTCTTGCTACTTATCCTAGGGCGCCTCTGGTGTTCTCCGCTCCTCCGCCACCGTCCTCGGATAACTGCGCTCAGGAAACTCTTTCCGTCCACGACGTTTACAAAAAGGTAGCACCAAATTCCACCTTCGCTTGCTGGTTGCGCGTTCCCGTCGATTTTTAGGTTATGTTTCCCGGACGCTTCTATCACCAACTTGTGATCGCGCTGCGTTTACGTTTCTCGTTTTAAAATTCAAACACTTTTTCACGATCCGGTTCACGGTCCCAAAACGAAAAGCCAACTGTCTTATTTCACTGCCAATTCCAAGAGACCCCCCAATCCTTTGTCCACTCTCCGCGAAAACTCCTAGCGGGAAAATTTACCGGCTGATTTTCTGTTCTCGTAGGCGGGTTCAACGTTCGTTTCGCGCATGTCTTCCGCGCATACTCGAATTGAATTTACACGCGAACAGCCTTAACCCGAGACATACACCGATGAAACTTCACAATTAGTTACTTGTGGGGATCACCCACTGTAATATCTCTTATCGTGTACGTCACAATATTCGGGGCCAACTTCACAGTCGTTATTCACAGTCGTTATTGTTTATGTGTCACCCGCGAGTGTTAGTATTATTTATTATTTATTATTTATTATTTCCGGCACTTGCGCGCCGTACTTCCCGCTCGATCGGCTCGTCGATAGTTTTCCTTACTCCATTACCTAGCTCCTAATAATCCTATGTTCTTTTCTTTTTCCTACTAATTTGACAAGGTCCTAACCTTACCCGTCTACCAGTCCTTCCTCGCTCCAGAGTTATAGTTCCTTCACGGTTGAAATTTTAATTTACTCATTTTCTTTTACTTTTAGGCTGTGCCACGAGTTGGGGGTAGGACCCCAGGAAGCTAAATTTGCAAGAGGTCTTCCCTTGCATGAGTATTCGGTGAGTTACTTCATTAAAATGCTTCCAAAATAAATTATTAACCTTCCTCTTCTCTTCCCTTCAGGCGGACCGTAACATTGCTCCCCTACTTAAAAGAGAATTTCCCAAATTCTCTAGGCGCCCTACGAAGGAAAAAAAAAAGCTGAGTGTTGGTACCTGAACGAGTAAGATTTATTTCTATCCCTATTCAAACCAAGTTTCTTCCTCGGCACCCATTTCCTTACCAAGATTACATGATTCCCTCAATTCCAATTGCCCACTTGAACCAAAATAAAATAATTCAGATATACCACCCACCACCAAAAAAGAAAAATAATAAAATAAAAAAAAAAACGAAGGGCATAGTACCCACCACCTAAAAAAACAATACTTCTGGACAAAAAAAAAAAAAAAAATATAATACCAAAACGGAAGATTATTCCCCGCGACCCGTGTATGCTTTGAGGTCCTTAGCGTGCCAGACGCCACCCGGTTTCCCATCTACATTCTTCAGTTTATATGTCCAAGGTGACACTTTCTCTAGAACTTCGAAAGGTCCTATGTACTTAGGTGCTAAGTTTGCTGAGAAATACTTGGAGGCATCCGACAATACGTGGTTCGTTCGCATTACCAAATCCTTTGGGAAAAAATCCTCGTTCCGTCTACGCAAGTCATACCGATTCTTTGCTACGTCTGTGGCATGTTTAAATCGATTTATGACATCCTCCCTCACCTGATTCAAGGCTAGAGCGCGTTTCTGTGGCTCGAGAACGATACCCCTGTCGTCCCCCTCTGGTTTTTCCCCAAGTTCCACACAAGTGGAGATATTTTTCCCAAAATTTACGAAGTATGGAGTACACTTCATCACCTCATGCGTAGAAGTCCGCAACGCACAAGCGATTTTTGCCAAATTATCGGCCCACTTCCTATGATTCTCAGATGCATAGGCTCTAAGCATCGTCTTAATAGATTGATTAATCCGTTCCGCCGGGTTGGCTTGAGGATGATAGAACGTGGTGTACTTTATCGTGGTTCCGTAGGATTCCACCATTCGTTTGAACTCTTTCGCCCTGAATTGAACACCGTTGTCGCATACAACCCACTTTGGAATGCCGAAAAGCAGAAATACACTATCCTCTAATGCTTTCGTTACCGCCAAACCCGTGGCAGCCCTGAGAGGGAATAACAAAGGAAACTTCGAGAAGTAGTCTTCGACGGTCAAGATATACGTATACCCTTGCGACGAACGTGGAAGTGGCCCAACCAAATCTACACAGATCATTTCCCACGGTTGCTTGGCCTCGCCGTTCCGTGAGACCATCAATCCAATAATCAACCGTCGTTGTGGTTTAATTGCTTGACAAATCGGACAAGATCGTACATATTTCCGAACATCTGCTTGCATTTTGGGCCAATAATAAAACCTAGCCACTCGATCTATTGTTTTTTTTGCACCCAAGTGACCAGCTTTCGGATCATCATGCTGTTCATGCAGTATTTTCATGTGCTCCCCTTTCGGTACAACCCGCTTCCAAGCATCCGCAGAATCTAAGTCTGGATACGCGGTAGGAACATGTTTCCACAACGTGGTGCCACTGATCCTCCACTCCGAATATTTTGCCGGTTGCCTCTGTACCGTCTCCAACATGCTTCCGAACCAACGATCTGTCTGACCCTCCATCTGTACTACCTCAACCAGAGGAACAGACCGGGATAAGGCATCAGGAACAACGTGATCCTTCCCCTTCCTATGTATGCTGTCGAAATCGTACTGCTGGAGTCGTACTGCCCACCTCGCCAATCGTCCCGTCGGATCTTTGACATTGTTTAGCCAAACGAGTGAATAGTGATCTGTCACCACACTAAACTTAGTTCCCTCCACGTACGGTCTCAACTTTTCGATGGCCCAGAGGACCGCCAAACACTCCTTCTCAGTCGTTCAGAACTTCCGTTCGGAGCTAGTTAGCGAACGACTTAAGTAGCATATAACTTTCTCTCCATCCGGCTGCAATTGTGTCAACACACCACCTAACCCGAAATTCGAGGCGTCGGTCTGAATCACAAATGGCAGGTCATAATCCGGACAAGTCAAGTTTGGTGCTGTGGCGAGTTTCACTTTCGCCTGCGCGAAAGCGCTTTCACAATCCTCGTCCCAAGCGAACTTCTTATTTTTCTTGAGCAAAGAGGTTAAAGGTGAGACGAGGGTGGCAAAATCCGGAATAAATCTCCGATACCATGACACCATCCCGAGAAACTGACGCACTTCTTTCACGTTCTTCGGAGCCGGAAACCTCATCAGACACTCCACCTTCTCCGGATCAACGTGTAACCAACTCTCATCCACGACGTACCCCAAGTACCGCAGTTCATCCCTGCAGAACTCGCACTTCTCCCGAGACACTCTGAGTCCTACCGCAGTAAGCCTTCGAAACACCTCCTGGAGCACTTCCATGTGTCTGTCGAAGGTTTGCGTCACCACAATTATATCATCTAGATAAACAAATACAAAGGGTTCCATATCCGCACCTTATCTATCAATCTTTGCCAGGTCGCCGGGGCATTTTCTAGCCCAACCGGCATTCGACTAAACTCGAACAACCCTCGTCTCGGTACTGTAAAAGCGGTGTATTGACGGGATGATTCTGCCATAGGCACCTGCCAGTATGCTGACTTGATATCCAATGAAGAAAGGTACTTCGCATCCCTTAACTTATCAAGTGTTGCCGTTACGTAGGGGATTGGGTACGCGTCCCTCTCTGAGACTTTGTTGACTTTATTGAAGTCCACACAGAAACTAAATTTTCCGTCTTTCTTCTTGACAAGCAATATAGGGGAAGACCAAGCACTCTTAGATGGTTGTACTATTCCCCCAGCCAACATTTCATCCAATTCCTGGTCAATATCCCTCTGCACCACGGGATTTACCGGATAACACCTCTGCTTGATTGGAGAAGAGTTGATCGTAATTATATGTTCAACCTCCGAAGTGCGTCCGAGACCATCGCCCATTCGTTCGAATTCCGTCTCCAAAATTTTTTCCAACTCTTCCGTCTGGTTGTGATCTAATTTAGATTTCGGTTGAAGAAAATCGATGGCGGCCAAATAAAATTCGTCCGGTAAATCGCAATTATCCTTACGCAAATCAACCACTAACCCAAATTGTACCCAAAAATCTGCTCCCAAAATTAGCACATGAGGTAGTTTGGGCACAACCAAACACTCCACCCACCGCGTCCGACTTTCCACCGAGATCGGAATCCAAATGGTTCCATCTACTCCGCACTTCTCGTCATTGGCCAATTTCACTTCCGTCGCGTTTGAATTTCTCAACTCCACCCCCAACTTCCGTAACCTTTCCCAACCAGACTTCCCTACAATTGTTCTCGATGCCCCTGAATCCAATAAACCCACGAATTCTACATCGAAAATGGACACTGTTAAGTGTGGCCGGGGATCTCCTTTTACCGAAGTCAACGCGAAATTCACCAGAACGACCGATGCGGTATCTTCATTCGTGCTCACTTTACCGCTGTCTAATGAACACGACTTTCGTTTCCCGACTCTACCCGCGCAGTACTAGTCGTTGCTTCCATTTCAGAGACACTTGAAGTCCCCGGGTTGCAGACAGTACAGTCCTTCCTAAAAACCCCAGGTTTTAAACACCCGAAACAACGTCGGCCCTGTTTACAATCCCGTGATGTGTGTCCCACTTCCCTGCAATTATAGCACGTAATTGTTCTGAGTTGTGTTGACCTGTTATTTCCCTCACTCGACTTCCTCCCCGGTTGCTGCTCATCCTTCAGGTCCACATATGCCAGATCAGGCTCAAAGAGATGACTTGATCGGCGTCCCGGTGGTGGCACAAATGACTCTACTGAAATCCTCGTCGCCTCCAACGACCTACCCAACCTCACTAGCTCACTTAACGAGTCAATTTCCACTAAGCTTAACTGACTTTGGTAAAATGGAGTAATATTTCGTCTTAATACCCTCAACTTCTGCTCTTCGGTACATGAAGTCGAGAGACGATTGAATAGAGTCTCTATCACCGCTACATAGACTCCTATCGACTCATCCCTCCCCTGTGTTCTACGCTTAATCTCCTCCATTAGCCTATCGTCATAGTTAGGGGGTAAAAACTGTGCGCGCAATTCCTCCACCAACTCATCCCAATCTTTGCATCTGGGTTTATTCGTACGTAGCCAAATAAGACCTTTAGACCTTTGCTCGCAAACAAATCCACCGCCGATCGAAATAGCGTGGCTTTGGACACCCCGCGAGCCGTTCTAAGCTCTTCTACTCGCTCTAGGAACGCACACAACGACTCTTTTTCCCCACTAAACGTTAACCCCCACTTCGCCACCGTCAAAAGTGCATCTTTTCCCGACGATGAGCGTCCTTCCTCTACCACATCTTCGTCTGATGATACTTCCCCCGATTTTACATACAGGTCATCCAACCCTAACAAAAATTTAATTTTCAACTTCCCCCGCCGCAAAGCCCAGTCAATTTTCGCCATTATTTTAGCATAGAGAGAAGATTTACTGCTACCCGAGAACGTTTCCAGAATATCCGAAATTTCTTTAAGCTTTAAACCAAGAGCTTCTTCGTCCTCTCCAAATTTAAATGGATATTCCCGAACAACAGATGAAGTATCCGTAGCGGCCTCTTTGCGCAATGCCGAACGCAACGCTTTCCTCATATTGTCTACAATATCCGGCTGACCACCCCGAATAGCTAGTTCGTACACTAGTTCATCCTGGGTTAGCCGATCTACCTTTATTTTCGACATTTCCGTTTCCTTCTAAAATAAGACTCTAATACTACACACCCAAAAAGGAATAGCAGGAAGAAAAATGAAACGCTTACGACCCTCCGCACGAGAAGAGAATGACACCAAGACGCAATTTCTTTTCCGTAAGATTGAAACTACAGTAACCGAATTATTTCTCACCGTCTACCACTTATTCCAATGAAATAACTCACCCAAAAAAACAAAAAAACTACCGACTAGAAAAAAAAATAATAAAATTTCCGCGAATGTACCCTTCTTGCAAATTCACTTTCCACTTTTCCGTGGCACTTAACGGAAAATCACAATAGCCACAAAAACGTTGGGCGCCAACTGTTACGATTTTCCCCCGACGATGGAAAACCGACTCGAAACCCCCACAACAACAGGGGGCGAACGGGTCTTGTCCGGCTCGAACCCAGAGATGGGTCGTGGGGCGCCAGTGGTCCTTTCTGGAAGACCTCGTTCTACTTCCGAAACGATCGAACCACTGATCGCTCGAAAATTCAATGCATACACCCTGGAGGGACGAAGGCTGAAATACGTAACAATAATCGTTACAAAATTTCAAAGAAACAGATACGGAATTTAATGTAGAAAATTAACCAATTTATTCACTCAAAAGTCCCTAGCTACTCTTGCTACTTATCCTAGGGCGCCTCTGGTGTTCTCCGCTCCTCCGCCACCGTCCTCGGATAACTGCGCTCAGGAAACTCTTTCCGTCCACGACGTTTACAAAAAGGTAGCACCAAATTCCACCTTCGCTTGCTGGTTGCGCGTTCCCGTCGATTTTTAGGTTATGTTTCCCGGACGCTTCTATCACCAACTTGTGACCGCGCTGCGTTTACGTTTCTCGTTTTAAAATTCAAACACTTTTTCACGATCCGGTTCACGGTCCCAAAACGAAAAGCCAACTGTCTTATTTCACTGCCAATTCCAAGAGACCCCCCAATCCTTTGTCCACTCTCCGCGAAAACTCCGAGCGGGAAAATTTACCGGCTGATTTTCTGTTCTCGTAGGCGGGTTCAACGTTCGTTTCGCGCATGTCTTCCGCGCATACTCGAATTCAATTTACACGCGAACAGCCTTAACCCGAGACATACACCGATGAAACTTCACAGTTAGTTACTTGTGGGGATCACCCACTGTAATATCTCTTATCGTGTACGTCACAATATTCGGGGCCAACTTCACAGTCGTTATTCACAGTCGTTATTGTTTATGTGTCACCCGCGAGTGTTATTATTATTTATTATTTATTATTTATTATTTATTATTTATTATTTATTATTTATTATTTATTATTTATTATTTATTATTTATTATTTATTATTTATTATTTATTATTTATTATTTATTATTTATTATTTATTATTTATTATTTATTATTTATTATTTATTATTTATTATTTATTATTTATTATTTATTATTTATTATTTATTATTTATTATTTATTATTTATTATTTATTATTCATTATTTATTATTTATTATTTATTATTTCCGGCACTTGCGCGCCGTACTTCCCGCTCGATCGGCTCGTCGATAGTTTTCCTTACTCCATTACCTAGCTCCTAATAATCCTATGTTCTTTTCTTTTTCCTACTAATTTGACAAGGTCCTAACCTTACCCGTCTACCAGTCCTTCCTCGCTCCAGAGTTATAGTTCCTTCACGGTTGAAATTTTAATTTACTCATTTTCTTTTACTTTTAGGCTGTGCCACGAGTTGGGGGTAGGACCCCAGGAAGCTAAATTTACAAGAGGTCTTCCCTTGCATGAGTATTCGGTGAGTTACTTCATTAAAATGCTTCCAAAATAAATTATTAACCTTCCTCTTCTCTGCCCTTCAGGCGGACCGTAACAACTTCCGGAATCACCTGACGTTTAGCCCATTTGGTCTGGCCTGAGACCTGTAAGCGATTTGACAGGTGCTTCTATTATCGGGTTAATCTCAAATGTGAATCAATCCAATTCAACTTTTCTCTCAGACAGTGTTATGCAGATAAAGGTAGATATCATAAATTTTCCCTTTGTTGGAGGAAAGGTGAATCCTAGATGTTTATCTGAAGCCACGATTTTAGCAAGAAAGTATAGTGTAGTGGATGTTGGGAAAGCTGGTGATTTTCATTGCCTTCCTCGGAGTTTATGTTACGCAATTGAAATGGTATCAGGGGGGTTTAAGGGTAAAAGTCAAATCGCAATTGATAAAAAACTAGATAGATTATCTAAGAAGTTATGTAGAGATGCAAAGGTTGTGGTGAGCATGAAAGGATGCGTTTTACCTGATCTATAGTTATCAAATAGTTGTCTTTGACAATCTGAAGAACTCAGACTCATTTTGTTTTAGACCTCCGTACGAAGATGAAGCAGTTAAAAAATTATACTTCTACTACTCCAAAGAATTAGAGCACTTTTATCTGATAAAGTCTCTTACCGCATTTTTTAGCAAACCCTATGCCTGCCGTTTTTGTGACAGGGTATTGTGGGTAGAGCAGCATAAATGTGAGAAGAAGTGTCCCTATTTTCTTTCTTTCCCACCATGTCAGTCTGTGGAAAATGTTAGGGATTGCATAAAATGTAACCGTGCGTTCAGAGGTGATAGCTGTTTTGAGAACCATATCAAAAATAAATATGTAAAAAAGAACGTTTGCGAGAGTTTCAGAATATGCGAACATTGTGGTAAGTTCATAGTTCAGGATAAAAGACGAAGCGGGGATCATACCTGTAACGAATTTGTCTGTCAGATCTGCTGTAAAATTGTACCATCGGATCATTTATGCTATGTTAAGCCTCCGAAGAAGAAGGCCGAAGATAAATTTATGTTAATTACTGTATTATTTATAATACAGTATTGTTATCGATTTTTTTAAAAAAAAAAATTTGCTGCCCTCAAAATTTTTTTTTCCACGTTTCATGCCTAGTAGATGCGAAAAAAGCAATAAAAATTTTCACTCCGTCTGTACGCCGTACGTCGACCGCCCCACGCCCCAAGCAAAATCCTTTGAAGGCTCGTAGCTCTCAAACCAGTGGACCTATTAAATTAAAATTTTTTCTAAGAATAGACTTGGTGGACCCCTTGAATTGACATTATTTTCAGGGGAGGAGGTGTAAGGGGGAAGGCGGGGTAAGCGTTTTAGACGAAAAATTTAGGTTTCTAGATCTCAGGAACCGCTTGTGTTAGGAGGCTGAAACTTAGAATTTCTATAGAGCTTTGATAATGGACCCATTTGCAAAAAAAAACAGATATGGGTGAAGGGGTGTGGGAGTGGAGGGGGAAATAATGCGTCCGAAACGCAAAAATCCCGAGATCGACCAATTCTAAAATCCATATCTCCTAAACCATTAATAGCAAGCAATTAAAACTTAACAGATATCTGTAGTTATACTAGGAGAGTAGATTGAAACAAAATTTTTGGGTGGGGGTAGTGGCGTACGGGGTTGGGGGGTGAAATCTTTAGATTACGATATCTCACAAACCAATGGTACCAGAAAAACAAAATTTGGTTTGAGTATAAAGCTTGATATATAAAGATTGCTCAAAGTAAAATATTTGAAGGGGGTCGAGGAGCACGGAAGTGGGAGGGATTAGAAATTTTCAAAAATAACACGATTCATATCTCAATAACAGTGTAAGATGGATGTTTCAAACTTTTTTCAAAAGTAGGCCTAATAGAACCCTAGTAGGGAAAAAAAATTTGGGGGTGTGGGTGTTGAGGGTGAGGGTGGGGAAGGGTGAGAAAGAAAAAGTTCCGATGCTTATATCTTAAGAATCTATAATGATAGGAGGCTGAAACTTGGCATTTAGATAGAGCTATAGTAGTGGCATGGTGGAAAAATATTTTTTTTTTTAGGGGTAGTATGGTACGGTGGTGAGGGGTGTTTTCCCTAACTTCAGAACGGCTTATGCTAGGAAGTTGAAACTCGGTACGTATATGTAAATTAACTGGAAAAGTAATTCTGATAAAAAAAAAATTGAATATTCATTGGCGTTCAGAAGGGGGGGCGAAAAAAAATATCGGTTAATATAAAATGCATATATTTTCACGATTTTCGTCATATCTACTAGGTCTTTCGAAATATTGAATTCATTTTTATTCTACGGATTCTTCATGTGAATACCTAGAATGTGTTTTCAAGATTTCTTGAAATTCGACCCCTAAGAGGGTGTAAACTGGTTGTATACTTTTTCATGAATTCCACCATGTTTCTCAGGTCTGATCAGATATCGAATATCTCTTTACTTCCCCAGGTTTGTTTAATAATCACCTATTTTTAAGTTTTGTTTTTTCAACCTCTAGACCGCATCCTGGAATATGACCCAATTATTTAATTCATATGTTACACCCTTTTCTAACCGCTTCCCGAACTTTTTGTTAGGTTTTCAGTCACATAGTAACATACACCGCATCCCCGAATTGAACGCGTTCTGAACTTCTGCCGGAAAAATAATACAGTTGCGCCCAGACTGTTGGCAGATTTTTTTTTTCGACTGCGAAAGTACTCAGGATACTTCATTTGGAGAGAACTCAAATACCTTTCTTCACGTTGTCGACCTGATTGTAGCTCAGCAGGTCTGTCATAACTGTTACGAAAATTGTAACATACAGGAAAAATGTTCCGTCTGTGGGGTGAGGGAACACATTTTTCAATACAGCGAGAATGATAATGTAGTGGGCAACTTTTTAGATTATTGTTTTAAAGAGCGATCATTTGTATCCAGTGTTTACTGTACAGCCCACAATTCACAGGGTTACGATGGCCACTTTATTATTTCGGAGTTAATGGATAGGAAGATGAAAATCGAGCCTATAATGAATGGAACTAAAATAATGAAGTTAACATGTGGACGAGTATCCTTTATAGACTCCTTAAATTATTTGGCTTTTTCCACTTGCACAATTCCCTAAGGTTTTTGAAATTAAAGATCATGCGAAAGGCTATTATCCATTTCACTTTAACACAATAGAGAATATCGACTATGTAGGCAAGTACCCTCCACCTGCATTATATGGTTACAGTACTATGAAGAGAACAGAAAAAGATAAGTTCTTTGCATGGTATGATGCTAATTCATCAGGAATTTTTGATAACCGCTAGGAGATGTTGGTATACTGCGTAAGTGATGTCAATATCTTACGCTTGGGATGGATACGATTCATGAAAGAATTTCTTAATATTACTAAGGTAAACCCCTTTATAGAGGCCTTAACTATTGCCTCAGCCTGTATGCTCGTCTTCCGCAAAAACTATCTGAAGGAGAGCACAATAGGCATAATGCCTAAAAATGGCTACTATAAATCCCAAAATCAATCACTTATCGCTTCCAAATGGTTGGCCTGGGAGTCTGCAAGAATACAAGGCGAGATATAATCCGCTAATAATAAAGGCGAAGTAAAGTTGGAGAAGGGTGGAATGCAGGTAGATGGGTTCGCTCCAAAGACAAACACAGTTTATGAGTTTTTTGGATGCTATTACCATGGCTGCAAGAACTGTTTTAGAGTACGAAATATGCGCACGGATAATAATAGCAAAACATTAGCTCAGAGATATGAAGCTACACCTGGGTATAAGTTGAAATACATGTGGGAGTGTGAGTTTAAAAAGTTCTTAAAGTTAAATCGTAGAGAGAAAACGGAGCTAGAGAGGCTTACTAAAAATATCGCAGAACCATTAAACCCTAGTAACGCCATCTTTGGTGGCCGCACTGAGGTTTTTAGATTATACCATGATTGTAAGGAGAACGAGGTAATACGATATCTAGACTTTACAAGTCTGTATCCATACATCAATAAATATTCGCCATACCCAGTCGGGCATTCAGAAATATACAGAAACGGAAATATATGTAGGAGTCCCAAAGTATTAGGACTCTAATTGTTATCCAGTTAATTAATTTAAACGACGTTGTCTCTGCTGAAGTTCTCGACCAAGTGACCGAGTACAAATTTTATTAAAACTTCATTTACTCTAAATATACTAAATACATAAATTCATATATACACAATTTTGCTAATACAAGGGAAAATAAGAGTAGGGATCACTCTCTAGTGAAATGTTATGTACCTGCCAATATGATATAATTCAGTGCTGTATACAATTCATTTGTTTTGTTAGTGTGCGTGATATTGTACAGGTCGTATCAAAAATTGTTTTAATACATTTTTATATATTTTTATAAATGCAATTTATATTGCATGTTCGATATTGTAGGGTGCACTACATATACCTGTAAACTCGGAAATACTTTCGATGCATGGTTTCATGACCTGTACTATCTTACCTCCAGGTGACTTCTTCCCCCCGGTATTACCTTTTAAAAAAAATCTAAAACTGTTTTTTGCGCTATATAGAACTTGTGCATCAGAAAATAGAGTATCACGATGCCAACACATTGAGAGGGAGCGCGAGATTACAGGTACATGGGTGATACCTGAGGTAGCTTTGGCTGTGATGAAAGGCTATAAAATTAAAGCTGTGTTTGAAGTTTGGAAATATAATCATACTGTGTACGATCCCAATACAAAACATAACGCAGTCACGATCGGCTGCAAGCCAATCGTATGATACTCTAGATGAAATACTGAACTCCGATTTATATTTTAGTTGGAAATATATCAAAAGAATGAGGAGAGCACAAGCAATTATTACATGACCTTTTACTTACAGGTAGGTACGGCGTACGGCGCACAGACGGACTGAAAATTTTTATTGCTTTTTTTTGACGTTTATTAGTCATAAAACGTATAAGAAAAAGTTTCCAGGGTGGTGAATTTTTTTTTTTAAGAGTCAATAACAATACTTTATTATTAAAATAATAAAGTAAAACAGGAGGCCTGTTAACGGAATATGTTAACACCTTCTTAAAGATTAAACAGGAGGCCAGTGGGTGGGGTGGTGATTGCACGACTGATGCGCAGAGAGAAAATTTTATAAAGTCGTATCGTATAAGAGAGGATATCGTGCTAGATAAAAAGGAAATCCTGCAGAATCCAGGTAGACGTAACACTGCAAAAATATGTCTAAATTCTTTTTGGAGAAAGTTTGCTCAACGGGAGAATCGCTCTAGCACAAAAGTGGTGAATAGCTTTAAAGAATTCTGTGACTTTATACTTACACCGGGTATAGAAATCTGTTCGTTATTACCAGTATCTCAGGACACTTTGTGGATTACCTGGAAAAATATTGAGGAGAATTTTGAATATGCGACCACATGTCAGCACCCCTATAGCCGCCTACACAACAGCGTTTGCCAGACTTAAACTTTACGATGCGCTAGAAAAGGTTGGTACGACCATACTTTACTGTGATACCGACAGTTTAATATTTGTAGACGAAAAGGCATCTCCTATCCCGTTCACGATTTCCAATTTTCTAGGTGATTTAACTAACGAGCTTGAGGGCTTTGGACCCGACGCATTTATTTCAGAATATGTAAGTACGGGACCTAAAACTTACAGTCTAAAAGTCAAGGCAGGAGTCAAAGTTGAGTATGTTACAAAGTGTAAAGGGATAACACTTAATTTTGAAAATTTCCAGAAGGTTAATTTTGAATGTCTGAAATCTATGGTGACAGGTTCTAATGATGGTAGTGCCGTTTGTGTAACGAATAATCGTAAGATTAAGCGTAAAAGCCATAGGATTGTTTTTAGTGCTGTGGAAAAGAAACATTTACAACTCACTTTCGACAAAAGGGTAGTTGTAGAAGATCATTTCCCTTATCCGTACGGTTTTAATAAAGTTAGGTTAGGAGTATAAAACATTTAAGTTTTTCCATTAAGAAAGCATGCTAGCATAAGATTAATCTCAATTAATTTACCTAGCCATAAGTAAGAAAGATGTTTTTGAGAATGTTGGGGGTTATGTTTAATTTAAATAGTGTCCTTACAAAATATATATGTATTTTCAAAATATAATAGGCACACTTTTAAATTTCTGTTTAGTTTCCTAAGTGGAAATTACAATTATTATTTATGATAATAATAGTATAAATATTACCTTTTAGTAAAATTCAGCCTGCAATCGTCCACGAGGTCTTGGCGCTTTTTTTCTTTCTTCTTCTTCTTTCTTAATTCGATGTTGGTTGTTGACCCTTTTTTGGAGACTCGTGGACGATTGGAGGCTGAATTCTACTTCACAAACTTGATACATACTTCATACCTGCTGGATATTATTTTCAACACTCCCTCCCGGTATGTCGATCAAGCCATCTGGTTGGCCTATCTTGTTTTCTAGCTTTCTGACATCCAGTACAGCCAATTTGGTTGCCGGCCTAGCAAGGATACCGGTTGCTGTCTGCACTACGGCCTTACGTACTTGTCCTGATCTTCCAGGCGTTGTTTCAAGTACTATGGCCTTTTTCCAATTGTTTCTGGGAAGGTTCTCGTCGATTACTATAACTACGTCGCCAACCTTAATGGGTTCTACTCGTTGAAACCATTTTGTTCGTCTTGTTAAATCAGTTAGGTATTCCCGTACCCACCGTCTCCAAAAGTTGTTCGCTAAATTCTGTGCGATCTTCCAATTCTTTCGCAGTATGATTGGATCGTCGCTAAATATTCCGGGTGGCTTCTGACCACTGGTGCAGCCAAGCAAAAAATGGTTCGGCGTCAGGGCTTCTTCTTTAGGATCCTCGATAGGTATATACGTAAGTGGTCTTGAATTTACGATGTTTTCGATTTCCATCAATAAGGTTCTTAAAAGTTCATCTGTAGGATTTCGTGGAGGCATTGCGTATTTTAGAGATTTTTTAACCGAGCGAATGAGGCGCTCCCAGCTCCCTCCCATATGTGGCGCCGCGGGTGGGTTAAATTTCCACTTCAGTGTGGCACACGGAAATGTGCGTTCTTGGACTTGTGCCCCGTCTATCTTTAACATTTCCTTGCGTAGTTCATCATCGGCTCCGCGAAAATTGGTGCCGTTATCGCTATAAATTTCTTTTGGCATGCCTCTGCGTGATACAAAGTTCCTTAGAGCCACGATGCATGAATCAGTGGTCAAGGTGTGCGCTATTTCGATGTGGATGGCTCTAACAGTAAGGCACGTAAAAAGAACGCCCCATCTTTTTTCCGTTCTTCTTCCCATGGTTACATACATTGGTCCAAAATAATCCACTCCGACAAAGGTGAGCGCGGCTGTAAATGGAGTTAAGCGCGCGCTTGGCAGCTCAAACATTTCCGGAGGCACGGGTTTGGCACGTTGATTTTTGCAATACTGGCAATCTCTACTTATTTTCCTTACGAGTGCTCGTAGATGAGGAATGTCAAATTTCTGGCGGATTTCATTCACGATTGTCTCGTTATTTTGATGATGATATTTTCGATGGTAGTAGTGAATTATTAGAGTGGTAACCCGATGCTCTTTGGGGAGTATGATGGGACGTTTAGTATCATAAGTTGCTAGAGCAGCGGCGTCTATACGGCCTCTTATTCGTAGGACATCGTTATCATCAAGATAAGGTGAACGATTATGTAATCTGTTATCTTTTGCTATTTGTTCCCGCTCGTTGGCCGCACGATTCTGATTACTGTGAAGCGTACGTATTTCCTGCTCATAGTATTCAAGCTGGGCCTGGCCATAGAGTTTGTTTTTTGCCATGCTAAGTTCTTCAGGTGCTAAAGGTCCCAATACCGGAGACGCGCTTCGAATTTTAGCCTTAAGGTTTCTTATAAAGCGGATTACGTATGCCATGAAACGAAGTAGACGGTTCCAGTTAGAGAAACGGTTAGCATAGATCAGAGTTTGTTTCATCTCCGTCGCTACAAAATGATGTGGCCAAATCTCCTCCTCTACCTCAATCAGTGTGCTAAATATATTGGGTGGCCATTGTCTCTCGTCAGCCAGAAGGAATTCGGGGCCGTTGAACCAGCGACTTAAATCGTGGAATTTAGGAATGCTAGACCATTTTGTAGCCCCGTTTGTAACATTCATTGTTGTTGGGATCCATCGCCATTCCCGCAAGTCAGTTGAGTTTAGTATCTCCACTACTCGGAAGGAGACATATTGGCGAAATCTTCTGGGGTCCGCTTTAAGCCAACAGAGGACGGTTTTGGAGTCTGACCAGAAGAAGCATTGGTCGATTTTTAGAGTTAGACCCTGACTAATGAATGCAGCAAGTCTTGTACCCAAAACGGCAGCTTGTAGTTCAAGTCTTGGGATAGTTAGCGGCCGTTGTGGAGCAACCTTCGTCTTCGCTCCAACTAGGGTGCAATTAATTTGGTCGCAGCTCTCTATCCTTATATAAGCGGCTGCTGCATAGGCATCTTCACTGGCATCGACAAATACATGAAGTTGAATCGACTTATGGTTTGCTGATGATGAAGTTGAGTAACATCTCGGTATTTGAAGTTTTTCGATATGTGGTAGTATTCGAATCCACTTTAACCATTTATCGTGAAGGACTTCGGTAAGTTGATCGTCCCAATCAAGAGCCGATCTTAAGATCTCCTGGAGCAGTACCTTTACGTACACCAGAAATGAAGCTAGCAATCCGACCGGGTCGAATATAGACATTAAGGTTCGCAGAACCCTGCAATATATCTTTACAGTTGGTATTGATAGTCAGTTTGTACGAAAATGTATCTCCAGATGCGTCCCACCACATGCCCAATATTTTCGTGGGTTCTGCTTCCGACTGCATTTCTAAGTTTTTTGATCCTTGGTTTACTAGTTTTTCATCCATTGCTGCGAGTACCTCATTCGAATTTCAAGCCCAATTTCGATGTTAAGCCCGGCCTGTTGGTGTATGAATTTCACTTCGCTGGCTAGCTTAATGGCCTCCTCCGCTGTGTCGACGCTGTCGAGCATATCATCAACGTAGTGATTCTGTAGTATTGATTGTACAGCTCACGGATGTGCTGTGAAGAATCGTTTCGCGTTTTTAATATACTGTGCTAGGTGAACAGATAGCACCAAAGGTCATTACCTGCATGACGTAAATGTCCGGCAACTCTAGATTAGGATCGTCGCGCCACAAAAATCGTTGGGCATGTTGGTCGGACCTTCGGATTAGGACTTGGTGGAACATCTCTTGGATGTCGCCTGCTTTGGCGATCTTCCGCTCTCGAAACTTGTAAAGTACTTGTGGAAGCGAGGTGAGTTCGTTTGGACCTTTGAGAAGAACCGAGTTCAGTGATACTGCGTTTACAGTAGCTGCTGCATCCCATACAATTCCAAGTTTTCCTGGCTTATTAGGATTAGTCACAGCGAAAATTGGTAGATACCAGGTACGGTGTTGGGTCTCTTTTAGCTCATGAGAGGATAATTTTCGAGCGTATCCCTTGATGACGTGATCTCGTATTATTTGTCGAATGTTCCTATCGAAGTCTGGGCTAGTTGCCATTCGTTTTTCGAGGCTTAAAAGTCGTTTGAATGCCATGTTGAAGCTATCTGGCAGATATATATGTTCGGATTTTCACAGAAGACCGGTTTCAAAATGTTGGTTTTTTTTGAACTGTTGTATCGCGCATTATTCGCATCGCCCGTTTGTCCTCCACAGACTCAGGGTGCTCTACAGGGACTTTAACTCCTAAATTATCTGCGGAGAGAAATTCCTTTACAAGCTGGTGAAGGTTGTCATCCGGTTTACAACCGCAATTGTGGCGGCTTTGATGTTGATAGCAGCTTGTTACGTTGTTTGTGTTCCCATTATTTCCATGTATAGTCCAACCAAGACGAGTTTTTGTAGTGACAGGTTGGTTTCTTTGTCCTTCGCGCACATCTAGTGGAATTGCTAGGGTCCAGTTATCCATTCCGATGAGCAACGGTGGCTTGGCTTCATTGTGGAATTCTATTTGTAGACTCTTTAGGTGTTAGTATGTTTCACGTAACCCGTCGGATGATATAGACTCTATAGGCAGGTTTAAACTTTTAACAGTTCGAACATTCGACATTTTATGAACAGAGGCGTTTTCGTATGTACCGGATAGTCTGGAAAACACTACCATACTGCAGAAGTAACAAATGCAATCATCGCTTCATACGAAGAAAGTTGCCCACTCAAAACCCGACATTACAGCAGAAGCGTGTCATGGTGGAACGGGGAACTGGAAAGGCTGAGAGCAAGAGTACGGAAGCTCTTCAACAAGGCAAAACGCACTGGGCACTGGGCAACATACAAGTCCACCCTAACAGAATAAAACAAAGAGTTAAGAGCCTCTAAACAGAGGACATGGAGAGACTTCTGCAATGGAGTCGAGGAAGTATCACAGGCAGCAAGGCTGCACAAGATCCTATCCAAAAAGAAAGCCAGTGATATGGGAGCCCTGAAGAAGCCCAACGGAGATTTCACCGTGGGGGAGCGAGAAACAGCAAAGGTGCTACTAGATACGCACTTCCCAGGATGCCGTATAATTGACACAGAAAACGAGGGATCACCGGTAATCCCCGGAGCATTCCGCCCCAATACCACAGACTGGCACCGGGCCTCTAATCTGTTCACCTATGGCAAAATCCAATGGGCTATACATTCCTTCCATCCCTTTAAATCACCTGGTACTGACGGAATACTTCCCGCTCTACTTCAAAAGGGAATGGAAGAACTGCTCCCTTACCTACTGGAAATCTTCAGAGGGAGCTTTGCTCTGGGCTATATCCCAAGTACGTGGAGACAGGCAAAGGTGGTCTTCATACCCAAGATAGGCAAAAGATCGCGCTCTGATCCAAAATCATTCAGACCCATCTGCCTAGCATCCTTCCTACTAAAAACCATGGAAAAGATAATAGACCACTGCCTGAGACACGATGCGCTTAGCAAGAAACCACTACACAGTAATCAATTTGCCTATCAATCTGGCAAATCGATAGAATCAGCGCTTCTTCAAATTACAACAGAAATGGAGAGGGCAATTTCCGATAAAGAAATGGCGCTATGCGCATTTCTGGACATAGAAGGAGCACTCGACAACACTCGGCTACGGCTACATAAACAAGGCAATAGTCGACAGAGGAGTAGACTCTACCACTTCAAGGTGGATCGACCAAATGCTAAGCACACGGGCGATTCACACCTCTCTGGGAACGGATACCACAAGAGTCAAAGCAGGCAAAGGATGCCCGCAGGGAGGAGTACTATCGCCCCTTCTATGGTGCCTTGTGGTAGACGATCTACTGAGCTTGCTCAGTCATAGCGGCCTTATAGTCCAAGGATATGCTGACGACATAGTAATCATGATTAAGGGCAAGTTTGAGGAAACCCTCAGCGACCTTATGCAGCAAGCACTAAGTAAAACAAAAACGTGGTGCCATGAGAAAGGCCTAAAGGTCAATCCAGGCAAAACCACGATTGTGCCTTTCACACGAAAGAGAGACGTGAGCAAAATAAAATCGCTCATGATGTACGAGACAGAAATCAAACTCTCGACAGAAGTAAAATATCTAGGAATAACTCTGGATCAGAAACTCCTATGGAACAAGCACCTAGAAAAAGTATCAGAGAAAGCCACTAATGCTCTACTACTATGTAGACAAGTCGTAGGCAAAACCTGGGGCCTGAAACCCAAAATAGCCTTATGGACCTACACAGCTATTGTAAGACCTATGATAGCATACGGAGCATCAGTCTGGTGGCAAAGAATAAAACTAGTAAGCGCCAGGAACAAACTGGACAAGCTCCAATGGTTGGCATGTATCAACACGACTGGAGCAATGAGATCCTGCCCTACGGCGGCTATGGAGGTTCTTTTAGATCTGGCTCCGCTTCACATCTATATCGAATCTCAGGCAAGATTAGCCGCGATGAGAAACCATTTAAACGGCAACCCATCGAAAGTAAAAAGTGGACCTAACAATCTGTCCAGACTTAGTAGTAGCATTCAAATCCTAGACATGCCAGTGGATCATATGATAAAGAGATGTCGCTTCGAAATCCCTTTCGATTTCATAGTCTGCGACAGAGAGAACTGGGTAAGAGACCCACCGCAGTTCGGATCAGATAGCATTATATGGTACACCGGAGCTGACATAAGCGGACCCCGCGCCATGATCACGGAATCTCTCGGTGAATATCCCACCGATTTTCAAACGGAGGTCCATGCTATATCCACGTCCATAGAAATAAGCCTCGGAAGGGGCTACTCCAATAAGAACATAGTCATTCTCACAGATAGTCAGGCAGCGATAAAAGCCTTGACTGCGCACACGGTAAACTCAAAACTGGTGTGGGAGTGCCAAGAAAAACTGTGCGTCCTCAGTACCAACAACAGAGTCCTCTTGCACTGGGTGCCCAGTCACGAGGGCATTGAGGGTAACGAAATAGCAGATCAGTTGGCAAGAGACGGAGCAGCGGTCCGCCCAACTGGACCAGAGCCGTTCTGTGGAATCTCAACCTGTTCCATTAAAAGGAGCATAAGGGTATGGGAGGAACACAAGAAATGCCAACACTGGGCCGCATTGCCAAGACTGAGACAAGCCAAAAGATTCATACCGAACCACTCAACTAAAAGAAGCAAACAGCTTCTACAGTTTGACAGAAACAAAGTACGGGTAATAATCGGAATACTCACGGGTCATTCGCGCTTGAAAGATCACCTTAAAAGAATAGGAATCATAACCGATAACCTATGCAGGTTCTGCCAACAGCAGGCTGAAACCTCGGAACACATTTTGTGTTGCTGTGAGGCAGTCGCAGCTCAGCGCCACAAGTGTTTCGGAGAACACTTTGTGGACCGTAGTACCATTGCAAAAACAGGCCTACACCAACTAGATAAATTCCTTAGAGAAATAAAGCTGAGTAAGGACCTCTAGGCTGGAACTGGAGAAAGATCAATGAGGTATAGCACAATAGCCCAATGGTCGTGGTGCTTGGAAGAATCCCTCCGCCTCCGATGAAATCAATCAATCAATGTACCGGATGTTTTTAGTGATACCCTTCAGGAGTATTTTTCTTCGCGTACTGTGTTAGCGGTCCATTTCAGGCACAGACTTTCTGCACTTCCACCTAAGCTTAGCTTATTTGCCAGGTCCTCCTCGATAAGCGTAAGCGAAGAGCCTTCGTCTAGAAAGGCGTAAGTGTCGATGCAATTTTCGTTCGCATACAATCGCACAGGCATTATGCGAAATAGTACATTCGGTTGGGAGTTTCGATGAGTGTTACATGGTTTCTGGTCCGATATAACTGCCGAAGCTTTGTCGCTATGTCCGGTGATATTCGACGCTAATTCACATATGGGAATTGTAACGGAATTGATTGTGTTGACCTAGACATTTGCGACACAATTTATTGTTCTTCACCGTATGCCATCTTTTAGAATTGTCGAATTTCTTCTCCGCATATAACACATTGCTTTACTAAATTGGAAGGAGATTGTTCATCGGTAGCTTGGTATTCTTTCTCCGTATGAGCATTCACATATCCCCGTGTCTTATCGTGACGCGTTTTGGTTTTATGACTGCTACCTGCATCATAGGTCGGTAGCGTTACTTCACTTGCGGCCTTTGCCATGTGAAACAGCCAGTTGGAAAAATGAGTGATCGTAACTACTGGAATAGACAATTTGTACATAGCCCAGTTCAATTTAATTTGAGTCGGTAGCTTGTCCACAAGCTCATAAAAAAGAGAGGGGTTGCACATGTGCGCTGTCAATCCGGAAGCCTCTATTGTTGCGCATAAATTCTGTATAGATAAAGCGTATGAAATGAGCATGTCAAATCTATCTGGTTTTGGTGGAGCTTGACGTCGTACAGCGCTTAACAGAGAGTTGATTATGATTTCAGGGCGTCCATATAACATATGTAATGTATCA
Source organism: Beris chalybata (assembly GCA_949128065.1). Lineage (NCBI taxonomy): Eukaryota > Metazoa > Arthropoda > Insecta > Diptera > Stratiomyidae > Beris > Beris chalybata. The sequence goes on along the minus strand of OX421894.1, from coordinate 72,503,053 downwards.
ATAATATATGGCACTGACTGCGGCAGAAGGAGGCGGCCTCTAACAGCCTCCAGGGCGCTACCTTTTAAACACCTTTGTAGCCGGATCAAATTTTCTATGTCCGAGAATCCACAAACCCGTGTAGTTCCTTCATAGCTGCTGATAAACATTGGCCATTCTTTTGGCTTTCCGCTAAATATCGGCAGTTCCTTGGGCATTGCGTTTCTGGCTGCTAATTGACTAGCACTAGGAGTAATATTTTGCGTTAATTGAGTAGCGCAGTTGTAAGGGATAACGGGCGGCGCCAAGTTAAAGGATGACGAGACTGTCGGCAGATTCTCGTTAAAGTTGTGTACAGATGGGAAGTAGACATCCGATGGACGAGCGTTAATTCGTGGAGCTGAAGCTTGTTGTTGACAAGATAACATTGGATCAGCTGAGGTAGTTGGATGACCTAGAAATGAGGTTACGTTTCTTTGAAATGAACTTGGTGGCGCTGTGGTAATCAACGGAGCCGATGAAACTGTTTGTTGGTGGTCAGTTAATGGGGCGAACGTTGTAACAGCTGGCAATTGTACTGTGCGGGTTACATTAGATGGCGTATTCCCGAGTAAAGGTGCATGAAATGCCGTTGATGGTAATTGTCCGATGAAGGTTGACGCTGCTGTGGTTCTTGGGTTGGTAAACGATGACACAGGCGGTAGAAGTGCGGTGACGGACGATGTATTGAATGCTCCTGGGACCTTTGACGACGCGAGTAATGCAGTCGATGCAGTTGATACAATGGGTTATCGTAGCTAGCCGATATATTGTTATGCGCAGTAGCAATATGGTCGCGTATTTTTGTATTCGATGGGGCATTAGTAGAAATGGATTGCAACTTACCAGAAAAATGTTGCACTATCTCCATCGACTCAATCGATGAGGTTATGGGTGCTTGTTCCTGGCTGTTGAGTTGCTGTACCCACTTATTTGTTACTTCCGCTGAGATGACACTCTTGTCCTCGTCGGACATTTCGCCGAGAAGTTCGTACTTCTTTTTAAGGTACTGATCATCACGCTGCAGTTGTCGTTGCTGTCGCTCCGTTTCTCGTTCCTCGCTAATACGCTTTTCCTCCTCGAGCTTGAGGAGCTGGAGCTGAACCCTCTTCGACCGGGTGGATACCCTTGACAGCTTTGATGAAACTGACACATTGTCGTTTGAGTCGGCTGACGTTCTGCGTTGTGCAGGCACGGTAGCTCTGGATTCCTTTTCATGTGCGGAGCACCGCGAACAGACGAATTCCTCGCCGTCGATGGTATTGCGGTCGACGTTAGCACAGGAAAAGTGACTCCAAGAGTCGCATACGTCGCACTGGACCATATCCATCGTGTCCGGGTTCTTGCAGAGCTGGCAGCAGCCGGGATTTCCCAAGGGTGGTCGTGTTGGAGAGCGAGCGATTCGAGACGACTTTCGAAAGGCCTCGGACATTGCGACAATTGAAGGAGAAACTTAAAAGCTTGTTGGGGGGTTATGTTTAATTTAAATAGTGTCCTTACAAATTATATATGTATTTTCAAAATATAATAGGTACACTTTTAAATTTCTGTTTAGTTTCCTAAGTGGAAATTACAATTAATATTTATGATAATAATAGTATAAATATTACCTTTTAGTAAAATTCAGCCTGCAATCGTTCACGAGGTCTTGGCGCTTTTTTTCTTTCTTCTTCTTCTTTCTTAATTCGATGTTGGTTGTTGATCTTTTTTAAAGACTCGTGGACGATTGGAGGCTGAATTCTACTTCACAAACTTGATACATACTTCATACCTGCTGGGTATTATTTTCAACAGAGAATATATATAAAAGAGTATGAAAAAAATTTCTTTCACTTTACGATATAGGGCCTTATTGGAAACATGAACAGATTTATTTTCGATATCCAGTTTGTCACAGGGAATTCCGGACAGTATTTTGCAAAGGAGCTTGCGATACTACCTTTTGGTACATTACTTCCAGCATGCTATCACATACAGCACCCTCATCCCTATCAAGAGCTGAGCAGAAAGACGACACAGCAGCAAAAGTATGAGCGGAAGAATATCAACGGTCTGCACTGGAATGATGGCAACACATGTTATAACAGTCTACCCGATATCTTGAAGGGCTTTGACAACTCTACCATGTATGTAAAGGGTCTTGAGAAAGAGAACTTCATCAGAAGATACTTACCAGAGGCCAAGATAATACAACTTGAAATGCCGAAATTAGCGGATCTTCATAATTTTCAAATTGCCTGCAAAATTCATTGTCAAACCCGGAACTTACGTTGTGCTGTACAGAACTGTGTAAACATTTATCTATTTATGCTAATGAATAAAGTTTATATATAAAAATAAAAAACAGAAAGCTTTATTTTTAAAAAATTTTATTAGTTATATTAGCAGAATACTGGCACTGCAAAGGCATGGAATTTCATAAAAAAGTCTAGAATAGTTTAAATGTACGTACGAAGCCCGTGATGGTATAAAGAAGTCGTCATTGGATTATGTAAACACATTTTTCGCTCTGCATCTAGTCGTGTATTGGTTGAAATACTCCCTCACACTTTCGTGGGCATTGTTGTTATGAAACATGATGATATTAAAGAAATCCATCATTTCAAACAAACGTGCCAGCTCGGGATGTTTCAACTTAATGCTGCCTTCTCCTACAGGTATTCTGTACTCCTCCAGTAATACAAGCTGATTACCCGGTTGCAGGTCAACCGTATTCTTCAACTGGTTGAGATGTTCGTATACTGATAGCCACCCTAAGTAGTTTGTTGACACAGGAAACTTCCTATGGTAACCGAAGATTTTTTTTGCCTCAAACGTGAATGGATCGAATCCGAGCACAATTTTCCGGTTATGGCAGCCATGCAGATAGTAGGTGTAGTTTAGTAGAGCGTTTTCACCCGGAACTTCTGACCTTTTCCTTCTGCTAGTCTTCTTATTAACGCTTTCATCGGAGAGCGCAGATTTTTTTCTTTTGAGAGGCATCTTTTTGGGACTCGTACCGCACTTCACTTTGGCAATAGTTGTAGACATATTCAACTGTAGGTTTTACAATAAAAACTGAAGCTCGACTATTTCAGGCTGCCGCTTTTATACTCTCGACTTCTGATTTGCAATACTGGTTGTGACAAAACCCTCCATTCTGCGCAGTACCCGACGAAAATAAATGGTGGTATAAATTAACGATTTTAGCGTCATTACGTGAAAATTCTTTTGACGAGAACTGTTTAAGAAAAAACTTTAGACTCTTTCCCCTGCAGCGGGAATATATGTATACGCAACAGTATTTGCCACAGGCTGACGAAAACATACTCTGTATTCTCTTCTTATTATTTATAAATATTCTTGAGTTGTCATGTAAAAAATTTTTTAAATATCAAAGTATTCTACAGGGCCTCTCCTAGGCAGATAGAGAGCAACCCAATGAGTGCCACTTTTATAAGAAGGATCGGTGTTCGCTATAACGAAAGCGGGTTTTTTTATTTTACTGGGGAGATGATCACATGGGAAGACGCCTTTGAATAAGTTTCCACATACCCCTGTTTGATCCTCAGATGATGCTAAAGATGTCGGATATTTATATATAATTTCTTTTGAGTAGAGCTTATTCTGTGCACTGAAGCCTGTAAGTGATATTTTCTTAAAGAAGGTTAAATGGCCTTCTGACAGATATTCAACATTTACCAGACAATTCGTCATGTTTGCTTACTCGCATTTAGTTAGATACTGTGCCAATATTATGCCTTATCACTAAGGGTATATATACTTTTTTCAGAAACTTGTGTACACATTTCGATCGTTATCTATCTCTATATTACTATCATATTTTGTGTATACAATGCAGCTGACTCTGTTCTTTAGAGACTCCTTGAATCGTCCTTCAATTCGTACCGCTCCTTGGTTTAACAGGTTACCACAGCCCAAATTGTATGAGTTATTCGCTGTTAAATCAAAGGCTAACATGAAACACCCGTTGTTGAAGAGTTTTTTCGATATTTGATGACCTTTATCGAAGTAGTTGACCCCGGTACCTTTGAAGAGGGTGAGATATCCTCTAGTACTTAACGGCTTAGTTTTTGAATAATCAAATTCTATAGGCTGATTAGGAACTTGCACTCCATTTACTGACAAGTTGAGGTTCGTTATGTTGCTATGTTTGAAGTTATATGGATTCTTTGTACGATTTCTATTGTATGAGTCGTTAGCAACCATAGTAAAAACTAGTAAATTCGGTATTTGTCCGAGCACTACATCCAGAGAGAGTGTTAATGTGTTAGCAGGAAGTGTGTATGTCTTCACCTCTACTCGTTTGTATGGACACATGGCATTTGCACGCTGAAGTACATTCTCGTGCGCCAAAAGTATTCCTGGATTGACGGTTACATGATTTATAAGCATTGTTGCCTCTAGTATTTTAATACGTGGATTAAGATCATCCGTCTTAGAATAAAGATAGAATTCAGGCTTCTCCAATGAAAGTATTAAGCGCAAGTCAACTCCATTTATTAGTAGTTTATCCTGATTAAGTAAACCGCTATGGATCGTCCCCATCAACTTTACTACAGCTCCTTTTTCAAGCATTGCGATTCTCTTAAGATAGCCTTTATTTGCTTTACTTGTGCCGGGCGCTGCTCCTTCAATCACCTCCATCTCATCTTCATCCAAAAACCAACACACTGATTCTAGGTGCGTGCATGAGGCGTCCTTTCCATAATTTAGTAAATTTTCAATATAGGCTCTATAATGGTAGTTATTGTCAGTTTGGGCTATATTCTTGCCATTTAGCTGCACTGTACATTGTTTAAATAAAGAGTGCATCAAATTGTTAACTACGCCGAACGGGTCACCTGTAGTATCTTTTTCAGTGAAGCTCTCCTCCTTGTCATCTTTAAATTTAACGAGTTGTACTTTAAGGCGCAAGTAGATACTGGATAAATCGCGATATGTATCGCCGTGACCGAGAGAAACAAACTCTAATACGGAAGAGTTTTCCAGTGATGCTATAGGCCTGTAAGCCACTTCTTCTGTTTTTAAAATATTACTCTGAACCGGTAGTGAGGCGAAAAGATCCAATTCGGAATTCATACATTCTTTAAGCGTAGCCATCATAATTATCTATCAAATATGTCCAACACACGTTTTTTCAAATTACGGCGTTTTTTCACAGTTTTCTTTTTTCTGATCGGAATCGTTGATTTCCTCACCTTTGTACGTCTTTTGCGCTTAACCGTGCTTCTTGTCTGCATGCTTGAGTACGGATTAGCTCTTTTTATAGGCATTCGATTCCCTCTGCGGCCCATAGCATCGAACATTTTATTTATACCTTTTTGAGCTAGCTCGTGTACTGCGGTTTTTCCCTGCTCCTTCAAAATCTGCTTGATAGGCTTACTCCCAACTGCTTGAAAGATTGATTTTCCTGTGTTTATAACCTGTGTTCCTACAGCCTTTACTCCTGATGTAAATTTTCCCTTTGTTGGAGGAAAGGTGAATCCTAGATGTTTATCTGAAGCCACGATTTTAGCAAGAAAGTATAGTGTAGTGGATGTTGGGAAAGATGGTGATTTTCATTGCCTTCCTCGGAGTTTATGTTACGCAATTGAAATGGTATCAGGGGGGTTTAAGGGTAAAAGTCAAATCGCAATTGATAAAAAACTAGATAGATTATCTAAGAAGTTATGTAGAGATGCAAAGGTTGTGGTGAGCATGAAAGGATGCGTTTTACCTGATCTATAGTTATCAAATAGTTGTCTTTGACAATCTGAAGAACTCAGACTCATTTTGTTTTAGACCTCCGTACGAAGATGAAGCAGTTAAAAAATTATACTTCTACTACTCCAAAGAATTAGAGCACTTTTATCTGATAAAGTCTCTTACCGCATTTTTTAGCAAACCCTATGCCTGCCGTTTTTGTGACAGGGTATTGTGGGTAGAGCAGCATAAATGTGAGAAGAAGTGTCCCTATTGTCTTTCTTTCCCACCATGTCAGTCTGTGGAAAAGGTTAGGGATTGCATAAAATGTAACCGTGCGTTCAGAGGTGACAGCTGTTTTGAGAACCATATCAAAAATAAATATGTAAAAAAGAACGTTTGCGAGAGTTTCAGAATATGCGAACATTGTGGTAAGTTCATAGTTCAGGATAAAAGACGAAGCGGGGATCATACCTGTAACGAATTTGTCTGTCAGATCTGCTGTAAAATTGTACCATCGGATCATTTATGCTATGTTAAGCCTCCGAAGAAGAAGGCCGAAGATAGATTTATGATAATTACTGTATTATTTATAATACAGTATTGTTATCGATTTTTTTAAAAAAAAAAATTTGCTGCCCTCAAAATTTTTTTTTCCACGTTTCATGCCTAGTAGACGCGAAAAAAGCAATAAAAATTTTCACTCCGTCTGTACGCCGTACGTCGACCGCCCCACGCCCCAAGCAAAATCCTTTGAAGGCTCGTAGCTCTCAAACCAGTGGACCTATTAAATTAAAATTTTTTCTAAGAATAGACTTGGTGGACCCCTTGAATTGACATTATTTTCAGGGGAGGAGGTGTAAGGGGGAAGGCGGGGTAAGCGTTTTAGACGAAAAATTTAGGTTTCTAGATCTCAGGAACCGCTTGTGTTAGGAGGCTGAAACTTAGAATTTCTATAGAGCTTTGATAATGGACCCATTTGCAAAAAAAAAACAGATATGGGTGAAGGGGTGTGGGAGTGGAGGGGGAAATAATGCGTCCGAAACGCAAAAATCCCGAGATCGACAAATTCTAAAATCCATACCTCCTAAACCATTAATAGCAAGCAATTAAAACTTAACAGATATCTGTAGTTATACTAGGAGAGTAGATTGAAACAAAATTTTTGGGTGGGGGTAGTGGCGTACGGGGGTGGGGGGTGAAAAACTTTAGATTACGATATCTCACAAACCAATGGTACCAGAAAAACAAAATTTGGTTTGAGTATAAAGCTTGATATATAAAGATTGCTCAAAGTAAAATATTTGAAGGGGGTCGAGGAGCACGGAAGTGGGAGGGATTAGAAATTTTCAAAAATAACACGATTCATATCTCAATAACAGTGTAAGATGGATGTTTCAAACTTTTTTCAAAAGTAGGCCTAATAGAACCCTAGTAGGGAAAAAAAATTTGGGGGTGTGGGTGTTGAGGGTGAGGGTGGGGAAGGGTGAGAAAGAAAAAGTTCCGATGCTTATATCTTAAGAATCTATAATGATAGGAGGCTGAAACTTGGCATTTAGATAGAGCTATAGTAGTGGCATGGTGGAAAAATATTTTTTTTTTTAGGGGTAGTATGGTACGGTGGTGAGGGGTGTTTTCCCTAACTTCAGAACGGCTTATGCTAGGAAGTTGAAACTCGGTACGTATATGTAAATTAACTGAAAAAGTAATTCTGATAAAAAAAAAATTGAATATTCATTGGCGTTCAGAAGGGGAGGCGAAAAAAAATATCGGTTAATATAAAATGCATATATTTTCACGATTTTCGTCATATCTACTAGGTCTTTCGAAATATTGAATTCATTTTTATTCTACGGATTCTTCATGTGAATACCTAGAATGTGTTTTCAAGATTTCTTGAAATTCGACCCCTAAGAGGGTGTAAACTGGTTGTATACTTTTTCATGAATTCCACCATGTTTCTCAGGTCTGATCAGATATCGAATATCTCTTTACTTCCCCAGGTTTGTTTAATAATCACCTATTTTTAAGTTTTGTTTTTTCAACCTCTAGACCGCATCCTGGAATATGACCCAATTATTTAATTCATATGTTACACCCTTTTCTAACCGCTTCCCGAACTTTTTGTTAGGTTTTCAGTCACATAGTAACATACACCGCATCCCCGAATTGAACGCGTTCTGAACTTCTGCCGGAAAAATAATACAGTTGCGCCCAGACTGTTGGCAGATTTTTTTTTTCGACTGCGAAAGTACTCAGGATACTTCATTTGGAGAGAACTCAAATACCTTTCTTCACGTTGTCGACCTGATTGTAGCTCAGCAGGTCTGTCATAACTGTTACGAAAATTGTAACATACAGGAAAAATGTTCCGTCTGTGGGGTGAGGGAACACATTTTTCAATACAGCGAGAATGATAATGTAGTGGGCAACTTTTTAGATTATTGTTTTAAAGAGCGATCATTTGTATCCAGTGTTTACTGTACAGCCCACAATTCACAGGGTTACGATGGCCACTTTATTATTTCGGAGTTAATGGATAGGAAGATGAAAATCGAGCCTATAATGAATGGAACTAAAATAATGAAGTTAACATGTGGACGAGTATCCTTTATAGACTCCTTAAATTATTTGGCTTTTTCCACTTGCACAATTCCCTAAGGTTTTTGAAATTAAAGATCATGCGAAAGGCTATTATCCATTTCACTTTAACACAATAGAGAATATCGACTATGTAGGCAAGTACCCTCCACCTGCATTATATGGTTACAGTACTATGAAGAGAACAGAAAAAGATAAGTTCTTTGCATGGTATGATGCTAATTCATCAGGAATTTTTGATAACCGCTAGGAGATGTTGGTATACTGCGTAAGTGATGTCAATATCTTACGCTTGGGATGGATACGATTCATGAAAGAATTTCTTAATATTACTAAGGTAAACCCCTTTATAGAGGCCTTAACTATTGCCTCAGCCTGTATGCTCGTCTTCCGCAAAAACTATCTGAAGGAGAGCACAATAGGCATAATGCCTAAAAATGGCTACTATAAATCCCAAAATCAATCACTTATCGCTTCCAAATGGTTGGCCTGGGAGTCTGCAAGAATACAAGGCGAGATATAATCCGCTAATAATAAAGGCGAAGTAAAGTTGGAGAAGGGTGGAATGCAGGTAGATGGGTTCGCTCCAAAGACAAACACAGTTTATGAGTTTTTTGGATGCTATTACCATGGCTGCAAGAACTGTTTTAGAGTACGAAATATGCGCACGGATAATAATAGCAAAACATTAGCTCAGAGATATGAAGCTACACCTGGGTATAAGTTGAAATACATGTGGGAGTGTGAGTTTAAAAAGTTCTTAAAGTTAAATCGTAGAGAGAAAACGGAGCTAGAGAGGCTTACTAAAAATATCGCAGAACCATTAAACCCTAGTAACGCCATCTTTGGTGGCCGCACTGAGGTTTTTAGATTATACCATGAATGTAAGGAGAACGAGGTAATACGATATCTAGACTTTACAAGTCTGTATCCATACATCAATAAATATTCGCCATACTCAGTCGGGCATCCAGAAATATACAGAAACGGAAATATATGTAGGAGTCCCAAAGTATTAGGACTCTAATTGTTATCCAGTTAATTAATTTAAACGACGTTGTCTCTGCTGAAGTTCTCGACCAAGTGACCGAGTACAAATTTTATTAAAACTTCATTTACTCTAAATATACTAAATACATAAATTCATATATACACAATTTTGCTAATACAAGGGAAAATAAGAGTAGGGATCACTCTCTAGTGAAATGTTATGTACCTGCCAATATGATATAATTCAGTGCTGTATACAATTCATTTGTTTTGTTAGTGTGCGTGATATTGTACAGGTCGTATCAAAAATTGTTTTAATACATTTTTATATATTTTTATAAATGCAATTTATATTGCATGTTCGATATTGTAGGGTGCACTACATATACCTGTAAACTCGGAAATACTTTCGATGCATGGTTTCATGACCTGTACTATCTTACCTCCAGGTGACTTCTTCCCCCCGGTATTACCTTTTAAAAAAAATCTAAAACTGTTTTTTGCGCTATACAGAACTTGTGCATCAGAAAATAGAGTATCACGATGCCAACACATTGAGAGGGAGCGCGAGATTACAGGTACATGGGTGATACCTGAGGTAGCTTTGGCTGTGATGAAAGGCTATACAATTAAAGCTGTGTTTGAAGTTTGGAAATATAATCATACTGTGTACGATCCCAATACAAAACATAACGCAGTCACGATCGGCTGCAAGCCAATCGTATGATACTCTAGATGAAATACTGAACTCCGATTTATATTTTAGTTGGAAATATATCAGAAGAATGAGGAGAGCACAAGCAATTATTACATGACCTTTTACTTACAGGTAGGTACGGCGTACGGCGCACAGACGGACTGAAAATTTTTATTGCTTTTTTTTGACGTTTATTAGTCATAAAACGTATAAGAAAAAGTTTCCAGGGTGGTGAATTTTTTTTTTTAAGAGTCAATAACAATACTTTATTATTAAAATAATAAAGTAAAACAGGAGGCCTGTTAACGGAATATGTTAACACCTTCTTAAAGATTAAACAGGAGGCCAGTGGGTGGGGTGGTGATTGCACGACTGATGCGCAGAGAGAAAATTTTATAAAGTCGTATCGTATAAGAGAGGATATCGTGCTAGATAAAAAGGAAATCCTGCAGAATCCAGGTAGACGTAACACTGCAAAAATATGTCTAAATTCTTTTTGGAGAAAGTTTGCTCAACGGGAGAATCGCTCTAGCACAAAAGTGGTGAATAGCTTTAAAGAATTCTGTGACTTTATACTTACACCGGGTATAGAAATCTGTTCGTTATTACCAGTATCTCAGGACACTTTGTGGATTACCTGGAAAAATATTGAGGAGAATTTTGAATATGCGACCACATGTCAGCACCCCTATAGCCGCCTACACAACAGCGTTTGCCAGACTTAAACTTTACGATGCGCTAGAAAAGGTTGGTACGACCATACTTTACTGTGATACCGACAGTTTAATATTTGTAGACGAAAAGGCATCTCCTATCCCGTTCACGATTTCCAATTTTCTAGGTGATTTAACTAACGAGCTTGAGGGCTTTGGACCCGACGCATTTATTTCAGAATATGTAAGTACGGGACCTAAAACTTACAGTCTAAAAGTCAAGGCAGGAGTCAAAGTTGAGTATGTTACAAAGTGTAAAGGGATAACACTTAATTTTGAAAATTTCCAGAAGGTTAATTTTGAATGTCTGAAATCCATGGTGACAGGTTCTAATGATGGTAGTGCCGTTTGTGTAACGAATAATCGTAAGATTAAGCGTAAAAGCCATAGGATTGTTTTTAGTGCTGTGGAAAAGAAACATTTACAACTCACTTTCGACAAAAGGGTAGTTGTAGAAGATCATTTCCCTTATCCGTACGGTTTTAATAAAGTTAGGTTAGGAGTATAAAACATTTAAGTTTTTCCATTAAGAAAGCATGCTAGCATAAGATTAATCTCAATTAATTTACCTAGCCATAAGTAAGAAAGATGTTTTTGAGAATGTTGGGGGTTATGTTTAATTTAAATAGTGTCCTTACAAAATATATATGTATTTTCAAAATATAATAGGCACACTTTTAAATTTCTGTTTAGTTTCCTAAGTGGAAATTACAATTATTATTTATGATAATAATAGTATAAATATTACTTTTTAGTAAAATTCAGCCTGCAATCGTCCACGAGCTCTTGGCGCTTTTTTTCTTTCTTCTTCTTCTTTCTTAATTCGATGTTGGTTGTTGACCCTTTTTTGGAGACTCGTGGACGATTGGAGGCTGAATTCTACTTCACAAACTTGATACATACTTCATACCTGCTGGATATTATTTTCAACACTCCCTCCCGGTATGTCGATCAAGCCATCTGGTTGGCCTATCTTGTTTTCTAGCTTTCTGACATCCAGTACAGCCAATTTGGTTGCCGGCCTAGCAAGGATACCGGTTGCTGTCTGCACTACGGCCTTACGTACTTGTCCTGATCTTCCAGGCGTTGTTTCAAGTACTATGGCCTTTTTCCAATTGTTTCTGGGAAGGTTCTCGTCGATTACTATAACTACGTCGCCAACCTTAATGGGTTCTACTCGTTGAAACCATTTTGTTCGTCTTGTTAAATCAGTTAGGTATTCCCGTACCCACCGTCTCCAAAAGTTGTTCGCTAAATTCTGTGCGATCTTCCAATTCTTTCGCAGTATGATTGGATCGTCGCTAAATATTCCGGGTGGCTTCTGACCACTGGTGCAGCCAAGCAAAAAATGGTTCGGCGTCAGGGCTTCTTCTTTAGGATCCTCGATAGGTATATACGTAAGTGGTCTTGAATTTACGATGTTTTCGATTTCCATCAATAAGGTTCTTAAAAGTTCATCTGTAGGATTTCGTGGAGGCATTGCGTATTTTAGAGATTTTTTAACCGAGCGAATGAGGCGCTCCCAGCTCCCTCCCATATGTGGCGCCGCGGGTGGGTTAAATTTCCACTTCAGTGTGGCACACGGAAATGTGCGTTCTTGGACTTGTGCCCCGTCTATCTTTAACATTTCCTTGCGTAGTTCATCATCGGCTCCGCGAAAATTGGTGCCGTTATCGCTATAAATTTCTTTTGGCATGCCTCTGCGTGATACAAAGTTCCTTAGAGCCACGATGCATGAATCAGTGGTCAAGGTGTGCGCTATTTCGATGTGGATGGCTCTAACAGTAAGGCACGTAAAAAGAACGCCCCATCTTTTTTCCGTTCTTCTTCCCATGGTTACATACATTGGTCCAAAATAATCCACTCCGACAAAGGTGAGCGCGGCTGTAAATGGAGTTAAGCGCGCGCTTGGCAGCTCAAACATTTCCGGAGGCACGGGTTTGGCACGTTGATTTTTGCAATACTGGCAATCTCTACTTATTTTCCTTACGAGTGCTCGTAGATGAGGAATGTCAAATTTCTGGCAGATTTCATTCACGATTGTCTCGTTATTTTGATGATGATATTTTCGATGGTAGTAGTGAATTATTAGAGTGGTAACCCGATGCTCTTTGGGGAGTATGATGGGACGTTTAGTATCATAAGTTGCTAGAGCAGCGGCGTCTATACGGCCTCTTATTCGTAGGACATCGTTATCATCAAGATAAGGTGAACGATTATGTAATCTGTTATCTTTTGCTATTTGTTCCCGCTCGTTGGCCGCACGATTCTGATTACTGTGTAGCGTACGTATTTCCTGCTCATAGTATTCAAGCTGGGCCTGGCCATAGAGTTTGTTTTTTGCCATGCTAAGTTCTTCAGGTGCTAAAGGTCCCAATACCGGAGACGCGCTTCGAATTTTAGCCTTAAGGTTTCTTATAAAGCGGATTACGTATGCCATGAAACGAAGTAGACGGTTCCAGTTAGAGAAACGGTTAGCATAGATCAGAGTTTGTTTCATCTCCGTCGCTACAAAATGATGTGGCCAAATCTCCTCCTCTACCTCAATCAGTGTGCTAAATATATTGGGTGGCCATTGTCTCTCGTCAGCCAGAAGGAATTCGGGGCCGTTGAACCAGCGACTTAAATCGTGGAATTTAGGAATGCTAGACCATTTTGTAGCCCCGTTTGTAACATTCATTGTTGTTGGGATCCATCGCCATTCCCGCAAGTCAGTTGAGTTTAGTATCTCCACTACTCGGAAGGAGACATATTGGCGAAATCTTCTGGGGTCCGCTTTAAGCCAACAGAGGACGGTTTTGGAGTCTGACCAGAAGAAGCATTGGTCGATTTTTAGAGTTAGACCCTGACTAATGAATGCAGCAAGTCTTGTACCCAAAACGGCAGCTTGTAGTTCAAGTCTTGGGATAGTTAGCGGCCGTTGTGGAGCAACCTTCGTCTTCGCTCCAACTAGGGTGCAATTAATTTGGTCGCAGCTCTCTATCCTTATATAAGCGGCTGCTGCATAGGCATCTTCACTGGCATCGACAAATACATGAAGTTGAATCGACTTATGGTTTGCTGATGATGAAGTTGAGTAACATCTCGGTATTTGAAGTTTTTCGATATGTGGTAGTATTCGAATCCACTTTAACCATTTATCGTGAAGGACTTCGGTAAGTTGATCGTCCCAATCAAGAGCCGATCTTAAGATCTCCTGGAGCAGTACCTTTACGTACACCAGAAATGAAGCTAGCAATCCGACCGGGTCGAATATAGACATTAAGGTTCGCAGAACTTCACGCTTCGTAGGGCTACGTTTTCCCTGCAATATATCTTTACAGTTGGTATTGATAGTCAGTTTGTACGTAAATGTATCTGCAGATGCGTCCCACCACATGCCCAATATTTTCGTGGGTTCTGCTTCCGACTGCATTTCTAAGTTTTTTGATCCTTGGTTTACTAGTTTTTCATCCATTGCTGCGAGTACCTCATTCGAATTTCAAGCCCAATTTCGATGTTAAGCCCGGCCTGTTGGTGTATGAATTTCACTTCGCTGGCTAGCTTAATGGCCTCCTCCGCTGTGTCGACGCTGTCGAGCATATCATCAACGTAGTGATTCTGTAGTATTGATTGTACAGCTCACGGATGTGCTGTGAAGAATCGTTTCGCGTTCAGATTTTTAATATACTGTGCTAGGTGAACAGATAGCACCAAAGGTCATTACCTGCATGACGTAAATGTCCGGCAACTCTAGATTAGGATCGTCGCGCCACAAAAATCGTTGGGCATGTTGGTCGGACCTTCGGATTAGGACTTGGTGGAACATCTCTTGGATGTCGCCTGCTTTGGCGATCTTCCGCTCTCGAAACTTGTAAAGTACTTGTGGAAGCGAGGTGAGTTCGTTTGGACCTTTGAGAAGAACCGAGTTCAGTGATACTGCGTTTACAGTAGCTGCTGCATCCCATACAATTCCAAGTTTTCCTGGCTTATTAGGACTAGTCACAGCGAAAATTGGTAGATACCAGGTACGGTGTTGGGTCTCTTTTAGCTCATGAGAGGATAATTTTCGAGCGTATCCCTTGATGACGTGATCTCGTATTATTTGTCGAATGTTCCTATCGAAGTCTGGGCTAGTTGCCATTCGTTTTTCGAGGCTTAAAAGTCGTTTGAATGCCATGTTGAAGCTATCTGGCAGATATATATGTTCGGATTTCCACAGAAGACCGGTTTCAAAATGTTGGTTTTTTTGAACTGTTGTATCGCGCATTATTCGCATCGCCCGTTTGTCCTCCACAGACTCAGGGTGCTCTACAGGGACTTTAACTCCTAAATTATCTGCGGAGAGAAATTCCTTTACAAGCTGGTGAAGGTTGTCATCCGGTTTACAACCGCAATTGTGGCGGCTTTGATGTTGATAGCAGCTTGTTACGTTGTTTGTGTTCCCATTATTTCCATGTATAGTCCAACCAAGACGAGTTTTTGTAGCGACAGGTTGGTTTCTTTGTCCTTCGCGCACATCTAGTGGAATTGCTAGGGTCCAGTTATCCATTCCGATGAGCAACGGTGGCTTGGCTTCATTGTGGAATTCTATTTGTAGACTCTTTAGGTGTTAGTATGTTTCACGTAACCCGTCGGATGATATAGACTGTATAGGCAGGTTTAAACTTTTAACAGTTCGAACATTCGACATTTTATGAACAGAGGCGTTTTCGTATGTACCGGATAGTCTGGAAAACACTACCATACTGCAGAAGTAACAAATGCAATCATCGCTTCATACGAAGAAAGTTGCCCACTCAAAACCCGACATTACAGCAGAAGCGTGTCATGGTGGAACGGGGAACTGGAAAGGCTGAGAGCAAGAGTACGGAAGCTCTTCAACAAGGCAAAACGCACTGGGCACTGGGCAACATACAAGTCCACCCTAACAGAATAAAACAAAGAGTTAAGAGCCTCTAAACAGAGGACATGGAGAGACTTCTGCAATGGAGTCGAGGAAGTATCACAGGCAGCAAGGCTGCACAAGATCCTATCCAAAAAGAAAGCCAGTGATATGGGAGCCCTGAAGAAGCCCAACGGAGATTTCACCGTGGGGGAGCGAGAAACAGCAAAGGTGCTACTAGATACGCACTTCCCAGGATGCCGTATAATTGACACAGAAAACGAGGGATCACCGGTAATCCCCGGAGCATTCCGCCCCAATACCACAGACTGGCACCGGGCCTCTAATCTGTTCACCTATGGCAAAATCCAATGGGCTATACATTCCTTCCATCCCTTTAAATCACCTGGTACTGACGGAATACTTCCCGCTCTGCTTCAAAAGGGAATGGAAGAACTGCTCCCTTACCTACTGGAAATCTTCAGAGGGAGCTTTGCTCTGGGCTATATCCCAAGTACGTGGAGACAGGCAAAGGTGGTCTTCATACCCAAGATAGGCAAAAGATCGCGCTCTGATCCAAAATCATTCAGACCCATCTGCCTAGCATCCTTCCTACTAAAAACCATGGAAAAGATAATAGACCACTGCCTGAGACACGATGCGCTTAGCAAGAAACCACTACACAGTAATCAATTTGCCTATCAATCTGGCAAATCGATAGAATCAGCGCTTCTTCAAATTACAACAGAAATGGAGAGGGCAATTTCCGATAAAGAAATGGCGCTATGCGCATTTCTGGACATAGAAGGAGCATTCGACAACACTCGGCTACGGCTACATAAACAAGGCAATAGTCGACAGAGGAGTAGACTCTACCACTTCAAGGTGGATCGACCAAATGCTAAGCACACGGGAGATTCACACCTCTCTGGGAACGGATACCACAAGAGTCAAAGCAGGCAAAGGATGCCCGCAGGGAGGAGTACTATCGCCCCTTCTATGGTGCCTTGTGGTAGACGATCTACTGAGCTTGCTCAGTCATAGCGGCCTTACAGTCCAAGGATATGCTGACGACATAGTAATCATGATTAAGGGCAAGTTTGAGGAAACCCTCAGCGACCTTATGCAGCAAGCACTAAGTAAAACAAAAACGTGGTGCCATGAGAAAGGCCTAAAGGTCAATCCAGGCAAAACCACGATTGTGCCTTTCACACGAAAGAGAGACGTGAGCAAAATAAAATCGCTCATGATGTACGAGACAGAAATCAAACTCTCGACAGAAGTAAAATATCTAGGAATAACTCTGGATCAGAAACTCCTATGGAACAAGCACCTAGAAAAAGTATCAGAGAAAGCCACTAATGCTCTACTACTATGTAGACAAGTCGTAGCCAAAACCTGGGGCCTGAAACCCAAAATAGCCTTATGGACCTACACAGCTATTGTAAGACCTATGATAGCATACGGAGCATCAGTCTGGTGGCAAAGAATAAAACTAGTAAGCGCCAGGAACAAACTGGACAAGCTCCAATGGTTGGCATGTATCAACACGACTGGAGCAATGAGATCCTGCCCTACGGCGGCTAAGGAGGTTCTTTTAGATCTGGCTCCGCTTCACATCTATATCGAATCTCAGGCAAGATTAGCCGCGATGAGAAACCATTTAAACGGCAACCCATCGAAAGTAAAAAGTGGACCTAACAATCTGTCCAGACTTAGTAGTAGCATTCAAATCCTAGACATGCCAGTGGATCATATGATAAAGAGATGTCGCTTCGAAATCCCTTTCGATTTCATAGTCTGCGACAGAGAGAACTGGGTAAGAGACCCACCGCAGTTCGGATCAGATAGCATTATATGGTACACCGGAGCTGGCATAAGCGGACCACGCGCCATGATCACGGAATCTCTCGGTGAATATCCCACCGATTTTCAAACGGAGGTCCATGCTATATCCACGTCCATAGAAATAAGCCTCGGAAGGGGCTACTCCAATAAGAACATAGTCATTCTCACAGATAGTCAGGCAGCGATAAAAGCCTTGACTGCGCACACGGTAAACTCAAAACTGGTGTGGGAGTGCCAAGAAAAACTGTGCGTCCTCAGTACCAACAACAGAGTCCTCTTGCACTGGGTGCCCGGTCACGAGGGCATTGAGGGTAACGAAATAGCAGATCAGTTGGCAAGAGACGGAGCAGCGGTCCGCCCAACTGGACCAGAGCCGTTCTGTGGAATCTCAACCTATTCCATTACAAGGAGCATAAGGGTATGGGAGGAACACAAGAAATGCCAACACTGGGCCGCATTGCCAAGACTGAGACAAGCCAAAAGATTCATACCGAACCACTCAACTAAAAGAAGCAAACAGCTTCTACAGTTTGACAGAAACAAAGTACGGGTAATAATCGGAATACTCACGGGTCATTCGCGCTTGAAAGATCACCTTAAAAGAATAGGAATCATAACCGATAACCTATGCAGGTTCTGCCAACAGCAGGCTGAAACCTCGGAACACATTTTGTGTTGCTGTGAGGCAGTCGCAGCTCAGCGCCACAAGTGTTTCGGAGAACACTTTGTGAACCGTAGTACCATTGCAAAAACAGGCCTACACCAACTAGATAAATTCCTTAGAGAAATAAAGCTGAGTAAGGACCTCTAGGCTGGAACTGGAGAAAGATCAATGAGGTATAGCACAATAGCCCAATGGTCGTGGTGCTTGGAAGAATCCCTCCGCCTCCGATGAAATCAATCAATCAATGTACCGGATGTTTTTAGTGATACCCTTCAGGAGTATTTTTCTTCGCGTACTGTGTTAGCGGTCCATTTCAGGCACAGACTTTCTGCACTTCCACCTAAGCTTAGCTTATTTGCCAGGTCCTCCTCGATAAGCGTAAGCGAAGAGCCTTCGTCTAGAAAGGCGTAAGTGTCGATGCAATTTTCGTTCGCATACAATCGCACAGGCATTATGCGAAATAGTACATTCGGTTGGGAGTTTCGATGAGTGTTACATGGTTTCTGGTCCGATATAACTGCCGAAGCTTTGTCGCTATGTCCGGTAATATTCGACGCTAATTCACATATGGGAATTGTAACGGAATTGATTGTGTTGACCTAGACATTTGCGACACAATTTATTGTTCTTCACCGTATGCCATCTTTTAGAATTGTCGAATTTCTTGAATTGCTCACAGTCGGCGATTTTATGTGGTCCTTCTCCGCATATAACACATTGCTTTACTAAATTGGAAGGAGATTGTTCATCGGTAGCTTGGTATTCTTTCTCCGTATGAGCATTCACATATCCCCGTGTCTTATCGTGACGCGTTTTGGTTTTATGACTGCTACCTGCATCATAGGTCGGTAGCGTTACTTCACTTGCGGCCTTTGCCATGTGAAACAGCCAGTTGGAAAAATGAGTGATCGTAACTACTGGAATAGACGATTTGTACATAGCCCAGTTCAATTTAATTTGAGTCGGTAGCTTGTCCACAAGCTCATAAAAAAGAGAGGGGTTGCACATGTGCGCTGTCAATCCGGAAGCCTCTATTGTTGCGCATAAATTCTGTATAGATAAAGCGTATGAAATGAGCATGTCAAATCTATCTGGTTTTGGTGGAGCTTGACGTCGTACAGCGCTTAACAGAGAGTTGATTATGATTTCAGGGCGTCCATATAACATATGTAATGTATCAATAATATATGGCACTGACTGCGGCAGAAGGAGGCGGCCTCTAACAGCCTCCAGGGCGCTACCTTTTAAACACCTTTGTAGCCGGATCAAATTTTCTATGTCCGAGAATCCACAAACCCGTGTAGTTCCTTCATAGCTGCTGATAAACATTGGCCATTCTTTTGGCTTTCCGCTAAATATCGGCAGTTCCTTGGGCATTGCGTTTCTGGCTGCTAATTGACTAGCACTAGGAGTAATATTTTGCGTTAATTGAGTAGCGCAGTTGTAAGGGATAACGGGCGGCGCCAAGTTAAAGGATGACGAGACTGTCGGCAGATTCTCGTTAAAGTTGTGTACAGATGGGAAGTAGACATCCGATGGACGAGCGTTAATTCGTGGAGCTGAAGCTTGTTGTTGACAAGATAACATTGGATCAGCTGAGGTAGTCGGATGACCTAGAAATGAGGTTACGTTTCTTTGAAATGAACTTGGTGGCGCTGTGGTAATCAACGGAGCCGATGAAACTGTTTGTTGGTGGTCAGTTAATGGGGCGAACGTTGTAACAGCTGGCAATTGTACTGTGCGGGTTACATTAGATGGCGTATTCCCGAGTAAAGGTGCATGAAATGCCGTTGATGGTAATTGTCCGATGAAGGTTGACGCTGCTGTGGTTCTTGGGTTGGTAAACGATGACACAGGCGGTAGAAGTGCGGTGACGGACGATGTATTGAATGCTCCTGGGACCTTTGACGACGCGAGTAATGCAGTCGATGCAGTTGATACAATGGGTTATCGTAGCTAGCCGATATATTGTTATGCGCAGTAGCAATATGGTCGCGTATTTTTGTATTCGATGGGGCATTAGTAGAAATGGATTGCAACTTACCAGAAAAATGTTGCACTATCTCCATCGACTCAATCGATGAGGTTATGGGTGCTTGTTCCTGGCTGTTGAGTTGCTGTACCCACTTATTTGTTACTTCCGCTGAGATGACACTCTTGTCCTCGTCGGACATTTCGCCGAGAAGTTCGTACTTCTTTTTAAGGTACTGATCATCACGCTGCAGTTGTCGTTGCTGTCGCTCCGTTTCTCGTTCCTCGCTAATACGCTTTTCCTCCTCGAGCTTGAGGAGCTGGAGCTGAACCCTCTTCGACCGGGTGGATACCCTTGACAGCTTTGATGAAACTGACACATTGTCGTTTGAGTCGGCTGACGTTCTGCGTTGTGCAGGCACGGTAGCTCTGGATTCCTTTTCATGTGCGGAGCACCGCGAACAGACGAATTCCTCGCCGTCGATGGTATTGCGGTCGACGTTAGCACAGGAAAAGTGACTCCAAGAGTCGCATACGTCGCACTGGACCATATCCATCGTGTCCGGGTTCTTGCAGAGCTGGCAGCAGCCGGGATTTCCCAAGGGTGGTCGTGTTGGAGAGCGAGCGATTCGAGACGACTTTCGAAAGGCCTCGGACATTGCGACAATTGAAGGAGAAACTTAAAAGCTTGTTGGGGGGTTATGTTTAATTTAAATAGTGTCCTTACAAATTATATATGTATTTTCAAAATATAATAGGTACACTTTTAAATTTCTGTTTAGTTTCCTAAGTGGAAATTACAATTAATATTTATGATAATAATAGTATAAATATTACCTTTTAGTAAAATTCAGCCTGCAATCGTTCACGAGGTCTTGGCGCTTTTTTTCTTTCTTCTTCTTCTTTCTTAATTCGATGTTGGTTGTTGATCTTTTTTAAAGACTCGTGGACGATTGGAGGCTGAATTCTACTTCACAAACTTGATACATACTTCATACCTGCTGGGTATTATTTTCAACAGAGAATATATATAAAAGAGTATGAAAAAAATTTCTTTCACTTTACGATATAGGGCCTTATTGGAAACATGAACAGATTTATTTTCGATATCCAGTTTGTCACAGGGAATTCCGGACAGTATTTTGCAAAGGAGCTTGCGATACTACCTTTTGGTACATTACTTCCAGCATGCTATCACATACAGCACCCTCATCCCTATCAAGAGCTGAGCAGAAAGACGACACAGCAGCAAAAGTATGAGCGGAAGAATATCAACGGTCTGCACTGGAATGATGGCAACACATGTTATAACAGTCTACCCGATATCTTGAAGGGCTTTGACAACTCTACCATGTATGTAAAGGGTCTTGAGAAAGAGAACTTCATCAGAAGATACTTACCAGAGGCCAAGATAATACAACTTGAAATGCCGAAATTAGCGGATCTTCATAATTTTCAAATTGCCTGCAAAATTCATTGTCAAACCCGGAACTTACGTTGTGCTGTACAGAACTGTGTAAACATTTATCTATTTATGCTAATGAATAAAGTTTATATATAAAAATAAAAAACAGAAAGCTTTATTTTTAAAAAATTTTATTAGTTATATTAGCAGAATACTGGCACTGCAAAGGCATGGAATTTCATAAAAAAGTCTAGAATAGTTTAAATGTACGTACGAAGCCCGTGATGGTATAAAGAAGTCGTCATTGGATTATGTAAACACATTTTTCGCTCTGCATCTAGTCGTGTATTGGTTGAAATACTCCCTCACACTTTCATGGGCATTGTTGTTATGAAACATGATGATATTAAAGAAATCCATCATTTCAAACAAACGTGCCAGCTCGGGATGTTTCAACTTAATGCTGCCTTCTCCTACAGGTATTCTGTACTCCTCCAGTAATACAAGCTGATTACCCGGTTGCAGGTCAACCGTATTCTTCAACTGGTTGAGATGTTCGTATACTGATAGCCACCCTAAGTAGTTTGTTGACACAGGAAACTTCCTATGGTAACCGAAGATTTTTTTTGCCTCAAACGTGAATGGATCGAATCCGAGCACAATTTTCCGGTTATGGCAGCCATGCAGATAGTAGGTGTAGTTTAGTAGAGCGTTTTCACCCGGAACTTCTGACCTTTTCCTTCTGCTAGTCTTCTTATTAACGCTTTCATCGGAGAGCGCAGATTTTTTTCTTTTGAGAGGCATCTTTTTGGGACTCGTACCGCACTTCACTTTGGCAATAGTTGTAGACATATTCAACTGTAGGTTTTACAATAAAAACTGAAGCTCGACTATTTCAGGCTGCCGCTTTTATACTCTCGACTTCTGATTTGCAATACTGGTTGTGACAAAACCCTCCATTCTGCGCAGTACCCGACGAAAATAAATGGTGGTATAAATTAACGATTTTAGCGTCATTACGTGAAAATTCTTTTGACGAGAACTGTTTAAGAAAAAACTTTAGACCCTTTCCCCTGCAGCGGGAATATATGTATACGCAACAGTATTTGCCACAGGCTGACGAAAACATACTCTGTATTCTCTTCTTATTATTTATAAATATTCTTGAGTTGTCATGTAAAAATTTTTTTAAATATCAAAGTATTCTACAGGGCCTCTCCTAGGCAGATAGAGAGCAACCCAATGAGTGCCACTTTTATAAGAAGGATCGGTGTTCGCTATAACGAAAGCGGGTTTTTTTATTTTACTGGGGAGATGATCACATGGGAAGACGCCTTTGAATAAGTTTCCACATACCCCTGTTTGATCCTCAGATGATGCTAAAGATGTCGGATATTTATATATAATTTCTTTTGAGTAGAGCTTATTCTGTGCACTGAAGCCTGTAAGTGATATTTTCTTAAAGAAGGTTAAATGGCCTTCTGACAGATATTCAACATTTACCAGACAATTCGTCATGTTTGCTTACTCGCATTTAGTTAGATACTGTGCCAATATTATGCCTTATCACTAAGGGTATATATACTTTTTTCAGAAACTTGTGTACACATTTCGATCGTTATCTATCTCTATATTACTATCATATTTTGTGTATACAATGCAGCTGACTCTGTTCTTTAGAGACTCCTTGAATCGTCCTTCAATTCGTACCGCTCCTTGGTTTAACAGGTTACCACAGCCCAAATTGTATGAGTTATTCGCTGTTAAATCAAAGGCTAACATGAAACACCCGTTGTTGAAGAGTTTTTTCGATATTTGATGACCTTTATCGAAGTAGTTGACCCCGGTACCTTTGAAGAGGGTGAGATATCCTCTAGTACTTAACGGCTTAGTTTTTGAATAATCAAATTCTATAGGCTGATTAGGAACTTGCACTCCATTTACTGACAAGTTGAGGTTCGTTATGTTGTTATGTTTGAAGTTATATGGATTCTTTGTACGATTTCTATTGTATGAGTCGTTAGCAACCATAGTAAAAACTAGTAAATTCGGTATTTGTCCGAGCACTACATCCAGAGAGAGTGTTAATGTGTTAGCAGGAAGTGTGTATGTCTTCACCTCTACTCGTTTGTATGGACACATGGCATTTGCACGCTGAAGTACATTCTCGTGCGCCAAAAGTATTCCTGGATTGACGGTTACATGATTTATAAGCATTGTTGCCTCTAGTATTTTAATACGTGGATTAAGATCATCCGTCTTAGAATAAAGATAGAATTCAGGCTTCTCCAATGAAAGTATTAAGCGCAAGTCAACTCCATTTATTAGTAGTTTATCCTGATTAAGTAAACCGCTATGGATCGTCCCCATCAACTTTACTACAGCTCCTTTTTCAAGCATTGCGATTCTCTTAAGATAGCCTTTATTTGCTTTACTTGTGCCGGGCGCTGCTCCTTCAATCACCTCCATCTCATCTTCATCCAAAAACCAACACACTGATTCTAGGTGCGTGCATGAGGCGTCCTTTCCATAATTTAGTAAATTTTCAATATAGGCTCTATAATGGTAGTTATTGTCAGTTTGGGCTATATTCTTGCCATTTAGCTGCACTGTACATTGTTTAAATAAAGAGTGCATCAAATTGTTAACTACGCCGAACGGGTCACCTGTAGTATCTTTTTCAGTGAAGCTCTCCTCCTTGTCATCTTTAAATTTAACGAGTTGTACTTTAAGGCGCAAGTAGATACTGGATAAATCGCGATATGTATCGCCGTGACCGAGAGAAACAAACTCTAATACGGAAGAGTTTTCCAGTGATGCTATAGGCCTGTAAGCCACTTCTTCTGTTTTTAAAATATTACTCTGAACCGGTAGTGAGGCGAAAAGATCCAATTCGGAATTCATACATTCTTTAAGCGTAGCCATCATAATTATCTATCAAATATGTCCAACACACGTTTTTTCAAATTACGGCGTTTTTTCACAGTTTTCTTTTTTCTGATCGGAATCGTTGATTTCCTCACCTTTGTACGTCTTTTGCGCTTAACCGTGCTTCTTGTCTGCATGCTTGAGTACGGATTAGCTCTTTTTATAGGCATTCGATTCCCTCTGCGGCCCATAGCATCGAACATTTTATTTATACCTTTTTGAGCTAGCTCGTGTACTGCGGTTTTTCCCTGCTCCTTCAAAATCTGCTTGATAGGCTTACTCCCAACTGCTTGAAAGATTGATTTTCCTGTGTTTATAACCTGTGTTCCTACAGCCTTTACTCCTGATGTAAATATTGGGTGTAAATAACGTATTAGGCCACTAAAAAAACTCCCAGTCCCCCTCCCACGCTGGTACACAAGAGGTGAGCGGTATAGTTCCCCTATATCAGAAAATTTACCCCCGCTCTGTATAAGATAATACCGTGTGTAGTGTGCATTCATCTCATTAGATAAGCATGTCACATAAAATGTGTGCTAGTACTAATCAAATATCTGCAGTATTTGTATATTTATAGCTTTCTTATCTCCGTATAGGTGGGCGTAAAAGACGACTCAAAGTTAACTAATTCACCTTGTTGATCTGTAATTTGAATAGAAATGCTTTCGATAAAGGTCTTCTCCAGAGGACAGTACTCTATGTGTTCAAATCTGAAAACACTGTCACATTCTTTAAGAGGGATCACTCGAAGATTCCGCACTAATTTGTTTCCTATAATTCTAGGTCTAATAATATCCGTGTAAACATGAATTAAAGTGACTTCGTTACAATCGTTTTTAACTCTGTATGATCTTTCTAACAGAGAGGTCTTCTCTGTTTTGCGATCAGGTGCTTTCGGAGGGGGTACTAGATCCATCCATTTCCTTGATAATAGCTGTAATTGCCTCTGATTTCTTTATTGTCTCGTCAATCAATTCTGGATCGCGTTTATCAAGCGGAGTTTTCAAAAAAGCACCTACGAAAAAGTCACCAATTTCATCGGATGTATTCAGATCTACTTTCACCGATGTCGCACCTGTAGTTCCGTTTGCTTCTTTATATGGCATGTTTAGAGGCGTTCCTTCTAGCGAAATCATAACTTCAGGTGATATATCTGTACCTGCTTTTTTCGCTGCAATCATTATTGAGTTTCGAAGTGACATCAACACTTCGTTAAAAATCTCCCTTTTTGCCATATTTTTGGGTATGCCTAAAGAGAGCGTCCTTTTTTCTGGGACATCACTATCGTATTTTATGCCACTCAATAATAAAGCAATGAAATCTGAAACGCTAACTGGAGATGTAATCGGTAGTTTCAGTTTAAGGTCCACTCCGTGATCTTTTAGATGAAATGTATGAGATGTTAGGGGTGGTCCGTAGGGATCTTTACAACGTATCTCAGGCAGTATGAAATCATCAATGATTTTTAGTATTGCTTCGTGTTTTCTACGCCATCTCGGAATCTGTCCAATTGTGTAATCAATAAAGGGGAGGACTGATTTGAATTGTATGCCCATCTCCAAATAAACCTTTTCCTCAACTTTTCCCCCTTGGTAAATATGTAAACAAAAATCTCCGGCCGCTTTTTTTGCACTTCTATCAGGGATAAGTTCGCTATCCTTATCTTCTTAATATGGTTGTAAATTTCCTGTTTCAAAAATGTCATGAAAAATTTTCTTTAATTGGGTTGTGAAGCCGTTAAAAATGATGCTAAGAACGCTGAGAAATTAATATCGTTACCCTCATAGCATAACTTTTGTAAATCGATATCAGTCCAAATTAATTCATTTTTTTTCCATATTCTAACCCTTATTTCTCTCGAATGAGATTCTGATTTCTTATCCGCTGTGTCTGAGCGACGACGACGCTTTTTTCTCTTATCCCCTTCTTCATCTTTATCTCGGATGGAGCGTTTAATCCGACTAACCGATTCGTTTTTCTCTATCTTTCGCCTTGGTATTACGATCTCAGTAATTCCAACACGCCAATCGCTGCCAAACTTGCATGTACTTGGTAGAATATTCTCAAATGAGGATAGTGTATTTTCCGGATAAGTATCTAGAGAACTGTTACTAAGCAGGCACACGTAAAACTCCTTATCTGTTATTGTCACAGGCATTTTAAAGTCTATCCCAATTCGGCTTAGCCCTGGTGGTACTACTCTCTGACTTATTCCTAAGCCTTTCACTCTGCCTGGTAACTCGCCTAATGGGTAAGTTTTCCACCGCACGCCCTAATATAGGTTGGGCAGCCATATTTAAGATTTCTTCATCCTGCGGCCTCTCTTCTTCATTCGCAGTATCTTGAACTAGCACTTCCGCACCAGTATAACCACTCTCGCTATCATAGTTTTTGAAAACCTCATCCAGCGCGTCAACACTTATGTTGAACGGAACTGTATATTGAGTTATTCCGTCATCGCCAGTTATCACCTTATATCCTTTTTTCGGTGAATGATCTACCACATTCAATCTTTTCCGGAATTTTGACTGCGGCTTAAGGGTTTTAGCAATACCGCTTGCCGATAATCGTCTCTTGAACTTAGATGGCATTTCTTCTTTTGGCGGGGTTAAATCTATCATTGATTCAAATATCTCCTCCCCCCGCATAGGTGGATTGATTTTTCATCGCTAAATTTAATCTTCGTCTGGGTAGTATTGTCGCGCATATTTCTAAAACGGTGTTGATTTGACTGATCAAAGAGTGGTTTAGCTTTTGACTTTATATCTAGAAAGGTGTTACTCCTACGTCATGTATTAAAATATTTTATAAGCTCGTTCCGGTATTGATACCATTTGTTTTTATCGTCAGTATTCTTGCTTCTCAATATCTTGTTCATAGCTTTATCAAACAAACTTTGACTCTTTGTATCTTCAATCGTATCTTTTAGATTTTCATACACTTCTGGGGGGAGTAGAAGCATTTAATTTAAGTTGCCGGCTCTATGCATATTTTTCAATTAGTGATCCTATAACACCTGACAAAACACTTCCTAATAGTATAAACAGAAATCCTCCGTTCTGAACTAATGCTTAACGCTGTCGTGGCACAGATCGTTTAGCCTCTACCAACTTACGCGTGCTCTTTTTATATTTACTAGATAGATAGATTGAAGATAGGGGTCGGTGTGGTAAACCTCTGTCACTGAAGCCACAGTTGGGTTTATTGTGACGTCCCCCGAATTGGTTATGATTCCTCTTCAATCCCTGCGCTTTCAATGAAACTTAGTATTTTGCGAAGAGAAATGGACAGGAATTCCGATGGTTCCATGAAACCCTGAACGAAGTGACGAATTCTTTTGTGAGCTAAGCCCTCACATTCACAGAGGATATGCTCCGGTGTTTCGTCTTCGTCATTGCATATTCTGCAGATTTTGGTCTCAGAGAGACCAATCCTATTGAGATGCTTCCTCATGTGACAATGCCCAGTCAGAGCTCGGTTCGGGTCTGATATCTGCTTAGTTTTAGATAGTCAGATGTTCTTTTTTCCGAATGCTTTGGCATAAAGAGCTTTGAGTGCCTGTTGCCCGGTGCCGAGTCCCAGTAAATGGCACTTTGCGATTTAAGCCATATTCGGATGTTAATTCTAGCTGTGCTTAATGGTATCCCACAAAATGGGTATGAAGTCCGCTTCTGAACCTTTTCTAGCCATTGAGTCGGCCATTTCGTTACCTACATAGCCGCTGTGACCCGGAATCCAAATGAGGGTAACTCTGTTCTTATTTCCGAGTTCAATTAGGTATTGGAGGCAATTCCAAACAAGTTTGGAGTGTATTTGATCGGACTGGAGTGCCATTATTGCAGCCTTGCTGTCCGAGAGAATATATATTTGTTGGTTTTTGTAGCCCCGTCTGATATTTTCTCTAATGCATAGTTCAATAGCATGAGTCTCCGCCTGAAAAAAAGTGAATGTTGTGTGCATGCTACAGTAGAACTTAACATTTGGGCGCACACCATAAACACCTGCTCCTACACCTTGATCTGTTTTAGATCCATCTGTGTACCAGATTATGGATGCTGGCTTAGGAGTGGGTTTGTTTGTGGCCCAATCCTCCCTTTCAGGTAGGGCAACTTTGAATGGCCTTGTGAAATTAAATTTCGGTACCATTGAATCAGAAAGAGGTATCGCTAGTATGTTGTTCTTGTTGAGTTCTGCGGAAAGAGTTGGACAAGCTATTTTGCGCTCTGACTCGTCCTCCGAGCTCAAAAGTTTGTATGTGGTGAACCTAGCTTCTTTCTGTATTTCTAAGTGTAGAGGTGCTAGGTTGAGAAGCACCTCTAAGGCGGCTGTGGGAGTGGTGCGCATCGCCCCAGTAACACCCAGTCATGCCAGTCTCTGTAGTTTGGTCAGCTTAAGCTGAGCAGTTTTCTGCTTTGTTTTCTTCCACCAGACGGATGCCGCTTAAGTTATAATAGGCCTAGCAACGACGGTATACATCCAGTAGGTGAGTTTTGGACTCAGTCTCCAGTTTTTTCCGAGAAGGCTCCTGCAGGTCCAGAGAGAGATTCTGGCCCGTTCAAGAACTTTGTCCAGATGAGCGTTCCAAGTGAGCTTTTCATCTAGGATGATTCCCAGGAATTTTACCTCCCTGGCATACTCTATGGATTCTCCAAAAAGAGTAGGATTAGATTGTTTGTCCTTACACCTCCTTTTGGTGAATGCAACAATTGTGCTTTTCATTGGGTTGATACCCAACCCTGCTTTAGTGCACCAGGTTGCTACCTAGTTAAGGGTATTTTGAACTAGACTTGCCACAGTCTCTTCAAACTTACCTCTAACAACGATGGCAAGGTCGTCAGCGTAACCCTGTACCGTTACTCCAGAACTTGTTAGATCTTGAAGAAGATCATCCACTACTAAGCACCAGAGGATGGGTGATAGTACCCCACCCTGTGGACAGCCTTTCGCAGCTGTGACAGTGACTGTTGAGTCGGCTAGTGTCGAAGTTATTTTCCTGCGTTCTAGCATGGCCTTGATCCAACTGCAGGTTTTTGGAGAATAAATACTTTCGTAGGCACTGTTGTCAAAAGCCCCTTCGATATCTAAGAAGCAACCCACCGCTATTTCCTTGTCCATAATCGATTTATCGATTTTTGTGACTAGGTTTTGTAAGGCGTGGGTTGTAGACTTCCCCGGTTGGTATGCATATTGATTGGAGTGTAAGGGTTGAAACTTCAAGGCCCCATCTCTGATATGCCTATCAATAATCTTTTCCATAGTTTTTAAGAGAAATGACGTTAAGCTGATAGGACGATACGACTTAGGATCATTGCTCGGACGGCGCCCTGTTTTTGGTATGTATATCACCCTAACGCTACGCCAGGGTATATAACTCCATGCGTGGCTTGCTCTAAATATGGATAATAGTGTTGGTAGAAGATGGTTCATTCCTCTTTGCAGTAAGGCGGGAAATATCCTGTCTTCTCCAGGGGATTTAAATGGTTTGAAACTACGTACAGCCCATTTAACCTTGTTAGCAGTGAAGATCTTGGCTGAGTTTTTCCAGTCCAATATGGTAGGTTTACTCGGCTTTGGGGTGGTGTATCGTTCTTCATTGCTTGGTTCTGTGGTTGAGGATCCTGGGAAATGAGTTTGGGCTAAAAGTTCTAACGTCTGTTTCCCATTTTCGGTTATCGTGCCATCAGGTTTCTCTAATAAGCCCATTTTGCGCTGCTGGGCAAATCATTTATACCTGGCAAAACAATTTCCACGAATTTCTCTTTGCACGTCTAATTTCGTAGTTGTACTCTGTTAGAGCCCTTTTGTACGATTCCCACTCACCAGTTTTATTGGCCCTATTGAAGAGCTTTCCAGTTTGAGATCTGAGCTTAGATGGGTTCCACCAAGCTACTTTCTTGTTACTTGCTCTGGACCTTTCCGGGCCGGATGAGTTTAAAGCAGTTTCAATAGCATTGCGTATTTGTTCTGATGCTATTTCTATGCTATCAATGTCCTTAATATTTCGTATGGTGCCGGTCATGCATTCCGACAATTTCTGGTCGTATAGTTCCCAGTTCGTCGTTTGTGGCTTCCTGTACGTTTCGGACAAGATAATGTTAGATTCTATGTTGAATAGGATATGCCTGTGATCTGACATAGAAGTCTCGTTAGAGACGTGCCAGTTGCAGATTTTTGTGCTCAGGAATTGAGTGCAAATGGTAAGATCTAAAACCTACTGCCTGACTCTGTTTATGAGAGTGGGTTTGTTACCTCTATTTAGAATATATAGGTTGTTAGTGTGAATAAATTCTAGAAGCACCTCACCCCGTTCATTGATGTTAGAACTTGACCACATAGTGTGATGTGCGTTTGCATCACAGCCAAGTACCAGCTGCTTGTTTGTTAGGTCAACGATGTTCCTGATGACGGGCGACGCTGGTTCAGTGCAGTCTCCGGGAAAGTAGGCTGAGCATATAATGATTTCTGTCCTGCCCTCCGGGAACTGCAGCTCTACAAAGGCCGCTACAACGTCCTTCGTACAGTAACCTGGAATTGGAACATATTTAGTATTCTTTTTGTAAAGTAAACATGCCCTGGGTCTACCAATATTGGTAGAGTCATACAAGAGCTCACCCACGGTCAAGCCTCTTACCTGGTCCTCCGTTAGATATGGCTCCTGGATAAGAGCGACGTCAAGTTGAGCTTCAGTGAACCTGCGAGAAAGGACTGCTGACGATGCTTTTGCATGTTGCAGGTTCACTTGAAGGCACCTGAAGGCGGTCATTGATCGGCAGTCGAGTTGGCCCTGTCAGAGTTAGCTGCATGAGCCGCATTTCTGATGTGCTGAATCCGCCTCTGCAATGCCGACGGCAATGGTGTTCTCGCTGACTCTGAGCCTTTATCCGCCTTCTTCCCTCCGGCTTTTAGACCTTTGGGAGTATTGCGCTGTGACTTGAGCTGCTTTTTGTTGGAAGTAAGTGCACCAGTTGTTGGGCCTGTGGAGGAGCCTGCGTGAGGTTTAACTCTGCGCTGGACTCTAGTCCACTCCAAGGGACATTGTGTCGGTCCGGGTTGTGACGTGTTGTAGGTGTCCTGAATCTTTTGGTTTTTGTCCGTTCTAGACTCTACATCCATTGGTATAGGAGCTTGTGATGTTGCAGGTTGAGAATTGATTTCTCTGCCCTGAACATCTGCTTTACTTGCTGGTTTGGATGGTCCTGGTTGAGGGCTCAAGTCTCTGACCTGGGCATCCTTACACTTAGCGGTTTCTGTCCTGATACTTGTGGTTTCCTTGTTGGTGTTGACTTTCTCTGTCCCTTCCTTTTTGATCCTCACTTGGATGTCTGAAAAGTTCAGGAATAGACGACACTTAAGTGATTCTAGCTCAGCTATTGAAGCGTCATCTACAGAGAAGACAAAAGTCTGTCCGCCATTCTTTTCCTTCGCAATGCGGAGAACCCGCCATGATTCAGTCCTGAGGCTTGGGTTTTGTTTGCCTAGACGGAGCTTCAACTTATCACCCGTCAATTCGAATCCTGGTGGGACATAAGTTACTCAGGTAGTTGCCTTCGGTAGTTCGGACCTATCTACCGCAACTAGCCGCGCATCCTTCCAGGGCTTTAGCATTGGGGTGATCCTGATGATCCAGTCCCTGGTCGGTTTATTGTTGCACGTGATGCTAAGCCAGCCGCTAGTCTAACTTTGTGCAATAAATTGCGGATGCGGTCCGCAAACTTCGATCTTGTCCAATTCGTCCATGATCGATCGCTTGACGTCTCTCATTTGATCTTCGGTGAGAGTGACCACAGGGTGCATCGAATGCGTAATAGCTACTTTCATTTGAGACGCTACGTCTCTGTATGAAAGCTTGGAAGTGCACGGTGCTGGGTTGAGCGAGCTCTGTCCTACCACCGGCTTTCCTTTGGCTATTTTTGCACTTACTGCAGAGGCTAGTTTGGTCTTTGTCGAGGAGACCTGAACCTTGTCATCGTTGGTTTTTCTAACCTGAACCGTGTCGACGACTGCCGCAGATTTTTCAGTTTTCTGCACCTTTTTCAAGATCTGTTCTGGTGTGCTACCATCAGATCTGCCTCTTTTGCCAATGTGTGTTTTGGTACCTTCTGACGCGCGTTTGGCTACAGGTTCTCTGACCTGTCTCCACGCTTCTTCTGGATCCACGCCACTGGCAATCTTGGCCCTGATACGTCTCTTAGAGGCTCCGGAGAAATATTCATGTTGCCTCTCTGATTCGATTTGCGGTAAGTCCACAGGAACAACTACTGCATTTGGAACCATTGGCTCCTGAATGCTGACGTCGCTCGTGCTTACTACCACTCCTCTGCACAGAGATGGGGTGAGCAAGTTTCCCTCTTCATGATGGTCGGTCGGTGTGAGTCTTCACACTCTACATCCATCCCGCCATCAGTGCCCACAGCGAGTTCCACGTAGACTGGGGTGCTAATACTAGAAGACACTTCGTCGGTTTTGGATACTATGTCTATTTTGATCCCACGAGTATGGCGAGAAAGGAAGGTCCGCATCCGCAAAGGCCCCAATATGGACATAAGGCTACATTACAAGGGGGTTTCACCCGGTGCCCCCAGGAGATCGTTCAAGGTATCACTTTTAGCCACCTGATACCATGCAGCCCTCAGCACAAATGCTTAAACACCTTGGCTTGAGTGTGGATCTCTTTTCGTTCACCGCTCCTCTAGAGTAGTCAGAGCCACCCCCAACTAACTCTAGGTTCGCGACACAAGCCCCCCCCCCCCACCACGACAAGGTAGGGATCCACGGGGGGGTATATTTACTAAGCCGAGAATAAATTTTCCGGTGAGGCGAATGATTCCCGTTTAATGTATTCAGAGTGACCTCACAAAGAGTTTTAATCACCTCTGGATCGGCTGTCTTTAATATAGCTCTTCTCAGACAAGAACTAACGTTTTTAAGCACGTACAACATATGCTTGTTGTCCTTCAATCTTTTCATTCGACACACCATTCTCTTCTCTTAGACTATCAGCCGAACAGTAGCACGTTACACAATTTTTATTAAATATATCTGTCCTAAATCTCAATATATCATTTATATCTTGGGTCAGGTCTACCATTAAATAGCTATGAGGCCGTTGCATGATTCCTTTATATATTCTCATAAGCTCGGAACTGTCTTCAGGATATATTTGTTTAGCCAGGTGGTGAAATTGGCTTTTGTCGCGGGGATTTTTGAAACACACCATGCATTTACAATTTAGCGAAATATCACGTCAAAATTTTCCTTAATGAAATACGTTCTGTGTTACTAAGATAACAGAAAGATTGCGATGATGGGAGCCCTTTGTAAACAGTTCGCATACTTGTCTTGAAAATGCACTTAGCATCATATCATCCAGCACTATTAATGTAGGCTCATTAGAATCGTTTGGGAATTTTTCAGGAATTGAAGATAAGTACTCTATATTCTTTAATGACTTTAATGCTGGTATAGCATGTTGCTCAGCGTTGAACCATATGATTTTTTTCACCTGTGGTTGAATCATTCCCCCCCACGTAAGAAGTTTTTCTATAAAGGTTGTTTTACCACACCTTGATGGACCTGCAATCATCATTGTAAACGGATGTCTAAAATGTATCATGGCTCCAAGTTAATATCAATGCTCTATATAATACCGGAAGTAATATTTATAAAATTTAACAAAATGTGTAGACGACAAGTTGTTAATGAGATACACAGACCTGCTCGTAGACGATTCACTCGTCGGCAGGTTACCATCAGAGGCATAGATGACTTATGGCAAGCGGATCTGGTTGATATGAGTGCATTCTCATCTTAAAATCAAGGTTTTAAGTTTCTCTTAACTGTGATCGACACTTTTTCTAAATATGCATGGGCTTTTCCTATTAAAAATAAAAGTGCAAATGCTGTAGCAAAAGGCTATGGAAAAAATTTTCAAACAACGACGTGTACCTAGAAATTTGCAGACCGACGATGGTACGGAGTTTTTTAATAAAGTATTTCGCCAGATGATGAAACATTATGAAATAAGTCATTACTCTACATTCAGCTCATTGAAAGCCTCCATCGTTGAGAGGTTTAATCGGACTTTGAAAAACATCATGTGGAAAGAATTCAGTATGAACGGAAATTATCGCTGGATCTTATAACTTATAACTACTTATTAAGTACAACAAGACAAAACATCGTACTATTAAAATGCGACCTATAGATGTTAATACGTCAAACGAGCTGCTTTTATTGTCTTCATTCTATAGAAAAGTTAAAGTTTTTTCACAACCAAGATATAGAACCGGTGATCATGTTCGAATAAGCAAGTACAAACATGTCTTTGAAAAAGGTTACACTCCAAACTGATCGACAGAGATATTCAAGATAAAACAAGTGAGAAAAACGCAGCCTCGTACATATTTAATTGAGGATTATCAAGGTAATGTTATCCAGGGAGATTTTTATGAGAAAGAGCTAACAAAGGTTAAGCACCCCGATGTGTATCTCGTGGAGAAGGTCTTAAAACGAAAAAAAGATCGCGTGTTTGTAAAATGGCTTGGTTTTCCATCATCTCATAATTCATGGATTGGTAAAAAAGATGTTTTGTTACATCCAGATTTTTAGTCACCATGATGAACTTAAGACATGAATACGATCGCCTGAAAACATTCAAGAACTTGGATCTAGAGGAAAGGAAAGTTCTTAAGCCTGTGAAAAGCGGCTTCTTTTACACCAACTTGAAGGATTACGTCAAGTGCTTCTTCTGTTCTCTGATAATGAGCGCATCTTCTTCACCAACTGATGTGGAAGCTGAACATTTACGCCTATCTCCAGACTGTGTTTTTGTTAGCGGTAAGAACGTTTGTGGGCCATATGACAAGCCGATTAAAAAATCTTACAAACCCTGTGTGCCATCACTTCCTACTGTAATGCGAGTGTTTGGCCTGTTAATTCTGATTTTTCTACTGGCGATTGAAATCATCAATATCTACGATGTCATCTACGAACGATAAACAAGTACGTTTCTGTGATTAGGTCTCTGTCAGATACATGTTTGCCTAGGACTACGCATATAGATCTAGTAGAAAAAGTACTTGGCAAACCTATGTATTAGACCGAATCAGGTTCCAGCGCAGGATTCTAAACATGGAGGAATTACTAAAACCTATTTTACTTAAGAAAGTCAATTGTGTAATCAGAAGAAAGCTATCTGCATAAACTTTATTACGTATACAATAAAAAATAAAGCCCGACAACTTGTTTTATTGCATACTTTAGATATCACATTAATCTCGACTCATGACGCATAAAAGAAATCCGCTATAATCACTCTTGACTTGAACTAGGCGCGTTATCAAATTTACATAATCTGATCTGAATTAATTCTCACATTAGGCGAAATTTTCTCATGGTACCGAACATAATACAATATCCGAAGACTCGTGCAAAAGAGAAACCTGTAATAATTCCACTTGACTTGAACATGACTCGAGATCAAGTTTTCATAAACTCAACCAAGTAAAAAGCCAGACCTTCCCGATATTCATACATAAAAACCGAAACATCTACTGCACATTATTTCAGTCTCTAAAGCCTCGAAAAGACCAAAGACTGTAAAAACTTGTTTTATTTCTCACAGTGCCCGAAATTTTCACATGAAGACATGAAGAGAAACCTGTTATAATTTCACTTGACTTGAACTTGACTCGAGATCAAGTTTACATAAAAACTCAACCGAGTAACCCGAGTAAAAAGCTGACCTAGAATACCTGTCCAAGCTTATCAGCATCCTAGAAAAGCCATCATGGCCCCCAGAATAGTCAAAACCTGACCCCGAATACCTATCCAAGCCAATCAGCACCCCAGAAAAGCCATCATGGCCGTCCATCGCCGCCACAGCCGTCCCCCCAAAAAATAACCATGGCCGTCACAGCCAGCCCACCGTTCACAACCCCGACACTTATTCCGGTTTTTATATGCATTTTTGCCCCGACACTTTCAGCTTTTCAGACTCCCTACCCTTTCAAATAGCCTATCCCTATCGCACATGCCAAGAAAAGACCCAAAAGTGTCGTACTTACTACTAAGCGAAATCTCTTCTAACACTAAAAAACCTCCCACTTGGCGTACACCCCCGACACTTTTCAGACTATGCTTTCAAGACGATACTTTCAGCGAATTTCCTACACTCTCAGCGTTTTAGTCCTACACTTTTAGCGTTTTACCCCCACACTTTCACCCTAAAGTTCATAACTTTCCCCCCCCCCCCCCCCATAGCTTTTCCCCCATAGCTTTCCCCCCATCGCTTTTCAACACCATAGCATCCCCCTTAGCTTCTTAGCTTTCCCCCCTAAGCTTTCTCTTTAAGCATTACCCCATTAGCTTTCCCCCCTCAGCATCCCCACAAAAGCCTTTCAGACCCCCTACACTTTCATACCAAGAAAAAGACCCAAAAGTGCCGTACTTACTACTAATACATAGAAAGCGTTTTCAAGATTTTTTGAAAATTAACCCCTAAGTAGGTGTAAAGTTATTATATACTCTTTTTCGTGAATTCTTTCATATCTCTCAGGTCAGATCAGATAGATATCGAATATCTTTTAACTTCCACGGGCTTGTTTAATAAAAACCTATTTACAAGTTTTTTTCATTTTTTAACCCCTAGACTGCATCCCGAAATATGACACAATTATGTTATTCATAAGTTACGCCCTAGTCTAACCACTTCTTTAGGTTTTCAGTCACATAGTAACCTACGCCGCATCTCAGAACTGAGTGCGTTCCAAACTTCTGCCGGAAAAATAATAAAGTTTCGCCCAGACTGTTGGCAGATTTTTTATACAAGGATGAAGAGCTCCATTCCTACGAAAAACTTCGTTCAACTGTTCTTCCTCATCTGCCGACGTTTTCCAATCACCATCATCACCGAACGGCTACCTCTCGAAAAAAAATTGTTTTCTTTATAACCACTAAAGCCAGGTAAATCATTTCCTGCTATAGTAATTTCACCACCTAAAGTAAAAAAAATTATTAGCAACAATTAATTTTAGTAA
Organism: Beris chalybata; assembly: GCA_949128065.1. Lineage (NCBI taxonomy): Eukaryota > Metazoa > Arthropoda > Insecta > Diptera > Stratiomyidae > Beris > Beris chalybata. Next base: position 72,465,632 of record OX421894.1, on the reverse strand, counting down.
GAAAACTTTTACATATCTAATACATCGAGTTTAACATGCTGCCAAGTTTGGAAAGAAAATGCAAAGTCCAAATTTCTGCAATCTTCTCCATTTCTTAATCTTTTTCCATCTTCCGGGGTTAAAAACACTTCCAGTAGATTTGCGTAAATTCTCGCATTCACTATCTTGAAATTTCGCCAATTGGCTTTACAAATACAATATTTACACTTGTGGGATATCTGCTCAATCCAAAACATTCCGCCTGTTCTACTTGAAATCCAAGAAATAACTAACACACAATTCTGCTGAACAAACTGAAAACACTAGAATTTTACTAATAATATTTCCCCTCCCCTCCCCTCCCCTATCCTTTTTCACCCACCCTTTCCTATCCCCAACAACGTTATCTAGCTAGACAAAGTTGAAACAACGTGAGTATTGTTTGAGCCGTACACCAGTAAACATGGAATACAAGCGCTTCGTTGACGAGCACAAGGCTTTTAATTTGGAGGAGCACTTAGAGAGATTAACAAAATATTTTAAATTTGTGGAATTGTGCATTCAAATGGAGCAGAAAACAACCCAATTCGGAAAGCACTACATTAACTGTAATGATACTTGTGAATGCTGTGATGAGCAGTGGATATTATGTGGAATAAAAAAACTTGTAACTATTTACATGAGATTATTAAATAATTAAATTTATTTTCAAAGTATTTCCTTTACATTTATCCAGGAATTTTGTTAAAAATCCTAACCACTTAACAAACAACAAAAAAAAAACATTTTGTCATTTGTCATTTAATTTTTTATTCAATAAATTTAAAATACTTTTAATATAAGAATTCATTTTATATTTTTATTTTTATTGTAATTAGTTTAAATTTACTTGTTTTTGTTAAATTCATTTTGTAAGACATTCATTTAATTCCTTCGCTCGATTTACACACGAATTGATTGCGAGATATTACTCATGGCGCAGTACCTTGAACTTCGGAACACTAGCCGCCAGAATCGTTTGCGATTTTCGAACGACCCAACAAAAGTGCCGACCTAACCTCAAACCGAGTTTTCCTATTTTTTTTTTTTCTCACCACATTTCTCGCACTTTGCACAGCATTTTAATTTTGGACACTTTTTCCAAGATCACGGGATCGGGATCTTTTCCAATTCTAAAACTCTCATATCACATTTCTAGTAACTTCACAGCCTTTTTTTTTTTTTAATTTTTCGACACATTTTAAAAGGTATTTCTAGCAACTTCACAGCCTTTTTAATTTTTCGACAGGTATTTTTTTTCCCATGTTTCCGCGCTTCGTCTTTGCTTGGTCGCAGAGAATTATAATATAACGCTATGTTGTGTATTCTTCACTGCACTCGTCGATCGCTAGTTTTCGCCCCCTAAAAAATCTCGATCTTTTTTTTTATGTATTAGGTCTTGGACCAAAAGATCAATAAATATGGCAAATTTCCCTTCAGACCTTTGATTTTCCCTTTTGATTCTCTCATCCGAGTTGTGCGTGTCGGTGTATTGAGGCCATCGCAGTTGCTTCTTATGCACTCATTTATGTGCACACAACCACTACGGCGACACGCAACTGGGACAGCTGTTTCGATTGATGCTGCCGTGGCCGTGACCCACTTACTCTTTTTCAGTGTATTCAGTGTACAGCCACATTTTACCACCTGTTTCGCTCGATCGGGTGACTGCAGTGGCGACCACAAACCAGTGGGAAAACAGTTGGTTGTGTTCGCAACTGCCATCCTCCAGCAGGGATTACGTGCACTGCGACGACTCAACAACATAGGCGGTTCGCCGGTGATTTCCAGCGCCGAACCGACTAAAAAAAGTCGTCGCGCTAAGTCTCGTGTGCACGACTGAGTGCCGGGCAATAGGTGTTGTACTCCTCGGATCACAGCCTAAGATCCTTGGAGTGGTAGACTCCCAAATGTTTGCCTTCTAAATAATCTAATTCATTTCGTGAGTTGCCTAGCACACGACGAATCCTGCACTTGAGGAACTTCTTTGCCAGCTTGGCGTTATAATTCTGCGCGGCTGTGGACAAGGAAAAATTTCTTCGGAATACTTCTTGACCACACAAAATTGTGTTTTAGCAGCACGCAGATTATAACGTCTGCTACTGTCCTCATGTGCGAACCTTTTTTTCGTCTGCGCCAGTTGCTTCACGATAGGAATTCCCTCGTGAGGTCGAAGCTGTACATTTGACTCTCCCAACGCTACGATATGACATTGTGGATGGTTTGCTTTTGGTTAAGATCTCAGCATTCCTAGGCACTTGATTGGCATTGCATTGCCTATAGACCATGATAGAAGAGATAGGCACGACGCAATCACGTTTAGCCACGCATTCCTAATCAAATTTCGAGGGAGTTTTATGGCACGATTTTGCAACAGCACTGTAATCTTCCGCTAGTTGGCACGACCGGGCCATAAGGTAGCCGTTCGTAGACGGTATATTCCTTTTTGTGTTTTCTTACACAATTCAATAACTACACATAGTGGTTATCGTGTTTGATCGCCCACTCTTTTCTGCACCCTTTTACAGTGTATCTGGCTCCTCTACCTAGCCTCCTTCTCCAGCCCGCCGATCGTAAGAATGGGACTCCCCAAACCCATTTGTCGGCCCAAAACGAGCATAATTAATCGGTCCACGGATAGAAACGACAAACCCACCCCGTCCGACGAGCTAGCACGTGCTCTTACACTAGATGCTCCGTCGTTTCATTGGCCATCCGTGGGACTAATGTGTCCAATGACACATAGTCAATGAATTACATATAGGAAAGTTATTCTCCATTTGGGTGAAGAAATGACGATTTCTTCCGACAGATGGAGAATGACTTTCCGTCCGCAAGGCTTACGTTCAAAATTTTGGCAATGACGATTGCCAACTGAACGTTCTGCGGACCGAATCGTTACAACCACTTCTATGAAGCAAAAGAATTTAGGTGAAGGTCATCAAAATTCGAAGTCAAGAAAGAAAGTTACCACTGATATTTTGCTGGTCACTGCGTTAGTCGACGTAGTGGCACCGACAGAAAGTAGGAGATAATGTAGAGCTTTGGTAGATCCCGGGTCACAAGCAAACTTTATCACTGAAGCAGTTGTACAAGACTTACAGTTGAATAGAGAAACGATTCGAGCCACCGTAGCAGGATTATCTGCACTATCATTGCAAACGATAACTAGCCGAATACACGCTCAATGTCAATCGAGATCGGCACCGAAAGCCCGTTTTGAAATAAGTGCCTTCGTAGTACGAGAATTGACTAAATTGTTGCCGCATCATCAAATCATTACCTCAGGATTAGAACACATTGAAGGATTGGAGTTGGCAGATCCTGCGTATTGCCAACCAAAGCATGAGGATTTATTACTTGGAGCAGAAATTTATGCTGAAATTATCAAAGAAGGTCTAGTAAAGGGACCAAAAGGATCGCCAATCACACAAAACACGTCATTGGGGTGGATTCTATCTGGAAGAGTTCATCAACAGAGTCAGGGATCAAAACACACAATCAATCTTGATCAATTCCACTTGCAGGTTGAATTGAATGAACAATTTAAGAAGTCTAAGGAATCAGAAGAAGTACCGGCTACAAGCGGTCTTTTAGCAGAGGAAAAACAATGCGAGGACATTTACCAAGAAACACATTCAAGAATGGATGATGGCCGATATGAAGTTCGCTTTCCATTTTCAAACAATGAATACAAGTTAGGATCCTCGCGGAATATTGCAGTATCAAGGCTTCGACAAATTGAACGACGGTTTGAAACAAATCCAGATCTGAAGCAAAGTTACGTCGCGTGTTTGAACGAATACCGAACTTTAGGTCACTTAGAACCAGTGATAAATCGCCTTACTGAACTCAGGCGAAAGGAAGGTAATGAGAAGGATAACTATAAGGAATGTTATTTGCCACACCATGCCGTAATCAAACCCACAAGTACTACAACCAAAGTGCGGATTGTTTTCGATGAATTAAGTCACACTGAAAATGGACGCTCTCTAAATTTAATTTTACTGAAGGGACATACCTTCCAGAAGAATTTTACAGCAATACTGATGCAATGGAGAACGTATAAAATTTTCTAAGCGGACGACATAGAAAAGATGTACCGGTAGATAGCGAATACCAACAAATACTGTGGCGGGAATCATCCAAACAACCAATAGAGGACTTTAAATTGACCACGGTACCAAAAGCGCTCCGTTTTTGGCAATTCGAATAATACAGCAGTTAGCAAAGGACGAATATGAAAATCACCCCCTTTGGGCAAATGCTATTCTGAATGAATTTTACGTAAACGATTTAATGTCAGGAGCTGATACCATCAATGAAGCAAAAGAAAAAAGAGAAAAGATGGACGTCATTTTAAGGTCTGGAGGGTTCGAACTGAGAAAATTGGCATCCAACGAAACAGAAGTATTAGAAACTATGCCTCAGCGGAACCTCGCCTTACAAACAACGATCGGGTTGACAACAAAACTGGAAGTCGCAACATTAAGTATGTTATGGAATCCTGATACAGATATGCTATATTATCGAATACCGATCATGAATACAAATGTAGAAATGTACACAAAACAATATTTAATATCGCAAAAATTTACGATCCGATTGGCACCAACTGTAATCATCGCCAAGCGAATGATTCAAAGTTTATGGATTGGGATCAACCGGCACCTCAAGAAATCAAAGAGAAATGGGCTGAATATTGCGAAACATTAATAAGTCTTCAACAACCACAAATTCCAAGATGGATTCGCACTGAACCAACAGCAACCTCGTTCGAATTGCATGGATTCTGCGGCGCGTCAACTATGTCATATGCAGCTGTTATTTACGTTCGCGTAGTGAGCTCAAATGGACACATATCGACAAGATTACTAATGGCAAGTACAAAGGTAGCGCCAATCAAAACTATATCAATACCGAGGCTCGAACTTTGTGCAGCGGTTCTATTGGAAAAACTTTTAAAATTTGTGAAACAGGAGATGAAATGAAACATCAACGATGTTTTTGCTTGGTCCGACTCCATGGTGGTATTAGCATGGTTAAAAGAGCACCCATCAACATGGAAAACCTTCGTGGAAAAAAAAAGTTGCGTACATCCATGAAGCGCTACAACAAAACATCTGGAATCACGTCAAGACTCATGAAAAACCAGCCGACTGCGCGACAAAGGGAGTGCGGAAGGTGACAGTGCTCCATGTCAACCAGCCAGAAGAAGAGTGGAATTTGTTTGAAAAATATTCATCTTTATCACTCCTTGTACGCGTCACTGCATTTTCCATGATTTTCGTCATATCTACTAGAACTTCCAACATATTGAATTCATTTTTATTCTATGGATTCCCCATATGAATACATAGAAAGCGTTTTCAAAATTTTTTGAAAATTGACCCCTAAGTAGGTGTAAAGTTATTATATACTCTTTTTCGTGAACTCTTTAATATCTCTCAGGTCAGATCAGATAGATATCGAATATCTTTAACTTCCACGGGCTTGTTTAATAAAAACCTATTTACAAGTTTTTCTCATTTTTTAACCCCTAGACTGCATCCCGGAATATGACACAATTATGTTATTCATATGTTACGCCCTAGTCTAACCACTTCCTTGGGTTTTCAGTCACATAGTAACCTACGCCGCATCTCAGAACTGAGTGCGTTCCAAACTTCTGCCGGAAAAATAATAAAGTTTCGCCCAGACTGTTGGCAAAATTTTTAATTTAAGGATGAAGAGCTCCATTCCTACGAAAAACTTTCTTCAACTGTTCCTCCTCATCTGCCGACGTTTTCCAATCACCATCATCACCGAACGGGCTACCTCTCGAAAAAAATTTGTTTGCTTTATAACCACTAAAGCCAGGTTAAACATTTCCTGCTATAGTAATTTCACCACCTAAAGTAAAAAAAATTATTAGCAACAATTAATTTTAATAAGAAAACTTTTACATATCTAATACATCGAGTTTAACATGCTACCAAGTTTGGAAAGAAAATGCAAGGTCCAAATTTCTGCAATCTTCTCCATTTCTTAATCTTTTTCCATCTTTCGGGGTTAAAAACACTTCCAGTAGATTTGCGTAAATTCTCGCATTCACTATCTTGAAATTTCGCCAAATGGCTTCACAAATACCATATTTACACTTGTGGGATATCTGCTCAATCCAAAACATTCTGACTGTTCTACTTGAAGTCTTGTTAATATTAACAAAAAAAAACTGCCAACAGTCTGGGCGCAACTGTATTATTTTCCGGCAGAAGTTCAGAACGCGTTCAATTCGAGGATGCAGTGTATGTTACTATGTGACTGAAAACCTAACAAAAAGTTCGGGAAGTGGTTAGAAAAGGGTGTAACATATGAATTAAATAATTGGGTCATATTCCGGGATGCGGTCTAGACGTTTTAAAAAAACAAAACTTAAAAATAGGTGATTATTAAACAAACCTGGGGAAGTGAAAAGATATTCGATATCTGATCAGACCTGAGAAACATGGTGGAATTAATGAAAAAGTATACAACCAGTTTACACCCTCTTAGGGGTCGAATTTCAAAAAATCTTGAAAACACATTCTAGGTATTCACTTGAAGAATCCGTAGAATAAAAATGAACTCAATATTTCGAAAGACCTAGTAGATATGACGAAAATCGTGAAAATATATGCATTTTATATAAACGGATATTTTTTTTTGCCCCCCTTCTGAACACAAATGAATATTTGACTTTTTTTTATCAGAATTACTTCTTTAAATAATTTACATATACGTACCGAGTTTCAACTTCCTAGCATAAGCCGTTCTGAAGTAAGGGAAAACACCCCCCACCCCCGTATCATACTACCCCTAAAAAAAAATTTATTTTTCCACCATGCCCCTACTATAGCTTTATCTTAATACCAAGTTTCAGCTTCCTATCACTATAGATTCTAGAGATATAAGCATCGGAACTTTTTCTTTCTCACCCTTCCCCACCCTCACCCTCTACACCGACACCCTCAACCTTCTTTTCCCTACTTAGGTTCTATTAGGCCTACTTCTGGTAAAAATTTGAAACATCCATCTTACACTGTTATTGAGATATGAAACGTGTTATTTTTGAAAAATTCTAATCCCTCCTACTTCCGTGCTCCTCCACCCCCTTTAAATATTTTACTTTGAGCAATCTTTATTTATTAATCTTTATAATAAAACCGAATTTTGTTTTTCTGGTCCAATTAGTTTGTGAGATATCGTAATCTAAAGTTTTTCACCCCCCACCCCCGGACGCCACTTCCCCCACCCAAAAATTTTGTTTCAATCTACTCTCCTAGTATAACTACAGATATTTGTTAAGCTTTAATTGCTTGCTATTAATGGTTTAGGAGATATGGATTTTAGAATTGGTCGATCTCGGGATTTTTGCGTTTCGGACGCATTATTTCCCCCTCCACTCCCACACCCCTTTACCCATATCTGTTTTTTTTTTGCAAATGGGTCCATTATCAAAGCTCTATAGAAATTTTAAGTTTCAGCCTCCTAACACAAGCGGTTCCTGAGATCTAGAAACCTAAATTTTTCGTCTAAAACGCTTACCCCGCCTTCTCCCTTACACCTCCTTCCCTGAAAATAATGTCAATTCAAGGGGTCCACCAAGTCTACTCTTAGAAAAAATTTTAATTTAATAGGTCCACTGGTTTGAGAACTACGAGCCTTCAAAGGATTTTGCTTGGGGCGTAGGGCGGTCGACGTACGGCGTACGGCGTACAGACGGAGTGAAAATTTTTATTGCTTTTTTCGCGTCTTCTAGTCATGAAACGTGGAAAAAAAAATTTTGATGGCAGCAAATTTTTTTTTTTTAAGAATCGATAACAATACTGTATTATAAATAATACAGTAAAAAATGAACCCTCACGTTTCGCAACTTTTCCCCTCCCCTCTATGCAGAACAAATCGCGAAGCCGATCTTGATCTTTTCCGACTCACTGGGAAAATCTGGATCGCGATAATATTTCAAAGAAAAAAAATTGGGGTAAAATTAGCAACACAAAATAAATCAAAAATCAGCAAAAAAACTAAGTTAAAATTTGTCATCAAAAGACTTAGAAAAATTTTAATTACAAAAAAAAACTTTCTACAAAAAAAATAATGTACGTTACAAAGGTACTCTATAAGAAGGATAAGGAAATAAGGTACTTTCAAAATTTTCGACGATACCTTCAATCACCAAACTCATCAATTTTTCGCAAGTATGGTTCTTAATTGTCTGACGACACGCCCGCTAAGTCAGGGCATGCCCAGCTCTCAGTTGGGTACTCACGAACCAAAAGTGGAATGGTTCAAGAAAATACAGTCTGACCCAACTTACATCAAATCAATCCCGCATACAGACAATGTTTCCCTTTCCTTTGGAACCGAGTTGGCATTCTTATCTTCTCGCTTACTTATGATTAAAAAGACTAATTTTGTTTATAGCAACTTAGCTCTTTATTGAATTTTTTATAACAAAGTTTTTAATAGATATGCATTTTGTAGTGAACAGCATCCAGTATGAAAAGAACATATTTGTGTATCAGGATTTTCCTTTTTCAGTGTTTTGAGATTGGGAGAACCAAAACTATCCAGGTCGAGTACCTGAAAAGCAATACTGTTCAATAAGTTCTTAAGCCAGATTTTCTTTTCCAATTCTTTGACATATATCATAGTATAGGATAGTATTTTCCATGTCGAGTAGTAAATATTGTTTCAGGTCATAGAATGAAGTTTCACCACCACCCCAGTTGAATCCGTGATGATTACCATATAACCATTGTGCTTAATGATTCAGATTACCTGGAAGCGTTTCAAAATCGTACGTTGATTTCATTATAAAATGTTGATGACGATGAATGTTTTCATCGAGGTGTACAATTCTTTTACAATAAATTTATTTTGTGGTCCTCTAAAGCCTTGCATATCGATAACAACATCCGTCGTGGTTGACAATCTACCTCAAACTGAACAGTGTTCCTTTTTTACACAAGTTTTTGAACTGCACTAGTAAGAAGATTGTACTCGATTATGCAATAAGCAATAGGCTGTTGTTAATGTTGGTATATCTGCTGATGTTTTAATTTCTACCCGAATATCAACTGAGCCTGCTAATTTTTTATTAATATACATTGAAAGGATACATTGCCTTGTTCGTATGCATGGTTACAAAAGCTATTCATTTAAAACTGGTGAGTGACATATCAACAGAAACATTTCTTGCAGCCTTCAAGGACTTTGTCAGGAAATATTCAGCGACAATGGAACAAACTTTGTTGGTGCAAGCAATCAAATGGACAAGGACATTCAAGAAGCCATTGAACGATCAACGAACGACGCGCGTATCACAGCAAAGGACGGTGTTACATGGAAGTTCATACCAGTTGCCAGACCGCATTTCGGAGGACGGTGGGAAGCTGGCGTGAAATCTGCTAAAGGACATATCAAACATGTCTTCGATGAGTCAAAAATGGTTCCAACCTTTGAAGAATTTTCAAAAGTTTTATGTCAAATCAAAGCCTGTCTCAACTCTAGGCCAATAACACGGATATCTAGTGATCCCAATGACCTAGAAGCTTTGACGCCAGGTCATCTTTAAATTGGTCGCCCACTATTAGCACTTCCTGACCAGACAAATCAAGCAGGACTCTACACGAACGTTGGCAGATCCTTACAGCAGTGCACCAGAACTTCTGGAAAAGATGGTCGTCTGAATATCTTCATAACCTTCAGAGACGAACGAAATGGACTAAAAACGCCGAAAATTTTAGAGAAGGAGAACTAGTCCTCATAAAAGAGAGTAAAACGCCTCGAACACAATGGCCACTAGCACGAACTCACGAGGTGCAGCCCGGGTCAGATGGTAAGGTACGAACTGTAACAGTCAGATATCACGGCAATAAACTCAAACAAGTCGGAGTTGTAAATTTATGTCAGCTTCCAGTCAAAATCTCTAAGAGTCACGAGCTGACAGTGGAAGTGAACGGACGTGTTTTTAACTAGCTCCTTGAAATTCAAACTTTAATAGAAAGACGTATACCTGCACCGGCAGGTAAGGACAATTTCGTATTTAAACCGGATAAAACCTGTTTAAGTCGCAGAGCGCGGCAAACCAGTGTTAGTGATAGTGCCTAAAAGGGACCGAGAGACAGGTACCAGTGGTACTGACATTAAGGACATATCACGGTACACGAGAATTAGTGCTCGAAATGGAACGAACTTCTAAAAGGGTGCGGTCTAGTAACCAAACCCTTAACGCGAGTGACATGGAGAGTGACGACGCTGTTGCGAAAAAAATAGATAAAATAGAGACCACCACCAAGGGCGGAGCTTACAGCGCCCTTGCAGAGAAGGAAAGTGACAGTAAGTACGAGAACGGGACCGAGAGGGGTTTTACTGTACGTGAGGCAGAACTAGTGAGCGAGATCGAAAGGCGCGATAGCATTATAGAGGCCCTACAAATGCATCAGATGCAGGAAGCGCTTGGCAAGCTCCAGGCCAACGAAGAAAAGAGAGCACCCGAGAAAAAGGCGTCCGACGTGGAAATGGTAGCCAAAGAAACAACGGATATGGACTATGTTGAAATGGTGCGGCGCCAAAACCGCGCTAAACCAGCAGCAAGCGCGAAGCCCAAGTCGGCCTTGCCAGCAGAGAAAATAACCGCGACGAAAAAGAAAAAAGCGTCTAAGATGCCGCCAATAAGAAAGTTCAACCAAAATCCAGAAACGTTAGTGAAATTACTGGAGAAAAGTGCCGGCATCGATAATTTCCAGGTAAAAAACATCACTGCATCGAAAATTGCGATCCACACATTAAATATCGATGATTTCCGCAAATTCTTCACCTACACCCCACGTGAAGGGAAAACCGAAACGTTCCTTATGAAGGGACTAAATAGCCACGTGGACTCCGAGGAGATAAAGGTTCAGCTGAAGAAGTAACTGCCGGAGACCGAAATTCTTTCGGTGTCGAGATTTTCAACAAGAAGATCAGCAATGGAAAAGAGAGTTCTACCGACCCTCATGGTCCAGATTGGGTGCAATAGCAAAGCGTCATATTTGCATCAAGTCCGCTACTTAAGCCACCAGGTGGTGCGTTTTGAAAAGCTCCGCAAGACGGAAATCTCCCAGTGCCGGCGTTGTCAACTAGAGATGGGTCGTTCAGTCAAGACCCGTTCAAAATGAACGGGTCACTAAACTGAACGGATTAACCCGGATCTCAATTTTACCGAACGATCGTTCAATCTTAAAATTTGAACGTACGAGCAAAGAATACGACACGACCTGCGATAACGAAACGTCAAACGTCAACAAAACGCAAAACATCTGAGTAAATACTAAAGTCCAAGCTTGAATGAGATGCAGGTTTGCGGTGTAGTGTAGGTTACTATGCCTCCTAGTTATCCTTTAAGTTATCAGTCGCAATTTTATATTTCTTGGATGTCTCGATAGTTTTACATTGTCGATTTTAGCTTTCTTTGCTTCGCGGTTTTCCAGAAATACAAATCAGAACCTTTATGTTCCACCCGCTTTCACCTGCACCCTATCACTAGCACCACCAAAATTTTATTTCCTGCTACATGTCTACTAGGCCTAACTGAAGAATTCTTAGCTCATATCTTGTACAATTCTTGAAATATAACACCGGATCTCGCTCTCGTTCACTCCGGATCTCGCTCTTTTCAAAGATTTTTTTTTTAATTTCTTACCATTTTCTATCGTTTTTATCATTTTTTATCATTCAGCATTCAGAGCAACTTCGACTTCGACTTCCGTTTCGACTTTGATTTTGACTTCGACTTCGGTTTCGACTTCGACTTCGACTTCGGCTTTGGTTGTGACATCAAGAGCTTATTTTCAAAAACAAATGTTTGGGGTCTGACTTTGAAGTCCGACTTCGACTTCGACTTCAACTTTTTTGTTTTTTTTCTAGTTTTTTAAGAGTTTTTTTTTAAATTTTCTATCATTTTTTGGAATTTTTTAGAATTTTATTTAGAACTTTTTAGAATATTTTGGAATATGTTAAAACACGAGAGCACACAAGTAAGGATAATAATAACACTAATCAAAACTCCTTTAAATCTTTTCTGCGAAATTTATTCGAGTTACTTAATAATAAGTTTGAGCATTTCGAGCAAGCCATTGGTGCTCACGCTCAACAACTTAGCCATATAAGTCGCGTTTTAAATATGTCCAATGTCTGTTGATAGCCAGGTCACAGAAAGCCTTCAGAAGACCGAGCTCAGGCTCATTTCTGTCAATGTCAACTCCATTGTGTACCTAAATAGAAGGATGAATCTAGACGATCTGCTAAAAAAAGAAAAACCCGATCTCCTCCTTTTAAACGAAACGAAATTAAAACCTCACCATACCTCACAATTGAATAACTACGATTTTATAAGAACAGACCAACCAAACTCCGGAAGCGGAGGCGGCACGGGCATTCTTATAAAAAAACCTTTAAGCTTTACCACAATAAACCGGCCAGAATTCACCCTCTTTGAATGTTTAGAACTGACCTGTATAAAAATCTCCCTGCAGAATAATGATAATCTTTTTGTTATTAGCACCTATGCCTCAAAAAGAAATTCCGAAAAATTCAATGACGAATTTCATTCACTATTTCAGACCCTTGAATTAAATAACCTTAGGAACTACAACGTAATAGCAGGGGACCTCAATGCGAAGCACAAATCTTGGCTTAATCGAGATAATAACACACGGGGAAATCTCCCATAAAACTGGGTTTTAGAAAACCAAATAGAATTTAAATCTGAACTCTACGGCCCCGACTCTCCCACCCTACCAAGAGCCAATTCATACCATGATATCTGCATAGCAGATGCCCGATTAAACTTCACGTTCGCAGGAAGCCCAAATAAACTAGAAACCATAAACTACGATAGCGACCACCAAGCCATACTCATGACATTTGGTCATGAGAAAGACAATAATTTCGTCATTAATTCTCAAGCGGAAAATGTTATCCTTAATTATAAAAAAACTAACTGGAAATTGTTTCGAAAGAGAAAAGCGAAAGCTCACTCAGAAACAATTCCAGAAGAAGAAGAATTCATGACCCCCACAGATATGAACCTAACAAACTCGGAGATAGAACATTATCTCCAAATATTAGAAAATCTCACAATTGCCACAATATGTCGAACTGTCCCAAAAAGAAAAATACGAAAAACCTTAGACAACTACGAAAACCATATTATCCGAAAACTCCAAAGACTTAAAAGTCATTTGCTCACGCGAATTAATAACATCTATCGTAGATTTTTAGATTACAATAACCCAAGAGTAGAAACAAGACTAAGATCAATCTTAAAACATACTGCAGTCTCGATCGGCTGCAAGCCAATCGTATAATACTCTAGATCAGAGGTGTCCAAACTACGGCCCGCGGGCCAAACCCGGCCCGGCAGGTGATTTAACCGGCCCGCCAAGGTTTTTGAAAATTGTGAGAATGAAAGCGAAGGGACCTCATACAAACTTAGGAAGAAAATTCCCCAACAGGAAGTGAAACTATTGCGTTTCAAAACGAGAAAGGAGCACTTCTTTTCTTTTTTATTCAAGCCTATGAAATTAAATTAAATAGAATTTATTTTGTAAACTCAGCCCACAACACAAATACGAAACGGACACAACTAAACAAAATTGTATGGTGTAACATGATGAAGGTCTTCTGGCGCGCTCATTTTTTTCCCTATTGGGATCGGATCAGCGACTGTCTCTCTACCCAACACTACTCCAAATGCCGACAAATGTTCTTGACTTCACTGGCTTCAACTCCATTTACTTGCCTGCTCGAATGGTAAATGCGCAAAAGAATCATAAGTCACAAAATATCTTTGAGTGAGTCTACTAATTCATGTAATTTACTGAGACTAGATAAAGCAGTTGATCTCGGGATTTTTTTCTATTGTGTTATAGCGTATTGAAAAATTTGAAAAAATTAGTCGTAGTTTGTCTCCTCAGCAAAATTTATTTAGGAAGGCAAACTCAGAAAACGAAAAATTGGCATTAGTTAGCAAGAAAGTTGCTTATTTGTTGGGGAAGAAAGGAAAGCCCTTTATAAAAGAAATCCAGTTTAATTACAGTTCCTCGAATTTTCTCATATTACGATTTTGGCACTATTTGATGTAAATATCAGTGTTTAAAAATTTGATCAAAAAAACTTGTTTCCGACTGAGAATTGTTTGCAATAGTATCCTTGAGATCGGGGTACAGATTGTGAAACTTGCAAAGTAAAATTTGATGATTATTTACAAAGTATATAAATTTTAGCAGATGCTTACTATTTAGTGTTCATGCACGGAACTACAACTGGAGCAGATATTTTCAATAAAGTTCAAAACACGTTGGCAAAATTTAACTTGGACTGGAATCGACTCCAAGGTGTGACAATTGATGGAGGAAGGAATATGTCTGGTGCAAATATCGGGGTGGTTGGGCAAATAAAAAAAGCTTGTGAATGTGCAGGAGCATCAGCACCAAAAATCACCCTGAACCGCTTTTATCGGATGCTGAGTGGCTCTGGAAGATAGCTTTTTTTGCAGATATCGTGACACACGTGAATAACTTGAATTTAAAGCTCCAAGGTAAAAACCACTTAATTTGCGATTTATTCGCGCAAATCAAAGCATTCAGAGCAAAGCTGAAAAGCTCGAGAGTCAGATAAATGAAAGTAATTTTACACATTTCACGTGCTGTGAAGAATTCAATGCAAAAACTGAGGAACAATTTTCCACACCAGATTTGCAGTAAAAGTCATCGCGGATCTAAAACTACAATTTCAAAAGCAATTTTCTGATCTTGACATAAATTCAAAGGAAATTCGGCTGTTTCAGAATCCATTTGACTGCAATGTTGCCGACGTTTCAAGTCAGCTTCAAATGGAAATAGTTGATCTTCAAGCTAACGATAAAATCAAGGATAAATACAAGGAAGGAAACTTGATTGACTTTTACAAATTTTTGGACGCAAGAGTTTCCAAATTAAAAGCAATTTGCTTGTACATTTATTTCTATGTTTGGCACTACCTACATATGTATGTGAACAAACTTTTTCCAGGATGAAGTATCTGAAATCTAAACACAGGGCAAATTTATCGGATGATATTAATCCCAACTTTGATGAAACTCTCCAGGAAAAAACACATTTCTATCATTCCCATTAATGTTTATTGTTGTATCTGTAATTTACTGTAAAAAAAATAAAATTCAATGCTGCTTTACTTAATTAATAAGATTTTTAATTAACATATTTACTTGGCCCCTGCAAGTGGATTTAAATCCCAAACTGGCCCTCACAGTGAAAAGATTGGACACCCCTGCTCTAGATGATTCAGAACTCCGATTTATATTGTAGCTATGGATGAAGTGAATAGTATTACATGTGTGCATGTTGTATGTCCTTCATTAAGGAGTCCCATTAGATTGCTACTCAAAACTAAAAGACAATATTCAGTGTTTAAGTTCATATCTTGAACTGGAAAAAAAATATCCTTTTTGAAGGACTTCCATATGGGAGGTAGAGCAAGGACTCACTCAATGACTTACATATTCATCCTTTTCTATGGCATCATTCAAAAATTAATGTGTATAAAATTTTAAATTCGTAGCTTGAAGCGTTCAAAAGTTATCGAAAAATATTGTTGAACATGTGTCTTAAGGATTTTTTGTATAGAAGGTACCAGAAAGAGTAAAAGGATTTCGCTGAATAGTAAACACGAACTTTGTTTTCACTCAAAACTAATTTGTACAAAATTCTGAACTCGTAGCTAAGCGATTACTTGAGTTACAGTGAGTTTCGTGAATTGAATGAAGATGTTTTAACAGGATATTTGTATGGCAGCCACTCGAAGGACTAAGAGGATTTTCTTCATAATCATACATTTAGCTCCAACTATTAGAAAATTAACACACACAAAATTTCAAAGTCGTAGCTTAAATCCTTATTAAGTTACCGGCCAATATTCTTGAACTAGTGTTTTAAGGATATATTGTGTGGCAGCTACCAGAACGAGTTAAAGGATTTCGCTGACTAGTAAACCTGATTTTTGTCTTCACTTGAAACTAATTTGTACAATATTCTGAATTCGTAGCTAGAAGATTGTTTGAGTCATAGTGAGTTCCGTAAATTAAGTGAAGTCATTTTTACAGGATATTTGTATGGCAGGTACACGAAGGACTAATGGGATTTTCTTCATAATCATACATTTAGCTCCAACTATAAGAAAATTAACACACACAAAATTTAAGGATTTCGCTGACTAGTAAACCTGAACTTTGTCTTCACTTAAAACTAATTTGTACAAAATTCTGAATTCGTAGCTAGAAGATTGTTTGAGTTATAGTGAGTTCCGTAAATTAAGTGAAGTCATTTTTACAGGATATTTGTATGGCAGGTACACGAAGGACTAATTGGATTTTCTTCATAATCATACATTTAGCTCCAACTATTAGAAAATTACCATACACAAAATTTCAAAGTCGTAGCTTAAATCCTTATTAAGTTACCGGCCAATATTCTTGAACTAGTGTTTTAAGGATATATTGTGTGGCAGCTACCAGAACGAGTTAAACGATTTCGCTGACTAGTAATCTCGAACTTCATTTTCACTCAAAACTAATTTGTACAAGATTCTGATTTCGTAGCTAGAAGATTATTTGAGTTATAGTGAGTTTCGTAAATTAAGTGAAGTCATTTTTACAGGATATTTGTATGGCAGGTACACGAAGGACTAATTGGATTTTCTTCATAATTATACATTTAGCTCCAACTATTAGAAAATGAACACACACAAAATTTCAAAGTCGTAGCTTAAATCCTTATTAAGTTACCGGCCAATATTCTTTAACTAGTGTTTTAAGGATATTTTGTGTGGCAGCTACCAGAACGAGCTAAAAGATTTCGCTGACTAGTAAACCTGATTTTTGTCTTCACTTGAAACTAATTTGTACAAAATTCTGAATTCGTAGCTAGAAGATTGTTTGAGTTATAGTGAGTTCCGTAAATTAAGTGAAGTCATTTTTACAGGATATTTGTATGGCAGGTACACGAAGGACTAATTGGATTTTCTTCATAATCATACATTTAGCTCCAACTATTAGAAAATCAACACACACAAAATTTCAAAGTCGTAGCTTAAGTCCTTATTAAGTTAACGGAAAATATTCTTGAACTAGTGTTTTAAGGATATATTGTGTGGCAGCTACCAGAACGAGTTAAACGATTTCGCTGACTAGTAATCTCGAACTTCATTTTCACTCAAAACTAATTTGTACAAGATTCTGATTTCGTAGCTAGAAGATTATTTGAGTTATAGTGAGTTTCGTAAATTAAGTGAAGTCATTTTTACAGGATATTTGTATGGCAGGTACACGAAGGACTAATTGGATTTTCTTCATAATCATACATTTAGCTCCAACTGTTCGAAAAATAACACATAAAAAATTGGAAAAACGTAGGTAAAGCCCTTTTGAAGCTATCGACCAATATTCTTGAACACGTGTTTTAAGGACAGTTTGTGTGGCAACTACCCGATGGAGTAGGACGATTTTGCCCGTTAACGAACTTAACCTTACAAATTCAACCAAACACCCAGATTCAAAATTTCAAGATCCTAGGTCAATGCGTTCTTGAGTTATCGTGTTCACGGACAGACAGACGGACGGACGGACGGACGGACGTAAAGTGGATTTGAGATTTTTGGACACAAATAAACAAATTAAACCATAGAACTTTTTTTCATCCGAGGCTTGGTTCTATGCGTTACATAATTTTCGGCTGGATCAAACTTATAATACTCTATATGATTTCATCTAGAGTATAAAAATGTAAAAACTTTCATTCGACAAAAGTTCGCGAACGAAAGTTATAGGCAGTGGAGGGAAAAAATTCAATATGTTAGGTCCAGCGACTCTTCCGGGATGTTTGCTCAAATAAATTCCATATTTAGGAAAAAGAATAATGCAAGCGTACCCACGATTAAGGTACCGGCAGACTCCCAAAAACTCCTTGAAGACGCGAATATCACAAGTGCAAGCCGCGATACAAACGGCTACTTCGTGATAACCGACGAACCCCAAAAGCTAGATTTAATAGGGACCCACTTAGAGGGAATCCATATACAGAACTCCAACTTTGGAAGGGACAGACTAAATTAATTAGTTACTGAAAAGAGTACAGAATTCAAAAATGAGAGCGAAGGCAATGAGCCTTTACCCATTTTTAGCGAAAATCTGATGGCCAATCAAATTCCAGACAGCCAACTATCAGACTACTTCGTTTCATTTGAAACACTTCAATTTTTATTCAAACGCCTCAATAATAAAAAATCATCCGGCCTGGATGGAATTCCCAATTTAGTATTAAAGAATCTGCCGGATGTAATTATTCATGAATATCGCACCCTTTTTAATAACCTATTAAACAACTCTCACTACCCCGGAAAATGGAAACGCGCGAAAACATTCCCTATCCTTAAGAAAGGGAAAGATCCTTCAGATCCAAAAAGCTACAGACCCATAAGTCTTCTATCCAACATAAGCAAAGTCTTTGAATCCATCCTCAATGACTCCCTGAATTCTTACATTCGGCAGAATGATCTGATACCGAATTGCCAATATGGCTTTCGAAATAGACATTCTACCATACACGCCATAACGAAGGTCACATCATTCTAAATCGACCAAAGCTCAAGAGGAACTGCAAAAAATGTTTAACGACGTCCAACTCAACACGAACTCTTGGAAGATGAAAATTAATTCACAGAAATGTGAGACTATCCTATTTCGCACCACTTTAGCATATGCCAATAGAGATTTGAAGCGCAATTGGAAGAAATTCCATATTATAGCTGGGGAGGGAAGCCACGAAAAAATACCGCACAAAACTTGTGTTAAATATCTAGGAGTAAACTTAGATCAACACTTGTACTTCAACCAACACTCTAATATCCAGATTGTAAAGGCGCGTAACGCATTCATGGCTCTAAAACGGCTTTTTTACGCGAAAATCGCGTTAAAATCATTTGTTACCAAGCTTTGGTGAGACCTATTCTCACTTATGGCTGCCCCATCTGGTTCAATATTAGTTCATATTATATGCAAAAGTTTAGACTTTTCGAAAGAAAATGTCTACGCGGCCGGGAACGGTGGTTTCTGTTCTACTATTTTCGAATAGTGGAGCATGATGCTGCTGGCCCCGGCGACGGAGAGTTTGGCTCAAACCCTAGTTTTAAGTTAGTATGTAAGAATTGTATTGTTACGAGTTGTTTTTAGATGGTCCACCGCCTGTAAAGAAAAGAAGAGAAATGTTAGTTGAATTATGTGGGACGCGATTAACAATTATACAACTTACCTACTGCTTCATCACCGGTTCCTTGTGATGTCATTGCTGCACACGTATTGGCCTTCAGCCTCACCTAAAACGACACCAGCACAAAGGAGGGAATTAGTGAAATAAATTTATCATTCGTACACACATGGAAGTCGAGCTGAACTCGAAAATAGTCCAACGTATATTGGAGAATTACAAGTTAGGTTAGTTAGTTGGGAAAATATGAACTGAATTATTGGAAAATGTCAACAAAGATAGGAATAGGAGTATTAGGTAGGACGCGTCGACCAACACCATCGAGATGGCGATTAACTTCGTGCACTTGGCTCCTTGGCCCCTTAACATGAAGCTCAAGGAAGGTGTTCACCAATCAGGACACCGGTGGTGTCAATTACCGAAAAGTTCTACCCACCTGTGATCCGGCATACGTACCCAGCAAGCGCGAGCGATAGCCCGGATGTGCTCGCAACCGACGAGACACCACACGAAACACAACACGAAACACAACGCGAAACACAACACGAAACACAAGCGCGATCGATAGCCTGGATGTGCTCGAAACCAACGGGACACAACACGTAAAACAGGCGCCACGAATCGAAACATCACTTAACAACAATCGCACCGAAGTAAACATGCGAAATGTAAATATTGCCGATCGCGAGATGTCAAGTGACGTGCGAATCGGGACATCTATGGTGGCCTTATGCTACGCGAATTAGAGTTCGTGGAATCATCTGGGGAGTACAAAAAAATTTGGACAAAGATTCAGTTTTATCTAAGACGTTTGGAAGGAGCTGAATCATCGGAAGAGGAAGTTACGCAGAAAATGAAGGCGAAAGCGTCGATTTTATTGCAGTTGGGGACGTTATTTGAAATGTCAGGGCAAGTTTCTTCCGAAGAGGAGGATGAAGTCAAGTTTCTTCAAATAAAATTTCTATTGCGAAGTGGGAATTAAAATTTTCGGGGGAGAGAAATACGGTATGCTCATTTCTCGAAAGGGTGGAGGGGTTGAGGGTGGCTCGAGGAGTATCCAAGTCCATCCTATTTAGATCGTCCATTAATTTGTTTGAGGGAAAAGGCCTTATATGGTTGAGGGCAAACAAGTCAAAGTGCGGCAGTTGGGATGAATTAGTTACGGAATTGCGGGCCGAATTTCTCCCTCCCGACTACGATGACCGATTAATGGAGGAGATAAAAAAAAGAACGCAAGGTAAGGACGACTTTATAGGGGCTTACGTGGCTATAGTGGAAAGTCTATTTAATCGTCTGTCAACAACTTGATTCGGGAAACGCGAGTCGTTCTCACTAAATGGCGGGAAAGCGAGCACGAATGTCGAGACAATACCGCCTATTAGCTTTGCATTGACTCCAAAAGAGGGTGATATACGGCCACATTTGAAGGTGACCGTCTTTGGTGCAGAATTCGTTGGGTTGTTGGATTCGGAGGCATCACGAACCATTTGGGGAAGAGATGGATGGAATGTATTAAAACAACAGGGGGTAATATTGAGTTCGGCAAAGTCTCCTTGTGTTAAGGTGGCTAACGGAGATGATTGTGCGGTGGATGGGCTGCCCATGCAGGTGGACGATCGGACACGATGGATGAAGTGTTTAGTCCGCGTTTAGTCGAGAACATTGGAGCAACCGAGTCTAGCAACGATCGAATGTCTGCATCCAAAGACAAAATTGAATGGGGATGAGGGAGAGCGATTGCAGAAGCTACTTGAGGAGGAATTTGAGGAAATGGGTGATGGTCTGGGTCGTACATCAGAGGTTGAACACACCATAGTAACGACATCACCTCCCATAAAACAGCGATATTATCCAGTATCACCTGCTGTTCAGAAGCATATCGACCAAGAATTGAAGGATATGTTGAGGGAGGAAGTAATTGTATTTTCAGTATTTCAGTATTTTTGAAACTTTTCATACAAACACACTGAAGTTCAACTCTTCAACGTGATTTCGAAATCCCTTGATAAGTGACCGCCATTTTCAAGTCAAGTCTGAAATCGAACACCGACCGAGTCGGACGTGTATCGTGTAGTCAGAGCTAAATATCGATACCAAATAGCTTGTCGTGTAAGTTGATAGTGAAAAAATAGCAACAAGCAGCGAAATATTAGCAACAAGCAGAGTACGAAGCACTTTGAAGTGAATTTCCTAAAGCAAGAAGACAATAATTTGTAAAACTAAATAGAATATAAACCAATCACAATAAAGTCAGTTTAAATTGGTTTATTATCACAGTAAGCTTGTGAGTTATAAATCGTCTTATCGTCGCGCTAATTATATTCTGAAAACGGTTTATTGGCAGACCCGTAAGCAATTTTGCTCCGTGCTATTACCATCCGCATCACGCGAAACGTAAAACTAAACATAGTAATAATTGAAGTGAATTAGAATAAAGCCAGCCTAAATTGGATTATCAGTAGCTTGTGAGTTTCGAACATAATAACGTCACGCCAATGCTTCGTATGCTTCGTTTTTGATAACAACAAAAAAATCGTGAAATCGCAATACACTAACAACAAACAGCTCACAAAACATTAGCAACAAGCAGCGTATGAAGCCAAAATTTATATTAAGAAACAAAATGGTGAACTGTGTCGATTGTACTGAAACTGCACAACGCAACACGAGTACGATAGCGTGTTCAGGATGCAAGGGATTAGTTCACCTGAAGTGTGCTAGTCTGGGACAAACAGATATTGCTTACCTTAAGGAGGAAGGGAAATTAAGCACGTGGAAATGTAATAGGTGAGTAAAACTGGTGAGAGATGAACAAAAAAAAGATTCAACTCCAGTGAAACAGGCCACACCTGGCTCTACCATGTCCGAAAATACTGACAAAAAATTTTCAATATTACTAAAAAAAATGGAGGATGTCATAGCCAGCAACAATTTCATCGCCAGCCAACAGAACGAAGCGGCAACGTTGCTAAAAACTCTGCACACAAAAATAAGCGAACTCGAAACAGAGAATAATAAAAAAACCGAGAAAATTAATGTGCTCGAAGACAAAGTCAACCTATTGGAGCAACGCCAATTACAAAATAAAGTCGAGATATGTGGAATTCCACCAGAGGAAAATGAAAACACTCTAGTAACCATCCAGCGTCTAACCACAAAAATGAAATTCAACGGGAAGGATCAGATCGTCGAAGCCTATAGAAGACGCAGAAGAAACGGACAACCCTCAGACATTGTCATCGAATTCAACAATAAGCAATCCGCGAAAGATCTTCTCAAACTTAGAAGACGAAACACCGTTGATAACTGCAACTTTTATATTAACGACCACCTCACTCCTTTCAACCGAAGGTTATTATGGCAGACTAAGACGAGGGCAAAAGAACACAATTTCAAATTCACCTGGTTCAGAGACGGCAGAATATACTGCAGACGACAGGAAGGCGGCACTATAATAATTATAAGGTCAGAAATTGATTTAGAGAAAATAAAGTAACGGCTATCACCAATATACAAAAACACCTTGAACCTCTACATAAAATTCATAATTAATTCATACTATATTCCGATTAGAAATTTAAATTGCAGGATATTCTCTATTAATTCTTACTAGTATATTACTGTTGAAACTTTAAAACAATTAAAAAAATTTAAATACATAAAATTCATTATTAATTCATACTATATTCCGAATAGAAATTTAAATTGTAGGAAATTCATTATTGTTTCTTACTATATTACTGTCGAAACTTCAAACCAATTAAAAACATCTAAAATTACATCAAACATTTTATTACACAATATTAATTGTAAATCAAATCAAACAAATGCTCATAACAGACTCTGTCCTCTATGGAAGCGGTTGATCACTAAATTTAACATGTCATTGCCTCTTGAAGCAGTAATAGCGCGACAACTGTATAGTATCAAATTTAAACAGCCCAATGGCTAGTGACCTGATCGAGTCCATTGACAGCCTCCAACTATGTAGCGAATTTGTACTGGATAGTGCTCAGGATTTCGCCCAATATGCAAGGTGCAATAGCTTGTCCTTCTCTATATTTCACACGAACATAAGAAGTTTACAAACAAACTATGACAAGCTGGTGGTGCACCTCAGCCAATACCCGAACCCATTTCCCATCATTATATTAAGTGAATGTTGGAACCCTAAAACCTTACGTATATTTCAACTACCAGGCTATACCATTTTTGGTACAAAGAATATTATAAACCAAAACAGTGGAGTTGTAATGTACGTAAATGACGGTTGTAAAGATGTATTGGTCAGGGAGGTAGTATCCACCTCTTTCACTGGTTTAATACTAAATTGTAGCTTTAGTAGAAACCTCAACTTCAAAATAGTTGCAATTTACCGATCACCTTGCACAAATATTAAAATCTTTAATGAGGAGTTAGGCGATGTTATCAGTTCAAATGACATCGAAAACACGCTAATAATTGGGGATATCAATATTGATATAAAAAATTATCATTCATCGCAACTTAACTCAGACTATAAAAAATTGCTTAATGAACATGGATTTATATCACTGATAAATGGCGGAACAAGAGACAATAACTGCATTGACCACATATTTGGTAAAATAAAATCTAATATGTTCCACAAATTTCAATCATTTACTATTAACTCAGAAATTACGGACCATAAGAGTACTGCGCTGGTGCTAGTCCCACGTGATCAAAGTCATGAGCAGAGGCTAGTACATCGAAAAATTAAGCACTTAAACTACTATACTTTAATAGATAACATTAAAATAACTTGCTGGGATCCAGTAATGACAACAAAAAATATAGACGCAGGTGCCGAAAAATTCAACAGCATTATGAAGAAATTAATTTCATCAAGCACTGAGATTAAGTCACAGGTCAGCTCTAAGAATAAAAAACTAAAGCCTTGGATTACATCAGGATTAGTAAACTCTATGTGACATGTGACAGAACGCACCCCAGTGCAGATTGGCAACCAACTTCAAGTCACAGTGAGAGCCACTTCCGTGCTGATCGAGTAAGAGGAAAGTCACGTTAAAAATAAAGTAAATAAAATCAATCCGTGTTTTATTCATCACATTGGCGACGAGGATTTAAAGACTCCATGGGTGGAAACAAAAGAAACCAGAGAGACCAGAGTTTTAAAGAACCAGAGTCCGATTACAATAACGCGAGTAATATGGCGTTAATGAATTTCGTTTTGGCCACAAGACAATTCGAGCCATCCACAGACGACTGGACAATATTCCGGGAAAAACTGATACATCTGTTTCAACTAGCCAAAGTAGCGGCGAAAGACCAGGTGAGTGCATTAATTGCCGTCTTATCTCCGGCGCATACAAAACGTTAAGAGATCTGTGCACACCCGAGAAGCCAGAAGATAAAACATTCGAAGACTTAAGCAGTGTTCTGGATTCACACTACCATGCAGTAGAGAACATATGGTGCGAACGAAAGAAATTCTTTGACGCCAGCAAGAACTGCGACGAATCTGTGAACTCCTGGCACGCCAGAGTAATGAATCTGGCGTCTACGTGCCAATTCAACAGTGAAATCACATCGCTAATAAAGTACAAATTCATCACCGGCACCTCAGGCAAACTGTTTCAAAAACTGAGCGGTGAAAAATCAGAAGTCACCCTCAAACAGGCATTAGGTATAGCGCAAGCAACGGAGTACAAGTCGGAAACAGCTGAAATTCATGGAATCAACAACAAATTCGGTGCACAGAACCAGCGGAACCACACAAAATCTGAACGAATGGACACACCCAAAGATGACAACGCTTGTTGGAGATGCGAAAAATCGGGGCATAAGGCCAACATATGCAGATACAAAACGTACAAGTGCTCCAAGTGTTCGAAATGGGGCCATCTAGCAACAGTTTGTCGCTCACAAAGTGAAGGGGAATCGAAAGAAGGCACACTATCAACGTCAAAATCAGCCAACATGATCCAAAGCCACGCATCAGAATCAACACAACCGGAGGAAGTAATCCTAAACTTATCAGGCGAAACAAAATACAATCCTTTTTTTCTTGCAGTTGTAATTCAGAAAATCTTGTGTAACTTTGAGCTTGACAGTGGTGCCGCGATTTCAGCCATAACAGAACGCGAGTATCTAGACAAGTTTTCTTTCATCCCGCTAACCACAGTATCAACAAAAGTCTCAACATATTCAGGTGAGTGCCTTCAAGTTCTAGGTTCTTTTACCGAGCACGTCGAGCACAACGGGAAATCCAACTGTATAAAATTTCACGTAATCAAAAATGCGGTATCGAACATATTAGGTCGAGATTTCTTGATAAAATTCAACATAACCTTCAAACATGGCAATGACGTGAATCAAATAAATGCTAGTGACAAACTTGAAGTGTTATTGGAAAAGCACAAAAATTTATTTGACGATCAATTAGGCGAGTACCGCCACAAGTCCGTATCGTTAGAACTGAAAGACGGTGCAGAGATGACCCCTAAATTCTTAAAACCCCGACCTATCCCATATTCCAGAAGGGCTGCAGTGGAAGAGGAGCTAATGAAATGGTGTCATGAAGGGTTAATTGAGAAGGTTGACAATAACAATTGGGGAACACCAATCGTGGTTGTTCAGAAAGATAAAGGGATAAGATTATGCGGTGATTATAAGACGACAGTCAACCCATTTTTGAAAGATTTCAATCATCCTCTCCCCAGGATTGAAGATATATTTGCTTCTCTGTCGGGAGGGAAAATTTTCGCAAAATTAGACGTAAAGCAGGCATTCATGCAATTCAAGTTAGATGAAGCCTCTCAACGACTATGTGCACTCAGTACACACGTGGGCATATTCAAAATGAAAAGAATGCCTTACGGCATCAAAATTACGACTGGGAAATACCAGTTAGAAATGGAAAAGGTAATAACGGGTATAGAAGGTGCCATTGTCTATGTTGACGACATATTAATATCGGGTAGAAACGAAGATGAATTAATTCATCGTTTAGAGCAAACATTTCAGGCGTTTGACAGGGCAGGGTTGAAGTTCAACAGGAGCAAGTGTATTTTTTTTGCAAAAGAAATCAATTACTTAGGTCACACAATTAGTGCCAAGGGCTTGTCCAAGAACAAGGAGAGAGTGCAGAACTTTTTGGACTGCAAGTTCCCCACAACGGTAGATGAAGTAAGAGCCTTCTGTGGCATAGCGAACTATTATTCAAAGTTCGTCAAAGACATAGCCAAAATAATGACTCCAATTTACAATTGTTTAAAACGAAATCAAGAGTTTGAGTTTAATGACGATTGCAAAAAAGCGTTTGGCGAGATAAAAAAAAAAATAGCTGAAGACATGGTGCTAGCACACTATGACATCAATGCACCGCTTATACTGTCAACTGATGCGAGCAAGCACAGCGTAGCAGTGGTATTGACAACAGTAGAAAATGGCAAGGAGAGGCCTGTATATTTCATATCAAGGAGATTAAGCTCTTCAGAGCGAAATTACTCGGTGGTTGACAAAGAAGCATTAGCAATCGTCTATTCGTTCAAGAAACTTCACCAGTATTTAGCTGGCAGGAAATTTAAACTTAAGACTGATCAAAAATCGCTTCTGAGAATATTCAGTCCAGAGAAAGGCATCCCGGTCATTGCCTCAGAAAGACTGAAACGCTGGTCTATTTTCCTATCCAGCTACAACTACACAATAGAATACACGGCCAGCTCAAAGAACATTGCAGACCCATTGTCAAGGTTAAATAATGTGGAAGATTCCGATAGTGACATGAGTCGTGAAGACTGAGTAACGTTAAACTTTCTGGGCGAACAAGACTGCATGCCCATTGATTTAGAAGACATACGTTCAGAGATTCAAACAAATCACAAACTGAAACAACTCTATGGTGCCATCCAAAAGCAAACGGTATTCAGCCTCAAGGGAGCAGAATACACACCATTTGTTCGCAAGTCAAAGGAGCTGGAAATAAACGCTCAGCTTATTGTCTGGAGGGACAGAGTTTTGATCCCAGATAAATATCAAGGCTTTATATTAAAAGAGTTACACTCAACGCACTTGGGCATGGAAAAAATGAAATCGGCAGCTCATAATTACTTTTGGTGGCCCGGAATGACCGAGGATATTGAACAATACGTGAAGGCCTGTGAGGCTTGTCTAGCAAACTCAGGTCATCCTGGGAAATCACCACTCATACCGTGGGAGCCAACCAAAAGAGTCTGGTCTAGAATTCATGTGGACTACGCAGGACCGAAGTGGGGATTTTGGTTTCTGGTAATAATCGACTCAAAGTCCAAGTGGTTGGAAGTATTCAAGACGAAACAAGCCACCGCAGAATTCACAAGAACCAAGCTGAGAGAAATGATGGCCAGATTTGGTCTCTGTGATATCATCATATCAGACAATGGGACGGTTTTCTTGTCTGAGAAAGTACAAGACTTCATGAAGTCCAACAACATTCTTCACAGAACAACGCCCACATATTACCCAAAAACAAACGGTCAAGCCGAAAACTCAGTTCGAACGACAAAAGCTGCACTGATAAAAGCCCTGGATCATAAACCTAAAACTGATTATGAAATAGAAAAGACGTTGCAGCACTTTCTATTGAGTTATAGGACCACGGAACACTGCTCAACAGGGAAGTCACCTTCCGAGTTAATGTTCAGCAGAAAGATCAAAACAAGATTGGACAACCTACACCCGGGGAACGTATCTTTATACAAAAATAAATCTGTAGATTCAAATGTGAAAAAGAGTCAAGACAGGCAAAGACGTAAATATGGGGGGAAGAGAAATGCAGTGCTGGGAATAGGGCAGGACGTCATGGTATTCGACATAAAAAACAACAAGTCTACATGGATTCCGGGCAGAGTGTCAGAGGTGCTCGGTAAAAGAATGTATAAGTGTGAATTGCGGGATGGAAGAAACATCACTAGGCACATTGAAAAAATCAAATGCAAGGCAAAATTCGCGACACCACTTCAAGAACAATGATAAGCTTGGGTCACTTTCTTTTCTTCTTTGTGTAAGATATTAAATTAAATTAAATTAAAATAAATTAAACTAAGTTGAGTCAAATAAATTGGATTAAGTCAGATTTAATTAAACTAATCAAATTAAGTAAAGTCGAGTCAAATGAATTGGATTAAGTTAAATTTAACCAAACTAAACTATCTTGTAAAGAAAAAGTATAACAACGGAATAGCAACGGAGGATGTGACATGTGACAGAACGCACCCCAGTGCAGATTGGCAACCAACTTCAAGTCACAGTGAGAGCCACTTCCGTGCTGATCGAGTAAGAAGAAAGTCACGTTAAAAATAAAGTAAATCAAATCAATCCGTGTTTTATTCATCACACTCTATAAGAAGAAGAGATAAACTAAGTAAAGCCCTGAAAAAAAACCCAAATAACGCAAAACTAGAGAGATACCTAAAAATATACCGAAAAAAGCTGGAATCGTTAATCACCAAAGTCAAGACTGATTACTTTAAAAATTTAATGATATCGGCTGAAAACAATGGGAAACAAGTTTGGAAGACGTTAAATAAAGCGCTAGGAAAGAAGCTAACTACAAACCGGATATCAGATATTGATCACAACGGAATAAACTTAAATACTGTGGAGCACGAGGAATCCATAGCGAATATATTTAACGAATACTTTACCAATGTTGGAAAAAACTTAGCAAAAAAAATTCCAACAATATCGCAACACGACAATAATGAAATAACATCAATTCATCCGATAAATGATTTAACAATCAAACTAGTCACTGAAGAAGAAATCAAATCAATAGTTAACAATATGAAAGGGGGCTCGAGTCCAGGTTTCGATGGCATTACTATTGAATGTCTTAAAATTATTATCAACTATATTGCAACACCTTTGACTCATATAATTAATTTAAGTTTCTCGTCATGTTCCTTTCCTAAGTTATACAAAACGGCAATTGTCTCACCTATCTTTAAAGCCGGGAACAAGAAGCTCATTAACAATTACAGACCAATCTCGTTGATTTCTAATATAGGGAAAATTTTTGAAAAAGCCGCCAAAAAAAGGATTGATCTTTACCTTGAAGTAAAGTAAGGTACTGAGAGAAAATCAATATGGTTTTAGAGCGGGACGAAGTACCCATGATGCGTTAGCAGCGCTAAGTACAAAGATATGTGAGGCACTGGACAATTGTAATAAGCCATGCGCAGTGTTCCTTGACTTAGCCAAAGCGTTTGACTCTATACCGCATCAAGGTGTTATTAGAAAATGTCAAAATGCTGGTCTACCCGCTATATGGACAAAGTGGATACAAAGTTACTTAAGCGAAAGAAGGCAAATTGTCAAAATAAATAATACAAACAGTACTGAAATGTCTTTCGAATTTGGAGTTCCCCAAGGTACTGTGATTGGACCGCTACTCTTCCTAATCTATATAAACGATTTATTTATGCAAAATATGGAAGGGGAGATAATTTCATTTGCTGATGATACTGTGCTGTTCATTGAGGACAAGTTTTGGGAGGGAACACGGTTGAAAGCCACTTATAGTCTGTCAATTATAAAGGACTGGTTAAATTTCAACTGCCTAACACTAAACACGGCTAAATCTCATTATATGACTTTTGCCCTGTCCCACCATGGGTTTCCTGATAATTTCGAGCTGAAAATACATTCTACCTCTTGTGATCATTCCTGTAATTGCCCTCTACTTTCTCGTGTACCCAGTACAAAATATCTCGGAGTTGTTTTTGATCAATACATGAAATGGGATTTACAAGTTCAAAGCACAGTCTCGAGATTAAAAAAGTTAATTCCGTTCTGCTTTGAAGTTAGATCATTTTTAAATAGAAAGACAATTCGACTATTCTACTTTGCTATTGTGCACTCTATTTTACAATATGGGATAATCGCCTGGGGTAGCGCATCAATTACAATCATCGAACCGTTAAAAATAGCACAAAAGATGTTAGTGAAAATACTACTAAAAAAAAAAGAACATTTCCATCCTCACTATTGTTTCCATTACTAGAATTAATAGACGTCAATCAAATTTTCAAATTGATTGCTACGATCCAAATATTTAAGGAAAACAAAAAGGGACTAATACCATCCAACTCAAACGCTACTCGTGGGGGATTTCATAAAATGCTACTTCAGCCGCGGAGAGGCACAAAAATGGGTCAACTCCACTATTCGTATATCGGAGTTCAATTATTTAATTCTCTACCCCCTAGTATAAAAAGTTGCAATGACATTATATTATTCAAAAAGAGGGTCAAAAAACTCTACTACAAGAAATCGTTTTGAGATGTGTTAAATGGTTTGAAGTTTGAAATATGGATTGTGAATTGTGAAGATTGATCCTGTGTAATTTTATTTGCTGAAATATGGAAGTTTGATCTTATGTAGTATGTAGTTTGAAAAATTTTTAATTTTATTTGCTGAAATATGGAAGTTTGATCTTATGTAGTATGTAGTTTGATATTATGTTATAAAATATGGTTTTCTGGTTTTTGTTTTTATTATTATTTTAATTATTAGTTATTCATTAGGTGAACTTAAATTTTTGAAGTTATACTTCGCTATTTAATGAATTATGTACTAATAGCGTAAAGGATTTAATTTACTGAATCTAGCAATAATTGTTATTTTTTATTTTTCTATTTCATTCACCTATTATATTAAACTCAATAATATTATCGCATCGTTTATCTTGAAGTATTTAGTCACTTGAAACTCAAAATTGTATTGTATTCTATGTTGATATTAATTCCAGGCTCCTCACCCCTAATACGGAATTCATATGTTTCAAAAGGGGGAGTAGTGCTAAATATTGTGAAGATTAATTATAATATATAAAAGAGACTAATAAAAAATCATGCATTATTAAAAAAAAAAAAAAAAAAAAAAAAAAAAAAAAAAAAAAAAAAAAAAAAAAAAAAATTCAACCATCGAAAAGTGCTCGGGCCTCGCCTATACTATTGATTAGGAAGAAGTACGGAACATATCGGTTTTGCGTAGACTTTCGAAAAGTTAACAAGGTGTCAGAGCGAGATGCGTACCCACTTCCATATGTTTCGGCCACTCTCGACAAACTCCGCGATGCAAAATATTTGTCCTCTATGGATATCAAATCCGCATATTGGCAGGTCCCGATGGCGGAATCTTCGCGTCAATACACTGCTTTTACTGTGCCTGGTAGGGAGTTGTATGAATTTCGGCGTATGCCGTTTGGTTTACAAAATGCACCAGCAACGTTGCAGAGATTAATTGATAGGGTCTTGGGAAGTGTTCTGGAACCATACGTGTTCGTGTATCTAGACGACATAATCCTGGTAACGCAGAGTTTCGACAAGCACTTAGAGATACTGAGAGAAGTGTTTCGTCGTCTGACTGCAGCAGGGTTACGTGTGTCACGGGAGAAATGCGAATTTTGTAGGTCAGAATTGCGATACTTGGCTTATGTCGTCGACGAAAGCCAGTGGCAGATTCGTCACCCGTGATTACTTTATCACGCCTGCCATAAATAAAAATTATATGTGACTATTAGATTAATAATAATAAAGTACTAATAAAGTACTATATAATGCGCTTAATAAAGTGTAATACAATTAAATTTGATTTTTTTTATGCCTTTCTTAAATCTTCTTTTGTCTTTTGTCTCCTAATTGAAAAGAAGACTGTACTAAGTAAAATAAAATAAATAATAAAATTTCTGATATAAATATATAATCAATATTTGGGTTTAGTTTTTAGGTACTGCTCGAAACTAATTTTGAAAAATTTGGATTTGGATTATGCTTGGACAATTTTCATTATGTGTTCTAATAATTTTCCTATATTCGGATGAATTTGAAATCTACTCAGGTAAAAAGCTAATCACTCAAATTAAAAATTTTTAATTTTTTCACAACACCCATCGCAATGGCTCGAACAAGTGTAAAAAAACACGTTTTAAGTTTCATCTCGAAAATATATGAGTAATACGTGCCTCAAGAACCTCAAAGAAACCAAAATTGTATATGTGTAAGATTCCGTAAACACCCAAGATATCGACATAGGGTCTATATAGTATCATTCTGTGGATGAAATAACTCTAAATATATAGGTGGTTGGTGTACTATCCAAGATGCCATCTATGCTTAAATTCAGAAATTGAAGTTTTTCTTGAAAAGTAAATTTTTGTGCGTAACTTTGTAACGGCAAACGATACGAAGCTTGTGACATCAGTAGATGATCAATGTTATGAGAAAAAGAAAAAAGTCCTTCAGGTAGGTCGAAAATGATGATTTTTAACATATAATCACTAATTCATAATAGCTTTTATGTCATACTTAGTGAAGGACTTTCTGAACCGTTTTCTCTTTCTATAACATAATATTGAGCATTAGAAAACAGATATTTTTGTCCACGATACCAGCTTCGTATTATTAACCATTATCAAAATACAGTCGAAACCGATTGAATATGAAAAACTTCACTTTCTTATTACAACCATTAGATGGTATTTCCAATAGTAGATAACCCATATACGAGTATTTAAAATTACAATCATCCCCAGACTAATATTATTTGGCCGTTTTGTCAATACATCGGGACTCATTTTTCGGAATCTCAAATTTTTTTTTTTTTTTTTGATCAGGGTGAAACTTAAAACATATATTTTTAACACTAATTAGGACCATAATACTACTATAGGTACTGCGAATAAAATCTCTAGACAAAAAATTTTTCAATACAAATAATAGTCACTAAACAGCTCTAAAATTATCTTTCACCAGAACTACTTGTATAAAATATTATTATATTTCAAATTGCATGATAATGCAAGCTTTCGACTTTTGTTCATTCAATTTCCATTTTTCCTTTCCAAAAGTTAACTCTTACAAAATAAATTAGTAACTTCATCATCATAATCGTTGTAAAACAAATGTTTTCAGAGCGTTGTAATCGCTTTTCTAGATTTCAAAATCTACTTGTAGTCCAGTAATCAGAGACAAAATTTCAGTAAATATCGGTAAAAAAAGAACACGAAATGTTTTGACGTAGTTAGGTTCCAATGATGGAGTAGAATAGGGAATCACAGTTTTAGACCAAAATTTGATATGGCGTGTGCCCGAAATATTGAATTTTCTGTTTTGTCGATTTGTAGCCGTATTTTGCATGTCTCGCTAAGAATGGGTAGAACTAAATTTACAGGGAATTAAATTCTTTATCTCTTTTATCTGGACAACTTTTTTGTAAAATCATTATTTATTGCTAATAATAAGCGTAAAGTGTAAAAATTTGGAGACTGTCCCAGTTTTTTAAACTTTTCGACTATATTTATTAAAAATAGGTGACATATTTACATAGCAAAATTGTGGAGGACTAAATTCCCTACAAGTTTTGAAAACACCAGTTTTTCGTAAAACAAACGGATCACGAGCGGGAGCACGGTAAACACACTGGCATGGCGAAATATGTAGCGTAAATACGTGCACAAATGCCCCGAACAATCAACTCGACGCTCTGATCCAGTCAGATGAAATATTTGCACCGAAGATAACGAGGGGCATTTGTGCACGTATTTACGCTACATATTTCGCCATGACAGTGTGTTTACCGTGCTCCGGATCTGGATCCGTTCGTTAATAGGTCGAAAAGTTAAAAAAACTGGGACAATCTCCTAGTTTTTTGCACTTAACGCTTAATAACGCAATAAATAATGATTTTACAAAAAAGTTGTTCATATAAAAGAGATAGAAAGTTTAATTCTCTATAAATTTGGTTTTATTACCATATTTAGCGAGAAATGCAAAACACGGCTTCAAATCGACAAAACAGAAAATTCAATATTTCGGGCACACGCCAAGTAGTAAGTGTGCCACTTTCCTATAAGATCTACCTTGCGAGAGAAGGACATCCGCCCCCGCTTTTGTTGAAGCTTTTAGTCCAAATCCGCACATTTTCGATCTATTTTTCTGCAAGGCTGGAGCTTTTGGTTGAAAAACGTAAGTTTTCGGTGTATTTTTCTGTTAAAAAGGAAGTTAGTAGATAGTGTTTGGTATAGTGTTGACGCATTCACACCTGTGGTTTGTTTGATTGAGAGGTTTTGTGCAGCCGCACTATTGTTAGAGGGGTTAGATGGTGGGGTCCAATGTTAGTTGAAAGCTTTTCGGTGGGCCGAAATTGTTAGATAGCCGCACTATTGTTAGAGGGGTTAGATGGTGGGGTCTAATGTTAGTTGAAAGCTTTTCTGTGGGCCGTGGGTGTGATATTTGAAGCAAGTATATTGTTAGAGGGGTTAGACGATGAGGTCTAATGTTGCTTGAGAGTTTTCATGTTGACGCCGGAGTCTAACGTTAGTTGAAAGCTTTTCTGTGGGAAGTGAGTGTTATATTTCAAGCAAGTATATTGTTAGAGGGGTCTGGTTGAGAGTTTTCATGTAGATGCCGGGGTCTAACGTTAGTTGAAAGCTTTTCTGTGGGCCGGGGGTGCTATATTTCAAGCAAGTAAATTGTAACAGGGGTCTGGTTGAGAGTTTTCATGTAGATGCCGGGGTCTAATGTTAGTTGAAAGCTTTTCTGCGGGCAGTGGGTGTTGTAGTTGGCATTTGTTTTGGAGTGGTTTCTCCTCAAGTGGCTATAGAGATGGATTGGGGGCGTTTTTAGTTGGCTAGTTATGCTAGCTGAAAGCTTTTCGTGTGAGGGGGCGGTGTCTTCTTCATATCTTCTGAGGTTGGATAGTTGGAGCCATGGTTCCGATTGGTTGATAACATGATTTTTGGAGCCACGGCTCCGAATGGATGGTTACATGACTTTTAGCTTATAGATTGAGGGATTGGGTTGGTTAATTAAAACGCAATAAATTTTTGATGCAAATCTAGCAGTTGGTATGGTCTTTAATAACACCATTTATTACTCAGGTTTTTTCCACAAAATTTATCATGAGTTGTGAAAGCAAAGTCCGGCTACGACTATACAAACTGTAAGAACCGTTAATTGATCATAAATGCTAAATTTATATGTTGACGATGCTTGTTGACTAATTGGCCTATCATACCGCAGACATGCTGCCCTCCTACATAAATACAATCTGGTGATAGCCTCAGGTGTTCATCGTCCACATCATCTGGTGTATTGATCGCGTTCATTTCTAGTGAACAGAAGTAACACCTGACGTTATCCTTTATACTAGTGTAGAAAAAACCGCTTCTTGAAAGTTTCTGAGCCTTTCGATCGTCAACAGTCGCGTTGTTGAACGTCTTCAAGCGATCATATTCATACTTCAGAGCTAACATCCTCACTGACGCTTTCACACTTTTACAAGACATCTTTTATATCAATCCAGGAGTTGTGTTGTGAAGAGAAACCAAGCCATTTCACATAAGCAAGATTACCTTTCCTCTTTAGAATCTTTTCTACAAGATATACGTCAGGATGTTTGACGGGTATTAGCTCCAACTCATAAAATCCACCCTGTATTAGATTCCCCTGATAGTCTTGAAGTATGTAAGTTCGTGGTTCCGTCTTCTTAACACTCTCTATCTGGAATATTTCAGTCGACCAGTTGGGTGTATATCCTTTCCCAAACACGTGTTTGTACTTACTCACACGTATATGATCGCCTTTCGTGAATTTCGGGCTCGACGTTACCTTCACCTTACGATAGACATCAGCGAGAATTTGAACCTCATTTGATGGGCCAACATCTATAGGTCGCATTTTTATGGTACGATGATTTGTTCAATTGTACATCTTTAATAATTTACTCACCAGAGTAATCCACTTGTAGTTGCCATGCATGCTAAACTCCCGCCACATCCTATTCTTTAATGTTCTGTTAAAACGCTCTACAATTGAGGCTTTGAGTGCACTAAAGGTGGAGTAATGGTTGATTTAAAATTTTTTCATCAAATCACCAAATTTTTTATTGAAAAACTCTTTTCCGTCATCTGTTTGTAGGTTTTTAGGGTAACTTTGTTTTTCAAAAATTGGCTCCATAGCCTTGGTGATTTCGACAGCACTTTTTTTTTTAACAGGTAGAGCCCAGGCGTATTTGGAAAATGTATCTATGACCGTTAAAAGAAAGTGAAAGCCCTTGTTCTTAGACGAATATGAACTCATATTCACTAGATCCGCCTGCCATAAATCATCTATTCCCCGTATGGTAACACGACGTCGTCTAAAATTTCTACGAGCTGACCTATGTATCTCGTTAATAACCTGTCTTCTACTCATTTCACCATATGTATAAATACCGTGCTTGTGCATATTTTATATAGAATCCGATATAGAGAATGATGCAGTTTGAGCATCCGTTTACGATGATGGTTGCGGGGCCCTCTGGAAGTGGTAAGACGACTTTTATTGAAAAATTTCTGAAAACTACATCGCTAATTAACACCGATATAAAGAAGATTATCTGGTGTAGTGCGGAGCAACGTGCAATACCATCGCAATTACCATTTAAAAATATAGAATATTTAGATTCTATACCTGAGGTATTTATAAACGAGACCAATGAGCCTACATTAATTGTGCTAGAATGAGCCTACATTAATTGTGCTAGATGATATGATGCTAGAAGCATTTTCAAAACAGATTTGTGAGCTTTTTACAATCGATCATAGGAATTTTTCGGTAATACTTGTAACACAGAACGTCTTCCATCAGGGTAAGTTTTGTCGTGATATTTCACTTAACTGTAAATATATGGTGGTTTTCAAAAATCCCCGCGATAAAAGTCAGTTCCTGCACTTATCTAAACAGATTTACCCTGAAAATAGTGTAGAGCTAGTGAGAATATATAAAGATATTACTCAGGCTCCTCACGGCTATTTATTAATAGATCTGACTCAGTCTATTAGCGATTTATTTAGATTCCGAACAGATATCTTTAATAAAAGGTTTGTAACGTGTTACTGCGCGGCGTAAGATTTAAACACTAAAAATGGTGTCACGAATGAAACGATTGAAGGACAAAAAACATATGTTATATGTTCTTAAAAATGCTAGTCCATGTTTAAGAAAAGCTATCATGAAAAAGGCAGATCCTGAGGTGGTTAAGACTATTTGTGAAATTGCGTTGAATACCTTGAACGGAAATCATATACCGCGTCGTAAAATATATAACAGTCTATGCAAGTATAAAAAGAGCATGAGAAGGTTAGTTGATGCAAGGCGATCTGTCCCTAAACAACGTAAAATCTTAGTGCAAGAAGATGGATTTCTACCAATTCTGATCGGAAGTGTACTTTCAAGCATTATCGGTTCGCTAATTGAAAAATATGCATAGAAAGAGTGCTCTTAATAAAATGACCTTTTACTTACAGATAGTAACTTTTGTGTAGTGGTCGATTTTTTGATTTATAGTGAGTTCCATAAAGTAAGTTAGGACATTTTACAGAATTTTTGTATGGCAACTACATGAAGGACTTATGGGATATTTTTCATATTAATAGTTTCAGCTGCGACTATTATAAAATTAATGTTTGTAAAATTTCAAAGTCGTAAATGAAAGCTTTCTAAACTTATCGTGCAATATTGGTGAAAATGTTTATTAAGGACTTTTGTATGACAGCTACCCGAAGGAGTCAACCGATGGCGCTAATAATTGAACTCCGTCTTGGTTTTGGTATAAAACTAATTCCTGTAAAATTTTAAATTCCTGCTCTAACTCGTTCTGGAGTTATAGTGAATTCAGTAAAAAGCATACGTTTTTGAAGGACTTTTCTAGGCTGCTACACGAAGGACTCATTCGATTTGCATCATATTCGGAACATTCAATTTAAACATTTTAAACCACCCGTATGCAAAATTTCAAGTTCCTAACTTGAAGCATTCGAGCAATAACTGGGAAAACGTGTTTCAAGGACTCTTGTATGGGAGGTACCCGAAGGAGTGGAAGGATATCGCCCATTAACGAACTTAGCCTTACTTTTTCCATTTTACAAGTTGTGACAAAATTTCAACTTCCTAGGTCAACGCGTTCTTGAGCTATCGTGCTAACGGACGGACGGACGGACGGACGGACGGACGGACGGACGGACGGACGGACGGACGGACGGACGGACGGACGGACGGACGGACGGACGGACGGACGGACGGACGGACGGACGGACAGCAAACGGATTTGGGGGTTTTGGCCAAAAATAAACACAAAATAATATACAACTTTTTTTCGTCCGAGGCTCGGTTCTATGCGTTACAAACTTTTCGGGCTGGATTAAACTTATAATACTCTATATGTTCATCTAGAGTATAAAAATCTCCTGCACTTACACCGGATGTAAAGTTAGATAAACAGAAAAGTTTGCGAGACAATGCCACACAGGCAAGATTTGGTAAGGAAAAAGTGAAGACAAAGGATGCAAAGGACGTTGAACACGAAGAATCAGCCGATCCAGTGGGTGTGGTTAACAATCTGATGCATTCACTTTTCAGACAATGTACCATACAGCTAAACGGTAGGCTGATCGCACAAACTGACAATAATTACCATTATAGAGCTTACATCGAAAATCTATTGAATTATGGTAGAGATGCCTCTACAACCTATTTAGAATCTGTGGGATGGTATCTCGATCAAGATGGCATGGAGATGATAGAAGGAGAAACCGAAACCGGTCATCCGAAGGAGTTTAATGAAGGATATCTCAAACGATCTGAATTGCTGTCGAAAAGTAGTATTGTGGAGCTTAAGGGAAAGGTTCATGGCGATATGCTTAATCAAGACAAGTTACTTATGAGTGGTGTAGATTTCAGACTGACCCTTTCACTGGAAAAACCCGAGTTTTACCTATACTCGAAAGATGATGGGGACTCACCGCGAGTTAAAATTATAGAGGCCACAATGTATATGAATCATGTTACTGTAAACCACAATATCTTGATTGCACATGAAACTATACTCCAACGCTCGAATGCAAAATATCCTTACAAACGTGTGGAGGTGAAAAGTTATACTCTACCTGCCAACAGTTTAACACTATCTTTAGATAATGTAATAATAGGACAACTGCCAAACCTGTTAATTTTTGGCATGGTGGACAACGATGCTTACAGCGGTAAACGAACGAAGAATCCATTCAACTTTAAACACAATAACATCACGCAATTCAATTTATACGTGAACGGGTGCAAGTTCCAAACCAGGCCTTAGAGTTTAAGTACTTTCACGAAAAACCTATTAGTACACGTGGCTACCTTTCACTATTTAAGGGTACAGGTATCCATTACTTTGATAAAGGAAACCAAATTTCAAAGAAATTCTTTGATAATGGTTGCTTTTTAATAGCGTTCGATTTAACTGAAGACAATTCGTACGGAACATCTTGTGGTACTTTGTTAAACCAGGGTACAGTGCACTGACAACAAAGCACTGACAAAAAGTATAACCTGTGTAGTATACACCGAGTATGACGGAAGTCTTGAGATAGACAAACTTCGAGGTGTTCATACTGATTTTTGAAAATTATAAATACAGATATTTAACTTCGAGCTCTTCATTTTATTCACGAACCTAATCAGAAAAACAAAGATGGCATATTGCATTGTGAACGTTGAATATTTTAACGAAGGTAATCTAATCTTCTTTAAAAAGGTTTCATTTGCCGGTTTCTCACTACAAAATAAATTATTCTCTAAATAAATAACGTATAATATCCCACATCATTCAACTCCGGTGTAGATTAGCCTGGAGGATTTGGAAATCTGAAACTGAAACGCTTGGATGAGAATCTTATAATGACATTAGCGAAATTCGCAACAGTTTTTGTTTATAGCGCAACAACAAAAGAATTTTTAGAAAGTTACACCACAAGTCATACCAGGGTTATTGACGTCGACGGTTCGCCAAAAGATCAGGTATGAACACGATTGAGCTTGCCAATGTGCTAAGAAAAAACACAGCAACAAAGAAATTCTTCAGAGGTGTATTCCCGTGTGATCGCTTACCCCACAAAATTAAAAAACCTACATGCATTATTGCAAACACCGATCCATCAGATCGGAAAGGCACTCATTGGGTAGCATTTTATTTCCCAAAGACAGGCCCTGCTGAATATTTTGACTCCTTTGGTAGATACCCTGAGAACAGGTATTTCGAAAGATTTTTGCGTACAAGCTCCAAGATTTTCACGAATAACAAAAAAAGACTACAGGGATTGCACTCTTCAGTGTGTGGTAATTACTGCTGCGTGTACATCTATTACCGTTGTAAGCGCAAAAGCCTGAAAAGCATCTTGAAAAAATTTTCATCATACGATTTTAGTCGTAATGACGATAAAGTGATGCAATTATATAATTACTTATTCTCTTCCAACGCTGGACGAGGTGGTGGGGTTTTCACCAATCAATATTGCAAACCAGAATCTGAGGATATAAAAGCACCAACCTGAAAGAATTTTCAAGAGTTTTCATTTTAAGAGCCTCAAGCGAATATGCTATCACCAAGGGCAGAAGTCGAGTGCAGTAAGTCTATCAGCAGGAAAAAGTCACACAATCCCGATGAGAGTGTGGTTACGGTAACCGCACTGTTGTTGTTTTGCGGTGCAATTTTGTCGAGCTTTATGGTTAACCGGGAATAAAAAACACAGCTATTGTGCACTCAATTATTACTTTTATTTTCTTATGTGTTCAGTGCCTCTAACAAGCTCACCTTTAAGTTCATAGCTTTTCACGGGAGGAAA
Organism: Beris chalybata; assembly: GCA_949128065.1. Lineage (NCBI taxonomy): Eukaryota > Metazoa > Arthropoda > Insecta > Diptera > Stratiomyidae > Beris > Beris chalybata. The sequence continues at coordinate 72,424,619 of OX421894.1, read as the reverse complement.
CAGCAGTTGTACGACTACCCCTCAGACGGGAAATTAACAATGTTTGCATTGAGCTGCATGACATCATCCGAGAGGAAAGCACTATTAGATTGGTTCACATTGGAAATCAATCCCATAATATACTCACCGCTTAATTCATCAACTCGCCGTAAACTACACCATATTGGTTTTATGTGGGGTGAATTGGGTAGAGTAATTGTGAAGGTGATTTTACTACCTTCGCTAGAACTTGCAGCCACCTCTTTGACGATGTTATCGAATGCTTTTTCCAAACCCTTTAAAGGTTCGTCATGCATGATATCAGAGTCTTGTAGTCGAAAGTTCATTTTAACAACCTCCATATGGAATTTCTTAAAAAACACCGTGTTTTTAGAGAGTACCACATAACCCCGTTTTGAACCGTCCCCTAACTGAACAACCTGATCGTAATGGATAGAACTTGTTTCACACAACGAGCAACCTACATCTTCTCTCTCTACAAAATCGAGAGCCATCTTCAATACATCATTTGACAAGGGGATACTGTAAGTTCTCAAAAAGCGAACAAGTAATCTGTGGAGGAGGTATTTCTCAGCATCAGAAAACATTATCTTTGTTAAGGTTAAATTCTTAACTATAGTACTTAAATTATTTAAAAATAACTCTGATCCTAAAACCAGACTAGACTCTAACTGTCTAATCATATTTGTAAAATTCATTTTAAACTTTTATTTTTTACTAAACGATCGGCTTTCAATAGGGGTCTTGCTATTATTCGCAGAAGACGACAGGACAACTCAGGTCAGGTTCTCCCACAAGCGCAGAGCTTGCACGGCACTTGATTAATTCAGTACCACTATGGGCCGTAGATCCACTGATTGAATTGTCCGTGGGATCTTTGGCCAGGATAGCTTGGGCCAGTTCTAGTAGCACTTTTATCTTTTGAAGCTGTTCTTCCCGCAATGAAACCTCCACCTGAAAAATACGAACATCAGAGAAATTAAATATTAGTATGTATTTTTAAAAAAAGGATACTTACCATTTAGAATTTGTACTTTGTTGACTGCTCCCCAGCTACGGGACGAATGTGACTATCACCAGAACCCACGAGATTATTTATATCAAAAAACCTGAGTAATTACGCTTTAAACATTTTAAAATTAGTTCAATTGTAAAGATCACGCAACGGATTGGTTTTGAAACAATGGATCACTGTACTTCCATTATATTTCATTTTCTACTTGCTTCCGTTAAAATATATATCAGATATATTATCAAGTTTTCTATAGTTAGATTGACCGTTTATATTTAAAACATCTCTAATGCAAAGTTGCAGTTTATGGATCGTTTCCTATTAAGGAAGTGTATACGATCACGTATAAGTAGTAAACACACCTACAATTTTAGCCCCCTCCTTTGTTTAAACATCCTCCACACCTTTATATGAGTTCAACACGTCTCAAATAACTCTACAGCCAAAAAAACCCTATATAAAATCAGAAAGAAAATTAATTTCTTAGAGTCATCTAACAAAGCTGGATCAAGATGGTGAGTGTGAAGAATGCGTGAGTCTTAAAATCATTGAATAATTATGGTTCCCTCATTTCAGGAGTCAATTAACATGTTGAACGATATTGCTAAGGGTAACACCAATACCCTCATTAAAACCAAAAATCTTACAGTTGGTAAGGAGTACAAGATACGTAAATTCATGCTGCTGAAGACAAAATACGGCATGAGACTTGTTCTGTATTTGAAGGAAGGGTTCTTTTACTTTCTTCCTCAGCGTTTTGCAACAACAGTCAGGACTCAAAAACAGGTGGCCGAACTTAATCAAAATCTCAACAACTATTTCGTTTTTAACGGTAAAGATGAAAGCAGGGGGGGGGGGGTTCCTCATGATAAATTTTGTGAAGAAAAGTGAGTAATAAAAATGGAGTTGTACATCGTCAACATATAAATTTAGCATTTATGATCTATTAGCGGTTCTTACAGTTTGTATAGTCGTAGCCGGACTTTGCTTTCATATCTAGATAATAAACAGATTTAAAATAAATCGTGTAGATTTGCATCAAAAATTTATTGCGTTTTAATTAACCAACCCAATCCCTCAATCTATAAGCTAAAAGTCATGTAACCATCCATTCGGAGCCGTGGCTCCAAAAATCATGTTATCAACCAATCGGAACGATGGCTCCAACTATCCAACCTCAGAAAATATGAAGAAGACACCGCCCCTCACACGAAAAGCTTTCAGCTAGCATAACTAGCCAACTAAAAACGCCCCCAATCCATCTCTATAGCCACTTGAGGAGAAACCTTTCCAAAACAAACGCCAACTACAACACCCACTGCCCGCAGAAAAGCTTTCAACAAGCATTAGACCCCGGCATCTACATGAAAACTCTCAACCAGACCCCTCTTACAATATACTTGCTTGAAATATAACACCCACTTCCCACAGAAAAGCTTTCAACTAACGTTAGACCCCGGCATCTATATGAAAACTCTCAACCAGACCCCTCTAACAATATACTTGCTTGAAATATAACACCCACTTCCCACAGAAAAGCTTTCAAATAACGTTAGACCCCGGCGTCTACATGAAAACTCTCAAACAACATTAGACCCCATCGTCTAACCCCTCTAACAATATACTTGCTTCAAATATCACACCCACGGCCCACCGAAAAGCTTTCAACAAACATTAGACCCCACCATCTAACCCCTCTAACAATAGTGCGGCTGCACAAAACCTCTCAATCAAACAAACCACAGGTGTGAATGCGTCAACACTATACCAAACACTATCTACTAACTCCCTTTTTAACAGAAAAGCTCCATAGTTTGCAGAAAAATACACCGAAAACTTACGTTTTTCAACCAAAAGCTCCAGCCTTGCAGAAACATAGATCGAAAATGTGCGGATTTGGACTAAAAGCTTCAGCAAAAGCGGGGGCGGATGTCCTTCTCTCGCAAGGTAGATCTTATAGGAAAGTGGCACACTTACTACTACGCCATATCAAATTTTGGTCTAAAACTGTGATTCCCTATTCTACTCCACCATTGGAACCTAACTACGTCAAAACATTTCGTGTTTTATTTTTTTCTTTAAGAATTCCTAGATTTACTGGACTATTGCCAAAATTATGCGATTTAATCAGGCATATGATACTGCTTATGAAGTTATTATAATTGAAAATAGTTATAAAAAATTTCCGACTTATTAAAATTTTTAAATTACTGCACCAATTTTCAATACAATAGCTACTGAACGTCAGTGCCCCCCCCCCCCTTGGAAGAGTAATATGACCGCCACTGACGAAAGCGGTCTCCATGTAGATACCGAGAAGGTGGAGAGTTTGAGAAACTTCCCAGCACCACGGAATGTCAAGGAAGTTCGCCAATTCCTGGGTATGGTGTCATGGTATCGCCGTTTTATACCGGACTTTGCAACATTTATTGCACCATTAACTGCGCTTTTAAAGAAAAATCGCAAGTTCGAGTGGAGTGAAGAGTGCGATCGGGCTTTTTCGCAAGCAAAATTAAGGCTTTCCACGGCACCCATACTGATCTGCCCCGACTACGATTTGCCATTTGTAATCCAGACGGATGCGTCGAACTTTGGCCTGGGAGCAGTATTATCTCAAAGCCACTCAGACGGGGAACGGGTGATATGTTATTTGAGCCGTTCTTTGACGAGTGCGGAACAAAAATATTCCATGACAGAAAAGGAATGTTTGGCGATTCTGTGGGCTATCGAGAAATTGAGACCGTAAGTGGAAGGTACTACGTTCAGTGTTGTAACTGACCACCACTCCTTGCTATGGTTGCATAATCTAAAAGAGCCAAATGGACAACTGGCTCGTTGGGCTGTACGACTACAGCAATATAGCTACGACGTCATCCATCGGAAAGGGAAGGATCATCTGGTTCCGGATGCGTTATCACGATCGGTACCGGTGTTGGATACGATTGAGGCAGTGGCCCAAACTGTAAGTGGTATACCAGAATGATGAAGATGGTACAAAATCACCCAGGGAGATATTCCGCGTGGCGAATAGAGGGTAATAGACTATGGAAGCACATTCCCGCGGCTTGTCCAGAACTAACTTCTGAAAACTCATGGAAGAGGGTGGTAGCAGAAGAAGAGCCAACCAAAGTATTAGCTGAATGCCATGACGACCCAAAGGCGGGTCATACGGGCATTAATAAGACATGTGAGCGAGTGGCGCTTAGGTATTATTGGCCGAAGATGAAGATATATGTAAAAAAATATGTTCAGACGTGTCAGATGTATCAAGCCATAAAACCAGAACGTCGATCACCGGATGGGCTTCCACGAGTGCGGCAGTGACCAAAGCCTTGGAAGAGCATGTTTTCTTACTGTTCGGGGTACGAAAATGGATGGTCTGCGACAATGGGGTCCAGTTTAAGGCAAAACAATTGCAGGCGATGGCAGAATCTTATGGAACCACTATCAGATATACGGCATTTTACCACCCCCAAATTAACCCGGCGGAACGCATAAACCAATCCATAAAAACTATGTTGAGGGCGTATGTGTCGGAAAACCACCGGAAATGGGACGAGAATCTAGCAAAAAACGCATTCGCGCTTCGTACCTCAACCCACGAAGTTATGAAGTGTACGCCTTACTTTGTTAATTTTGGGAGGGAAATGTCGACCACAGGGTGTACATATGATGGACCGGACGAGAGAAGTTCAAGTTCTTCCCAAATTATAAATCCACAAGTAAAGGCAAGAGCTTTAGAGAAGGTACGGGAAGAAATTCGCGCACGTTTTAAAAAGGCCACCGACAAAAGCAAGAACCAATATAACTTACGATGATGGGATGTAAGTTTCTTTCCTAATGAGCTAGTTCTGCGGAAAAACTATGTGTTATCAGATGAGGCGAAATATTTTTCGGCGAACTTGGCGCCGAAGTTCGTCGTACCATATAAGATAGTCAAAAGGGTATCTCCTTGGACGTACGAACTTGAAGATCAAAGTGTCAAACGGGGTGGAACGTGGAATGTAAAGGACCTCAAGGCATATGTCAAAGCCAGGGATTAGGAAATGCGCGACGTTTCTTAGTTCTAGATTAAGAGGTTCAGCCAACTTATGAGGTAGGGGATACACGATAGGGATAGAAGTGAATAGCTAGGTAACATAAATTTTTGAATTATAGAAATAATACCTAGGTAACATAAATATTGGAAATTTAGAAATAATAGAATGAATATAGTAATAAATACCTAACGAATTTTCTTAGAGAATTTGAGAAATTCTCTTTACGTAAGGGGGGAATGTTACGAGTTGTTTTCAGATGGTCCACAGCCTGTGAAGAAAAGAAGAGAAATGTTAGTTGAATTATGTGGGACGTGATTAACAATTATACAACTAACCTACTGCTTCATCACCGGTCCTTTGTGATTTCATTGCTGCACACGTATTGGCCTTCAGCCTCACCTAAAACGACACCAGCACAAAGGAGGGAATTAGTGAAATAAATTTATCATTCGTACACACATGGAAGTCGAGCTGAACTCAAAAATAGTCCAACGTAAATTGGAGAATTACAAGTTAGGTTAGTTAGTTAGGAAAATATGAACTGAATTATTGGAAAATGTCAACAAAGATAGGAATAGGAGTATTAGGTAGGACGCGTCGACCAACACCATCGAGATGGCGATTAACTTCGTGCACTTGGCCGAACCGTCGCGATCGGTTCCTTGGCCCCTTAACATGAAGCTCAAGGAAGGTGTTCACCAATCAGGACACCGGTGGTGTCAATTACCGAAAAGTTCTACCCACCTGTGATCCGGCATACGTACCCAGCAAGCGCGAGCGATAGCCCGGATGTGCTCGCAACCAACGAGACACCACACGAAACACAACACGAAACACAACGCGAAACACAACACGAAAGCAAGCGCGATTGATAGCCCGGATGTGCTCGTAACCGACGGGACACAACACGTAAAACACGCGCCACGAATCGAAACATCACTTAACAACAATCGCACCGAAGTAAACATGCGAAATGTAAATATTGCCGATCGCGAGATGTCAAGTGACGTGCAAATCGGGACAACTATGGCGGCCTTATACTGCGCGAGCTAGAGTTCGTGGAATCACCGCTAGAGCAGGTCGCTGGTTTGCGCCCATGATAAACGGTCTTATTGTGCATATTTCAAATAAGCTTCACCTGGAAGAAAGTATTGTACCCAAGAGAGGAAGCGGGAGAAATGAATTCGAGCGATCGAACATTGACCGACGGAACGCGGATTAACCGTAGAGAAAGCTGACCCGAGGCTTCGAGGGAACTACGGCAGCGGAAAAACGGTCTCTTGGATCTGGTGCGCGCAGTGAAAACGACGGTTAACGATTGAAATTCGAGACTAATTCCGATTATTTTGTTTGGGATTGATCCGGCTTTTGGTAACGAGAAGTACGTGGGTCACAAGTCGGTGACGGAACGTTAAAGGAGTAACGAGTGGTTCCAGACGTGAGCTGTGTGGAGCATCGCGGGAAGATTTGACGTCGTGGAGCGAGATAAGAAAGGAGCGTCTTCCGTATAAGGAAAATCCTGGAGAGAATCTTCAAGGGACTACGCATCCGAGGAGCCCTAATTTTTAAGATCTACGTAAACAGAGTCAGGTAGAGTAGGGTATTGATTTGAAAGAGGAGGCTTACGAGGTAGGATTTTCTTTAATAAGTTGATTGTTCAAACAAGATCCAATTTTTTTGTTGGTTACGTGTAATTTCTTTCTTGTGACATGTTGCAGCTCGCCTTCTGTGCGTTTAATTTAAATCGTTGCTTACGCGAAACCTTTTTTTCCCGAATTGTGATTCGGACGGGGAAAAGTATAGGATGGAAGCCTTAGGAAAAGGAATCACTGACGCCCACGACCCTTCTCTGGGTTGGCCGGACAAGACCCGTTCGCCCAATTGGTGCTGGTGTTTCAAACGGTCTCTCCACGGGGAAAAACCGTAACAGTATATAGTTTAAGTAGAGTACAGTGAAATTGATGTAATATTGGGTTTTTTTTGCCATTTTCCCAATAATTTATTTTAATGATAAGTATGCATTAAGAATGTAATTAAATAAAGAGACTCTGATCCCCCCAAAAACATCCCACAAAAAATGGATATCTTAGAGTGCCCATTTAAGCCATTAAGAACGGTAGCAGCTTAGATATATACTCATTTTAGCTTTGGGATTAAGATAGAAAAGAAGAAAGAACTTACGGCAAATAAAGCACCTTTTAAAACTAAAAACCAGTTGAAATCTCTGAAGAGCCCACTGCGGCGCCTGTAGTATCACTTCACATACAAATTTTCAAGTGATCAGTTCCAAAACATCTTCCGCAAGAACGAAAACCGGAAGAAGTGCCAGTCGAACAACCAAGAGCACAGCAAAAAAGAACTAGGATCGCGCCGTGCACATGAGCCACCAAGATATTGAACATGGCCATACTACTATTATCACTTCTAACATTAGGAATTGCCGACCCAAGGATTCAGCTAGGTAGTAACTCTACTTACAATATTTTGGCGCCAAATGGAGGATTCTACATCGAAGAATTGGGGCCCACTCAAATAGTTAGAGGTAACTTGCGTCTAGAAGTGAATTATCCCATAAAGGATATCCTACAAGATGAGAAAGATTTGACGAGCACTTGAAACCAAGTAGAAAATATGTGTCGAAAAACGAAAGAGTTATCTGATCTAACACATTGTGAGACCTTACTAGTGCATCTGAATAACAAACGACATCATATTCTTGCTCAAATTCAGGGGATAGTCTCAAAACCGACGACAACCTCGAGACGACGTAGAGGTCTCTTGGGAAAATTACTTACAACCGCTTTTGGCGTCAACGATGAAGTCTATCAGAATATCGACACCTTAGAACAAAACTAGCACAACATTTTGCAAACAACCACTCAACAAGCAATGTTACTTAACAACCGAATAACGCAGTCTAATATTCGAACGGAGAATAAACTTGAACAATTCAGAAATAAAGTCAATCAAGTAATAAGCTCAATAAACTAAATGAATAAATGGTACGTAAAAGTTGACCACAACAGAATCAGCATACAAGTGATTTTTACCTCTCTCACAGCGGTTGATTACTACGACGAAATCGAAGCCAAATATTCAAAATTAACAGCAATGCTTCTCGGCCATGGAAACGTTCTTGACTTCGTCACCGTAGACCGCATAAATACCACGTTGCAGAATGCCGCTATGAAGTTAGGCAGTCACTTCAGAATAATACGCACCCCACAAAAGCGAACATCGATGAAGAAACATGTAGATGAAATAAATATATACGGATATTTTTATATTGTCGAGGCAACCAAGTATGATTTGATCCATAAAACAGCGATACCTCCCAAAAAGCAAGAACATAAGTACTTGGTACCTTTCATCAAATCATCAACAATAGCAGTCAGCTTTAATCATCAATTGCACTTCAATCTGGATGAAGAACAACTTAAGGCGTGCATGATTGATGAAGACTTACATTTATGTATTCCTGATATGGTCAAGAACATGAACACCAACCCGAACTGTGCTTTAGACGAACTATACAATAGGCACAAAAGGAAACTATGCCCAATGATCGAAATTGAAACAACGGAAACTCTGTGGAAGGAGTTAATGATGACTAATACCTGGCTCTTCGTAACTGACTGTAGTGAACGCGCGCATTAGGTTGCAAGCCCCTGCAGCATGCACTTTATTTGAATTGTATACTTATATATTATATTATATATTTTGAATTGTATACTTACTATATATTATGTACTTGAATTTCTGTATTTGGTAAATGTAAAAACGGACACAATGTAAAGCATTGAGAATAAGTTTTAAGTTAAATTTTAGCCTCCGTCTGGCTCGGACGTTTCATTTACAATCATCATCATTTAGCTTAGCCGTCCGTACCGTAATATCCACAAGACAACCCAGCGATAGCATCCGTGGTATGCAAGGACTTCAGAGAAGAAATCCTCCTGCAAAACATCGTTATAATACAGCTCGCAGACAACTGAATCATCCAGACCGACGAGATTACACTTCAGTCATCCGTGGAAGAACGTCGAAGGGTTATCAGCAGCTTTTCACGTGAAATACCTCCTCACGTTTTGAAGCTTAGTTCAGCAACTGAGAGAAGTCATGAAACTATTTCTAAGGTTTCGGAACAATTATTTAACGGAGTATCCTATCACACAACGGAGCATCCTATTGTAGTGCACGTCTCGGCACTTGAATTTATTTAAAAAGAATAATTTTTAATAATGATCTAGTTTTCGGAATAGGACTTGAAAAATAAATGATTTTTATTTGGCAGTCAAAATATTACTTTCAATAAAAAAGGATCTTAAAAATAATGTTTCATCAATATTTTAATTTTGTTAATATCAATTTATTAAAGTTATCTAAAACTATTGTATGATTAATTCATTCAAATATATCTAACTATTTATAAAAATATTGAAATTTATTAAATTATAAATTATTAAATAAAAGTTACAAACTAATAATAACTATTAAATAATAAATAATTGAGTTATTAACATTGGTGACCCCGACAAAGAAGAAATTTAATACAATAAACAATTTGGACGCTGAAAATTTAAAGAAAAAAGAATACTCTCACGCAGAATCAAGTTGTATGATGCTTTCAATCTAAGGAAGAAAGAATATTGGCCGCAAAAATTAAATCGTTTATCACTGAAAATTTTTGGAAGAAAGAAAACCCTACCACAAAATAGTGCGGATGTTAAAAATTGAAGAATTATAGAAAAATTTCTCAAGGAAGAAAGGAAAAAGTAGTAACATATTTTTTTTTCTTACTATTATTATCTAATATATTAAACTCCAACATCATTTTTGTAAATTGAAAGTAAAATTTAGTTAAAACAAATAATTGCCATTATAATGAATCCATCGGACAACCAACTTCCTCCCGGGGAGGGCGTTCGGAATATAAATCAAGCTCCTAGGGTAGCCGCAGTAGCTATTCAAGAAATTCAATTTTGGATTCAGAACCCTGCGGCTTGGTTTCGGGTTTTAGATGGCCAGTTTGCTAATGCGTATATTGTAAACGAATCAACTAAACTTAACCATGCTTTGAGCATGCTGACTTCAATGGAATATTCACAATGTATGGATATTATTGAGAGTATTCCGAATGAAGGTCAATATTCGTATTTTAAACAAGCAATAATCGCTCGGTTTGAAGAGTCTCAGGACTCTAAATTGAATAAATTAATAACCGGATTAGACTTAGGAGATAAAAAGCCTTCTCATTTATTAAGTGAGATGAAGTCTTTAGCAGGATTAAATATAGATAATAGTTTCCTTAAGAAATTATGGTTACAAAAATTACCAGGTCAAATCCAATTGATTTTGGCAGGTAACACTGTTGCGTTGGATGAACTAGGTTCTTTGGCGGATAAAATTTTTGAAACAGGTATTTCCAATTCCTTACAGATAGCTAGTAGTTCGGTATCAACGGATCCTCAAAGTGAATTTCCTAATGATTCAATTTTAGAGTCTTTACAAGAACAAATTGCGGAAATTGGAAAGAAATTTAACAAATGCTCTTGTAAATGCAACTGTAAAAAAAAACACAGTTTAAAACTAAACAATATAAACCTTTCATAAAGAAATCTAATCCTGCAACTTCATTTGAAAAAAATTATTGTTTTTATCATGAAACATATGGGGATAAAGCACATAGGTGTGTGGAACCCTGTAACTATCAAGCTGCAAAAAAATTAAATACAGTATTAGAAGTAACGACACCTAATATTGTTAATCAGTCAAGTCGTTTAATTCTTTCCGACCCAATAACAGGACTTAACTTTTTAATCGATACAGGCGCAGAAATTTCTGTTCTACCAAATTATAATTCATTTAAAGCTAAGAAAGATTCTGAAACTTTTCTTACCGCAGCCAATTCAACTAAAATTTCAACATTTGGCAAAAGGAAATTAAAAATTTCACTTCATTTTAAAAGAAAATTTATTTGGGAATTCATCATAGCAAATGTAGATAGACCAATTTTGGGGGCTGATTTTTTAAAAAATTTTAATTTGGTAGTTGATCTTAGTAACAAACGTCTAATTGATCCTTTCACTAAATTTAATTCTAAAGTTGGTACAATTTTTTCTGGCCCAAGTTTAGATTTAGCTGTTATGAATTTTCCAATAATGGATCATAAAATTGTCACTATTTTGGAGAATAATGACAAATTATTAAAATCAAGTAAGACGACAATGAAAAATACCCACATTGTAAAACATTTCATAGTAACCAACTGTAATCCTCTTTTTGCTAAGCCCCGTCGTCTTAATCCAGAAAAGTTAGTAGTAGCCAAAGCTGAATTTAATTTTATGATGAAAAAGGGTATTTGTAGACCTTCTAGCAGTCCTTGGGCGTCACCCCTACATGTGGCCGTTAAAAAAAATGGAGAATGGAGACCTTGTGGTGACTATCGAATTCTTAATGCTCACACAGTTCCTGACAAATACCCAATTCCACATATACAAGACTTCAGTCAAAATTTGCAAGGTTGTACTGTGTTTTCAACTCTAGATTTAGAACGAGCATATCATCAAATTGCTTTAAATGAAGAAGATATACCTAAAACAGCAATAACAACACCTTTCGGTTCTTTCGAATTTATGAAAATGACTTTTGGATTAAGAAATGCAGCGCAAACATTTCAAAGACATATTCATTCTATTTTAAATAATTTGAGTTTTTGTTTTGTGTATATTGATGATATTTTAATTGCATCTAAATCTGAATCTCAACATTTGAACCATTTGAAAGAAGTATTAAAGCGTTTAGCGGAAAACGGATTAAGTATTAACAAGAAGAAATGTAATTTTCTTCAAAGAAATGTAAATTTTTTAGGTCACTCTATTGATTCTAATGGTTTACGACCTTTATCATCGAAGATAGAAGCTATTAAATCATTTCCTCGTCCTACAAATATTTTAGAACTGAGAAGATTTTTGGGAATGATTAATTTTTATAGACGTTTTATTCCACATGCAGCTGCCAACCAATCAGTATTGGATAATTTAACTTCAGGAAATAAAAAAAACGTGACAAGACTCCTATTATTTGGGATGATAATACCATCAAGGCTTTTGAACATTGTAAACAATTACTAGTGGAAGCCACTGTATTGGTTTTTCCGGTGCCTTCTGCACAAATTGCATTAACTGTGGATGCATCAAATTTTGCAATGGGCGCAGCTTTAAATCAATTCAGTAACAATGAATGGCAACCTCTTGCGTTTTTCAGTCGAAATACAGCGCAAACTAAATACAGCGCTTATGATAGAGAGCTTTTTGCAGCTTATTTAGCAATTAAATATTTTAGCTTTATGCTGGAAGGTCGTAACTTTACATTGTTCACGGACCACAAACCATTAGTTTTTGCTTTTCAACAAAATGCAAATAAAGCAACACCTCGTCAATTACGTCATTTAGATTTTATAGGCCAATTCACAACCGACATTAAACATATTTCTGGAAAGGACAATATTGTAGCAGACACATTGTCACGCATTTGTGAAGTGGGATTAACGTCTTCTATTAACTTTGAAGAAATAGCCGCAGAGCAAATTAATGATAAAGAACTTATAGAAGTAAAAACTATGACAAGTTTACATTTAGTACCAATTTCTTTACCGAATTCTAATCTAAAACTTTGGTGTGATAACTCTTTATCATCATATCGTCCATACATTCCAAAAAATTTTAGAAAGCAAGTTTTTAAAACTTTACACAACTTAGCACATCCAGGAATTAAAGCTTCTACTAAACTTTTAAATAGTAAAGTTGTTTGGCCAGTAATGAACAAGGATGTTCGAAGTTGGACAAAAGAATGTGAATTTTGTCAAAAAGCAAAAATTACGAGAACAGTTAAAAGTCCTTTTGGAAAATTTGAGCCAGTCTCAAACAAGTTCGAAACAATACATATTGATATTATAGGTCCTCTTCCTTCATCACAGGGTTATCGTTTTTGCCTTTCGACTATTGATCGATTCACTAAATGGCCGGAAGTGTTTCCGATTTCCGATAGTACAGCGAAAACCGTGGCTTCAACTCTTATTAATCAATATTTTCCTCGTTTTGGTGTACCTCTTTATATCATAACAGATCAGGGCAAACAATTTGAATCACATCTCTTCACGGAATTAAGTAAAGTATTAGGTTTTTCAAGAAATAGGACAACTGCATATAATCCCAAAGCCAATGGCATGATCGAACGTTGGCATAGAGTTTTGAAAAACGCATTACTGTGTAAATCAGTTAATAACTGGGCAGAGGAACTACCATTCATATTACTTGGTTTGCGATCAGTTGTTCGAGAAAACTTAGACGTTTCGCCAGCAGAATTATTGTACGGACAGAATCTAAGACTTCCTTCTGATTTTTTTATTCATAAAGAGCCAAAAAACAACCTTTCACAACATGAATACGTTAAGCATTTACAGAATGTTATGCAAAACGTAAAACCTAGTTCATCTAACGGATTTCAGCGTCAAAAATCTTTCATATTCAAAGAACTAAATTCTTGCAGTCACGTTTTCATTAGGAGAGACCCTTTCAGTTTAACTTTGCAAACTCCTTTTGAAGGCCCGTATCCGGTTATTTCTCGTAGTGACAAATATTTTAAAATTAAAATCAAAGATAAAGAACAAAATATATCGATTGACAGACTTAAACCTTGTTTTATAGAGTCTAGTTAAGCATTATTTTGAAAATATAAACAGTTAACCCGAAACCAAACTTCAGTAGGATTAAGTCTACTCTAGGAAGGGGGTATGTAGTGCACGTCTCGGCACTTGAATTTATTTAAAAAGAATAATTTTTAATAATGATCTAGTTTTCGGAATAGGACTTGAAAAATAAATGATTTTTATTTATTATTAGAAAATATTACTTTCAATGAAAAGGATCTTAAAAATAGTGTTTCATCAATATTTTAATTTTGTTAATATCAATTTATTAAAGTTATCTAAAACTATTGTATGATTAATTCATTCAAATATATCTAACTATTTATAAAAATATTGAAATTTATTAAATTATAAATTATTAAATAAAAGTTACAAACTAATAATAACTATTAAATAATAAATAATTGAGTTATTAACACTATCACACAACGGAGCCTGCAACTATAATTGAAACTATCAAGAAGCATGCCGCACCAACGACCAACCGCAACTACAATTCTCATCACCGTTATCATCGTTCTGATAATACTGCAATGTAGAAATACCTGGACACCAACCAAAATCCAAGAATCCAATGATGTCCCGCCAGATGCTGAATTAACACTTCAGGAAAGGTTCAATGCAGTTCTTGCTGCCCGAGGCCCAACATGTTCAAAAGCAGAACAAGAGGCAACATAATTCAATTTGTTTTGATGGCACAATTGGGTGAATGATCGCACATAATTACCCATCAAAGGTAAATAACTTTCATGTGCTATCATTCACCCAATTGACCCACTTTAAGAAATGTAAAATGATCGCACAATGCATTTTTTATACGTATGCACTTTTTCACGATAAATTTTCCGCATGCATTGTACGACCATTAAACTTATAATATTTTTTTACCATGTTACATTTTAATTATTATAAATAGATGTTAGGAGAATTAAATAAATCACTCCACTTAGAATCGGCAAACAAAAAGTATTTTCTTTTGTCACTCC